>JAQSUU010000061.1:4931942-6164928 GCA_038087645.1 Saccharum hybrid cultivar R570 | reverse complement strand
AGAAAAAATTCAATATCCTATCTATCCAATGTTGAGGGTATTCTTGTCTATAGTCATGATGCCAAGGCAGATCTTATCTGGAATGACTTTAAAGACAGATTAGGGTCTACTTGCTGGGACCAGATGTTCTTTGATTTGGATTCCTTGCTCCAGGACACCATTGATCTGTCCACTCTTGAAGCTCCATTTAGTCAACAGGAAATTGATAGTGTAGTCAAGCAGCTGCCTCTGGACAAATCTCTGGGTCCAGATGGATTTAGTAATGAGTTCCTTAAGAGGTGCTGGCCAATTATCAGGCATGACTTCTATAAACTATGTGCTACTTTCTGTGATGGAAATGTCTTCTTGCAGAGTATTAATGGTTCTTTCATTACTTTGATTCCTAAGATTGATGGACCCATCATGGTTAATGACTTTAGGCCAATTTCCCTCCTAAACTCTTCAGTGAAGCTGATAACCAAGGTCCTTGCTAACAGATTGCAGCCTTTCATTACAAAGTTGGTTCATACCAACCAGTATGGGTTTATCAAGACTAGAACAATCCAGAATTGTTTGGCATGGTCTCTAGAATACCTTCACATCTGTCACAGGTCCAACAAAGAGCTGGTAATTTTAAAGCTTGACTTTGAAAAAGCCTTCGACAAGATTGAGCATGAGGCCATGATTCAAATTATGAGAAAAAGGGATTTGGAGAAAATTGGATCAAATGGATGAAGCTTATCTTTAGTACTGGCACTTCTTCAGTCCTACTCAACAGCACACCAGGGAAAGTTTTACATTGTAAGAGGGGTGTGAGGCAGGGTGACCCCCTTTCCCCCCTTTTGTTTGTTCTTGTTGCTGACTTGCTCCAGTCCATTCTAAACAAGGCCAGGGTCCAGGGATTGTTGTCCCTGCCTATTCCTTTGCTGTATACTCAGGATTTCCTAGTTCTGCAATATGCAGATGACACCCTTGTTATTATGGAGGGTTGTGCAAGGCAATTATTCACTTTGAAAGCTTTGCTAAACACCTTTGCATCTTCAACTGGTCTCAGAGTCAATTTTGCTAAATCTATGATGGTGCCAATTAACATGACAGATGCAAGGGTTCATCATTTGACTGCCACTTTTGGTTGTTCAGTGGGGAGTTTACCTTTTACTTATTTGGGTCTCCCTCTTGGCCTGACAAAACCCAAAGTTGATGACTTCATGCCTTTGGTCACTAGATGTGAAAGAAGACTGGTGTCGACCTCCTTGTTTCTAACTCAAGCCGGAAGGCTACAGATCACAAACTCAGTTTTCTCTTCTCTTCCAACATTTTACATGAGCACCTTTCACCTGCATGTTACTGTAAGAGAGCAAATTGATAAATTCATGAAACACTGTCTATGGAGAGGGTCCGAAGACAATAACAGAATCAATGCTAAGGCTGTTTGGCCTATTGTTGCCAGGCCAAAGAAAGATGGAGGGTTAGGAGTGTTGGACCTAAAAACTCAGAATGAGGCCATACTACTTAAGAACCTTCATAAGTTTTTGAATAAAGCTGATATCCCCTGGGTCCACCTCATCTGGGAAAAGCATTACTCCAATGGAAGGCTCCCAAACCATGTGAGAAAAGGATCCTTCTGGTGGCGTGACATTCTGAAACTTCTTGATAACTTCAAAGGTATGTCTTCAGTGTTGGCCAGAGATGGAACCTCTTGCAACCTCTGGGAAGATTGCTGGCATGGTCAGCCATTGCAACTGCAATTCCCTCAGTTACATTCCTTTGCTAAGAAGCCTGGCATAGCACTCAACTCTGCTCTTAACTCCTCAGATGTCTCAGACCTTTTCCACCTCCCCCTCTCTGATGAGGCCTTTGCTCAGTTCCATTCTCTGCAACTCCTGCTCCAGAATCAGCAAAACATTGCAGGAACAGATAGGTGGGCTTACATTTGGGGGAATGAAACCTTTTCTTCTAGGAGAGCTTATAGGCAGCTCCTAGGTGAGCCTGAACCTCAGCCCTTGTTTACAAAGATTTGGAAATCCTCCTACCAGCACAATCACAAGGTGTTCTTCTGGCTCTTGGTAAAGGATAGGCTAAGCACCCGAAACATCCTCAGGAGGAGGCAAATGCATCTGCCGTCCTACTCATGTGTCTTATGCTCGATAAATCATGAAGAAACAATTGATCACCTGTTCTTGGAATGTGACTTTGCTAGATCCTGTTGGAGTATTATCGGCCTGACCATTATCAGTTCGCATGACCCTTTTCAAAGGTTCCAAAGCCTTGGACAGCAGCTCAACGTTGCTTTTTACATGGAAGTCATTATAATTATGTGTTGGAGCATCTGGATTTCTAGAAATGATCTGATCTTTAGAGGGCGGCAAGTAGATTGCTTCTACTGTCTGGATTTTTTAAACAACACTTCAGGCTTCTCCTTTGGAGAGCAAAGAAGAAATTTTTTCCTGCTATAGAGCAATGGCTAGAGCTTTCTGTGTAATTGTCCTCATCTTTTTTGTTTCTTTCTTTGTCTCTTGAGCCTTCTCAGTGTGAGGATGCTCTGTTCTTTTGTTTTAAACTCTGTTAATTCCTTGTAATCCGCCCGATTGCTGTTTGTTTTTTTTTATAAAGCTTTTCAGTAGGGGCTGCACAGCCCCTCCTGTTTCCTCAAAAAAAAACAAATCAGCGAACAATACTTTTCAGCTTCAGCTTGTCTTTTCAGCGAAGCAAAATGTCAATCCCTTTTAATATGCTTCTCCAAGTGTACCATATACCTTCTTTTGGGCGGGCTTGAAGGCAGCTTGAATTAGGAAAATACTCTGGGTTCTTAATAATGCGACATCCTTGTTTAGCCAACATAGCTAAGTTGAAGGCATGGATATCCCGAAAACCCAGCCCACCTTCCCTTTTCTGCAACATAGCCAAGTTGAAGGTATGGATATCCCGAAAACCCAGCCCACCTTCCCTTTTCAGCTAGATCAACTTTTCCAAGCTAAGCCAATGGGTCTTATGTTTCCCTTCCTGTTGATTCCGCCGGAACTTGCAAATCATGCTGCTTGTTTGGTCGCACGGCGATTTTGTTAACTAGTCCATCAACCCGTGCTCTCGCACGCTAGAATTTTAAAAGATCTACTATTAATATATTTGATTATTTAAAAATTACTTATATTAAATTGCATGTTTTTTTCTTTATGTACTTTCTACAAAATAGACATAATAGATATTTTGCGGTCTATATCTAATGATCATGAACTTATTAATTACTTTTTTTTTTGCTAGGGACTGACTTATATAGTTTTTTTTTTAATTTTGCACGGTACCTTGTATATTTTAATATGGAATTAGTTTGAAACCTTGGCTGCGATGTGCTGTATAGTTCGCCAAAAAACTATGGTGACTTTTGTTTCATCGCATATATTAAGTCATGAATTTGAATTTTGATTTTTTAATTTTATTTTTATTGACTGCTACATATTTTTTTCCTCAAGTTAAAACTATTATACTTATTGTATCTTTTACTAACTCTCATTTTGAACTAGTCGTATAGTATATTCTACTACAATAGCATATGCAATCATTTGAAACTTGCACCATGTCATCTAAAATAAGTGATAGAGCTTAAAATGAGATCTTGGATGGGGTAGCAGTGCTATCTTCAAGAAAATTTTAAATCTTATTAAGCCTTATAATGTTCGAATTACTCTAGAGAAATGTTAAAGGGCCAAAAAAATATAGCCATCAATAGTTTCCCACAATTCTTAAGATGATTGAATTTACCTATCAAGGAATTATACGTGCAATTATGGTCAAATATTTAGTTAAAATATATAAATATAGATAAAGTAACAACCTATGTAAATTATGTCATGGTTACTAATACGGTTTTAAAAAATTTGTTAGCATCATTAGCATATGAGTTGTTAAGGAAATTTTGTCTGATGAAACATAACATATATATACTCGCTCATGCATGCTGACACAATGTGTATATTTACATTAATCAAATCTTAATATATTAATATTGATAGAAGTGGGTAATGTACAAACATCTACATGCTCTATGTATATTTAAAATTTTTAATAGAAGATATTGATTATCTTTTAGATGTAAATTTGAGAGGATATTTAATTTTCTTAGTAATGTGATGAAAATTGTGTTACATAAATTATTTAATGTGATAGGAGTACATGGGTAATTAGATGCAATTTAGGTCTACTTTAGATCATGTTTCTTAATGGCATCTGTGGGTAGTTTAAATATAGAGTCATGAGTTATTTTATGTTGTTTTATGTAGTAGCGGAGGTGAGTAATTATTTAGAAAATATAATAGATCTAATGGCTTTTATTATCAATAGTGATTAGGTTATACCGAATTGATGGTCAAATATTTCAGGTTTTTGTGAGAAATTTCTAGAATCTATCTTTTATTTTCCTATTGTTTCTCATGAGGATTAATGTGGAGGCTCCATTAAGGACCTCTAGTTAGCATTTCAAGTATTTTCCTTTTTTTGTAGCATGACATGTATTTAGTTTAAACCTAACTATAAGATATATAAACTCTTATTGCACCCCTTTCTATGACTTCACAAATTATAGTTTAGCTTTTGACTTTTAATCAAGTTGTACAATTTTTTCCACATGTTAAGTAGAAACTCTAGTGTTTTTTTATTTTCTATTCAAAATTTATTTTTATTAAAAAGAGTTTACGTCTTAGTAATATTGTTTTATGCATGCTAATTAAGTTGAAACTCATATTGCACCCTAGCACCGAACTTGTTGAATTTGTTATATCGCAGAATTATATGTTTGTAGTATTATTTATATCGTAGAGTGCTAAAAAATTACCAATATTGATATGACATGACGTTTCAGTTAAAAGGTATAAAGTTATTTAAAAAGAACTTATGAAATTCATTATTAGGGAATATAAATATAATTTAAAGTGTATTGCAATATAGTTTGTTAATTAAACATTTTCTATGCTTATAATCTATTAAAATAAATATTTATTCCGATGTATATATGTTTACTTGGTATACATGGTCAAACATAGCATTATGGTTATTTTATTTCATAGTTGTAGAAGTTTGTAATTTAGAAATATATATGTCTCGTATATACCTGGTCAAACATACCATTGTGATTATTTAATTCTATAGTTGTAGAAGTTTGTAATTTAGAAATATATGTCTCATTCTTTATGAATATTGATTTTTAATAGCATAATTTAGTATTTACATATAGATTTGAGAGAGGTAGGTAATTTAGATGCAATGTGAGAGGGTTATTATGAAATATGTTTCATAATGATGAAATGGGTAATTCAGATATAAATTTAGGGGGTTATTTTGAATTATTTTTCATAATAAAATACAAGTGTGGGTAATTTATATACAAATTTATGAGGTTATTTGAATTATCTTTCATAATGGCAGAGGTGGGCAATTTATATGAAAAATTAAGGGGTTATTTTATGTATGTTTCATAATGGCTGAGGTGGATAATTTTTTTTTATAAATTATAATAGATCCAATGGCTAATATCGGAGGAGATGATGATTAGAGTTTACTAAATTAAAGGCCAGATGTTTTTTATTATTGTAAGAATTTCTAGAATTTATCTTTTTTTTCTAGTTCGTTTGGTGAGAGTTAACGTACTGTCTCCGTTGAGGCCTCTAATTAGTAATAGTAAGATTCAAAACACCCATAACAAAAGTAGGAATTGCTTGTGCGACAGCTTTGATGAGGATCTCTTTGCCAGCCCATGGGAGCATTTTCTCCTTCCACCCTTGGATGCGTTGCCAAATCCGTTCTTTGAGATAAGCAAAGGTTCCACCTTTCGATCTTCCCACATATGCAGGTAACCCAAGATATATATTTTTTCATTCGTAATTTCCCTGCTGATCTGCAGTTCTTGTTTCACCTCTGCTCGATTTGTTTCACTTGTGTTGTGACTAAATAATACCGTCGATTTGTCCTTGTTGATTACCTATCCTGAACATTGCTCATATAAATCTAAAATACTCTGTAGCTGCATAGCATCCTCCCTTCTTGCACGAATGAGTATAAGAGAATCATCGGCAAAAAGTAAACGAGAGATGCGAGGAGCACCGTGACAGATCTTCACGCCTGCAATCTAACCTACACCTTCAGCCTGATTGAGCAAGACTGAAAAACCCTATGCACATATCAAAAAACAGATAAGGGGATAATGGATCACCCTACCTCAATCCTCATCTTGGCCTAAAATTTTCAGACAAAGCCCCATTCACCTTGATCTTATAAGATACAGATGTTACACAATTCATAATCAACTCAATCCACCTACTATGAAAGCCCATTTTTTGCCATCATTTGTTCCAAGAAGGACCACTCCGATCTGTCATATGCTTTACTCATGTCTAACTTAATAGCAGCATAACTGGTCTCACCCTTTCTTTTGTTCTGCAAATAATGTGTCATCTCATAAGCGATTAAAATATTATCCGATATAAGCCGACCCAGCACAAAGACGCTCTGTGTAGGAGAAATAATGTCAAGTAATATACCTTTTAGTCTGTTAGCAAGGACCTAACAATCTTATAGAGGATATTGCATAAGCTGATAGGACGCAACTCAGTGACCCGCTCTGGATTTTTAACTTTAGGTATCAATGAGATCACCGTTTGATTCCACTCATCAGGAAGCGGGTCTCCAGTATTCAACATTTGAAGCGCTTCAGCTATCACCTTCCCCCCAACAATGTCCTAATTTTTTTTTATATAAAAAATGGCCGGCATACCATCTGGACCTGGAGCTTTCAGGTTGCCGATGAAATTGAGGGCAGCTACAACTTCTTCTTCTTTGAATTCTCTCCCTTGTCACACTTGGGGCCATAGCATCAAGGAGTTGCTGGGTGTCATTAGGACCATTAGACCTGAAAAGGTTCTTAAAACAATTAGTGATAAATCCCTGCTTCTCTACTTCACTCTCCACCTAGCCCCCATCATCCTTCTTTAACCTTCCTTATCTCCTTGCAGCATTTGGTGGAAAAAAGAGGTGTTCCTATTTCCCTTCACTACTATAGAAAAGATTTTGCGAGGTGGTGCCATTTTATTATTCGAGACGGGCGGACTCGGTCGCCTCCGTTAATCAATGGCAGGGCCGCCGATCGAGTGCCCACCTCGGTTAATGCTTAACGAAGGCAGGCAACATTAGACGTCTGTCTCCGTCAATGCTAGATTAACAGAGGCGGTCACCATAAGGCAGGCAACTTAAGACGTCCACCTCTGTTAATCGATTATTTTCGGAGGCGGTCGTTCTAAGCGTGCGCTTCGTAAATCGATTTACGGAGGTGAGCGTCTTAAGATGTCTCCATCTGAATTAATCACTGCAACAAAAAAAAATAATTCATAACTTTTTTATATGAACTAAGATGAAGACAAACTTTATATCAAAATTATAGCTCTCGACAAGATCTACATCTTTATAGTTGAAAAGTTTTTGAATTGAAACTGTTTAGGGTCCCAAAATATTGTTGTAAGTGCATAAATTTTGAAATTTAAAATTTAATATTACCAAACGATCTCGAATGTTGACATGGTCTATACAAAAGTTATAGTTCTCAATAGATATTTAGAGTCCTAAATATGTGTTTGAATGTTATAGATTTTGAAATTTAAAATTTTGAATTCCTAAACGATCTCAAATGTTCACATAGTTAATACTAAAGTTTTAGTGGCCGACTTGATCTACATGTTTAATATTGACAAGTTTATGATTTAAAGTCATCTAGAGTCTCAAATATGTGTTTGAGATTCACATGTTTTGAGACTCAATTTTTTGAATTTTTTGAACTTCTCTGATGGAGATACATCATATATCAAAGTTGTAGTATTCGACAAGATTTAAGACTTTGTAGTTAAAAGTTTTTTTTCATTTGAGTTCATTTAGTACCCAAAATATCCAATATAAGATTACAGAATATTGATATAAAACAATAACATATTATATATAGACATGACTGAGTGTGCTGTGCCGCGGTAGAGATATAGTAGTGTTGAGCGCCAGGTCATGGGTTTGACTCTCCAAAGTCACAAGTTTTTTTCGATTTTTTGGGTTTTCTGAAAAACATTAACGGAGACGGGCATGTTAAGACGCGGAAAACTCCTCCAAGGCTTCTTGAAATTGTCCAGGCAAGTTTGAGAGCGGAAAACTCCACCCTCCTCATGATGATAAAGAATCTCGTTAAAATCCCCTGCGCATAACGATGGCATAGATCGAAGCCCGTGAAGGGCACACAATAATTTCCAAGTACGACGCTTCAATTCCATTTTTTTGGTTCACAATAAATGCGTGTAAACCTCCAAGAAAAGCCATCGTCCTCCACCACATTCACATCAACGTGATTAATTGAATAATTTCTCAAAATCACATTAATCCCTTTCCTCCACAACACAACAATTCCCTCTTTTTCCATCCCCTTCTACTACCACCATGTTTGACAGTCCCAACAAGAATCTAATTCTCCATCTTTCGATCATTCAACCTTGTTTGAGACAGATAAAAGAGGATATTTGCCTGAATGGACTTCTGACATTGCAGAAGCCCACGCACAGCCAGGGTATTGCTGAGACCCTGACAGTTCAAGCCATGGCCCTGTTTGCTTGAACTTATTAGCCGTACCGTTTCAGCAAAATAACAGTATTTTTCTCTCACAACAAATCAACATCGGCATCAACCGTTTTTTCAGCCAGCCGAACAGGGTAATTAGCTTCATAGGGCCCCGCGGAACTAGTCTGCCAGTCCTGCTTCAGAAGAGAGTTATTCATTTTCGGATGCCTCTAATTTATTCTTCTTTTCTTGGTACATATCATCTACCTCCATGCCCGCCAACTCATCAAGGCCTCTCTTCATCCCACTTGATACAGCACCCCCATCGCCAAGCACTGCATCAGTGTGTGACCTGGGCACATGTTTGAAGGTCCGAAGACCAGATTCTTTTCCCGCCTTCTTTTTCTCCCCCTCTCCGTCGATCTGTTCGTCCCTCTGGTCGACATGCATGGCACTGTTTGTGGTGACATCCCTGCATAGAGCCATCGGTCCATCGCCCCCATTCAGTTTCTTTGTCTCCTTGCTTCCATCAGATATAGCTATGTCTACCTTCTTAGGGGACTCAGCACCCTGATTATCACCGAAAGTTAAGGCTTTCTTCACCTCCCCAAAATTCTTCTCTACAGAACATTCTTTCTAGGACTAGTGACTTCCTGTTCCTCCCCTGAGTCACTCCCTTCCCATGATCACCCTCTCCCTTCTTCCCGCATAAAGTTATGTCGACGTCATGTCCGCCACCACTCCCCCCAACTTACCCGAGCTGCCTCCACTCCTCCCGCTCCCTACATTCGGTCTCCATGGTAGCCCTAGCCTCATGCTCCCAAACCTCCCACCAAAAATCCTCGCTGGAACTCTTCTCCGGAATGAATCGCAATTTTAGGCCAAAAGCATGACCCGCTAGTACCGGGCCAGGCACGGCCCGGTGGGCTTCGTGCCTGGCCGACGGCCCAGGCATGGCCTGCCAGGCCACTTTCCGTGTCGGGCCAACCCGATGAGCAAGGCCTTTTTAGCAGGTCGGGCCGGCCCAAGGCCCACGAAATGCTTGCAGTGCAGAGAACATAGAGGAGGGGAAGGCAAGGCATGGAGGTGGCGGCGGCCACCATCGAGCTCGCCCTCGGGGCGCTTGATGTCGGATCCGACGAAGTAGCTGGTAGAGGAGGGGATCCCGCGAATCCGGTGAAGTAGTTGGCAAGAAGGGGAAGGTGGCGGGACATAGCGAGGCTGACATGCTCTCCTTCATCTCGATGGAGGCCGGATCCGCGATGGTCCAGGCTGGATCCGCGATGGTTCGGCCTGATTCATGGAGGCTGCGAAGGAGAGGGATGGGGAGGAGGCGGCCGCCACCGCCGCTTGAGGCCGGTGCGCTCGAAGCCTCACGAGGGTGGAGGAGGATCAGGCGGCCGCAGGCCTGTGGTACAGGGGGGTGTGGTCTACTGATTCCAGCTCGGGGAAGAAGAATGACGAGGGCTTGGGGAAGATGCATGCGGCTCCTGGGCTCCTCTTTGTGCAGGGGTGGCCTGGAGGAGGCGATCGGACGCGCAAGGGTGTGGAGGAGGCGGCGGGGCGTGTGTGTGTGTATGGTGTGGGAGGGGGCGTAGAGGAGGCGGCTGTCGTCGCACGACGCATCGAGGTGGAGCTGTGGAGGCAGTGCCGGGTGCCAGGGCCTCTAGCTCTAGGCTTGTGGCTGTCGGTTGAGGTGTGGCCATGCGGCATGGGGTTGGGGTGGGGGTTAGTGTTGAGATGGGGGATAGGGGAGGGGTTTGCATCCCCCACTTGCCCACTCGGAGGCAGGCCGGGCCGCTCCTGGGCCTTCCTCTATTTTGCAGGCCGGACCGTGCCACCTGCCGGGCTGGAGGAGCGACCTAGGCACGGCCTGGTCCTCCGGGCTGGGCTGGCCTAGGCATGCTGACCACCGGGCCAGGCTTGGGTCATGCCAAAAAAAACCGATCCTCGTGCCAGGCCACTGGGCTGTGAGCTGTATATTCCCATCGGAGCCCTTTTGCTGAGATTACGTGTCACGGACATCACGGTCGACGGCCGACCTTTCTCACACTTTCTACCCCTTAGGTATTACCGGCCGGTGTAACACATTAGCGACACCATCAAATCGAAAAGCATCGTTTTACAGCGCACTTGTCCTTGTATCGGCTATCGAGTGCACCGGAAGAGTATCGTAATCTGCCACGTGCTGCACTGTGTTGCTTCGGAAAATCAGCGCAAGACAACTTTGTGAGGTCGGGATTGTCAGAAGTTCTCTACGGCATTGGTAATCTGCAATTAGTAGGAACCAAGCAGATTTTCCTACAACTAAAAAGAACAAAAGTAAGATAATTTTTTGGTGCGACTTTTTTTTTGGGTCACCCTTCCCTCCCTTGCGATACCGCAGCTCCGATAGGAAGGCGCTGTACGCTGCGATAGGAAGGTGGGATCGCGGGTCGTCGTTCCGTTCCTTGCGCCTCCGCGATTTCGTGTGAAGATAAGGAAGGTGGGATGGGATCACAATCACCGGCTAGGCAATCACGCACCATCACCATCGAGCGATCGGCCTCCGCGACCAAAACAACTTTCCAGCGCACAATGGTTGTGAGACTACGCCGTCCGTGAGAACCCGCCACCGTCCGCGACCAAGTATGGCGCCGCGACCTGCGCCTCCGCCGCCTCCGCACGTCACCCTCGTGAGCAGCCCTAGCCACTTGCCCCGATCCTTGCGCACCTGCAGCTCGCCACTCCTCCTTGACGTTGGCCGTCGCATACGGCGACGGCGTCGATCTGATCGCAGAACCCGTCACTGCTCGACGACCAGGTGCATACCCGTACCCCCTATGTACACCACGCCGACACCGGCAGGCGGCGGCGCTCAGATTAGCGTTGGCATTGGCCACACACTGCACATGCTTTTCCGTGTGTTCTCAAACTTTTTGAATCGCCTGGGGCATGCATGCACACCGTGTTCATCGTTCGTTTGTTCTGGGAAAGTATTTGAGCATCAGACATGACAGGGAGAAGACACTGAATGGGTGACGGTGAAGTTCGGCCGGAGAAACCCCTCCGTCGATGACTAGATTGCCGTCTTATCTCCGGCTGATTTCAAGTAAGTTTAGACGTATACAAGTTCATTAATATACTCGTACTAGATTGTAACACATGAAAATCGCTATTATATATGTGGTGGTATATATGCAGCTCGTCAGCTACGTGTCCTAACCCTTGGCCAGCAGAACCGTCGTATCTCTACACAGCACCCATCAAGGTCACTAGCTAATTTGCAAAAGTACAGTATATGCGTAGAACCACGGAGCCTAATCTGTTTCTTTCTTTCACTGAAACATCATGTGTTGCTGCATGGGTGCCGTACGTGCAGTATCAATACCCCAACTACTCGGCAACTACATCTCCTGGGGCAAGGGCAGCGTCCGGTTGCAGCTCATCAACGAGCGCTCTGACTTCGCCTTCGCCCTCTTCACCGGCGGCCTCGACAACGTACGTGATTCAATAGGACCATTATCGCTTCTATATGTATCAAAGTTGCTACGTACTTCACTAGCAGATGATCATACTAGAGTTTTAATTTTAATATTGATTCTAACCATAGTTTTAAATAGCGGCGCTATAGCTGCTGAAGAGAGACAACACTAAGCTATTGTCACTTTTGCCGCTATGTCAACTACGACCACTATATTGCTTTATAGCATCGCTAAATTGTTTAGTTGTAGCTTTCAAATAGCGCCGCTATTTCAATTTCGGGTATAATAGTGACAATCTAATTATTTCCTACTCATATTTTGTTTTAAAGTTGGTATTTAGCAAAATTGAACACTTGAGTTTCATTAATCTTGCTATAATATCATATCAAGTTTTGTTTTCTGCATCCTTAGAACCTTGAAAAGATATCTGTGTTCATCAAATTTCATGATTGCCATGTTTTTATGAATCAATTACTCATATTTTTTATGACTTTCTTATAAACTGCTATCTGGCATAGCTGCTATAGCTGTATAGCCTCTGAAAAAAAAGATATCGCTATTTACTATAGCCCGCTATTTAAAACTATGATTCTAACATATATTACCTGAAGCTTCTCTGTAAGAGCTTCTCTGGAGCTTCTGAAAAATGATCTGTATTTCTCTTTCATACATTTGCATTGCCATAACTAGGCTCAGTGTTTTGTTTTTTATGGGGACAATCTAACAAACATCCTGTTAGTTGTTGCCAATTTTCTGAGAATGTTTATGAAACTAGAATAGTCTCCCGGTTTAATACTTCTCAGTTAGCTCTCGGTTTAATAATTCTCATATTAATTATCGATTAGCTATTTTCAGTGAGTTATCTTGCATGATTCAATTATCATGCATGGCTCATTTGATTAATTTTGTTCCCTATAAATTTTTTAAGAGTATAGATTATACAGTACAGAGAGTATTCCCCTTAATTTTGTTCCCTATAAGTTTCAGGTATGCATGAGCTGCAAAGCTGCCAAATGAGCCATGCCAATTCCTGATGGCTCTTTATGCTATCTCCCTCTCTCACACGGTTTCTCTCCTACCACCAGTTATTTAGCAACATAACTATCAAACATTGCTTCTCACTTGGCAGCGCCAGTATGAGCTCCGCACACTGTTTCACGTTCGACAAAACGCTTAGCTAAATCCTGATCTGATCTGTTGCACTAGAAAAATAAATGAGCTCCATCCTCATCTGATCTGTTGCATATGCAACAGCAAGTATCCAACTCCATGCCTCTCCTTTTCATATTGCATTTGAGAGCCAGGAAATGTATGAAAACTGCCACATGTGCCTAGGCCACCACTTTTTTTTTCAAAAATCAAAGCACTTCCTGAATACATTGGGTCTATATATCGTGGATGCCCTAAGTTGCAAAATAAAAATGTAATGATGATCTATAAAATCAATTTCCATCTTCACTCTATGAATTTGAGATAAGCTTATACGCGAACTTTGAAAAGTGGTGGAATGTCAAAGTCTAAGCCAAATAGCCTAATTTATTAAATAGATTTCAATTCCTCTAAATAAAAGGATCCAAACAACCCTTTATTGATTTCTACACTGAAAAATAATTGTTTTCATGCACGATAGACTAACACCTGCAAACAAGATAAGATAGTGACAGGCACTAATATTTACATATATACTCGAACCTGTGTACAGGATGGTATGGAGATGCGGCAGAACTTATTCATGGATTTATTGGTGCGCGAAAAAATGGATATCGGAGTTTTTTCTGTTAATATAAAATATTATCTTAGCCGCATCACGGAAAAGATCTATAAAGTAAAGTTTATGAGCCTGCGACACGGTGCTCTCCATGACTTGTGTTAATTTCACACACTCTGTTTTTTTTATTAAATGTCACTTTAACGTTGTTATTTAATTTTTACAGTATTGTTATCTTATCGTGTGATCCGTGTGTTTTAAGTACAAAATGTTAGCTATCCCGTAGCAACGCACGGGCACGCTACCTAGTCAAGGCTTATTTATTTTCTGATCATATGGAGGCATATCAGAGTGCTACTTCGGCATCCAATTATATTAATCCTGATGTACAACTTGCAAATACATCTTATAATTCTAATAATTATTTTGCAAGTTCTATAAACTCTTATGTTGGTGTTCCTAGTCATGATGATATTAGATATGTTGCATCCGCTAATATTTTTGTTAATGCTCCTCATCATATACATTATAATTGTTATGGTCTAAGAATTGATGTCAAATGTGAATTCATTAAGTTTTAATGCTACTAGCAACAGGCAACATACAAGTCCTTATTCATTGGTTGTAAGTTCATAATATGTGGTTCCACCACAAGACATGTCGATGAATGAGAGAATTGGCTATGACAATACCAATTATTTGCTCAATTGCTCTCAAAATTCAGCACCATATACCAATGCTCCTATTCACAATTCGGCTTCATATGTTACTCCCAACTCAAGCCGAATTAATGAAAATTCAGTAAGATGTGCTAATGGTAATACTCACGATTCAGTTTCATATGTTGCTCATAGCTCAAGCCGAATCAACGAAAGGTGGGTAAATGACAATACTCACGATTCGGCTTCATATATTACCATTAACTCTAGCTGAATCAATGAAAATTCAACAAAGTGCAAGAAAGTCATTGCTTGTGATTCGGCTACATATACTACTTCTAGCTCTAACCAAATTGATGAAGATTTAGCCCATGCTAGAAATCCTTATGGCTCTTCTAAATGGAAGGTGTCAGCTTATCATAGACCGTACCCATTACACATCGATTACATGAAAACTCCTAATGGTTGGTGGGTACCTGATTTTTATAAATTCAGTGGTAAAGATGATAAGACCGCTGTAGAACACATTAGTATATATCTCTCACAGCTGGGTTTTGCCGGTAAAAAAGATTATATGAGAATATGAAATTTTCCTTTATCCCTCACCGGTATTACCTTTGCATGGTTTACATTTTTGCCCCGATGTACCATTGGTTCATGGTCTCAATTAGAGGAGCAATTCTATAAATATTTTGATAAGACTAATGAGAAAAGACCGATTACAATTGAGTCATCGGCTAAAAGGGCATTGTTAGTGGGCATGAAAGAAAGAATTGATTCGGATGTAAGCAAAAGTTTGGCTACAAAAGCTGAACAACACAATATTGTTTCCGAATCAATCACATTTCAAAAAGTAAGTCTTGCTACTAAAAAACATGAAAAGTACCAGAAATCAGGTAGACTTGATTTTTTTAGGAGCTAAAGGGGTTGTATACTTATCTAGTGATGACTGCATCATTGTTGGAGATCAAGCCCCTATGAGCAACAAAGGTGGTTGCTTGCTTACGCAGAATCAGCTGAGCTAACTCCTGCCTGCTCTGAGTTGGCTAGGCCGACTCCCCAATTGGCTAGGCCGACTGCCTCTACCACCTGCCCTGAGTCGGCTAGGCTGACTTCCCAATCGGCTAAGCCGATTTCCTCTGTTCCTGCAGTTGTCGAGGTGCTTCCGGGTGATTTAACCTCTCTTGTTGATTGGTTTCTGGAGATGAAGAGCAACATCATTCAAATCAAGAATATGCACTTCTCCAGCCTTATCAGTGAGGCACAAGGTACAAGTACTTCACCAAATTCTCAATCTGGTCATAACTCTTATTTCAATTGCCATATCTATTAGCGACATTCTTGCTAGTAGTTTTAAAAGATTGATTGACGAATGCATTTTACTTGTGGATGATAAAATAAATTCAGATTCTATCGGCCAGCATATTATGCCATATGGCAAGGCCGATAGTGGTAGTTTGTCAAAATTAAGGCTTCTCAAAAGCAATTACAAAGGTGTGGCTAAATGGATTGATATTAAATCTAATCCCATCGTTTGTCAAGCTTTAAAGCCGACTCCAAAAAAATGAATTGGCTTAAGAAATCAAAGTACACCTTTGACTATTTTTTGTGATTATGTCTTTGATATCTTGCTTAATAATAATTTTATTAGAATCATTGATCACAATGCTTTGTTATCATCTGAAAAACTTAGAAGAACTTACATATTGCAAGTGACATAATTCATTTGATCATAGTACTTGTAATTGCAACATATTTCGTCGAGTGATCCAATTGGCCATTGATAAAGGACTATTGAGATTTTCTTAAGCTCAACAAATGGACCAATTAGATTCAATTGATCTTGATGGCAAACAGGTCAGCTTGCATCAGCCGATTCACTCGAAGCTCAAGGCTCAAGTGCCCAATAGAGAGATGTGGAGCCCTCAAGTGAAGATAAGGTCATTTGTCCATGAATTGCAAATTAGAGATATTCTAGAGAATAATGAGTTGATCACAATTCCAAAAGACACTGGGGAGCAGGCAAAATCTCTCCAGCTAAAGCAAAGGCCGATTGATCCCATTCAACAAGGGAAATCAGCTAAGGATCCTCCTTTAGAGCTTGGCTATGAAGATGGGGAGAAGAGGTAGGATGCTCATAGAGCTAATGGAGGTAAAGGCCATGACAAGGAGAGGACTAGAAGGCCGAAGCTTAGCTTCGAAGAACTTCTAGTTAAATACAAGAATGAAGCAGAAGCAAATGTCACCAGTCGGTCAAATAAGGTCCAATCATCAAGATTGCCTCCAAAGCGCAAGTCTCAAGAGTGGAATTGGCAAAGGAATAAATCCCATGCAACAGCAACATATCATCCTTTTGAGCAGCCAATTCCTATGTCATATGGACCACAACCCATAGGTTTTCATCCTTATTCATCTTGGGGTTGGTTTGATCAAGAGGCACATGTTCCACCATATTTTAGGCCACATTACATAGAGGATGCAGCTCCTCAATATTAAGAGAAATCATCATATTACAAAGATCAAAATCGATCTGGAGCCCAACCAACAAAGAAAGTGGTAAAATAGGTTTACCGTGTGAAATATGATGGCTGCAAGGATAAAAGTTCAGATTTGAATGCAACTATTGAAAAGCCAATTACGTTGCTGAAAAATTCGGCTATTAATGGTAAAGAAGTGGAAAATTCATATAATGATATTGTATATGCTAAATCTGAATAAAAGAAGGTGTGAGTGTCCACAGTCAAGGGAGATTTGTTGCTGTCCAAAAAAGAAATGAAGCTGAAAGAGAAGGGCTTGGCGTGGGTTTACCGAAGTGATAGGAAAATAAGTTGCAGAAGTTTAGTGCAAAGAAGCTGAAAGAGAAGGGCTTGGCGTGGGTTCCTAAAAGGAGTTTTCAAACTCACAGGGATGATGCTCAAGCAAGTGGTGCAGCGAAGATAAAGGAAAGAAGAAGATTCAAGAAACAATAATAGTATCGGAGGTTTGCACCAAATCATCAAAATCATATGTCATGGCATCATCCATATTATCTACCTATACCTATGTGGAATTTGTCACACCCCAAAATTTCTAATTTTGGGTTGTGCATAGAAAACACTAAATAAAATAAATGATTTCAATATCTAAATAAATTTATTAGATAAGTTAAGTTGCTGCTAATTTAAATATAGAAAATTGTGGTTTTAAACTTTTTCATATTAATTTGATAATGTGGTGTTTGTGTGATGCTTGTCTTTGGTGTTGGTGAGTGCTATTATTTTTAAAATACCATAGGACGACGTTTACTTCTCATCGGAAAACTTTTTGGTATTTTCTGGATTTAAAATTTCAATTTTCATGCGCTTAATCTTTTTCCTTGATCTCTTCATCAATCTTTTCATGAGATCCAAATACTTTATTTGGGTTCGTCTCATTCTAAAATATCTCTGAGAATTTTCCCTGAATTTTCGGAGCCTTCGGGGTATTTTTCGTGGCTTAAAATTCAATTCTGGACTTTTCTAGAATTATTTTATCCATGAAATTAATTAATTCCGAAAATAATAAAATATCTCAGATTTCCTCATGCCCAAAGGCCCATGTCTTTATTTACTAATGGGCTTTAATAATTAATTAGGTTTATTAGTAAAGGTGGATGGTGCAACGTCAATTAGCACCATATCGCTAGTTGACATGGAGGTGGAGAGTTTTCCTCCCTATATATACGTACCTATCTCTTGGGTAAAAGCACACCAAAACTACTGTGGAGGAGCCCCTAGTTTAGAAAATCTCTCGTGTAGTAAATTAAATATTTATCCTCCTTTTGTCGCCCCCAGGCCGAGGCCCTTCGGATGGATGGAGGTAGAAGATGAAGTATTTACGGTTCTGACACTGGTTCGCAATATCTTTATCGTTTCTTCGTTTTAATTTCGTTTTGCTCCGTTTCAGTCGCGTTAGTTTCGTATAGTTGCGCTCTACGTAGTAGTGCTGACGTATATCATGTCACCTAATTAGGAATTTATTGATTTACGTGCAATATTTATTTAATGTATTTTTAATTAAAAGCAACCTAGTGTAGTAACTCGTTCTTGTGATTTTGCGATCATCCGTTCTTTCTCCTTATGCCTTTGGTCAAAACGTGGTCCGTAGGCTCTTCACCGTGCTCGCTGGCAAACTACTCATGGCCGGCAATGGAGCCTCGCTGTGCGTCGTGCGAGTGCTCTGCTCTGATCCAGTACCTAATTAGCCTTGATGGCATCATGTTTACTTTTGTGGCCGTTTTTCTATACAAAAACAAATCTAAAAATACAATGAAAACACACACACAATTATCCTGAGCTATCAGCTGCAAACTAGTTGCCGCTAACCTCATGCCTGTACGTGACTAGTGAAGGGATCAGCGGTCCAATATGGCCATGGATGATACATATCTACTCCTCTTTTAATCCTTTGTTTTCCTTGCTATAACTCCCAATGACTATAGTTAATCTCCCTTAAGGAAATCATTAAACGTTTATAGCTACGCTTTGTGCCAATCGTTAGTTTCGCAAGTAGCATTAATTTTTATATATATACTTAAATATAATTTAATTATGATGCGTATAATTAGTTCTCTAATTTAAAAGTAACATGAAAGCTGATGTCACTCAAGTATGAATTTATCTATTTAAATGCAACTTGATTAATATTTATTTAACAGCTTTCTAACTAAAAGCAACATAGGGTTATAATTTCGTTCTTGTTGTTTCGTGACTATGCTTGCGTAAGAGACGCATTAGCAACGTTGTTTACCATGTCACATTATGTGTTTACAAATTAAATTATGTTTATTTGATTAATGCTTATGTCATGCTCTTTTAAATTAGAAGTGACTTAGGTTCACACATAGAACATTCTTAAATAAATGTTAACTTGATTAATATTAACTTAAATGTTTCTTAATCATAATTAGTTTAGTTAAACATGAAGCATGTAGTTAATTTAACTAATATTTAGCTACTGTCTTTTCAAATTAAAAGTAACTTTGGTTTATAATTTGTCTTTTATAAATAATCAAATGCTATCATGATTAATAAGAACTTAAGTGTTTCTTAAATAGAATTTGTTTAGTTTATGTAAGAAACATATAATGATTCGATTAGCTGTTATCACCTTCTTTATGATTTCTAATTTATAAATATTTAAATGACTTAAACACTAAATAAATATTTATAAATAAAATATGAATAAGGTTAACTTCATCTTTTATAATTCAATGTAAATTGGTTAATTCAACTTAGGATAGTTCTCTAAAATGTCCATTACCTTGACATCAGTAGCAAGTGTTTATGCACGTATCCCTTTTCATATTGCGAATTTTAAGTTGAACTTGCTTAATCCCTACGGCAATATTTATAAAACAAGATTAGTCTTAACTCAGCTTGGAATTAGAATATAATTTAAGTAATCTGAGTTAATAACTATCACGTGGTTTTTATTCAATTAAGATAATTAAGTGTGTAATTGTTTCTTTTATAATATAAACTCTCAGTACTCGTTTCTTTTCCATCGTAATTTCGTTATCGGCGTTTCTTATGTTCTCGTGACAGTAGCCGATAGTTCTCTTTTAGTACGTTGTTTTCTCTTGTGTGGTATATTGTTCTTAGTTGTCCCTATTTGTTTGCTTATATGCCTGTTAGTGTGCTGGGTTGCTATGATCTACGAGTAGAAGAAAGACTATCTGTGAGCGCCAAAGATCCGAAGGTGAAGACCAGAAGCTGAGTGCCAGAAGTTACAAATGAAAGATTAAGTTGAGGTTTTTCAGAGCAAGTTGCTTTGGACATAAAGCAAATTCTAAGACAAGTATAGCATGGGATTATCCTTGTTGTCCTATTCACATTAAGCAAATAATATCATTATGCATATATTCCTTGTTAAGGATGACTTAGTGTTGATCTTATTCCTTGATAGCTATTATATTGCATGGATTAGTATGCTAGAGCTTAACATGAACTATGATCATGTAATTTGACTAATGGAATATGCAATAAACACTAAAAGATGACTTTTATTACTGTTAAAGGGTACTAGAGCATGGGGTTATTTGGTGCTCTCGTTACTCTCCATAAGGACTTATCTGTAAGCGAAAATCCAGGATTTACAGTACAACTGTAAGGGCTAAAATGGCTCTGGCTTTAGTCATATAGAAGGACCTTTTCTAGCTTGTTAGAGGTTACCCTTGTGGCGCAAATGGGGAAGATCAGACTGTGGATCCCTGTGTGGTAGAATCACACAGACTAACTTTGGAAACCTAGTGGCCCTAACTTGTTAGACGAACCTTCAAAAGACTTCATAGTGTTTCCCTGCCTGCTCACCTTGGAAGTATTTTGGGAGTAATTAATCCGGGCATATGGGCAACATGACTCACAGTGAAAGTGTACAACCTCTGCAGAGTGTAAAACTGTTATAACAGTCGTGCTCACGGTCACGAGTAGCCTTGGATCCTTATGGAATAGTGGATCATTAATAATGAATATGTTTTTGCTATTCGTTAATCATTTCACATGGATCATATGTTTATTGTTATATTGAGACACTTTGATATTATTGATATACTAAAATAATGCTAATTAAAAGCTACATGCTGATAAACCTATGTTATGCCTTTGAGCCTCATGAACCCCATGATATATTTGCTGAGTTCGACATTGACTCACTCTTGCTATTTCCCCATACTCTAGTGTGTAGTAAGGTGCTGCTTAGAAGAAGGATGAAAGTGTAGTGGATTTTTCAGAAGTCTTTTCAGAAGTGCTTGGTATACGGAGCCCCCAGTCAGCCGTCCCTGAAAAGAATGGAGCATGAAGTTTAGTCACCGTTCCGCGATACTCTGATGTAAGTATTAATATAGCTATGTATACGTTATATAATAACATTGTTTCTGATACTTTTTCATTCTGACATATGTGTGGACTTCCTGGGCACACATATGATTAGCCTGGTTTTGTTTTTTAGAAAACCGGGTGTGACAGAATTCATCCCGTGGTATGTATGATTATCCCTCAAATTTTTATTTTGATCCTTGGTGTGGATCTTTATGTTATGGAGAGTTGCCAAATTATTTTGCTTATCGATGATTAAGAGCCGAAATATTTTATTTTGGTTATATATGCTCTTGTGGATGAATTCATATGGCCGATATTTTGTTATCGCCCTTAGAAAAAAAATGACCGATGTATACATCGCCCTTAGATCCCAAAGTAGCCGATGAGTTAGATATTGTTGCTATTTAGGGTTTTGTGTTTTTAGGTTCGCCTACATCTCACCTGAAAACAGGGGACATAAGTTGACACTTAAAATTGTCCAAATACATTTGATGAGTCGAGCAAGTAAAATCACTGACGATAAGCAAGACATCTTGGCCGAGGTAGTTCTGCAGGTGCAGAACGCCGGTATCACATGCATGTGATTAACTCAGAGATCCGATGCCATTTGATTAAGTTGCCAATGCTCTAGAAGGATAAAACAATTATTCTGGTTGGGCACCGGTCAATTGGTCACATTATATACGCAAGGCAAGGATCAAATATTAATTAGCATACATATGTATATGCATGCAAGGCACAGCTTGGTTGATTCGTACTCTGAGCATGCATGCCGTGTTTAGTATAGAGAATCAAAGACGGAAAGTCAATGCATATGCATGCATGCAAGGCGTGACCAAGGCCTTGTTCACTTCTCATACCAACCCAAAAATATTTCCTCTTTCACCCATCACATCAAATCTTTTGACGCATGCATGGAACATTAAATATAGGTAAAAAAGATAACTAATTGCATAGTTTGTCTGTAAATGTCGGGACGAATCTTTTAAGCCTAGTTAGTCCATGATTGGACAAATTTTGCCAAATAACAACGAAAGATGATACAGTAACTTTTCACATACTTTTCGTGAAGTGAACACACCCCAAGTTGGACTTCACAAGTGCAGCATGCATGTCGTGGGAGATAAAGATAGAAAGATTATGCATATGCATGCATGGCACGGCTTATAGTTTTGGAAAGCACATATGATACCTTTACGTGCTGATACTTAGTACGTTGAGAAGATGTGGCCGAAGTGGATTAGGGAAGCTTTGTTCGGCTTCCAGGGAAGACCACCCGTCCTATCTATATATACCTAATAATAGGCAAAATTTCAGACTTTTTTTTCGTCCATCCATTTGTTTGGTCTGTCTCCCTCTAGCTACCGGACAGTAGATTATATATATATATATATATATATATATATATATATATATATATATATATATATATATATATATATATATATATATATATATATATATATATATACTCCCTCCATGTTGGTAAAAGAAGTCATTTTTACAAGATTTAAGTCAAACATTGGAAATCTAAATCAAGAATAACTTTTAATTTGTTGAGTTTCAAACTATGAAAACCACATGAATAGATTTGTCTTAAAAAAATACTTTCATAAAAGTATACAAATATCACTTTTAGATAAATATTTTTATAAAAATAAGAGGTCAAAGTTATGCTTTGGAGACCGTGTTGCTGTCCAAAACGACTTCTTTTACCAATATGGAGGGAGTGTGTGTATATATATATACTCATATGAGTTAAAGCAGCTCACGTCGGACGATGGTCGACACATAGTCCAATTCCAAAACATATAGAATCATGCCTTCCCATAGCTAGACTCATGAGTCATAGTGATACGAGTTAGACTCTAATATTAAAATATTAAAGAGAGTCTAAAACTAAAAGCCTCCAGGGTTTCGTGTGCGCGCTCCTGCTCACGGGGTCCACGTTTCGGCCCGCGCCGTCGTCCCGCTGCAGAGTCCGTTTTATGTACGCCCCCACTGCAGAGTCTTCGCATGCGAAACTGGGATCCAATCAAGATTGTTTGGTTGAAACCGAATCGAGTCCGTATCGTGGTGGCTAAGTTGCATGCCAACATGCATGCATAGCCAAATTCGTGTACGTGACAAAATCACTTGCCATCCATGTCCGTGACGAGCACCCTGCAGGTGAGATCTCCTTTATTCATGCCTTCCTTTCTTGCTTGGCATTTGCTACGTTTGTGACAATTTTAGCATAGGGCAACATATGTTAGATTGCACCTCAGATACAATACAAGAGATTTAAATAACACGCTATATTTGAGTGCGTACAAGACGTGGGAGTCCAGTTTAGATTCATGTTTTGTTTGCATGTGTAGGTAAATTTGGTCTTGCATGCATCTAGATTTTTTTTGTTCTGCGTGAGTTCCCATTATCCGTGGCTGGTTAGGATCCTGGACGATGGAAAGCTTTGTTTATCGGTAATGATACATACAGGGCGTCCGACCCGCGCTGGACGCCCCGCCTTCACTCGCTCGTCTTCTCCCCGCCTCCACTCGCAGACTTGCTCGCCTCCTCCCTGCATTATCCATTCCGCCTTCTCTCTCCTCTTTGTCTCCGTCGCTCCCCCTGCGTGCGCGCCCCTCCAGCGCCGCGCTAGCGCGCTCCTCCCCCCGCGCGCGTCTTGTGCTGCGCCGGTGGCGAGCCTCCCCTCCTCCCTCCCCTCCCCCTCCCTTCCTCCCTCCCCTCCCCTCCTTCCCCCTCTTCCTCCCCACCACTGCGACATGCATGCCCTCCTCGCCACCGGAGTTGGGGGCGACGGCGGCAGCATCCGGTGAGCCCACGCACCTCCCCCTCCCTCCTTGGTGCTCTCGCCCTCACGCGCTGCTAGCTTCATAGGCTCCGACGAGGTAGGTAGGGAGGGATCTAGATCTGAGGCACCACTCCTCCTCCTCCCCCTCTGGTTCTCGATCTGTTCCCTCCTCTTACTCCCCCTCCTCTTCCTCTTCCTCCTCCTCACACCCCTCGCTGGATCTATGGTTTTGATGGTGGCTAGGGTTTGTGGCGATTCAGATCTACACGCAACAGATGATGTGAAATGCTTTTGTACAATTCTCTGATGTTGCAGCCATCCCCACCTCCTCCCCCGTTCTCCTCTGGATCTGAGGTCTCATGCCTCCTCCTCCTCTGGATCTGGCCTTCCTCCTCCTGCTCCTTCACTCCTCCACTGAATCTGAGACGCAGCAGTGGGGCTAGGGTTTATGGCAATTTTTTTGTTGCACCATGCTTGTTTATGTTGTTGCAGTAGTGTCTTTTTGATATTGCACAAGCTTTTTCTTCTTTGTGTTTCACTAGTTTTTTTGCTGATGTTTCATTATTGCATTGCAGTTTGTTGCAGTAGCTTTGGGTTATTGTTGCACAAGTATGCATTAGCACTTTTCCGGATGTTGCAGTAGTTTTGTTATGTTTGTTTCAGTTATTTTGATTTGTTGTTTCAACGAGTAAGTCCCTTTATTTCAACATGTATGCATTACTATTTTTTTGGAAGTTTCAGTAGCTTTGTTCTGTTTATTGCACTTGCTCTGATTTGGTGTTTCAACAAGCAATTTTCTTTGTTGTAACAAATATTCAGTTGATGTTGCAATAGGGTTTCAGCTGATGTTTCACTAGTGTTGCTTTGTTGCTTCAGTTTCTTCACCTACCGTTGCAGCGGCAAGGGAAGGGGGTGGCCTCTGGAGAACGAGATGGCGGCTGTGCGGAGGTGTTGTGGGTCGGGCGAAGTCGTCAGTGGGTGGACCCCGTACAAGCTAGGGGTGGGATCTGGAGAACGAGCTAGCGGGCGTGCGGAGGTGCTACGGCGGGTGAGGATGGCGATGGGTGGACCCCGTGCAAGCTGGGGGAGGTCTGGAGAATGAGCTGGCGGGCATGCGGAGGTGCTACAACGGGCGAAGTCGGCGATGGGGTGGATCCTGCTCGTGTTGCGGGCGGAGCGGGGGCCTTTTTTCTCGTGGGGGAGCCGTTCTGTGCGGAGCGTGCGCACCATCTAGACACGTCCGGACGGCTCCGTGCATCCGGGCGTCCGGGCGCTAGAAACGCCCTTTGTTTATTAGAAAAGGATTTAAAAGTTCACACTTCAAAAGCTCCGTGGATATGATCCTCAATACAAAAGGAAACCAAGGAGGGTGCAACAGGCTCATTAGAAAGGAAAAACAAATCAGATTAGGACACGGAAAAAAAGAAAATAGAAGAGAATCTAAACAGGAAAAGATAAAAATAAAGACTAGAGATAATCATTATCCGTCATTTTTATTTATCCTTCCATTATACCAATGGAGATAGTAAAATTTGTACAGTTAAAGCTAAAGCATACAAAGTCTGTGCATGACGAGGTCCTGTTGTTGTGCCGAGGGACCACGTTCATCGGCAGAAGCGTTTCGTCCAAGAGCCGAGAACCAAGGTGGATGAAGCATGTCATGGACTTCGGCTAGCCACGCTCATCGGCTACAACCTTTGTTGCATCATGTAGAGCCGGCCACACACATGTTGGCATGAGATGGCAACACTGTATGACATGAGACCTGGTGACATCGAGACAACTATGGATGCCATCAGCAACCTACACCAACGATGTCACCCCACCAAGAAGGCGAGCCCCGACACAATCAACAATGGTTACATGCCTACACCAGCAACTTCACTGCATCGGGCGACTTTGGGACAACCACGGACGTCATCGACGATGGCTTGGACTACACCAACGATGCCACGGCATCAAGGAGGCAAGCCCAGATGACATCCATAACGGCTCCACATTTACATCGACAACATTGTCCCACCGAAAAGATGAGTCCGGATGTCATCGTGCACTGTTTCACATCTACACCAATGACACACACCCGATGCACGTCGTGTGGTCATCATAAGATAAATTAGAGCTTCCAAAGTTTATAAAAAGGGTAAAACATAAATAGACATATAAAATTTCGCCCTTGTTTGCTATTGACGTTTGATAGCTTTTTTCCTCCTGTTGCAATGCACGGGCATTTTTACTAGTAAATATAAAGGGTGACGGCCAATTGAGAGACATCCATCTACACAATCGTTAAAATACAACACAAACCCTCTCTTTGTCCTATTCTTTCAACCCTATGTTGTTCATCTCTTGATTTGACGATCAAAGATGGCGCCCTAGGTTCGCTGGCCCACCTAGAGCAATCCGGCGATGTCCTTGCCCTGATGGAGTCCCTCCCGGGCAAGAGCTTCGACGACTTCTTTGCTAGTTTGCTCGGAAACTAGCCGTTCTTTGTTACACAAGTACAATTGGTTACCCTTTGCTGGTTTGCTTGTAAACCTCGTCGCTCTTCACCACAAAAGCGTGTTGGTTATCTGCTACGTTCTTCGGTCCGTGGCGGCTCAGGCGATCTAGCCCTAGCTGGTGTGTGATTCGGGATCAATCCGGCATCAACAGGGATCATAGTTTCTTGAGATGGTTTCTAGTAGTATAGAAACTATTGCGTAGTTTTTGCATTGGGAGTGCCCTAAAACAACTCTGATTAATTGATGGAGGGAGTAATTAGTGATAAATCCCTGCTTCTCTACTTCGCTCTCCACCCAGCCCCCATCATTCTTCTTTAATCTTCCTATTCGATTTATCTTCCTTCTCTCCTTTCAGCATTGGTGGAAAAAAGAGGGGTTCCTATCTCCCTTCACTAACCAGTTAGCATGAGCCCTTTGCTTCCAAAATATATCAATTTGCTCCTCCAATCTATCCACCTTGAATCTCAAAATCGCCTTCCTATCTACTATCTTCGGAGAAAGACTCCTCCTTCTATATCTCTCTAGCTCTCCCTTTGCTTTTTTGAACCTCTTCTGTAAGTCCCCCAAGACATTGGAGCTCTAGTCCTGCAAGGAGGCCGCAAACCCTTTCACAGCATCCACCATACACACCCCATCTGCTGAACCATCATTCCCACACGCATCGTGCACCACATCTCTAAAACGTACTTCCTCCAACCACACATCTTTGAACTTGGGAGGCCTTGGTGCTAACCCTTCCCTCCGGTAACTAACTATGTCCATTGTGATTATGGCAGGCCGATGATCCGAATGGTGAGGGTCCCCATTATGAATGGTAATGCAGGGAAACCTTGCTCTCCAGCTGCCATTTGCAATGGCTCTATTGAGCCTCTCCTTTATGTAGTTCTCACACCTATGGTGGTGGTTTAGCCAGGTCAAAATGTCCCCAGTGAAACCCAAGTCTGATAATTGACACTCCTCCAAGGCTTCCTTGAAATTGTCGAGGCAAGTTTGAGAGCAAGGAACTTCACCCTCCTTCTCATGATGATAAAGAATCTTGTTAGAATCCCCTGCGCATAACGATGGCATAGATCAAAGTGTGTGAGGGTCACACAGTATTTTCCATGTACAGTGCTTCAGTTCCATTTTTATTTCACCATAAATGCCTGTACCTCCAAGAAAAGCCATCATCCTCCACCACATCGATATTAATTGAATAATTTCTCAAAATCACATTAACCCCTTTCCTCCACAACACAGCAATTCCCCCCCACCCCTTTTCCATCCCCTTTCACTACCACCATGTTTGACAGTCCCAACGAGAATCTAATTCTCTCCATCTTCTGATCATTCAAACTTGTTTTAGACAGAAAGAGGATATATGCCTGAATGGACTTTTGACATTGCAGAAGCCCACACACTATCGGGGTATTGCCAAGACCCCGACAGTTCCAATCCATTAGCTTGATTGGGCCTTGTGGAACTGGTCCTCTAGTCTCGCTTCAGAAGAACTCGTTGCAGCACGCCCATCACCAAGCATTGCATTAGTGTGTGACCTGGGCACACGTTTGAAGGTCCGAAGACCAGAGCCTTTTCTTGCCTTCTTTTCTCCCCCTATCCTTCGACCTGTTTGTCCCTCTAGCTGACGTGCATGGCACTATTTGCGGTGATGTCCCTGCATAGAGCCATCTGTCCATCGCTACCATTCAGTTTCTGTCTCCTTGCTTCCATCAGAGATAGCTATCCAACGCCTCGATAATCACCGAAAGTTAAGGCTTTCTTCACCTCCCCAAAATTCTTCTCTATAGGACCATTCTTCATAGGATTAGTGACTTCCTGCTCCTCCCCCGAGTTGTACCCTTCCCATGATCATCCTCTCCATTCTTCCTCCATGAAGGTCTGCCGATGTCACATCTACCACAACTCCCCAACTTACTCGAGTTGCCTCCACTCCCCCTGCTCCCTACATTCTATCTCCATGGTAGCCCTGGCCTCACGCTTCCAAACCTTCCACCAAAATCCTCGCTGGATCTCCTCTTCTTCAGAATGAATCACAATTTATGGCCAAAGCACGGTCCAGTGGGCTTTGTGCTTGGCCGACAGCCTAGGCATGACCTGCTGGGCCACTTTCTGTGCCAAGCCAGGTCGGTCTGAGGCCCACCAAATGTCTGTAGTTGAGAGAACAGAGAGGAGGGCAAGGCGAGGCGTGGAGGTGGCAGCCGGCGCCGCTAAGCTCGCCCTCAGGGCGCTTCATGCTGGATCCGGCGAAGTAGCTGGCCAAGGAGGGGAGCTCGCGGATCCAACGAAGTAACTAGTGAGAAGGTGAAGGCGGCGGGACAGAGCAGGGCTGACGTGCTCTCCTTCAGCTCGGTGGAGGCCAGATCTGTGATGGTCTAGGCTGGATCCACGGCGGTCCGACCGGATACGTGGAGGATGCAGAGGAGAGGGATGGGGAGGAGGCGGCCGCCGCCGCCCGAGGCCGGTGCACTCGAAGCCTCGCAAGGGTGGAGGAGGAGCTGGAGGCCACCAACCAGTGGTGTGGGGGGTGAGGTCTACTGATTCCAGCTCGGGGAAGACGCGAGTGGCTCTCAGGCTCCTCTTCGCGTGGGGGGCGGCCATGGAGGAGGCGACCGGACGCGTGAGGGCGTGGAGGAGTCGGTCGGCCACATGGGGGGCGTGGAGGAGGCGATCACCGTCGCTCGATGCGTCGAGGTGGAGTTGTGGAGGTGGCGTCGGGCACCTGAGCCTCCAGCTCTAGGCTAGTGGCTGCCGGCTGACACGAGGCCATGCGATGCAAGGTAGGGGTGGTTAGGGCTGGGGATGGGGGATGCCGGTGGGGAGGGGGTTTGCATCCCCCACTCGCCCACTCCGAGGCAGGCCGGGCGGCTCCTAGGTCTTCCTCCGTTTTGCGGGCCAGGCCGGGCCGCCCGCTGGGTTGGAGGAGCGGCCTAGGCATGGCCTGGTCCTCTGGGCCAGGCTGGCCTAGCTAGGCATGTTTTCCACCGGGCCGGGACGAGTTTGGGTCGGGGTAAAAAACCGGGCCTCGTGCTGGGCCACCGGGCTGCATGCACATGTGTATATTCCCATCGGAGCCCTTTCGCTGAGATTAGTGATTACGTGTCACGGACTCACGGTCGGCGTCCGACCTTCTCACACTTTCTACGCCTTAGTTATTACCGGTGTAACACATTAGCGACACCATCAAATCCAAAAGCATCGTTTTTACAGCGCACTTGTGGTATTATCGGCCATCGAGTGTACCGGAAGAGTATCGTACTTCTCTAAGTAAGAAAAGGATTCGTATCGCAGTCCTCAAACAAGAGATGCGATATCCCTGCCGCTTATTTAAACCGCTCAATGCTCATAGCTTGTCCTGGTATTAAAAACTAATTGTTATAGTAAGAAAACAACGCTAACTAATCGTGTTATTTGCGCAGGCCATCTTTATATTAATATTTTAGTTTGTGGCTAGAAGGTGTCACCACTCACCATGGATACCGAGGCTGATTTGAACTTTCCTGGACCTACCTAAAAACCCGAGATTAAGGTCATTTATTTATAGTATATAATTTTGAGTGTCTGGATCTGAACGCGAGAATCTGATATAAATTAAAGCATCACTGCTGACTCCGAAATGCAAATTTACAGTAGTGAATGAGCGGACGGTCAAGTTATAAGTTGGTTGGCTTAATTACCAGAAAATCTGGCTCCTCAAGCGCATCGTTTTCCTGGTATCGGGCTATCGAGTGTACCGGAAGACTATCGTACTTCTCTAAGTAAGAAAAGGATTCCTCAAACAAGAGGTGCGATATCCCTGCTGCTTATTTAAACCGCTCAATGCACATAGCTGAAGCAACAAGTGCAGCACGGCTAGCTAAATCTAGTAAGCCAGCCAAAAGCAGGGGCACACAGAAATTATGGCGAGCACCAAGCTTGCGTTCCTGGCCGTCGCCGTCCTGCTTCTGCAGGCGTCGTGGTGCGCCATGGCCCAGCAGGCCAGCAACGCCGCGGTGATGACGCTGACCAGCTTCGAGGACGGGGACCCCACGGCGTGCGACGGCAAGTACCACAGCGACGGGGAACTGATCGCAGCGCTGTCCACGGTGTGGTTCGCGGGCGGGAGCATGTGCCACAGGCGGATCCGCATCACGAACTCGCTGCCGAACGGGCTCAACCTGGTGGCCGAGGTCGTGGACGAGTGCGACACCCAGAGCGGCTGCAAGGACAACATGATCGCCACGTCCAAACGCGTCTGGGACGCGCTCGGGCTCGACACCAACATCGGCGAGGTTCCCGTTACCTGGACCATCGCCTAATAATCGAATGCATCGCCGTCGTCGGCCGGCAAAGCCGGGCAAGGATCTGTGTGCCCCGGGAATTTGCTGCTGTGTTTCTGTTGTGTCAGTGTGTCATCACGCACCCTGCTGTGCGGACCACGAAGTCTATGACTGTTCTTCTGTTCCTGATCGACGGGGACGGAACGGTTGCTGTCGTTGATGTGTGTCGGTAGGCCACTCTCGAATAAAACTACTTGCAAGCGGTACTTTGCAACTTCATCCTGCTGTTGCTGTCAGTAGTCCAAGATTGAAAACGTTGGTTTGTTTCGTCAGTGGCGTGTGTTCGTCACGCTCACGCATGTCTGATGGGCAGTCAAATATGGCGATCAGAATTGATTGTGCTCATTTGAGAATCTGAGATCTGTTTATGAGGCCAACCATTGAGCTGCCGACAGTGAAAATGGCCGATATTCAAGAACGAGACGGGCCGTGGTGAGCTCCGGCCCTAGTTGTTGTTGACTCAGTTGGTCGACAGTAGAGACAAACACTTCCACTCTGATCCACATGAGATATACTATGGAGTACTCAATGTATTTCATATGAACTAAATTCACATTTACTGCCATTTAAATTGAACGTCCACACTAACATATTTTCTTACCTCGAGCGTACCATTTATAGGTTGTCATAGTTGACACGGGATAACCTAGCTTAGCTAGTTCTGTCCGATCCGTAAACTAGACTAATCGACGAGTATGGCAAACTCTAATATTGTTCTATCCTGACCACTTGTCTTCTTTCCCTGCTTGTCATGTTAGCAGTTGTAATAAAGTGCCGTGAGCCTCTAGGAGTGGGTAAACTATATGTCTAATTTAAATTAAATTCTAGGGCTCGAATTAAACTACCATTAGAAAAATCATAAACTACTCCAATAAGATATGCATTTAAGTTTTTTCTACTGTGCTCTAAAAAGGTTTAGCAACCTAGAGGCAATCCTATCAACTAGTCTATATCTAATATAGAAAGGTAAATGCCAAATAAGCAAAGCACAAGCAAAAACCAATAAATTGTAGTAAGTAATAAAGAATTAAAGTTATAGAGGGTAAATTCTCTGGGACGCAACAATATATATCCTGTGGTATTGATTGTCAAACCGCGACCCGCAATCTACATTGATCTTAACCGAGGTACGCTCCCGGTCATAGTGTTGGATTTGCCACACAAGGCATCTACTAACCAAAGGCTAGCACCGTGAGTCACGAAGACTCACCACTGTTACCCGACTGCCGGCTCTTCCAATCATATCTTGATGTCATGTACACTACAAAGCTTCTCCACATGAGGGACGACTCTTCTCATCCCGCACATCGATACGAGGTCGCTCCACACCGAGAACGGAGGGTCGTTGTCTAGAAGGCCACCACACCTTCACTAGAAGCTTATAAAGACCTCAGGTGCTCTGGCTCCCAATATAAACGGCACAATAGCCCAATCTCTCAAAGCTCTCAAGCTCAAGGTCTAAGCCTCACAAGGATGCACTATAATGTCTATTCTAGCATTGGCTGTGATATTGAATGACTTGAGATAGTGAGATGGAGTGTACGTAGAAACACATGCTCTAGTTTGTCTTAGCCTTGAAGCACTCTAGCATGCTCATTGGAAGAAGTCTGCCAGTTTTCTATGTTGCATGGAAAGATCCGCAGATATTACTTCATCGGATTATATGGTGCAACTACTTGTTGGAACTGCAAGCCACTTTTGCATTCGGACTCGACACAAGCTCAAGCAATCACGTCGTGCCTAGAGGCTTGAGAAACCGGGCCACCCTCTGCTCTTTGGCTCATGCAGCTTGATCTCTAATATACTCGTTGATGCCCATGAACCACCCAGAGTTGACCTAAGAAAAGATTAATGTAATGAATATATAATGATGTGAGGAATATATAGTGAAGTCATAACGTAATTTTCCATATAAAAAAGTGCCGATGGTGATCAATCATCCACGCACTAACCAAGTATAACAGAGTTCCATCAGATCTATTTCGAATAGCAGCAGCTTCGACAAGCCGTCGGTGATACTGCAGAGCATGGTCGCTCTCCTAGGCGACTCAGGCGGCGCTCCTCCTCCCCCGCCGTTGGGCCGTCCCCACCGCCCCCTCGCCCTCGCCGCCACCGAAGCAGGCTGCCGGAAGCCCGTGCAGCTGCAAGGATGGTGGCGGTGGGGCCATTCTCTTTCTCCTCTCTCTCTCTCTCCCCCCCTCTGGTTAAGACCATGGCGTGGTGACCAGCGGCGGTGTGCTCCCAGTGTTCTGGGGCGGTCTTCACCGGATCCGGTGGCCCTGTGACCGGATCTGGAAGGGCCCAAGATGAAGGAGCCTCCCATGGAGGCAAGCAGCGGCGCTCAGGTGAAGGTGCCGCTGGAGTCAGATGGTTGGACGGCGGTGGGCCAGATTTGGGCGTCCCAGGGGTGGATCCGCGCTCCCTCTTGCCGGATCTGCTGCGCTGATGCAGGTACGTCGGGCACAGTACGGTGGCAGCAGATGGGGCACCAGTTCCTCGGGCTTCAAAGGCGGGGTGCTCTGATCCGAGCGCCTCGTGGCCAGATCTGTGCTTCCCCTTGCTGAATCTACCAGATACAAGCGCGCAGGGTCTGGATCCGCACTCCCCTTGTTGATTCTGCGTCAAGCAGAGCAGCTTCGGCTGGCTCAGGTGCGGGCGACAGTTATGCGGCTGCCTGGGCAGGTGGTGGCATGGCTGGGCCGCTCAGCCTCCCGTGCCGACCGGTGGACGGCGGCATCCTGCTTGCACCCTGGAGAAGGCGGGCTCGTCTTGACTAGGACAGTCGGCTAGCAACGCCAGCAGGCCACCGGCGGCTGTCAGCCGGGCTGTGGATGGCCACCCCTTCGGCAGCAGAATCTACGTGGTGGGCCTCCTTCTCCAAGCTCATCGGCTTCTCGGGCGTCAGTAATGCCGGCGACAAGACGTAGCCACGGTAGGCCCCGCCCAGTGGCAACAACAGGACTTTGGCAGTACTAGTGCCAGTTCTGGTGCCAGTGGCAATGACAAGGCTCCAATGCCGCTGCTCCCCTCTGGATACTGCTCGTCGTCGACAACATCAGCTTGCCGTGTTACCCTCTAGGTGCTTTCGCATGCATATGAAATCTAGGTGAAGACCCTGTCTGGCTGTTACTCCAGGCCAGACGATGGCGCAATTGGCGTCATTTCCCTCCCTGGAGGTGTCGTTGTAGATTTCAGTTCCTACTATCACAAAACCAATTTCGTGCTTACTGCATCCGCTAGGCAGGTCTCTGGGCGAAAGCCCTTTCGAGCCTGGTGCTCTGACGTCGATGGTAGCGTCTGTGGACGTCATTTCCCTTCTTGAAGGCATCGATACAAACACACCTGCTCCCGTCCATGCCCGACATGTCCTTGTGCTCTTCTTGGTTGCTCCACGCCTGTTCCTGTTCACCCTCGGTGTGTCCTTGTGTTGTCTCTGGTTGCTCTCCCTCCCCTTCTTATTTTGGTCTGACTATCCTCCTACCCCTTGGCTTTTGCGTACACTGCTTGCCGGCAGGTGCTCGCCGTCAACAGCTTGCTCTATTGTCCTCTAGTTCACTTGATTGCTTCGCCTCATCATATGCTGGGCTGCGGAGAAATTGATCTCTTCTTTGGATCTCCTCGTTTCCTCCTGACGTTCCTCCCCCTTTGAGGCTTCCTTCCCCCAAATGGCGTTGGTGGGCGTTGGCCGGAACCTAGATGCTCTCATAGGCGATGCAACTCATGGTTGTCGCCGATTTGTTCTGACTCAGTGCCTTACAGCTTTCTAGCTGTCGTCTGTCGGACCCGACTTGCTTACAGCTGCTTGTGGTTAGAGATCTTCAGAGTCTGTCTTTAGTGGTGGCACAGGTCAGGAACGTGGTGCTCGCACTAGCTTTGGATGTAGGCTGAGCCTATAGCTATACCATGTTATTGTTGTTTGTTTTGTTTTTGCTAGTGTTGTATTCCTTCTCTTCCCCTGTGTCATGTACATCTGTGACCTCCAAGGGTCGTCTCTGTAATAGGTGCTTTACACCCTTCCACCCACCGGCTTGCCAGGATCTATGGAACAAAATATGGTGGGGATCAGTTTGATCCCCCCATAGTTGACCTAAAAAAGTGGCTATGGTGGCTGGCCACTGCTCGAGGGTTGCCTATAGCACGGTGCCTAGGGCCGGGGGAGGAGGCATCGCACTAAGTATGGAGGAAGAAGCTGTGATGCCATGGGACATGGATCGAGAGGAGAGAAACGAGGCGACGACTGAGGCCTTTGTTGGGAGAGAGGAGAGAGATGGAGAGGGCATATATAGGCAAGGTTTGGCTTTGGAAGGTGTTGGGCACGTCTCAGATGTTCGAAGCTAATCCAACGCCCAGGAGCAGGGCATGGTCCAATATGGATGAGGTGGGTTGAATCATGGTCCAAATCAAATTTGTTTCGGTCCTTTACATTTAATAGTTTTCCATATTTTTTGTTTTTATTAGTCCGAATTAATAAATATTCTACAAATTATAAAACCAAACCAAAATAACCACATTTTTCATCAGATCCTAATCATTATTTAAGGACATATGTTTCATACCAGCTCATCTTTATCTCTATCTTTGTCTCTTCTACCCCTATAATCTATCCCTATAATAATGGGAACTGCTAGCGCCCGGACGTCCGGATCCGGGTGCTAGCATCCGGACGCGCTACAGGAGGCTCCGCTTTCACTCCGCAACACGCAACAGAAGATGATAATGAAAAAAACTGTAACCCCGCACCGTCCCCACGCGCACGCGGGGAGCGGATTGAACCCATCCCCCCCGCACACACGCGGATCCGCCCCGCCTCCCCTCTCCAGAACTCGCCAGCCCCCAACCAACCTTCGCCCAAGCAGCTATTGCAACAGACAAGGACCTGCATGCTACACCAAAGCATGAAAACCCACTGAAAAACAACGGCCAAACACCTACTAAAACAACGTCCAAACACCAATTGAAACATGCAGAAACTAAAAGCTTCAAACAGACACACGAAGCCTGCTGCACCAAAAACATGAAACTACTGCAACAACACCTCAAACACCTACTGCAATAGCAAGCGACAGCTACTTCACCATGCCGTTCAACACAAAAAAAAAAATAAAACAAAATCTCAAACACACTCCAACATCTATTGAAACACTACTGCAACAATGAAAAATAACAATTGCAACAAGGCGAAGAGGAGGGGGAGGAGGGAGGGAGGAAAGCTCATACATGTCCCGATCTACTTCTCCAACATCCAAATAGTTCTATTGAAACATACCTTTCGATCAACTGAAACAAGAGAAACATGCTACTGAAATAGGGGAAGAGAAAAACGTCGCCGGATCTGCATCACCCCCATGGATCCACCATGAGGGCACCGCTACTCCATGGATCCGCCACCGGGGGAGACCCCCATGCCACTATCGAGGTGGGGGAGGCGCGCCAGGGTGGAGAACGCCACCACGCAGCTGCCGTCAAGGTGGAGGAGACCACCACGCCGCTGGATCTGCGCCTCCCCCATGGATCCACCACGGGGAGGGCGGAGCTCCATGGATCCACCACACGTCACCCTCTCTCGGTCACATGGAGGACACGGGAGCAAGGAGGAAGGAAGGGGGAGGAAGGGGAGGAAGGAGGGAGAGGGAGGAGGCGCGGCTTACCGACGAGTGCTCCTCCCCGCCGACGTCGCCAGGGTGGAGAACGCCACCACGCAGCTGGATCTGCGTCGCCCCTCCATGGATCCACCACGGGGGACCCTAGAGCTCCATAGATCCACCATGGGGAAGGCTGCCACGGAGAGGAGCCGCCCCCCTCAACTTGCAGGAAGCGACGGAGGGAGCATAGGGTCGCAGCGGGGGGAGGGTGTGAAGCCAAAGAGGAAGGGAGGGAGGGGCGCCTAGCCGGCGGCGCGCGTGGAGGGCACGCAGGGGAGGAGCAACGTCCTACAACGTGCGGAGGAGAGCGCGAGGCGAGAGGAAGAAGTGAGGCGGAGCGAGCGAGTGGTGAGGGGGAAGACTGAAGAGATGAGCGAGTGGATAAGGGAGGCCCGGGCGAGTTGGTTGTGCCGCACCGCTTGGGCGCGTCCGGTGTCGTCCGGACGCCCTGATAGTATCAATTCCGTATAATAATCTATAATCTACCCCTTCTATCTATTCTATTCTACCTCTACAATTCTATTCTTTCTACTCTTATAAAACATCAGTTCAAATTATTCTATATCCATTTAACAAGAGATGATCTTAACCACGGCCGCACCACGAAATTCACCCAGACATTCACCGTCATAAAAACGTATACACTGGATTTCTCCTCTGTTCTCTCTCCTCGCTTAACTATATCCAACGGTCGTGGTTCAATGGATCTGCACCTCCTGCCGTCGCGCGCCCTCCATCTGCCTGTAGCCCCCGCGCCCGCACCAGGCGGGCACGGTTCAATCCCTCCTTGTGTCTTTTTTTTCCATGAAAAAAACATGGCTCCCAGCCTCCAGCGACCGCGAAAAGGGAAAAAAAATCACTGCGCGAGGTTGCGTGACTTCCGCCGCCACCACCTCTCTTCCTAGAGACGACAAGCTCTCTAGATCCGGCGGCCTTCTGTTGCTCGTCGCCGATGGCTGGATCTGGTGGCCGGAGTCGCAAACGCTTCTCCCCCGGCGCTCCACCCCCGTTCTTCTCCCCCGGCTCTCCACCCCTTCTTCCCTAGCTCTCCACCCCATTCTTCCCTAGCGCTCCACCCCCGGCGGCCGGCACCCTGGCTGGCCCCACGCCCCCCTGACAGCCTCCTTGGCTGGTGGCGCGGCTGGCCGGGCCTCCGCCGTTGCTGGCCCCGTGGCTAGGGGCGCAACCACCCTGCTGGCCTGGCTGGGGGCGCGCCTCCCCTGGCTACGGGCGCAGCTGCCATGGCCAGAGGCGCTGCTACCCTGGGATGCTTGTCGAATGACATTTTTGTTCTTTGTGTTGCAGGCCCTAGATTCGTTCAAAGCTGAAAGTGAGTTTGAGCTTACGTTGTCAGCTGGTGACATTGTAATTGTCCCAAAGGTAATATACTTTTTCACAACCATAGGTTTTTAATCTCCTTCCATGTTGTTAATACAATTTTAGTGCTTTTTTAAATGCATGCATGTAGCAGATAAACACACCACCACTTAGCTATCATTATTTTTTCTGAACCAAGTTTTTTTAATTTCTGTTCATCGAAGTTATGGGTTCTGTAAAATGATTAATCATTTTTGCTAGCAACTGCACTAAGCATATATATGATCATTTAGCCTGCATTTGTCATCTTTTTCTCTGAATCACAGATCTCAAGCAATGGTTGGGCAGAAGGTGAATGCAAGGGCAAAGCAGGATGGTTTCCATGATATCTCCTAAACCCGAGTTTCTTTTCGATAAGTAATTTTTCTAATGAAATATCACAATCTATGTAGTGGTCGATGCTAGGAAAAAAATCCGAAAAATGTTTGAAGTAGTACCTTGAGCAGAACTTTTTACGTTGGTGAGTTTATGTTTTTCTCTCATTTTAATCTGAACTGAATCTTGGCCTTCTCATTTTAGTACTGACCTATTAGCCAATGAATAGAATTTTAATCGAGATAAACTTATAAGATAGTAGTGTATGTAGATGGTGGCTAATGAACAGTTGGCAGAGTTGGATATGGGGATGAAGTGAAGGAAGGTTTTAGGAGGGGCAGAGCTTCACCGCTCAAGTTTCTGGACAGATCTGGCCAAGAAACTATTTGCTCACTGAATTCTTGCTTGCTTTGTGCTTTAGATGGAATTGATTCACATCTGATTTTCAGTTTTGTAAGCGCTTGCTGTGGACATGTACTGGCTGGATTCCAGGACAGAGGCCTCATTCGGCTGGCTAGTGGCTGGTGACTGGTGCTGATTTGTTGTGAGAGAAAAATACTGCTGGCTGGCTGTTGGCTGGTGGCTGGTGCTGAATTGATGTGAGAGAAAAGCACTGCTGGCTGGCTGGCTCTCAGCCAGCCGAACGAGGCCAGAATCCTCTTTACGACAGGTTAGGTCACTCAAGCAACATTTTTGCAGTGATCTTATACTTATGCTGAACTGCAGGTACCTTTGTTGGCTGCTAGCTGCTAAGAAAAATGCCTCAATGTGCAGAAGGATAAAATGGTCGACCATTTAATAAGCTATTGGTGTTTAGATAAACCACCAATATGAGGAGCGTAGATTGCTCGTTGCCCAGTCATGCAGAGAACTTGCTGTTTATGTCTCTAGATATACGAGATTCCCTCAATTTATCCATTGTGCTTAGAATCAAACAGCTTTGACAAACCATAGTCAGTTAAGTACATCAAATTTGATAGAATTAACTTTGGATTTAATGTGACCCTTAGCGTTAGCACGGGCAATATACTAGTCCTAAAAGTACATGAGAAGTTCAAGTGAATGTTAGGAATAACTTAAGCTTGTATTTGCAATGTATAAAAAAAATAATGATAATATCTAAAAGTTTTTCAAAAACCTGTAAATTGGCATGTGATCATATTATGGGTGTATAAACTTGAATTAATAAATTTAGAAAAAATATGACAGTCGGCCTATACATTGTTCAACAAATAGACACATCTCACAAAGTTTCATATAACCTAAGGCAAACTTTGAAGTTTGTACATCTCAAATTGTTTTCATGCTCACATACACGTCAAATTTGTAGTAAATCTTAGATTAAAATACATCAGGGTCCTCAAACTTTTAGAGTATTCCCATCTAGATCCTCCACTACTGGATTAAGGCGCTTTGCCGGGTGCCGAATGCACCCGGCAAAGGCTACTTTGCACTCGGCAAATCCTTTGCCGGGTGCAGCACTCGGTAAAGAGCCTCCGGCAAAAAATTAGTCGGCAAAGATTTCTTTGCCGGGTGCTTTTTATCGGGCACTCGGCAAAGACTTTGCCGAGTGCAAATCCGGCACCCGGCAAAGAAAAGTGGTCGTTACGGCGCCGGCTCCGTCATCCCTTGCTTTGCCGGGTGCCATGTCAGAGGCACCCGGCAAATATTTTTTTTAATTTTTTTTTTTCAAATTTTCTTTGCCGGGTGCCGAGCCGGGAGGCATCCGGCAAAGATTTTTTTATTTTTTTAATAATTTCTTTGCCGGGTGTCGCATCGCGGGGGCATCCGGCAAAGAGTTTTTTTTATTTTTTTCGTAATTTCTTTGCCGGGTGCCAGATCATGGGGCACCCGGCAAAGTTTTTTTTTGAAAAAACTTTGCCGGGTGCCCTGGCCCTGGCACTCGGCAAAGCTGAGAATTCTAAAAGAATTCCCAGCTTTGCCGAGTGCCAGGGCCAGGGCACCCGGCAAAGCCTCAAAAATTAATTTTTTTTTATTTTGTTTTTTTGATTCTATAATCACAAACACAACATATAAAAGATATATATCACATCTGAAGCATCACAAAGACAATATAGCATATATATATCACATCCATCTCATCACAAACTCAATACCACACATATATATCACATCGCGAATACAATACCTCACATACACGACATCACAAACATAATAGGTCCAATTACCATGGAAACAAGTCGATAGTGGATCACAATGCATCACATGTCCATCAAGCGGTGAAAAAGAGATACAAACTAAAGGTGGGGAGGAAACTGAGTGCCTGGTGAAGGAAACTCGGCACCGCCTGCTTGCGTCTGAGATGGGTCATTCGAACCATCCGACGGAGGCTGTATAAAGGACAAGATATTCAGGCGCTTAGAGTGGGTCATCTAATGAAAGCACTAGTCGAAGCAATATGGATTCATACTCACTGGACTAGCTACAACTGGCGGCGGCGCTGGAGCGAACATCGGCACAGGTACACCGTTCACTTGCCCAAAGTTCTGCAGGAATATCGTAATCTCCGCCAGCTGCTTGGCCTGTCTCTCCCGCTCGGCCCGCTCGGCTTGTCTTTCCCGCTCGGCCACCTCGGTCCTCACCGCCAGGTCCCGTAGCTCCTGAGCCATCCTTTTGTTATCGGCCTGTAACATTTCAATCGAATGTTTTAGTAATGTAAAGGTAACTAAGTTATATAAAGATCAATGTACGAAGAGTTAAACTGGACTAACCTAGAGTGCGTCGACCCGCTGCTGTGAAGGGGACGGCCGTTGGCGTATGGCCGGGCCTCCGCTCGGGGTACTTGCTCGGATCTGGGAGAGGGAGGGAACAGAGTAGGACTCGAGGGTGCCATCGCCAAGCCAGTACCGCCCATGCTTCTTGCCCTGTCCGATCCTCATGACAGTCGTGCCATCAATGTCGTCGGTGCTCGGATCCCAGTCTGGCCCCTGGACCGACCTTGCGTCCGACGCGTAGGAGCTGATGCGGGTGTGGGCGCTCGGGTTGCTGTACGACTCGGGTGGGTCATCCGGGCTGAAGGTGACAACGGAAGTCGCCTTTCCCTTGCGGGCCAGTCCATACGCCATGAACGTGGACAAAGGCTGGCCACCATGCGACGCCGACTGCGAGAAAGACAACAAGATGATTAGAAGTAACATGCAGAATGGAGCGTCAGAATACTAAAAATGAATTCACGTACCCAAGCTCGCTTGTATGCGCCGAGGCTGCGGCTGCCTTGGTGGTGTGTGGGGCCTGTCGCCTGCAAAGCCCGCTCCCGGTGGGCTTCGTGTTCCTGGATATAACCCTCTGTGAACCACCTGTCCACGATCATCTCCCAGCAGTCGGCAAAGGACTCGCACCACCATGGAATCATCTACATGTCATAAAGAATTTGAGATGTAAGACGACCAAATGAAAGCTACTTAATCTCAAAACGAATTAGTATTATTCTTCTTCATTTACCTCAATGTACTGTTCCCGGGTCAGAGGCATCTGTCTTGCCTGTGTCTTGCTGACTTTCTGACCAAGTCGCGTGGCGTAGTACTTGATGATGCAAGTGAGGCGCTCCTCGTAGTGCATGTCGCTGATGCATTTCCTGGCACTTTTCACCAAGTTCTTCTCCGCCCTCTCCTCCTGTCCCTCTTCACACCTGAAAAAAGTCTACAGACAGACACAAAGTATCAATTCATTATGTCAAAAAGTGCCAAACGAATGTGATGTATTGATCAAAGTTGTGCGAACGAGACTTACCCAGAACTCTCTCCTGACCCGCTCCTGCTTGTCTTCATAATCTGCGTCGGGGGCAGATTTGTAGTGGTCCCACGATTTGGCCGGCCCCACAGTCCCCTTGTGCATGACAATGCCGGGGTAATAGTGCCTGCACAGAAGCCCCAAGATGTGGTTGGGGTTGCGTGAGTCACCAGGCGACACAACCTCCCAGTGCCTGCACAAGTCATTAACAAACATTATTAGTTTCTCTGACAATTTTCAACAGGTTATATAAAGTAGTTGTGATTAAATCTAAAGTTAGTTACCTGTCCCCCTGGGGGCGGATCACTGGGTGTAGGGGAGGAAGTGGAGGCCCAGGGACTTTTGAGGGACCTCGCAAGTAGGGGCTAGCCGCAGTAGAGGCAGTGGAACTACTTCCGGCCTCGCCGCCCTCCTGTGCCTCTCCCTCGCTGTCCGTCGCCCGAACCTCGTCCGTCGCCAGAACCTGCTCGTCCTCCGAGGAGTCCGTGGTACGACGCTCCTCCGACACGTCACGCGGCCTGACTAGAGGAGGCCGGCCCCTCCTGCTGCCGCTGCTCCTGGCCCTCTGCCTCCTCCCATCCGATGCGTTCTCTCTGGCATCTGCGTCCTGACGTGCTCTCTGGTACCTCGAGTTCACGTTCCTTGGCCCACTGCCGCCCGCCATCTTTGTTCAATCACCTGCAATTAAAAAGAAACAAACACGACATCATTACATGTATTAGAAATAGATGCTAAGTAAATAAACAAAACACGATTACAAAATAACATAGTATTACATGTATTAGAAGTAATCATCATGACGGTCCTCCATCCTCTAGCATATATAATATCACCACAGGTGACCATCAATTGCATCTACGCGGTGTCGCTACTCTCTAATAGGTGAGGATAGGTCCTAATCCCACCCGCGGATGCGTAGATGAGGTTAGTTTCCATGCTCCGCTCCTTTCCGAGACAGAATTTCGGCAGCACCTCCCCGCCGTTCTCCTGATACACGTCCTGCAAGGGAGAGTGTGTATCCAGAGAACAACGGAGAGGTGATGCTGAAACACCGTCTCGAACCGGAGCGGAGCATGAAAACTAACCTCAACTACGTATTTGTGGGCTGTCCAAAAAGCGTAGACAATCCGAAATAGATACGGTCGCAGATATGCAAAGGTCCGCATATCTCCGACCGTATCTCTTTCGAACGGGCGGTCGGGTCGGCACCTTCCTCTTCTTCCTCCTCCCCCTTCTCTTTCTTCCTCTTCTTCCTCCTCCCCTTCACTTTTTTCCTCTTCCTCCTCCCCTTTTTTTCTTCTTCTTCCTTCCTCCTCCCTTCTTCCACCTACCTCCCCTACTGCTGGCCGGCGGCGGGAGGAGCCCGGCGGCCAGACCACGGGCAGCCGGCCTCGTCGGGGACGACCGGCGAGGTGGGGCCACGTGGCCGCCGTGGCCGGCGAGGCTGGGGCGCCGGGGCCAGGCAGGAGCGCCGGCCGAGCGTCGGCGGGGCCGAGTGCCGCCGGGGTCGTCGGGGCAGGGCCACGGCCTCGGGGCCGCCGGATCCGGGCTGCAGCGCCGGCCGGCCGCCGGGGCGAGCGCCGCCGGGCGTGGGCGCGGCTCGCGTGGGCGCTGGGCCGCCGGTGCCGGCGCCGTGTGGTCGCCGGGACTGGGCGGCTGAGCAGCGAGGCGCGGGAGAGGCGCGGGCGCAGCTGACCGGCGAGGCGCGGGCGCGGCGGGCGTGGCGGCTGCGGACAGCAGGCGCGGGGTCGGTCTGCTGCAACCATAGTTTTAAATCTCCCGCTATAGCTGCCGCTATAGCCCGCTATAGCCTTTTGAGGCAGGGTGCCGCTATTTGTGTTCATATACAATTTAGCCGCTATATCCCGCTATAGCCTGATATAGCTCCGCTATTAGCTGTTTTAGAGATATACCGCTAAACACCTTAGCCCGCTATTTAAAATATGGGCTGCAACAGAATAGGGTTGGGACGGGCCGGCCTTTTTAGTCATGCGCCTTTGCCGGGTGCCAGGTGACGACGGCACCCGGCAAAGAATTTTTTTAAATTTCTTTTTAAATTTCTTTGCCGGGTGCCCCATGTCCTGGCACCCGGCAAAGGCTTCTTTGCCGGTTGCCCTGGGTGGCACCCGGCAAATTATTTTTTTTTTGTTTTTTTACCCCATTTTTTTGTGGGGACTTGATACAGTAAATATATCCCTGTTTCAAAATTTGGGACAATTATGAGTTCTTTAACAATATTTTCTTAATTTTTTCCATTGCATTGAATTTTTTCGACTATTCCAAATTTGAACAGCAGGTACATGAAATAATGGAATTTCGTCATTCAAAAAATAGTATTCATGATATTTAGGCTATGTTGAGGCCGTATGCAGGAAGTGGCATGAAATGTCGCGCATCATGTTGTCGTAACATGACGATGTACTCGCGGGGGAAGTTTATTTAAATTATATAAAATCCAAACGATGTCCGAAAATCACGAAACTTGTCGATGTGTCTTGTTACCACATGTGGAGGCCCTAGTTAAAAATTGAGAAAGTTTCGAGCAAGTTGCGACGTCGGCTGGAGTGGTTATGTGATCATAAGTGGAGATGTCTGGGTTTTAGGCAGCCGACGTCACAACTTGCTCGAAACTTTCTCAATTTTTAACCAGGGCCTCCACATGTGGTAACAAGACACATCGACAAGTTTCGTGATTTTCGGACATCGTTTGGATTTTATATAATTTAAATAAACTTCCTCCGCGAGTACATCGTCATGTTACGACAACATGATGCGCGGCATTTCATGCCACTTCCTGCATACGACCTCAACATAGCCTAAATATCATGAATACTATTTTTTGAATGACGAAATTTTATTATTTCATGTACCTGCAGTTCAAATTTGGAATAGTCCAAAAATTCAATGCAACGGAAAAAATTAAGAAAATATTGTTAAAGAACTCATAATTGTCCCAAATTTTGAAACAGGGATATATTTACTATAGCAAGTCCCCACAAAAAAATGGGGTCAAAAAAACAAAAAAAATTGTCGGTGCCACCCAGGGCACCCGGCAAAGAAGCCTTTGCCGGGTGCCAGGTCATGGGGCACCCGGCAAAGAAATTTAAAAAGAAATTTTAAAAAAATTAAAAAAATTCTTTGTCGGGTGCGTAACGGCGTGGAACCCGGCAAAGGCTGATGGCCGCTGGCCGCCGTCAAGCCGGCCACCTTTGCCGGCGGCCATATTTTGCCGAGTGGCCGGCACCCGGCAAAGACCAATTTTTGCCGACGGCTGGAATTTGCCGGGTGCCCGGCACCCGGCAAAGGCTGATTTGCCGGAGGCCTTTCTTTGCCGGGTGTCTCCAGGCCTGGCACCCGGCAAAGAATTTCTTTGCCGGGTGCCCGATAAAAAGCACCCGGAAATTTTTTTTTGCTCCCGGCAAATCAGCCGTTTCCTATAGTGCTCAAACTAAAAAAACGGCCATCTAGGTCACTAGTCTAGTGCAGTCGCACACTAAGGGTCCAAAAAATGCCACACCAGCAGCAGCATCTGACATGGCATGCCACATAGGCACCTACTGGATGTTGTGGCCACGCCACAGCGGCAGGTGCTGGGCATGCAGCATGCTGCCGGGTTCGGGCACGGAACAGGGGAGGTCGCCGGTGGCTACTCCGGCCGTGGCATGCTGTACGCGTAGTGCTCCGGCATGGCGGGCCTTTAAGTACATCGATGGAAACAGCTTCGTGGTGTCGCGAGGACGGCGCGCCGTGGAGCTACTGGCGCACAGAGCTGGAGGAGGACGCCGGCGCTGAACTAGAAGCTCATGATGGAGGTCGCGTGACGCCGAGATGTACCTATCGCCGGTCGTGGAGCAGAAGATGCAAGGCGAAGACAAAGGTCGTACGTGATTGTAGAGGACCAGAGGTAGGCGTATGGCTGCTGTACGCGCGCATGGTGCAACCAGGTGCCGGACGTGGCTGCTGCACGCCCGCATGGTGCATGCATGGTGCTCCATGGTGGCGTGTTCGTCGTTGCTGGCGACGAGAGCACTCGCACAGCACGGCTACGGCGGAGCGACAACGAGGCGCGTCCGCGTGCACGGTAGCGTGGTGCGGTGAGGTCATGGCGGCGGCATGCCGCGTTCCAGCATCGTTGCTGCGGCGCTGCCCTAACGTCCCATCACGGAAGCTTCTACAGCCTAGGGTGACCCTGAATCGAGAGAGAGGCAGGGCAGAGCGAGATCGAGGGAGGACGGCCACGCGCGAGCACGCGTCCGACGGCCATGGCGGCTGTCGCGCCGAGATTTGGCCCGAGGGGCCTCTACCTTGGATGAGCAGCGGCGCAATCTGGTGGAGAGGGTGGAGAAGGCCTTGGCATAGCTGGAGTGGAGGGGAATTGGACAATGGTGAGATGACGGTGGCGAATTTGGCGGGCGGAGCTCGTCGGCGTCAATGGCGGGGCTTTGGAACAGGGTAGAGAGGAAGAGCAGAGCAGCGCAGCGCTGCTCCTAATTCTTGCCCGCGCCGGGCGAGGTGGCAAGGCGCGCGCACGCTGCCGCAGGCGAGAGCTGACGCTCTGCTTCGCGCCCAGGCTGCCGTGGGCGAGCGCCGCTACGCCTTGTGCGCACGCCGCTGCGGGCACGCACTATGACATCGCTGCCCCGTCGTGCATGGCCATTGCTACCATACCACTGTCTCCCCTTGGCCGTGCGGATGCTCTGGGCCGCCATCGCTCACATGCGCAGGCGCGGGCGGGCCTCTGACGTCCATCAATTGCGCCGCCACCACGTTGCCGCCGTCTGCCGCCTCTGCTGCCGCCATACGCCCGCGTGGCCACGCCACAGACCCGCTCCCACAGGTACACTCAGGTCCGGGCTAGCTCACCGGCCACGCCACACCGCTGACCCGCTCCCACGGTCGGAGTAGTCGCCGGCGAGCTCCCTGTTTTGTGCCCGAACTGCAGCAGCGCGCTGCAGGCTCACCACCTGACACCGTGGCGTGGGCACAGCATCTAGGTGCACTGTAGCATGGCCACGTCAGATGTTGGCATCGCGTGGCGGGTTTTGGGCTGATGGTGTGCGACAGGAGAAGATTAGGGACCAGATGGTCGCTTTGTTTTTTAAGTTTGAGGACATACTCCCTCCGTCCCAGAAAGAAAGACGTTTTCGCTTCCCGAGAAATAACTGCCGACAATTATATATTAAAATATATAAATATTTATGCAAAGTAATTATTATCATCGAAAAGATCTTTAAGTCTAGTTTTTTTTTATATAAATTTATATAGAGACATAAATATTGCACGTATTTTATACAAATCGAGCCAAACTTGTGGCATGAAAACCTAAAACGTCTTTCTTTTTGGGACGGAGGGAGTAGATGGGAACGTCTGAAAAGTTTGAGGACACAACGTGTATTTTACTCTAAATCTTATTTTTACCTTCATATTAATAGATGCAAATTTGCATAGGCACTTGTTATGCAAATTTTTTTATGAAATAATCTATATATATTATTATAATAATATAATAATAAAAAGGCAAAATTTCCGTCGTATTCTTTTTCCGCCTCTTCCTCCCCCAATCACCGGCTCGGTCTTAGTCTCGTTGCCAACAGAGATTAGGAGTTGGGAAGAGAACATAAAGAAATATGAGGTTTCAGATATAAAGATACTAGAGGGAAAGAAAAGGTGGGAGGACCTCAGTAGTTTTTAAAATATATTAGAGTTCCTGATGCAAAATATAAGATCCGATTGGGCCTTTTCTGGTGAGCTTCTTTTTTTTGACCTGGGTTGAATCCTTGCGGTTATGCTGGCTTCGTTGTGGGCTGGACCAAGCCCATGCAAGACTTTTTTCTTTTCTTTTGTTTTTCTCTTTTTCTAAAAAACAGAGATATTGCAAAATTCGTCAAAATCATAGAAAAATCATAAAAATGTCAAACCAGTTTTGTGGCACAACTAAATATTTCATGAACCGGAAACTTCATAGATTATTATCTAATGAAATCTATACAAATGTATTTATATAATTCTTGACGAGGATTGCCGTTTGAAAATTCAAGAGAGGTCTCAATCACTAGTAGACTGACAAATCCTTAACACGTTGAAAAAAAATTACGAAGGTTGATACGATACATCAAAAAAGCTACAAAGGGCAAAATTTCTGTCGTATTTTTTTCTGCCTCTTCCTCCCCGAATCACTTGCTCAGTCTCAGTCTCGTTACCAACAGAGGAGTAGAGATGAGAACAAAAAGAAATATGTGGTTCCAGATGTAAAGATACTAGAGAGAAAGAAAAGGTGAGAGGGTCTTAGTAGTTTTTAAAATATATCAGGGTTCCTGATATAAAATATCCAGATCTGAGTGGGCCTCTCCTTGTGGGCTTCTTTTTTACCTGGGTTGAATCCTTGCAGTTGGGCCGGCTTCGTTGTGGGTTGGACTAAGCCCATGCAAGTCTTTTCTTTCTTTTTCTTTCGTTTTTCTCTTTTTCTATAAAAACAGAGATATTGCAAAATTCGCCAAAATCATGGAAAACCATAAAATTGCCAAACCAGTTTTGCGGCACAACTAAATATTTCATAAACCAGAAATTTCGCAGATTATTATCTAATAAAATCAATACAAATGTATTTATGTAATTCCTTATGAGGACTGTTGTTTGAAAATTCAAGAGAGGTCTCAATCACTGTGGATAGACAAATCCTTGACACATTGATAAAAAAATTATGAAGATTGATATGATGCATAAAAAGCTACAAAGGTCAATATTGAGTTATACAAACACATGTGTATTATGAAAAATTAAAGTTATGATATACTTATAGCTAAATAATTATGTGCTTTGCAATGAAAGGAAAAATATACCAAGTGTATTTCAATTTGATATAGGTTTAGTAAGACAATGTTATTTATTGTTAGCATTGACTTATATTATGGATGTCACGGTCATCATAAAATAAATTATAAAAGGATAAAACATAAGTAGATTTGTACGATTCACGTCATCGTTTTGCATGAATGCTTAATAGTTTTTTCTCCTGTTGCAACACACGGGCATATTTGCTAGTAAATAATGAATTGTGAAGCAACATGCAAAACAATCTTCTATACCCAAATACATTTTTAAAATGTAATAGACTAGACTTATTGGGGTTATAAAACCCTGGGTACCTCAAGGTATTGATTGCCAAAATGCCCTAGCAGGCCAGCCAGCCAGAGCCAAAAGCTCATAGCCCACCAAAGCCGCTCTAGTCCCACGATCAGACAGCGGGCCATACGGACTACGGCCTACCACGACCTCTTCCTCTTTGTTCTACTGCAAGCTAGGCAACCATTCACGACCTCTTAAAAGGTCCTAAATGGTTAGAGGGGGGTGAATAGCCTAATAAAAATTTCTACAAAACACTAGAGCAACTTGATTAGTATGACAAACGACGAAAGCATGTTTTGCCTAGCTCTAGTGAGTGTGTTGCAAGCCACCTTTTCAATAATTCTAGTCAATTACAATCTCCATGGCACACAATGGCTAAGTCACTAATTTCTACTTCTAGTGAGCAAGCTAGAACAAGATAAGCAACTAATTACAACTAGCTACAACTAAAGCTACTCAACTACACAAGGTATGAGCTATGAATGTAATACAAGAGTTGAGAGCTTTATACTGATGCCAGACAAGAGATGAATATATCAATCACAATATCAATCACCAAGAAAGCCAAGGGAGACAATGAGACACGTCAATTTTTCTCCCAAGGTTCACTTGCTTGCCGACAAATACTTGGTGGTTCGACGGCTAAGAGGTGTTGCAGGAACCTCATCCACACGATTGGACACCGCTAGAACATACCTCAAAGTGAGGTAACTCAATGACACGAGCAATTTACAAGAGTTTCCTTTGGCGCAATGCCGAGGAAGGCACAACACCCCTCACATATCACCGGGAGATGGCCAAGAACAATCACCACTCTTGCCAATCCTCCTCTGCTGCTCCAAGCCATCTAGGTGACGGCCACCACCAAGAGTAACAAGAAATCCGCAGCAAGAACAATCCCCAAGTGCCACTAGATGCTATCACTCAAGAAAATGCACTAGAATTACTCTCAATCTCGCTATGATGATGAATCAATGATGGAGATGAGCGGGAGGTGTTTGCTTTAGCTCACAAGGATGTTTTGCCAATCAAAATGTGCAAGAGAGTGACCTAGAGCCAGCCCTAAGCCTTAAATAGGGAGCCCAATGCTCCACTAGCTGTTAGGCCCATGGGGGCCTGACCAGATGCGCCTTATGGGCCAACCGGATGCAATGCTCGCAACATCCAGTCGTCCTGTGTCGTCCATGCGTCCCTTGCCTTTCAACCGTGGTCGTTGATCCCCAACGGCTAGGAACGTACGTGCACGTGTTAAGTGGTGACCGGACGCGCTGTCATCCTGACCGTACGCACCAACCCGCAACATCCGGTCACTGTCCAGAGAGCACCCGAGAATAATTATTTTGACCAGACGCGTCCGGTCCATGGTGACTGGACACGCCCATCGTCCAATCGCTGCCTCGCCTTTTCCTTCGAGCACCGTGCTATCCTGACCAGACGCGGCAGCAATGGCACCGTCGCGTCCGATCCACCGACTGCTCCAACGTCCGGTCACCGCTGCGTTTTTGCCCGTGCCTCGGTCAGCCGACCGAACGAGTCCGGTCCCCACGAGGACCACGTCCGATCAAAGGTAAGTGACCCTTTTCTTCTCCTTTCTCTTCACCCTTGCTTCTATCTTGCTAACCACCAAGTGTATACCTCATGTGCACGTGTGTTAGCATTTTCCAAAGCATTTTGCAAGGGTTAGATATTAGCACACTAGGTCCTAATGCATATGCATGAACAACATCACCTAGTGGCACTTGATAATCGTAATTCCCGAGAATTTCCCCACTTAATAGTACGACTATCGATCCTAAACCACTCACACCCTCTGTGGTGTCTTAAGTGCAAACCAAAAATGGCCCTATTGGTTATACCTTTGCCTTAAACACAAATGAATAATGTTCACAAAATGAAGTCAATCTTGATCTTGTTTGCACACCACTTTGAATGACTCAAATAATTTGATCTAGAGGATGATCTCTTGCACCATTTATGGGTTGGAGCACTTTAACTTGATTGCTTGCACTTGGTTGATCATTGGATTTGTTCTCATGAGATGAACTAGCCACTTGTTGATTTTGTAATTGAGAACCACTAGCTTGCACAATAGGAGAGGATAGTACTTGATCTTTGTCATCTTCAACATCAACAACCTCTCTAGGCCAAATATCACCAATATCCATGTTTTTCATTGCATTAACCAATTGAGAGCCTCTCACATCATCTAGATTCTCATCTTCGTCTTGAGAGCCTTTGGTTTCATCAAATTCAACGTCATGAACCTCCTCAAGTGTACCACTAGTCAAGTTCCAAACTCTATATGCTTTGCTTGCAGTAGAATAGCCAAGTAAGAAACCCTCATCACATTTCTTGTAAAACTTGCTTAATCTAGTGCCTTTCTTCAAGATATAGCATTTGCAACCAAACACTCTAAAGTATGTAATATTTGGCTTTCTTCTATTCAAAAGCTCCTATGATATCTTCCCTAGCATAGGATGACAATAGAGTCGGTTGATGTAGTAGCATACCGTGTTGATAGCTTTGGCCCAAGAAGAATGACTCACATTGTACTCACTAAGCATAGATCTTGCCATATCGATCAGAGTTCTACTCTTCCTCTCAACAAGACCATTTGATTATGGAGTGTATTTAGCCAAGAATTGATGTCTAATTCCATACTCATCACATAAATCATCAACTTTAATGTTCTTAAATTCACTACCATTGTCACTTCTAACTTTCTTGATTGTTGTTTCAAATTAATTGTGACATCACTTGACAAAAGATTTGAAGGTAGCAAACACATCACTCTTATCAACAAGAAAGAAGACCCATGTATATCTTGTGAAATCATCCACTACTACAAAGCCATATTTGTTTCCACCAATGCTAGTGTATGTGGTTGGTCTAAATAAATCCATGTGTAATAACTCAAATGCCTTGCTAGTGCTCATCATGCTCTTCTTAGGATGGGTGTTGCCAACTTGTTTACCGGCTTGACAAGAGCTGCAAAGTTTATCCTTCTCAAAAGTGACATCTTTCAAGCCTCTAACTAGATCATGTTTTACTAGTTTGTTCAATTGTTTTATTCCAACATGACCAAGCCTTCTATACCAAAGCCAATCCATACTAGATTTAGTGAACAAGCAAATTGACAATTGTGTTTCACTAGCATTGAAATCAACTAGGTAGAGTTTCTCATATCTAAAGCCTTTAAATATCAAATTAGAACCATCTACAATTATGATCTCTACATCATTAACTCCAAATATGCAATTGAATCCAAGATCACACAATTGAGCAACCGATAGCAAATTAAAGTTCAAGCTCTCTACTAACAATACATTGGATATGCTCATGTCATTGGATATCACAATCTTACCAAGCCCTTTGACTTTGCCTTTGCCATTATCACCAAATGTAATACTATCCTAACCATCATTGCCATTTGAATTGATTGAATCAAACATCCTTGCATCACCGGTCATGTGTTGAGTGCACCCACTATTAAGAACCCAATGCCTTCCTTTAGCTTTATAATTGACCTATAAAACAAATCAATGTTTCTTAGGTACCCGCACTTGCTTGGGTCCTTGAAGGTTAGTTACCAAAATTTTTAGCACCCAAATGGCCTTCTTCTTTAGGCCCACAATTGGTGTACCGACAAACTTAGCTTTCATAGCTTTCTCTCCCTTGGCAAGCACATAACAAGAATCAAATTGAATGGAAGATGCATTAGCATTGTTCTTGTTTTTGTTTTTGTTTTTAGTGCAATTATGCTCTAGGTGTCCAACTTGCTTGCATCTATTGCAAAACTGACTGTTGCTCTTCACAAAGCTAGCTTTGGGAGTAGCAAAGGCCACCTTGCCTTTCTTGGTGGTATAGCTCAATTCCTCTTTATTGAGAGAAAACTTTTGGATACCCAAGCAATTTAGCAAGTGGGCCTCACCACCATAGGCCTTGCCTAGATCGTGAGTGAGCTCATCCACCTCTCTCTTGAGAGTCTCATTCTCAAGCATTAGTGAGGCATCACAAGTGAAACCATCACTAGTAGTGAAGGTAGAGATAGTGGTGGTGGTGGATGAAGAACTACAAGAAGGGTTAGTGGGTGATATAACAATAGGTTCATAAAATGATTCATCAATTATATCATATGTTATGCCCACATCACATGATACAATAGCCTTTTCCTTATTTTCATTAAGGAGCAAGGAGTGAGCCTTTTCGAGCTTAGTGTGAGCTTTGCCAAGCTTCTCATGGGCTTTCACTAGCCTCTCATGAGTAGCATTGAGCTCATCAAAGGATTGTTCAAGAGCTTTTAACTTCTTGGACAATTCTTTGCACTTCTTGCTCTTAGTGCTAATAAGTGAATCGGCTTGTTCTAGTATGTCCATGAGTTGTTCATTAGTGAATTCATCATCATTATCACTATCGTTTTCATTTTCACTTTCACTTCCATTTGCACTCTCATCATATTTTACCTTAGGGCCCTTGGCCATGAAGCATGATGGAGTGTCAAATAGTGAAGGCTTGTTATTAATAGCAATGCTTGCAAGTGCCTTCTTCTTGGAGGTTTTTCTTTCATCATCACTAGAATCATCATCATCGGAAGAAGCATCACTATCCAAAGTCACCACATATGAGCCACCCTTCTTATTCTTCTTGAAGGTCATCTTCTTCTCCTTCTTTTCCTTCTTGTTCTTATTCTTCTCATTTTCTTCATTGTCACTATTGTATGGACAATCCGCTACAGCATGATCGGGGCTTTTGCACTTGTAGCATAATCTCACATGCTCCTTGTTCTTGAAGTGATCTCTTCTCTTTATTGCACATAGCCCTTCTTCTTGATCATCTTGCCAAACTTGCGCACAAAGAGAGCTAGTGCTTCATCATCACTATCATCATCCGAGCCTTCATCATCACTTGATTCATCTTTCTTTTCTTTGCCCTTGCTCTTGTTTTTGGAGGATGAGGCACTAGCCTTGAATGCCACACTTTTATTTCTTCTTCTTGTCCTCCTCCTTCACCACTTCTTCACCATCACTATTGTATTGGTCTTCGGTCATCACATCACCAAGCACCTCATTTGGAGACACACCCTTCAAGCCTCCTCTAAATAGGATGGTGTGCAAGGTCTTGAATCTCTTGGGCAAACACATCAAGAACATGTGACAAAAGTCCTCATCCTTTGTCTTCTCACCCAAGCTCTTGAGATCACTGATGATGACTTGCATTCTATAGAACATCTTTGAAATTGTTTCATCATCCTTCATCTTAAAGTTAGTGAGTTGGTTCTTGAGCATGTACATCTTGGAACTCTTTACCGTTGTAGTTCTCTCATATGTCTCCTCCAATCTTACCCAAACTTCACTTGCATTCTCAAGATCCTTCACTTGCTCAAACACTTTTGAATCAATGCCATTATAGATAGTGTTGGGAGCCATGACATTGTATTGCTTGTTGATTCTATCTTGATCGGTGAGATGATCGGGATCAAGTATGACATATTCATTCTCTACTACATCCCATACCTTGTCATTGATTGAACCAAGGTACATCCTTATCTTTCTATTCCAATAATCAAAAGATGTAGTGCCATCAAAGAACGGTGGTTTGCCCCCAACATGGTTGAACACAGCTTGAGCCATATTTTTCACTGAAGGATGTTAAGACTTGATTTAAACGGTGATCACGGCTCCGATACCACTTGAAAGGTCCTAAATGGCTAGAGGGGGTGAATAGCCTAATAAAAATTTCTATAAAACACTGGAGCAACTTGATTAGTATGACAAACGACAAAAGCAAGTTTTGCCTAGCTCTAGTGAGTGTGTTGCAAGCCACCTTTTCAATAATTCTAGTCAATTACAATCTCTATGGCACACAATGGCTAAGTCACTAATCTATACTTCTAGTGAGCAAGCTAGAACAAGATAAGCAACTAATTACAACTAAAGCTACTCAACTACACTAGGTATGAGCTATGAATGTAATACAAGAGTTGAGAGCTTTATACCGATGTCGGGCAAAAGATGGATATATCAATCACAATAGCAATCACCAAGAAAGCCAAGGGAGACAATGAGACACGTTAATTTTTCTCCTGAGGTTCACTTGCTTGCCTGCAAGCTAGTCCCCGTTATGTAGACCAACACATGGTGGTTAGACGGCTAAGAGGTGTTGCATGAACCTCGTCCACACGATTTGACACCACAAGAACCTACCCCAAAGTGAGGTAACTCAATGACACGAGCAATTTACTAGAGTTTTCTTTGGTGCTCTGCTAGGGAAGGCATAGCACCCCTCACAAATCATCGGGAGATGGGCAAGAACAATCACCACTCTTGCCAATCCAACTCTGCTGCTCAAAACTATCTAGGTTGCAGCAACCACTAAGAGTAACAAGAAATCCACAACAAGAATGATCTCTTAGTGCCACTAGATGCTATCACTCAAGCAAATGCACTAGGATCACTCCCAATCTCACTATGATGATGAATCAATAATAGAGATGAGTGGGAGGTGTTTGCTTTAGCTCACAAGGATGTTTTGCCAATCAAAATGTGCAAGAGAGTGAGCTAGAGCCGGCCCCAAGCCTTAAATAGGGAGCCCAATGCTCCACTAGCCATTAAGCCCACAGGGGCCGTTCGGACGCGCTGCTCGCAGCGTCCATTCATCCTGCGCCGTCCATGCGTCCCTCGGCTTTCAACCGTGGTCATTGATCCCCAACGGCTAGGAACGTATGCGTGCGTGTTAAGTGGTGATCGGATGCGCTGCCCACCTGACCGGACGTGCCTAACCAGATGTGCTAGCCCGGGGCGTCCGGTCACTGTCTAGAGAGCACCCGAGAGGAATTATTTTGACCGGACACGCCCGACGTCTGATCACTGCCTCGCCTTTTCCTTCGAGCGTCGTGCTATCCTAACTAGACGCGCCAGCAGTGGCATCGTTGCGTTTGGTCCACCGACTACGCCAGTATCTGGTCACCGTTATGTTTCTGCCCATGCCTCGGTCAGCCGACCGGACGCATCTGGTCCCCATGAGGACCACGTTCGGTCACAGGTAAGTGACCCTTTTCTTCTCCTTTCTCTTCACCCTTGCTTCCAACTTGCTAACCACCAAGTGTATACCTCATGTGCATGAGTGTTAGCATTTTCCAAAGCATTTTGCCAGGGTTAGATGTTAGCACACTAGGTCCTAATGTATATGCATGAACAACATCACCTAGTGGCACTTGATAACCATAATTCTTGAGAATTTTCCCACTTAATAGTACATCTATCGATTCTAAACCACTCAAACCCTTTATGGTGTCTTGAGTGCAAACCAAAAATGGCTCTATAGGTTATACCTTTGCCTTGAGCCTATTTTTGTTTTTCTCTTTCTTCTTTTCCAAAGAGGAGCACTTGATCCCTCTTTTGGCCATCACCTTCACCATGACCATCATCTAGCTCCACCACTTGGATTGGACCACCTTATCTAATTCACACACTTAGATCAAAGGTTAGTCCTAGGGTTTCATCAATTATCCAAAATCAAACTAGGGCATTCACCTCTTCTGGGGTCGGACCGCCTAGAAAGGATAGGGAGTGGTTGAAGGCCATCGAGTACGCCTGACATAAGATAGACATGCACCACTCGCTCTACTAGGATAGAGAGGACAGCCATCCCTCGAGACACGTGATCTCAGGCCACGCGCTCAGCCCTGTGCACGGACAAGACAACACTACTAGGCGGTGACGCTAGCTACGGCACCACTCCGCCCACACTTAAACGTGACAAGACAGGCGTATGACCCACCCACTGAGGAATGGGTCGCACACCCTAGAATCGACCTCCTAAGGTCGTCCAAGCCAGCAAGAATCTCGACCTCACCCCCTAGGGTCGAGGTCAATGATGGTACGACTAGGAAACGCAACCAACGAACTAAGAACGTACATCTACCCCCTCACCGTCGCCACGACTCCATCTCCAGCTTCCAGAGGACAAGGACGACGACCACGACGCCAGCAACAAGTCCATGCCGCACAGGATAGTTGGTGAACCACTACCATTGCCATAGTGTCGCCACGATCAACATGACGAATCACATCAAGCCATGGCATGGCATGGGGAGCAAGGACACAACACCATGCTCGGACGTGCTTCGATAAGATAGGATGGATTGCCAGCCAAGACATGTAGCTTTCTTGCTCCCACGGGCTCTCGGCCACTCGGGCCGGGAGAACCTATCTCTCTTCTGTAACCTAGCCCCCAGACTCTATATAAGGGGAGCCAGGCCTCCCTACCCAGGGAGAGCAACTCCATATCGATTCTCCCTACCTCGAATCCCTTAGCTTACATACCACCATTGTAAGTCCTCAGAGCACTTGAACCGAGGAACACGAACTCGCCACCCTCTCTGAGACTGGACATAGGGCTTCGACCTGAACCTGTATAATTTGCTTGTGTCTTGAGTGCTACCATTGTCTTCCTAGAGCAGCGCGGCGCATAGAAATATACTCGTCGGTCTTCAAAACACTGACAAGACTACATGTACATGGTTGTGAAGGAGTTTCAATAATTTTTGAACTAATTTACTTTTTTGTAATTTTAATGATTTATGCATAGTTAGAGAAATTGTAATTTGTTGGGTGCCAACCGGCAAAGAAATTGCACAACCCCTAAGAAAATAGTAGTTTTCTTGATGGTTAAGAATAACACTCAAGAAAATTACCAATTTTCTTGGCTGTTTAAAATAAGTACACTCAAGGAAATGTGTAGTTTCCTATGTGTAGTTCCCTTGGAGACCCTTAGAAACCACAAAAAAACATCCATATTCCTTGGCGGTTTACGTTAACCCTCAAGGAATACTTATTTTCTTGGAGGCCTACGCCCACAACTAGGGCTGGATATCGAGCCAACTGTAGTTTTTTTCGAGATTTTTTAGAAATTGATATAATCTTATTCATCATTATTTTCTGCATTGTTTAAGACCCAACTTCACAACGAGCCTAACGAGCCGAACCTAACGAGCCATGCCGAAGTTGAAAGTCGTTCCAAATCAAGTCATTTTAATTTTAAAAGATAAATGAGTCCAATCGGAGCACTTTTGTACCGAGCCACCGAGCCAACTTAACGAGCTTTTTGTCCAGCCCTACCCACAACCAAGAAAAGTGCATTTTTGGCACTTAAGAAAATTCTTTGCCCTTAAGGTAATTCAGGATTTTGGTAGTGGTAATGTTATGGACGCTGTTGGGATCGAGAGGGGTGAGGCGAGGGGAGCTACAGCGAAGCTACAGTACCCGAGCGCTACAGTACCCATGGGTACTGTTCATGAGAGGGAGACGGAGGCCCGGTGGCTAGGGCTGTGTGGGGCGCTGGGAACGTCGGCCGCGGAGCTTCGCCCACGGCCGGCAAGAGAGAAGGTTTTTCCTTCTAATGTCTTGCTTGATTAGATTAATACATCTCCTCTCCTTATACAGAGAAGAAGTCTTACTTGACCCCTAAGCAAGCGACTAATTAACCCTAACGGGCTAAGGCCTAATAGGCCCTTGACTCTTCTAACAGGTAATTTGCCCTAGTAAAAAATAGCAAGTATAAGCATAATTCTCTACATCTAAGTATTTGCAGGGTCTAATTTCAGTCAGCCATGATAGTAGCTCTTTTGTTTTTTTTTTTGAGAACTTGCATTATTGCAATCATTTCATTAAGAGAAAGATAGTAGTTTCGTTGTAGTAGCAACATATATCCTATAGTAAGATATATCAACACTAGCTCTTCTAGACAACACTAGTCGGGGTTGTTTTCAATTTCTAGCTCCAGCCTTGGAATACCTACTTGTTAACTTAAATCGTAAGAACGGATGAACACCCTAACTTCATATGATCATGCTCTAGCTTTCCTGACGTACCACATTTGAGTTACTCTTTGAAGTAGACATGAAATTCTGACTACTATTGTTTCTATCATCATTTGCAATCTGTACAAGGAAATATATGCCAATGATCCATTTGCAATCTGTACAAGGAAAGATGATCGCGAGGGCCGAGGAATATATACCAAAATCATATAAGTAAATTTTTAAATTTGACTTGAACTAGAACTTAATATAATCAATCTCTGCAATAATCTGTGAACAGCCCCTTCCTGTGTATTTAAAATACCAAAGCCTAGCTCAAATATTAAATTTAGGTACAGAATTATATTGGCATGATCCAACTGCATGTAGAAATCATTTTAGATGTGGTAGACTTAAACAACCATCTCTGAAAATCACTCCAAATTTTTCTTGTTAAAATTGGTATGATAATTTCTCACGAATATTTAGGCCCATAAATGATTTTAAATTTAAAAGTTTTCAACTAAAGTTGTAGATGTAGTCGATCTCTCAATAATTTTAATATAAAATTTATCTTTATCTGACTTAATATGAAAAAAAGTTATCAATTTTGAATCGTATTTTTAGTGGCAGTTTTTTTCAGAGCAACTACCATAAGAAATCAATTTGTATCAGCACCTTAGAGCAACTCCAAGACAGTTTGTAAAATTAGATGGCTAAAACCAATGATTTGGCCAACCTCTAAGATAAAAAAAACCTCCTAAAAAAGAGAAAACTCCGACAAACCTTTCCAATTACGATTCTATATTTTCCAAAGAGCCACGCCATCTCTGTTTTCATCGCCTCACCGGCACCCAGTCACTGTGGCTACCTCCTGGGCTCCTGGCCATCTGCGGCCTCCCACCGGCCAAGCTCCACGTAGGGGAGGCTAGCGCTGGCCAGCTATGGTCGGCCGCTAGCCACCAAAGGCAGCCAGCCGGAGTTTTGTTCCTCCATTCGCCATCCCTCTCCTCATCAACTAGAGCACCTCGAATCTTCAAGGCCTCGCAAGTCGTAACAGTCAAGGCAAACTGCCAAAAATAATTCTTTGTTGCGTGTCCGAGCTTGCAGGACTGTTCGAGAGCATGGGCTACGTGGCCACCGACGACGAGGTGTCCCGCATGATGCAGGAAGTTGACGCCGACAACGACGGCTATATCAGCCTACGCGAGTTTCACCACGCTCATGGAGTCCGTCTCCGCGGATGGCTACATCAGCCTGCCTTATTAGTTCGTCGCGCTGATGGGGTCTGCCTCCGCCCATGCTGTAGAGGAGGACCTGCGCCACTCGTTCATGATCTTCGGCGCCGACGGCAATGGCTTCATCACCCCCGCCGAGCTCGTGTGCGTCCTGCGCGGCCTCAGGGAGTCTGCCCCCATCACGCAATGCCTGCCGCATGATCTAGCGTGCCGACCGCAACGGGAACCGATCTGAGTTTGCAAATTAAAGGACACACGCGGGAACTACGAGATCCGCGAGGGAATACGCGCGGGGTAGGTGGATGGCTAGCGGCGCCGGTGAGCTATATCTAGCATGCGACAACGTACTCCGGGGTAGATGGCCTGGTAAGTTGTTATTTTGGAACATGAGATACAATTGGACTCTTTTTTCCTCTCAAAATACTCCAATATAGATTCCACAACGCAGATAGTTTTTCTCTTGGAGTTACTCTTACGACAACTAGTCAACTAGCTCTAGAAATAGGGCGACCACCATTAGGAACCAGATTTTTAGCTGCAGCCTTATGACAGTTGCCTCTAGAAATAGGACTATTGTACTGGCGCGGTTGACACATAACCTACTACCGGTCAATATATCTATTTCTAAAACAACCACTGGTAAAAATAAGATCGACCATTTCTACTAGTGGTCATGTTATATAGACCGCCAATAGAAATAATTTCGCGGTTCTTAGGCACTATGCTGACGTTTACTTTTGTGCACCACCAGTGAAAAAATATGTGGCGTTAGTAGTGAAAACCGTTTTCTAATATATAAATAGTACATGTGTAACAAACCAATAGTTTCCCAAGGCATCTCTACAGGTTATGATTGGTAGCATCAATTTCAGTTGATAATAACCGCAATACCGGTGATGATGCTACAATCCCTCCTTCGGTGTGTGACAAATCAAAGTCGTAGACGTAAAGATCATTTCTTTAGCAGTGAAGGATGAGAGGAAAAAAAGAGATACGAGCCTATAAAACTAGGACGTCGTGAATGTAAATGAATGATTGAAAAGAACAAATGACTCTTTTTTTTAATTTGATACTAGAACAAACGACTCTAGATCTCGAATAAACAGATTATTCTACTGACATCACCAAGGGTCACATTTTCATATTTGAAAATTTCTGGATGCTTAAACCTGGCTTCCTTGATCTAGTCCTTCAAAATTGGTCCTCTCCCATCTTCCTTCAGGATAAGGCCAGAACCATCTCTAAGAAATTCCAGAACTTGAGAAGCATCCTCAAATCTTGGAGTCAATCCTTCTCTAGCTTGAAGCTGTGCATTGCTAACATCTCCATGACTATTCAGTTCCTTGAAAACCTGGAAGATCACAGGGATCTAACTCTGGAAGAATGGAATTTTAGGGAAATTCTAAGGGGAAAATTATTGCATCCGTTGGAACTACAAAGAATATATTGGAAGCAAAGGGGCTCTATCAAGTGGGTTATTCTGGAAGACGCTGGCACCAAATTTTTCCATGCCAATGCAACAATAAGGCACAAGAGAAATATTATCACTAAGTTGGCAACAGATGAAGGGGAGGTACACACTTCACATGCTAGTAAGGAATTGGTTGTCTGGCAATCCTTCAAACAAAGATCGGGAGTCTCTGAATTCAATAATATGCTCTTTGACCTTACCTCCCTAATTCAAATGCATCATGATCTTGGCTAGATTGAAGATAAGTTCACAGCCACTGAAATTGACAATGTGGTGAAAAATGCTCCCTAATGACAAATCTCCTGGGCCTAATGGGTTCAGCAATGAATTCATCAAGAAATGTTGGCAAATAATCAAAATGGACTTCTATGAGTTATGCTGGGAATTCCAAAATAACAATGTTTGCCAGCAGAGCATTAATTCCTCCTTCATCACTCTTGTCCCCAAAAAAGACAGCCCTTCTTGAATCTCTGACTATAGGCCAATCTCATTGTTCAATGCTTCCATGAAGATAATTACCAAACTCTTGGCTAATAGGCTACAGACCATAATAACTTCTCTCATCCATAAGAACCAATATGGGTTTCTCAAACATAGAACCATTCAAGATTGCTTAGCTTGGGCATTTGAATATCTGCACCTGTGCCACCACTCCAGAAAAGAAATAGTCACACTAAAGCTAGACTTTGAGAAGGCCTTTGATAAAATTGAGCACTCAACCATCCTGAAATTATTGGAAGCTAGAGGCTTTGGGCAAACTTGGATTTCTTGGATCAGCAACATTCTTTCAACTAGATCTTCTAAGGTATTACTCAATGGTGTCCCTGGCAAAAATATTCATTGTAAAATAGGTGTGAGGCAAGGTGATTCACTTTCCCCTTTGCTTTTTGTCCTGGTTGCTGACCTATTACAATATGTCCTTAACAAGGCAAAGGACATTATTGGTTTCCTTAATTTGCCATCCCTCTTAACAGCTGCAGTGCTGCACTGACTTCCCTGTCATTTAGTATGCTGATGACACCTTGATCATCCTTGAAGGAGATGCTAGGGAACTCTTCTTACTCAAATCTTTCTCTGTTTCCACAAGTTTGAAGGTCAATTATAGTAAGTCTCTGATGCTTCCATCAACATTTCTGAAACCAAGTGTGATCTCTTGGCAAATACCTTTGGCTGCTCTAAAGGTTCATTTCCTTTCACTCATCTTGGGCTTCCACTTGGCCTCACCAAACCTAAGGTTGAGGATTTCCTTACATTGGTAAACAAATATGAGAGGAGACTTGCATGTGCTTCTTCCTTCCTTTCTCAAGCTGGGCAACTTGAACTGACAAATGCAGTCATCATTGCTCTTCCCACCTTCCATCTCTGTGCCCTCGCCTTGCCTAAGGGAGTGCTCAAGCAAATTGACAAATTTAGAAAACACTTTCTTTGGAGGGGATCAGATTTAAATTCTAGGAAACCTTCCAAAGCTGCTTGGGAGATGGTCTGCAAACCAAAGGAGGAGGAAGGTCTAGGGGTTTTAGATCTACAGAAGCAGAATGAAGCCTTGCTGATGAAAAATCTATATAAGTTCTTGAACAGAAGAGACATACCCTGGGTAACAATGGTGTGGAAAAAACACTATCCAAATGGAAAGCTTCCAGGCAACACAAAAAAGGCTCCTTTTGGTGGAGGGACATCTTAAAGCTCCTTGAAACTTTTAAATCCTTATCTAGGGTAAATGTGCAGAATGGTCAAACTTGCCTTTTCTGGCAAGACAATTGGATGCAGCATCCACTCAAGTCTGACTATCCAAAACTGTATTATTTTGCCAAGAACAAATGGATTTCAGTTCATTCAGTATTACCATCAGCAATCAATCAATGATCTCTTCAGTTTACCATTGTCAGCAGAAGCCTTTAGTCAGTTACAAGCAGTGGAATCCATAAGTGAGCACTTTCCATTGATGGATCAGCATGACATCTGGAACTCAAATTGGGGGCCTTCTCCTCTTCAAGAGCATACAAATTTCTGATTGGTCACAGCGAAGTCCACTAAGCTTTCAACTAGCTCTTGAAATGCTTTTGCCAACCAAAGCAGAAAGTCGTCTTCTGGTTGCTTCTAAAGGATAGGCTAAGCACAAGAGATATCCTTAAAAGAAAGAACATGCAACTTGAATCATATAACTGTGTCGTGTGCAATTTGAGCACTGAGGAGACCTCTGCACATCTGTTTCTTAATTGCCCATTTGCTAAGCAATGTTGGAGTTCAATTGGAATATCCTTCCAAGGTAACATCATAGCTACAAAGGCTATTCTGGAGATAAGATCACAGGTTAATAATAGATTCTTCATGATCTCGGCAATTTTGATGTCCTGGGCAATTTGGACGAACTTCATCTTAAAAAATCTTCAGCTAGACGGGCAAAGGTGTTCAAGAAAGAAATCCAGCTTCTGACCCCAAGGGCCAAGGCAAAAGACTCGGCTTTATTTCATCAATGGATCCAGAATCCGTCGTAATTTTCTTGCTTCATTTTATTTTCTTTCTTTCATTCTTTGTTTCTTAATTTTTCTTGTCATGACTGCTGTCTCCTCTTGTGACTTTATCTTTTAATAAAATTCCTGTAGGGGCGAAAGCCCCTCCGGTTCCTAAAAAATAGATTATTACATATTTATACAGCCCAGTGCAGTGGGTGTTGACATGTCCCTTCATGGACAACTTGTCTTTTTCCGAAGGGGTTTGGAACTTTCGCGAAAGAGTCCATAGGGTTAAGTACAACTAATTATGTGATTTGCGTTCACTGGTGAATTATTTCTGACGGTATGTAAAAGGATCAAGATGTCCAAGAGGGGAGATGAATTGGGCTTTTCTAAAAATTAATTGTAAGAATTAAATCCTACAAGCCAAAGTTCACCCCTAATACCTACTAGTGTTCCTTGTGATTCTACCGGTAAAAAGTTTTGCACCCTAAGTTCCAATCCTACTCTAGAATAGCAATTCTAGGAAAGTAAATCAAGCAATGAAAGTAATACACGAAAGTAAATGCTTGAAAGTAAGGGTTAGGAATACGGCGATGTTTTCCCGAGGTATCGAAGAGTCGTCACTCCCCACTAGTCCTCGTTGGAGCACCCGCGCAAGGGTGTAGCTCCTCCTTGATCCACGCAAGGATCAAGTGCTCTCTACGGGCTAATTCTTTGACACTCCGTCGCGGTGAATCACGCAAAACCGCTCACACGATGAGTTGAGTCATCCACAAGCTCGCTGGATAATCACCAAACCTTCTAGGTGATGGCGATCACCAAGAGTAACAAGCTAGAACTCTCATGTGACCACAACAAGCCTAATGAGAAGATGGATGCACACTTGCTACTCCCTAGTCACTAATAAGGGATTCTCAAACTATGATTCTCAAATCACTACTCTCACTAGGGCTCTTGCACTTCCTTGCACTTAAAAGGTGTTTCTCAACTGAACAAATGAGCAAGAGACCTCTAAAAGAGGTGGAGGGGATGTATTTATACACCCCACAATCAAATCCAACCATTACCTGCCAACTCAGCAAAACACGGACTGACCGAACGCGCCGGTCGACGTGACCGGACGCGTCGGTCGAGCGTAATGGTCGAAAAACAGAACGACACCACTGAGTGACCGGATGCACCGATCAGGGGTGACCGGAAGCGTCCGATCGTGCAAGAACCTTACTGTACTTTGACCTAACGCTCGTTTGCATCCGATCAGTGATGACCAGACGTGTCAGGTCAGCTAAGTACCTTACTAGAACATGACCGGACGCGTCCGATCATTTTCCAGTCGTGTTTGATTAGACTTTTACCCTCTGAGACACGTGTCAGACTGATCAACGTGTCCGGTCCTCACAGGGACCGCGTCCGATTAACCAGGTTGAAAACGCAGTGACTGTTAGTACTGACCGGATGTGTCCGGTCGTGACAGAGACCGCGTCCGGTCAAGGGTAAATGGCTCAAACGACTTCGAAACGCGACGCAACTTGAACCAAGTTGCTTCCAACTGAACTTTGAGCTTTACCTGAGCTACCTAGTGCTAAGTTTGACAAGTGTGCACCACACCTAAACAAAAGACTCACCTAGGTCAAGCTACTCGCTCACGCCCCCCTTTATAGTACGACCAAAGGAAAGAAGCGAAGATCCTAACGACTATTCTAGATGTAACTCAACACCTTAACATCCGGAACTAACCGTCCTTAATCTTGTCGTTAATCCTTTGAAAACCGAAATGATTTCCATCAAGGGGCATGAATACCATAGTGCCCAAAGCAGTTATCAACCCTATGACCTAACTTATCAAAGTTTCTATAAAACACACGTTAGTCATGATAATAATGCGTTGTCATCAATTGCCGAAACCAACTCTCGGGGCCTAGATGCTTTCAATCTCCCCCTTTTTGGTGATTGATGACAACACTTAGATTCAGAAGATTTAAGAGTTGAGGTTTTCGAACATGCTTGGTTCACATAAGCAAAAAGCTATAAGCACAAGGGGTTAGGAATGCTTATGTGATCCAAGCCAACTGAGTGTACTCACAAGATAAAATAAGAAGAGTTAGTACACATAAAACATAGCTCATATGAAATCGAAGTAAGGTATGGAAGCACAACCTTATGAGCTAGAACCAAATAAGTGACATGATATATAATGAAGTCTCACAATTCACACATGTCACAAAATGCGGGGCGAGAAAGTAAACATGATGCATGAATGTAGCACACAAAGAAAACGAAACCCTCTATCAACACTCCCCCTGAATCTACTCTCTCTCCCCCTTTGGCATCAAACACCAAAAAACAAAGCTAAGGATCCGACGGGGGAACAGAAGTTGTCGTGTTGGGTGCCGAGGAGCGTGGAGTGATCACAAACTGTAAAGTATCCTCCTCAGACTCTGAACTATCAGGCTGACCCTCTGTAGATAGACGTGGCAGTGAAGCAGTCTGGGTCTGTAGAGCAGGTGCAGGAACTGAAGACGTAGTAGCAACAATAGGAGCAGTCTCTGTCACCAGAGCCTGAAAAACACCAAGTGTGGGAGGATCTGTCGAGGCAACTGACAACGGCACTATCTCTGTAGTCCTGGTCCCTGGCACTGGATGAGCCACAGTCTCGGAAGCCGACATCCCTGAAGAGGTCACAACAGTGGTATGCGAAGGTGTCGGCTGACCAGTCAATTCGCTGTAGGAGGCACTCAAGTTAGTGAAAGGAGTGCCCGACAGAAGGTGAGGTCTGGGCTGAGCTGGTGGAGTGAACCCCGTCTGAATAGAAGTGTAGCTCGGCGACTGAAAGGTCTGAGGAACCTGCTGTTGGGGAGAGGTAAACTGAAAGCTTGGCTGTCCCTGACTCTGAGGTCCACTGGACTGTAGTGCTGGAGTAAGGACAGACGGTGGTGGAGGAACCCCAACAGTCATGAGGTGTCGCAGGAGCTCAAGATACTGCTACTGGGTAGCTGCCTGCTGTCTCTGCATTTTAAACTACTGCCTCTGAAACTCTAGCTGTTGCCTCTGGAACTTGTCCTGACAAGCCTGAATCTGAGCAAATGCAGCTGCTGTGTCCTGAGCCTGTCGCTGCATCTGAATCTCCTGCCTCTCCTGAGCCTGGGTCAACCTCTCAAGGATAGCCACCATGGCTGGGTCTGAGCGGGAGGCTGATCCTGATCCACCGGCCTCATGGTCGTGAGACCGAGGAGAGCGGTACCGGGGAATGGGCTAGTAGTCCTCGTCAGTGCTGTCAGTGGCATCATCCTCAACTGGATCAGCTGGCTGAGTAGCCCTGGGCGTTTGGTCTGACCGAACCGATTGGTCTCGGTCTTCGGTCATTTCGAAAGTTCGGTCATCTAAAAATGGAGACCGATCGGTTAGTTTCAAAACTCAGGACCGAGCAAGTTCGGTCTCGGTTAGTTCGGTTCGGTCTCGGTCATGACCGAACTAACCAAACTTTACAAAACAACTACTAAATATTATAATTTGTAGCAAATTTTACCAATATTTTTTCTATTTCAAGACAAAAATACAATACAAAATATAGATTAAACATAGTGATAAGAGTGATGGTTAATATAAACTCACTAGAATAAATATTATATCACTAATAATAGTCTAAATTACATATTATGTCAACAAAATTCAAATGTTCGGTTAATTCGGTTAGTTCGGTTACCCGAGGGTAATGACCGAACTAAGTCCGGTTAGTTCGATTACTTCAAACTGAAGACCGAACTTATGACCGAAATTTTCGGTCTCGGTCACTTCAGTCTCGGTCTCGGTTAGTTCGGTTCGGTCTTCGATCTTCAGTTAATTATGCCCGGGGCTATGGCTGACTGTCAAGATCTGCAAGCTCAGCCTCAGCAAGACCCTCAACGGTCTCATCCTACTGTCTCTGGAACCTCTGACCTCTAACGCTGTCCTGACCTAAGTGCCTGCTCTCTAGTCACTGAAGCCCACAACTGTCGAATATCATACTCTGGGAATGCAGTAGTGGTATCAGATATCTCAGCCCTAATCTATGCAGGCAGGTCACACGCAGATCGAATGATGAAGCAAATCCAGTGCGTATAAGGTAACTACCGATGACCCTTGAAGCCATCTGCTAAAGTGTCCTCCATCTCACATAGCATCAGATTCTAAATATCAAACTGTGTCTGAGAGATGAGGTGATGAACAACCCAAAGCTACATACGTGTTAGGCCCTCTCTGTATCCTAGCCTCGGAAGAAGAGTCCGCCTCATAATGGCATCAAGCACTCTGGCAAGGGGTGTCAAGCTGGCAGGTGTACGTTTGGACCCCTCGCCAAACGGCTCACGGAAGCAAGGTCTGATCATATCTATGGGTAGTACTGTACCTCCGTGAGGATGTTTCGATGGTGAAGTCTGTCCAAAGCATAGCTAGTGAATCTTCGTCTCTGAAGCAGGAAGTCTGAGAATCTCCCGTACCCTGGTGCTGTACAGTTTGTGGTCACGGCCTCGGAATGCAAAGTGTATAAACTCGTGAGTAGGGGTCAATCCAAAGTGAGGAGTAGAACTCTCTGACCCAAGTCCCGCAGTAAGCTCCAGTCCATCCTAGAAAGTCTGACAAACCAGGTAGAAAAGACAAGTGTGGACAGAGCTGCTCACCAATAACCTCAACTAAGGCCTCAAGTCGACACACTCTCTGAGGTCTGAATGCAATCCCGTTGTCAACATAGGCTCTGTAGAAATCCTCGTGCAGAGGTGTGTAGAAGCCCTCTGAAGCTCGGGGGTTCCACTGAGGTGGGAACCACCGACCAACCTCGATAAACCTGAGAGCCTATACCTGGCGTGCTGTAGCTCCCCTCAAGTCAAAGTGCTCGACTGGGGGGTGACCTTGAGCCCTAGGAGGTGGACGACCTCCACGACGCTGGCCCTCTGGCCTAGGAGTCACCTGAGCACGCGTATGTCCTGAGCGACGACGCGGTGGAGTCTGAACGGTCTGCTCCTCTATCTCCTCTATGTCCTCTGTGGGCTACTCTGCAGTTGGGTCCTCTGTCCCCTCTGTGGCCTCAGTACCAAGCTGTCGACCTTCAAGATGAAAGCGACGCTTGCCAATGTGAATCCCACTGCTCCTGCCACCTCTCTCTGCATGCTCTGCTGCATCAGTGATGACCTGTGCTATCTCTGCCTCAGTGGGTGTCCTCTTTCTCTTCTTGACGGCTATCTTCTTGCGCTTGCCATGGGCTACCTCTGTCACCCTGGGAGGACTTTTGTCCTCGTCACTCGGTCCACCACCAGCATTCTTGCAGTGAACCATACTGACCAACCTCTATGACTGAGAAAACCCTAATAGTGCAAGATGGTGAACTGACACTCGTGAGGCTTGGCCTCAATCCGTATTCGCAGGCTTGGCCATGGATTCAAAGCTGATCACCTGCCACATAGAGAGCACCTACAAGACCCTCTGTAAAGATGGAATAGATAGAGCTACTATTAAGCATTATATTTTAATTACCAGATGAGCGAGGTCCTTATGAAAGCAAGCATACGAGATAAGAATAGAATAGATCGCGATAGCTACCTCGGATGAGTGAAACTTTGATGAGAAGGTAAGTGACCTCGACGCGCTAGGGTTCCCCGGAAACGACGGACGAGCGCTGGAGTGCTGATAAAAACAAAGGATGAATTAGAATTTCAACGGAACGTCATCGGCAAACCCTAATTGGAAGATCAAGGCAATGTGAAATCACCTCGCGGAGACGAAATCGCACGAAGAGACCTCGACGAAGAACGGCCGAAGTGAAGTCGCAAACCATCACAATGGATTAGGGTTAGGTCAATGCGTGCGACGGTCAGAGGCAGTCCGGGTGGCGAGGCTCGGCTGGTGGCGGCGCACGTGGCTGCGGCAGACGGTGGTGGTGGCACACACGGACGGTGACGTGGCTGCGGCTACCAGAGGCGACTACGGCTGAGGAGGAGCAGCGGCTGCGCGGGAGGAGGCGCGGTGGCGCGGGAGGAGGCGCGGCGGCGCGAGACGGCGAAGAAGACGGCTAGGGTTCGGTGGCCGTGGCGAGCGGCGGATTGAAAAGGAAGACGGCCAAGAAAACAAAGGATCAGGATGTACGGTTAAAAAGGCTTAGATCCGCTTTTCACGCGATGACCGGACGCACTGGTCGACTAACCGGATGTGGTGGAGCAGCGTTCGGTCAGAGTCTAGTAAGCTCCTGGCGCAACCGGACGCGTCCGGTTAGAGATGATCAGACGCTGACAGAGTCCGGTCAGAGATTACTCGGGAACCTAACATGCATGACCGGACACGGTGGTGGTGACCAGGACCGGACGCAGTGGTCACAACGTCGCGTTCGGTCCAGCGTCTGGTCACAGATCCTTGAGATAGTCTTCGAGATGACCGGACGCGCTGGTGGTCGCTGGGACCGGACGCAGTGATGAAGCAGCATCGCATCCAGTCCAGCATCTGGTCCAGCGTTCGGTCGCTGTAAAGCGCCTTTCTTCAATCCGATCTTCGACGCGACTTCTCCCAATCAAGTTCCAATTCAAAGAGACTCAAATAAACACCAATTGGAACCTGCTATGAGGGACCTCTCTCAAACCCTCGAGTTTTTCAAAATATTTTGCCTTAGGCTAGTATTATTTTTAAGAAAATATGCAATAAACACCTGAGGAGCAACGTATGGCCATGCAATAGAGTTTATGAACCCTTAGGAGCGTCAAATGCTCTCTCTATTCATAGACGAACACAGAGGTTGCTCAAAGCAAAACCGAAAAGAAACGACAAAGCAACAACCATGCATATGCAATGCAAAGCGAGAAGGTAAGACTAGGTTGCTTGTCAAGTTTGATCCACGGTTAGACTTCTTCACTCCTCCAAAGGAGGGTTATTGTAACCATGTTAGACAAGTCCTAGATGCATTGCGGAAATTTAAACATGACATATGATACAATGCAATGTAAGAGACAACACAAGCTTATTTTTTAAAGTTACTAGAATCAAACACATTTAGTTCACTTCTCAACCTACAAAAGGTAGCCTCATCCAAAGGTTTAGTGAAGATATCCGCTAATTGATTTTAACTTCTTACACCTTCTAGTGATATATCATTTTTAGCAACATGATCTCTTAGAAAGTGGTGGCGGATATCAATGTGCTTGATACGTGAGTGTTGTACCGGATTATTAGCAATTTTAACGGCACTTTTATTATCACATAAAAGTGGCACCTTATCAAGAACAACTCCATAGTCTAGGAGGGTTTGTTTCATGTATAAGATTTATGCACAACAAGCCCCCGCGGCAATGTATTCCGCCTCGGCGGTGGACAAAGCCACACTATTTTGCTTTTTAGATGACCAAGATACTAAAGACCTCCCAAGCAAATGGCACCCTCCGGATGTGCTTTTTCTATCAATTTTGCAATCGACATAATCCGAATCGGAATAGCCAACTAGTTGGAATCTAGCTCCTTTAGGGTACCAAAGACCAATGCTTGGGGTGTGCTTAAGATATCTTAAGATTCTTTTTACGGCACTTAGGTGAGGTTCTTTAGGGCACGCTTAAAAGCGAGCACACATGCACACACTAAACATGATATCGGGCCTAGATGCGGTAAGGTACAACAAGCTACCAATCATAGAACGGTAGAGAGTTTGATCAACCGGTTTACCTCCCTCATCTAGGTCGAGATGTTCATTAGATGGCATTGGGGTCTTGATTGGCTTACACTCTTCCATCTTGAATCTCTTGAGAAGATCCTTGGTATACTTTTCTTGAGAGATGAAAATCCCTTCTCTCATTTGCTTGACTTGAAAACCAAGGAAGAATGTTAGCTCACCAATCATAGACATCTCGAACTCCTTTGACATCAATTCACCAAATTCCTTACAATAATCTTCATTTGTTGATCCAAAGATGATATCATCAACATAGATTTGACAAATGAAGATCTCCCCATTTAGCTTCTTGGTGAATAGTGTGGTGTCGACCTTCCCAATAGTGAAGCCCTTCTCAATGAGGAAGTCTCGGAGGCGCTCATACCACACTCTAGGGGCTTGCTTGAGCCCATATAGCACCTTGGACAACCTATAAACATGATTAGGATATCTAGAGTCTTCAAACCTATGAGGTTGTTCAACATAGACTAGTTCATTTATGAAGCCATTTAAAAAAGCACTTTTTACATCAATTTGATATAGTTTCATTTCATGATGTGATGCATATGCAAGAAGGATATGAATGGCTTCAAGTCTTGCAACGGGTGCAAAAGTCTCTCCAAAATCAAGACCTTCAACTTGAGAGAACCCCTTTGCAACTAGTCTTGCCTTGTTCCTCACTACTACGCCTTGGTCATCTTGCTTGTTGCGGAACACCCACTTAGTTCCAATGACTCTTGCACCTTTTAGATGCTCTTCAAGCGTCCAAACTTGATTGCAGGTAAAGTTGTTCAATTCTTCGTGCATAGCATTCACCCAATCCGGATCTTGAAGAGCTTCTTCTATATTCTTAGGTTCAAGACAAGAGACAAAAGAGTGATGTTTAACAAATGAAGCAAGCTTTTGAGATCGAGTCATTACACCCTTTGTAGGACTTCCTATGATGAGATCTTGTGGATATGCTTGAAGTAGAGGTGAGTTTCTTCTATCAACCACTTGAGGAGATGGTTGGGGAGCATCAACAACTTGAGCTTGTGCCTCGGCTTGTTCATGAGAGACATGAGTGTTTTCATTTTCAACTCTCACATTCTTATCATCATCTTGAGGCACATGTGATGAAGATGGTGGATTGACAATTTGTACATTGTCTTCATCATCTTTAGGCTTGATGTCTCCCACCAGCATATTCTTCATTGCCTCCCTCAATGGTTCATCACCTACATCATCACAATTCTCAATTGCTCCTTAGGAGCCATTAGATTCATCAAATTCCACATCATATGTTTCTTCAACCAAACCGGAGGCATGGTTAAATACTCTATATGCTTTGGACTTTGATGAGTAACCAACAAAAAAGCCAATATCACAACGTCTTTGAAACTTCCCTAGGTGTTGACGCTTTTTGTAGATGTAGCATTTGCAACCAAACACCCAGAAGAATGAGACGTCCGGCTTCTTCCTATTTAGCAACTCATAGGGAGTCTTGTCAAGAAACTTTTGTAGGAAGAGGCGATTTGAAGCATAGCATGCGATGTTGATTACCTCGGCCCACAATTTTTCCGGTGTGTTGTACTCATCTAGCATTGTTCTTGCAAGGGTGATCAAAGTCCGGTTCTTTCTCTCAACTACACCATTTTGTTGAGTGTAGGTTGATGAAACTTCATGCTCGATTCCAATCTCATCACAATAAGCTTCAATGTTTGTGTTGTCAAATTCTTTGCCATTGTCACTTCTAATTTTCTTTATCTTGACCTCAAATTTATTTTGAGCTCTCTTTGCAAACTTCTTGAAGCAATTGGTCACTTCGAATTTGTCATGAAGAAAGAAGGTCCAAGTGTATCTTGAGTAGTCATCCACAATCACAAGACAATAGAGATTTTCACCCAAGCTCCTGTAAGTTGTAGGACCAAACAAATCCATGTATAGAAGTTCTAACACTCTTGATGTTGACATGTAAGCTTTGGTTGGATGAGTATTTACAACTTGTTTGCCAGCTTGACATGCACTACAAGGTTTGTCCTTCTCAAACTTGACATCCTTCAAGCCTCTTACTAGTTCTTTCTTCAATAGCTTGTTGAGAGTGTTCATTCCAATATGAGCAAGCCTCCTATGCCAAAGCCATCCAAGTGTAGTTTTGGTGAACAAATATGTCATCAAGTTTGTATCTTCAGAGGTGAAGTCAACAAGATAGAGATTGTTGTATCTAAAGCCTTTGAAAATCATTTGCTTGTCATCTATCTTTGAAACTACCACTTCATTAGGAGTGAATAAGCATTGGTAGCCAAGGTCACAAAGTTGTCCAACAAATAGTAAGTTGAAACTCAAAAAAGCAACATAGAGCACATTTGAAAGAGAGTGATCATTTGATATTGTAATCTTGCCTATACCCTTGACTTTGCTTTTTGAATTGTCCCCAAATGTGATCTTCTCTTGACATACCCCATTCTCTTCAAGTGAGGTGAACATACGAGGGTCACCGGTCATATGTTGAGTGCAACCACTATCAATAACCCAATGAGATCCACCGGTCTTGTAGTTCACCTACACACAAGAGATCAAGCTTTTTGTTTAGGGACCCAAACTTGAGAGGGACCCTTGACTTTCTCAACTAGTGACTTAGCAACCCATATTTTCTTAGGCCTATTCTTGTTAGGAGGACCCAAGAACATGACTTTCATCTTTCCACTTGAATCTTTTCTAAGCATGTAATGAGCATTGAAAGCAAAGGGTCTAGCATGCTTGGGCAAGGGTTGTGGTGGTGGAGTTTTGCACTCATGAGCAAAATGACCTTCTTGTCCACACTCAACACATCTCTTTGGCTTGGGCTTTCACTTGCTTTGTTGTTGTTGAGCTTTAGCCTTCTTCTCTTGATTTGCCAAGTAACCAATGCCACTTCTATCCATCTTCATGACGGTGTTCATGAGTAGCTTACTTTGCAAATGTTGACCTCTTGTGAACTTGCTTAGGCCGGTCTTGAGATGCTCTTTCTCTTGCTTGAGCTTTTTGTTCTCTTTAATAAGTGACTCATTTGATGTTTGCTTTTCAAGAGCCATCAACTTCTTGTTCTCATTTCTAAGCATCTCATTTTCACTCTTGAGCTTGACATAATCATCATAGTTGTCGGACTCAACCACATTCTTGCCTTTGCCACTAGAGACTTGCTCAATGCTCTCAATAATCAAGTCATCACATGATGTAGCTATATCAATCTTAACAACTTGGTTAGTAGCATCATGTGTCTCAAAAGAAAGCTCATTAGCAACAACAAGACTATCATAATTGATTTTCAATGTAGTATATTTATCTTTTAGCAAGTTGTGCCTAGTGTTGAGCTCATCATGCTTCTTCTCAAGTTTATCATGTTCATCTCTAAGATCTTTGTTAGAAGTTTTGAGCTCCTTGAGAGTAGAAGACATAATTTCATTTTGATCTTTAAGCTCATCACTAGTCTTATGTGCATTCTCAAGCTTAGATGAGAGTGAGTCATTTTCATTTTGGAGCTCATCAATTTCATTTCTAGTTCTTCTTATGATTTTAGAGTATTTGTTTAACAATTTTACAAGTTCATCATATGAAGGTGCATCATATTCATCATCACTATCACTATCATCATCATCACTCTCATTGTTTTGTACCTTTCGTTCACCCTTGGCCATAAGGCATAGGTGAGAAGTGGATGATGATGGTGAAGGTGGCGGTGAAGGTGGTGATGAAGATGTCAGTGAAGAAGATGATGGCCCAATCACAAATGCGGCGACCTTCTCTTTCTCATCGTCGCTCTCATCGCCGGAGGACTCACATAATGACTCAATGTCGGTGAGCCAATCACCAACAATGTAAGCTTTGCCTCCCTTCTTCTTCTTATGAAACTATTTTCTCTTGCCATTCTTCTTTTTGTATGGCTTCTTCTTCTTCTTCTCATCTTCTTCATCACTTGAATCATTTTTCTTGTCCTTGTTCTTGTACTTGTCTTTTGGAGGCTTAGGGCATTGATGAGCTAAGTGGTAAAGTTCACCACAATTGTAGCATTCCATCTCGGATATAGGCTTTATTTTGCTACTTGTGAAGAACTTCTTCTTCTTTCCATCAAACTTGATGCCACTCTTATTGAGCTTCTTTAGCATCTTGGTGGTCTTTCTCACCATGAGTGCAAGTGATGCATCATCAACATCAATTTCACTTGAGCTTTATTGCACCATCATGGCTTGGTCCTTCTTCTTTTTCTTGTCATGGCTAGCTTTGAAGGCCAAGTCCTTCTTCTTAGAAGATGATGAGCCCTCTTCCGGAGTAATGTGCATGTACATCTCATGTGCATTAATCTTTCCCAATACTTATGTCGGTGTTACGGTGGAGAGATCACTTTGGTGAAGCACGATGATAATATGACCATACTTCTCAATGGGAAGAACGCTCAAGATCCTCCTTGCAACATCCGATTGACTCATTTGAGTGAGCCCAAGAGCATTGAGATCCTCTACAAGAATATTCAATCGAGTGTACAGTTTATTACCACTTTCTTTGGGAAGCATCTCAAAAGAATTAATTTTCTTCAAAGCAATGTGATAGCGTTCCTCACGCTCACTCTTAGTTCTCTCATGGAGAGCACAAAAGTTTTCCCACAATTCATGAACATTTTTGGCATTACGCACACGATTGAAGATATCCTTGCCTAGGCCCCGTTTGAGTGTATTTTTTGCCTTTGCATTCCACCGGTCGTACTTCTCCTCGTCACCACTTGGGTTGGCAGGATCCTTGATAGCGGGCAACCCTTCGATTGCGGCTCTAAGGCACCCAACATCTATGGCTTCGAGGTACGCCTCCATACGAATTTTCTAATATGGAAAATTGTCTCCCTCAAAGGTGGGAGGTGGTCCTTCCCCATTAGACATCTTACTCTAGGCGGTGAAGCCTAAATAAGGAGCAACTCGGCTCCGATACCAATTGAAAGGATCAAGATGCCCAAGAGTGGGGTGAATTAGACTTTTCTAAAAATTAATTATAAGAATTAAATTCTACAAGCCAAAGTTCACCCCTAGTGCCTACTAGTGTTCCTTGTGATTCTATCGGTAAAAAGTTTTGCACCATAAGTTCCAATCCTAGTCTAGCATGGCAATTATAGGAAACTAAATCAAGCAATGAAAGTAATACACGAAAGTAAATGCTTGAAAGTAAGGGTTAGGAACACGGCGATATTTTCCTGAGGTATCGGAGAGTTGCCATTCCCTACCAGTCCTCGTTGGAGCACCCGCGCAAGGGTGTAGCTCCCCCTTGATCCACGCAAGGATCAAGTGCTCTCTACGGGCTGATTCTTTGATACTCCGTCGTGGTGAATCGCCCAAAACCGCTCACACGATGAGTTGAGTCATCCACAAGCTCGCCGGATGATCACCAAACTCCCAATCACCATCAAACCGTCTAGGTGATGGCGATCACCAAGAGTAACAAGCTAGAACTCTCACTTGACCACAACAAGCCTAATAAGAAGATGGATACACACTTGCTACTCTCTAGTCACTAATGAGGGATTCTCAAACTATGATTATCAAATTACTACCCTCACTAGGGCTCTTGCACTTCCTTGCACTTGAAAGGTGTTTCTCAGCTGAATAAATGAGCAAGAGACCTCTAAAAGAGGTGGAGGGGATGTATTTATGCATCCCACAGTCAAATCCAACCATTACCTGCCAACTCAGCAAAACACGCACTGACCGGACACGCCGGTCGACGTGACCGGACGCGCCGGTCGAGCGTAACGGTCAAAAAACTGAACGACACCGCTGAGTGACCGGACGCACCGATCAGGGGTGACCGGACGCGTCCGATCGTGCAAGAACATTACTGTACTTTGACCTGATGCTCGTTCGCGTCCGATCAGTGATGACCGGACGCGTCAGGTCAGCTAAGTACCTTACTGGAACGTGACCGGACGCGTCCGATCATTTTCCAGTCGTGTCCGATTAGACTTTTACCCTTTGAGACACGTGTCAGACTGATCAACGCGTCCGGTCCTCGTAGGAACCGTGTCTGGATAACCAGGTTGAAAACGCAGTGACTGTTAGTACTAACCGGACACGTCCGGTCGTGACAGAGACCGCGTCCGGTCAAGGGTAAATGGCTCAAACGACTTCGAAACGCGACGCAACTTGAACCAAGTTGCTTCCAACTGAACTTTGAGCTTTACCTGAGCTACCTAGTGCTAAGTTTGACAAGTGTGCACCACACCTAAACAAAAGACTCACCTAGGTCAAGCTACTCGCTCACGCCCCCCTTTATAGTACGGCCAAAGGAAAAAAGCGAAGATCCTAACGACTATTCTGGATGTAACTCAACACCTTGACATCCGGAACTAACCGTCCTTAATCTTGTCATTGATCATTTGAAAACCGAAACGATTTCCATCAAGGGGCATGAATACCATAGTGCCCAAAGCAGTTATCAACCCCATGACCTAACTTATCAAAGTTTCTACAAAACACATGTTAGTCATGGTAATAATGCGTTGTCATCAATTGCCGAAACCAACTCACAGGGCCTAGATGCTTTCAGTATGGACATCATTGCTGCCGTCATGCATGCCCGTTCCAATAATAGCGGTTAGTGGCTTCTATTGTTCTCTTTTCCTTGGAAGTCACATATTCCCCCCTTGGATATTACCGCTGTAATAACATGAGCGACACCATGAAATCCAAAACCATCGGTTTACCACGGACCTGTCCCCGTCCGGTATCGAGTGTACCAAAGAGAATCGTAGTGATATATTCTAGGAAAACGGATTTGTTGCATCTCAGTCCTCAAACAACGATGCGATTGACACGTGGCTCGACCGCACGCGCGCGCCTATTTAAACCGCTCGAGCCGCACACCTGAAGAACCACGGCAAGTGACCAAGTGCAAGTGCAAGTACAAGGCTAGCTACAGCTTACGAAGGGGGTAGAGCTGTTAGCAATGGCGAACGCTACGCTTGCCGTCGTCTTGGCCGTGCTTGTTCTGGTGCAGGTTTCGTGCGGCGTCGCGCGGCATCACCACGACCCGGACCCGTGCGGCGGGGACTCGTTCGGCCTGCTGGGCCACAAGGACCACGGCTGCTCGTCCCCGGCCGTGTCGGCCCACGGTACGCGTGCGGTGATGACGGTGAACGGGTTCCAGAAGGGCGAGGACGGCGGAGACCCGTCGGAGTGCGACGGCAAGTACCACAGCGACAACGACCTGATCGTGGCGCTGTCCACGGGGTGGTACGCGGGAGGGAAGAGGTGCCACAAGAAGATCCGCATCACGAGCGTGCAGAACGGGCGCACCGTGGAGGCAACGGTCGTGGACGAGTGCGACTCCCGCCACGGCTGCAAGAACAACATCGTCGACACGTCCAAGGCCGTCTGGAAGAAGCTCGGGCTCAACACCGACATCGGCGAGGTCCCAGTCACCTGGTCCGACGCATGAAACTAGATGCCGGTCGCGCGGAGGGCGGCCGGTGGTCTTGCCGTCCGCCCGCCGGCAAGGGAAGGACGGCGACATGTTGTTTAATCACGTCCCCTTGCCCCTGCATGCGGTTTGCGTTGTTGTTGTCACGTACGTGGAGTCTGTGATTGTACCTGCGTCTAGACGATGAGAGGACGGTACAGTTGATGTGTGTGTCGTTTGTGTCAATTACTGCTACTCTCGAGGCATGGTACCTAGAGTGGCAGAATAAAAGCATGGTGTACGCGACTACATGTAAGGTTAAGGTGTTCCTGTCATTCTATCAGTTTCTAAAAACCACGTGTTTGTTCATATCGTGTTAATTGTTCACCACTCAGTTGTTTCTAAATGTTGTAAAACACGTTGACATCACTTAAAATATGTCTCTCTATGTCTCTTATGAATACCACAATAGATGAAAATAGAAGATTACATAGACACAAGATAGAAGAACTATCCTTTATCCTTCGAATATTGATGATTATGACGTAGAGCTCTCGTGTATATATAGTTCACAACAGGCTTAAGAGAATGGACTAAGATCTATAATTCCTCCTCCTTTCTTTTTAACTTAGAATCTTTATGTTTTAAAACACTTCCTCTTCGACGATTATCACGATATGTACATGCCTCATTGAAAACTCTAACCAAAAATCCAGTGGAAAAAACAGTTTAGGAGAAAAGAGTAAATTGTATTGGCAAATTACATTCACACATATTGCCTCATTAAAAATCTTGTGTGAAAAACCTTCAAGTAAAAACCAACACAAGGAAAAAAGAATACCACACTTAACCTTTTTGTCATGTATTATTCTTCAACATCTTCTATTCTTCATGAACAAATGTCAACCTTCATGTTCTATGCATAAACTTAAACATTTTGCCAAATAAGATGCTATTGGTTTACCTTCGAGGTAGATTTAATCAAATATGATCCCCTCATAAAGTCATCATTTGAACTTCATTGCTCAAATCACAGAAATCACACTTTTCATAATTGTATTCATAATTGGCACCACAATACTTTGTCTTTCAAGAACTTGGCTTGCAGTTCTTCTATGAATTGTGAAATGAATAAATATGAGCAATATGCTTGATGGGTAATATGACCACTTATTAGTTGTGCAATACAAATAAAATTTATCTTTCTAGGGAACTAAATTCTTTAATAGTATTATAGGGGTAAATGAGTTATAATGTCATATATCTTCTAGATATATAGTACCTCAAATCTCATTCTAGAGTTTGAATACATGTAATGGATTTTCAAATTATATGTTCTACAAGTCTCCAAGATTCTAATTGTACCACTAAATAGTAAATCTAGTCTTACATTTGGTATTTAGAGGATAATTCAATTGTCAATATCACCAATATTCTTGTACCTTCTATAGTATTTAGATGATATGACTACTTCATTGTTAGTTCCGTACTTTGAGTGTTCTATAAGGCAAATTCATGGTGTTATTATTTCTCATTTGCTTTCACTTGGGTCTATGTTCACTTCTGAGATTAATTGTATTCTTTTTAAAAATTGATTGGTAAATACTTATAGTGTATGTTTGGACATCCAAATGATCTCAAATCAAAAAAGTTTGAAGTACAAAGTTGTAGATATCATCGAGTACTACAACTTTGGTATAAAGCTCGTCTTCATCAGACATCATATGAGAAAGCTATGAAGTTTTTTATGCAACATATCACTGCCGGTTAAAACCACGAACTGACAGTGATAGTATCAGTGTCGTCAGTTTTAGCCAAAAGCCGGCAGTTGTGACCCAATATCACTGCCGATTCTTAGCAAAAACCAACAGTGATAGTATCAGCATCAATTTTATCAAAAACGATAGCCCGAATATCAATGTCGGTTGGTCCTATCAATATCGGTTTTAGCCACAAACCGGCAGTGATTGACCGGCAGACACTACCTCTATCGGTTTTTAAGAAACGGGAACTGATATTTGACACATAACAAATCAAACTCACAAAGACGTGATGTGATATATATAATTCGGACGAACATGATTTTACAAGGAAATAACACGCATATACCAAATAGCAGTTTGTTTTAGCTCTTCATGAACGGAAACTTTTGTTCAACCTCTCCACTATTAAGCGGAGAGTGTTACAAATAGACTGCTTGCAGTAATGACACATCAGCACGCCGACATTTCCAGAATGCCCCACGCCGCGCGCCCATCCAACGGGGTCCTGCACCCTCGTGAAAAGGAAACTTTTATTCGACCTCTCCACTATCAAGCGGAGAGTCTAGCAAATTAAATTACCTGTACTAATAAAGCGGAGAGGTAGGGCACAACCGCACGCCGGCATTTCCCTACCGCGCATCGCCGCGCGCCCACCCAAGATCCAACTCACGTAATGTGTGAATTCAGCCGTCGGACCAGGTGACGTGGACCTCGCCGACCATAGTTTCGAGCCTGAGCTTCTTCCCGACAGCGGGAGAGGAATCCACGGTGTTCTTCTTGCAGCCGCGGTTGGAGACGCACTCGTCCACGACCTGTGCCTCCACGGTTTTCCCGGTGTCCTTGCTCGTGATGCGGATCTCATTGTGGCACCTCTTCCCTCCCGCGTACCACCCGGTGGACAGCGCCGTGATCAGGTCGTCGTCGCCGTGGTACTTGCCGTCGCACTCCGACGGGCCTCCGCCGTCCCCGCCTTTCTTGAACGAGTTCACCGTCATCACAGTTCACAGCAGAGGTGCCGCCGCGGCCGCCACCGTCCTTGTGCTTATGGGCTGAGGCCCATGAAACCTGAAGCAGAGCTAGGATGGCGATGACTATAGCAGCAGTCTTAACTTTCGCCATTGCTGTTTATTCCTAAAGCTCGATCGAGATGATTGGGTCTGGGATGCAGTGCCCCTTGGCTCGAGGGCGGGCGTATATATAGGCGTGCTCTCACTTCTCAGATCGTTGAGCTCGATACCAGGTTAATTGGCCGGGCCCTATCTGAGACAAGTGCGTTGCGTCGTGGTACTATCAGGAATAATGCTAGCTATCCTTGTTAAGGGTGAAAATGGAATAGAAATATCCCGAACTGAACCACGTCGTTTTCTGTATTTTATTTTACTAGTTGATGGATTAAATTGTGGCGGATGTAGTGTGCAAAAGAGTTAATTAATTTGCTACGACTCCTACGAGTTAGATTGGTTTGGGTAAGGGATAGATTTAAGCCCTTTTAGCAGGGAGCCTGTCTAAACATGCCATTGCTAAACATACCAATGCCGTGAAGTCTACATACCTAGACTTATTTCTTTTCATTGTCATCCTACACTGTATAGAATTCCAAATCACTACCGGTTAAAATCCTCATCACTGCCAGTTTTTTTTAACCAGCACAACCATACTGGCAGTGAAGAGGGTGCTGCAGTGATGTGGTTTCTAGGAAACCCAAAAAAACATGGGTAGCCACATGATAATGCATCCCAAGTCACAAGTGACATGATTTTTCGTGCGCTTCGCGTCCACCAGCGCTCGAACCCCCAACCTCCTGCTCCACGTGTTCATCCCCTAACCACTTCACATGTAAGACACTTGTGTCCAATTGGATATTCGTCCTCCTCATTTTATGTCACTCTAGTTTTGAAATGAGTATTTGACATTCTAAACGAATTCAAATGAAAGTTGTCAATTATAAAGTTTTATAACTTTTCGAGATCTACAACTTTGATTTTGGTCATTTCTCCATCTAAGGTCATTTGAAGAATTTGAATTTCAGATGTGAGAAAATTCAACCGTAATTTTCTTTAGATAGATGATTTCAAATGAAAAATTTGTCAACTACAAAGTTGCACAACGTTTCAAGATCTACAATTTTTTTTGGGCGTTTCTCCATCGAGGTTAAAAAATTCAAATTTTAAATTTAAGAAATCAAACGTAATTTTTGTTGGATAAATGATTTCAAATGAAAAGTTTGTCAACTACAAATTGCGTAACTTTTCAAGATCTATAACTTTTGTTTTGGTTAATTCTCCATCTAAAATCCTTAAATACCACTACAGACTCACTTATGACTATAGAACATATAGATTTCTTTGGCACTTGTAAAATCTTGCGAATTAAATAAAGAGACATCATAACAACTTCAAATAAAAAAGTTATGAACTAGAAAGTTGCATAACTTTACGAGATCTATAACTTTTGTTTTGGTCGCTTCTCTACCCAGGATCCTTAACTACCACTACACACTTGTGATTATAGAATATATGGACTCATTTGATATTAACTCTGTAAATCTTGTGGTGTATGTTTAAATATCCAAATGATCTTAAATAAAAAAAAGTTTGAACCGGTACAAAACCGCCGCTGTACAAAACCGGTAGTAGAGACCCAATGTCACTGGCGGTTCTTGGCTAAAACCGGCAATGATAGTATCAGTGTCGGTTTTATCAAATACGATGATCCGAATATCACTATCGGTTGGTCCTATCACAATCGATTTTAGCCATAAACCAGCAGTGATGGCCAGCGGGCACTATCCGTGGCGGCTTTTAAAAAGCGGCACTGATGGGCCGACAGTGAAAGTCAGTTCTGTACAGCGGCGGATCCAAAGGGGGGGGCTGGGGGGGCTCCAGCCCCCCCTAATGTCTTGATTTCAAGCCTAATCACTGTAGCAAAAGCGTGATTTCACCATTAAATCTTCATGCAAATCAACATCTCCATTGTTTTAGCCCCCCCTTATCCCGCATCGTGCATCCGCCACTGGTTCTGTAGTAGTGTGCCATAGTATTTGACACATAACAAATCAAACTCACAAAGACGTGACGTGATATATATAATTCGGACGAATATGACTTTACAAGGAAATTACATAGCCGCAGTTTGCTCTAGCCGTTCGTGAATGGAAACTTTTATTTAACCTCTCCACTATTAAGCAGAGAGTGTTACAAAAAAAAACTACTTGTAGTAATGACACAGCAGCACGCCGGCATTTCCAGAATGCCCCTCGCCGCGCGCACATCCAACATAGTTCTGCACCCTCGTGAAAGAGAACTTTTATTTGACCTCTCCACTATCAAGCGGAGACTCTAGCAAATTAAATTTCCTGTAGTAATTAACTAGTGGTTGGGCGCACAACCGCACGCCGGCATTTCCATACCGCGCATCGCCGCGCGCCCATCCAAGATCCAACTCGGTGCGCAACGTGTGAATTCAGGCGTCAGACCAGGTGACGGGGACCTCGCCGACCTTAGTATCGAGCCCGAGCTTCTTCCAGACGGCGGGAGAGGAATCCACGATGTTGTTCTTGCAGCCGCGGTTGGAGTCGCACTCGTCCACGACCGTGGCCTCCACGGTTTTCCCTGTGTCCTTGCTCGTGATGCGGATCTTATTGCGGCACCTCTTCCCTCCCGCGTACCACCGTGAGGACAGCGCCACGATTAGGTCGTCGTCGTCGTGGTACCTGCCGTCGCACTCCGACGGGCCTCCACCGGTCCCGCCCTTCTCGAACCCGTTCACCGTCATCACAGCAGAGGTGCCGCCGCTGCCGTCACCGGGCTTCTGCTTCTTCCGGGCCGTGGCGCATGAGACCTGAAGCAGAGCTAGGATGACGATGACTACCGCAATCTTAGCCTTCGCCATCGCTGTTTAATTATTTATTGCTAATGAGCTCGATCGAGGTGCTTGGGATGCACTGCCTCTTGGCTCGTGGGGCGTATATATAGGCGTGCTCTCACTTCTCAGATCGTTGAGCTCGATACCAGGTTAATTGGCCGGGCCCTATCTGAGACAAGTGGGTTGCGTTGTACTATCAGGAATGCTAGCTATCCGTATGTCATGTTATCTGAGACAAGTGGATAAAAATGATATAATCCGGTTAGATAAATAGTATTGTAAGTCTCTTACTCTCTTTTATGCCTATATTACATTTTGAATTATCAGTATGACGTTTGAACTATTTATATTATAATTTGTAAATGTTTTCAATTTGATCTTCGAATTTAAGATTTATCGTGTTATTTAGTGCATGTATACTGAATTATGTTGCAGATTTGACAATTGTTATCAAATTGTCAAATGGTTTTGTCGAATTGTATATTATTTTTTTGGACGATATACCATAAGGTAAAATCTTAGATCCGTCACTGGAAAAATTGATTTATTTTCTCTCTACTGTAGAGGGGTTTAGCCTACTGCTACTCGCCTCCAGTTTTAACTGCTTGGAAAGTGGTACAAGTAGACTGATCTTGCAAGTTTGAATAATATATAGCAATAAGCATTTTATTATACTAGCAAATGTGCCCGTGTGTTGTAACGGATCATTATTTTCACTCTTAAGTTGTTAACACCTTCCTCATGCTCATAATTCTATTATCTTTGAATCCGTCGATGACAACATGTATCAATACCCTCGACGACAATATGTATTGATGGACTTTTTATTTGTTTGTTGTTCGGTTGTCATGGTTGTTACCTGTTAGGATATTGATGATTAGTATATGGATTTGGAAGATGGCATGATGAGCGGCGGGTGATTGGATACGTGGTCAACAAACTTTAACTGAAATTAGCAAGTCCCAGTGTTGGAGTTAGCCGTGAAGGGAGGAGATGTATCCGGAAGTTATACCAGGATTTTGCAGGTGGATCACGATGGAAACTTGGAAAAGGTGCTGATTTTTCGGATGTGCAACAGCAAACAAGCGGAGGTGTCTCGGACTCTCAATAGGGACGTGCAGGATGCAATTTTTATTATTATCCTTTTTCTGGGTCTAGGAGGAATCTTGGTGTAGGAGGAGTCTTATATCTTACACGTAAGATCACGGATAACGGAGGGCTTATATACCACGATGTCTAGATCGAACGGTTATTATAGAGGGAGAGTCCTCTAAAAAATCTCGCTCTTTTATAGTGTGATGATGATGATTCTACAAATATATTATAACAAAAAACTATTCCAAGTTTAAAATTGTATAGTTTTAGACAACTATAGAATGTCACCTATTATTTCTATCTGGAGGGAGTAAATTAGGTTAAATGCACTTTGGAAGAAATGTATTGAGGGTACTCCATATTTATTTGTCTTGAAAGTATGTCAGATCTATCTTTGCAAAAAAAGAGTCTAATCTATGTGACGTATATCAGAAGAGATTTGCATAATCACTACTAAACACACTATTCCTATCGGCCCATCAGTGTTGGGTACGCGGGAGCCAGCAGTGATCTGAATCCACTGTCGGGTTGTAAGCCTAGAATTCATACAATTAATGATTGAGATCCTAGTGACCTAGCATTAGGGTTGGAAATCAGCTGGGCTTGGCTCGATCTGGCTCGTTATTAGGATAACGAGCTGACTCAACTCGGCTCGTTATCCTACCGAGCCAAAAGTCCAGCTCGGCTCAGTTCGGTAACTAGCTCGAGCTGCCTTGTCTAGCTCGCGTGCCAGAGGGAAAGAAAGAGAAATTAAGAATAAACAACATACAGTTTGTTCACTGATTTACCAATCCATCATCAAATGCAAAAGGAAACATACATATACATGATGTGTATGTACCGACAAAGTGATAATGTGTGTTAATATAAAGTTTGTCCAATAGATCATATTCCTTGCAGTTCCTGGTACGGATCAAGCAAATCGAAGTCTACAGATAAACAAATATAAGATAATCCGCCACACAGGGTAGGTCTGGAGTGAAACACAACTTGAGGAGGTGACTTAGGGTTTGGAGGCAGTGTGCAAGTGGCAAATATATTGGGTTGATACAAGATGATCTAGCTCGTTTTGCTCATGAGCAGCTCACGAGCCAGCTCTAGCTTGTTATAGCTAACGAGCTAAAAGCTGAGCTTGGCTCATTATAAAATCATAATGAGCCAAGCTGAATCAAGCTGAGTTGGCCATGAGTCGAGCGAGCGGGCGAGCTTCGAGAGTTTCATCCGGCCCTACCTAGCAATGAAGCTCTCCTCTCACTGCTGGGTCAAGTCGTGACGCAACAGTTATATATCTGCCTAGTAGAGGCATGAGTTGACAGTGATATGTTAATGTCGTTTCTTGGCTTGGCCCAACACCGGTAGTACAATATCACTATCGGGTTGTGGATTTACCCCGAAATATCCTACCTTCTTGGATTCACCTGTCCTGAGTACTCGGTTCTTCACTGTAGGACCTAGCTACACATTGTTTATGGTTATATATAGGCCCACAACTTTCTTCCTTGCTTCCAAGGCATTAGGCAACAATCGATAGGTTCCTCCATATGAGATTTTAGTCCCACGGAGGTTCGGCATGGCCAGTCCTAGCTTCATCCTAAGTTCTTCCTTTGAGCTTCCTAGGAGCAACTCTTTTTCTGGGACAAAACCCATTCACATACAACTTCTCTTCATAGTCAAAATGGTGTAGAGAGATAACAAAAGAAGGTTTGTGAATACGGAGCCACTTTGGATCCAAGGTGCGTTACGAGCAATGCTAGGCGTGATCCCGTTGGTTCTTGGGAGTGTTTTGTCGCTTTGGCCCACTCCCTTCTCCTAACACCAGTGAGGCAGTGACCCTGTAAGGAAAATGGAAGCTAGCTAGAGCATTTAAGTGATTTGATAATTAAGTGACAACATGATCAATTGGATTAATATTGTGCATTAGCATACAAGGTTTTAGTTCTATGGATGCAAGGATGGACTTGGACGAGGCGACGATGATGATCATGTGATCAACGCCCTAAACAAGGATCAAGGAGCTACTTTGAAGACCCCAGAAGACACACAAAACTTCCAAGACATCAAATGGAAGAAGGCCAAACCAAAAGACAGAGAAATTGAGCTCAATGAGCACCTGAGTAGCTTTTAGTTGACCAAATAGTTTTAAGTTGTCTAATTCAACCACTCTTTAGGCATAACGGTCCCTTCAGCCCCCTCCTCTGCCACACTTGGAACCTTTGAGACCCTACTCACGTACCATAGAAATGTTTGTGAGGTGGTCTGTCGGTGTTCTAGAATGGGGGTGTCTAGAGACAGGACAAATGAATGATGCTGCGCGTCGGAGCCTCCGATGGTGTGCAAGGCGGACACAAGGTTTATACTGGTTCGGGCTGAACGTCCCTACATCCAGTGCTCGATGCTGCTCGTGTTGCTTTGCACCGAAGTGCTTGTAGTAGAGGGATACAAGCTGGTCGAGAGAGGGATAGCTCTCAGGTCTCTATGAGTGGGTGTGTTCGAGTGTTTGAGTGCGTTCTTAGTACATTGCCGTTGTTGGGCGTTGTCTCACCATCGTTTTGTCGAGGGTCCCTCCCTCCCCTTTTATAGTATGCAAAGGGAGAGGTCAGGTTACAGTATCTGGATATATGAAAATAGAAAGAAAAGGCCCTAAGGTGCTCCCTATTGCTAGTTTTCCTCTCAGTTCGTGCATTCACACAGTCGTCGTGGTGGTGGTGGCATGTCGTGGCTATAGATGTATCAGAGTTGACGCGGCGAGGCCATACCCTGACATGGTGCCATGATAAAGAAGATTTCGTGACCCTGAAGTATCGCCGGCGAAAAGGTGGGGGGCCTGGACGGCCGTTGCTCCCCACCCCGTTGAGGTGGACATGATAGGGTGCGGTGTAGCGTAGCTTCTCCCTGTTACTGCCGTGGGGGCGAGAAAGAACCGTGGAAGCCTTGACCGGATTATGAATCAGGTGTTAAAAATTCCCAGGCAATCCTGCACGATGCGGCGAGCTCCTGTTCCTTAGCAGAAAAAGGTAGGGTCCCGTGCGTACCCATAGCAGTGTGTTACAGTGGGGGGTCGAGCAAAGCAGTAGCTGTGCAAAGGGGTCGAGCGCCTTGATGACGTCATAGGGCTCGGGTGGCTGGATGACGTCATGGGGGTCGGACGAGACGGAGAATGGTCAGACGAATCGGAGGAGCGCTGGGGGCCTTGGGCGCTTGTCCTTTGGCTTTGGTTTTGAGCGGAGTAAGGCATGGGCCGGCTATGATGGGCCATGGGCCGTAATATTTGTCTTGGTGGGTGGTTTTGCGGTGAAAATGGGGTACCCTGTTTTTGCTAGTACCCGACATGGTCATTCGAATGTCGCTTCAACCGTATCCTACCCATACTGGTATACAAGAACCTACCCTCCGTGGTGAAGTTATAACATATTTTTATAGACAGCAACATTAATGTTGACCTAGTGAGGAAAAGACATTACATCTTTTCCAAAAGGGTCATTGTTATCATATATGTAATTTTGTATGAAGGTCTTTGTTTATCGTATATCATATAAATTTTTTTGCCTCATCTACTCTAAAACTTTCTTCACGTGCAATAGGCGACACATATGTTATTGTCTTGGAGTTTTGGAAATTTTGGAAATGATTCACTATTTTTTATAGTCAAAATAAATTTCTACATGCCTATTAAAAGAAATTTCAATTCGAACTACATGTACCCCAATAAGAATAAGAAGTTACATAAAATTATATTTGGGCTCACATGGTTTATTCAAGCCCTTATCTTGTAGATGGATAAAAAAATTAATTATTTTGTAGGGATAATTCGACCTTCTATCTCTAGATTACCACAAAATAATTCCAATAATACCTAGAATTGGTCATAAAAATCTAAAAATTAGCATATACGCATATTTTAAGTGTATATGCTTTCCAAATGATTTTAATAAAGGGGACCTATATATCGTTAAGAAGATGGATACACCTCAAATAAAGTTTTACATAAGTCAAGTCAAACTTTAAATTCTGCACACCTCATATCAAATTTGAACTCGTGTGGACATCAAAGTTTAACACAAGCTTACATTTACCTAAATTTAAGGAAATATGAGGTTCCAAAATTTTTGGAATTGACATAGTTACATGTAATTCAAGTCAAATTTTAAATTTCAGTCTGCGTATTTGTACCTAATATTAAAGAGCAAAAATATTTGCCACTAAATTTTAGCTTAGCTCAATCACCGAGTGACATTCGCTCCTTTTTTTTTTGAAAGAAGAGGAGGTATCAGAGGCTGATCCCTACTGAAATTATATTAAAACACAAAGGAGTACAGCAAAGCAAGAACAGTGAACCAGTACAGCAAAAACAAACGCCACTTCAGGAGGAAAAAAAAAAGGAAAGAAAGAAGATAAGAAAGATTACACAAGCTGTTCTAGCCATGACACACACAATGACATTCGCTCCTTGTTTTCCTTTTGGCCCTCCATCCAAACCTTCAAGCCCCCTTTGGATCACAGGGTAGGAAACCTATAGGGATGGGAAAAAAGTAGGAATTGATGTGCAAGACTTTTCCAATCCTATAGGGTTGAAAAACATCGGAAAATGTGAAGCACTTTGGCAGCGTTACAGGAGAAATAAAGGAATCCTGTACATGTTTGAGCAGCTTACGAGACCAACATGCATTCAAAGCTAGCAGTTGTGTCGGTGTCTAGAAACCAGGGGTCTAGGCAGAGCGACGAGTAAATTTGTATCGGCGCATCTAGGTCCGGATGGTGTGCAAAGCGGACACAAGGGTGTATACTAGTTTGGGCAAGAATAGCACTACGTCCAGTGAATTTTACTGCTGCTCGTGTTGCCTTGCACCAAAGTGCTCATAGTAGGGGTTACAAGCTTTCGAGAGAGGGAACGAATCTCAGGTCTCTTCAGAGGAGGCGTGTGTGTTGTCTTAGCGAGGTGTGTTTCTTTGTGTTCCATGATGTGGCCCCTACCTCCCCTTTTATAGTTTTCAAGGGTAGAGCTCGGGTTACATTTGTGGTAAAAAGGTGAAATGAGGAAAAGACGAAAGAGAAAAACAAAAAAGGTGGCCTCGGGTGCAGCCGTCTTCCTCCTTATCCGGTGTGGGCAGTTTCCCCTATAGCGCAGAGATGCAATGAGTGTTGATCTTTTGGCCTCTCCATCCACTAGTGCAACATGCTATGGTCATGCTTCGCCCTGTGTGCCTCTGTGCCATCGACGATGGACGGTACGTGCACCCGGATTTGCGTAGAGAGGGGGTTAGGGGGTATAGTTGCTGTTACCCCCGTCACTATAGAGGTATGGATGTTGTCGTGGTGGAATGACCGGGGTCATGTTAGGTCAGAGCGTAGTTCCCACTTTCATGTTCACTGTGCACGGTCATGTCGAGGCGCTTTGATGATGTCATGGGGCTCAGGCGAGACGGAAACTACCGCCCAAGGCGCCTATCTCGCCCAAGACCTCTTCGCAAGGCTCGGGCAGGATAGAGGTTGGCTTCTGACCTCGAGCGACTGACATGCTGTCAGCGCCTTTGGCGGGTCGGTTTTACCGGGGGCCTACAATGGGGCTTTAGCAGATGTGTAAGGTGGTGCCGTATTTCGCCATCCGCTGGGTACACTGGTATATTGATACCCGACAGTAGCCCTTGAGCCTATGGAGGAGTGGTGCACTCCTTCGGAGGCTTGAGAACGAGCGACCATGGCGCTCTGCTACCATTTTGTTACATTTTTATTTCTTCGGGTAGAGTTCTATCCGGTGGGTGCACGCGAGTGCACCCGCCGAGTGTAGCCCTCGAGGCCTTAGAGGGGTGTGGTACCCCTTTAAGGGATTTAATCGAGCGAGTGAGGTGTTTTTCGTGCGACTGCAGGGCGTGCAAGGAGTCCCCGAGTCTTTAGTTTTGACCATTCACTAGGTCACAATATGGGAACAGCCCCCGAGCCCTTGCGCGTTGCAAGAGACTGACCGGGTGGCCTTTCCGCCGCCGTGTCATTATTCCTTGCGTTCTTTAGTAGAACGGAGGGATATGCATGAGCCCTCGTCATCCCATCTGGGTGTGACGTGGAGCGGGGCCCTAGGGCGCGTCCCGGCCCTTATTCACCGGGAGCGGGATTATCACCGGGCCAAGGACTCTCTCAGGCCGTGTACCCACTACGCAACGTTTGCAACCCACGGAGAGTTGAAGCGCTCGAGGCTCAATGTCGTTTACAAGTGTGGCTGCGAGGAAGATGAATGGGGCAAGGCCGGCCTTTTCACACAGCTCACTTGTCGTGATTAAGTGGACCGTATGTCGTTACCGAGAGACAGTTTTCCTTCCCGAGGCACGGCGTGAGACCGACGCGGTTCCCTCGGGGAATGAGCAGGGTGGTTGGCGGATGGGCGATGCATTGAATGCCACGGAAGTCGAGAGGCCTCCTTAGGGTCCTTTATAACCCGAGTCGTGGTGCCCGACCCCGGCATCTCCTTTCTTCCACTCCTACTCTCTGTCTTCCCTTGCCACTTCAGCCATCGTCATGGAGCATGGTGACTCCTCTAGGGGCTCATGGGTAGGCACGCCGGGAGAGAGGGGCGGGATGCCCTTCTGCCGCCGTCATCTCTCACCCGGCACCATTTCCTCATCTGGGTACGGCTAGACTCAGCTCGCGGCGTGCTGGGGCGTCCCTATGCCGTTGCAGGAGGCCCGGGAGCAGCTCGCTACCGTTAAGGCGGTCGTGTCATCGCTAGAGGAGGAGGCGGCGCTCGCTCGCTCGCAGTGGATGGAGTCCGACCATCGGTGCGCCGGGTAAGTGGCCCTCAGTTTCCTCCTTTGGTTCTTTAGTTGGGGTTTTGCCTTATTCTCGGCTTTGTTCGTGAGCAGAGCTGCTCGCAGAGGTGTAGTCCCTCCATGGCGCCGCCGACGTCCTTGCCAACTTCGTTCGTGCTCTAGCGGGGCACCAAGAGGAGCGCCTTCTCAGCGCGCGGGCACTCATCCGAGTGACGATCGAGCACGGCGTCCATCGAGGAGCGGCCGTTGCGCTGACGATGACCTAGGCGGCCACCAACATGGAGCTCTAGGACGTTGAAGGCTTTCCCATGGGAGAGGAGCTGGGAGATTATGAGGACCTTCTCGAGGGCTTCGAGCCGGCAGTGAACATCGTTGCTACTCTTGTCCCTACGGACTAGGTCCTCAACGGGGATCCATAGGGTTTGCTTAGGACCTCTCTCCCCCTAGATGTAAAAAACCTTATCTAAAAATTAAGCTCGTCTAATCGCTATCATGCTCATATCGCTCCATGTCCTTTCTTGTTTTACTTTGATTTGGTTGGCAACGGCGGCCGGCGAGGCCACTGAGACTTCGTTCCTTAGGAGATCCGAAGGGTTTTCGAAAGGAAAGAACTCGTGTGCGCGTAGCTTATGCGATTTTTGAAAGAATGATCAGACATTTAGGTGCAGTGGTTTCCCATGTCCCGAGGCAGGGTCGTATACACCCTCGTTGATGCCTCTACCTAGACCTAGGGTCATAGGCTTGACGTGGCGCTCGGGAGGGTTTGTTCGTGGGTCGAACATTCCTGCCCCTAGGTCCTCTGAAATCCCCGCTCGCGCGTGGACCCGGTCAAGGGGCCTAGTTAATGTATCCCTCACGTATCTTTTTCGCAAAGAGGAGGGTTTTGGCAATGTCACGGCATCCCTCGCTGGGTCGAGCCGTGGTGCCCGTTGAGTTACAATCGGGTTAGCTCAAGTGAAGCCCTAGTTCCTGTCTGCGGGGATCCAACGGAGGTAAGCTAGTGACCGGCTTCAAAAATTCCTGGCGGTTGGTTCAAGGAATTCCCGGGGTTGTTCGACCAACCCTGAGGGCTTGTTGCCTTTTTTAGGAAAAAAACTCCCGAACTGTAAACTGGCCTGAACTTGAACATGGCTCGAGAAAGCCCTCGACGCTCAGCGCTTCCAGGTATTTGGCCGCTCGTGTGCCCCTTCTCATGCCATCCCTCACTCGGGTGGCTCAGAGCTGCTGTCGAACCCTCCGTGGGCCAGCCTTCGAACTCTGTGTCGTAACGGACCGTAAAGGGGACAAACCACATTACGTAATTACTGCTGACGATTTAACTCATGGTTTAAATGAGAGGATAAATTACAGCGAGTGACATTCTTAGATTTCGAACGCATGCGCAAACTGATTAACTTCCTAAAAACAAGATAATAGATCCTAAGCAGGGGGTGATGTGGTGATCTACCGATCGTGGAGTGTCGACGTCGTGCGCAGCCTCTGCCTCCCAGCATCATGGCCACGTGAGCTCGTAGCCGCCATTGTTACAGTCGCCGCCGTCGAGGAGGTAGTCGCAGACGTCGACGAAGCGACGTAGAGCCCCTGGGTCGTCAAGCCCGGAGAAGTCAGCGCTGACCCAACTGCCGCCGTTTTCGTCAGAGCTGGTGCTAGAGGCCATCTCGGTGGCCGTGAGGACTTTCAGGATAGCCTGCATATGGTGAGTCAGCAGATCCGCGGGAATCTCTCCCGCAGATGGATGGAGGTAAAAAGTGATCGAGGACTAGCTGCGGGCTTTCTCGTGGTCATGCAGCTTACCGGCCCGCGTGGATCTATCACAGGAACTTCCTGGCCAGTCACCCTCCGGGGCCTGCCCCTCGTCGATGTACAGGCGAATGCTGGATAGGGCCTTAGAGATGGCGTCGATGTCGACGAAAGGGGGAAGAAGGACCAAATCGTAGTCCACTCCTGTGCAGAGAAAATCTAGGCTGCCGAATCGGATGTGGGAGCCTAGAGCAAAGCGGATGTGTGGGATGGCCATCGCGACCTAGGAGATGGAGCGTGATGCACAGAAGCCCCTACCTAGCGCGCCAACTGTCGGTGTCTAGAACCCGGGGGTCTAGGCAGAGCGACGAGTGAATTTATATCTGTGCGTCTAGGCCCGAATGGTGTGCAAAACGGACACAAGGGTGTATACTAGTTCAGGCAAGAATGACCCTATGTTCAGTAGATTCTACCGCTGCTCGTATTGCCTTGCACCAAAATGCTCGTAGTAGGGGTTACAAGCTTTCGAGAGAGGGAACGGATCCCAGGTCTCTTCGGGGGAGGTGTGTGTTGTCTTAGCGAGGTGTGTTTCCTTGTGTTCCTTGATATGGCCCCTACCTCCCCTTTTATAGTTTCCAAGGGTGAGGCTCGGGTTATATTTGTGGTAAAAAGGTAAAATGGAAAAAAGACGAAAGAGAAAAATAAAAAAGGTGGCCTCAGGTGCGGCCGTCTTCCTCCTTATCCGGTGTGGGCAGTTTCCCCTGTAGCGCAGAGATGCAATGGGCGTTAATCTTTTGGCCTCTCCATCCGCTGGTACAACATGCTGTGGCCATGCTTCGTCCTATGTGCCTCTGTGCCGTCGAGGATGGGCGGTACATGCGCCTGAATTTGCGTAGAGAGGGGTTTATGTGGTATAGTTGCCGTTACCCCCGTCACTGTAGAGGTATGGATGTCGTCGTGGTGGAATGACCGATGTCATGTTGGGTCAGAGCGCAGTTCCCACGTTTCTGTTCACTGTGCATGGTCATGTCCGTTCCATCGGAGGGAATGGGCGCTACGATAAGGGCCCCCGTGGCTCCTCGCCTTGCCAAAGGGCTCCACGTGTCCCTCGGGCGAGGCAAAAATATGCCAAGGAGGTCGCGCGCTCCCGTGCTTACGTTGCAAGGAACGGGCGAGGCGGAAATCGTTCCCGACAGGGCGCAGAGGTCGGGTGCTTTGATGACGTCATGGGGCTCGGGCGAGACGAAAACTACCGCTCGAGGCGCCTATCTTGCCCGATACCTCTTCGCAAGGCTCGGGTGGGACGGAGGTTGGCTTCCGGCCTTGAGCGACTGACATGCTGTCAGCGTTTTTGACGGGTCGGTTTTACCGAGGTCCCTACGATAGGACTTTAGCAAATGTGCAAGGTGCCGTTTTTTGCCATCCGCTGGGTATCCTGGTATATTGATACCCGACAAGTTGCATTCAAAGCGCTACTGTTTTTTTATAGGCTCCGTACGTGTTACTTTTAGAGTTGTGTGTGGGAAAGCAAGTCATCTCAAGCCACGAGACGGAAAACAAATATTGCCAACAAAGCAACAAGAGCGTGCGCGCCATTTGTTTTTCCACCAAGATTCTTTCTAAGAGCTCATTTTTCTATATAATTGAGCGATAGAAATGCAATCCAGTGAAAAGTTTCCTTTGTTTTCCTGTGAACCAAAGGGGAGGAAAGGAAAAAATCCAAAGAAACCTGAACCCTACAAAATTCCTTTACAATTCGCTCAATCCAAAGGGGCCCTCAGTTTCTTTTTCTTTTTGGACACATCTTTTATGCCGTTTTTTGAACATGTTTTTTAATTTTTTTGGAGAAGTATCTCCCTTTTTAATATAATAAAGATAAAAAATAAATATTAAAATAATTATGGGTCTTTGAAAACACTCCGTTTCCTCCGTCGCGATGGCTTTTCCGCGTCGCACGCGCCCGAGGCCCCAACGGTCTGTCCCAACGGCCTAGTGGCCCACGCCCCGGCGGCTCCGCTCCGGCGGCCCACACCTCGGCGCCTCGGCCACACTGGAGGGGTGTTTCGGGAAAAACCTGCACGCACCATCGGAGGAGCTGAGCGAAGCTGCTTTTTTGAGCTCCTCCATTCTCTTTCGGCTCCAGACAGCGCAAATCGCGGTAGAAGCGGACGCCGGCGCTCCAGACAGCGCAAATCGCCGGAAAACTGCTCCGGGAGTCGCTCGAGAAGCGCTGCCAAACGGGCACGAAGTTGGGTTGGATGGGTGGCCCTTCCTCTCCCCGTCGGGAGAATGACGGCGAGGGGAGCGGCCGGAGATCTCCGGCTCCGGCGACAGAGAAGGAGCGCCCGAGGTCCTTCGACGAGAAGACGCGGACGGCGTGCTGGCGTAAGGCAGCGGTGCTGGCGGGGCGGCACCCGGAACGCTGGCGGCTGGACGCCGCGGGCAACGTGGTCTGCCGCCGCTTCTGGGGCTGCCACGGATGCCTCTGCTACGAGTACGACCACATCGTCCCTTTCTCCAGAGGTGTGCCTCCCTCCCCTCCGCCCCGCCCCCGCTCCCCCCGCAGGCTCTGCTGACAAATCCTCCAGGGTGTCGTATGCAGGGAAGGATTAAGTGGATTTCTCCCATATTACTATCCCTTTGGGGGTTTAATCCCCTCCCTCCCTAATCCCTCTTTTGAAACCCTGTGTTCGATTATTGTAGGGATTGAAACCAGATGCTTGAACATATAACATATCTATATAGTTCTCCAGATGCAACAGGGGTGGCGAACCCCTTGGCTAGACTGCTGGAGGCTCAGTTTCTTGTGCAGTAGCTAAAAAAGCGATGGCAAGTGTGATAGCGTTTGGGCAGGAGCTGCTCTCAACAGGCAGGAAATGACTTGACTTCCACTTTCTCTGAACCAATGCCGATAGTATCTTTCTCCTTGGACCCTGTAAGACCAAGTGCAAATGAAAAAAATCATGAGGCAAAACTACAATAAACCAAAGTAGATTGCAATGAAAACAATGTGAGGCAATACTACAATAATAGGCGATGTATTTACATAAGGTTAGATCAACATTTCATCATCTCAGATCCATTTGTGTCATAGTAGGTCAGTTGTTTAGGCATACACACTCTCCGTTGAAGCAATCCACACTTCCACGGCGACCATAGTAACATAAATGCTGCTACGTATGTGAGTCCATCTTGTCTGGTTACTTTTTGCTGAGAATTTGAGCTCTTCTCAGTTCTCACTAAATTTTTCTACTGTTACTATTACCTTGTTCATTAAAACATTAATTCTCCCAGCAGGACATACATGCATTTTGCTGGCAGAAGATTAGCTTGCAATTGTCAGTTGCACAACTTGGTCACATTATACTCAAGTCTATCACATGAATTGTCAGTTTTGCACAACTTGATCGCATTATATTCAAATCTATCACATATAGAATGGTACATATCTAAAGTGGACTTGTGAATAGATGCATATCTAGTTTTTGCATTTTGTTTTGATATTATTATTGAATTTCAGACACCAACATTTTCACCTAAAGGTGAAGCAGATAATTTTTTTTTAATATAATTCAGGAGCCACCCTGTCTAGGCTCCCTGGACATTATCTGATGGACATGGAATAGAAGTGGCCCTACAATTGCTCTTCACTAAATTGTGTGAGCCCGGTCTCAGACTTAGGGTGTGTTTGGCTAAATTGCACGGATACGCAGATACGGATACCGGTACGCGATACGGCGATACTCCGATACGCCATTTTCCCCAAGATGCAGATACGGGGATACGGCAATATACATAAAAAATAAAAAATAAAACATACCATAAATATTACATTACATAACATGGTTCAAGGCATAACGTTGTTCAAGGCATAACGTTCAGGCCATCAAGCCATAATTCAAACTTAGGTACGACACACACACATAACATAGCAACTAGATTAAGGACACGACATGATGAAATGATAAAACGATAACTGATAAAGTGATGAAATGACGATGCATGAACAACAGCTGCCCATGGCAAACTGGCAATCATCCATCAATCCATCGATCCAACATTTTCAGTCAGACCCAGCAGCAGCACCAGAGCTTTCAGTTATTCCTAGCGCCCCAAGATCTTCTAGAACTCTTTCAAGGTCTGGTTCATCAAGTGACAGATCAGCATGCTCAAGAAAATCAGCACCACCCTCAAAATCAGCCTCAAAAGTATCAGCTCCAATATCCCACATTGCTGATGGACCATGGTGGTATTCTTCAGTTTTCCTTGAAAGAAGGCGCAAGTTCTGATGTGTGAAAACTAAATCCTCAGCACGGCCAGGATTCAGCCTACAAAAGCAATTTGCAACCAGGAATCAAACTTCATGCAGGCAGCAAAAAATAAGGCAATTAAGAAAATGACAATAAGAGGTAGAATTAGAACCTGTTTCTCAAGGAACTATGGATCAGCCCATAGGTACTCCAATTTCTCTCAGCACAAGAAGATGATGTTGGCTGACCAAGTAATCTAAATAAGGCAATTTCTCTCAGCTTGCAGTTGTTCAAGAACATGTACAGTCACCACTCGACAAAACTTTACCCCAAAACCAGAAATCTTTAACAAATGTGCTTTAACTCTAGAGTAGCTTCCTTGAAAATGATGGTCACAAAGTCTACATCTCATCTTTGAGTTGCCCCCCTGACCCTTTCCAATTCTCTCAATTAACTCAACATACCTCCATAGTGGCTTCTTAGCATCATCATCTGAAGGTGGAGGAGTCACACGAGCAGCAGCTAAGACCTGACTTGCAATAGCAGGGTTGTTGGCGATAGGAAATCCTCCACTTTCAGAACCATCAGTAGATGCAGAAGCATTCGAAGAAGTCGCCATTGGATCTAATAACAAGAGGAGAATCAGACAAGGAGCAGGGAGATAGCTGAGAAGTGAAGGGAAGGACCAGATTAGAGAAGAGAAGAAAAAACGGACTCACCGTAGAAGGGGAAGGAGCCACGGCCGCCGATGGTGTGTGGAGGCGTCAGGGGCTTGAGGATGTGGTCCAGGGAGAGAAGACACAGGCGGAGAGCTGGAGAACGAAGGGGCGGCCGAGCGGCGGCGGTCGAGTAGCGCTGTTGCCGCAGATCTACGGCGTGCTGCACGCCTGCTTCAGAGGAGCGTGTGTGCAGCGGCGGTGGCTGCTGTGGCCGCACGAAAAGGGATTGCGGAGGGGCACAGCTGAGCGGACGGCTTTTATACGAACTGAACGAGTGGTTTTAAGGGTTATCAGGTATCCCACAGGTATCGGCAAGGTATCCCAGGAGTATCCGCGTATTTTTATTATTTGAAAATTGCGTTAATTTCCGATACGTCCGGGATACGTATCCGGCAGTATCCGTGCAGTATCCGTATCTGATACGGTATCCGATACCGGTACGTGAGTTTTGCGAAGTATCCGCGTTTCTTAGGTGTTTGGTAGGGATCCAGATTCTCGTAGAAATGTATTGAATCTAGATTCTTGTAGAAACATTTTTGAATTTAGATTCTCTCAAGAAACGTTTCTGGCACTTCGTGAAAGCGTGTTTGCCTGGTAGGCTGGATTTTGATTCACAAAAACATGTTTTTTCCCCTTAAAAATCATATAAATGGAGATGGTCTTCAAAAAATTCAGAACTTTTTGTGGGCGAAGAACAACTTAAAAAGAATTAACTAGAAAATTATGGTTGCTAATATAGAAGTAGGGCAAGAATCAGAATCACGTGAAACCAGCTAACTGCCGTTTCTCCTTGCTAAGCATAAAAACGATAAATGTTTTTAGTGATTCTCGAGTAACACCTGGCCTGTATTTCTGGTTGCCAAATGAGGACTTAGGATCTTTGGATTTTTTCCATTTATGAGATTCATGCATTCAAATGCAAAGCTGGTTAGGAAAGAACAAAGGCTGACAATATATTGGTACGATTATATCCTTGTCCTGTCATTTTTACTCAATAAGTTGGCATGTACTCATCCTTATTAATAATGGATATGAATATGACTATTAGTTTATAGGGATGGATCCATAAGAAATCATTTTTAAATTGAAGGAAATTTATCCCAGATACATGTATTGCACCTTTAGGGAAATAAGCCCGCCTAACTACTAAATAGCTATTTTTATGTATAATTTTCATCTAATATTATGCGGATGGTCTCACATGAATACTGCTCAGCACCTTACTGCTGCAGCATCATCAAACAGTGACCAGCATTGTGGTTTGATAATTTGTTTTAGGAGGAGAATCCACTGTTGAGAACTGTCAGATCCTCCAGACTAGGGTGAACCGTTCCAAATCTGATAAAGCATGGGTAGAGCAAACAGAGATGCGGGGGTTTTTCATGTGATATTAAGTTTACTGGTGAGTGAATATTTTTTTTTGTTTCAATTGGTCTTGAAATATTGGCTTGCTATTGAGCACAACTAGAAACAACAGCGATTTGAATACTACCATTATCATATCTTCCTCTCGGCAACAAATGCATATTAATTTATAATTATATTTTTACATTTAAATCTGTCGATGGCAGAGAAATATATGGCATATAGTTTAGACATGGCACTATGGTAGAAGAAATCATTATAATAGAGGCAGGGTAGAAACATTTAATTCAAATATTCAATATTTGAAATATGTTAGCCGTGCTAAATGGTAGTAGTATTTCTGTTTAAGCTCACATGATGGCATGATGCCTGATTTTTTTTCTTTACCTGGAACTACAGCAGCTTCATTGTAATGAATAAGGGATCTCATTACTGATTTGATGATTTAGAATATTTAAAGGAAATTTTCACATGATATACAGATACCTTTGTTTGTTTACCTGATAGTTAATCTATGTGTGTAGTTGTCCACTTCTTTTTGGGCCTTATCCTGTCTTCATATTCGTTATCTCATTCTTAGGTGCGACTTTGAGAGAAGACAGTGTATGTGCCCAAGTTGAATGTCATAACTTAATTTGTTTTTCTATTTCAGTGCCATTAGTACTTTCCATTATCTTAAATGTCAATGATTAGGATCTTGGTTATGCTTCATTGTGGTCAAAAGCATGCTGATGCATGGCTGCTGCGGTTGGTGTGGGGGCGGCGGCGGCTGCTGCCAGCATAGGGGCAGCGGTGGCGGCTAGGGGAGGGGCAAGCGCGGGCACAGGGAGGGGAGAGGCGCAGGAAGAGGAGAGAGGTAGGGGAGAGCAGTTGCTCTATTTCTGCTTAAGACTAAAACGGTTACATTGGCCCCTATATTTAAAGTCCCTAGAAGACTTGGATGCCGCCTCTCCCTGGTCGTGCGAGCCCCTAGCAGCGTGGTTGGCCAGGGTGCGGCCGGCCAGGGCCTCCTCCTGGGCCTCGGTTGGCCCGGCTGGGTGGCCTATATTTAGGCTCATGACATCTCGCCCCCTTCTTTGCTCAACGTGTCCTCGCCCTGGATCATTGTGCAATTATCCATGTCGTCTAGGGGAAGGTCGCCTCCACAGGGTATTGCCTCTAAGCGGATGATGAGGTGGCTTAGTGTGTCATCCATTAGGGTGATGTCGTCACGTGTGTCTTTGATGGCGAACTCGAAGAGTACTAGCAGCTGCCGATGTAGCCGAAGATGTAGTTGTATGTTCCCGAGTCGGCTGTTTGCCCATGCCCTTCTCGTGCCTTGGTGAGGATGGACCATTGGATGGCAGCGTTAAGGGAGTGTCTGCATGACCCTACGGGGCCTCTGAAAGTTGTACACCTGATTGTCGGGGCCCGGCAGGATGTAGCCCATTATATGTCGGCATAGTATCGCTGTGTCGATGTCAGTTGGAGTGGTTGTTAGGTGTACCATGGTGCCGAAGAGCAGTTCTCCCGTGTCATATTGAGACGGCGATATGTAAGGGTGTCCAGAGTTATGGTGTTTGCTGATGTAGATGTCCTTGATGGAGAGGAACTAACAGCTGGTGCCGTCGAAGGTCACTGTCGCTGATGGTAGTATACGTTGTAGCCACTCCCGTGTCATCAATATGCTGTTGGGGAATGTTACGTTGGTGGTGTATGGAAACCTACCGTGAGTAGCCACAAGTTCGCCATTTGCTCTGTGCTGAGTAGTGATTCCAGCAGGTCCGGCAATAGAGGTGATGCCGCTGGGAGGTAGAGGCGTCCATCGAAGATGAGGATCCCTTGCTCGAGGGGCCAGGTGGCTGCAGCTGCCCTGCTGTGGCAGCGACGATAGTCCATTGATCGGGCTCTTCTCGAACCGCCTGACGAATGGGTGCAATGAAGGTGGCGTTGGCCTCAATGGCGGCCAATGCTTTCGGATGTCGTTGTCCCGCCGTGCTGCTCTGGTTGTAGCTGTACCGTGGCTGCTGTCAAAGTGATGATGGTCGCAGTTGGGCATCCTAGTGCAAGTGTGCTCGTATGACCATTGTTGCCCATGATGGCGGTGGTGATGGTGTTGACTGGTGGCGGAGCCTGCTGCTGCTGAGGTGGCACCATGGGAGTTGGGGTGGGGGGGGTGGGGTGGGGTGGAGGAGTGCCGGCTTTGTCCCCTTCTTTTCCTGGTAGCACGTCCTCGCACTGAATCATAGGTTGTTTGGAGGTGTCGTCGTAGATGATGCAGAATCCCATGCAGCGTTGCTCCACCGCTGCCTCGGACGTGGTCGATGATGGAGCGGTCAAAGGTACTAGGGGGCGGGGTGCAGGGCGTACCAGTGTTGTACCGTTGGCGGAGGTGGCTGCCTGCTATTCGTATGCCAGTGCCCAAGATATGGCTTTCTCCATCTCTTGTGGGTTCTGGCGCTCCACTTCCATCTTGAGGGGTTCCAGCAGACCGTTGGTGTAGATGGTAATCTGTTGGCGCTCATCGAAGGGTCCGGTGTGTATCATGTGCACCTGGAAGCGATCTGTGTAATAGTTGATGGTGGCGGTTCTCTGCGGGGGTGCCAGCGCACCTATCTGGTTGTGATGATTTGGTGGGCCGAAGTGCTTGTTGATGCAGTGGATGAAGTGCTTCCAGTCAGTCATTGGCTGAGCCTTTGTTAGGCGCATATACCATAGCTGTGCTGCACCTGTTAGATGAAAAGTTGCGTACCTGCTTTTCTCGTCATTGGATGTTTGTTGCCCTTTGAAGAGTTGTTCGCAGCGCTCCAGCTAGGGCAGCGGATCCGTGTTGCCATTGTACGTGGGGAACGATAGCTTGTAGATCGGTTGATGAACTGGGGATGATTCCGGCGTTATGGATTGGAGCGGGGACTATGGAGGCATGGGTGCCTTAGGCATTGTCTGTGTTGGCGGGCTGACGAACAAATTGTTCGTTACCTGCTCTATGATCTCTGGGGTGCTTGACGCATGAGAGCCATCTTCTTCTTGAGGAAGGCGCGTCCTGCTAACTCCATTGCTCTTTCTGTTTGCACCTTGAGCTCCTTGATGGTGGTTTCGTGATCCCGCTTCGCCTTGGCCGTGGCTGTGGCGTTGGCATCCTCCTTGGAGCCTTTATACTCCATGGTGCTTAGGCGAGCGTCGATGCTGGCGAGGTGCTCCTGCACCTTGTCCATCCGCTTGGTGAGGTCGGCGGCGAGGGCATCGAGCCATGCCTTCATCTCCGTTGTCATGGTGTTGTTGCCCATAGGATTGCTCTGGTCTCTGGATACCAGGTGTCACATCAATGCTTGGGGGTGGGGGCTGCAGCTAGTGTGTGTTGGGGGGGTGGGGTGGGAATGTGGCGGGGTAGGCGTGGGCACAGGGAGGGGAGAGGCACAGGAAGAGGAGAGAGAGGTACGGGAGAGCAATTGCTCTATTTCTGCCTAAGATTGAAATTGTTACATTGGCCTCTATCTTAAGCAAACTAGAGGAGGGAGTAGATTTGGACTCCTTTCCAATCTTATTTCCTAAACAAACTCTATTTCTGTTTATTCCAAATCTCGATTCTTCTAGGTGGGGAGGGATCGGCTGCGTGGTGGATGCCGCCTCTCCCTGGTCGTGCACGCCCCTAGGCGGCGTGATTGGCTAGGGTGCGGCCGGTCAGGGCCTCCTCCTGGCCTCGCTTGGCCCTGCTGGGTGGCCTATATTATGCCCATGACGGATAGGAATCTTTTTTCTAAAGTTTGTGTGCCAGCGTCTGCTCCACTGACTGGAACAAATTCATTGGTTCAACAGATTGGATCATTGGACTGATCATTAATTGGGCACTCAATCTGAAACTTAAATTTATTTATGTGTGAAGTGTTCTTGTATATTCAGTCTGATCTAGAATTGTATTATGACTTAATCTCTGAACAGATCAGGAGCTAGATATAATTGAGATGGCTGTCTATGGGGATGTCATTCGTCCAGGGAAGCAATGCCGCTGCAGAACAGTAGCCGAGATGCTCGGGCAGGTGAAGTCAATGAATCGCATGGCTGCTTGTGAGTTACCAGGCAAAGGTGCCTCTTAAAATGTTCGAATAAATTGGTTTCGACTCTCACCTGTCAGAACACAACCTTTAGAGTGCAGTTGATTCCATTCAACAAGGAAACTCTTGAGTTCTTTCTCACAAGAAGTAATTCTGTGAAACGAATGCAGTTGGTTTGCAGCCTGTGCTCATGATATCTGCTCTTGAACATTCTGTTGAAAGTTTTGGTCTCAGCTTTTTGTTGAGCCAGATGACAATGGAATTTCGACTTTTTACATATTGATTGATTGAGGACGACGTTATCAATGAATTGGTTGGTTTCAATAATTGGGCTTGAAAATAACAATTTTGGGTGGTTCAGTTCTCTTTATGGCTGGTTAGCTTCAGTTGGTTGGACCTGTTTAGTAAGGTTACTGTAGGGACGTGAGCTGCAACAGCCTTTCCCGAGCTGGTATAGAAATTAGACACTGATGTTTGAATGCTGTGTGGTGACCTGTAAGTCTACTAGGTATGATAACTTTGGACCTCTACACCTGATTCCTACCTCACCTTAGAAGTTGAAAGAGGCAATTCCTTAGGAGTCACTGAAAAAGTTACTACATATATACCACAAAAAAGTTGTAATCCTACATGAGTCGCTACATTTTTTTCGTTCCTACTGTGCCACTTTCGTCCATACACCGTGAATGTGCTGTTATGTGTCGTGGCCTGTGGGAAAACACTATTTTACCCTCTCCAAATCCCTCGTCCCTTTTGTCTTTCACCTTTCTCCCGTTTGACGGTGAACTGACCTGGAAGCAACACTGCTGCTCGTGTGTCAAGTGACGGGTTTCTGGGCCGATTGGATGGTTGGCACCTTCGCGCTCTTGGTGGGTGCGCCGATGCGCTACGGTGAGTTTCCCGACATGCCCTTCATCCCACGGCCACGCGGCCTGCCTGCCATGGGTTGCGCCATGGGCTTCGTGGCATTTCTTTTTTGCGCCGAGAGATGGATGGAACGATGGTGTGGCATGGCGATGCAATTCTAGGCGCTGTGGGCGCTATGGCACATGCACGAGTCCTATCACCGGGCCTGGCGACGGGCCCTTTGTGCTCAAAGACGTCTTCGCCTTGCCATATCTCAAGCTGAAGATGTTGGGGCCATATCATAACCGTCGGCACAAGCTTCCAGTGTCTACCCCTGCAAATGAGAGTGTGTGGCCCACGTGGCCACGACCATCCCTTCCGTCGACCTCATCGATGCTGGACAATGATCAGAGGATGAGGCCCTAGACATGAAGAAGAAGACATCAGCGTCTTTATTCGGTCGATATGCCGACTAGAGGGGAGAGGGGGAAGGGGCGAATAATCGTTTCTAAATTCTAATCACTACGACTAACCGATCAAAGCAGTGGAATGAAGCTAATCGGTCTAGCATCAACTACACCCCTTTATCTATCTCACAAGCACCTTACAAAACGTCCTAAATAAGATTTACGCTAAGGTGCAAAGCTAGTGGCCAGGGAGCTCTCTCCTACACAATTCTTGTTAGCAAGGTCATACAAACTAAGCAACTAGTCAAGCAAGCAACCGGAGGCTCCTACACATACTAGTGAGCAACAAGCACGAAGCCAAGCTTCACTAGTACTACATTAGCACTACTCAACTAGCTATACTACACAAGCACAACTAGAGAGCTACAACTACTTAGGTACTCCCTCCGTCCATAAGTCTCCATCGTATTAGCCTTCGGCGCAATAAACAAGGAGCAGTAAACAACGACGATTTGCATTTAAGGCGAGGAACAGCCAAGGAGTCACAGCCAATGAGCAGCCAAGGAGCAATAAATGCAGACAAGAAGTAGCTAATGAGCACCAATGCGCAGCATGTACGTGAAGCAAAACCAGTGGTCCTAGACTAATACGAAGAAGACTTTTGGAAAAAAATTTTTGCTTAGATGAAGGAGATAAATGGACGGAGAGAGTACAAGCACAAGAACAACTCAACACTACCACAAGTATATGAACAAGTAATGCAAGCTAGTGTAGGTATTGCAAACCGATCAAGAAGACAAATTGACATGGTGATTTTTGTTAAGCCCAAAATTGCCGCCGATCCTCATGATAGTGGCAACCCCTCAAGATTGCACTCATCTCTCGAGGTGTGCTCACAACGTGAGCTCTAGCACTTGATCCAGCCAGACCACTTAGCACTCTTCGCACCCCCACTCTACTAATAATTACTCTTTGCTATGTCCCGTGGGGCGAGCACAACACCATTCACGATGTGATCTCACTCTGGAGCACCACACAACCTCCATGTGTGCTACGTGTGAGTCCACAAGCCATCAAGCCGTCTAAAAGGTGGCAACCTCCAAGAGTAACAAGCCCTCAAGCTTGCTAATTAGCCCCTAGTTCCACTAGATGCTATCTCTCTCAAGGACATGCACTAGATAACTCCAATCTTACTCCGATTCGCAATCAACTAAGCACAAGTGAGTGGAGGGCTTCTCTTTGGCTCTAATAGACGAGGGCTACTCCCTTGGGCACCAGCGACTCCAACTCAACCGGCCACCCCCTCTATTTATATATCCCACAAGACAAAGCAAGTTGTTGGGAGGAATTTGCAGCTTCTTCGGGGGCACCGCTGGATAAAGCACTAGAAAATCCCACGGACCGATCTAATGGTCAAATTCAAACGGTCACAGAAATCTAGTGATTGTCTCTTCTTTCTGGTTAGCCAGTCACCTAGACCTCCTTTTCCGGTTGAAGGGACCATGACACCTAAGAGGGGAGTTTTGAATTAGGCAACTTAAAATCTACTTTTAAAATTATGGCTTCTAATTTTCACCTAGTCAAAACATATGCAATAATTAATCTATCTAGATGTGCAACTAAAATTTTGCTAGGTGTGTTGCTATCTTTATTGTAAAAGAGTGATGCAACCTAGGTTTCAATCCTATCAACTAGCCTATCAAACTAAGCTAGGAAGGTAAAGCATACAACCTAAGTACACAATATAAATGCGGAAGTTAAAGGGTGGTAGAGATGCAAACTCTCATCGATAACTCCGGTATTTTTATCGAGGTATCGAGAAGCTCCTCACTTTCCTCTAATCCTCTTTGGAGCCCCTCGCAAGAATGCCCTTGCAAGAGCCAAGCTTCCTATCAGATAACACCGCGGATAGCCTCCGGGCTATCTCCACGTGCAAGTGGGTCTCTAAGATTTTTTTTCTGTTCCTTATCTCCTTGCTGGAAGACTAATCAGTCCAAATAGGAGTACGTTAGCTGTACTATTTGTTATTTATTTATTTATTTTCTCCCTGCTGCGAGACTAATCCAGCTTTTACTTTATATATTCCGTTTTTATTGTGTATATGCGATTCCGCATAGGAGTTTGTCACTATTTTTTTCATATTCCTTTTTTTGCGGTAATGTTGTGGTAAGGACGTCTGTCCGTCCGGATATTCTCATTGGTGGGCCATGACACCAGCCCAACAACCCAACACTCTTCACGTGTGTATGCGCTCATCCACTCGTCTCCAACCATATCCGCTCATGAGCTCGTCGTCCGTTCCTCTCCATTCACCGCACCTTCACATCCGCACACTGTGGCGTGCTCCAGCGCAACCATGCCACCGCGACACTCTCCACCATGCCCGATCGGCACCTGTCCTCTCTCTCCACCGCACTCCAGCGCCGCCGCTGCCATCCTTCTTCTCCACCGGGCCATCTTCCCGCTGTGGCGTTGTCCACTGCGCTGGCGGGCTTCTCCCCCGGAGCTGCACGTCTCTCTGCGGCATCGAGCTTCACGTTGGTGTCAAGCTCTGCATTGACAAGCCTCCATTCATCCAATGCGACAAGTAGATGTTGCGCTGAAAGTGCATGTTGCAAGCGTATGTTTTAAGTGTTTCATTTCAGAGGTATGTTGCAAGTGTTTCGTATGGATGTTGCAAAAGTAGGTCAAGACGTTGCAAATATTGCAATGGTTGTACATGTATGTTGCAAATGTCTGTTCCCAGTGTTTCATCTTTTGTTTAGTTGTATGTTGTAAGTGTGTTTATCTGGATGTTGCATATGTTTCACACATATGTTGTAAGTATTTTACGTTGATGTTGCATATGTTTGCAATGGTTTTCAAGTATTTTTGTGAGTGTTTTAGATGCATGTGTTCAAGTGTTTCATCTGTCTTCAGAGTATGTTGCAAGTGTTGCATATGAATGTTTTAAAAGTAGATCGGGTGTTGTACATGTTGTAATGTGATTCGTTTGTTGTAGTTTCTGGAGGGGGCGGCGCGAGGGATCATGCATGGCGCAGATGCCGCGTGGGGCTGGGTAGGGCACAGACGCCGTGTGGGGTCATGCGGTACACGAAGTGCAGGCACAAGAACAAGGTGCTAGCGTGGGCGTTCGGACACGGGCATCCATCTGGACGCCCGAGCGCTATGGCACTACCGTTTTTTTATGCCTGCATGCCAATCTGACTTTTAGACTTCTTTATTATGTCCGCTGCTTCTATTTTTTTCTTCACTCCCATCGCTTCGTTATGTCCGTTGCTTAATATATAAACTAGAAGAACACGCCATGCGTTGCTGCAGGAACTACTGACTTGGAATGAAATTTAACTATTCATACAATTCTTAGAAAAAGATTAACTATTATAAACTAACGTTAGTGGATAGCGTCACGCTGATGTGGACAACTAAATGTATGTTAGTGAATAATTTGTCTTGCTGACGTGGATATCATAATTGCTTGTGTTAGTGAACTTTATTTGCAACTGATAGTGGATTGCTGAGGTGGATACCTTGCATGCAAGTGATAGTGGACTGCTAAGGTGGACACCTCGCATCTCAAGAAAAATTGCTAGTTGGGTTTTGCTTTATAAGAGTATAGGATAGGATAAGTATTTTCACCACTAAGCTGTTAGGAATAGAACTTATTTTTATTAGAATCTATATAGGTCGATAGTCGAGTAAACTGAAATTCTTTTTTGTTTGTTATTCAATCTAATCTAAACAAATGTAACTTCAAGTTGTATGTACAAATGGGTGTAACTCTCAACAAGGGCTGACATATGAAACTTTGTCATAATCATCAACAGGTAAACTAATTCTTGACCCGACGACAACTAACCATTGTCGACTATAATGAAAGATTAGAATTACATATTTTTAAAGGTTATCAAAAGGAAGTCACGGCACTTATATTTAACTCTACTAATGCATGAATATTATAAAAACTAAACTTATGATATATGAAGAGAAAATATTTTGTGCCTTACAACGATAGAAATAAAAAAGTCTATTAAAATTGTACTTCCTCTATTCTAAATTATAAGTCGTTGTGGCTTTTCATGATATATAGCTTTTACTATATATCTAGACATAATGTATATCTAGATACATAATAAAAATTGTGTATCTAGAAAAACTAGAACTACATACAATTTAGGACGGAGAATGTATTTTAATTCATTACAAACTTAATAGGACATTGTCATATTACCAATATAACTTATATTATATATGTCATGGTCATCATAAAATAAATTATAGCCCTTAAAATTTTATAAAATGTAGAACATAAATAGATATATAACATTTCTATCCTGGATTCCTATTAACGTCTAATCCCATTACAACACACTGGGATATTTGCTAGTATAACACACACCAAGCAACAGTTTGTTCTGCACCCTCGTGAAAGGAAAGTTTTATTCGACCTCTCCACCATCAAACGGAGAGTCTAGCAAATTAAACTATCTGTAGTAATTAACTAGAGGTAGGGCACACAACCGCACGCTGGCATTTCCATACCGCGCATCGCCGCGGGCCCATCCAAGATCCAACTCGGTGTGCGATGTGCTCAGGCGTCGGACCAGGTGACGCGGACCTCGCCGACGTCAGTATCGAGCCCGAGCTTCTTCCAGACGGCGGGAGAGGAATCCACGATGTTGTTCTTGCAGCCGCTGTGGGAGTCGCACTCGTCCACGACCTGTGCCTCCACGGTGCGCCCAGTGTCTGCGCTCGTAATGCGGATCTTCTTGTGGCACCTCTTCCCGCCCGCGTACCACTGCGAGGACAGCGCCACGATCAGATCGTCGTTGCTGTGGAACTTGCCGTCGCACTCCGATGGGCCTCCGCCATCCTGGCCTTTCTCGAACCCGTTCACTGTCATCACAGCAGAGGTGCCGCCGCTGCCGCCACTGTGCCTCCGGGCTGTGGCGCATGAGACCTGAAGCAGAGCTAGTATGGCGATGACTACCGCAATCTTAAGCTTCGCCATCGCTATTTATTTGTTTATTTATTCCTAATAATGAGCTCGATTGAGGTGCTTGGGATGCACTGCCCCTTGGCTCGTGGGGCGTATATATAGGCGTGCTCTCACTTCTCAGATCGTTGATCTTGATACCAGGTTAAATGGCCCTATCTGAAACAAGTGGGCTGTATCCGGAATGCTAGCTATCAGTATGTGATGGCATGTGTCAGGCTGTCAGCTCGCTGCGATGTTACCGTATCCTCTGGGTAATTCCTACGCATGCAAGAACAACTGATGAGCAAGCCGCTGTTTTGTTTTGGAAGCTGATGCTGAAAACTAACGCTCCAGATGTTTCGGTGGACGTTTGCTTAGATTCATCGTTCTGTTGGATTGATCTCAGGAAATGGTCACATGACCCATGACCGAGTCCGTGGGAAACCCCGCGTATGCGATTTGATCCGAGTAATTCTAACACATTCCACTAGCTGATCAACCGAACCAATTGCACACTTCCGGTGCAAGAACCGGCAGTGATGAGTGGCCGTCAAGCCACTGCCGTGCAAGCAACGAGTTGGCAGTGATATAGACCTTCACTGTCAGTTTTGGTCCAGTCCCAATTATTTTCTAATTTTCAAGCTCAGAACCCGCAGTGATTGACGGTTCACCCAAATCCGGCAGTGATGCGGCCCGCAGTGATGTCCAATTCTGTAGCAGTGCTTCACGTGCAAAACCTATGCCACTTCTCCAAAATAGGATGCGAGTTTGATACTTTGATTCCTAATCCAATTAGATCTCTCCGATCCTGAGTAATCTAAATATAGAAATTATAATCCAAATAGAAAAATATAAGAATAGAAATCTCTATCTTCTATCTCTATATACCTACTATACCTGATGATATTAAAGAGCCAAGTTTCTGATTTGTTGCTTGTCTGTAGTCCAAAGCGAACACGGTACCAAAAAAAAAGCGAACACGGTAAAGTCTGTTCAATCTGCTACGAGTTGTTGCCTGTTGGCAATGTATACAGCGTTTTTGTCCTTGTCCTTTGTTGGATTGTTTTTTTTATTTTATTATTTCTTTTCCGTTTCCACTTTCCTCACGTTTAGTATCTGGGCCATTTTTTTCTTCTTTTTCTTGTCTCATGTTATTCTTATACTAGCAAAAATGTCTGTACGTTGCAACAGGAGTTTTTTTAAATGCTATAGTATATATTATGGGTCCAAACTTACAAAATTAATTAATGTTCCTTCTTATTTCTTGGAGCCGATGGCCTTTTGCACCTAAATCTGGAACGCCCGGTAGCAGTGTATTTTTTCTCTTTTTTGTGATCCTATCCCTATTAATATAGAAAGCTAGATGTAGTTGTATTCGGAAAAGGAATTTGTATGCGGCTAGAACGCAGTATTCTATTTGAAGTCATTTGTTATTATTATCTTAGTATTATTTATTATGACCGTGAGTCGGACTCCGCCAGAGTTGTTCGCGTAAGCGGTGAAAGAAACCTTTGTTTAATAGAACTCATGTGCTAGTTCTATTCTAATTTGTTTTCACGCTAACGAGTGTTGGACTTGGTCAGAGTCGGAACCGATGCAGGCTTAAAAAGATGGACTGACCGAGTAGTAGATTTGTTTAGAAGATCTTGTGTCTTCTGCTCAAAAAAATTATTGGTGCCGGTGTCCTAGTTTGATTGTATTTGTATTTTTGCCAGCGAGTCCGACTCTGGTAAAATCACCGGGTGCTCCGATGATATCATTGTTGGTAGTGCTAGCTTTTCTGTTAGAATTTGTTTTCCATGCGGGAGAGGCGGGGCAGGGGAAAAAGAATAGGTCGGACCAAAATCAGGGTGGTGAGAAAATAAATGCACAACATTGTCGCTAGATCTGAGAAATCTATTTAGATTAGGATTCCTACTCCATATCCGTCTAGAGGCGAACTATTCTAACTCGTACGTAAATAAAGAAAGCAGTGCAAAATAAAGAATTTATTATTAAAAGTTCTATCTAAAGTACTCAGGATCTGATGAATCTATTTAGATTAGGATTCTTATTCCATATTGGTCTAGACGCGAGCTATTCTAACTCGTATGAGCACGGGTTATATATATAAGTCCGGACAAAAGAAACTCTCCATTGTTCGGTAGTTAGAGGAACATAGAAAAAAAAACAAATGGATGGATGAAAAAAAGAGTCTGAAATTTTACCTCTTTATTATTATATATAGATAAATAGAAAAAATAAATAATAATGATAGTTATTCTCTTTATCATTTTCTAATAAATAGTAATTTTTGTCATTAATCAATCTAGATCAGCAGATGGTACAACTAACTAATCTAAAATAGTTTTGTCATCCAGGCTAAAATCTATATCTATATACTGATACTTCTATACCTTAATAATATATAAAATCACCCAAAAATTTATTTTGTTTCTTCCTACACCAACTACTAGGACATGACTCATACGAGTTAAAATAGCTTCTAGCAATGATGAATACTGGGTCTCACTCCAATACGTACTGGGTTACGTCCTCCGTATCTCATATTTGACCCAAACCTGTGACCCTTCTAACAACTCATCCAGTGATGATGTAGTGTTCGGTTCATATACTCCCTCCGTCCCTATATGTACGTCGTTCGGGAAGCGTGTTTGTGAGGGAAATACAATTTTCTAGAGACAAACATTTAGGGACAGAGGGAGTACATATTAGACTCCGTTGCAACGTACAGACACTTTTGCTAATATATAATAAAGTTCTAACGTCTTGCTGTCACTGTCAGGCGGTGATTAGACTTAGTCCGTCCTCCTGCGGAAGAGTTCGGGGGCCATGCATATAGTATGAGGCAAAAAAATGAGTTTAATTTCGGTGCCAGACTGCCAGAACGAGAGAAGTGCTACTCAACTTTGACCTGGACATGCTACTCTTGGAAGTTCAGAATTCTAACTAATACGAATCTAGATTATGATGATTCCATTCGAGGTGTAATATATGATTGTATAACACCGGGGTAATTATGTCTCATTTTATTAAAACATCTTGTACATTTTTTTATGGTAGAATCCATAGCCACAATTTATCGTACTCTGCATATCTTCCGAGGCACTACATGACATAACACAGTAGTCCAGCGCATTAGAAACATAATAAAGGCCAAAACGCAACTAGTGTACACACACTAGATATTCGTCGATCCATTCAGCTAATCGTGACAGTAAAATCTGGCCGGCTGTCTGGAGCGAAAAAAGAATCTGTCCGGCTGTGGACAGATAACAGAATTAGACCAAGGACATGCCCGGCCAAGAAAGTTTGTTTTCCTATGCAGATTAATCTTTTTTCACCGTCTTCAGAAACAGTTTTAGCTACTCACGCAGGAAATTTTAATTTAACTAGATGATTTTCCGTGCATTGCTGTGGAAATTTTATAGTGATATATAGGAGCATAATTCATGGAGCAAAAAATAATAAAATAATTAGAGTTTTTAATATATGCGGTTAGTATAATGAAAATAGTAGAATATTTAATTATTGACTCAAGCAACAGTATAACTAATTTTAGGTAGTAGGAGTGTAGTTTGTGGGAAGCTTGCATGTGTGGATCACAATGTTCTTCCTGCTGTGGGAGTAACTACTCCGGGGAGTAGGAAATAATTTCCATATATATATATATATATATATATATATATATATATATATATATATATATATATATATATATATATATATATATATATATATATATATATATATATATATATATATATATAAAAGAGACATAACATAAGGCTGAATGCAGGATATGGCTCCAAGAAGTTTCAGGGTCATCCATCTTTGAAGATTACTAGGTAGCGCTCCCATGCATTGCTACGGGATAGCTAACAATTTGAACTTAAAACACATTGATTGTACGATAAGATAACAATATTGTATAACAATTAAATACCAACTTTAAGGTGACATTTAATTCAAAAAACAAAGTTTGTGAAATCAACATAGTCACGAAGAGTGTGGCGTCACAGGCTCACAAACTCTACTTTATAGATTTTTCTATGATGCAGCTAAGATAATGTTTTATATCGGCAGAAAGAAATCTCTGATATCCATTTCCTTCGTGTGCCAATAAATCCACAAATAAGTTCTGCCGCATCTCCATACCATCTGTGCGGGTTTCTGAATGCTTCCTCGTCTGCCTCGCTTTTGTAGAGTTGTTCGCTATAGGGAAAGAAGGAATAACGCAGGATAGAAAAAGAGATAATCGCCACAGCCAATACGTAATGTGATTAGTTCTAGTTTTTAGAGATTTGTTTTTGGAAAGAAAAATCAGATGGAGGGGCAGCACAACGAGGCACGAGACCAGAAGGAAAACTACGAGCAATTTGAGACTCAAACCCGAGCGATCGTGGGGAGGAGGGATGGCAGGGTTTGGCAAACTGATGACCAGAGGGATTTTTTCACATGATGACGGTGCCTGTGATTGAGCATGATTGGTTTTGGTTTCATGCCCGCCGTTGTAACGGGAGCAATAAAACTAACACAATCAAGATGATGGTTCATGTCCATATGTTTCCCAAGCAATGTTTTTAGTGAACTCTTAAGATTGAACAAGACTAACACAATAAAAAAAATTCAAATTAATTTTTTGTTGCAAGGTGCTTCGTGATTACAAAATACTAAAACATAACAAAGTGCTCCGTGATTCAACACCTAAGATGACTGTTCGCTAGGCTTTTTGAGAATGATCTAATCATTGGAGCCTTTCCCTAAGAGGAGGCCTCAAAAACCAGTTTTCTATCATGCTTCGATCGTTGGGGTAGCACCAGCACTCTTGACATGCCTCCCCAGTCGCCATCTCTACCACCAGTGTGACTGAAACCAAACAGTTGTTGCGCTTCAAAGTTCAAACCAAACAGCTGTGGCCCGTGTCTTGTCTTGAGCAACAATAACAACAGATATGACATCATACGATGTTCTTGAAGAAAATACTAGGCCTAGACAGATTACCCAACATAACAGACTATAAAGTGTAACAAAGAGGCAAATGAAGATAAGTGAAACTGCAGACATTGAACTCATTGTCTTTCATTGAATCTGAATTGGTTATATATTACATGGTGTGCAGACAGTTTAACAGAGCCATCCACACTTTATCACGATGCTCGTATGATTATGATGAATTACAGGATTTCCTGAGAGGGTTTCTCACCTCTATATCTTGTTACTCAATTCAGTGATGTACATTGCAATGCACATAGATTCCATGATTCATCTAAGAGCTAGCCCTCTCTGCTCTACTTTCTGATCTTCCTTACCTGCAGAGAAGAACTAAGATTAAAAATAGGGACAGATTAAATGGAGCACTTTTGCAAAGATGGAAGGGCCATAAGCTAATATGACTTTGCAAGGTCTCGATGGCTAGAGGGGGTGAATAGCCTAATAAAATTTTCTACAAAATGTGCTAGACAAGTTGATTAGTATATCAAATGGCGAGATGCGAGTTTTGCCTAGCCTAAGGAAGTGATGCAAGCCACCTATCCAATTAACAATTCTAGTATGGTTCACACAACCGCACAAGTTTAAACCGCGAGAGTAACAATTGAATAAGTTACACTACTCAAGCTAGCAAAGCAACTAAGCAAAACTAAACTACAACAAGATAGTAACACAAGTAATGTAAGAGTAGGTATAGAAGTGATTTCACCGAGGGGCGATGAATAGAGCCAACCAATCAATGATTTCATTAGATGATATTCAAGATAACCAAAACACTGGGATGAATCAATCACAATCAAGAAGTGAAGACCAATGATTTATCCCGAGATTCACGTGCTTGCCGGCACGCTAGTCCCCGTTGTGTCCCCTTTCACCACGTGGTTCGGTGGCTAATCAGTCTAACACACCGAGCCTTTCAAAAGGCGCCACAAGAACCTACCAATGGCTAAGAGTTGCAATGACATGAGCAATCCACTAGAGTTGGAATTCGGCGCTCCACCGGGGAAGCACAAGAACCCCTCACAGGACAAACACCGGAGCCGGCCACGAACAATCACCAACACGTGCCGGACCTCCACCGTTGCTCCAAGCCGTCTAGATGGCGGCAACCACCAAGAGTAACAAGAAATCTTGCAGCAAAACAATCCCCCAAGTGCCTCTAAATGCAGAGTAATGATCAATGCACTCGAATCACTCAATCTCACTCAAGAATCACAATCGAATGCAAGGAGATGAGTGGGGAGAGGGGTGAGGGCGTTGGCTTAGCTCAAGATGCTCACAAGAATGTCAAAGTGCCAAGAGGGCAGCCCTAGAACCGGCCAACACATATATATAGATGTACCCCTTCGAATAGAGCTGTTATTCCAAAACGCGGGGTCACCAGACACGTTTGTCGCACTTGCAACAGACTCGGCACACCGCGTCTGATGCTCACGAAGCTGCCACGTGTCCTGCGCAGTCAAATTTCCAACGGTCGTCTTCGCCTTCAACAGGCGCGTCTGTCGCAAGAAGGTTCGCGCGTCCGACGCTCGATAGACGCGTTCCAGTAAGGTCCAAACATCGGTTTTCCGCCACCAGACGCGTCCGTCGTGAAGGCAACAGACGCGCACTTCATCTATGGTCGTCAAGGCCAGTGGAGCTGCTGATGTCATTCTCAACAGACGCTGACGCCCGGTGTCTGTCGCTTCAACACCACCGCGTCCGATGCTTCCTTCAGCAGCGCGCAAACGAGGGTAAGCCACCAGACGCTGATGTCAGCGTCCGATGCTCCCGAGACCAGTGTCCGACGAGGAGAAACATTCCCACGACTTCACCTCCTTTCTCATCCTTCGGCGTAATGGAAAACTAGCTTTTTCATCCTTCGACCCTAAAGCCCTCTCTACCACTCAAACTCCACCGCCTTCGCAAATGTGCTAACACCACCAAGTGTACATCACCATGTGCGTGTGTGTTAGCATTTTCATAATTATTTTTCAAGGCACTACATTAGCTCTTTACTAGATCCTAATGCATATGATCAAAAAATGACACCTAGAGGCACATGTAGGACTCAATTGCAAAGAGAATTCCCCTCTTCATAGTACGGCTATGTATCATATGTCATCCACACCCTCTATGATGTCTTGGATGCAAACCGAAAAGTCCTATCATATACCTTTGCCTTGAGCATCATGATTTGGCTTTGCACCTCCATCCAACTCCATCATGAAATGCACTTGATCACATCACCATTGCTTGATCCTTGTTTCACCATGTCGTTGCACCAACCACATCATAGCTAGGGATGAAAACGGAACAGAAATATTCCGAATTGACCGTTTTTGTTTTCTATATTATGAACCATTTTTTAACATGAAAAATTGTCAGTTTTAATTGGTTTCACAACCATTTTCAACCATTTTTTGTACTCTTTAATTGCTAAATGTAGAAATATCCCGAACCGACCGTTTTCGTTTTTCTATATCGTAAGTCCGTTTTCGACCGTTTCCGACCGTTTTCATCCTTAATCATAGCTACACACATGTCTTTGCTATGTGGTTAGTACTAGGTATTGCCACTAATTACCAACACCAAACATAGGACTTTCAGACTTACTGACCTCATAACTAACACTAATTATAGTGTATAGTGAGGAAGATTGCTGATGGCCATGCTCATTTGGTTCCTGCATCTGGCCAAATTTCCAACTTCTGGCAATAAAAAAATCACATAGGGGTGCTTGCTAGTCATTTTCCAATGAGTGAGTTGTGTTTTGGCTTGATCTTGCTAGTAATCAAGAGAAAAGTAATTACCTAATTGATTGCAATATCAAGAAACAAAAGCTAGTTAAACAAAAAAACTATTGTTCAGGTGGCAAAGGGCACCAAATATTGTGGGCTCTGGTGTTTGACAGTCCATTCCATCTAAGCACCTGTTAAGAAGATACACACGGTATTATAAAGAATGAAACGACAATCGACATGTAAAATCCCTCAAACAAAATTTTCTTACCATCTGAACATCACCATTTCAGATGCGAATTTGAGAAATGAAATTAAGAAAGCCAGCTAAGGCTCTCTTACTGTTCCAACCACACAAGCCAGCTGGCTTGCTTAATGTTCCAATCAAACAAGCCAGCTGACTCACTACCTTCTTAAGTCGGGTCAACCAGGTAACGACGACCCTTGTGTGAGAATGGCAATATAGAGCATGCCGTGTGGATTGCATGGCAAGATGAGGCCTGAGTTTGCAATCATCAGGCAGTGCAAAAAGCTCAAAATTGCAGCCAAAATTGGTGACTAAAACCAAATGAACTCACGGCAAATTACCCAAACAGCACGACATATGTTCTTGTTCAAACAAATGAGCTCACTCCAAACTATCCAAATCAAAATGTACTAAATCTAAAGCACTGCCATGTTGCAGAGATAGAAAAAGAAAAGGAGCACATTTAGCTTCCAATTAAGTAGTTGATCAAGCTGTAATGAAAATATAATTATAAACATTAAGGTCTCGATAACCGATCATGCAAAGGGAGACTATTCTAGTATCATAAACATCCTCAAAGAATTATCAACAATTGTCAGGATGGTTTATTAGAATGTCCCCATAAAAAATAAAACATTGATCGTAGCTTGGCAATGCAAATGTATGGAAGAAAAATACAGATTATTTTTGTTATTTATTTATTTTCCTCTAAAACTCGAAGCAATACTTGATCCAATTCTTAACCTCTCTTGCTCCTTCGGCTGGTCCCATCATTGAATTGTCTTGTTCTGTATGAGAAATAGTAATAGCTACTCTGCCGCTACTCTCCTTCTCGGCAGAGGATAATAGGTTGAATCTGAACCACAAATCCTGCAAAATGTCCTAAGTTCATTTTCGTTTACAAATGTTATATAGTTCATATGAATAATTCTTATGTTATATTTAAATGTCCTAAAGTTCAGTTTCGTTGATGCATATATCTGCAGAAGGAAAAAAGTGAAGTGTTTTTCCTAAAATTTTGTAGAAAAAACATACACTATGACCTAAAGAAAACTGAGACAAAATTTGCCGAAAAAACAACCAATCTCTTTTCTAATGGAAAAGTACACTATGACTCAAACAAAGCTCCAATCTAGGAGATAAAACAAAAAAGTTGTAACAATGTATATGACAAATGCGATAAAGCCACCTAACCTTAGTTTTCAGAGATCGACATGATCTTCTTTGTTTTCATAATCCAGAAAAAATAACCACAAACTTCTTTGTAACAGATATAGGATCATAAATAGGAACGTATGTCCACTATAGTGGATAGAATCATGACAATTACTCCTGCATCAGCAAGTGCCATATCAAAATTTTCAAATTGTTAGATCTCTGATGGTTGCTGCTTCACCTACATATCTACACATGTGAATGCAAGCCTCTAAAGACTGGAACAATTATTCAGATGAGATGGGACTATATTAGGTGAAGCAGTAGCAAGATGCAGTGGCACGGTGTATGTTCTAGGGCAGCAACAAGAAAATTACACAACAAAAAAGTTCTGCATGTCCTCCTAGGATCCATCAGAGACACCAACCGATGGACACTGGTAGGAGCTGAGATTGAACCAAGCTTTCAGGAGTTATCCAAGTTCAGAACCGACACTAACCTTCACTGCTAGATCCACTGTGAAGCAGCAACAAGATCCGTCCTATTGGATGCTCATCGCCGACGCTACGAAGACCTGAACACCTAGCGTGCGACGGTGTCACCTTCTCTTCCTCTGAGCGGCACGAGCTAATGGCGGCATCGATTCGAGGAACCGACGAAGGGTGTTGGCGGTGCGGCTGGTGGTGATTGATCCAGGGATTGGCGGATTGGGAGAGCAGATCGATCCGTGCACCCTGAAGATCATCGAAGCACTCCATTCACAGATTCAGGCACATAGAACCGCAGGCATTAAAGGGAACAAAGTGAGTAGGCATAATACACTTGAAATTGGATCAGATGAAAGCACATAGAACTCCAGGCATGGATCCAATAAAGGACATTTCGTGTGCACATGTACTACTGATAATCTTTGAAAGGGATCGAAGTTAGTAGGCATAAGTTTACACACCTTATGGTACTATTGACAAGTACAAGGCTCGACTTGTAGCTAAGGGTTATATCCAGAAGGAAGGTGAGGATTTCTTTAATACTTATTCACTTGTTGCTAGAATGACTACTATTCGAATGCTACTTTCTCTAGCTGCCTCATAAGGTTTTCTCGTTCATCAAATGGACATGAAGACAACTTTCTTAATAGAGAGTTGGATGAGGAAATTTATATGGATCAGCCTGATGGGTTTTTTTGTAAAAGGTGAAGAGCAGAAGGTGTGTAAGTTACTAAAGTCTTTGTATGGCTTCAAAGAAGCACCTAAACAATGCATGAGAAGTTTGACACTACTTTAACTAGTGCGGGCTTTGCTGTTAATGAGGCTGATAGATGTGTGTATTATCGACATGGTGGGGGCCAATCTGTTATATAATGTTTATATATTGATGATATTCTAGTCTTTGGAATAAACATTTATATTATTAATGAGGTCAAGTCTTTTTTGTCAAAGAGTTTTGATATGAAAGATTTAGGAGAAGCTGATGTAATTCTAAAAATTAAACTGATTAAGAAAGATAGTGGGATTACCTTGTCACAGTCTCACTATGTTGAGAAGGTATTGAGCATGTTTGGCTTTATGGATAGCAAGCCTTCTCCAACACCTTATGATCCTAGTGTGATACTGAGAAAGAATAAGAAGATTGCTAGAGATCAATTAAGATAGTCTCAGATAATTGGTTCACTCATGTATCTAGCTAGTGCAACCAGATCAGATATCTCTTTTTTCATGTGCAAGTTGAGTAGGTACATGTCCAACCCGGGTAATGATCATTGGTATGCATTTGAAAGGGTCTTGCGTTATCTTAAAGGTACTATGAGTTTTGGGATTCACTATTCTAGGCACCTAGCTTCGCTAGAGGGATATAGTGATATGAATTGGATTTCTAATATTGATCAAATCTATGCCACTAGTGGGTATGTTTTTACTCTTTGAGGTGGCGCAGTGTCATGAAGGTTTTGTAAACAGACTATTGTGACTAAATCAACCATGAAAGCAGAACTTACTGCTTTGGATACAGCTTCTGCAGAGACAGAGTGGCTGCGTGAGCTCTTGTCTGACTTGCCGGTGGTTGAAAAATAAATACCGGCTATTGTTATGAACTGTGATAATCAAACAGTTATCACTAAAGTGAATAGTGCTAAGGATAATGCGAAGTTAACAAGACACGTTAAAAGACGTTTGAAGTCTGTTAGGAAGTTAAGAAACTTCGGAGTAATAGCTGTGGCTTATGTGCAAACAGACAAAAATCTGGCAGATCCCTTTACAAAAGGGCTATCACGGAATGTAATAGAAATCACATCAAGGGAGATGGGTATGAGACCCATGTGAGTTTGCAGTAGTAGTAACCCAATCTTTTTGATCGGAGATCCCATGACTAAAGATCTAAGAAAAACAAACTATTGGCAAACTGAGGAGAGTATAATTATAACCCTCTCTATGTGAAGACACAATACTTTCAAAGCATTGGGGCACTGTATGATAGGTTAGCTAATGCCTTAATATGTTCTATTCGCTTAGGTGTTGTCCTGCAGAGCATTTTTGAAAGAACGTACCTATATGATTCTGACTGTAAAACGTCGCAGTCTATGAGATCTGGGTGATTTCTAGTAAGGTCATGAAGAGACCAAAGAGTATGATGTATATGCTTCACCCACGGAGTAAGGCTACTGGTAGCCCAAGTACTAGTTTGGTTTTGAGTAAAGCTCGTTTGCACAAAACTTGCAATTCAAGGCATGGTCCATTGTTCAAGTTGTGGATGAGTGTATCTTGAGGTTCTAGGCAGAAGTTCAACTTCACAGTCTCCGCGAAACACTGGTATATCAAACAGTAGTGAGAAGAGGCAAATCTCTAAATGGGTATTTGAGATCTTATGGGGGATTGTTGAAATTTATATGGGTTTGGCCCAATAAACAATTGTAAAATTCCTAATAAATCTCAAAGGCCTATTCATGTGAGCAAGGGGATGTGAGAACTCTTTAGTACCACCTTACTTGTTGAAGTGGAGGTAGTCATACTTAAATATGAAAGTCCTCTCCACTTCCTCCAGTCTAGTGTGAGGAGGAGAAAGAGAAGCCCACACGCGCGCACCTGCTCGCCTCGCCGGGCCGAGGTGGGGCGGGGCGGGGCGAAGGGCGCGGGCACGCGGCACCTGCGTGAATGGTCCGTTGAAATCTGGCTCCTCGCCTTGCGAGAGCGCTGTCTCCTTTTGCAGTTTTAGTTTTTGATTTTTTGGCCTTCGAGTTGCAGACTTCTAAACTGTTATAGATTAAGAGTCTAAAACGACTTAGATCATGATCGCGACACGAGGTCGGTTGGACAGGACTATATAATTAACCTAGCGGCCATGCCAAAACGTATCTAATTGACCTAGAGTTTTTGCGTCTTCTCGCTGTTGCGCTGCCGCCGTAGCTACTCTAGTCTGATCGCTTGCGTGCACCAGCGACCGGGCGAGCAGGTCTCCGGAACCTTCATCTTTGCGATCCTGCACCGGGAGAAGACGAATAAGGTTTTTGGGAAGCGCTATCCGCGTGACTGCTCCTAACTTTCACAACGGGTCGTCTTCCATCCAAGTCAGGCGGCGCTACGCCCCGGCGTATTCGTCGTCAATTGCGTCGAGCTCTTCCTCCACCTCTCATTGATGACTTTGACGACGACTTCAACATCGACGACTTCGACATCGACCTCGTTCCATCATCACCACCATCTGCATCACCAACGACTACAGCTATAGTCAGCCGGCATAATTTTCATTATCTAATCTTGTCGTTCATGCTATTCAATATTGTGATGTGTCATGCTAGTATGCTATACATGCTTGATCTAGTTCATCTGTTTTACATGATTTATATTCTGGTTTTAATTTGGAAATTGCCTAATTACTTGACACCGCAGCCTGGCAGCACGGTATGACAGCGCATGGCGACGGTGGCACCTCTACTGTGATGATGGTGAACGGGTTCCAGAAGGGCGAGGAGGGTGGTGGCGCGGCGGCGTGTGATGGCCGCTTCCACAGCAACGACGATCTGATCGTGGCGCTGTCCTCGTGGTGGTACGCGGGCAGGAAGAGGTGCCACAAAAAGATCCGCATCACCAGCGCGGACACCGGGCGCACCGTGAAGGCACAGGTCATGGACGAGTGCGACTCGCATGGAGGATGCCGCGACAACATCCTGGATTCTTCCCGCGTCGTCTGGAAGAAGCTCGGGCTCGATACTGACGCTGGCAAGGTCGACGTCACCTGGTCCGACGCCTGAACACGCCACGATCCGAGTTGGATGGGCGTGCGGCGATCCGCAGTATGGAAATGGCGGCTTGCTGGCCTCTAGTTACTGCATACCATTATTACAAGGTAGATTGAGATATACTCTCCGCTTGAAAGTTGAGAGGTCGAACAAATTAAAGTTTCCTTTCTTGACGGTGCAAAACAAACTGTTGTTTGGTGTATTTGTGTTATTCTTGTGTTGTAATGGGAGAAAAAAAAAGCTATTAGACGTTAATAGGAATGAAGGACAAAAATGTTATATATTTATTTGTGTTTTATCCGTTTATAATTTTTTAAAGTCTATAATATTTTATTTTATGATTACAATAACATACATAATATAAGTTAATATTGGTAATAATATGACAATGTCGTATGTAATTTGCAGCGAATTAAAATCCTTTTTCCATCCTAAATTGTATGTAGTTATGGTTTTCTAGATACACAGTTTTTGCTATGCATTTAGATATATGTCTAGATACATAGTAAAAGCTATATATATCATAAAAAGCCACAACGACTTACAGTTTGGAATAGAGGGCGTACAATCTTAATAGATTTTTTTTCTTTCGTTGTAAGGCACAAAAATATTTCTCCTAATATATATCATAACTTTAGTCTATATAATATCCATGCATTGGTAGAGTTAAATATCAACTTCTGTGACTTCCTTTCATGACCTTTAAAAATATGTAATTCTAATCTTTCATTAAAGTCGACAATGGTTAGTTGTCATCATGTCAAGAATTAGTTTATCTGTTGATGATTATGAAAGAGTCTTTTGATTTTCCATATGGCAACCGTTATTGAGAGTTACACTGATTTATAGGTATAACTTGAAGTTACATTTATGTAGATTAGATCGAATAACAAACGACTGAAGATTTCAGCTATGCGCTAGAATGTAGAAGATGAGATCTAGATCTGGGTACCGAACGGGGGCTCCCCCACCCCTCTTTATATAGTCCAGGGGGTGGGGTTATAGATGAAGTCCTGATTGGTTTACATGTGGGTTTCCTAGTTTTTACAAGAAAATCTATCAGATAGAGTTGGTTTCTAAATGTATCTTGCTACGCCTTGTCCTCCAAGTAGATCGATGAGGTAGCCCATCTAGGTTGGGCTCCTTGCGTAGCCTTCTTGGTGCACCCCATCCTACTTGGGCTATTGTCCATGCGGTGAGGTACCCTAGGTACATATCTCCGACACGATTGTATTCCCATGAGTATATAGACTTTGGCTTCAACATGGAGTACCATGTGAGGGCATTGCCTTCGGCTGCGATAATGAAGAATTTTAATAGGACTGTATCATTTCCTCCAACAGAAGCTCTGGCAGCCTCCAAACTCATTATGAATTGGCGAGGGTCTGTCTAGCCATTGAATTTTGGTAGGTAAATGGATGGAAGGCGTAATATCAAAGTCAAGTCAAAGTTTACCAAGAGGTAAGCCTGAATGCTTTAGGTTCGCTACGGTAGTTGTTACTCACTGGGTGGGTCAACTAGTCATGGTATAGTTGTTTACATGGTAGCTGGTTGGTTTGATAGACCAGAGAAAGAGATTCTGGGTCATCCCCATGAGCTGATAATGCTCTTGTTTGGATCGCCTTCTGGGCAGCTAACTAAGGATTATCGGGATTCATTCCAATTGTGGGTTGAGAAGGATGGTAAGCTGGTTACTCAAATTGGAGATACCCTGCTCTAGGAATGAAAGGCTTCATCACACCGGATGTAAAGGGCTACCCCTGGGTTTGTAAGAGGATGGCCACAGTGAGTTCTGTAGGTGTTTGGATAGTGGTCACTTGTTATTGTCTATGGGTTTTGGAGGTGGGGTGAGGCTAACTGGAGTACTAAAGATTGGTTGGACTTGCAGGCTTAGTATGGGGATTAAGCTGGCTTTGTGCTGCTGGTAAGGGGTGATTCACACTACTAAGTTTTGACCCTAATGCCACACTTTTTTGTCTCAATGGCACCATTTGGTTGCAATAGGGGGTATTTTCACAACCATTTGCACTTTTGGTTGTGATATGTGGGATTCTTGCCACACAAATTGTTTCGTGGCCCCAAGGATAAAGATTGTTGCAATAAGTAGGTCTTATCGCAACCATTTGGAAAACGGTTATAATAAGTTATCATTGTTGCCATAATTTGAGTTGTGTTGCTAACAGTTTTATTGGCATTGCAATACTTATATGATATTGCAACTCTTTAGCTTAACGGTTGCGATAGCACTTCTATATATGTTGCAACAAATATGTTTCGTGGTTGTATGTAATAGTCACTTGGCTGCAGACTTTGTATTTCTGCTTGAAAGATGACCAATTGTTGTCGTACCTCAGCTGCCTTCTGGGATATGAGGACCGCTCTTTGCGGTTGGCGGCGAAGGTTGTCGCAAGCCTATCCCTTTCTTGTTGGGCTTGTTGTAGTTCAGTTTGCAACTGCTGAAGTACCTGCTCTGGTGTTGGATTAGGGTTTGGCTGTCCTCCTTCACCTGTTGGTTGATTTTCTATGAGAGCTTCTTCTTCTTCGTCGTCTATGTTCTCATGATGCGGGTAGTGCGTCTAGGCCTTCCCCACGGAGGCTTTTCTCTTTGCTGGCATTGTGGGTTTGTGCTTGGGCTTCCACAATGGGCGCTAATGTTGGGATAATGATCTCGACAGCGATGGAGGCCGGATGCGGAGCCGCTTGACCTGCATAGGCCACGGCCTTTGCCAGTGGCTGAAGGCAATCAGTCGATCTAGGACACGATTATCGAGACAAATCCCTTCTAAGGTATCTTGCCAAGAAGAACAATCTGCTTTATTGGGGGCTAAGTCCCCCTTTTGTAGAAAAAATCTTACAGGTGCACACTTTTACAATTCTCTGCCCTCCGCCAGCTAGGGCATATGCCAGAATATTCCTTATATACAACTCCCCTCTCCCAGGTTAACTAAGACTTTTTCTAATGCCGACTGCCATCTCTCAAGGGCTCTTGTTGAGCCATAGTGAGGCCCAAGGGGCCCTCAGTGGGTCTTCATCCACGTTGCCCTTTAAGATGGGATCTTCCCTTCTTGCCTCCAAGACCGTCGCTCGAGTCCGCCGAAGGCCTTCGCGTGTGCGGCCTCCGTTACCCTTCGGCAGTGGGGGATCCACACATGCCGGCTTTTGTCATCGGTTCTTGGGTCTTCGGCCCCACCTTGCTCCGCTTCTTATCCGAACCTTCGCCGAAGGCCATGGCCAGCGATCCTTTCCTGCAATCATAATGGTCTCACAAAGGCGCGGTCATCATAAGTTGGAGGGACCATCGGATTCAATCCTTCGCTCCCCAACACTGGCGTTGCAGACCCTGCCAACCGAACAACTACTCTCCTTACATGACATGAACCTGGGCAACGACAGCCTAGATCTGAGATACTCCATCCGGTCTATTTTATCTGGTGTAAGTTAGAATGACACGATCTCCTAGATTACATTTTGACCATTCATTTGCTTTATATTATATTATTATGCTTATAAACTTATAATCGTTGGATAGTATAATTCCTTACAAATCTAATCATATAAAGTTTGTATTATAATAGGTAAAAATTATTAGCCTAATTATTGATCAAAATTTTTAAAGTTTAAATCTTAATATGCGTGTGTGACAAATAAAATAGACCGGAGATAGTACAAAACAGGCTCGAAGGAGAAGGCTACCATTCTTTGCATTATTTAAAACAAGACATTACACTTGAACACTTGACATTTCCTAACAGATCGACAATTTAAAAGCGACGCATACATGTATGGATAAGCTTATTCCTATATATAGAACGCGTACGCAGACGAAGTATATAGTAGTGCTACGTACGGAGTAGTACCGATGACGATGACAACGACAATTATTGTGTTACTATATAGAGTAGGCGACCGGCCAGAGCGAGTGTCCGTCTATCCGTGTGTCTTATTTGCTGCAACAAATTCGTTGCTCACGCCTCGGACCAGGTGATGGGTAAAATGGTCTAGTTAGACGATGCTCTGCAGGTAGCTGGAAATTTTAACTTAGCATTTGTAATGCTGTCTCTGGGAACAGTTCGCAAGCCACAGTAAATATGCTTAACTCTTGTAAGCTAAAAGAGGTTGCCGAACTCCAACTGATGTCTATTCTAGAACTTGGGAAGAGTTAATTGCTAATACCTGCTTGATGACAGATTATGAACTTTACAAAATTGAGATTTGTGAATATGTTAATATGGAGCAAAATTGACCTGCATGGATACTACTGATAGCTTGTAACTTTGGCAGATCCAAATTTGCTATGAGATGTTACTTGGTAATTTCTTTTGTTTGACTGGGACCTTACTAGTTTGTACCTACTTATATGTGGACAGAGTATAGCTTATCTCAAGCTGAGGAATGCTAGCTGTAAGTACTAGGATCTTCAATTCTCATCATTTTTGTTTGAAAGTGTATGTTTTTCTTAACTTTGCAGATAATGGTGGGCTACTTGGACTCTGCAAGGACGCTGGTATCTTCACAGCGGCATGGCAGTAGTTTGCAGATAATGGTGGGCTACTAGCAGTGTAGTCTTTTTTAGTAACCCTATTGGCCTATTTGGATGGAATTGAAATTGTGAATCTTGTATTGAATGAGTGAATCTTGTATTGAAATAGTGTGGATTTGTTTGTTATTTTGCTGTATATAAAGATAGTGATCTAAGTTTTTCTTTTTCTTTTTCTTTTTTTGTTTTTTACAATTGTTATCAGAGACGCGTTTTCCCTGTACGTGTCGCTGTTAAAGGGTCATCAGTGATGCGTCTGGACTGCACGTGCCACTGATAAAGGGTCATCAGTGACGCATTTTGGCTGCATGCGCAGCTGATAAAGGGTCATCAGTGACGTGTTCTCATGTCACCATATCACAGACGCAATGTAAGTGATGTGCTTTCTCTGTGTCACTATGACTGTCTATGTGCGTCACTAAAGTGAAAATCTGACATAGTGGTAAATGCTCCTAATGAAAATATTTTCAACTAAAAAGTTGTAGACCTCACTAAGTTCTATAAATTTAGTATAAAAATTGGCTTCATTCAATTTCATATGATGAAGTTGTAAACTTTATATATGTGTTATCTAGAATTGGATTTATAGTGATAGCCGCTTATGACAACCACCTCTAAAAGTGAGTTTCTAGTAGCGACTGATCTAAGATAATCATTTTAGAAAAGTTCTATTTCTGCTGGCGGTTTTCTTAAGTATCTGCATGTAGGAATGCCCATTTGTAGTGGGAGTTGTTACAAGCAGATGCTTAAAAAATAGCCTAGCTCTGCCCCTACCATGTAATAAGTGTGGTCTAACTTTATCTTTTAAGGTCTTGTTTGGATGTTGTCGAATTCACCTCAATCCACATGTGTTGGGGTGGATTGAGGTGGAATTTAGTTTAAGTTTCACCTCAGTCCACCCCAACATATGTGGATTGATAGGAATCTGACTACATCCAATCCAAATAAGGCCTAAGAGGATAAAATTAGATGATACTTTCCATTATGTAAAAAATGGTAAGAAGAGCTTGCACACCATTGTCCAACAAAATCTAACAATTTTGCTAAAGATATCTATCATCCGATATCTAGCTAAGTTTGAAATTTTGATCCTTAAGGGCATTGGACAGTTTGGCATTTTTTTTTCTTCTTTTGGCACAAATTTGTGTATGTTGTTCTATGTAACTTTCTTTGTCTAATGGCATTTTGCTGCTCTAAGCGTTGATACATTTGGACACTGTGCTTGTATAAGGTGTCCAGCTTTTTGCGTGCCCGAGAAAGGGCCGGACCAAAACTTAATACAGACTAAAGTTTAATGCCAATGCCAATTTACACTTGTGCGGTGATGGAGTAATTGTGCTCGATCCATCACAGGATTATTCGATCAATGTCCAAGTAATTAGATAGACTTTGTTAGTTTCATTGTTGTGCATCTCAAAAGTTTTTTTTTCCAGTTTTATGAACGTGCAACCAAGCTATATTGTCCCTCTCTGAACTCTGCTTTCCGTTGTCGCCAATTGTTTATCATGTAACCTATATCCCCTTTTTTAATTAAAATAATGAGCCAAGTTTGTCACAAATTCAAAGCGGATAATAGTTGATGGGTTATAAATCAAGGTATAACTGAGATTTATGCTATTATTTTATGGGTGCACAATTATTTTTTCTCCTATTATGATACCAGGACATATTTGCTATTAGTTTCTATGCACTACAACAGTAAGGATTTGTAGGGGCGGCTAGGCCAGCTGCCCTTACGAAACTGTTGCTACAAATCAGTGACCGCCCTACAAATCCGATTTGTAGAGGCGCGCCTATCAATCAGTTTGTAGGGGTGGCTTGTAACACCAGCCGGCTCTATAATTCCCATTTATAGGGGCGGTTAACTCTAGAACTGCTCGTACAGTCTGTTTTCCTGCCAAAAAAATTAAAATTTAAAAATTCAAATCTGACCAGATCTCCCTATATATATATAGAACTATTACCGTACAGCTGGCTACAAAATAACTTATTCTGTAGCCACTTTGAGTTACGATAATTGCTATGCTAATTTACGAGATTATAGTAACTCCTTACTATGTGATTTACTATAACATTATGGTAAATATCCCTATATGTTATAGTAATTCAACTATCGTAATAAAATTATCTTAAATAGAGATGGCTACAAAATAACTTATTTTGTAGCTAACTATAGAGTATACTCTCCCTATCGTAAATGTCAGTATATATTTAGAGGTGGCTATAGAATAACTTATTTTGTAGTTGGCTACTGAATATAAGTTATGAGACTCACTGCAACATTTACGTTGTTCTCAGCAAGCTGTGCAAAATAGTGCCCAATATTGTGGTGGAGGCCCACGTTCAAAGCTCCTATCCTTATGGAGGAGTACGTAGGAATATTGTACCTAATATTTTGAAGCGCCCTTAAACATTCTAGCACAGTATATTTTTACACACTAATGTAGTGAGGTTGACCGCTACCCGTCTCCAAGATTGGTACAACCTGACCTTATTGGTTACTGTTGACGACAGTTATTGTTCATTTTTAACCATCAACCAAACCTAGATAAGGGCATAATTCTATCACCAAACATAGGTTTAGGGGTTACACTGACAGAATTTCACAGGTTTTGGTAAATCTATGTTTCAGCAGGGGTTCATCAGGAAAAAGAGAAAGGATAACAATGACGTCGGGCTAAAAGTCGAATTCCGAGCCGACTCCAAGTCAAGAAGAGTCTAGAAGGCACGAGAAGGCGACCCACCGAAGGAGAGGACCAAGCTCCACGGAGGAGGGTCGGCCGACCTGGACCCAGGGTTGGCTGACCCTAGCCAGACTCCATTTTCGTCCCGCTTCGTATGTCAGTTTTTCACCGCCTTAGGGGTTGCATATCCATCGTAGATCAATGTTGGTTTGATCCGAGAGCTCTGGTTCACCCACCGGTCTATATAAGCAGCCTTGTACCCCCTGGATTGAGATCATCCCTGAAACTCTAATTTATATTCTCTAGCTAGGGCTTGGATTGAGAGAGGTCCCTTGAATGGATATACCTCTCTCTTCAATGTAGTAGATTAGTTCTAGTTGAGAGTTAGGGAGAGTTGATCTACACTCAGGTTCTGGAGAATTCTTTGGAAATTTGGTATGTCTCTGTAAGACTTATGCTTTAATATATTTATCTTCTCTATCTACTTTTATGTTTTTCATGTGATTGGTTAGTATAGTTATTATACCTTGGCATGGGATCTCCGCTCATATTGAGTACTCTAATTATCTATAGTGATTAGAGTAGTAATTAATAGTGTAGACATAGTGTCTAGACTAGAGGTTATCTGAGATTGCGCCCAATCCTCTGGTTAGTTGTGGTAGCTACAAAAGTGACAACTCAGTAGATTATTATAATCCACCACGTTATGGGTGGTGTTTCGTAGAGCTTTAGGCAGCCTTCCCCCGATTACGCTTTCTCACCCCCCTCGAGAGTCAGAAAGGTACTGCTGCTCCAAAGTGCTATTGTGTGATTGCTATATTTACCTATGCTTCAGTTATCATAGGACCAAAGTAGTAGAGAAGTATTTAGGAACCTTGAACTCTCCCGTTGTCCTCTCAACTTTGCTATGCTACTCATTTATCATAGGATTCTCTAATGTGTGTGTCATTATGCATAACTCCTATCACTTATCACTCACCCCTATCTAGGTCTAGTTGGTATATTAATTAGTAGATACATGATTGTGAACTATCAACCTCTTTAACATTGCTTCCCTGTGGATAAATACGATACTCTAAAATACTCCCGGGTAAAAGCTATAATGGTCTAATTATTTGTGCGCTTGTAGATACTTAATATTATTACATATACATTCATTCTAGTCACTTGCATTAATATTAACTGCTTAGTATTATTCTAGTAGTAATGCTAGGTAGTATTCATATATATCTCTTGCATCTATACTAGGGATGACAACCTAGTTAAGGTAGGGGCTATAGGTTTATAAAGGTGGCTAAGTAGTTAGAACAAGTGACACGTTAATAAATACCAACAGTTATCCAACCTAGCGGCAATAGAAAAGTTAATTCGACATTGTATGCGTCCACCCTCTATAGGGAATGTATGAACATTGATGTCTTCAACCTCGAAATTTGAGAGTGTCTCTCTGAACCATGGCATAGGATGAATTGTCTATATTTAAGAATTGTCTTCAAGAAGCTTGTTGATGGTGGATAACGTCAATATTTTATATGTGAATAAACAAGAGAAATGGTTCAAGTACAGGAATATACATAGGTCTAGGGTTTAACCTGATAAATTTCATGAGTTTTGGTGAATCTCTATTTATCACAGGATTATTGCAGAAAATATAGGAAGGGGGACCTAATTGAGAAAAAAGACGAAAATTGATCGCGACGAAGGATACACTAGAAGACTATAGAAGACACCAGAAGGCATGGGAATGAATGGGAGGATGAGACACGCCAGGTGGGGCCGGCCAGCCCCACTCTTGTGCTGCTCGGCTCCCTATGAGGAGATTCTTTTATGAGCTTCTGGAGTATTCCTCCATCGTCTCCTAGGATGCATCTCCACCCTACATCGAAGTCGGTTTGATCCAAGGGCTTACATTTAACCCCCAGGGCTATATAAGGACCCCTGCACCCCCTGAAGGATTAAGTCATCAAGCTATTCAGTTGAAGATCAATTCATCCAGAGCCAACCCTAGTTCCTTAGAGTTCCTCTAGATTAGAGCTTAGGCTAGTTAGATTAGGTCTAGAGGGAGATCAAGCAATACTTGGATTCCCGATGTTGGCAAGAGCATGGTTTGGTATATCTCTTATACTTTACTCTATTCTTTATTTCATTGAGATTGTATCATTGCTACTATGATTATGTCAACATTAAGCCTTATAGCATTTATGTCATTGAAAACAATGTTCATTGTTTGCTCTAGTTTTATATTCGGTGTAGCTAGATTATGGAAACCATGCATAAGTTCGTATAGCGCTCACCCTATAGGACCATGGGTGAGTGATAGATATTATGTGAGTGTGGTGCTTAGATATTTGTTTATCTACGGATGCCCTTATATGCCAGGACGTGTGGTAGATCGCGTAGGTGACAACTGTGTTGAGTCCTTTGCAGTCCATCCCCCATATATATTGATGTTGGTATAACCCGGTCTCGAAGGAGAGGACTCTGTTTCCAACTTTCCTAAGTTGATGTTCCTTATGTGGCATAATTTGGCTATGATCACTAGATATAATTAATTAGACTAAGCATTTGACATATTAGTAAGACTACCTAGGAATTATCTTTTTAATATTCTAATTGTACTTAATCTATTACTTAACTAGAGTGTTCTAAGTTACTATTTATTTATCATAATGATTGATCAAGTACTTATCATTTATATATCTTTATTTATTATCTTGTGACTTATCCCTGTTTTGAGTAGAGTATATGATATTGGTTCATTCTCTCATGCATATTCATAAATTATCAATACTATTGTATTCATAGTCATACCTTTCCAGTGTAGAATTATAAATCGATAACCTGGTAATACTCTAGGTAAAATGTTACAATGGTATAATTATCTGTCCACTTATAGAATTCTTTTCATTCTTATCTTTATATTCTTTTTAGTCACATGAAATAATATATTCTTGTTTAGTGTTATTCTTGTAGTAATGCTAGATAGAACCAATAAATATTTTTAAGTTTCTCACTAGGGATGACAACCTAGTTTAATATTAGAGATGAAGATTAATTGATAGGTGGCTACTGTAGCAGTGACAAGTTAATAAGTACCATATCATTTCTGGCACCATTGTTATTAGTAGGAGTAATTCTATTTTAGTAGTGGTGCTAAAAAATACCAACAAAGCGTCGGTACCTTAGGTAGACTATCTTCTTGGATGCATCCAGGTATATCATGTAGTACCATCCAAGAATACTAAGCATCTGTCTTCCCTTTGATCTGTCCAGACAAAGCAAACATCGCGGGGTAATCATTGATAGTAACAAAGATCATGGCTTTACATATGAAGTCCTCCATTGTGAACGCATCATACATTGGCTCCCCATGTCTCCATAGCCTCTCTATTTCTTGCATCAAAGGCTCAAGGACACATCTATGTTAATGCCTGGTTGTTTTGGACCTTGAATGAGAATAGTGAGGAGAATGTACTTTCTCTTCTAACACAACCACATTGGGATGTTCTACATGGTCAAGATCACTGGACATGTGCTGTGGTTGCTGGTCCTCTCATTGAATGGATTCATTCCATCGATGCTTAAGCCGAACCACATATTCCTTTAGTCTTCGCTAAATTCTTTGTGTTTTGCATCAAAGCGTTCCCACTGAGTACCATCGGCCTGGTGTGCAATCATATCATCACCCACATTGTGCTCATCATCCCACCATGTCATGAGTGCAGCTTCCTTAGGGTTAGGAAGATACGCCTCAAGCGGTCGACCACTGGCAGGTACCACATGACCAACGCATGAATTCTTCTTTGCTTTGCATCGTTGCCTAATGGAGTGTTCTCTAGGGGTTGAGAATCTTGTACCACCTTTTTCCCACCCTTATTCCTCTTCTTCCCTATGGAGGCTTCTTCCCCGTTGTAAAGGTCATTGTTCTTGTACTGACTGGCCCACACTTTGGATATTTATCTAGTGATTTGAATGTATCACCACGAAAAAGGATACAGTGGTTGGGGCATAAATGGATTTTTCAACCCCATTGTCAATGGATTTATAACATTCTTCACTTAGTATGTGTTGGCAGAAACTGAGTTTGGCTTTGGTAGCAACCATGACAAGAGATCCAATAGATCATTGAAACTATAGTTGGACCAGCCATACTTAGCCTTCAGGATGAGTAGCTCAAGCATAAATCGTAGCACTGTCCAGTGTGTCGGACAACCCTTTTCAACACCATACACAGTCTCCTTCGATGCTTTTTTACCCTTTCCAAATTCTTTAGACCTTTCGGGCTCTTTAGTAAAATCTCTGGTTGGCACACCCTAAAATTTCTAATTTTAGGTTGTGCATAGGAAACACTAAATAAAATAAATGTTTTAATATTTGGATAAAATTTTCTAAGTTTAGTTTATGATAGCATCAATTAGTTATAAAAAAATTAAAAAAATAATAAGAATCTTTAAATTTTTCTAAACTAATTTGACGGGCTATTGTTTGATGTGATGTTTGCTCGTTAACTCTTATGTGTTAAGAGCGAACAAAGTCTTTCAAAATGCGTTTAGTGGATCGATCTTTCTTCTCCAACACGTCTTTATCTTTTTCCGCAATCAATATTCCTTGTTTCTCATCTTAAGTTCTCATTGGTAGTTTCCTAAAATCTTTTCTTTATAACGTAAATTATTCCTTTCAGTTTCTCATGTGTCAATCAATCTCAATGAACTCTTCGGGAATTGTTCTGACTTTTTCTGGAGCTAGTTCACGCTTTTCTACGAGCGTTATCTAATTTTTAGATGCTCTAAAATATCTTATCATGAGCTCCAAATACTTTATTTGGGTTCCTCATGTTCCCTAATGTCCCTGGAAAATTTTCCCGAATTTTTGGAGCTTTCGGAGTATTTTTCGCGGCTTAAATAATAATTCTAAACTTTTCTAGAATTAATTTATCCATGAAAATAATTAATTCCGAAAATAATAAATCTCTTATTTTTCCCAACGCTCAGAGCGCATGTGCAATAATCCTAATAAATCTCAAAGACTCATACATTTTGTAACACCCTAAAATTTTGAAGAAATGAAAAATAGGAAAAATATGATTTTTATATATTTTAGTGAGCATGCAAATTTAGAAAAATAATAATTTTTATAAATTTAAAATCAAATATAAGAGTAGAAATATGTTTGTGCACTCATGCTGTTGCATTTAAATTTTTGGTTTGAGTGGTTTGATCAAATTCAAATTTGGATTTGAAAATCTTTTGAAAACTTGTTTTGAAAAATTAGAAAAGAAAAAGAAAAGGAAAATCATTTTCTTTCGGTTTTCAGCCCAGAGCTCGTCTCGGCCTGTTAGCGCGGCCCGCTTCCTCCTCCCGCGTCCGCTCCCGCGTGGGCCGAGCCCAAACCGCGGCCTGCTGGCCCAGCCGCGCGGCCGCGTCCCGCACCCAGCCGCCGCCCGTTTTCCCTCTCTGAGTCGCTGACACGAGGGGCCCGCTTGTCAGTGTCTCCTTCCACCTTTCCTTTCTTCCTCCTTCCAACGACGGCGGGATTTTCCTTCCTACCTCCACCGACCGAATCCGCCGCCAAATCTCTTCCCTTCCCTTCTTTACCGATGCCTTCGGGCTATAAAAACGAAACCCCGTGCCTCCCCGCTCCTCATTGACCCTAAAACCCTAGCCTCGACGTCCCGGGAGAGCCACCGTCGAAGCTCCGCCTCCACCGCCGCCTTGCCGAGCTAGCCGCCGCCCTCCGGTTCCTCTCCAGCTTCGTTCTCGCGCGAGGTAAGATCGTCGTGATGTGCTCGTTCTTCTGGTGCTTTTGGTTTGGCAAACGGTGCTCGGGAGGGTCGTCTTCGCAAGCTCCGGCGAGCTCGGGCTCCATCCGGCAATGGCGCCACCGCAGGAAGCCGTTTCGGCATGTTCTCGGCCCTCGTATTTGCACCCCATTGAATTCGCGAGACCCTGTGCTACGCGTAGGTGCCCTCGGCTCGGTCTAGGGTGGCCGGAATCACCGTACCGGTGATCACCGACGAGCTCGGGCCGTCGGCAACAATGGCGCCGCCGTCCTGTGCTACTTCCCCGGCGACCTACTGCCCCCGTACATGCCTGCGCCGTCAGATGTGACGTGGACGGCCACGATAAGCCCGTACCCCTTCGCTGTGTAACCGGTCCACTGGGACTTGTGGACTCGGTCCACCCCGCCAGGTCAGCAGCGCCCACACCACGTGGTACACCGAGCCAATCACATGTGCCCACGTGTTTGCCTGGTCAGCAGCCGAGTCAACCCAGCAGTCAGTCGTGCCTATTTTACAAAATAGCCCCTCGGTTTCCAATGAATCAACCCGCGATCCAAATTAGTTCAAACTAATTTCTTTTAGGTCCTATTTTCTTCTGATTTAAACCCTATATTTTCCTGAATTAGTGTGCCCAGTCCAAAGTACATTTAAATTCAGATTTTAAACTGTTTTAATTCAAATTTGAGTTCAAATATTCACAGAAATGCCACTGAACCTTATTTCATGCATAACTTTTGCGTTTTAACTCCGATTTGATCCGTTCAAATTGCGTTAGATTCGTATTTGCGAGCTCTACATGATTATAGAACTGTACAGTAGGTTTGAGATAATTTATTTTCGAGTTTATATTAAAGTAATTATTTATCTATAGGAAATCTTAGAAAATTCATAATTTTTACGTTTTAAATCCAAATTTCGTGATCTTTATGTCTATGTGATCGTAGTAACGTGTAGAAGAGTTTTACAAACTTGTTATACTGTTAGTGTTACTATTGGTTAGGTTTTCTATTTTTAAGTTCTGATGTGAGATTTAATCTATTACTTTAATAAAGTAAATCTTGTTAAAATTATATCTTCTACGTTTTAGATCCGTTTTAGCTCATTCGAGTTGCGTTAGATTCATAGCAACGAGATCTACGCGTTAGTGACAGTATTTACCATATTATTAATTCTGAAATTTTATAGTTTAAATCATATCTTGATTAATAATTATGCAACTGGGTTTTGTAAATAAAATATGATTTGTTTTACTTTAGTTTTATAATTTGAATCTAAATTTGACTTAATTCCATATATAGTATTTATAAAATATCTTATATATGTTATTATATAATTAAAACTCATGAAGCTAAATAGTTTTATATTTTCTTCTATGAGCAAATTTTTCGGTAGATGTATCTTTTCAACCGTAGCTCTGATTAGTGTGCTTTTTCGCGTCTGTGTATTCGTAGCGAGACGTAGATTCGTTCTACAAACTTTTCATCTTAATTTTATGTTTGGTGTACTGTTCTAATTTAGATCTATTGTTTGCTTCGTGTATGATTGCTCGATGTGTGTGTGATGATTTATTGATCAAGTCCAGTCGGTGAGATATACGTGGTTATCAAGAAGAAGAAGAAGAACGTTGAAGATTAAAGCTTACCGAAGGATCGGTGTTTAAGGCAAGTATAGCATGGGATTATCCTTGTTTCCTATTCACCTTTAATATACTTAATTCATGTGCATGTGTCTACCTTGTTACCATTAAGGATATCCTAGCTTTTATATCTTGTACCTTGACACCCATGGGACAATTGCATTGGGTAGTATTTATGCTAGTGCTCAAGATAAATAACCATGATCTGTAACTTGACTAATGATATATGAAATAAATGTTTAAATGATGCTTTAAAGCAATATGGCTCAAGAGGGCTAGAGCATATTTGGTTGTTTTTATGGTGCTCTAGTTTCTCTCCCTAAGGACTTATCTGTAAGCGAACATCCGGGACTTACAGTACAACTGTGAGGGCTATATGGCTCTGGTTTTAGCTCAGTATGAGGACTTTTTCTAGCTTGTTAGAGGTTACCCTTGTGGCGCAAATGGGGTAGAGCAGACTGTGGATCCCTGCGTGGTGTATCACACGGACTGACTCCGGAAACCTAGCGGCCCTAACTTGTTAGACGAACCTTTGAAAGGCTTCATAGTGATTCCTTGCCTGCTCACCTTGGAAGTGTTTTGGGAGTCGCGATCCCGGGCATATGGGTAATCATGACTCACAGTGAAAGTGTACAACCTCTGCAGAGTGTAAAACTGTTATAACAGCCGTGCTCACGGTCACGAGTGGCCTTGGACCCTTACAGAATAAATGATGAACACTGATGATAATGATAATACTGATGATATTGATGCTCACTAATGATTATTGTTTCTTGCTATACATTATTCTCGTTTACATGATCATGAGGTTATTTGGGATTATGTTAAACTTGTTGCTACTCAATTGCTAAAAGATGACTCACTAAAAGCTATTGCAGTAAACCGTGTCAAACTTTTGAGCCTCATGAACCCCATGTTATATTTGTTGAGTTCGACATGGACTCACTCTTGCTATTTCCCACATCTCAGGAAGGGTACCAGACTGTTAGATTCTGGAATTGTTAGGCTTGTGATCAACCAGTTAGTTTGATCCTGGAGTGAGGTCTACACCCGGTGTTCGGAGTTGTCTTTCCGCTGTGTTGCTCATTAAGGTATATTTTATACTATTGTGTAATGTATATTAAGCATTTGTCTTTTGATATTACACTTATCTGTGGCTATATGTGAGATTTGTCTTCTTTATTTCACATATGGTGTATGTCTGGTTTTGTCCTTAAAACCGGGTGTGACACATTTATTTACTAATGGGCTTTAATAATTAATTAGGCCTATTAGGAAAGACGAGGGTGCAACATCAATTAGTACCATATTGCTAGTTGATGTGAAGGTGGAGAGTTTTCCTCTCTATAAGTATGTACCTACCCCATGGGCAAAGCACACCAAAACTACCGTAAGAGGAGCCCCTAACTTGGGAAATCTCTCGTGTAGTAAATTAGAATTTTCTCCCTTTTTATCGTGTCGCCGCCGGCCGTCAGGTCATTTGATTTGTGTCCGGTTAGTACGTGCTCCCATCTTCATCTCTCTGGTCTACGTTCTATGCACTTATTTTCACTATCAAATTTGTCTGCTTTGTTTCAGGCCGTTCCTGCCCTGTTCCATGGCCCTGTGCCCCTCGTCTTGGCCACCTCGGTCGTCGCCCGCGCGCTGGACTGAGCGTTGCTGTGGCCGTGGCCGCCTAAGTCGTAGCATCCGTCGACGACTTCTTGAAGACCCGCCGGAGTTCTGTTTGTCCATAGCTGAGTAGAAGCCGGACTCCTACCAGCATCATCCCGTGGCCTGATCGTCTACTCTCCGCATGAAGCGGGGGACACCGTTCTCCCTCTGCAACTCACAATCATCCAGTTCCTGTCCAACAGCAGGAAGCAGATGCTATTTCTCTCATCGCCTTGACACAGGTAGCAAGCGTCATGCATGCATAATTTGGTGAGACGCACATCTCCTTGTCTATTATTTTATTCATTAAAAATTGTGCAGATGTCATGCCTATGTCATTCATGCATAATAAATGATCAATCTCTATCTATCCCTCGGTTCTGAGAAAATTTATCTTTTCTATGTCCTCGAGATATAATTTTCTAGCTACATAGACTGTCCATTGAATCTTTGCACTCGTAGGTACTCATATGTCTATCCTTGCCCTGAACTCATTGTCATCTCATCTCAGTTATTTTAGCTCCGTTTAATTTGACTCTTTTCCGTTGTGTTCGTACTGACGGTATAGCAACTACGTTTTACATGCGACATGTTATCTGAATTTATTTAATATTAGTTGGAATAATGTGGATGCATCTTGCTTTTGCAATTTAAAACAAGATATGTTTAAGTCTCGGCTTTTCATAAAAAAAATATACATATAGTTGTGATTAATATCTACCTATTGTGTTCTGTTAATTAAATTTGTTAGCTTGAACACAATTGTATTAAATTCAAATTAGATGTTCTCACAATTTACTTTGTTTTTGCAAGCTAAAGAATAATCGGTATATAAAAGACACTGAAATATTTGTAACCAAAGTATGACTAGATTTAACTCGGCCTTTTAGTTAACATGATATTTCTATAATCTGAATTAATAATGCTTCACATAGTTTCACTTAATCGAAATAATCAAGCATGTAGTTGTTTCTTTTATATAATATAAATGTAATTTGATTAATATTGATTTAATATCTTTTAATTAAAAATCAACCTAGGGTTGTAGTTCCGTCTTTTTGCTTTGCGACCATGCCTATGTTAGCTACACGTGAACAATGCCATTTACTATGTCACATGTTGATTAGATTAATCCTATTACTTTGATTAATGACTATGCAAGCTTGGTTCTAAATAAAAGCAACATATGACATTATCGATCTTTTTATAATTACTACTTGTCAACTTAAATACGTAGTTTAAACATGATTTATATAAAGTTGGGTTAAGTGCAATTTGATTGGTATTTATTCAATGTCTTTTGTAATTAAAAGTAATTTAGGTTTATCTCCGATCTTTTATAAATAATAAAATGTTAGCTTGGTAAATAACAACTTAAATATTTCTTTGTTAATTATAATTTATTTAGTTACACATAAAATGAGTTGATTAATGTTTATCTAATGACTATTAATTTTTTAAAAACAACTTAGGTTTATAACTCCGGTATCTTATAAATAGATGTTAATATGATTAATATCAACTTAAACGACTTTTTCAATTATGACTTCTTAGCTTATACAGGAAACGTAAATGCTTACATTTAGCTTGTCACATGTTCTAAGATACAAATAGTTAAATAACTTAAATACAATGAAAAGTTCATATTTATAAGTAGAATTTAACTTTGGCTTTATAATTTGATTAACTCAACTTTAGGATATTTCTCTGAAAATGTTAATCACCTTATCTTGATAACTAAAATGAATCAAGCATATAGTTTTCTCTTTTGTTATGTTGCAAGCCTCGATAGTCGTGCACTTTTTAACGATAGCTCCATTCTCCGTCGTTCTTGTGTTCCCGTGACCATAGCAATGAGCCCTCTCTTTTAGCACGTTGTTTTCAAGTTTTTACTTGATTGGTGTATTGTTCTTAGTCTACCTTGTTTGCTCGTATATGTTGCTCGAACTGCTTGGTGCTTGCTACGAGTAGAACGAGAACCATTTGTGAGCGCTGAAGATAAGCGGGTGATGACCATAAGAAAAGTACGAGAAGGTTTGAGCAATCATAAAAGGCAAGTATAACATGGGATTTCCTTGTTGTCCTATTCACAATAAATGATTAAATTCATTATGCATGTATTCCCTTGCTAAGGATGACTTAGTTTTGATCCATTACCTTGGCACCCATGATATTGCATTGAGTAGTTTTGCTAGCGCTGAGCATAAACTATGATCTTGTAATATGATTAATGGAATATGCAACAACACTAAAAGATGACATTTTGATTATTGCTTAAAGAGGGCTAGAGCATGATGCTATTTTTCTTGGTGCTCTAGTTTCTCTCCATAAGGACTCATCTGTAAGCGAACATCCGGGACTTAAAATACAACTGTGAGGGCTATATGGCTCTGGCTTTAGTCAAGTATGAGGACCTTTTCTAGCTTGTTAGTGGTAACCTTCATGGCGTAAGAATGGCTTGACGAATCGGGTATAGTGCGGCCTATGTCCTCATGTGTATAGGTTGCGCGTCATTATGCCATTTGGAAGGGGGGCTCTACATCTGTTTGCCGAGTGAATCTAATGGCCCTAACTTGGTAGACGAACCTTTGAAAGACTTCATAGTGAACTCTACCAACCTTCCTTGGTAGTGGGTCAAGAGGATGATCATCTCGGGCGAAAGGGTAAATCATGACTCACAGTGAAAGTGTACAACCTCTGCAGAGTGTAAAACTGTTATAATAGCCGTGCTCACGGTCACGATTGGCCTTGGACCCTTACAGAATAGATGATCACTAATGACTATAAATGTGTTTTTGCTATTCATTATTCATCTTTACATTGATCATATGTTTATTGTGGGATTAATGCAAACTTGATGCTACTCATATGATAAAACTGTGATAATTAAAAGCTAAATGCAGTAAACCAGTGTTTATCTTTTTTGAGCCTCATGAACCCCATGTTATATTTGTTGAGTTCGACATGGACTCACTCTTACTATTTTCCCACACTCCAGTGTGTAGTGAGGTGCTGCTTAGAAGAAGGATGAAAGTGTAGTGAAGTTTCCAGAAGTCTTTTCGAAGTGCTTGGCATACGGAGCCCCTAGTTAGCCGTCCCTGTGACGTTGGAGCCTGAAGAAAAGATTAGTGACCATTCCGCGACACTCTGATAGTTGTAAGTGTTAATATAGTATGTTTCCCGCTTTATATAAATATTGTTTTGATATTTTTATTCTGTTGTTGTATGTGTGGACTTCCTGGGCACACATATGACGAGTCTGGTTTTGTTCTTTGGAAAACCGGGTGTGACACTGGTCTAAGGGACCGAAGCATGTCCTCCAAATCATCATCTTCATCACCGACACGTGCTCCGCCATCATTATTGCCACCACCTATGTCATTACCATCCCAACTACCAGCATCGTACCGCCACCTTTCTCAATGGAATCATTAGCCATTTGTGCACCAAGCGCGGCTACATATTGGTCCAGATAATCTAGGGTTTTGGTGTCATCAACAACGTTTCACCATGATGAATCCACATTGTGTAGTCCTTAACAAATCCTCGCATAATCAAGTGTGATCCGATGATCGCCACATCTTTGAATGCGAGAGGGTTCTTGCAATCTCTACACGGACAAATAATTGAATCTTTATTCTGTTTCAACTTCTTTGCATGGTTCTCTGCGGCTTTAAGAAATTTATCCACTTCTTCACGGAAACCTGGCTTGTACCTTAATGCTCCATACATCTAAGAATGCCTGTACTCCATCCTATACGACAGTTACCAAAGAAAAAAATTAAAGGACTAATTATTCACAGACATATAACTAGCAGTTTCATGAAAACTATTCTAGAGAACAATTAATGACCTAATTAAAAATATATAATTAATTCTCCACTTTAATTTCTTGGTTAAAATAACAAATAATTTCAAAGAAAACAATTAGTAACAATTAATATTTTGCACACTATCCTTCATGTAAAAATGTAATTAATAATAAAAACCAAACCCTAGCTCTAGATCTAGATCTACATGACACATCCATTAAACTAACTAATAGTCCACTAAAATCAGCAAGATCCACTAAATAAGGGTGTAATCTTATTCCACTAACTAATTTACCTAGAACCTTCAAAACTTTGGTCTAATTTGCTTCATAGATGGCTCAAGCGCCATAGAAGAGAGAGAAAAGCAAAACTCTAATTACTCGCTAACCAACCATTAAAAGTTCCAAAAAAATGTTTAGAATAACATTTTCTTACCTTCTACAACATCTCTACCAAAGAAAATGAGATCAAAACCTCTTCCCTTGAAAGAGCAATTTTTGAGAGGTGCCCAAGGCCTCCTTCCTTCCTCTCTCGGGCTACAATAACTGGCCCGAGGAGGAAGGAGGAGGGTGTCGACCCTTTATACTGGGGGCATTTGTAGAGGTGGCTGGTGATTGAGCCACCCCTACAAATCAAACAATAGAGTCACTTGGTGAGTGAGCCGCCCCTACAAATCGATCCATTTGTAGGAGCAGCTCGTATCACTAGCCGCCCCTATTATTCCATTTGTAGGGGTGGCTGGTCCACTGGGTTCCAAGAACGCCCACTTTAGGGGCGGCTACTGATGGAGCCGCCCCTACAAAACAAACGTCCCATTGCTACAAATCCTTTCTGTAGTAGTGATGAACATGGGAGATTCATCTACTATCGTATCTAAGCAAGCTAAGCATGTGTTACGTTCTAAAATTGTAAAACAATCGATGCTTCAAGGTAATTTTACTTAGGTCTCGAGAAGCTCCTCACTTGTCTCTGGTCCTCGTTGTTGGAGCCCCTCGCCAGGATACCCTCGTAAGAGCCAAGCTCCAAGTCAGATAACTTCGGGATAACCCTGGGCCTTCCTCACGCGGAAGTAGATCCTTGAGATTAGAGGTGGATCTATAGTAATTTGTTGAGGTCTTCCAACCGTTGTGACCTTCCGTTAATACCTCACAACCTTCGTTCTGCCACCAACTTGGACCCCAGTAAAATTCAAAGTTGATCCCGGCAACCCCTACCCTAGATCTGACAATCACTATCGGTTCAAAATCCCCCTTCACTGCTAGATTTTGAACCGGCATAACCAAACCGGTAGTGATGGGGGCTTCACATCATTGTCGGTTCAAAAAAACCGACACTGATGTGGTTTCTAGAAAATCTAAAAAATAGGCTGAAAAATAGGGGAAAATTTTTTGATATCAAGAGGGGCCCAACTGGATAGTCACAAGTCACATGATTTTGCACACTTTATGGCCACCGGCGCTTGAACCCCCCGACCTCCTGCTTCGCGTGTTCTTCCCCTAACCACTCCACCTGTACGACACTTGTATCCAAATGAGATATTCGTCCAAGCCATTTTACGTTCATCTGATTTTGAAATGTGTATTTGGGGCCCTAAACAATTTCAAATAAAAAAGTTGTCAACTAAAAAGTTTAATACTTTTTGAGATCTGCAACTTTGGTTATGGCCATTTCTCCATCTGAGGTCATTTGAAGAATTTGAATTTCAAATGTGAGAAAATTCAACCGTAATTTCCCTTGGACAAATGATTTTAAATTAAAAGGTTGTCAACTACAAAGTTGCACAATGTTTTGAGATTTGTAGCTTTTATTTTAGGTGTTCTCCATCTGAGGTCGTTTGAAAATTTTGAATTTTAAATTTAAAAAATTAAACGTAATTTTCGTTAGATAGATGGTTCCAAATGAAAAGGTCGTCAACTATAAAGTAGCATAACTTTTTGAGATCTACAACTTTTGTTCTGGTTGCTTCTCCATCCAAGATTCTTAAATACCACTATACATTAACTTATGACTATGGAACATATAAAATCTTGCGATTCAAATAGTGTGACATCATAATGACTTCAAATAAGAAACTTAATTGTAAACTACAAAGTTGTATAACTTTTTCATATTTACAACTTTTGTTTTGGTCGCTTCTCCATCTAAGATCCTTAACCACCACTGCACACTCACTTATGACTATGGAGCATACGTACTCCTTTGTTATTAACTCTACAAAATCTTATGGTGTGTATTTGGATATCCAAACGATCTCATATCAAAAACGTTTGAATTACAAAGTTGTAGATCTTGTCGAGTACTACAATTTTGATATGAAGTTCATCTTTATCGAACATCATATTAGAAATTTATAAAGTTTTCTAGCAGCATATCACTGTCGATTCAAAAAACCGACAATGATAACTCAATATCATTGTCGGTTCTTGGCTAAAACTGCTAGTATTAGTGTCGATTTTAGCTAAAAACCGACATTAATGACCCAATATCAGTGGCGGTTGGTCCTATCACTGTCGGTTTTAGTCAAAAACCTGCAGTGATGTGCCGGAAGGCACTATCACTGTCGGTTTCTTTAAAATCGATAGTGATGGAGCCGGCAGTGAATGTCAGATCTGTAGTAGTGAGCTACTGTCCAGCCCATAAGAGAATGCGTCTTGTTTCATTTGCTAAAGGCCAAAAAGCCCTAAAGTCCACTACCTATAGCATGAACGTGGAGTTGTGTTCTCGTGGCCTCAAGCTATTAAAAGCAGACAACGCAGCCTAAGAGCATCTCCAAGAGTTCCCTAAACATCCTCCTAATCCTTGTTTTTTAGAAAGATGGAGAAAAACCCATCTCCAACAATTTCTAATATGTACTCCTAATATTTTAGGACTTCTTTGTCCATATTTGCAGGCTCCTCGCAATGTCTGGTGGTGGATATTGGACTGACTTGGTCACGGGATTTGAGGGTGCACGTTCTTTGGACGAGTTCAGTTTTCCCATGACACAGGAAACGCAGCCATATGAGGACGTGCATGTAGGAGCTAGTCTTGAAGAAGATGAAGTGCAGGCAGCAGCAGGTGCTGAAGTTGTAGAAGTGCAGTCCAGTGCGGGCGGTAATAAACGCCCACGCGTTCCAAGGCCAAACGCCAAGAGGCAAAAAAATTTCATTCCGGACGAGGATGAAATTGTTGTCTCGGCTTGGTTGAACGTCAGCAAAGATCCTGTACAAGGTGCTAATCAGTCTCATGCCTCCTTTTGGCGTAGAATTTCTGATTACTATGAGACCCACAGGAATTCATTTGCAAGCCGAACAGAGAGTTCACTAATGCATAGATGGATGTATATTTTGGATAATGTTAACAAGTATTGTGCCTGCTATGATGCGATTGAGCGTAGAAATCAAAGTGGAAAAACCATTCAAGACAAGGTTTGCATATTTTAATTTTTTTTTCATATTTCAGTAATCTTAGAACACATACACATTGATATTTAATAAACACATATGTTTGCAGGTTTCTGAAGCATTAACTATGTTCAAAGGAATGAACAGTGACAAGACATTCACTCTGATGCATTGCTGGAACATTTTGAAGGATGAAGAGAAGTGGAAGGCCAAGAGGAGGGAAATGGCAGAGCTGAAGCAAGCCCCTAGGAAGAAACAGAAGGTTCGCCCAGACTCCACTCCCACAATGTACAAGTCAACATCAATGAAGATGTCACAGAGATTGCACCCTCAAAGTCCGAAGCCCCAAAGAGGCCACAAGGACAGAAGAAGGCAAAAGATGCTCTAAGGTGAGGAGGAGGTGAAGCTTGCATGGAGGCTTTGGACAAAATGTGGGCTAAGAAGGAGGCATTTGACATGGAGAAAGAGAAAAAGAAAGAGGAGAGGTACAAGGCTTCACTTGAGCTAGAGAAAAAGCGCCTGGAATTAGAAGAAAAAAAGGTAGAAGCTGAATTGCGGAAGGTGGAAAATGACACGATAAAAAAGGAAGATAAAATAATGGCAATGGACATTAGCGCCCTGACCCCGCTGCAGCAACAATACTACACGGTTATGCAGCAGAAGATTGTTGCTCGTCGTCTGGCCAATTAGATGTAGTTGCTTTCATTTTATTTCCACAGCCAAGTATTTTTATCTTGTCATTCAGTGAACATGTGTTCTGCCAAGTACTATTTACAGTAATAAGCATTTTTTTCATTGAGATTATGTATCTGCCAAGTTCTATTTGCATTAGCAAGAATATTTATCATTGATATTATGTGTACCTGTGTATATGTGGCCATCGCTGGCTGAAGGAGGCCATCGCTGGCTGGGAGAAGTAGGCCAGGGAAAATCAACGTGATGACAATGTGACGGATAGAGGCGGCGGCGGCGTAGGTACCGTGGCCACGATGGGTTTCACGTGAAAAAAAAATACCACAGAAAAAAAACGTAAGTGGACCAACGATTTGATTTTTTTAGAAGTCAAATATTAGGAACTATTGGAGAAGATCTTCTTTTTTCCTCCCAAATTCTTTTTAGGAGTTGGAAAACATGGACTTTTTAGGAGGACTATTGTAACACCCTAAAATTTTGAAGAAATGAAAAATAGGAAAAATATGATTTTTATGTATTTTTTTGTGAGTATGCAAATTTAGGATAAGAATAATTTTTATAAATTTAAAATCAAATATAAGAGTAGAAACATGTTTGTGCACTCATGCTGTTGCATCTAAATTTTTGAGATGAGTGGTTTGATCAAATTTAAATTTGGATTTGAAAATCATTTGAAAATTTGCTTTGAAAAATTAGAAAAAGAAAAAGGAAATGAATTTCTTTTCTTCTCGGGCCGCTTCTTACCGCAGCCCACAGCTCGGCCTGCCTCCCCGCGCGCGGCCCGCTCACTCCAGCGCCCCGCTCCCGCATGGGCCAAGCCCAGCCGCGGCCAGCCGGCCCAACTCGCGCGCGGCCGCGTCTCGCACCCAGCCGCCGCCCCGTTTTCCCTCTCCGAGTCGCCGACATGTGGGACCCGCCTGTCAGCGTCTCCTTCCCCTTTCCTTTCTTCTTCCTCCGGCTTCGCACCGCCTTCCCCTTCTTCACCGATTCGGTGATCCGAATTTCCTTCGAAAACTCCCTCCTTTCCATAACCGGTGACGCCTCCGGGCTATAAAACGGAACCCCGTGCCTCCCCGCTTCTCATTGAGCCCCTAAAACCCTAGCCTCGACATCTCGGGAAGGCCACCGTCGAAGCTCCGCCTCCACCGCCGCCTTGCCGAGCTAGCCGCCGCCCTCCGGTTGCTCTCCAGCTTCGTTCTCGCGCGGGGTAAGGTCGCGATGATGCGCTCTTTCTTTTGGTACTTTCGGTTTGGCGATTGGTGCTCGGGATGGTCCTCTTCTCAAGCTCCGGCGAGCTCGGGCTCCATCCGGCCATGGCGCCGCCGTCGGAGTTACTGTGGCCGCCGGCCGTTTTCTTTCTCTCACCCCCGATTCAATCTGAACCGTCCAAATCCGAATCTACGGTCTAGATTAGAAGATACCGGTTCGTTCGTAATTTTGTAAAAGAAACCCTGAGTTTTTAGTATATCAACCCGCAGTCCTAAAACGTAAAGCTCAGAGTACGTTTTGATTAATTGAAAACGTAATTCGTTTCGGAAAAAGAAAAATACGTTTTCTGATATTTACAGTTTTGCCACTAAGTTTGTTTTAGTCATAAATTATCCGTTTTAACTCCGATTTGATCCGTTCAAATTGCATTAGATTCGTATTTGCGAGCTCTACATGATTATAGAACTGTACAGTAGGTTTGAGATAATTTATTTTCGAGTTTATATTAAAGTAATTATTTATCTATAGGAAATCTTAGAAAATTCATAATTTGTAGGTTTTAAATCCAAATTTCGTGATCTTTATGTCTATGTGATCGTAGTAATGTGTAGAAGAGTTTTACAAACTTGTTATACTGTTAGTGTTACTGTTGGTTAGGTTTTCTATCTTTAAGTTCAGATGTGAGATTTAATCTATTACTTTAATAAAGTAGATCTTGTTTAAATCATATCTTGATTAATAATTATGCAACTGGGTTTTGTAAATAAAATATGATTTGTTTTACTTTAGTTTTATAATTTGAATCTAAATTTGACTTAATTTCGTATATAGTATTTATAAAATATTTTATATATGTTATTATATAATGAAAACACATGAAACTAATAGTTTTATATTTTCTTCTATGAGCAAATCTTTCGGTAGATGTATCTTTTCAACCGTAGCTCTGATTAGTGTGCTTTTCGCGTCTGTGTATTCGTAGCGAGACATAGATTCGTTCTACAAACTTTTCATCTAATTTTATGTTTGGTGTATTGTTCTAATTTAGATCTATTGTTTTCTTCGTGTATGATTGTATGGATGCTTGTGTGGTGATTTATGATTTCGTCCAGTCGGTGAGATATACGAGGTTATCAAGAAGAAGAAGAAAAACGTTGAAGATTAAAGCTTACCGAAGGATCGGTGTTTAAGGCAAGTATAGTATGGGATTATCCTTGTTTCCTATTCACCTTTAATATACTTAATTCATGTGCATGTGTCTACCTTGTTACCACTAAGGATATCCTAGTTTTTGTATCTTGTACCTTGACACCCATGGGACATTGCATTGGGTAGTATTTATGCTAGTGCTCAAGATAAATAACCATGATCTGTAACTTGACTAATGATATATGCAATAAACGTTTAAAAGATGCTTTATAGCAACATGGCTCAAGGGGGCTAGAGCATGGGGTATTTTTGGTGCTCTAGTTTCTCTCCATAAGGACTTATCTGTAAGCGAAAATCCGGGACTTACAGTACAACTGTGGGGGCTATATGGCTCTGGCTTTAGTCAAGTATGAGGACCTTTTCTAGCTTGTTAGAGGTATTCCTTCATGGCGTAAGAACGGCTTGACGAATCGGGTATAGTGCGGCCTCTGTCCTTATGTGTATAGGCTGCGCGTTATTGTGCCATTTGGAAGGGGGGCTCTACATCTGTTTGCCGAGTGAATCTAATGGCCCTAACTTGTTAGACGAACCTTTGAAAGACTTCATAGTGAACCCTGCCGACCTTCCTTGGAAGTGGGTCAAGAGATTAGCTACCTCGGGCGAAAGGGTAAATCACGACTCACAGTGAAAGTGTACAACCTCTGCAGAGTGTAAAACTGTTATAACAGCCGTGCTCACGGTTACGAGTGGCCTTGGACCCTTACAGAATAAATGATGAACACTGATGATAATGATAATACTGATGATATTGATGCTCACTAATGATTATTGTTTCTTGCTATACATTATTCTCGTTTACATGATCATGAGGTTATTTGGGATTTTGATAAACTTGTTGCTACTCAATTGTTAAAGAGATGACTCACTAAAAGCTATTGCAGTAAATCTGTGTCAAACTTTTTGAGCCTCATGAACCCCATGATATATTTGCTGAGTTCGACATGGACTCACTCTTGCTATTTCCCCACATCTCAGGAAGGGTACCAGACTGTTAGATTCTGGAATTGTTAGGTTTGTGATCAACCAGTTAGTTTGATCCTGGAGTGAAGGTTGCACCCGGTGTTCGGAGTTGTCTTTCCGCTGTGTTGCTCTTTAAGGTATATTTTATACTATTGTGTTATGTCTATTAAGCATTTGTCTTTTGATATTACACTTATCTGTGGCTATATGTGAGATTTGTCTTCTTTATTTCACATATGATGTATGTCTGGTTTTGTCCTTAAAACCGGGTGTGACAGATTGGTATCAGAGCAATGCTGACTGTAGGACGCAAGCCTAGTTAGAACTGGACGTTTAGCATGTTCTCATTGTTGCCTATTTCTTGCTTCTCTTTAACTTTGTTATTTTCTCAAAGTTATGCTTAATTCTATCCCCGTTCTGTTATAAAAACCTTGTCTCTATTTTGAACCTTTTCTCCTTGTCTATTAGACGGCTCGTGACGAGAAGACTGTGGATTTCAGAGGTTAAGAGGACTGAATTGTGTCGCTCTTGCTCACTTTTGACAAGAAACCATTAGCGATGCAAAACCAATTACTAGAAGAAATGGCTCAACATGGGAATTCTCAACGATGCTTATCTCAAGGTCAAGCCAACATATCCAAGGGGTCAGAGAAGGTACAAGTAGCAGAAGTTTGGAAGAATATGAAATCCAATAAAGATGTTGATAATAAGGCATTTGGAGAGCAGGAACAATGTCACTGCTGTAAGCATTATGGTTTTCCCTGTCTTCGAAACGAGTCTAATAAGGGGAAAGTCAAGGTGGATCCAAATTTTGCGATCAACATGGACAAGAAGAGAAAGGCAATCTCATTAGAACCACTAGTGGAAAGCAATGAGCAAGCGAGTTCTACTACATTGTCACATGCAGCCCTGATCCCCTGTCAAACAAATCCAAACCCTGAAGAGTTAGAAGCCCCTACCGCTAAAACTACTCCCCATGAAGTAGTCATAGATGGATGGACAATTACCTATAAGGAGTATCAACCCCGAAAGGCCAAACAAGCTAGGAAACAAGCCAAAGGGACGAAGGTGAACTTTTATGGCCAGCAAGATAGCAACATACCAAACAACAGTTCCTTGGAGTATGACATCACAAAAGATTCAGCTAAGAGAAAGTGTTATCATTGCCAGCAGGAAGGACATTATATCAAATCTTGCCCACAGAAGAATCAACAACAGCAAGACCCAGGACAGGATGTCCAAAAGGAGCATGTGCAGGGAAATAAATTAAAGAGAAATTATATCCATGGAAGGTTGAAACATGTGGATATTTCTACCATTCCCGGAGCTAAGGAGGTCGTGTTTGGATCAATTCCCGTAAGTTCAGGAAATGCTAAGGTTTTGTTTGACCCCAGTGCCTCACATTCGTTCATATCTAGACAATATGCAAAAGATCATAACATACTTATGCTTCCAAGGGGGAAAACAGTGATGATTAAAACTCCAAGAGGTGAAATAAAGGCAGACCGCGTATGCCCAAAAGTTAGTCTTGACATAAAGGGGGTAAATTTTAAGGTAAACCTCATTGTTTTGGAATTAATGGGCATTGATGTTATCCTTGGTATAGACTGGTTATCTACTTGTAAAGGAGTGATTGAGTATGCCCAATGTTCAGTGTTTCTAACTACACTTTCAGGAGAAAGGATTAAGTATGAGGGTATTAAATCTATACCTGAGGGATGCCAGGTTGACCCATCTTAAGGTATGAGTTATAAGAATGGTAAAGAGAGATGCAGAGATTCAGATGTCCATATAAAGCAATAAGGAATGTAAGAGACGTTATCTACTCTGGAAGCTGCTACAATCACACCATGTTTAAGGAATAGGAGTTATGTCCCGTGTAATAAAACCATTAGTAGCCAAGTTGAGTCATCTTAATGTGTGGCTAATGAACATTTAAGTGTTTAGTTGCTTTGTGCTTATGTTTATGCTTGAGTTGGAATTTTGTATTGAGTGGAATGATCTCGTGGGTTTTGACCATGATTTCATTTAGTTTATATGTATAAGGTATAAGGATTAATGAAATAAGTAGCTGGGTTTTGGTTATCTCCTGCTTTCTATATCTTGTCTTTCGGAGCAGCCTGTCTTTATCAACTTATATCTCTGTTCTTGAAAGACCAAAAATCATGAGAGAATTCTGGACAAGAGTGGACTTCAACATCTATCTCTAAATGCAAGAACTACCCTCATAGCTATTTTGGATTGGGAGATACAAAAATCACAAGACGATGCAACTGTGCTGTCTGAAACCTGGAACAGAATCTGTTATGTGTTGTTTTCGGTCAAGTTAGCTGCAGAATCTGGAAGTGTGTTCTATAAGTAAGTTGCAGAGAATTTTATAAGCTTTTCATCGGTGTAAACTACAGCTTCATTGGATTAACAAAATGAGAGTTACAGCTGTTTTACTGCACTGCTGATTTTCTGCTCGTGAGAAATTTCAGATTTCTTGTTCTTACCCATACACAAGAGTATCATTGGGAAGTCAGAACACTTTTATGCTAAGTAGCTCATCTAGAAGAAAAAGGTTCAAAGCTACCCTATTTAGTGTCTCTTATTTTAAGGGGGGTAGCCAATGTAAAGAAGGATTATTAAGATTGAACTCTTTAGTTGGAAGTATTGGTTAGTCTCCATGATTGAGTTGCCACTCTTGAGCAAAAATGTTCTGTGAACAAGGTTGATAATTTTGGATCCATGGAGACAAGAGTTGTCCTTTTGGATAGTTCATGATTATGATCATCTATACTTGCTCGTGTTGCTGATGTTGGTCACTTGATGACAGGAAGTGTAGTGTCTCATGACTCAGGAGCCCTATATGACGTCTCGCACTAATATGTGGAAAAAGATTGATGTTTCTGCCATTGAAGAATGTTATGGGTATGATGAAGCCGAGCACTATTAAAACAACAATGTTGAAGAGCAAGTTAGGAGTGAACTAAGTCAGAATCCACAACAACGAAAGCGAAAAAGGAAATCCCATAAGAAGCCTGCTTAAGGAAGCAAAGCGCAGCAAAACTATGTCAATGGAAGACTGAGCAATGTGGATATGGATAAAATTCATGGAGTTACCAATGTGGTGGGAGGTTATATTCAAGTAAGCTCAGTACAAGTTTTTGCTTTATTTGACCCTAGTGCTTCGCATTCTTTCATTTCCGCCGACATGGAAGAGACGTGCAAGATGGTGAAGTGTCCAATGAGGAGGCCTTTGCTAGCTCAAACCCCAGTGGGAGAAATGCAGGCAGATCAGATATGCCCGAATGTCAGTCTTGTCATAAACAAGGAAAAATTCACCGCAACACTCATTGTGTTGGAGTCACTTAAAATTCGCGTGGTTCTTGGTAATGGATGGCTCTGTGCACACAAAGGAGTGATTTATAGTACTCGGTGCACCATGCTCTTAACAACACCGTCAAGGAAAAGAATTGAGTATCAAGGTGGTCGACTTTTACCTGAGGGAGATGAGAATGACCAATTAGAAGATAGGTACACCAAGGATAGTAAAGTGGACCATGAGTTTACTGGAGTCATAGCAGAGGAACAAATAACTTTGGAGAAGCTTTTAAGTTCGTTTAGATCAAGAGACCTCAGGCAAATGTTTGAAGGAGCCTAAGAAAAGGTTAAAGTAAAACCCAAGTATTAGCTTTGTCAGATCCAGACAAGAGCTTCATATCTACAATGATGTACCTTGTCAAGGTGTGGGATGTGTCCTTATGCAAGAAGAAAAATATAGTACCTTGTTCATTAAGTCAACTAAGGAAGTGTGGGTTGAATTACCTAACGTGTTATCTGGAGTTTTCCACTATGGAGTACTGTCTTTTGGAAGGAAAGTGACATATAGGAGGGTCACAAGAATCCACAGGACATCTTCGCTAAGTTGGTCTTGAATTTGTGATATCCTCGTTGGAATGAAATGGATTAGGACTTGGAAAAGTGCTATTACTTGGAGAAGTAAAAGTCGCAGCCGATGCCCTTAGCAATGGAGAATAATGCTAAGAAGGTTCGGGTGACACCAAGGATTAAGAATCGTATTCCAAATTTGAGCAACTTGACCAGAATCATTAATGTTTTGAAGGTTGGTAGTAGAAATTCCTTCTGACTAAGAGATTCGTCAGGCTCTGTTGGAAGATAAGTATTTTAAGGAAGAAAATTCATATTATAGGAAAGGTGCCTAGTGATTGGAGATACCAGAGTATTGTTTGGAGCATTTGTCAAAAATCTTGGGATTAGTTACATGTATGCAAAGTAAGACGGAATTCTTATCAAGACGATGGAACTACACGATGAAGTAAAGAACAATCTAGAGACGAACTATCCCTATCTCTTTTATCATCATCTTCCGAATCTCGGGACGAGATTCATCTTAAGGGGGGTAGAATTGTAACACCCTAAAATTTTGAAGAAATGAAAAATAGGAAAAATATGATTTTTATGTATTTTTTTGTGAGTATGCAAATTTAGGATAAGAATAATTTTTATAAATTTAAAATCAAATATAAGAGTAGAAACATGTTTGTGCACTCATGCTGTTGCATCTAAATTTTTGAGATGAGTGGTTTGATCAAATTTAAATTTGGATTTGAAAATCATTTGAAAATTTGCTTTGAAAAATTAGAAAAAGAAAAAGGAAATGAATTTCTTTTCTTCTCGGGCCGCTTCTTACCGCAGCCCACAGCTCGGCCTGCCTCCCCGCGCGCGGCCCGCTCACTCCAGCGCCCCGCTCCCGCATGGGCCAAGCCCAGCCGCGGCCAGCCGGCCCAACTCGCGCGCGGCCGCGTCTCGCACCCAGCCGCCGCCCCGTTTTCCCTCTCCGAGTCGCCGACATGTGGGACCCGCCTGTCAGCGTCTCCTTCCCCTTTCCTTTCTTCTTCCTCCGGCTTCGCACCGCCTTCCCCTTCTTCACCGATTCGGTGATCCGAATTTCCTTCGAAAACTCCCTCCTTTCCATAACCGGTGACGCCTCCGGGCTATAAAACGGAACCCCGTGCCTCCCCGCTTCTCATTGAGCCCCTAAAACCCTAGCCTCGACATCTCGGGAAGGCCACCGTCGAAGCTCCGCCTCCACCGCCGCCTTGCCGAGCTAGCCGCCGCCCTCCGGTTGCTCTCCAGCTTCGTTCTCGCGCGGGGTAAGGTCGCGATGATGCGCTCTTTCTTTTGGTACTTTCGGTTTGGCGATTGGTGCTCGGGATGGTCCTCTTCTCAAGCTCCGGCGAGCTCGGGCTCCATCCGGCCATGGCGCCGCCGTCGGAGTTACTGTGGCCGCCGGCCGTTTTCTTTCTCTCACCCCCGATTCAATCTGAACCGTCCAAATCCGAATCTACGGTCTAGATTAGAAGATACCGGTTCGTTCGTAATTTTGTAAAAGAAACCCTGAGTTTTTAGTATATCAACCCGCAGTCCTAAAACGTAAAGCTCAGAGTACGTTTTGATTAATTGAAAACGTAATTCGTTTCGGAAAAAGAAAAATACGTTTTCTGATATTTACAGTTTTGCCACTAAGTTTGTTTTAGTCATAAATTATCCGTTTTAACTCCGATTTGATCCGTTCAAATTGCATTAGATTCGTATTTGCGAGCTCTACATGATTATAGAACTGTACAGTAGGTTTGAGATAATTTATTTTCGAGTTTATATTAAAGTAATTATTTATCTATAGGAAATCTTAGAAAATTCATAATTTGTAGGTTTTAAATCCAAATTTCGTGATCTTTATGTCTATGTGATCGTAGTAATGTGTAGAAGAGTTTTACAAACTTGTTATACTGTTAGTGTTACTGTTGGTTAGGTTTTCTATCTTTAAGTTCAGATGTGAGATTTAATCTATTACTTTAATAAAGTAGATCTTGTTTAAATCATATCTTGATTAATAATTATGCAACTGGGTTTTGTAAATAAAATATGATTTGTTTTACTTTAGTTTTATAATTTGAATCTAAATTTGACTTAATTTCGTATATAGTATTTATAAAATATTTTATATATGTTATTATATAATGAAAACACATGAAACTAATAGTTTTATATTTTCTTCTATGAGCAAATCTTTCGGTAGATGTATCTTTTCAACCGTAGCTCTGATTAGTGTGCTTTTCGCGTCTGTGTATTCGTAGCGAGACATAGATTCGTTCTACAAACTTTTCATCTTAATTTTATGTTTGGTGTATTGTTCTAATTTAGATCTATTGTTTGCTTCGTGTATGATTGTATGGATGCTTGTGTGGTGATTTATGATTTCGTCCAGTCGGTGAGATATACGAGGTTATCAAGAAGAAGAAGAAAAACGTTGAAGATTAAAGCTTACCGAAGGATCGGTGTTTAAGGCAAGTATAGCATGGGATTATCCTTGTTTCCTATTCACCTTTAATATACTTAATTCATGTGCATGTGTCTACCTTGTTACCACTAAGGATATCCTAGTTTTTGTATCTTGTACCTTGACACCCATGGGACATTGCATTGGGTAGTATTTATGCTAGTGCTCAAGATAAATAACCATGATCTGTAACTTGACTAATGATATATGCAATAAACGTTTAAAAGATGCTTTATAGCAACATGGCTCAAGGGGGCTAGAGCATGGGGTATTTTTGGTGCTCTAGTTTCTCTCCATAAGGACTTATCTGTAAGCGAAAATCCGGGACTTACAGTACAACTGTGGGGGCTATATGGCTCTGGCTTTAGTCAAGTATGAGGACCTTTTCTAGCTTGTTAGAGGTATTCCTTCATGGCGTAAGAACGGCTTGACGAATCGGGTATAGTGCGGCCTCTGTCCTTATGTGTATAGGCTGCGCGTTATTGTGCCATTTGGAAGGGGGGCTCTACATCTGTTTGCCGAGTGAATCTAATGGCCCTAACTTGTTAGACGAACCTTTGAAAGACTTCATAGTGAACCCTGCCGACCTTCCTTGGAAGTGGGTCAAGAGATTAGCTACCTCGGGCGAAAGGGTAAATCACGACTCACAGTGAAAGTGTACAACCTCTGCAGAGTGTAAAACTGTTATAACAGCCGTGCTCACGGTTACGAGTGGCCTTGGACCCTTACAGAATAAATGATGAACACTGATGATAATGATAATACTGATGATATTGATGCTCACTAATGATTATTGTTTCTTGCTATACATTATTCTCGTTTACATGATCATGAGGTTATTTGGGATTTTGATAAACTTGTTGCTACTCAATTGTTAAAGAGATGACTCACTAAAAGCTATTGCAGTAAATTTGTGTCAAACTTTTTGAGCCTCATGAACCCCATGATATATTTGCTGAGTTCGACATGGACTCACTCTTGCTATTTCCCCACATCTCAGGAAGGGTACCAGACTGTTAGATTCTGGAATTGTTAGGTTTGTGATCAACCAGTTAGTTTGATCCTGGAGTGAAGGTTGCACCCGGTGTTCGGAGTTGTCTTTCCGCTGTGTTGCTCTTTAAGGTATATTTTATACTATTGTGTTATGTCTATTAAGCATTTGTCTTTTGATATTACACTTATCTGTGGCTATATGTGAGATTTGTCTTCTTTATTTCACATATGATGTATGTCTGGTTTTGTCCTTAAAACCGGGTGTGACAGATTGGTATCAGAGCAATGCTGACTGTAGGACGCAAGCCTAGTTAGAACTGGACGTTTAGCATGTTCTCATTGTTGCCTATTTCTTGCTTCTCTTTAACTTTGTTATTTTCTCAAAGTTATGCTTAATTCTATCCCCGTTCTGTTATAAAAACCTTGTCTCTATTTTGAACCTTTTCTCCTTGTCTATTAGACGGCTCGTGACGAGAAGACTGTGGATTTCAGAGGTTAAGAGGACTGAATTGTGTCGCTCTTGCTCACTTTTGACAAGAAACCATTAGCGATGCAAAACCAATTACTAGAAGAAATGGCTCAACATGGGAATTCTCAACGATGCTTATCTCAAGGTCAAGCCAACATATCCAAGGGGTCAGAGAAGGTACAAGTAGCAGAAGTTTGGAAGAATATGAAATCCAATAAAGATGTTGATAATAAGGCATTTGGAGAGCAGGAACAATGTCACTGCTGTAAGCATTATGGTTTTCCCTGTCTTCGAAACGAGTCTAATAAGGGGAAAGTCAAGGTGGATCCAAATTTTGCGATCAACATGGACAAGAAGAGAAAGGCAATCTCATTAGAACCACTAGTGGAAAGCAATGAGCAAGCGAGTTCTACTACATTGTCACATGCAGCCCTGATCCCCTGTCAAACAAATCCAAACCCTGAAGAGTTAGAAGCCCCTACCGCTAAAACTACTCCCCATGAAGTAGTCATAGATGGATGGACAATTACCTATAAGGAGTATCAACCCCGAAAGGCCAAACAAGCTAGGAAACAAGCCAAAGGGACGAAGGTGAACTTTTATGGCCAGCAAGATAGCAACATACCAAACAACAGTTCCTTGGAGTATGACATCACAAAAGATTCAGCTAAGAGAAAGTGTTATCATTGCCAGCAGGAAGGACATTATATCAAATCTTGCCCACAGAAGAATCAACAACAGCAAGACCCAGGACAGGATGTCCAAAAGGAGCATGTGCAGGGAAATAAATTAAAGAGAAATTATATCCATGGAAGGTTGAAACATGTGGATATTTCTACCATTCCCGGAGCTAAGGAGGTCGTGTTTGGATCAATTCCCGTAAGTTCAGGAAATGCTAAGGTTTTGTTTGACCCCAGTGCCTCACATTCGTTCATATCTAGACAATATGCAAAAGATCATAACATACTTATGCTTCCAAGGGGGAAAACAGTGATGATTAAAACTCCAAGAGGTGAAATAAAGGCAGACCGCGTATGCCCAAAAGTTAGTCTTGACATAAAGGGGGTAAATTTTAAGGTAAACCTCATTGTTTTGGAATTAATGGGCATTGATGTTATCCTTGGTATAGACTGGTTATCTACTTGTAAAGGAGTGATTGAGTATGCCCAATGTTCAGTGTTTCTAACTACACTTTCAGGAGAAAGGATTAAGTATGAGGGTATTAAATCTATACCTGAGGGATGCCAGGTTGACCCATCTTAAGGTATGAGTTATAAGAATGGTAAAGAGAGATGCAGAGATTCAGATGTCCATATAAAGCAATAAGGAATGTAAGAGACGTTATCTACTCTGGAAGCTGCTACAATCACACCATGTTTAAGGAATAGGAGTTATGTCCCGTGTAATAAAACCATTAGTAGCCAAGTTGAGTCATCTTAATGTGTGGCTAATGAACATTTAAGTGTTTAGTTGCTTTGTGCTTATGTTTATGCTTGAGTTGGAATTTTGTATTGAGTGGAATGATCTCGTGGGTTTTGACCATGATTTCATTTAGTTTATATGTATAAGGTATAAGGATTAATGAAATAAGTAGCTGGGTTTTGGTTATCTCCTGCTTTCTATATCTTGTCTTTCGGAGCAGCCTGTCTTTATCAACTTATATCTCTGTTCTTGAAAGACCAAAAATCATGAGAGAATTCTGGACAAGAGTGGACTTCAACATCTATCTCTAAATGCAAGAACTACCCTCATAGCTATTTTGGATTGGGAGATACAAAAATCACAAGACGATGCAACTGTGCTGTCTGAAACCTGGAACAGAATCTGTTATGTGTTGTTTTCGGTCAAGTTAGCTGCAGAATCTGGAAGTGTGTTCTATAAGTAAGTTGCAGAGAATTTTATAAGCTTTTCATCGGTGTAAACTACAGCTTCATTGGATTAACAAAATGAGAGTTACAGCTGTTTTACTGCACTGCTGATTTTCTGCTCGTGAGAAATTTCAGATTTCTTGTTCTTACCCATACACAAGAGTATCATTGGGAAGTCAGAACACTTTTATGCTAAGTAGCTCATCTAGAAGAAAAAGGTTCAAAGCTACCCTATTTAGTGTCTCTTATTTTAAGGGGGGTAGCCAATGTAAAGAAGGATTATTAAGATTGAACTCTTTAGTTGGAAGTATTGGTTAGTCTCCATGATTGAGTTGCCACTCTTGAGCAAAAATGTTCTGTGAACAAGGTTGATAATTTTGGATCCATGGAGACAAGAGTTGTCCTTTTGGATAGTTCATGATTATGATCATCTATACTTGCTCGTGTTGCTGATGTTGGTCACTTGATGACAGGAAGTGTAGTGTCTCATGACTCAGGAGCCCTATATGACGTCTCGCACTAATATGTGGAAAAAGATTGATGTTTCTGCCATTGAAGAATGTTATGGGTATGATGAAGCCGAGCACTATTAAAACAACAATGTTGAAGAGCAAGTTAGGAGTGAACTAAGTCAGAATCCACAACAACGAAAGCGAAAAAGGAAATCCCATAAGAAGCCTGCTTAAGGAAGCAAAGCGCAGCAAAACTATGTCAATGGAAGACTGAGCAATGTGGATATGGATAAAATTCATGGAGTTACCAATGTGGTGGGAGGTTATATTCAAGTAAGCTCAGTACAAGTTTTTGCTTTATTTGACCCTAGTGCTTCGCATTCTTTCATTTCCGCCGACATGGAAGAGACGTGCAAGATGGTGAAGTGTCCAATGAGGAGGCCTTTGCTAGCTCAAACCCCAGTGGGAGAAATGCAGGCAGATCAGATATGCCCGAATGTCAGTCTTGTCATAAACAAGGAAAAATTCACCGCAACACTCATTGTGTTGGAGTCACTTAAAATTCGCGTGGTTCTTGGTAATGGATGGCTCTGTGCACACAAAGGAGTGATTTATAGTACTCGGTGCACCATGCTCTTAACAACACCGTCAAGGAAAAGAATTGAGTATCAAGGTGGTCGACTTTTACCTGAGGGAGATGAGAATGACCAATTAGAAGATAGGTACACCAAGGATAGTAAAGTGGACCATGAGTTTACTGGAGTCATAGCAGAGGAACAAATAACTTTGGAGAAGCTTTTAAGTTCGTTTAGATCAAGAGACCTCAGGCAAATGTTTGAAGGAGCCTAAGAAAAGGTTAAAGTAAAACCCAAGTATTAGCTTTGTCAGATCCAGACAAGAGCTTCATATCTACAATGATGTACCTTGTCAAGGTGTGGGATGTGTCCTTATGCAAGAAGAAAAATATAGTACCTTGTTCATTAAGTCAACTAAGGAAGTGTGGGTTGAATTACCTAACGTGTTATCTGGAGTTTTCCACTATGGAGTACTGTCTTTTGGAAGGAAAGTGACATATAGGAGGGTCACAAGAATCCACAGGACATCTTCGCTAAGTTGGTCTTGAATTTGTGATATCCTCGTTGGAATGAAATGGATTAGGACTTGGAAAAGTGCTATTACTTGGAGAAGTAAAAGTCGCAGCCGATGCCCTTAGCAATGGAGAATAATGCTAAGAAGGTTCGGGTGACACCAAGGATTAAGAATCGTATTCCAAATTTGAGCAACTTGACCAGAATCATTAATGTTTTGAAGGTTGGTAGTAGAAATTCCTTCTGACTAAGAGATTCGTCAGGCTCTGTTGGAAGATAAGTATTTTAAGGAAGAAAATTCATATTATAGGAAAGGTGCCTAGTGATTGGAGATACCAGAGTATTGTTTGGAGCATTTGTCAAAAATCTTGGGATTAGTTACATGTATGCAAAGTAAGACGGAATTCTTATCAAGACGATGGAACTACACGATGAAGTAAAGAACAATCTAGAGACGAACTATCCCTATCTCTTTTATCATCATCTTCCGAATCTCGGGACGAGATTCATCTTAAGGGGGGTAGAATTGTAACACCCTAAAATTTTGAAGAAATGAAAAATAGGAAAAATATGATTTTTATGTATTTTTTTGTGAGTATGCAAATTTAGGATAAGAATAATTTTTATAAATTTAAAATCAAATATAAGAGTAGAAACATGTTTGTGCACTCATGCTGTTGCATCTAAATTTTTGAGATGAGTGGTTTGATCAAATTTAAATTTGGATTTGAAAATCATTTGAAAATTTGCTTTGAAAAATTAGAAAAAGAAAAAGGAAATGAATTTCTTTTCTTCTCGGGCCGCTTCTTACCGCAGCCCACAGCTCGGCCTGCCTCCCCGCGCGCGGCCCGCTCACTCCAGCGCCCCGCTCCCGCATGGGCCAAGCCCAGCCGCGGCCAGCCGGCCCAACTCGCGCGCGGCCGCGTCTCGCACCCAGCCGCCGCCCCGTTTTCCCTCTCCGAGTCGCCGACATGTGGGACCCGCCTGTCAGCGTCTCCTTCCCCTTTCCTTTCTTCTTCCTCCGGCTTCGCACCGCCTTCCCCTTCTTCACCGATTCGGTGATCCGAATTTCCTTCGAAAACTCCCTCCTTTCCATAACCGGTGACGCCTCCGGGCTATAAAACGGAACCCCGTGCCTCCCCGCTTCTCATTGAGCCCCTAAAACCCTAGCCTCGACATCTCGGGAAGGCCACCGTCGAAGCTCCGCCTCCACCGCCGCCTTGCCGAGCTAGCCGCCGCCCTCCGGTTGCTCTCCAGCTTCGTTCTCGCGCGGGGTAAGGTCGCGATGATGCGCTCTTTCTTTTGGTACTTTCGGTTTGGCGATTGGTGCTCGGGATGGTCCTCTTCTCAAGCTCCGGCGAGCTCGGGCTCCATCCGGCCATGGCGCCGCCGTCGGAGTTACTGTGGCCGCCGGCCGTTTTCTTTCTCTCACCCCCGATTCAATCTGAACCGTCCAAATCCGAATCTACGGTCTAGATTAGAAGATACCGGTTCGTTCGTAATTTTGTAAAAGAAACCCTGAGTTTTTAGTATATCAACCGCAGTCCTAAAACGTAAAGCTCAGAGTACGTTTTGATTAATTGAAAACGTAATTCGTTTCGGAAAAAGAAAAATACGTTTTCTGATATTTACAGTTTTGCCACTAAGTTTGTTTTAGTCATAAATTATCCGTTTTAACTCTGATTTGATCCGTTCAAATTGCATTAGATTCGTATTTGCGAGCTCTACATGATTATAGAACTGTACAGTAGGTTTGAGATAATTTATTTTCGAGTTTATATTAAAGTAATTATTTATCTATAGGAAATCTTAGAAAATTCATAATTTGTAGGTTTTAAATCCAAATTTCGTGATCTTTATGTCTATGTGATCGTAGTAATGTGTAGAAGAGTTTTACAAACTTGTTATACTGTTAGTGTTACTGTTGGTTAGGTTTTCTATCTTTAAGTTCAGATGTGAGATTTAATCTATTACTTTAATAAAGTAGATCTTGTTTAAATCATATCTTGATTAATAATTATGCAACTGGGTTTTGTAAATAAAATATGATTTGTTTTACTTTAGTTTTATAATTTGAATCTAAATTTGACTTAATTTCGTATATAGTATTTATAAAATATTTTATATATGTTATTATATAATGAAAACACATGAAACTAATAGTTTTATATTTTCTTCTATGAGCAAATCTTTCGGTAGATGTATCTTTTCAACCGTAGCTCTGATTAGTGTGCTTTTCGCGTCTGTGTATTCGTAGCGAGACATAGATTCGTTCTACAAACTTTTCATCTTAATTTTATGTTTGGTGTATTGTTCTAATTTAGATCTATTGTTTGCTTCGTGTATGATTGTATGGATGCTTGTGTGGTGATTTATGATTTCGTCCAGTCGGTGAGATATACGAGGTTATCAAGAAGAAGAAGAAAAACGTTGAAGATTAAAGCTTACCGAAGGATCGGTGTTTAAGGCAAGTATAGCATGGGATTATCCTTGTTTCCTATTCACCTTTAATATACTTAATTCATGTGCATGTGTCTACCTTGTTACCACTAAGGATATCCTAGTTTTTGTATCTTGTACCTTGACACCCATGGGACATTGCATTGGGTAGTATTTATGCTAGTGCTCAAGATAAATAACCATGATCTGTAACTTGACTAATGATATATGCAATAAACGTTTAAAAGATGCTTTATAGCAACATGGCTCAAGGGGGCTAGAGCATGGGGTATTTTTGGTGCTCTAGTTTCTCTCCATAAGGACTTATCTGTAAGCGAAAATCCGGGACTTACAGTACAACTGTGGGGGCTATATGGCTCTGGCTTTAGTCAAGTATGAGGACCTTTTCTAGCTTGTTAGAGGTATTCCTTCATGGCGTAAGAACGGCTTGACGAATCGGGTATAGTGCGGCCTCTGTCCTTATGTGTATAGGCTGCGCGTTATTGTGCCATTTGGAAGGGGGGCTCTACATCTGTTTGCCGAGTGAATCTAATGGCCCTAACTTGTTAGACGAACCTTTGAAAGACTTCATAGTGAACCCTGCCGACCTTCCTTGGAAGTGGGTCAAGAGATTAGCTACCTCGGGCGAAAGGGTAAATCACGACTCACAGTGAAAGTGTACAACCTCTGCAGAGTGTAAAACTGTTATAACAGCCGTGCTCACGGTTACGAGTGGCCTTGGACCCTTACAGAATAAATGATGAACACTGATGATAATGATAATACTGATGATATTGATGCTCACTAATGATTATTGTTTCTTGCTATACATTATTCTCGTTTACATGATCATGAGGTTATTTGGGATTTTGATAAACTTGTTGCTACTCAATTGTTAAAGAGATGACTCACTAAAAGCTATTGCAGTAAATCTGTGTCAAACTTTTTGAGCCTCATGAACCCCATGATATATTTGCTGAGTTCGACATGGACTCACTCTTGCTATTTCCCCACATCTCAGGAAGGGTACCAGACTGTTAGATTCTGGAATTGTTAGGTTTGTGATCAACCAGTTAGTTTGATCCTGGAGTGAAGGTTGCACCCGGTGTTCGGAGTTGTCTTTCCGCTGTGTTGCTCTTTAAGGTATATTTTATACTATTGTGTTATGTCTATTAAGCATTTGTCTTTTGATATTACACTTATCTGTGGCTATATGTGAGATTTGTCTTCTTTATTTCACATATGATGTATGTCTGGTTTTGTCCTTAAAACCGGGTGTGACAACTATTTGGGGAACTCTTGGAGATGCTCTAATAAAAGGCTAGAAGCCATACCAATCGATTACTATCCGCCTCTCCTTGGGACTCGCCGATGATACCGCGCCCTTTCGTCTTCAGCGGATTCAACTTCTGACATCACCTTCTCATGGTCACGGCGTCCTGCTCGGCTGCTTGCCCCACATCACCAGCTCACGGTGACAACGCCTCACGGCGGCTTGGTGTCGTGCATCTGCATCTCTGCATCCTACTGGTGACAGACCTGATGTTCGAAGCTCTTTGCTCCTAGAGCGTTCAAGCCAATAGGTGCGCCGGCCAAAATTGCAATTTGCAAAACCTCATGTTGGATCCTGTTTGATATTTGCTTTTCTTCCCAGTTGGTTCATCTAGTCAGATCAGAATTTGCTAGTTCTTCCAATCGTCACAATATCAGTGGAAAGGTGTTTTTCAGTAGTGAAAATTGTGAAGACAGATTTAAGAAATTATATTGGGGATGGATTTATAGACCGTGTCATTTACTTCGTGGAACAAGAATTTCTTGATGCGATTCCAAATGATGGCATAGTTCACTTTCAGAATATGAATGACCATACCCGTTGAGTAAACTTATAAGAGGTAACCACTATTGTAAAAATTTTATTTTGTCTTATTATGATATTGTTAATTTTATCCCACAATATGAATGCTTAACTTTTGCAATATGTTATTATTATTAAAATTTATGTGTGTGTTATGTAATGAGCAAAGTGTTACATTTCTACAAGTTTGGGTAATATGAGTTTGTGCTTACCCTGGCGACAATTTATTCGAGATTCACCACTGTTTTTTCTATTCCTATTTTCCCTACTGTGAGACTAATCAGTCCAAATAGGAGTATGTATGTGGTGTTGTTTGTTTCTTTATTCCTTTTCTCACTGCTGCATGACTAATCCGACTTTTACTTTGCTAGGTGAGTGCCCGTTCATTGCAACAGGAACAAAATAATGTATTTAAGTCCTAAGTCATGATGCATGGAAATCTAGAAAGTGAAGGCACCAGAACAATAACTAAATTAGTTCAGATGTCTATGAGCAAACGGTGAAATGCAGTCTCGATTTGTGCTGCAAATAGCTGCTCGTGGACATAAATGAGTTCAGCTGGTGTTTATCTATGCCAGTTTGATAAAGATCGGAGCATGGAGCTTGTTAAAGAAAATATCTAAATGAAAACCAAATTTCACCATTCATAATTAGTACACGTCCTACCAGATTAAAGCATGAGATTCATGTACGTGCACCATCCACAATTTGATTTGCGGACATATATAGATATATAAGACAAGGTCCGGTCAGATCTGATACCACTCTATCCTGTAATCAGGAAATAAGCCCATGTCCAGCATATGTAAGAATGTTTCTGAGGAATCTATTAGAATGGAGCCACCTGTCACACCCGGTTTTCTAAAGAACAAAACCAGGCTAATCATATGTGTGCCCAGGAAGTCCACACATATGCCAGAATGAAAAAGTATCAGAAACAATGTTATTATATAACGTATACATAGCTATATTAACACTTACATCAGAGTATCGCGGAAAGGTGACTAAACTTCGGGCTCCATTCTTCTCAGGGACGGCTGACTGGGGGTAACATATGCCTAGCACTTCTACTAGTCTTCTGGAAACTCCACTACACCTTTGTCCTTTTTCCGAGTAGCATCTTATTACACACTGGAGTGTTGGGGAAATAGCAAGAGTGAGTCCATGTCGAACTCAACAAGTATAACACAGGGTTCATGAGGCTCAAAAAGGCTAGACACTGTTTAACTGCATTTAGCTTTTAATCATCATATAATTAGCAATTGAGTAGCATCAAGGTAATCCAAATCCCATTAATGAATCAATGATCAATTGTAATAAGGATAATGAATAGCATTAACATGAGCATAATAATAATCAACAATAATTAAGCATGATATAACAATGGTGATCAACTATTCTGTAAGAATCCCCAAAGCCGCTCGTATCCGTGAGCACGGCTAGTATACCAGTTTTTAACTCTGCGCAGAGGTGTACACTTTCACTGTGAGTCATTATTTCCAAATGCATGGGTTTGCAAGGCCCAAAACATCAGAGACCATATAAAGCCATTCAAAAGTTCGTCTAACAAGTTAGGGCCATTAGATTCACTCGGCAGGCAGATGTAGAACCCCCTTTCCTGTGGCACAACAACCGCAGCCTATACACACTAGGCCAGGGGCTCGCACTACACCCAACGTGGCAAACCATTCTTACGCCATTTAAGGTAACCTCTAACAAGCTAGAAAAGGTCTCTTGAACAACTAGAGCCAGAGCCATATAGCCCTCACAGCTGTACTGTATGTCCCGGTTATCACTTACAGGTAAGTCCTTACGGAGAGTAACTAGAGCATCAAAATAACCCGCATGCTCTAGCCCCCTTTCAACAGAAATAACATCATCTTAATTGGTTGATTGCATAATCCATTAGTCAAATTACAAGATCATTGTTCATAATTAAGCGCTAGCAGCAGCTACCCAAATGCATAACCCATAGGTGACAAGGAAACAAGATATCAATAGCTAAGTTATAATCTCTATGGTTGTCAAGGAGGACACATGCATATGTATGATAATTTCAGTGAATAGGTAACAAGGATGATCCCATGTTATACTTGCCTTAATCAAAGCTTTCCTGATGATACTGCTGGTCTGGCTCAAAATAATACTCTTGATCGTCAAGAAACTGCTCACCGTCTATACTCGATCATCAAGCACCAACACACAATCATCCGAGCAACCATACACTAAGCAAACAAATAGACATAATTAAAACAGTACACCAACAGTAGCAAAACAATATAAAAAGTTTGTAAAACTCTTCTACACGTTACTACGATCACACAGACGCAAAGATCACCAAATTCGGAGTTAAAACGTGAAAGTTATGAATTTTCTAAGATTTCCTATATATAAATAATTACTTTAATATAAACTCGAAAATAAAATTTTACAAACCTACTGTACAGCTACACTAACATATAGAGCTCGCAAATACGAACCTAACGTAACTTGAACGGGTCAAATCGGAGTTAAAACGTGGAAGATATGTCCTAAACAAGATTGTATGTGTATACGTATTTCTATTGTATTTCAGGATTTATTTTACTAAAGAAAAACGGCCACAAATCATACCCATGACATCATGTGATGTCATCAAGCTAGCTAACCACTATGGTCACGATAACGTAAAAGAAGCTGTTAACAAAACTATCGTTATAAATAAAAAGACTATCAGAATACTTTTATTATAAAAGGAACCACTACATGCTTGATTTATTTTAGCTAACAAGATCATGGAAAAGTAATTAGTTCGGATTAGACAAATCATATTTAGACTCAACACTGAGTTGAAACTAACCATAGTTTATATATTTTATAAATATTCCCACATAATATTTTATTAAACAAGTTATGCTTTTATATTTGCAAAAGAAATAATTTTGTGAGAGCATCCAAACGAACGTCAAAGTGCTAGCCTAAGCAATTTACAAATTAAAAATATGTTTATGTTAGTAGCTAATTATTTTACATTTATTTACATATACAAAATCGAAATGTACCTCCATGTTGTTTTTAGATTGAAAACTGGTTATGTACCCATTAATCGAATTAATATTTAACAATGAACACAAGAAGTGATGTAGCGGCTATCGGGAGTTTTATGTATTACAATAGAAAAGAAAAGGCTACATGCTTAATTTATTTTAATTAAACAAGACCATGTGAAATACATTAATTTAGATTAGTCACTATACAATTTAATTAGAAACCGAGCTAAATCTAGTCATGCTTTACTTCTATATATCAGATAACATTGTGTAACACATACATTGCTTATAGATTAGAAAACTAATTACATGCAGATTAATCATATTAATTCTTTTGTGTAAAATGTCGAACAAATAAACCTATATTGATTTAAGTTATAAAACTGGTTGCAAGCATATATATTAATTAAATTAATATTTTACTACGTTCAGAAAATATGTGATATGAAAAACATCTGCACTGACATAAGGATCACACCGATACAATGAAGTCGATACGAATCTAACGGAACTGAAACCAAAACAGAGCAAAACGGAGTAAAAACGATGAAACGGCGGAGATTAAAAGATCAGAGGCGAACTAGTACCGTAGCTCTTCTTCTTTCCTCTCGTACATTGCTGTGCAATTCGTGACAACAGGGAAAACAGCCGAGGTTCTGGAGCTTTGGAAGCAGGGCAGCAGCTCAGCAGCTCGGCAGCTCGGTGAGGCATAGATGCAGCTAGTTTTTCTTGTTGGGAAAATCTTCATGGGATGCTCGGGACTTGCGGATTCACGGCAATGAAGATCGAGCATTGGCAAAGGGTGCACAGAAAACCTGCGCTTTCAGCTTGCTCTGTGACTAGGATGCAGGCAAGGCTAGATTGGTCGACAGTGATGGCGAGTTCATCCAGGTAGAGTGATGGTTGTCTCTCGCGATCGAGGCCAAGCGAGACAATGAGCTGGCCGGCGGCAAGGCAGCATAGAGACACGGCAGCAGGGCTCTCGGCTGGGCATACTTCATGATGTTGCTCAGGAGTTTGGACGGCCAAGCGACAGCAAACGAGGAGACCAGGATGATGACAGATCGGCAATGCTGACGCACAAGGATACCGACGAGATGTTGGAGACGGCGTAGTAGATAAAGGAGAAATTCAATTAACTACCTAGGTATTTCCAAACTAGGGACTCTTTTTACGGTAGTTTTGGTGTGCTTTTACCCAAGGGATAGGTACGTATATATAAGGAGAAAAACTCTCCACCTCCATGTCAACTAGCGATATGGTGCTAATTGACGTTGCACCATCCACCTTTACTAATAGGCCTAATTAATTATTAAAGCCCATTAGTAAATAAATGCATGGGCCTTTGAAATTTATTAGGATTATTGCACATGGGCTTTGAGGGCTGATTGAAAAATAAGATATATATTATTTATTTTTGGAATTAATTAGTTTTAGGATTAAAATAATTCTAGAAAAGTCTAGAATTGATATATAAGCCACGAAAAATACTCCGTTGGCTCCAAAAATTCGGGAAAAATTCTCGAAGACATTAAGGAACATGTGGAATCCAAATAAAGTATCTGGAGCTCATGATAAGATAATTGAGAGCATCAAAAAAAAAATTAGATTATGCCCCTAGAAAAATAGGAACAAATTCCAGATTAAGCCGGAAAAATTTCCAGAAAGTTTGTAGGAATGGTTTGATGGATGATGAACTCAAAGGAGTGATTTGGAATACATGCTAAAAGATTTTGGGAACCTCCCAACGAAGGAAGCTGGGAAACAAGGAATTTGATTATAGCAAAAAGGTAGAGACAAAGCTGAAGAAAGATAAACAATTTACTAAACGCACTTTAAAACTTTTCACAGTCAGAACACACTGTTATGCAACAAGCAACCATCACAATAAAACATATGCACCAGCATGTATGCACAACCACGTTGCTACTCCCTATGATAAATTTTTAATTTAATGAAAATATTTTTTTTTCCTACGTTTCATGAGCACCAAAAATTCATAATTAAACCATTTTAGCTATATTTCCAAAGGATCAAATTTTAGGGTGTTACAATTCTACCCCCCTTAAGATGAATCTCGTCCTCGAGATTCGGAAGATGATGATAAAAGAGATATGGATATTCTGCCTTGGATCTTCTTCACTTCCTCGAGTTCCATCCTCTTGGTAAAGATCCTACCTCACTTGCATACCCTGATAACCTTCAAGTAACTTGCCCAACTAATTCAAAATCTTGAGAGGGTACTTGGTAATAGTTAGATCCTTCTATACACTTAACTTCTCATCCTTTAACAGTGTCATGTTGGACACAGCAGGTACTCCACACTAGATCTCGGGTAACTTCGGACTATTAGCCACTCCTCTCTTTTTTTTCTTTTTAGTATCGTTACATGAGCTTTTGCATCGAGGTGCTATAGCTTACTCTCCACGCCAACACTCTTTATGCTTCTCATAAGGCCACTACGAGATGGTTGTATGTGAACGCAATCTTATATCAAACTCTTGTCCCCACTGACTATAATGCAATAACTCTTAGCATGTTGTGTTATATCCCCTTTCAATCCATAATGTCAAATCTCCTACTTCATACATCCACATTCTAAATGACTCTCATGATTCTCCTAGTCCAAAGTAGGTCCTACCATCATCTTCATAACATTACTATGATTAAGATGCTTAAACCTTAATCACAATTCCTTAGTCCTTGGAGTCACTCGAATCTTCTTAGCGTAACTCTCCTTTGCTAAAGGTATCGGCAACAACCTTTACTTCTCCTAAGTGATAGCATACTTCCAAGTCATAAACCTTGATTACCTGAATCCCACAATGATGTCACCTACTCGAATCCAACTTAATGAAGATGTCCTTTAGTTTCTTATGTTCCACCTTGACGTCACCCTTTTTGTCAAATAGATAACATCTCCATGCTCCATAATGGATGAGTCCAAATCATATATCAGATAGTACAACTCATGATTCCTTAGTTGACCTGATGCATAAACCTCTACTCTTCTTACATAGAGCACATCCTCAATCTTGCCGTGATGTGTTATAGAGGAAACTTTTGTGTCCAATCTTATAATGCCTCTAGTGAACCTCTGATAGAATCTTACCATTCCAAGGAGACTCCGAGTCACTTTTATGTACTTGAGCGATTTCCAACTCAACACATCTCTCTTGAGTTCTCCTCCGTGTAATTCCAACATTAGAGATATCATAACCATGAAGAAAACTTCCTTCCTATGTCATCAATGCCAACTTTCCTTGAGTATGTTGAAAGTTGAATTCCCAAAGGATGATAGCTCAAGTGAAGACCAATCCTGATGAATACCCGAGCTCCTTGATCCAATGAGTAACCAATCCTGGGCAAGGATACCTATGCTAGTTAGTGACTTCTTTATCTTGCAACTTCTTTGGCTTGGCTACCCCCCTTAAGAAAAGTTCAGCTAGGGGCACCAAAATATAGCTTGCACCTTCTTCTAGATGAGTTAACTAGCATATTTACGTTCTGACATCCCAAAGAAATACCTGTGCATGGGTATAAGCAAGTAATTTGAATTGTCTTCGCGGGATGAAAAACAGCAGTGCCGTAAAACAGTTGTAACTCGAGTTCTGTTAATCCAATAAAGTTGTAACTTATACCGTTGGAAAGCTTCTGAAACCCTCTACAACTTTCTTATAGAACATTTTTCCAAATTCTGTCATTAAGTTAAGGTAAAACAGCAAGATATAACGTCTGTCCAGACAATCTGTCAGCCCTGATGTGGCATCTTGCAACAGTTATATCTCGAATCTCAGAAATAATATGATGACAAGCCTTACATGGTTGAAAAGATTATGAAATCCTTCACGACTTTTGTGTAGAACACCTTTTCAGATTTTGCAGTTAAGTTGGTCAAAAACAGTGCATAACAGAAACTATTCCAGATTGCTGACAGCACAGATGCGTCGCCTTGTGATTTTCATAAATCCCAAACCATAATAGATATCAGGGTGGTTCTTACGGTCAGAGAAAGATATTAAAGTCTACTATTGTCCAGAATTTATCCATGATTTTTGGGCATCCAAAAATAGAGATATAAGCTAAGGTAGACAGACTGCTATATAAAAAAAACAGGATAAGGTAGAAACGAGATTCAAAGACACTAGAGAGATAGATAACACTAATCTTCAAGTCTTCATGCTTCTTTGCTTTGTGTTGATGAGATATAAGACATGGATCGAGGATAGCCAAAAGATGACAAGAAAGATAAGGTTTGATCTTTAGTTCTTCATGCCTCCTCATGCCTCGTCGCTTGAGATATTCAGGACTTGCTGTTGTTGATAGCAGATGCTACCCCACTTAACAAAGATCGAGCTACTTCTCAAGACTTATACCTTCCGGGCCTACCTTTGAAACACGAGAACAAGAACAACACACAAGCAACACATTCAAGCAAAACAAGCACACATCACATCATCGGTACTACACGTGCTTCTTCAACAATGGTGGTCATCCTAAGAAAAAATATGGATGATGAAAAGCCATCGAATCTTTGAACCAGGTAAGATCAGAAAACTTTTAGTAAAAACAACATAAAACAAAATCCAAGGGAGTAAGAAATAATAGCTCAAAGGAAGCTATCAAGGAAAGGATACAACAAGACAAGGAAGAGGAATAGTCAAAATCAATGAGACAAGGGATGACAAAATAGTTTTATCGTAAAATAAGTTTTAGAATACGTCCAGTGTTACTTGGCATACGTCCTACAGTCAACACCGCTCCGATACCACTCTGTCACACTCGGTTTTCTAAAGAACAAAACCAGGCTAATCATATGTGTGCCCAGGAAGTCCACACATATGCCAGAATGAAAAAGTATCAGAAACAATGTTATTATATAACGTATACATAGCTATATTAACACTTACATCAGAGTATCGCGGAAAGGTGACTAAACTTCGGGCTCCATTCTTCTCAGGGACGGCTGACTGGGGGTAACATATGCCTAGCACTTCTACTAGTCTTTTGGAAACTCCACTACACCTTTGTCCTTTTTCCGAGTAGCATCTTATTACACACTGGAGTGTTGGGGAAATAGCAAGAGTGAGTCCATGTCGAACTCAACAAGTATAACACAGGGTTCATGAGGCTCAAAAAGGCTAGACACTGTTTAACTGCGTTTAGCTTTTAATCATCATATAATTAGCAATTGAGTAGCATCAAGGTAATCCAAATCCCATTAATGAATCAATGATCAATTGTAATAAGGATAATGAATAGCATTAACATGAGCATAATAATAATCAACAATAATTAAGCATGATATAACAATGGTGATAAACTATTCTGTAAGAATCCCCAAGGCCGCTCGTATCCGTGAGCACGGCTAGTATACCAGTTTTTAACTCTGCGCAGAGGTGTACACTTTCACTGTGAGTCATTATTTCCAAATGCATGGGTTTGCAAGGCCCAAAACATCAGAGACCATATAAAGCCATTCAAAAGTTCGTCTAACAAGTTAGGGCCATTAGATTCACTCGGCAGGCAGATGTAGAACCCCCTTCCCTGTGGCACAACAACCGCAGCCTATACACACTAGGCCAGGGGCTCGCACTACACCCAACGTGGCAAGCCATTCTTACGCCATTTAAGGTAACCTCTAACAAGCTAGAAAAGGTCTCTTGAACAACTAGAGCCAGAGCCATATAGCCCTCACAGCTGTACTGTATGTCCCGGTTATCACTTACAGGTAAGTCCTTACGGAGAGTAACTAGAGCATCAAAATAACCCACATGCTCTAGCCCCCTTTCAACAGAAATAACATCATCTTAATTGGTTGATTGCATAATCCATTAGTCAAATTACAAGATCATTGTTCATAATTAAGCGCTAGCAGCAGCTACCCAAATGCATAACCCATAGGTGACAAGGAAACAAGATATTAATAGCTAAGTTATAATCTCTATGGTTGTCAAGGAGGACACATGCATATGTATGATAATTTCAGTGAATAGGTAACAAGGATGATCCCATGTTATACTTGCCTTAATCAAAGCTTTCCTGATGATACTGCTGGTCTGGCTCAAAATAATACTCCTGATCGTCAAGAAACTGCTCACCGTCTATACTCGATCATCAAGCACCAACACACAATCATCCGAGCAACCATACACTAAGCAAACAAATAGACATAATTAAAACAGTACACCAACAGTAGCAAAACAATATAAAAAGTTTGTAAAACTCTTCTACACGTTACTACGATCACACAGACGCAAAGATCACCAAATTCGGAGTTAAAACGTGAAAGTTATGAATTTTCTAAGATTTCCTATATATAAATAATTACTTTAATATAAACTCGAAAATAAAATTTTACAAACCTACTGTACAGCTACACTAACATATAGAGCTCGCAAATACGAACCTAACGCAACTTGAACGGGTCAAATCGGAGTTAAAACGTGGAAGATATGTCCTAAACAAAAGATTGTATGTGTATACGTATTTCTATTGTATTTCAGGATTTATTTTACTAAAGAAAAACGGCCACAAATCATACCCATGACATCATGTGATGTCATCAAGCTAGCTAACCACTATGGTCACGATAACGTAAAAGAAGCTGTTAACAAAACTATCGTTATAAATAAAAAGACTATCAGAATACTTTTATTATAAAAGGAACCACTACATGCTTGATTTATTTTAGCTAACAAGATCATGGAAAAGTAATTAGTTCGGATTAGACAAATCATATTTAGACTCAACACTGAGTTGAAACTAACCATAGTTTATATATTTTATAAATATTCCCACATAATATTTTATTAAACAAGTTATGCTTTTATATTTGCAAAAGAAATAATTTTGTGAGAGCATCCAAACGCACGTCAAAGTGCTAGCCTAAGCAATTTACAAATTAAAAATATGTTTATGTTAGTAGCTAATTATTTTACATTTATTTACATATACAAAATCGAAATGTACCTCCATGTTGTTTTTAGATTGAAAACTGGTTATGTACCCATTAATCGAATTAATATTTAACAATGAACACAAGAAGTGATGTAGCGGCTATCGAGAGTTTTATGTATTACAATAGAAAAGAAAAGGCTACATGCTTAATTTATTTTAATTAAACAAGACCATGTGAAATACATTAATTTAGATTAGTCACTATACAATTTAATTAGAAACCGAGCTAAATCTAGTCATGCTTTACTTCTATATATCAGATAACATTGTGTAACACATACATTGCTTATAGATTAGAAAACTAATTACATGCAGATTAATCATATTAATTCTTTTGTGTAAAATGTCGAACAAATAAACCTATATTGATTTAAGTTATAAAACTGGTTGCAAGCATATATATTAATTAAATTAATATTTTACTACGTTCAGAAAATATGTGATATGAAAAACATCTGCACTGACATAAGGATCACACCGATACAATGAAGTCGATACGAATCTAACGGAACTGAAACCAAAACAGAGCAAAACGGAGTAAAAACGATGAAACGGCGGAGATTAAAAGATCAGAGGCGAACTAGTACCGTAGCTCTTCTTCTTTCCTCTCGTACATTGCTGTGCAATTCGTGACAACAGGGGAAACAGCCGAGGTTCTGGAGCTTTGGAAGCAGGGCAGCAGCTCAGCAGCTCGGCAGCTCGGTGAGGCATAGATGCAGCTAGTTTTTCTTGTTGGGAAAATCTTCATGGGATGCTCGGGACTTGCGGATTCACGGCAATGAAGATCGAGCATTGGCAAAGGGTGCACAGAAAACCTGCGCTTTCAGCTTGCTCTGTGACTAGGATGCAGGCAAGGCTAGATTGGTCGACAGTGATGGCGAGTTCATCCAGGTAGAGTGATGGTTGTCTCTCGCGATCGAGGCCAAGCGAGACAATGAGCTGACCGGCGGCAAGGCAGCATAGAGACACGGCAGCAGGGCTCTCGGCTGGGCATACTTCATGATGTTGCTCAGGAGTTTGGACGGCCAAGCGACAGCAAACGAGGAGACCAGGATGATGACAGATCGGCAATGCTGACGCACAAGGATACCGACGAGATGTTGGAGACGGCGTAGTAGATAAAGGAGAAATTCAATTAACTACCTAGGTATTTCCAAACTAGGGACTCTTTTTACGGTAGTTTTGGTGTGCTTTTACCCAAGGGATAGGTACGTATATATAAGGAGAAAAACTCTCCACCTCCATGTCAACTAGCGATATGGTGCTAATTGACGTTGCACCATCCACCTTTACTAATAGGCCTAATTAATTATTAAAGCCCATTAGTAAATAAATGCATGGGCCTTTGAAATTTATTAGGATTATTGCACATGGGCTTTGAGGGCTGATTGAAAAATAAGATATATATTATTTATTTTCGGAATTAATTAGTTTTAGGATTAAAATAATTCTAGAAAAGTCTAGAATTGATATATAAGCCACGAAAAATACTCCGTTGGCTCCAAAAATTCGGGAAAAATTCTCGAAGACATTAAGGAACATGTGGAATCCAAATAAAGTATTTGGAGCTCATGATAAGATAATTGAGAGCATCAAAAAAAATTAGATTATGCCCCTAGAAAAATAGGAACAAATTCCAGATTAAGCCGAAAAATTTCCAGAAAGTTTGTAGGAATGGTTTGATGGATGATGAACTCAAAGGAGTGATTTGGAATACATGCTAAAAGATTTTGGGAACCTCCCAACGAAGGAAGCTGGGAAACAAGGAATTTGATTATAGCAAAAAGGTAGAGACAAAGCTGAAGAAAGATAAACAATTTACTAAACGCACTTTAAAACTTTTCACAGTCAGAACACACTGTTATGCAACAAGCAACCATCACAATAAAACATATGCACCAGCATGTATGCACAACCACGTTGCTACTCCCTATGATAAATTTTTAATTTAATGAAAATATTTTTTTTCCTACGTTTCATGAGCACTAAAAATTCATAATTAAACCATTTTAGCTATATTTCCAAAGGATCAAATTTTAGGGTGTTACACCACCTTTAACATAGCCACGTAGTAGCCATGAGATACACTACTTCCTTCTTCCGGCTGTGAAGCAGTGTCAGAAAGCAACAGAGCTAGGTATCAGGTTCTCTACCAAGAACCTTCATTTCCAAAAGTTGGTGCTCAGCTTCCAAGCCACAACCAGCACAAGTATACAATGACATCAGTGTCTCCCTCTCAAGCCCTAGAACTTCGTCGACGCCCTCTCAGGGATATAGCATTTCAACATAAGCACCATATATGTTTCCTATGGCAAATCCCCTCTCCTGATCAGTGTGATGGTATGAACAAATATAAAATATGAACCGCCTCCTTGGCCACCTCCGGGAAATCTCCCACCTTCTCCACAACCAAATCCCCTGAGTTGCTTCTAGGTTGATCCTCCTCTTGCAATGATGCAGTTGTTTGACTTCGTCAGTTATCACCCGTGCACCATTTTCTGAAGCAACGGGACCAAAAGTTTAGAATGGTGTGGTTGTTTGGAGACAGAAAATATGCTTGGATCTTGCAAAATAGCACTATGATTGTGCAACTGCTCTTATTGAATTGATATGAGAGGGATTTTACAGTGGGGACATGACGGTAAAATATTTCCAAGCTGATATCAACCATTCATACAACAGAATGAACTTTAAGCCCCACACATAGTCGGATATTTTTTACAATGCAATGCACAGACAACACAAGAGTTCCAGCTTTGAATTTTGAAGTAAAAAAAAACAAGTCATGTCCATCTGAGTTGACTGCTTCCGAAATTCTTTCATGACCTTTATCTCTTTGATTGGTTCCATTACTGAATGTGCACTGAAATACAGAAGCTCACTTAGAAGATAGTCAAAAATTTGTTAAAAGACAGAAATTTCTTAAGAGGATGTGTTGATACTGAACAACAAATATGGTGTCTTCAACCATACCTTATTCATTTCCGACACAGCTTTCCTTCCACCTTTCATTCCATAATTAAGAGATTGAAGTGCTTGCATGTTGGCACCTTTAAGGGAATCAAGTCAAGGAATAAATGGTAGACCAGATATATTCACAAATTCATGCCGCTGCTTCAAGAATCAAAGAACAATTGTAGTCAATTTTCAAAAACAGTAGCAGCCAAGGAATCAAAGAATGCCATCTATACTATCAAGTAGATAGATAAATCAGCAAAATGAACTGAAGTTCAAGAAAAAGACATGAAGTTTTAAGTTCAAGAAAAAAGACATTTCAGTGTCCCTCGAACCACCTATGCATGGCCATCTTCGTTCACCAAACCCCTTTATGCTCTTGACCACATATAAGAAAACAAAAGCATGAATTAATTAGAGATTTAATCATAGCAATGAAGCATTACAAAAATCACAAGAATCATGCAGCAGCTCATTGGGTCCCCAGTCTGCTGTCAGTGTGCTGCGTGCACCTTAACTGCAGGCAAAGTATGCTCATGTTTCAGTGTCAAAGTTGACATCAATGCACCTTAACTAATATCAGAGTTATAGGTGGAACTTGAAACATGATTGAAAGGTTTCAGTTGTCAGTTGTAACATAAATAAAGATAAGTTACCTGACAAAGATGCAAGAGAGTGGATACAAATTTTCAGCTCCTGAATTATTGTGGATACAATTTAATGGTTATATACACAGATTTGAAAAGATTCTTTACTATTCCGCCCTATGTTGGTTGTAACATTACCAAAAACATTCTATTTGTAGCCAATCGTAACTATTACATGGACATTTATGATTGCTCATGTGTTACAATGAGATGCCAAAACATTTCATGTGACTATATCTTCTAAATCAACATCAAATTAGATTTAATTAGAACTAAGAGGCTGGTCGTTCCAGCAAGCTTCAAACTAAGACACATTTAGGTTTAATCCTTTTTTCCTAGTTATCGTTTTCTAAGCTGACTCACTACATATGTAGAAGGCATATCTACATATCTGCATGAAGCGTAATAACAAAAAACTTGATATGACCAGAAAGTACACCACATATCAATGTTAAATGAAATTCCATTTTCTAATGGATGAGGTAGATATAGTTTTCTACCAAAATAACTAGAAACCATCAAATACTGCAACCAATTAATTCCACCATGTCTCAACGGCAATTTTACTTGACTAACATCAGGTCCACTGCATTAGGAGTCGTATGGAAAATGGAAGTGACATGTCAATCAACACTCTGAACCTCTGACAAATTCTCAACAACCTAAAAAGAACAACATAAGGGAAATAGATTAACCACACAATACTACTACTGTAATTAACATCAAACAACTGGCTAGCAACAATTCATGATAACAATTCAGAACATATCTATGCATGCACACATATATGAGTTCAGTAGCATCTAAATCATAGCATGTTCGGTACAGATATATAGCTGGCGGATGAGCCATGTTAGGTTCACATCAAACAAACGTACATGCACTTGAGGGCATGTTTCCTGGGATCATTTGTCACCACTGCTGGCTAGCAGATCAGAGGATCATTCGGAGCAGTAGACTTGAGTTCGGCTTCTGGCAAAGGGCCCAGCTTTATGCTCCTAGTGAGCGCACTGTCAGCGAGGATGCTGCGCCTGGACAACAGTAGGTAGGGCAATGATAGGCTGAAGTTCAGCTTCGTCAAATGCAAAGTCATCTAGGCATCTGGAGCATGGATCAGGAAGGCGACCACAATGAGAGGGGAAGGAAACGGGCATAGCATGAAATGCCACGCTATGAGAGCAATCACGCACTCGTGGTTCACAGTGCCATGTCCTGCGACTCCGATCCCAACGCCCCCAATGATGTGTGAGTCAGTAAAAATTTTTTAATTACATGGCCCTCCCTCTCTCCACACCTTTGGATATGGCATTACATGAGCATTCAAAGTATTTTCTAGTCATCAGTTAACTAAAGACAACACAAAAAATGTACACAATTGCTCCGCCACGACGATCTGCGCCATTGTTGATGCTTTGATTAGTAGAACCTCTTTAATCTTAAATGCCCACAAGTATAGTAGTCAGTTCTAACTGTAGTAAAAAGAATAACCAGAACTGTAGCAATTTCACTGAACTGAGCTGTATGCAAAATTAGTTCCATCTTATTACCTACTATTTTCCTATAGTATCAATCTCACAACCTCCTCTTGTTTCAATTACTTTCAGGTATAATCATGGCCGGCCATAGTGTTAAGAGAGTATCCAAGTATATTAGTTGCCCCTTTTCTTCAGGCACTGCCTCTTAACTAATCTTCCCCCATGTAACTGACATCCAGTCATGTATGGTTTGTTGCAATAAGCCAGTAATTCACACTGAAGGAAGCAATCTCATGTTCCTAATGAAAAACAAAACCCAAACATTCAGAGTCCAGGCCAAGCACAAAGATATCATGGAAGTTGTCCCTGGGTAAGGTATACGAGTTGGGCATGCACACAACTACAAGGTTCAGGTTCCTCCCTCCACCAGTTTCATCTCAGAATTTTTTTAGCTTCCATTTTTTCAGGTTGTGGCAAATGCTTAGGGAAAACTGAAAGATAGTTAATGATTTGTTTGGGATGACTATTCAGTCCTTCAACTGTGGCGACTATTCAATAAATTATTCAATTGCTGTAACAACTGAAAAATCCAGCAAAATCATAAATTCCTACAACTGCTGGTACTTTAGCATTCTATAAATAAGAAAGATTTCTTATTCATTGAAAATGTGAGAATGGGGTAGAATAAAAGAGCGAAGCTAACCTGGGAGTGGCACCGCCGCCGACTACAGATTCAGGTCCTTCACCGTGCTATACCCCGACTTCCCGGTACGAATCCTCTTGCTACTCCACAACCACCGCAGCGAGATCCAAAGAATACGCGGTAAGAATCCTGCTAGGGCATTGTGACTCGAGATTCAGAAAAGGAAGGAGACAAACGAGGTAAGTAACCCTTTCCTCACCGGCACCAGTCCGAGATTAGGCACTTGAGCAGATCGACGCAGCAGCCGCCGGTGCCGGAACCAGATAGTACAGGGACAGGGGCATCGGTGGCGTCGGCGTGACGTGACATGGTGGCGGCCTTGCCGACGTAGGGATGGGTCGGCGACGACCTCCTGAGACGGGGCGGTGTAGGGCGACGTTACGGCGGGCCGGCACCCACTCTGCTGGGTAGTGCAGGGCCATGGCGTCTGCGCTCGGCGGTGGATGGTGGTAGGGCTGGCCAGTAGCCTCCGCGGGTTTAGACCAGTAGAGGCGGCGTGGTGGCGGATGCCTCCGCAGATGTGGCGGTGGTCAGATGGGCATGCAAGGCGAGCGAGTCGTGATTGGTCGGGTGGCATTTCATTGAGAATCTTTCGTGGGGGTCGTTGAGTGGTATTTGGAGGGAAAGGTTTCTGCAACCAGACGACGGTTTTCACATGCCAGGTGGACGATTGTCTTCCGTAATTTTTAGTTGCAGAGATAGAGATATATTCTGTTTTTGATTGTGTATATGTTATTCTTGGAGTTCGACACTGTTTGTTTCGTATTCCTTTTTTTTGCATGCAGGTAAAATCCTACTTTTAGACTTCTTTATTATGTCTGCTGCTTTCGCTTTTTTCTTCACTCCCATCGTCACTCCGCTGCTCAATAATTAAATAAGTATTTTTCACCACTAAGTTGTTAGGAGTAGAACTTATTTTTATTAGAATCTATATAGATCGATAGCCGAACTAATCAAATTGTAAACTGAAATTTTTAGCCTTTTGTTATTCAATCTAATATAAATAAATGTAACTTCAAGTTGTACCAATAAATCAGTGTAACTCTCAATAACGGTTGCCATATGGAAAATCAAAAGATTGTCATAATCATCAATATAAACTAAGGGCCTGTTTGGACGGCGCCTAGGGACGCCACGCCCAGACGCGGCCACGCCGAAAGTCCGGCGATCAAATTGGCCGCCAGACATTTGGCGTGTTTGGGCGTAGAAATGACTTGCATGTGCTGATAAGCTGCGGCGGCGCCACATATTTGGAAATGAAACAAACGCTGGACAGAAGTGAGGCGTCCGAGGTGCGACGGGCTTTGGCTGTGTCGGGCAATGAACCAAACAGGCCCTAATTCGGGACACAACGACAACTAACCATCGCCGACTTTAATGAACGATTAGAATTACATATTTTTAAAGGTCATGAAATTAAAGGAAGTCACAAAACTCGATATTTAACTCTACCAATGCATGGATATTATAAAAACTAAAGTTATGATATATTAGGAGAAAATACTTTTTTGTCTTACAACGAAAGAAAAAATCTATTAAGATTGTACTCTCTCTATTCCAAATTGTAAGTTGTTGTGGCTTTTCATGATATATAACTTTTACTATGTATCTAGACAAATGTAGATGCGTAGTAAAAACTGTGTATGTGGAAAAACCAGAACTACATAATATTTAGGATGGAGAAAGTATTTTAATTCGTTACAAACTTAATAGGACATTGTCATATTATTACCAATATTAACTTATATTATGTATGTCATGGTAATTATAAAATAAATTATAGCCTTTAAAAATTTATAAAATGATAATACATAAATAGATCTATAACATTTTATCCTTAATTTCTATTAACGTCTAATAGCTTTTTTCCTCCCTTACAACGCACGAGAAATAACACACATACACCAAATGACCAAACAACAGTTTGTTCTGCACCCTCATAAAAAGAAACTTTTATTCTACCTCTCCACATTTAAGCGGAGAATACATCAAACTACCTGTATGAAGAAACTACAGGTCAGCACGCCGCCATTTCCATACTGCGCATCGCCGCACGCCCATCCAACTCGGCGAGTGACGTGTGAATTCAGGCGTCGGACCAGGTGACGTGGACCTCGCCGACCTCAGTATGGAGCCCGAGCTTCTTCCAGACGGCGGGAGAGGAATCCACGATGTTGTTCTTGCAGCCGTGCCGGGAGTCGCACTCGTCTATGACCTGGGCCTCCACGGTGCGCCCGGTGTCCTTGCTCGTGATGCGGATCTTCTTGTGGCACCTCTTCCCTCCCGCGTACCACCCCGAGGACAGCGCCACGACCAGGTCGTTGTCGCTGTGGAACTTGCCGTCGCACGCTGCTGCGCCGCCGCCGTCCTCGCCCTTCTGGAACCCGTTCACCGTCATCACAGCAGGGGTGCCGCCGCCACCACTGTGCTTCCGGGCTGTGGCGCATGAGACATGAAGCAGAGCTAGGATGACGATGACTACCGCAATCTTAGCCTTCGCCATCGCTATTTATTTATTTATTGCTAATGAGCTCGATCGAGGTGCTTGATGCACTGTCCCTTGGCTCGTGAGGCGTATATATAGGCGTGCTCTCAATTCTTAGATCGTTGATCTCGATACCAGGTTAAATGGCCCTATCTGAAACAAGTGCGCTGTATCCGGAATGCTAGCTATATGGCATCTGTCCGTATCCTCTCGGTAATTCCCAGGGGTGGAGCCAGGATTTAAATATAGGGGCCAGGTCATCGACTGTCCATAAAATAATATGGTACCATTATCAAATCTTGATGTCAGTTTAAAAATTATTATTTTGATGTTGTCTTAAAAAATTATAATAAATCGTCTTTAGAGCATGTCTAGAAGTTTTGTAAAACAACTCCCATTTATATTTTTTAGAAAAAGAAAGAAAGGTGCCCTCCAACAGGTCGGTAAAAGGGCTCCATAAAAATAAAAAGTTGCTCAATATCCTCTCCAACTCGTAAGTTTATGTAGTCAGGAGAAACTTCGCATTCGCTCCCGGCCTATCCGATATTTTCTCGGGAGATCGATGTAAATTGGACGCATGAGTAAATTAAAATATAGGATTTCAGATGAGAAAGTGGTAAGAGATAGAGAAACTATTAAAAAAAGGTTTGGTCCGTTAAAAATAGTTCAGGATTCCCGTGCAAAATCGTTTAGAAGCTAGAGACGGTTAGAGAAGCACAAAATTTAATGTTGCTATTTTCTTCTGTTAACTTGCTACATCTATTTGTTTTGCAAATAAACTATACCAAATTCATAGAGATGCTCTTAATCTTTTTATTTAGAAAAATACGAAATGTCTAGATTGAAAATAAAAGGTTGTTCATAGGTCAACGATACACCTCATATTTACTATATTTATACACTTAACATTAGGCAATTAAGAAATTTATTTGAAAAAAAAACATTTTAGAATTGACTAAGAAGGCTTGTTTATTTAATTTCTAGTGATCAGTAAGAACTAATGAGTGGTACTAATGAAAATTATGCATCATTTGGGGGGGGGGGGGTTGCCGCCCCTGGTAATTCTTACGCATGCAAGAACAACTGATGAGCAAGCCGCTGTTTTGTTTTGGAAGCTGATGCTGGGAATTAACGCTCCGGATGTTTCGGTGGACGTTTGCTTACTAGCTTCTCGTTATTCTGTTGGGTTGATCTCAGGAAACAGTCATATGACTGAGTCTGCGCGACTTGATCGGAGTAATTCTAACACATTCCACTGGCTTATCAACCGAACCAATCGCATACTTTACGTGCAAAACCAATGCCACCTCTCCAAAATAGGATACGAGTTTAATACTTTGATTCCCTATATATATGTAATGAAGGGCTAACATCCTTGCTGTCACTGTCAGGTGGTGATTAAACTTAGTCCGTCCTCCTTCGGAAGAGTTCGGGGACCATGCATGCATATAGTATGAGGCAAAAAAATGAGTTTAATTTCCGTGCCAGACTGCCAGAACGATAGAAGTGCACTCAAATGTGACCTCGACCAGCTGGCTGCTACTCTTGGAAGTTCAGAATTCTAACTATTACGAATCTAGAGTATATGATTAATATGATTGTATATATAACACTGGGTAATTATATCTCATTTATTAAAGCATCTTGTACATTTTTTTATGGTAGTAGCCAAAATTTTATCGCACTCTGCATATCTTCCAAGGCACTACATGACATAACACAGTCCAGCACATTAGAAACATAATAAAGGCCAAAACGCAACTAGTGTACACACCGTAGATATTCGTGCATCCATTCAGATTTTTTTTTCTTTTTGCGACTAATCCATTCATCTAATTGTGACAGTAAAATCTGGCCGGCTGTCCGGAGCAAAAAAAAAATCTGGCTGGCTGTGGACAGATAACAGAATTAGACCAAGGACATGCCCGAGTTTGTTTTCCTATGCAGATTGATCTTTTCACTGTCGTCTTATTAGAAACAGTTTTAGCTACTTACACAGGAAATTTTAATTTAACTAGATGATTCCCCGCACGTTGCTGCCGGAATTTTATAGTGGTATATAGAGCATAATTCATGGAGCAAGAAATAATGAAATAATGAGAGTTTTTAATATATGCGGTTAGTATAATGAAAATAGTGGGAAAGTATTCAGCACAACTCCTACAGCTCTTTTATTATAAAATAGAATTTGTCCAAATAAGAATATTTAATTATTGATTCAAGCAACAGTATAACTAATTGTAGGTAGTAGGAGTGTAGTTTGTGGGAAGCTTGCATGTGTGGATCACAAAGTTCTTCATGTGGTGAAAACAACATTATAAGACTGAATGCAGGATATAGCTCCAAGAATTTTCAGGGTCATCCATCTTTGAAGATCATACAAACGGACACTGCCTTAAAAGAAAATGGGAATCGTCAATCAATTTGAACAAATACATTGAACGGAAGAATACAGAGGAGCAAATAATTCTACATACGGAACAAGGTGCATATATAACTAACTAAATTCAGAGATGGTCAGATGGGAGCTTCACGCACGTAGCAAGTGTAAAATAAAAATAAACACGACCAGAATCTCCAACGTCTCCTAGTGATGTGGAACTAGTGTTTTAGCATTCAATATTTAGTATAAACTTTCCTATCAAATACCTCCCAGTGAGGATTCACATGTGCTATAACTAGTGGTAGTGTTTTATTACTACTTAAAACACTATGAGAACTCTACCATTTCGGTAGTGAAAAGACATATTTGATTTGAGAGTTTGTACCAATGTCAGAAGCAATAGGATTATAAAGCAATGAAGCAGCAGTGGCCCTTGCCGGCAAAAGGTAGCCACCTATATCAAGCTGGACGATAAAAATTGGGAGGCCGGTCGGGACAACATCAGTCACAGCTATCATGGGAAGCTGTTTCAGGATAGAGACTACAATGGCTTGTATTTGCATGCGGGCAAGTGGAAATGTCAAAAGAGATGACGAACACTTGTGCGTCAGTAATAAAAATTGAGATTTGCATGCATGTATGATGATGTGGCTGCATGAGAAGCAAAAAAAAAACAGTGGGAGTCTTCTATTTTGGTATAGTAGACAGTAGATAGTATAGATAACCGAATAAGCTATGCTCCTACATGGCCTTATTTTTAAGTGATATATAGCGTTAATTAAAAGTTCATAATAAATTTAGGATCCACAACTGATCAAAATTGTTTATATTTACTCTTGGCGTCGAGTTTGGAGATCATGGGCTCCAACGAAATGCAAAATCTTAGACGGCTGACAGACTCGAGAGGAGAGGACTTCCACATCCCAGTCACTGTCCATTTTGCGACCAGGAGGAGGAGAACATCCAACATCTTCTAACCACCTATGTGCTTGCACGGGATTTCTGGTACCAGAGTCTATCTATGTTGGGCCTGCAAGATCGAGTACCTATCTCTCATGAACTTCGCTGATTGGTGGCGCAAAGCTACCAAGAAACTGTCGAAAGAAAAGAAGGGGCTAAACACAGTTATTATCCTAGGGGCATGGATCCTTTGGAAGCATCGCAATGCTTGTGTCTTTGACGGAGCTCCACCGAGGATTTCTAGTCTCTTGCAAGCTTTTAAAGAACAGGAGTTGTGGTGCCTCGCAGGTGCACAAGGCGGTCTAGGTCACGACTTGGGCTAGTTAAACTAATTTGGGAGGTTTTTGGTCAAGTCTCTTCCTTGAGGTTTTTCTATTCAGTGCAACCTATGGTGTTTCATTCAACCCCAAAGTGAGGTGGTGGTGTTCATGTAAGGGCTGATTCTTTTCTCTCAATAATACAAAGATGCGCAGCATTCCAACGCATTTGAGAAAAAATGGTTTACCTTTTTTTATAGTATGCATTGCAAAGTTTATTCAGTCTCCGACTTCAAAAGGAGTCTATAATTAATTAATTAGTACAAATAAGATTAATGAACATATTATTGTGGAAATTGTTCTCATTTAAACAAAAGTAAATATAATTTTACTAGCTCCGGTCAGCATAATTATACGCATGTCTTTTTAGACCAGAGTCTACTCAAGATTTTGAATACTTGACTATCAATATCTTTCAAAATACATATATTGGGATTATGGAGGATATTATTTTTGTATGCACACATTAATAGTTTATAAATTTATTAGATTTATAAACATACCGCCAAAAAAATTGTACTAAAATTATGAAGTCTCCAATGCCAAGCTGGAGGTGGGCGCTCGCTCGAGGTCGAGGTGGGCGCTCTCCAATTGGCTCGAATTGGACGGATACGGTTATACAGGCTGCAGCTGAAAGGTGTGCACGACGACGCCGGAGTTGGCCCCTCGTGTTTGTTCTTTTGTTTGATTAGCAAGTGAGATTACTGGAGCTGGAGGCGTTATTCACTGGAATTCTCTCGATCGAGGAGCTCGATGCGAGGCTTATGGCTCCAGGCGGCCGGGGACACTCGGATCGACACAGAGATGCTCTCGTATCTGATGGTGTCACCTACGATGGTTACCACACGCGCACGGTAATACCTGAGCACAGGCCCGGTCCTGTGAATCTAGCGACATGGAGCGGAGCTAGAAAAATATTCCTTTACTCTAACTCTAATAATATATATAATGATGTTTCTAATGAATATAATGTATGAAAAATATTTTTTTTCTTCTTGTGATTATATCAAGTCATCTATCTTTCTCTTCTTTTTTTTTCTTTTCTCCCTTCCAGATGTATGCTTTTTGGGCAACATGAGTTTACTATAGATTTAGAAATTAGTAAGTTACTTAAGAAAAATTATGCAATACTCAATTTAATTTCAGAATTGCAGAAAATTCAATGTCATACTAAACATGTGTGTTGCACTATAAGAGATTCCTAAATACCAAATCTAAAGAATATATACTTGACATACATACACAAACACAATCAAGGGGCTAAGGGGCAATTTCTAACCTCGGTTACATCCGTACATACGCAGACCAGGAATTGAGAGTGGGCCGAGGCCAGTCGCTGGTTCTGGTTGTTGCCGCGAGCACGCGACGCCGACGCACCACCACGCATGGTGCAGTCTCACAAAGTTGCAGGTCACAGCGGCGAAGAAGGCAGTCACGGCCGCACGGCAGAAGGGCAGAACGCAGCTGACGCGGAAGCCGATTAGCTGAATCGACGCGAGGGAAGACAAATCGGCAACCACGTAAGGGGCCATAGAAAGAATATACCATACCTATTTACGTATCTGGGGTCAGGCCCCTTACCGTCGAGGGCCCTGTTCGGCGGCACAGCTCGAACCCCCCAGGGCCGGGCCTGCCTGAGCAAGAACGCAAGCGGACTGCAGAAGGGTCCGGTTTCGTTGACGTTAAGCTTCATGTTGGGCTGACCAACCGAAGTTATCAAGTCCAAAACAAAGCATTCACATCTCTAGCACCGTGCAAAATTTCTTAGGAAGTCTCCAACAAAGCATCTTTGTTAATTATTAGAAAGCCTCCAACAGAGCATCTATGTTGATTATCATAAGATGCATTAGATAAAAGATAAATCGTAGAATTCTTTTAAAAAATATTCGGTCTTCGAATTAGTAGACTTAAAATAATCATCAAAAGTAATAGCTATTCGATCTATTATGTTTTAAAAAAATTACCCATCTCTGTCACTGTAAAAAGTTCATTAAGTAACCCTTAAATTTGCATATAAATTACACAAAAAATATCATTATAAAAGATAATTAAAATAACCCTAATTTATATATATTCATTTTTACCATTACGAAAGCCAATGCAAAAAAAAACCCCTAAATTAACTTTTATATTGCTCAAATCTGCTATTATGAAAAATATACATATGTAATTCTTTTTAATGTGTATCTAACTTATAATCCACCTCTGTTCGGTATTAGATCAGAGAGTTTTGGGATACTCACCTCATCTAATATATGTACGTGCGTGTAAGGTGAGATCTAGTCGAGGGCTTGGATGCACCTGCCAAGAGACGACATTGCAATAGGGAGAGTACTTTTGATGAGCACACGCAACATTGCCAGATGAAGAAACCTCACCGGCGAGGATGAAGACAAGGAGCATCTGCGCCATGAACCATCGACGGATGGAGGTCCAAATTAACAACCTACCACTTCAGGTGCCAGTTGTAATTTTATTCAACAAAAACTATGTAGAAAACTAGATCCATAGGGGCGTGATTGGATTAATCAGGCCCAACTTGGCTGCCGTGGTGCAGGCTCACAATGTTTGGTTGGCTGGGCTTAGGCTAGGGCCTGGTTGTGGACAAGCAAGAGGCAGCATGTGGCCTGGCTCGATAGAAACAAAATCCTAATTCCCCCACTGTATATCGGATCGAACAGAACGGTGACCAAAGACTTGCTTCGGCTTCTCCGCACGTCCTAGCGCTGCAAACCCTGCCAACCGAACAACTAGTCCTTACATGGCATCAACCTGGCCAATAGCAGCCTGTATCTGAGATACAAAACTGGCTCGAAGGAGAAGGCTACCAATCACGCCCTAGAAAAAGGGCTCGCACCACCCCTCCTCGTTCAGGCAAGTTTGCCTGAGGGAAAAAAGTTCAGGCAAAACAGTATTCATAGAGCAACCATGAACACCCACCGTGGATTTACGACATGTGTTTATACATATGCATTCAATGCAAGGAACTATTTAATTTAGGAGAAACAGTTAAAAATAAAAATTACAAGTCTCTCATACGTTAGATGCATGGATGTAAACATGTGTCACAAATCTATGATAGGTGGCAATGGTTGCTCCATTTGTAACTGTGCCCACCTGATTTTTTTTTCCTGCTTGAGGGGGGATGGGAGGGGCCTGGAAGCTTGAGGAACTGGAGAGCTCTCGGTGCCAAGGTCCCTATGAATGATGACCTTTGTTCACGAGCTTGGGTTACTTGGTTTTGTGCCAGTAAAAGAGATACTCAAACTAAGCTGCTGTTGTGGGAAAAAATCGAAATAGCATACAAGTTTCTAGCCCATAATGTTCGTTTTGTCTACAAAACATAAAAAACAAAACAATACACTTACATTTTCCAAGTTCTCGGGAAACAGCACTTTGATTTATTCAAAACAAGACATTACACTTGCACACTTGACACTTCCTAACAGGTCGATAAAAGCGACGCATACATATATGGATAAGCTTATTCCTATATATAGAACGTCGTACGCAGACGACGTATATAGTAGTGCAACGTACGGAGTACTACCGATGACAATAACAACGACAATTGTGTTACTATATAGTAGGCGACCGGCCAGAGCGAGTGTCCATCTATCCCGTGTGTCATATTTGCTGCAAATATTCGTTCGTCACGCCTCGGACCAGGTGATGGGCACCTCCCCATCGTCGGTGTTGAGCCCGAGCGCTTTCCACACCGCCGGGGACCCATCCACGATGTTGTTGGCGCACGGGGGCTCGAAGTTGTGCTCATCGTCGCAGCCGTGGAGAGAGTCGCACTCGTCTACAACCATGGCCGTCACGGACCGGCCGTTGCTCGCCCTGATCACGATGCTATTCTGGCACCGCTTCCCTTTGTTGAACCACCCCGTGGACAGCGCCACCACCTTCACGTCGTCGTCGAAGAACGTGCCGGTGCAGCTGGACGCGCCGCCGCCGTCTCCGCCCTTCGCGAAGCTGTTGAGCGTCAGCGTGGCGCGGGTGCGGGCCGTCACCGGCGGGGAGCACGCGAACGTCGTGTAGCGCTTCCCGTCCTCGCAGCAGACGGAGTCGTTATCAGGGTTGCAGCTGCCGGACTTGCCGCGGATGGAGCCGTTGGGCTGGCAGGGCTGGAGGAGGGCGCGATGGGGGAAGGTGGCAAGAGATACGGGAAGGATGGCCGCGAGCGCCAAGGAGAGACGAGCTATCGTTGTGCTAGCCATGCTCGCTGTTTAGCTACTACTCTCGTATCTTTCTCAGTGCTGCTGCTAGTGCTAACCACAGTGGAGAGTGGAGAGGCTATGCTTTTGTGATTCTGTGCTGTAGGCAAGCATGTCCTTATATAGCCGCGAGAAATGAAAATGTGAAACATGGCTTTGGGGTTTTGGTAGTTTGTCAGTTAACCGTCCAGTTGGGAACATCTGCTGTCTGTCTCCCCGTTCGGTTAAACTCTACGGTGTGCTTAGATTCTAAAGGTCGAATAAAGAAGTGATTTCAGCCAAAAATCATCAACGTTACTTCAGTGGCCCGGTTAGACCATTTTCATGCCTAAAACGATGCCGTTCGACCATCGGATTGGAACAAAACCTTCTAAGGGCCGTTAGACCCTATCTTTTTCATGAGTAGAGTTTGTGAAGTTATATCTGTGGCTGAAAAATATGGAGCGAGCAGTCCCAACAGGCCATAAGTCTATCTCCACGTCTCTTATACTCTCGTGTTCTTCCTCTCCCATCTCACAACTACTGGTACACAAACAGCAATTTAACTGATTAATAAAATTGATTTTTACTGGTGGTTTTGACTGCCAGCATGAAAGGGCAATGAAATTAAAGCATTTTCACTAGCCATTTACGGTCAAAATCACCATCAGTAAAAAAAAATTGTTTTCACTAACGGTTTGTTTAAACAACCGTCAATGTAAATGAACCTTCACTAATGCTTCTTCTTAGCATAAAATCAATTGAAAAAAACCAGTGTGAGAAAATAGGAAATAAATTTCACGTCCAGTCCACGCCACCACATAACCCCATGGCCAGGTAAGCCATAAGAATTTTTGTACAAAAATGCACACTTATGTAACTGTTTTCTAGGATCCAAACCCACAACCTCCCTCGTGTGCGAGTCTTTTCTTACCATCATACTAGCTACACAACTGTTGTCAATAACAACATGAGGACAATTCCTGTTGAATTTCAATGATGATTTTCTTAGGTCTCTTGTGTATAGAAATCATTCCCGAAAATCATCTTTTAAAAATATCCTGACAAAGTTGTAGAATATTTGGGCACCTAAATGCTCCTGAATGAAAATATTTTCAACTACAAAGTGGTAGACCTCACCAAGTTCTATAATTTTAGTATAAAAATTGGCTTCATCCAGTTTCACATGAAAGAATTTGTAAACTTTATATATGTGTTATCTAGAAATGGATTTATAGTGGAAGCCGCTTATGACAACCACATCTAATAAAAGTGAATTTCTAGTAGCGACTGACCTAACAGATAACCATTTTAGAAATAGACCTATTTCTGCTGGCAGTTTTCTTAAGCATCTGCATGTAGGAATGCCCATTTGTAGTGGGAGTTGCTACATGCGGATGCTTAAAAAATAGCCTGGCTCTGCCCCTACCATGTAATAAGTGTGGTCTCCATTATCTAAAAAATGGTAAGAAGAAGGCGTGCACACCGCTGTCCAACCAAATCTAAAGGTACACAAAACTCGACATATTTTGCTAATGATATCTATCATCCTATATCTAGCTAAGCTTGAAATTTTGATCCTTAAGGTAGGGATTGGAAGGTTTGGCCTTTTTTCTTTTGGCTCAAATTTGTGTATGTTGTTCTCTGTAACTTTCTTTGTCTAATGGCATTTTGCTGTTCTAAGCTTTGGTCGATTTGGACACTTATGCTTGTGTAAGATGTATTGTGCTCATGATTAGTATGTTGTAGGTCCAGCCAAAAGTTATAACTTTGTCACACCCGGTTTTCTAAAGAACAAAACCAGGCTAATCATATGTGTGCCCAGGAAGTCCACACATATGTCAGAATGAAAAAGTATCAAAACAATGTTTATATAAAGCGGAAAACATACTATATTAACACTTACAACTATCAGAGTGTCGCGGAACGGTCACTAATCTTTTCTTCAGGCTCCAACATCACAGGGACGGCTGACTGGGGGTTCCATATGCCAAGCACTTCTGAAAAAGACTTCTGGAAACTCCACTACACTTTCATCCTTCTTCTAAGCAACACCTTACTACACACTGAAGTGTGATGGAAATAGCAAGAGTGAGTCCATGTCGAACTCAACAAATATAACACAGGGTTCATGAGGCTCAAAGGCATAACATAGGTTTATCAGCATGTAGCTTTTAATTAGCATTATTTCAATATATCAATAATATCAAAGTGTCTCAATGTAACAATAAACATATGATCCATGTGAAATGATTAACGAATAGCAAAAACATATCCATTATTAATGATCAACTATTCCATAAGGGTCCAAGGCCACTCGTGACCGTGAGCACGGCTGTTATAACAGTTTTACACTCTGTAGAGGTTGTACACTTTCACTGTGAGTCGTGATTTACCCTTTCGCCCGAGGTGATCAGCCTCTTGACCCACTACCAAGGAAGGTCGGCAGGGTTCACTATGAAGTCTTTCAAAGGTTCGTCTAACAAGTTAGGGCCATTAGATTTCACTCGGCAAACAGATGTAGAGCTCCCCTTCCAAATGGCACAATAACGCGCAGCCTATACACATGAGGATAGAGGCCGCACTATACCCGATTCGTCAAGCCATTCTTACGCCATAAAGGAATACCTCTAACAAGCTAGAAAAGGTCCTTCTATATGACTAAAGCCAGAGCCATTATAGCCCTCACAGTTGTACTGTAAGTCCCGGATGTTCGCTTACAGATGAGTCCTTATGGAGAGTAACAAGAGCACCAAAGTAACCCCATGCTCTAGTACCCTTAAACAGTAATAAAATCATCTTTTAATGTTTATTGCATATTCCATTAGTCAAATTACATGATCATAGTTCATGTTAAGCACTAGCAATACTACTCAATGCAATATAATAGGTATCAATGTGTAGGATCAATCACTAAGTCATCCTTAACAAGGGAATAGATGCATAATGATATTATTTGCATAATGTGAATAGGACAACAAGGATAATCCCATGCTATACTTGCCTTTCTTCCAAAGTTAAGCTGCTCAGAAATCTTCAACTGCTATCTTTTGGTCTCTAGCTTCTGCTTTGACTGTCGCTCCTTAGCTCCTGGTCTTCAGCGCTCGCGGATCACAGCTCTACTCGTTGCAACCAAGTAGAACAAACAGACAATAAACACAACTAAGAACAACACACCAAACAAACAAAAGATAAACTAGAAAAGAGCGCACTAATCGACACGACTTGATGCTAGCGCAAGAACGACGGAGAACGGAGCTACCGTTAACAAGACACGACTATCGATAAGCTTGTAACATACTAAAAGAGAAAACTATATGCTTGATTCATTTTAGTTATCAAGATAAGGTGATTAACATTTTCAGAGAAATATCCTAAAGTTGAGTTAATCAAATTATAAAGTCGAAGTTAAATTCTACTTATAAATATAAACTTTTCATTGTATTTAAGTTAGTTAACTATTTGTATCTTAGAAAACATAGAACATGTGACAAGCTAAATGTAAGCATTTACGTTTCATGTTTAAGCTAAGAAGTCATAATTGAAAAAGTCGTTTAAGTTGATATTAACCATATTAACATCTATTTATAAGATACCGGAGTTATAAACCTAAGTTGTTTTTAATAAATTAATAGTCATTAGATAAACATTAATCAACTCATTTTATGTGTAACTAAATAAATTATAATTAACAAAAAAATATTTAAGTTGTTATTTACCAAGCTAACATTTTATTATTTTTAAAAGATCGGAGATAAACCTAAATTACTTTTAATTACAAGAGACATTGAATAAATACTAATCAAATTGCACTTAACCCAACTTTATATAAATCATGTTTAAACTAGGCAATTACAATTAATAAATACGTATTTAAGTTGACAAGTAGTAATTATAAAAAGATTGATAATGTCCTATGTTGCTTTTATTTAGAACCAAGTTTGCATAGTCATTAATCAAAGTAATAGGATTAATCTAATCAACATGTGACATATTAAATGGCATTGTTCACGTGTAGCTAACATAGGCATGGTCGCAAAGCAAAAAGATGGAACCACAACCCTGGGTTGGTTTTTAATTAAAAGATATTAAATCAATATTAATCAAATATTATATAAAAGAAATAACTACACGTTTGATTATTTTGATTAAGTGAAACTATGTGAAGCATTATTAATTCAGATTACAGAAATCTCATGTTAACTAAAAGGCCGAGTTAAATCTAATCATACTTTAGTTACAAATATTTTAATGTCTTTTATATACGGATTATTCTTTGACTTGCAAAAACAAAGTAAATTGTGAACATCTAATGATGTACACGTGCGGTGTGTGTTTACCCTAAGTACAGTTAAAGACATATTTAAGTTAACAATTAATCAAACTAACATGTTATGTATAATCGCTAGGATATAAACCTAGCTACATTGCTTCTAATCATATTACTAATTGCATGTTAATTAAATTAATATTTAATTCATATATCACTAGCATGTAACACGTCTACGCCGATAGCATGTAGCTTCAGTTGGCATGATCGTAAAATCACAAGAATGAGTTACTATACTAGGTTGCTTTAATTAAAAATACATTAAATAAATATTGCATGTAAATCAATAAATTTATAATTGGGTGACACGATATACTCTCTCCGTATCGGAAAAAAAACGTCGTCCTGGCTCCTCTCCTTGTTTGCGTAAAGAGCGTCGTTATGCACCTGCAGCCGCTAATCTGGACGGGATTGCCCTTCCCTCTTCGATCGCCGCACCGTGCATTTACTCCGCGCCACGCCCGTTCACCTCTCATGCGTCGTCCACACTCGCCGCTCTCACTTTCTTAAGCCCTCGTCTGTGCTCGCCGCTTGCCGCTCCTCACGCGCCTTGCTTCCTCGCGTCGCAGGTCTCCACGGTCCGTTCTCATCTTCTAGTAGGGACGTTTAGATCAAAGCTAGCAAACGAACTGGCCATGTGTTCTGCTGGTTCTAGTACTACACAGGCGCATGCAACACGGGAATAAATAGCCAGGCGATGGAACCCAGATGTCGGAGCCAGCCAAGCAAGCGCGAAGTGAAAAAGTAAAATACGTGCAACCAGAACGCTAAAACCGTGCGCGTAAAAACAAAATTAAAACGAAGAAACGATAAAGATATTACGAACCAGTGGCAGAACCGCAAATACTTCATCTTCTATCTCCATCCATCCGAAGGGCCTCGGCCTGGGGGCGACAAAAGAAGGAGGAGAAATATTTAATTTACTACACGAGAGATTTCTCAAACTAGGGGCTCCTCTACGGTAGTTTTGGTGTGCTTTTACCCAAGGGATAGGTACGTATATATAGGGAGGAAAACTCTCCACCTCCATGTCAAATAGCGATACGGTGCTAATTTACGTTGCACCATCCACGTTTACTAATAGGCCTAATTAATTATAAAAGCCCATTAGTAAATAAAGACATGGGCCTTTGGGCATGAGGAAATCTGAGATATTTTATTATTTTCGGAATTAATTAATTTCATAGATAAAATAATTCTAGAAAAATCCAGAATTGAATTTTAAGCCACGAAAAATACCCCGAAGGCTCCGAAAATTTAGGGAAAATTCTCAGAGATATTTTAGAATGAGACGAACCCAAATAAAGTATTTGGAGCTCATGAAAAGATTGATGAAGAGATCAAGGAAAAAGATTAAGCTCACGGAAATTGAAATTTTAAATCCAGAAAATACCAAAAAGTTTTCCGGTGAGAAGTAAACGTCGTCCTATGGTATTTTGAAAATAATAGCACTCACCAACACCAAAGACAAGCATCACACAAACACCACATTATCAAATTAATATGAGAAAGTTTAAAACCACAATTTTCTATATTTAAATTAGCAGCAACTTAACTTATCTAATAAATTTATTCAGATATTGAAATTATTTATTTTATTTAGTGTTTCCTATGCACAACCCAAAATTAGAAATTTTTGGGGTGTGACAACTTCCTCCTCCAAAAAAAAAGGCGCCAATTTTGACGGCACAACATATTCTTCAGGTCAAATGGAGGCCCAAAGACCGTAGTAGAGGCCCTCCTCACGTGATTAGCATTAGATCGAAGAACTTTGACTAGGTAAACGATGATCCAACAAGTAGGCCTGTGTCGAAGATATGTACCCTCACGAGACGTTGGAGCTGATTGCACCGGGGGCCCATGTACGAGACTGAATTGTAGAAAATGGCGCCCTGCAGCAAATCAGCGTCGAAGGCGCATGACCGATCGAGCTTTAGGCCGGTCGGCTGGCTGTGCCCAGTCCACCGAGGCAGGCGCCGGTTTTGCAATAATCTAGTGCAGAGTGCAGACAATGTGTTGGGTCAATAGGCGGAGGAGCAAGTCCAACACTCTGGAAGCCCCCGACCAGTTTACGCCGAAGTTAGCAAGACCTCCGGCGTTTGCGGCGAAGGCCCCAGCCCTGCAAGCAGCGGAGGCTGCGTTAACCGATCAACATGAAGTTTCCCTATTTCTGTATGCAGGTAGTACGAGTCAGAAGTCACCACCCCTACGGTCGGGGGAGGGGGGGAGGGGCTGTTTTGGGCTGATAATGGGCCTTCACCAACGGCCAACAAGCAAAGGCGGTTCGCGAGGACCTTTCCCAAAGTGCCCTTGTCGGTGTACACCGAGCTGTAGAATATTCCCGGTATGTACCTCCGCTGACACGGGCCATTGCAGTCATTGTATCTGGCAGTAAACGATACCCTATAAAAGGGGGATGTAAACATTGTAAAGGGATGGTTGGTGAATACATTAATGAAACCATAGCTTTCCTTGTGTTCACTAGACGCAAGCCTCCGCTCGGGGCACCGTCCAGGCGAAGGTGCTTTTTGACTCACCTGCTGGAATACGTTATTCCAACATTGGCGCCCACCGCGTGTTGGCCGAGAAAAGCCCACGATGGCAGGGAAGAGAAAAGCCTCCACAAGAGTGCCAGTGGCCTCCGCCCCGAGAGGAAGGCCTAGGCGCAACACCCGCAGCACATACGCCCAGTGCAAGAGGACCAAGCTAAGGAAGCAGCAGTCCAAGAGCAACCTCCGGCCCCGGAGGTGCAGCAAGCGCCAGGCCAAACACCTGAGCAAGAGCTCCAGCAGCTGCAGGCTCAGTTGTAGAGCATACAGCAAGAAAGGGATAGAGTTGCGGCGGCATTTGCCGCAAGCCAGCAAGCGGCCCAAACTTCAGCCCATGCGACAAAAATCAGGCAACAACTCACCCTGTTATAAGCAGAGATACAAAGCTTGCAGCCTACACAACCACCTTCAAGCACACCCCGCCAGGTTCACTCAGTAAGTCAAAACCAGCTCAATCCCCCATCACCCTCAATAGCTCAACCAACCTTCGGCTCACCTCTCACAACCCCACAAGCACGAAGAACCATAGATTCTAAATCCCCACTATCCGAAGGCATTCAAACATCGCCATGGCCAGCTTCCTATAAGCCAATCACACTTTCCAAATTTAATGGGAAATCAGACCTACACCAATTCATTATGAGCTTCGAAGCAGCGGTAGCCTCCGCAGGGGGGACGAGACAGTCCTAGCCAAATCCTTTGTCATCGCAATCGAAGGTGATGCGCTGGCCTGGTACTCCATGCTCAAGCCAAGCACAGTATACTCATGGGAGAACCTCCGCGACAAGATCCTAGCAAATTTAAAGGTCTTCACTTGTGAATCCCTGACATCCACAGACTTGTTTCAATGCAAACAAAACCAAGGAGATGCATTGAGGGATTATTTCTGACGGTTTGTGCAAGTCAAGACGAAGGCTCTAGATGTCCCAGAAGAGGTGGCCATTGAAGCAGCAATCAAGGGCCTCCGCATAGGGCCCTTCGTAGCTCACCTGGCCAGAGAAAAATCAACATCAATGCAAGAGCTGTACAATGAGTTCGAGAAGTATTATAAATCAGACAATGACCTCCGCAAGAGACTAAAAAGAGTAGAATCAGAACAAGCAACAAGGAAACAACAGGAATACTAAAAAAACAATGCAAGCCAAGGCCAGCAGTAGCAAAAAGCAGGCCCAAAGCCAGCAAGTTTTCAACATTGAGTAGCCTAGTAATAGCCAGCAAGGACAGACACCTGCGCAGGCAAGAGCACAAAACGCAGCCCAAAGGTCCAACCAAGCAAAGGGAAACGGCAGCCAAGGCAGAAATTGGAGCAAAGACAAAAAACAGAGGCAGCATAAGCAGTACTATTTCTTCCACGAAGAAGAGAAGGGGTCTCAAATTCAAAGCAGAAGCCCCAGAAACCAAAGAATTTAATCTAGGCCACTCCAAACAAGTATTCTTATCAACCGAAGGCTCAAGTACCTCGATAAAGTTTAAGTTCTTGTTTTGTGTTGAAGAACAACAGCAAGGGGGAGGTGATTGCCAAATATATTGGCAATGATAGAAATGTTTATCTTAACACCTCTATTTGGGTTCCTAAGATTCTTGTGACTAACATGCAAGGCCCCAAGAATGTTTGGGGACCTAAATCAAGGAACTAAACTTGTTTTGTAGGCATACTCCTCCGGTGGGTCAAGTTGGGTGCTTGACAGCAGCTGTACAAATTATATGACCAGAGAAAGGAGTATGTTCTCATCGTATTCCCCAACAACAAATTCAAATGAGAATATCATATTTGGTGATAACTCCAAAGGGGAAGTGATCGGTCTTGGTAAAGTTGCTATAACACTTGATCATTCTATTTCCAATGTCTTACATGTAGATTCGTTGAGTTATAATTTATTGTCCGTTTCTCAATTATGTGAGATGGGCTGCAATTGTCTCTTTACGGATAAAGGTGTGGAAGTCTTTAGGAGAGAGAATTCCTCTATTGTCTTTACGGGTCAGTTGAAAAACAAGCTTTACCTTGTTGATTTCAGCAAGAGTAAAACTAAGATTGAGACCTGTCTAGTGGCAAAATCTAGCATGGGTTGGCTATGGCACCACCGACTAGCCCATGTTGAGATGAGAAACTTGGCCAAACTCTTAAAAGACAACCACATTCTTGGGCTAACTAATGTTCAATTTGAGAAAGACAGGATATATAGCGCTTGCCAAGCCGAAAAACAAGTAGGTGTACCTCACCCACCAAAGAGCATCATGACTATCACTCAACCGTTGGAGTTGATTCATATGGATCTCTTTGGACCGGTTGCCTAACTTAGCTTTAGGGGTAACAAATATGGATTAGTAATTGTTGATGATTATTCCCGTTTCACTTGGGTATTCTTTGTCTATGATAAGTGTTAGATACAAGATAAGGTGAAAACCTTTATTAGAAGAGCATAAAAGGAGTTCGGTCTTCCCATCAAGAAAGTTAGAAGTAACAATGGGACCGAATTCAAGAACATCCATGTTGAAGAGTTTCTTGATGAAGAGGGCATCAAGCATGAGTTCTCAACTCCATACACCCCTCAATAAAATGGTGTAGTAGAGAGAAATAATAGGACACTCATTGACATAGCAAGGACAATGCTTGATGAGTACAAGACATCAGACCTCTTTTGGTGTGACGCCATCATCACCGCTTGCCATGCCATCAACCGCCTCTACTTACACAAGAAACTCAAGAAGACTTCATATGAGCTTCTCACCGATAACAAATCAAAGGTGTCTTACTTTAGAGTGTTTGGGTGTAAGTGTTTCATACTTAACAAGAGACCCAAAACCTCTAAATTTGCATCTAAATTTGATGAAGACATTCTTCTTGGTTATGGATCAAATGAGCATGCCTATCGTGTCTTCAACAAAACCATGGGTAGAGTTGAAGTAACGATAGATATGACATTTGATGAATCTAATGGCTCTCAAGTAGAGCAGGTTGATTCAAGTGTTGTAGGAAAGGAGGATCCACCATATGAGGTAATCAAGCAAATAGCTATTGGCGACATTAGGCCACAAGAAGATCAAGCTACTAATGAAGAGGATCCCCAAGCTGTTGTTGCACCAATTTTCGCTGACGTACTCCACAAGAAAGGGCAGCACTCACCTGCTGTGATTCAGCAGGGTGGCAGTGCCGTGCCTGAGGGCGGCAGTGTCGCCCCTCCACCTCAGCAGCAGTTTCTCCAACTCCTACTCTACAAGTTCAAGGGCTCAACCTAGAGCCTATTTTTGAACAAGAAGAAGCTGAAGGTCTAGAAGAAGAAGAAGGAAGTGTTGAGCATACAAGGCTATGACAAACTATACAACAAGATCATCTTGTTGACAACATCCTTGGAAGCATCTGAAGAGGGGTAACAACTCGTTCACATTTAGCAAACTTTTGCCAATATTACTCATTTGTTTCCTCTTTGGAACCTCTTAAGGTAGAGCAAGCACTTGGAGATCTAGATTGGGTCATAGCTATGCAAGAAGAGCTCAATAACTTCGAGAGAAATTAAGTGTGGACCTTGGTGGAAAGGCCCAATACCAATGTCATTGACACTAAGTGGGTCTTCTGCAATAAGCAAGATGAGAATGGCATGATGACAAGGAACAAGGCAAGATTGGTGGCCCAAGGCTTCACTCAAGTAGAGGGCTTGGACTTTGAAGAAACATATGCACTGGTGGCAAGGCTTGAAGCAATTCGCATGCTTTTAGCCTTTGCTGCCCATCATGACTTCAAGCTATACCAAATGGATGTCAAGAGTGCATTCCTCAATAGTCCAATACAAGAGTTGGTCTTTGTCGAGCAGCCACCGGGTTTTGGAGATCCCAAGTTTCCCAACCATGTCTACAAACTTCAAAAGGCACTCTATGGGCCTAAGCAAGCACCAAGAGCATGGTATGAATGCCTTAAGGAATTCTTGCTTAAACAAGGCTTTGAAATAGGCAAAGCGGATCCTACACTCTTTACTCATAAAGTTGGAAATGATATATTTGTGTGCCAAATATATTTCGATGACATAATATTTGGTAGTACTAATCATGTGTATGTTGAGGAGTTTAGTACGATCATGACCAAGAGATTTGAGATGTCCATGATGGGTGAGCTGAAGTTCTTCCTCGGATTTCAAATCAAGCAAGTGAAGGAAGGGACTTTCATAAGTCAAACCAAGTACACCCATGATATGCTCAAGAAGTTTGATATGGTGAATGCAAAGCCTATCAAAACTCCCATGCCAACCAATGGACATCTTGATCTAAATGAAAATGGGACAGCCGTGGACATCAAGGTATATCGCTCCATGCTCGGCTCACTACTTTACTTATGTGCATCTAGGCCGGACATAATGCTTAGTGTGTGCATGTATGCTAGATTTCAAGCTAACCCTAAAGAGTGCCATTTATCGGCCGTTAAGAGAATCTTAAGATATCTAGTTCACACACCAAACCTTGGCTTATGGTATCCTAAGGGCTCCAAGTTCAATCTACTTGGCTATTCAGATTCTGATTAAGCCGGTTGCAAAGTAGATAGAAAAAGCACTTCGGGGACATGTCAATTCCTTGGATGGTCTCTAGCATCTTGGAGCTCTAAAAAGCAAAATTGTGTAGCTCTATCCACCGCCGAGGCCGAATATGTTGCAGCCAGTGTATGTTGTGCTCAATTACTTTGGATGAGGCAAACCCTTCAAGATTTCGGATGTCATTTCACCAAAATCCCATTATTGTGTGACAATGAAAGCGCCATAAAGCTTACAAACAATCCCATAAGCCACTCAAGAACAAAACATACAGACATCCGACATCATTTCTTGAGAGACCACAAAACCAAAGGAGATATCGAAATTCGCCATGTGAGCACTGAAAAGCAACTAGCCGATATCTTCACTAAGCCTCTCGATAAGTCAAGGTTTTGTGCTTTGCGTAGTGAACTAAATATCCTTGATTCTCATAACATGGTTTGAAATCTTACATGCCTCTGTTTGATAACCTAGCGACATAGGCAAAATTTGCAAAATTTCAATTATATATGTTTCAAAATAATTTATAAAATCTACTCTAAGTGGCATGACCATTTTCTGTATTTTTGATTGCTTACTGGTCATGATACTTAGGGAATATGTGTCCATGTCTGAGGTAAAGAGAGTCAGAAAGTTATAGCTAAATCCCTATCAATTTGACAGGGTGGCAGTGCCGCCCATTATGGCCGGCAATGCCACCCTCTGAAAACTGCTTCGTTTTCTATCAATTTTGACTGAATCGTGGGGCCCGTTTTCTTCTATCTATTTCTTCTTTGGCTTCATGATTCTCTCTCTCTCGCCCTTAGTTCTGCCTGACGCCACCTCCCTTTTCATCTCTTTCTCTCTCACTAGGACAGGGGCAACGCTGGCCTCCCTGCCCGTGGCAACCACTCTAGCATTGCTGCCCTGACCACCGGCCTCCCTTCCTCACCACTGGTGGCTACTGTAGCCTTGGGCAGGGCTACTCTCTCTCTCCCTCTTCCCTTCACTCCATCATTGGAACTCAAGGTGAAACCCTAACCCTCCTTATCTATGCAATGTGATGCTTCTGGTCATGGATTTTAGTTTCTAGGGGGAGCATGGTGGGTTTAGGAATTGTTTTTGTGGTTGAATCAAATCGATTTGTTATTCACCTGCTAAATGAACTGGGTAGGGTGGTAGTGCTGCCCATGGGGGCCGGCAGTGCCGCCCCCAGTAGATTCCACCTGCCTGACCCCAATTCATTCAATTGATGAACTCCCAAATGGACTGAATTCATCTATCAAAATTATTCCAGTTAGTTCTTCATGCTCAACCTTTCAAGTCCATGGCTAGGGTTTCATGTATGTTCTTGTTGACTATGATTCTAAGATTGTGGTAGAGAACAGAAGTAGTTGGAAGTGGGATTGAGCAAGAACAAGAAACTAGAAGATGATCTTGTGGACCAACTAAGGGCGGCAGTGCCAGCCTCAGGGGGCGGCAGTGCCGCCCTGCCTAGTCTGTTCTAGACAGCATGCTCTCAAAATCAAATTCTAAGTTCTTCTTGTTAAAACCTATTTGTAGCCTCTTCAAACCCTCTATCTTGTATAATTTCTTATCTAGTCCATTCTCTTGCATATATGGAGCAAGGAGGAGATGATAGAAGGGACAAGAGGAAGTTGTTGACCAAGTAATTGTCTTGTTGAGGCAGAGGGAGAGGTGCTGGCAGCAGTGGTGCTGCTCCTTGAGCTTCAATTGACAGAGCAGCACATGAGCAGTATATTGCTGAGGAGGAAAGAAATCAGAGGATCAGGTATACCATTCTTGTGAGGCCCAACACTCCCAACCACCCTTTTTGAGTTTGATGACAGCTATATGAAGGAAAACGATGATGAGTTCGTCCTCAAAGCTCCATAGGACAACATTAGACACCCTATTGATGACTATGCTAAGAGTTGGAAAGGGACAGGTGAAGCTAGAGAGATTGATCCTTATGCTACTGACAAGCTTCTGGGCATTGACTACAGGTTTTGGAATGTCTTCCATTACAACTTCTATGCCACTGCCATCCTAACCATTACAGGTTTTGGAAAGGGACGAATGAGTTTGCTGCTGCAATCAAAACCTATGACCGCTTTCAGTTGATAGATATCATGAGTTTTAGGTATGATTGGAATAGAGAGATCTTAGCCTAGTTCCATGCCACATATTTTTGGAACAGGGATGCTGATGAGATTCATTGGATGACTGATGGTCAGCATTATCGTATTGACTTTGTCACCTTCTGTCGCATTCTTGGTTTTGGGCACATCCACAGGACTTTCAGTCGGATTCATGATGTGCATCGTCTTGAGCCACATGAGGTGAGTTTTCTATGGGATGATGCTAGCAAGGCTAATGGGAGGAGGACCGGGTTGAAAGGATTTTATTACACTATGAACAACCTCTTTAGGATCACTCTCAACCCCAAGGACAATGCAACTGATTTGAATGGATATATCACAAATGTGTTGTCTAGGTTCCCAGATGGTGAAAGATTTAATATTCCAAGGTTCATTTGGGTTGAGTTAGCCTATGCTATGGATGATGGAAGGAGATCTCTACCCTATGCTCCTTATCTTATGTTTAAGATTGAGAGAGTCACTGGACAGAGATTTTCAAAAGATTGTTTTCACACAGTCTACAATATCAAGAAGACTCATGGTGGTAGAGGAGGTAGCGGGACAGCAGCATATCACTCTTCTGGAGGTACATCTTTTGCTCATATAGATATTCCAGAGTCTTCTAGGAGTGGTGGAAAGAGGAAGAACAAGAAGTTTGCTAAGATGGCTGAATGGTTGAAGGCCATTTTCACTACTTGCACCTATGTTGCAAACACTGCATATGAGGACCAGCTAGAGGGTCAGGAAGCTATCAGGGAGGCTAGAGAGCTTGCAGGACTACCACCTCTTCCACCTATTCAGCCTCCACCTCAGTTTCCTGATCTTCCTCGCTTGTCTGGCACTTCCTTAGAGGATGAGGAGTAGCAGGAGAAGCAGGGTAGCGATGATGATGGTGGTGGTGATGAGGGGATACGTGCAGCAGAGGCCAATCCCGCTGTTCAGGAGACCTTACTTCATGTATACTCTAGGAGACCGAGAGACTCTCAGGTAGGTCCTCCTCAGGCAGGTGGTCCTTCCACTTCAGCTCCTCCTCGACGCTCAGCGCGCTTTACTTCGACCACCCACATCGCCGAACAAGCCCGTGTCGAGGAGACCGATAGTGATGAGGAGTGATTTCTCTTCTTTTCTCTGCTCTTTTTGGTATTTGATGCCAAAGGGGGAGAAAATTAGAGGGGTCAATCATTTTTTGACTTCATGTCCAATCTGTTGAGAGTAGTTGTTAGTTTGTGAGTTAGAGAGACGATGAAAACTCTAATTTATGTAATATTGCTACCTATTTGACTCTATTTGCCTCGGATATGGACATGTATTGAGGTTACCTTTTTTAGCCTTTCATATTCTAAGTTTATGTTGTTTCTTTATTCATATTATCTGTTGTGTAAATTTGATTGTGATCTAACTCTGAGGCGAGGCCGGCAGTGCCGCCCTGTGCTTCAACAGCCAGACCTTGTGTGCTTGAACTGATACATTCTATCTTATGCATCATGTTTATTCTTGTGACACCATGTTCAGCACCCCACAGCAGGCATGGATATAGGAGGAGGCCCCAACACACCTAAAATGTGAATTTTGGCCTTAAATGCCAATTTAAGAAATCAAATCTCCATTCACATTTTCAGGAGGAGGCTCCTACACCCATGACTTGAAAATCTCAGTTATAATTTATATCTCTTTGTAAGCTCTAATTGGGTTGTCATCAATCACAAAAAGGGGGAGATTATAAGTGCAATCAAGACCTATTGTGAGTTTTGGTGTTGATGACCACCAAATTAGAGGACTAATGAGATTTATCGAGATGACAAATAGGGAATACAAAAACGAGGATGATGTACAGGTTGCAGGTGCCCCCAATTACAAAAGACGGCTGGACTTAACTCAAGGAGGTTTAAATTCCTTTATGTTTTGAATTTGAGTTAGGAAATGCCGTACTATTAAGGGGGGCTCAAGGACAGTTGGTCAACTGTGCAACCAGATGCTCAAAATCCTAGAATAACATTCTCATACCCAGCCAAAACAGTCAGCCAAAAATCTCCTGATTCTTCCTGTTTTGGTTAGGGCGGTAGTGCCGCCATGTAAGGGCGGCAGTGCCACCCATAAACGACCATTGGGCTATAGGGGGTATTTATACCTCTAGGCCTAGCCCACAACGGTTATCTTCTTTCTCTCTCGGTTCATTTCAAGAACAGATAGACCAGAGCTCACTCTCTCTCCCTCCATTATTGCTCCTCCATCCCTCAAGCAAATCCTTGATTCTAACCGTTAAAACTTGAGAGAAAAGACAACAAAACTCGATTGGAGAGCAGATCCACTGATTTTCACTGTCTAAGAGCATTTGGTTCATATTTGGCCGGCGGTTCTAGGGTTTATTACTCTTGGAGCTTGCTCCTAGCTGGCTAGGCGTTGCCCTTGAGCTTGCCAACTCATGTGGCGGCCTTAGGAGATTTGTAACCTCATTCTCGAAGCTAAGAAATCACCCCTCATTTCAAGAGTTCATTCTCTTGATTTGAGAACGAGGGTAGAGCAAGCCTTTGTGGCAAGCTTAAGCCTTTTGTGGCTTCCTCAACAATGTGGTCTTAGGCAAACCTTGGTGATGAGCTGAACTACGGGATAAATCATTATGTCTTGTGTGTTCTTGCTAGTTCTTATTCTTGCTTAACTGATATTAGGGTTTGTGAGCTCGATCTACTCTTTCGCTAGGGTTCTGTTGTATCCAGTCTTCGAGCTGGACTTTATCTTCATATTACAACACTATGTAGCTCATAGATTCAGTTTACTCTCTGCGAAATCTTTTTCTATCTGAGCACTATTCATAAGCCGGCAGTGCCGCCCTGTCTACTGATAGAATTTGGAGTTGAATTTTTACAGGCCTATTCACCCCCCTCTAAGCCTCCTTAACCTTCTAGGAGATCCTATAGGAAGTACTGTACATATTTCTAAAGGCTTTTTAAATTAAGCATGGTGCTTAGGTTGAAATGTTTTTCTTAATCAAATTAGACATAGAGTCTAGTTTGTTTATTGAAGTAAAAACTCGCTATAGTAGATATTAGATATTTTGCTAGACTAACCCCTATAGGAAAACTCTCAAATCAATTTAGGGTAGTCACGAGATGAATTCAAATAGGAGATGAAGAAAGGTACATTATGAACTTCAACAACTTTGCACAATAAGACACAGCTCATTAATCATAGATGTCAGAACTATATACCTCATTCAACATGGATGAAAGAACTATAAGTATCAATGTTCATTCACTCTGTCTTCTACTGCAAATTACCTTTTACCTTGAGCCATGCTTGTATAAAAACATGATAAATAAAATCTATGCTAAAATAATTTCAACACCATCCTTCCATTAGCATAGAAAGAACATAACAAAATTCTAGATAAACAGCCTGTGTTTTAAAATTGAATATTCCTTCGGGTATGTGTTGTCCCCTAATCCGTTGCAGACATAAGAATGAGTGAGGTGGAAGGTTTAACAAGGTGTCAAAAGATCGAAGAATAGAAAGATGGCGTGACAAAAGGATGAGAAAGAAAGGGTGCAATCTTGGAAACAAGAAGCTCATGAACAGCTCAAGTTACGAGGCTAGACGAACAAGGAAAACTTCAAGCAAAAGGGAAGGAACATCACGCGTCATCTATCCTTCATCACATGGTGTCATCATACTCCAATGATGAAGGTAAATCTTAAGGTAAGTGGTCATTGTTTTCCTTTTGATCTTGGTACACACATAAATAAAGACACAAACATGTTTGAGTTATAATTTTGCTTGACCCAACCTAATTAACTCAACATGTCTTGTTCCTTAAGTTTGTTGATAGCACCACTTTCCTAATCTCATAGTCTTAACCAATTAAACTGAAAAGTGCACGTCTTATTTCTGGAAGACGATAGTCATAATCATGTAAAGATTGATACATTATGCATAGATATACAATACTATCATTGGTTAAGAAATTCAACCCTTTGATCCAAATGCTTTTAAATACTATATATATACTCAATCTTCTGATCTTGTCACTCATAACAAAGCACACAAATGTCAACTTCATCCTGTTCCATGTGCCCAAGGTTAGAGAAGAATAAATAAAATTTTGGTTCTGTTGGTGTTTTTCTACCAACAGAGCCCATGCACTTGATCTCTACCTTGTTTTTGCAAGCAGGACACACTTCGAGCAAACTGTGGAGGGGTTTGTCAACTCCCCAAAATTCTACAAGTGAACGTTCTGAACCTACAAACACTCACACTGAGCAAGATGCTGCCAGCTTTCACTATTAATGCTTCACTTCAAACTGCTGGTCGAGCAAAGAACATGGGTGATGCCATCCTCATCATCACCATCTCATGAGGCGCAGTTATCAAGGTCTCCACCTTAGGGATCAGATGATGCACCTAAGGAATGAACATGGAGAAAAAGTCCTTTATGAAGGACTTAAAAATCTAAACCCTCACCGGAAGGTAACATCGGTAGTTATCCATATTTACTCTTTAGCATTGCATGAGTTATTTTCACTTTAGCATATCTACTTTTCTGCAATGCATTTAGAAAAGAAAAATAAAAAGTTTTATTACTGCATATCATTATTGCATCATAAATCCTAAGCCCCATGTGAATAGATCAACGGTGTATAAACACCCACGGGAATATTCACCGTGGTGGCATAAAAATAAAAATAAATATGCATTCATCTTATTATATTTTCATTGCATTATAGAAAATACATAAATCAAAAAATATTGAGAAAGAGGTCCTGCTGAAACTCTGCTTATAAGAAAAATCAGAAACAATCTCAAAAGCTCTGGACAACTAAGACTTAAGTGGCCAACTACTAACGCTTAATCTGTTCCACAAGTTTTTTTTATCTATTTTGAGTTTCACATGATTTAAAGGACTAGGAAGAACTGACAAGCAAGTGGATCCACCATTGGAGCACTGTCTCAACAGTCATCAACATCAATCAATGCTTCGATAGAGGAAGTACATTTCTGCTCCTAGTCTGCTACTCCAAAAGATCGAACAACTACGTCAACATCTAGCTTGGGGGAGGAGCATCCCCATGTATCTAGCTAAGTATTCCTTTCCCTTTCAGTTTTATTGTGTTATATATTTTCTAAAGAAATAAAAAGATGCATAACAAACAACACAAAAAAAGTTTGTCTTAGCTAGTTATATATATTAGTAAGGTGTGATCTTAAAACTCTACACATAAAATAAAAAGGTGTGTCTAGTTTGTTTTTAAGAGTTGAATAAATAAGAGGACTCAGACTAATCTCTTAAATGGAAATGATGAAGAGTTACTCTGTCATAATTCCTCTCAAGTACCTAGTTTTCAACCTTGAATTCTTCCGAGTTTTGGATAAAGTTGTTTTGATATAAGGATTTACTCTGAACTTGAAACTCGTTGGTAGTGAATGCTTGATCTAAGTCTAGGTAATTGACAGATATGATATGAGAAGGTCTGAGCTGCTGTTTATCTTATTCCTAGTGACACTAGTGTTCTGGAGATTTACTTTTTGAAAACATAAAAATATTACATGATGAGTTCCTGTATGACAAAGCTTGAATTCCCACTAGAGCCATACATGTTATTTAGGCTAGGAAAAGTTTCACATATATGATGCTTGCTTTTGCATTGAGTTTGTCAAGCTTTGTTGATGCCTTATGAGAGGCTTGTCATGCTCTTAAAATCAAGATCACGTACACACCACCACATATGCACTACTCCTACATTGGGGATAGACGTAGAAACATGCCACTCCACCTAGATCCACCCAAAAATGTTTCACTGCTACACTAGGAGTGAACACCAAAAATATATATCCCATAAGATATCCCTCAATAAATGCTCTAAGTTCTTGTTGCTATCTCTCAAAAGTTTTGTTGCAGAAAAAAGGTATATGGCTATGCAAAAATTATTCATAAAAAGAAAGAAAAATATTGAAAAATGGACAGGTGGCTGAGATAACTAAAACAATGGGTACTCCGATGTCTGCCTAAAAAAAGAAAAAAAAGAGATAAATAAGATAGCCCATGTTTTCTTGTAAAGTGTTTCTAAGTTTTAAAAGAGAGATATGTTTTCAAGGAGCAAAGTAGAATTAGGATTAGCCACAATATATCCATCATATTTTCTACACACATGTACATCTTAATTTGATTGTATGATTTAACTCTCTTTGGATCCATTGTTTGACTTTATAATATATGCATTGCAAGTAGGCTCTAGCTTTCTCCCAACCTATAAACTCCACATAAGCCTTAGTAGTAGGAAGAAAAAGGCATAACACCTTTGTTGCCTTGGTGAGAATCCCTAAATACCACATATATTGATAGACTTGAGAGTATCATACATTAGAATATCTGAGTTTTATTTTAAAAATTTCTAAAAACTCTGGAACAATGGTTGAACAAAGAGCTTCAGACATAGTGCTTGACTTGACTATTTTGTCTTTCAATTACTCAAGACCCAAGTGAAGGCTAATAAGCCCCATGATTGAAGGTAATATGGGTAAGTTTGAAAGTCAGAATAGTTTATTCTAATCCGGAGGAGAATTCTTGTTTTAACGCATGTGTACTTTTGAGGCGAGAAAACATTGTAGCAACTCCTGATCCATCAATGAGTTTAGCTTTGCTATGGGACTAGCAAAGGTTAAGCTTGGGGGAGTTGTTAACGGTCGTTAATTACTATTATAAACCATTAACTAAACATGAATAAGGGCATAAATCAATCTCCAACATAGAATTAGGGATTAAATTGACATAATTTCATAGGTTTTGGTGAATCTGTGTTTCTGTAGGGTTTATTAGGAAAAGAAGGCAAGACAACAAGGACGTCAGGCTAAAAAGCATATTCCACCATGGAACCAACTTAAGAAGATTCTAGAGAATACGAGAAGACTCTCTGACGAAACTTGGGCCGAAAGGCCATGGAGGGGCGTCGGCCGACCTAGGCCAAAGCCCATTCATGGCCCGCTTCAAACATCGGTTCCCCACCTCATTGAGGTCCAATCTTCACCGTAGATTGAAGTCGGTTTGATTCGAGGGCTCTGGTTCATCCCACCGGCCTATATAAAGCAGCCCTGTACCCCCTAAGGCCCGCACCATAAGGCAAGCCATGGCCGAAGATGAAGAATACTCAAAGAAAACAATCGAAGCAACCAGATTAGAGGCTGTCGACAACATCACAAAATACCAGCAACAGACCAAAAAATGGAGAGACAACCAAGTTGTGAGAAAAAACATACAAGATGGAGACTTGGTCCTTAGAAGAAAAGCAAACGCAGCAAACGCTGGAAAGCTTCAGCCAAAGTAGGAAGGCCCCTACACAGCAAAGACAGTCGATAGACCAGGATCATTCTACATGATAGATGCCGAAGGCAAAACTTCAGTTCACACTTGGAACATCGATAGCTTGCGTAGATTTTATATTTAAATTATAAATGGGTAGCCTCCGCAAAATATAAGTGAAGGCCCCATGTTTTTCTTTTCCCTCCTTTTTGTTTCTAGAAAACTCACATTAGGGCCTGTACTCTTTTCCTCATAGGGAAAACTCCTAGCAGAGGTGAGGTTTTTAATGAGGCAAGACCCATGTAAAAATCCTCTAAAGTATAAAGAGGTACTCCCCTAGAAAAGCGTTCCAAGCGAAGGTCGAAAGTGGCTAGCAACGAAGCCACAACTTTTGACATTAAGAATCAAACAATCGAGGACCTCCCAATATTGAAAGCCGAAGGCTCTACAGTGTGGGACGACCTCCGTAGCCAAAAGTGGCCCAAATTCTTGAAAAAGACCTGTCCTCTATCCAGCATCAAGAAGGAAACTCACAAATGGCAAAAATGCCAAAGCAACCCAGAAAAAGACCTACCTTCGTCGTAGGCATCAGGCATCCCTGAACCTGGAGAAGACCTGTCACACTCAGGCACCATGCATGACAACACTTAAATGACTATAGTACCAATGGCACTTAAAATATAAGATACATCAAGTATGATAAAGATCACAAGATCGTTCACCAATCAAGGATGATCCAGGCATTAAAACCAAAACAAGCCTACCAGAATTCAAGAAACCAAGACGCTCGGGACTATAAAACCCAAGCCCCCATGCCATTCTCACCCTTAGTCAATGCATAATCACCAGGGGGAACTAGGGCAACGACCTAGCAGCCACATGAAAACCTAGGCCACAAAAGCCATGGAAGCGGGAGTATCTTTAGCCAGCAAAAATATAACCGGTATAGTACGAAGACTCATAAAGGTAGCAACTTCCGCAACCCGGTGAAGGCATAATAAAAGCAATTAGTATCCATGGCACAGTGATAAACAGTAGCCACAATGTGCTGTATAGCCTCAACATGTCAACAACACCTTAGCGTCAGAGGTTGCTGAAGGGCATTATATGAAGGCTTGTAACATCCCCCACAACTGAATGCACAAGCTGTCCTAGCCATGGATCAACCATGTTCAACAGGAGCGCAACTGTTACAGCGTGACCAAAGAAGGCGGAGGTTCAACCTATAAGCCAGCAAAGGCACGGTGCAAGAAATGCTTCCTCAACAACCGTCACCTATACAAGCTGTGCAGTGGCCTCTTGAGAAGCATCTGATGATCGCTCAAATTGTACCAAAGCCTTCGCAACATCGGCAAGATTGAATAAGAGCACTGCATAGCCTTTGATCTGGCACTCTAGTTAAACTCCAACAACGGCATGCAAGTACAGCGACGGAGACCAGAGCAACCTACAATCTTCCACGGCACGCGAAAGAATGAGATCACCTCCGCCATGACGTGCAGGTTCATCTTCACAAGGAGCCAGAGAAGAGAGAAGCAGAGGTCAGACTCTCAGAATAAGAGCCATCGCAAAGACCAAAGCCGCAACCAGTCAACAACAAAGCTCTAGCCAGCAATCAACACCATCCAAGAAAGGAACAGGCGGAGCCTAGATGAGATATGTAAGCAGAATAGATTAGGAGCCTTCAGAACAAATAGTAAGGATGTAAACAAAGCCTTCGGTATATAAACCTTCAAAATTCTATGATACTTGAGTCAACTCAACACTCACACAACACATTAAAACATGACTAGTCATAAACCATACAAAGCCCGAAGGCAAAACATAAGCAAATAGGGAGCGCACAAGAGCACAGGTGCAAGACTCGCAACACATCAAGTCAAGGGCGAAGACCCTCGCCAAGCTAATGATCGAGTAAATTCAGCACATTCATCGTTTATGTCGTACTTCACAGAATCATACATATCACCGACAGAGCAACGAGGAAAAGCCGTTCACCATTATCCCCAAAGCTCGCCACTAACATATATCCCATCATGATAAAAAGCTCATAGGTACCACATCCTGTGCAGGCCTTGACCGGAAACCTGCGCAAGATAGAATTTCACTAAGTTCCTAAAGAGATTAAGAATATGCACAAGGGCAAAAGCCAAAAGAGCAACGTTTACAGTCAGATCTAAAATCTATGCCCCAAATATTACACCTCCGAATTAGCTTGACCGGGCAAAGGTGATTTTTCCTTTCCCTTGTCCGTCGCTTCAGCCATCAGGACGGGTGTCGCATCCCCCTCCTTGCTAGCCTCCATCGCCGGGATGCATGTAGCCTCCCTCAGCGGCTCGACTTCTTCCTCTGCGGCGAGCGTCGTCTCTTTCTCCTTGCTAGCCCCTGTTGCCAGAGTGCGTGTAGCCTCTCTCATCGTCTCGGCCTCCTTTCCCGCTGTCGCCTCCGTGCCAGATAGAGGAGCCTTCAGAGCCGGAGCAGCGATAGTTCACGATGAACGCGCACCAGCAATGCCTTTAGCAGCCTCCTCTGGAATGCCTGTAAAGGAAATGGCAAAATCAAACAAGCAAAAACAAGTCAATAAAACAAGGCAAAGCCACAAAACAAAAACAAATCACGCGTAGGATAAAACGCAAACCTCCACTCGCCGGTACTCCACCATCTTCTGGGCCTTCGCCCTGCGGAAATCGACACAAAAGGAGCTCATAAAGTTTTAGATCGACCTCCACAAGGTAGGTGAAGTTGCCCTAAGGTCAGACAGACCACTAAGCTTTTCCTTCTTAATGCTCTCTGTGTGGGTACAACCCCCTCGAGCCAGCATCTTTGCATAATTGGTGGCACTAGCCAGGGCACCAAAATCAGCCACACCTCCGACAAAAAGCAGGGAGCTTCTCCACATGTGCCTTTAGCCAAGAAAGGAGGCTGAAAGTAGTGGACTCTTCCGGCATGTCGGATGTGTTGCCACCAAATTGCCCTAGTGCAGCCACGTACATCTTCGCCATGGCCAGGCCCAGTCCCTTTGCGACCTCCAGGCCATCAACAACTCAACGTGCTGCTGCAAGGCTAGGGACGATTTTTTTCTCAGCATCAATTTCCTTGCAGAGGTTGTCCGTAGTCTCGTTAGCCTTTGATGCACACTCAACGGCAAGACCCTCCGTACTACTGGCCGCCTCCACCTGCTTTCCAAGGACTCAACTTCTTTCTAAAGGTTCTCAGCTTCAGCATGAGCGGTAGACAGGCCCCCAACTTCCGCCATAAGGCGGGTCTTCTCGGCCACCAGCACTTCAACCTCCGTCTTTAGGGTCTCGATGGCCTCGTTCCGATCGAGCACCTCATGGGTGCTACGCTCCTCAAGAGCCACCGCCATGTGATGGCCCTGCAAAAGTGAAGGTTAGCAAAATAAAACAAAAGAGACAAACATAATGTCAAAAGCACAACTAAACTTACAAGACTTTGATGCTCCAAATTTACACGCAAAAGTTTAAAATAATCCATGCTCCTCAAGTTGTGCCGAAAGCGATCTAGCAACAAGGACAATATAAGGAACATGAGCACAACAACTGAGCTTGACAAAAAGGGAAACGGTAATAACCTCCGATCTCATTATAAATAGTATGGAGCGCATTAGCCCAACTGGTAATAGTTGTGTCGGAGGCTACTGAAAAACACATAACAAAACTGAAGACAAACTATAAGCACCAACGTAAACAACAAATCAATGACTTGGAAGGCGAGGGCACGTACCCATGCCATGCTCCAGCCTAGGAGCAGTAGGTCGGGCAGTTGTGCCAATAACTGGAGAGCGCGGAGGCAACTCTAGCCCAACCCGACCAATGCTCACGCCAGCGGCAAGCTCCTCACGGCTCGCAAGAGCACCAGTCACTTCGTCTGAAAAGAATTAACGTGTAAAGACATAATTCACGCATAAATCTAAAAACAAACCCGCAAGCGAAGACAACTCACTCAAATGAAGCTAGTACGCCCCAGCCTCTGCACCTGTGGTGCTTGCTGAACACTGCGTTTGTGGCTAGAAGGTGGCACTTTGAAATACAGCTGGAGGTTGTGAGTTCACCTCATCCTTAGACACCTCGTCAACCTTGACATTTGCGGGGCGGCAATGAAACGTAACCCCAGCCTCCACGTCTGTCGACGGGAGGGCAACTTCACGCCCGCGTCCCCCGCGTCACCAGAGCTGGATAAATCACCGCCAGCACGGTCGGCATTGGATCAGCCGCAGAAGGTTCCAGACGACTCACGTCTTCTACCCCCTGACTATCACTAGCATCTCTAGGCGCAATAGGTTTCTTTGCCTCCGCCCCGACCAAGGTCGGACCTTCGCCGCTATTCTCGACAGAAGCTTCCTCTGCATCGGTGGAGACCCTAGCAGAACCAGAGACAGAGAAGGTGGCTGAAGTAACTACAGCAGTGGGAATCCTCTACTTCTTGGCAAGAACCCTAGGTCCACCAATTCCCTTCCTCTTCTTCGTCTCCACTGTTGCAGTGACAATTTTAGCGGTGACCTTCTTTTTTTCTCCTTGATAGCAACCAGAACCTCTGGAGGAACCTCATGTTCCTCATGGTGAATCCCAAGCTCCTCTAGAACCCTGTTGAGTCAGGGCGCCATGCCTCCGGCAACCTTCCGTGTAAGATACTCCCTATCAGAGATCTTTCCAACAATATGCCCTGCACCCTCCTCCACCATCGCTGCAAAAGTAGACTTGTCCTCATCTGCCGGCAACTCACGATCAAAACACGGGAAGGGAACCCCCTCAGCTGCGCCATAGATAGGGACGTTCACCATCTCGATGGTAAACTCCGGGTTCCTCTTGCCAAGTGGCTAGTAGTTGGATGCCACCATCTCCTCCACAAGATTTCTGCCTCTGGAGTACCGGCATGCTAAAGCAAAAGCCCTGTCACAGGCTTCCCTCACTGGGGTCATCTCGCTTGGAGTAACCTTTGACAAAGGCTTCATCTCCGACATAACGGAGGCCAGCGGGTAACGAACCTCCTTCGTCCCATCTTCATACTTGCGGGTCATGTTGTACGTCTAGAGGTAAAACCAGTACCTCATCCAGTCATGATCCCACTTGTTCTTCTAATAATACAAGATCTCCAAGCGAGAGCCCTCCGGTTGCTGCCTCTTCGCCATAAAGGCACAAGAGCCATACTGCGCAGTCATCTCCTCTTTACCCACCTTCACCTTCTTCGGCTGCCGCTACAGCTCATAGTGTGAACAAAACATATCAAATTTGGCTTGGCACCATAAGACTAACAGGCCCAGCAGAATTTGCTTAGAGTCAAGAAGCCATTGGGAGTCAGATGGTGGATCTGGAGATGAAATGCCTCAAGCACCTCATGCAGGAATGTGACGGAGGGCAGGCGAAGACCACAAGAAAAGTAGTCCCTGAACACAACCGCATAGCCCTCAGCCGACGAAGGCATGGTCTGCCCTGCCAGCGGAGGCTTGGCTCACTTGGCGAAAAAGAAACCCTCCTTCTCCATCTTCTTAATCATCCTCTCCGTCACCAATGACTCGCCAAAATCCCAAGCCTTTCTAGCCATGGACTCTGCCTCACCACCTCTAACTAGATCACCGATCGATGTGTCGACGCTTGTGAGGTCCTCTTCAAGCTCTCGCGCTTCCGCACTCATCAACATCCACTCTTCAAAACGTGACAACCACCCACTCGCCCTAACGCCGAGAAGGTGGCGATAAGGGCCGAAAAAGGCAACTCGCCGGGGAAGGGGGGAAGAAGAAGAAGCCACAGCCAATAACAAAGTAGCGACTCAGCAGCAATCGGAGGTTCAAAGCATCGGAGGCTGCAGGAGCACCAATAGTGGAAGTGCAAAGCAGCAGGAGCAAGAACTGCAAGGCAAGCGGCAGAAGAAAGCAACACGTGTGAGAGGCGTGAAAGCGATCGCACTAGATTGTAGGGGGGACCTCCACCGTGCCCCCCTTTATATAGGCAGCGGACGAACGATTCACCTTCTGTGCGCCAACGGTCGAAAGTAGGAATGCGACCGTTCCACTTCCCGAGAAGCAACGGTCACTTGCGCACGCATAAGCAACGCAATTAGCCTATGCATGAAATAGCTTGAGGCCAACGGTCAAATCCAGCGGCACCAGGGGGAAGAGAAGAGGATGCCACCTCTGCCAGAGCACCAGAGACAGGGAAACCTCCGCCCAAAAAATCAGAAATAGATTTTGAGATCATGGTCCGTAGCATTGAACTGTGGCATAAAATGGGGGAAACTGTTGGGTCAATAGGCGAAGATCGGCAGACAAAAGCAGGTCCAACACTATGGAAGCCTCTGACTAGTTTGCGTGGAAGTTAGCAAGACCTCCGGCGTTTGTGGCAAAGGCCCTAGCCTTATGAGCGGCAGAGACTGCGTTAACCGATCAACATGAAGTTCCCTATTTCTGTATGTTGGTAGTACGAGTTAGAAGTCGCTACCCCACGGTCATGGGGGGGCGAGTCGGAGGCCTATGTGGCATGGATGGAGGTCCCGGTGGAAAAGGGGATGGCAGAGGCAGTAAGCGGGGGGTGGGGGTGGGGCCTGTGCTGGGCTGGGCTGATAATGGGCCTTCACCAACGGCCCAATATGCAAAGGCGGTTCACGAGGACCTTTCCCAAAGGGCCCTTGTCGGTGTACACCGAGCTATAGAATATTCCCAGCATGTACCTCTACCATCACGGGGCATTGCAGTCATTCTATCTAGTAGTAAACGATACCCTAAAGGGGATGTAAACGTTGTAAAGGGATGGTTGGTGAATACATTAATGAAACCCTAGCTTTCCTTGTGTGTCACTAGATGCAAACCTCCGTTCAGGGAACCGGTCGGGCGGAGGTGCTTTTGACCCACCTGCTGGAATACGTTATTCCAACACGATGCTACTCTCCCGACATGTTTACCATGCATGTATATATGTATGTGTTTCTTACCTATCCATGTGGATACCGTCAGGCGAGTTTTACATTACCCTGTACTATGTATACACTTCATCATGTAAAACAAGCGAGCAGTGAATACTGATACAGAGAATGGAACGACGAAGGCTGGCCGACCGCTTGTAGTGACCGGAAACCTTGCTCCAATTGATAAATGTCGACCGGCTTGCAGGGTTGCATTGCAGTTGCAATGCTAGCGAACACACAATTGATTCGGCAGGGAAACCCACTGTCATTGTCGTCGGGTTTAGCAATGACCCAGCAGTCATATAGGGGAATATCATTGTCGGATAAGGCCATAAGCATCCAAAACTAGACACTATCCAAGAACCAACCAGATCAAAGTACCTCTTTGATCCGAAGACCTATAAGGCTGTCACACCCATTTTTAAGGATAAAATGGAATGCATAACCTTATGTGCGCCCAGAGATCAATCACACATAAGTCGACAAATTTCAAAAGAGTATCATCACACTATTTATTACATCATGATTATTAACACATAGTCTTTACACAAATGTAGCAGAAATAAAAAGATAACTCTCTCTCATGGTGACTCCAATCATAGGTACGTTGATTGGTTGACATCAAGCCTAATATTCATCACGATAATCCTCTTGCCAATCCTATTCATTTGCCCATCCTGATGTGTGGGAAGATAGCAAGAGTGAGCACATATCGTACTCAAAAAATATAACATGGGGTGTAATGAGGTCAACAAAGGCATGACACGGTTCAACTGCATTTAGCTTTTAATTATCATAGTTTTATCATATGAGTAACATCACGTTTGCATTTATCCCACAATAAACATATGATCAATGTAAAGATGAATAATGAATAGCAAAACACATATTAAACCATTTAATAAGCATCTATTCCATGAAGGTCCAAGGCCACTCGTATCTGTGAGCATGACTAGTATATCAGTTTATTAAACTCTACGCAAAGGTGTACACTTTCACTGTGAGTCATGATTTCCAAATGCATGGGTTAATTACTCCCAAAACACCGAAAATCATATAAAGTCATTCAAAAATTCATCTAACAAGTTAGGGCCGCTAGGTTTCATATGGCATAACGACCGCAACCTATACATATAAGGACAGAAGCCGCACTACACCCAATCCGAGAAACACCCCATTTGCGCCCTTGTGGGTAACCTCTAACAAGCTAGAAAAGATCTTTCAAACAACTAGAGCCAGAATCATGTAGCCCTCACAGTTGTACTGTAAATCCTGGATGTTGGTTCACAGATGAGTCCTTATGGAGAGAAACTAGAGCACCAAAATATATCCCCATGCTCTAGACCTCTTTTATCTTTAAATAAAAAGGTCATCTTTTAGTGTTGTTGCATATTCCTTTAATCATATTAAAAGATCATAGTTTATGTTCAGCGCTAGCAAAAGCTACCCAATGCAATATCTCATCCGTGACAAGGTATAGATCGAAACTAGAAAATCCTTAATGGCATTCAAAGTAAACACATGCAATATGAATTTATGTGGTTAAAGTGAATAGGTAGTCAAGGATGATCCCATGTTATACTTGCCTTGATCCTGCTGGTCCTGTTCTTCAAAATACGGCTCCTGATCGCTCACAAATTGCTCACCATCTAAACTCAGTAATACGTCAACATACAAGCATCCAAAGGCAATCATGCACGAAGCAAACAAAGAGATATAATTAGAATAGTATGCCAACAAATAGTAGCAAAACAATATAAAAAGGTTTATAAAACTATTCTACACGTTGCTATGATCACACAGACATAAAGATCATGAAAAACGGAGTTAAAACGTGAAAGTTATTAATTTACTAAGATTTTCTATAGATAAATAATTACTTTAATACAAACTCGAAATTTAAATGTTACAAACCTACCGTACAATAGCACTAGCATGTAGAGCTCGCGAATACGGACCTAACACAACTTGAATGGGTCAAATCGGAGTTAAAACAAAGATTTTATGGCTAAAACAAAATCAGTGGTAAACTTGTAAATAAATAAAAACATATTTGAATTGAATAAAACAAATCTACGTTTTCAGAAAAAGAAAGCGTATTGAAGGAATACATTTTGGACTGCGGGTTATAAACTTCAAAAGCATAAGGTCTCTTTAGCAAATGTGACGGCCGAAGGGGTATCTTAAGATGTAGGCCGCTGGATCAAATCTCAACGGTTCAGATTAGAAGATGGGAGGGGGAAGAAAACCGGCTGGTTGGATCAGAGCCAGCACGGCGGCGCCATGGCCGGAACGGCCCATCCTCGCTGGTGTTTTCAAAAACAGCGATTTCGGCCACCGTTTGACACGCGGCCGGTACCAATCGAAAGAGGGCTCGAGACGCACTCACCAATAAAGAAAGCGGAGGCGAGGTCGAATCAAAAACGGCGTGGAGCACGGGACAGCGGACGGCGGCGTCCTGCGAACGACGGCAATATGAAATAGGTAACCCAGAGCGAGAAAGAGAAAGAATAGGGATTCAGCGGCTTCGCTGATATGACGCTAAGCTTGTCGGCAGCTTACGGTGACAAGAACTTCGACGAATATGAGAAGCTCATGCTCGGTGGCGGCGGTCTAGGGTTACGGACGCTCGAGCGGGGTTGAGGGCGCTGCGAGGGCTCAAGGTGGAGTGGAGGAGCTCTGGTACGCGCCTTATATAGCCCGAAGACGCGTGGAAACAAGGAAGGTAGAGATTGGGAGAGGGATTTGGGCGGCGGCATTTTTGGAAAGGAAGACCGGCGTCGGCATGGGGAAGAAGATCCTGATGTGCAGGCCCGTTGCGTCAGCGATATAGGGGGGAAAGAGAAGGCCATGCCCTAAAGCCGGCTTGCTGGGCTTGGCCCAAGAAAACGAGAGTGCGGGGAGGAGGGAGAGCTCTTGTGCGGCTGGGCCAACGACTCGGTGGTGAGAAGACCGAGTGGGCCAGACCGAAGGGAGGAGGAGAGCGGGCCTTCGGCCAAGGGGTAGGCCGAGCACTAGGCCGCCAGGCCAAAAACAGAGGGAGGGAAGAGTTTTTCTTTTCTTTTTTTTCCAAGAGCATTTTAAATTTTGATTTTGAATCCCTTTCTCTTGAGTTTTGAAACAAGCAATCAATCCACAATATATGCAGCAGCATGTATGCATAGTCATGTACCTAAGAGCATCTCCAAGAGTTTGGCATAGAGCTTTGGCATCCTAAAATTTTTGGCAAAATGAGGAAAAATACTTCTCCAATAGGTTGGTATCTGAGTTTGGCATCTTTGGCAAGTTGGCAAATCTCAGTCGATTGCGCGCATATATACGCGCGGGGCACCGGCCGCGCATCGTAGTTTCCTCATGCTTAGCGTGGCTCTTCATTCGCTTAACGGGGCTCTTCGTTCGCTTAGCGTGTCTTTTCGTTTCGTTAGCGGGTTTTTGGTTTTTGGAAACAAAATTTGCCAAACTGTTGGAGATGAGATCTTTTTTCCTCTCCATATTATTTTGGGAGTTGGCAAACAACGAGATTTGGGAAACAAAATTTACCAAACGGTTGGAGATGCTCTTATATAGTTGCTTTTAATTTAATAAAAATTATTACTTCACTATATTAAAATGCTCACAAAATACATAATTAAATCCAAATTCTCCTATTTTGAAATGAGGCAAATTTTTAGGGTGTTACAAAGACCTCATTCAAAGTACCTGAAGAAGGTTCTTGAGATGTCCATTCCAGTCTCGCTTCGACTGTACATAACCCATATTGAAGTATACAGGAACACCTTCCACAACTAGAATTTTGGACTTCTCCTAGTGTTTTACTATTTAATTTTTAGTATAAACTTTCCATACTAAATGTCTCCCAGTGAGGATTCCCATGTGCATGACTAGTGGTAGTGTTTTATTACTACTTAAAAACACTATGAGAATTTCACCATTTTGGTAGTGTTCCTCCTGTGGTGAGGTTATAAGTTATAATGTGTTTGTAGACTTCATTATTAACATTGGCCTATTGTGAAAAATAATAATGTGCCTCTTTACAAAAAAAATATTTGTTATGGTATATGTAATTGTCTTTGGATGATGTCTTTGTCGTTGTCATATACTTTATAAAATGTTTGTCTTATCTACCCTAAAATTTTATCCACATGCAATAGATGACATATATCAGCCCAGGAGTTTCAGTATTTTTTGGAAATGATTCGTTATTTTCTATTGCTAAAATGATTTTTTACGTGTGTCTATCAAAAGAAATTCCAAATTAACCTACATGTACCCGCATAAGATTAAAAAATATATTAAAATTATATAGGATCATATGGTCCATTCAAGCCCTTATCGTGGAAATAGATGAAAATTTTAATTTAATTGTAGGGATAACTTGACCTTCAATCTCTAGATAACCACAAATAGTTCTAATAATACCTAAAAGTAGTCAAGGAAAATCTAAAAAATAGCATGGAAGTTTATTTTGGGTGTATAGGCTTGCCACAAAATTTTCAAATGATTTTAATAAGGTGGATATTCACAATTCACAAAATGGATGCACCTCAAACATATTTTCTGGTAACTCAAACCAAACTTTGAAGTTTGCACACCTCAAATCAATGTTGAACTCGTATGCACCTCAAATTTTGACACAACCTTATATTTACCTTAAGTTAAGGAAATATGTGATTCCAAACAAATTTGGAAAGGGTTTACTATTTTATAATTTAATTGAATGTCACATGCGTATCGAAAATATGTAGAGAATGGACACAAACATAGATATACAACATGCAACTATAATTTTCCTAGACATAACAGATAACATGCAACCTTATTTTTTATGAGAAACAAAGATTAAAATAAATTTTATGCTAGGTCAAGGACAACATGGTATCCACCCAAAACTCTAGACACCCCAAGAACCATCTTGGCAGCCCGAGCAACAATGCAATGAGCCCTAGATTCGACATGGCCTTATCTCGACGAGCATTCTTCTGGTGCCTTTGATGTGTAGCTCTTATGCTATGCAAAGCCTTTTCCCAGAACAAGGGCTCCTTCCTAGGGGTCTTGAGGAGGATGGCCATGCTACTCTCCGCTATAGGCTTCATCGAAGTTGAGCTTCGCCATGTGCCTATTTATAAGGTTGTGTTGGAAGGTGGGCTGGATCCGATGGTTGAAGACTCATCTACTTTGGGTAGGTTATCCAACGAAGTCAGCTGGATGATGCAATGCATATAACAAGAACATTTAACATGCATTCATACTTTTCATAGATAGCCATATCACATGGATCATACCTCATTTTTTCTATCATTTATTGAATCGGGCTAATATTTATAACATTTTTCACAAGAAATAAGGATTAAAATAAATTTTCTAGCGATGGGTCACTAGCAAGGATAACCCGACAATGATGTCCATGGATTAGTGGGGAGTCATAGAAACTTGAGAGTGGTGGCTACGAGGGGTGGAGGGTAGTGGAGGCGAAACGTGGCCTTGCCCCCCCCCCAATGTTTGAGGGAAGTTTAATGGCCCCTTAGACCCCTAATAGGCTGAATTGCATGTCTATTCAACAGATCACTGTGTTTAAATGTTGAAGCTACCAATTTAGCCCCTCCATCCTCGTGGGCCCACGCTAAGCCGCTGGTGGCCACATATCATTGCAGGGTCAAGGACAACATGCAAGTGATCACTACCACAAAACGGAAATTTCTTGGCGGCCAAAAACCGCCAAGGAATATAGAAAAACCGCCAAGGAAATTTTTCTTGGCGGTGCACCGTCAAGCATGAACCGCCAAGTTTGGCTAGCCAGGAAAATAGAGTTTTCTTGGCGGCTAACCCCCAAGCATGATTTCCTTGACTGCCAACCCGCCAAGAAAAACATAGATATACTACGTAGCCAAGGAAATGAGTCGGCAGTCAAGGAAATTCATTTTTCTTGGAGGTGACTAACCGCCAAGGAAATATGTCAACCGCCAAGAAAATATGTGAAAATAAGGTCAAAAATTCTCAAATCTCTACAACTACTGAGTTTCAAACTCACAACCTCACCCTTCACATTGTTACTTCGTTACCACTACACCATGAAATCATTCTTGATTGAATAGCTGATGCATTGCTTTTGTATTTAATTTAGTGAATTTTGTAATGCATATTTGACACCCAAAATGAATTCAAATTAAAAAAGTTTAAACTAGAAAGTTTTAGATCTTTTCAAGTACTACAACTTTGGTTTAGGTCATTTCTTCATCCGAGATCATTTGACAAATTCATAAAAAATATTGATTTTAAAAAAGATGATTTCCTTGGTGGTTTGCAATAGCACTCAAGGAAATAACGTTTTCCTTGGCGGTTCACAACAACAGCCAAGAAAAGTTGCATATTTCCTTGGTGGCCGAGCGGAACCGCCAAGGATACATACTTCCTTGGCAGTTTGCTCCAACCCCCAAGGAAATTAATTTCCTTGGCGGTCTGATTTTGGCCGCCAAGAAATTTCCGTTTTGTGGTAGTGGATGTCCGTGGATCATTGTCGGGTCAAGGACATCCAGGAAGTGTTACAAGGGCATGCATCATTGTCAGGTTTTGTTTTCACTAGTAGTGAAGCCTTATCCCTATATAACGATTTGAATGAGAAGTTGAAATCTATATTTTAATTGGCTTTTTCAAGGGAGCAATTTGTAATACATAGTACTACTATAATTTAGAAATTTTAAAAAAGATAGTTACTGCATCTTAGGCTCAAAGAAACCAACTAATTGGAAACATGGTCTTAAAAGATGCACAGTATAGAAAGTTTTGCTAAATAAGTTTCCTACATGATTTCAAACTTACTCAGGATTTTAGTTGTGATTTTGGGTAACTAATAAATCTCCCTTTTCCTAAAAGGATTAATTTACTGCATTTAAATACCAAAAATACATTTACAGCAGACTAGAGTGATGTGGCAGGTGCGTCAGTTTTGCTCTATATGTGTGCGTGTGTTTCATAACCGGCTCAGATCTGCGCTGCACATCCATTCAGATTAGAATCGGTTTCCATGGGCCAAGGGTACTTAGACAGTGGTCTTGTACTATTATATCCTTGTTGTACTTGTGAAAATTTGAAATTGTCACTTGGCATATATATATATATATATATATATATATATATATATATATATATATATATATATATATATATATATATATATATATATATATATATATATATATATATATATATATATATATATATATATATATATGCTGGCACTGCGGAGGGCTGGACTTAATGAGGAAGTTTCCAAGGTGAATAATACGGGAAGCATTTATTTGGTAATTGATTGGATCCAGTACCCTGACGTGCAATGCACGCACATAGACACACGGTCGAGGTATACTGCTACGCAAAAAAAGAAGACACTTCCTGTTTTTTTAGAGGTGGTTATAATTCTAATGTATCTAAAAAAGTTACAGAGAGACTAGGCAAAAAAAAAAGAAGACACTTCCTGTTTTTTTAGAGGTGGTTATAATTCTAATAGTATCTAAAAAAGTTACAGAGAGACTAGCTAATAGATCACAACTGAAAAATCGATTCTAGCCACGGTTCGTAACACCCACTGCCACTCGATATAAAGGCATTTCCAAGGATGGTCGGCATTACCAACAGCCCCAGGAAATACCTCTGTTTCTAGCTGTTTGTTAACTTATGATAGAAATCGATTTTCAACTATGTTGGTAAGGTTTTTTTGTGAAGACTATGTTGGTAAGCTTGATCGCCCCAAGAACTAGGTGTTGCACAAATAAATTCATAATTGTTTCGAATGAGATAGTAGATAACTTTTTTTCATTGTGGGGTCCTAAGTCGAGATATCAATATGAGGAGAAGTAGAGGAAGACCAAAACTGACATAATGGGAGGCAATAAAAAGAGATTTAAAGGGTTGAGATATACCAAGAGATCTTCGTTTGGATAGGAGTGCTTGGAAAGCAGCTATTCACGTGCCGGAACCGTGACTAGGGGCTCACGTTGAATTTCAACTCTAGCCTGCCCCAACTTGCTTGAGACTAAAAGGCTTTGTTGTTGTTGTTGGTGTTCGAATGAGAAAGTAGATAACTTTTTTCTTTAAATTATTTTAAATCAGTTTTTTATATTCGAATCTTTGTTTTTTTAAACAACCTTGGGTGAAAAGATGTTTTGTATATCAATGTTGTACTCTCTCGACGAGATCTAGAACTTTATAGTTGATTTATTTTATTTGAGATCACTTAGATCCCCAAGTATTTAATTAAAAAGATTGTACATGTTCATACAAAAGAATTCGTGACAATAGTGTGACTTATGACTTGGATCCTAGGTTTTTTTTGCTAATGTTTACAACTATTTTTAACTTTTAGAAATGAATTTTAGAGACAAATCATGTTACAACTATACCCTTAGAAATGTTTGAATTTATCTAGGCGCTTAAGTAGAGGTAGTTACGAAAACCGCACACAACAAATTAATTTTTTCACACATCCTATATCTCAGTCGACTGAGATGATATAGGTGAGTGTCTATATTTTACCATCGATAGCCTGCCACGAGAGTATCCGGGATAGTTGTTCAGGCTCTAGCGTATGCTGAACTCGACGGTTAACACAAGAGACAGTCGATTTATACTGGTTTGGGCCCTCGTGATTGAGTAATATCCTTTACGTCCAGTCGGCGTTAGTCTTTGCGTTGGATTGATTATTATGATCATGTTACGGGGGTGCCCATAGCCTCTCTTTATATAGGGAGAGACAGCTATGGTGCGATTACAGTACTAGTCGGATCCTAAGAAGGTGTCCTATTCTAATTGTAGAAGGTATTTTCTATTGGGAATCTGGCTAGTCTGGCCTGTTCTACTCGGAATCGGCGTCACTTGTCGCTTCGCCTCTTCTGCCAGACACGTGGGCCAGGCTAGGGCCCACTGCTAATACTCGTACCGATGAGGAACCCTGTGGATCCCGCATCGATAAGCTCCTGAACGTTTCGTGGTTGAACTCGGAAGCCTTCTTGTTCTCTATGCTCTTGCCGAGTGGAACAAGCTCGATCTGGGTTCTTTCGAACAGAAACCTTTAAGTGGTCTTTTCTTGAAAAAAATTCTTTAGTGATGTGCGTTCTTTTGGAGAAAAAGTGCACTCACTGAGTGTAGTCCCCGAGCCTCTTGTTATTTGAAACAAAAAGTTGGAGGGTCATGAGTCTTCAGAGCTGAAAAAATTGAAAATCTTTCCTGGGGATATGTATCCTATAGCCCCTGAGCCTATATTCGAGTTCTTTTATACAGAAAGAACTCGGACAGAGGTTCCATTTGTCGTATTCTCAGGTAGTTTGTTAGAGGTAGGTGGTAGTTGGCTGTTGTGAGTGCTTCTGTTGTCGTCAACACGTCTTTAGTCGTGGTGTCGGCTTCTTCGTCGTCTCCTTCCTTGGCGGCCCGTGTTGCCCGATCTGTAGATGATTGGCATCTGGCGGAGGAGGATGTCAGGGATCTTGATGCCACCCATCGGGTAGCCGAGCTATCTGCTGCATGGGCAGACTTGATGACAAGGACAACTTCTTTTGGGGAGTTGCCTCAAGTAAGTGCCTTCTACTTTTTCTCTTCTTGATTTTGTGTTTGGCTTCTTTTTGCTTTCACCTTCTTATTCCTCTCCTCTCCTTTTTTTATGTAAGGCCTACTCTCGGGACCAATCAGACTTCTTTGGCTCTGGTGAAGTTGAAAAGAAGTTGGTCTCCGAGGTGGATCCCTTAAAAGCGGAGCTGGCCAGCAGGCAGGTTGAGCTTGATTCGGAGCGCCAGGGGTGCCAAATTACTGAAAAGGCCCTCCGTGCCCAAATTGGTGACTCAGAGCAGAGAAAGGACCACACCCTAGCTGCTCTAAAGGAGGCGTTTGAGAGGTATGATAGCTTCAAGAGGGATTGTGAAGGTATTTGAGTACTTCCGCACTTTTTTCCTTCTTTGCTTGTTGGTTTTCTGACTTGTGTTTTTTGTATGAATAGCTCTTCAGAAGAGTAACAAGAAGCTCTCGGACGACCTCATGGCCATGAAGGCGACAACCCAGTTTGGGTACAACCGGGCTGAATAGGTAATTGAGCATGCTGAGGAGGAACTTGCTCTTGCTAGGTTGATTAGGCGCGGAGCTAACCGGGATGTTGTGCAAGCTAAGAAGACCATAGAAGATCTGACTAGCAAATTGGTGACAGCTATGTAGAACTGGAATGCTTTATACGTAGAACTAGAATGCTTTATGACAGTCCTTCCGCTTGGTTGCCGACCTTCTCCGAACTTCGGCGGATGACGGGAAGTTATGGGGTCAGTTTGTCCCGTTGATCCCTACTCGCTTTTAGGAGTTTGTAAAGAGGTGCACCCAAGTTTGCACCAGGAATGTCTTGACCCAGGTCTGGATTCTTGATCCGGCTGTTCCTTTGGCGAAGCTTGCAGAAGATGCTGAGAGCCAGGAGTACTTGGACACTATTGAGCAGGCGGAGCCCGAAGTTGATGAACTGGCTGGGAAGATCGCTGAAAATCTTAATATTCAGATCCCTTCCCCAGACGATAATGTTTGATTTATAATTAGCTTTTGTACTCAGGCTCTTTTTTAAAAACAATATTCTCTGCTATCTTGTACATATGAAACTCTATGTCTTTGAATGCAGCTTTCCTTTGCTCTTCTGTATGAATGTCCTCACCTTGTTTGTTCTTCAGACGGGTTCATCCAAGTAGTTAATCTTGGACCTGACATGCGTTGTAGTGCTATATCGGATTTACAACTTAGAGTGTTGCAATAGGGCGAGCGTAGGTTTAGTAACCTTTTTTGCTCTCATCTGAGTTAACCGTCTCGGGATAGAGCAAGTGTTGGCTTAGTAGGCTTCTTACTCTCATCCAGATTGAATAACCTAGGACAGGTCGAGTGTATCTACTCTCATCTAGGTTAAGTAACCCGGGATAGGGCAAGTGTTAGCTTAGCCTTCTTACTCTCATCTAGGTTGAATAACCTGAGAAAGGTCAAGTGTATAATTACTCTCATCTATGTTGAATAACTTGGGATAGAGCGAATGTATATTTACTCTCGTCCAAGTTGAATAACCTGGGATAGGGCGAGTGTAGATTTACTCTCATCCAGGTTGAATAACCTGGGATAGGACGAGTGTATATTTACTCTCATCCGGGTTGAATAACCTCGGATAATTTGGTTCTTGTAAGACAAGTGTTGTCGATGAACATCATCTTTAATATATTGATCATGAACCTTGATTTCATAATAACTTGGAGAAAAATATGTCTTGTATCTTTAGGCATATAATCTTCGCAACTGGCTGATGTGCCATGAGTTTCTGACTGGTACGCCGTCTTCAGTCATCAACTTATATGATCCTAGCTCGGTGACTCTCGAGATAATAAAAGGATCTTCCCATGGGGCTGAGTAGTTTGTGGCATCCATCTGTTTTCTGGATTCAACGAAGTACCAAATCTTCGACTTGGATGGTGCGAGGTTGGGTGTTTTTGTCATAGCGGCGTCTCAAACATTGGAGATAATGAGTGGACTATAGAGGTGCATTGACTCTGACTTCTTATGTGTTGTCCAATTCTAGCCTTTGAGTGTGTTCGGCTTCTCCTTCATTATATTGTTCTACCCTTGGTGAGGTACAGATCAAGTCTGCTGGCAGTACTACTTCTGATCCATATACCAAGAAGAAAGGCGAGTACTCGGTGGCTCCGCTTACTTGAGTTTGAAGCCCCATACTACTTTAGACAACTCTTCGATCCACTTGGAATTGTAGTCTTCTAATTCTTCGTGCAACCTAGGCTTCAATCCAGCTAGTATGAGGCCATTTGCTTTTTTCACCTGTCCGTTAGCTTCAGGGTGGGCTACTGATGCATAATCGATGCTGATATCGCAGTCTTGTGCCCAACTTCTAAATTTGATAGCTGTGAAAGGAGAGCCCAAATCCATGATGACCTGGTTGGGCATGCCAAAGCGATGCATGATGTCTTGGATAAACTCGACTACTTTTGCTACGCTGAATTTGATGAGTGGTTTGTACTTGATCCATTTGGTGAATTTGTCGATGGCCACGAAGATGTACTCGAAACCACCCTTAGCTTTCTTGAGAGGTCCTACCTGATCTAGCCCCCAGCAGGAGAATGACCAAGCGAGCGAGATGCAGATAAGATTGTGTGCTGAGACGTGAGCCTATCTTGCAAACATTTGGCAGCCTTTGAACTTCCTAACGAGTTCTTCTATGTCCTTTAAAGTAGTCGGCCAGTAGAATGTAGAATGAAAAGCTTTGCCAACTAGCGTTCTGGATGCAACATGATTACCACAACATCCTAAGTGGATTTCTCCTAAAATTTCTTTGCCTTTTTTTGACGAGACGCATTTGAGTAGTACTCCTAATGATGCGGCCCGTCTGTAGAGTTTGTCTCCTAACAGAACATAGTTCTTACTTCTTTGAACTATCCAGGTAGCTTCCTCTTTGTTTGCTGATAGTTTATTTTCTTTGATGCAATTGATGAAAGCTTGAGTCCATGATAGAGTGATTACCAAAATTTGGGTGCTAGGAGCTAGGAGTTCAGGGGTTATCTCACTGAATTGTTTGATAGAGGGAGCTGACAACTCCTCTACGAACACGCCAGGTGGGACCTTTGCCTTGTCTGATCCGAGCTTAGCGAGGACGTCTGTTGCAATATTTGAATCTCGCAAGACATGTAGAATTTCTAGCCCTTGAAAATGTTTCTCAAGTTTGTGTACTTCAGCACAGTAGGCGCCCATGATGTCTTTGGTGTAATTCCAATCTTTATTAACTTGGTTGACGACCACTGCGGAATCACCATAGACGAGTAGTCGTTTGATTCCAAGAGTGATAGCTACCTAGAGCCTGTGGATAAGGGCTTTGTACTTTGCTTCATTATTCGTGGCTCGCCAAAGGATTTGAAGAACATATTTGAGTTATTTTTTGTCTGGAGATAAGAAGAGAATGCCAGCACATGCTCCTCCTAGCTTAAGTGATCCATCAAAGTATATTTTCCAGTGGTCAAGGATAGCATCTGGTGTTGGTTGTTGTATCTCTGTCCACTCGGATACGAAATCTCGAGTGCTTGGGACTTGATTGCTTTGCGAGCAGTGAAATCTATGTTGAGTGCACCGAGTTCAAGTGCCCACTTGGATATGCACCTTGTTGCATCTCTGTTGTGTAGGATATCTCCGAGTGAAAAATCGGTTACTACTGTGATATTGTGACCATCAAAGTAGTGTCGAAGCTTGCGTGAGGTGATTAGTAGGGCGTAGAGTAGTTTTTGTACATGCGGGTACCAGATTTTTGAGTCTAACAGTACCTCGCTGATGTAGTAGACGGGTCGTTGTACCTTGTATACGTGCCCTTCTTCTTTCCTCTCTAGGACAATCGCTGCACTGACCACCATGGTGGATGCTGCAATATATAACATCATAGCTTCATGCCTCTTTGGGGGTGTCAGAACGGGCGAGGAGGTGAGGTATGCCTTAAGCTTCTCGAAAGTGTTCTTGGCTTCCTCTGTCCACTCGAACTTGCCCGTCTTCTTTAGCAGTTTGAAAAAAGGTAGTCCATTTTCACCGAGTCATGAGATAAAGCAATTGAGGGCTGCCATGCAACCTGTCAGCTTTTAAACATCCTTGACATAGCGAGGAGGACCCATCTCTATTATAGCTCGAATTTGTTTGGTGCTGGCCTCGATCCCATGATGACTAACCAAGAAACCGAGTAGTTATTCTGATGGTATGCCAAAAACACACTTGTTTGGGTTGGGTTTCCACTTCCACTTCTTTAAGTTCTCGAAAGTTTGCTTCAAGTCTTCAATTAGCATCGTCAGGTCTTTTGTCTTAACTACTATGTCATCAACATAGGCTTCTGTGTTCTCACCAATCTGCTCACCTAGGCATGTTTGAATAGCTCTTTGATAAGTAGCGCTAGCGTTCTTAAGTCCAAACGACATGGTTTTGTAGCAGTAGGCACTAAACGGTATGATGAAAGAGGTCTTGCTTTGATCTTCTTCTCTTAATGCAATATGATGATAACCTGAGTAGCAGTCAAGAAAGGATAGTAGAGCAGATCCTACTGTTGAGTCAACAATCTGGTCAATGCACGGTAGCCCAAACAGGTCCTTTGGGCAATGCTTGTTGAGATCTGTGTAGTCGACACACATACGCCACTCAGCCATGTTCTTTTTCTATACTAGGACTGGATTGGCCAACCAGTCGGAATAGAGAATTTCTCTTATGAATCCAACTGCCTTCAGTTTCGTGATTTCTTTCTTGATTGCTGCTTTATTATCGGGTGAAAAACATCGTAACCATTGCCTTACAGGCTTGGAGCCTTCATTCACGTCGATTCTATTCTCAGCCAACTCTCTCAGGACACCTGGCATGTCGGTCGGCTTCCAAGCGAAGATATCTTTGTTGTCCTAGAGAAAATTGGTGAGCACGAGTTCCTATTTTGCAGAGAGGTGGGCACTGATGGTCGCCCTCTTAGAGGGATCGTCAGTGCCTAAGTCGACTTGCTTGATGTCTGCTTCCTTTGGTGGTACAAGGATGCTGGGCCTCTTAGCCAGGATCTCTAGCTCGTCCGGGTTCATTTTCGCAGCAACGATAGCTATTTCTTCTCTTCCGCTGGCTACTTATGCCTTGGCTGCAATCTGGATTGCTTGAACGTCACAGTCGAAAGCACGTTTCAAATCGCCTCGAAGGGAGAGTACGCCGTTGGGTCCTGGCATCTTGAGCAAAAGGTATGGATAGTGCGGTATTGCCATGAATTTGGCCAACATTGGTCGCCCAAGGATAGCATGATATGATGATTCGAAGCCTACTACTTCAAATTTGATGAACTCAGTGCGGTAGTTAGTAGGCGGTCCAAATGTAACTGGTAAAGTGATTTGTCCAAGTGGCATAGCGGCTTTGCCGGGTACTATTTCATAGAAAGGAACACTTATTGGAGTAATCATCCCAGCAAGTTCTAGCCCCATCTTCCTTAGTGTTTCTGAAAATATGATGTTGAGTCTGGCTCCTCCATCGATCAAGACCTTCATGACGGTCATACCAGCAATGGTTGGATCCAACACCAGTGGGTAGTGGCCAGCGTTTCCTACACTAGTCCATTGATCTTCTCTTGAGAACTGGATTAGATACTGCTACCAATTGAGGTATCTGGGAGTAGCCGGTTCTCCTGCCATGATAGTTCAAAGAGCCAGCTTGTCTTGATGCTCGCTTCTAGAACCTAGGACCCCGGCAAAGATCACTACCACCGTCCCCTTGGACTTATGGAATCTCTTGTCATCGTGATTGTCCTCGTCTTTTTTCTGGTTATCTTCTTTTCTATCTCCATTGTTACACTTTCTTGTGTATCGATCAATAAAGATGTGACAATCTCCGGTCGTGTGGTTTCCATTCTGTCACACCCAAAATTTCGTATTTTGGGTTGGGCATGAAAAACACTAAATAAAATAAATAATTTTAATATTTGAATAAAACTTATCTGATAAATTAAGTTGCTGCTAATTTAAATATAGAAAATTCTGGTTTTAAACTTTTCCATATTAATTTGATAATGTAGTGTTTGTGTGATGCTTGTCTTTGGTGTTGGTGAGTGCTATTATTTTCAAAATACCATAGGACAACGTTTACTTCTCATCGGAAAACTTTTTGGTATTTTCTGGATTTAAAATTTCAATTTTCGTGAGCTTAATCTTTTTCCTTGATCTCTTCATCAATCTTTTCATGAGCCCAAACCTATTTAGTTGAGTTCCTTATCCTTTCAAGAGTCTCTAGGATTTTTTTGGTGATTTTTCTGAGCTCTGGGCTATTTTTCGCGGCTTAAAAGGTATTTTTAGATTTTCTGGAATTATTTTTATTCGCGAAATTAAAATAATCTCGAAATTAAGAAAATTCGAAAAGTTTCCAAACCCTACGACTATATATATGCCGGCGTAGCCCTCGACACCCTGGTTTCAGAAGTACAACCCTTATCGCGAGCCGCCGCTCGTAACTCCCTCCACCCCTCGTCGAAGTTCTTCATCTACAGCTTGCGTTCCGGCGAACTCTCCGACAAGATTTTCTGGCCAAACCGTCGCGTCCCGACGCCAGCCACCACCACCAAGAGGCAGCCCTCGTCGTTCTCTACACCATGGTATATCCGTTTTCGCGAATCTATCACCATTTCATCGAGTTCCCATCTTATCTTGCTTCTCTCTGGCGAGGTTCCACCATGGCTGACCGGAGGTTCTCCAAGCCCAAGGCAGAAGATGACATATTTACAGTTTTGTCATCCATCGTTTTTCCTTCGCCGTTTATTCGTTTTAACTCCGATTTGACCCATTCAAGTTGCGTTAGATTCGTATTTACGAGCTCTACATGTTAGTGTTATTATACAGTAGGTTTGGAAAATTTAATTTTTGAGTTTATATTAAAGTAATTATTTATCTATATGAAATCTTAGAAAATTCCTAACTTTCACGTTTTAAATCCGAATTTCGTGATCTTTACGTCTGTGTGATCGTAGTAACGTGTAGAAGAGTTTTACAAACTTTTTATACTGTTTTGCTACTGTTGGAGTACTATTTTAATTATGTCTCTTTGTTTGCTTCGTGTATGATTGCTCGTATGATTGTGTGTTGATGCTTGATGATCGAGTATAGACGGTGAGCAGTTTCTTGATGATCAGGAGTATTATTTTGAGCCAGATCAGCAGTATCATTAGGAAAGCTTTGATCAAGGCAAGTATAACATGGGGTCATCCTTGTTACCTATTCACTGAAATTATCATACATATACATGTGTCCTCCTTGACAATCATAGAGATTATAACTTAGCTATCGATATCTTGTTTCCTTGTCATCTATGGGTTGTGCATTTGGGTAGCTATTGCTAATACTTAATTATGAACAATGATCTTGTAATATGACTAATGAATTGTGCAACCAACCATTAAGATGATTTAAATACTATTAAAGGGTGCTAGAGCACTATGTTGTTTTATGTTGCTCTAGTCTCTCTCCGTAAGGACTTACCTGTAAGTGATAACCGGAATTGACAGTACAGCTGTGAGGGCTATATGGCTCTGGCTCTAGTTATTTAAGAGACCTTTTCTAGCTTATTAGAGGTTACCCTTGTGGCGTAAATGGGGAAAAGCAGACTGTGATCCCTAGGACTGGTTGTATCACACAGACTGACTGATGAAACCTAGCGACCCTAACTTGTTAGACGAACTCTTGAATGACTTTATATGGTTCTCCGGTGTTTGAGTTTGATCTCCCCACACATTTGGAAATCATGACTCACAGTGAAAGTGTACACCTCTGCGCAGAGTTTAATAAACTAGTATACTAGTCGTGCTTACGGATACGAGCGGCCTTGGGGATTCTTATAGAATAGTTGATCACCATTGTTATATCATGCTTAATTAATGTTGATTATTATTATGCTCATGTTAATGCTATTCATTATCCTTATTACAATTGATCATTGGTTCATTAATAGGAATTAGAATACCTTGATGCTACTCAATTGCTAATTATATGATGATTAAAAGCTAAATGCAGTCAAACAGTGTCTAGCCTTTTTGAGCCTCATGAACCCTGTGTTATACTTGTTGAGTTCGACATGGACTCACTCTTGCTATTTCCACCACACTCCAGTGTGTAGTAAGGTGCTATTCAGAAGAAGGATTCAGAGGTAGTTGAGTTTCCAGAAGTCTTTCAGAAGTGTTTGGCATACGGAGCCCCCAGTCAGCCGTCCCTGAGAAGAATGGAGCCTGAAGTTTAGTCACCGTTCCACGATACTCTGATGTAAGTGTTAATACAGCTATGTATACGTTATATAATAACATTGTTTCTGATACTTTTTCATTCTGACATATGTGTGGACTTTCTAGGCACACATATGATTGGCCTGATTTTGTTCTTTAGAAAACCGATTGTGACACGTTAAGGTGCCATATGCTATCGTCAAATTTCCTGGGCTTGGAAAACTTCTTTGCTTTGTCTGCTATGGCCACAGTGTTGTCAGGCCCGCATTTTCTATCCTGATGCCTGTTATTTTGATGATGTCGTCTGTCAGAGTTGCTTCAATCTGGAAATCTTTCTCAGGTCTTCTCCTCTACAGTGATCATCTTTTCTACCGTGCACTTGAATTCTTCATTGCTTCACGGGTTCTCTTTGCAGAAATCCTAGAATTGTCACTTGGCTAGAATCCCGTAGGAGAAGGCTTCAATGACCTCCCGTTTGGTGATGTTATGTATCTAAGCACGTAACTCACCAAACCATCGGTAATAGTCCCTGAGACTTTCACCACCTTTCTGCTTGAGTCCCTTTAATTCCGTGTGAGCTATAGGATGCGTGATAATGCCTATGAAATTTTCACAAAAAAGCTCTTTGTAAGTCCTCCTAGCCTCTGATAGACCCTGGGCTCAACTTGTCAAACCATTGGAGCAGCATGGCTTCCAGTGCCATGGAGAAGAAGAGTGCTTTGATGTCATCATCACCACCAGCTAGTTCGATTGACTGAGAATAGATCCTGAGCCATTGCTTAGGTTCGGTCTTGCCATCATATTTGGAGTGGTTGGAAGGCTTGAATTTAAGAGGTAGCCATACTGAAAAAAGTCAGTTTGCAAAACAAAGGAACCTATCGGGTACTCTAGTTTCTCTGTAGTCAGATTTAGCTCCACCTTCTTGCCAATTATCAAACCGTCGAGAGTAGTTTTGAGGAGCTAAAGGAATAGGAGGTCTGGTTCTGTTTTCCTTGTTCGTTCAACTCGAATGCTTTGATTTGGGTCTCCCCTGCTTCCTTTGTTGCTGCTCCCATTTGGACCTAGCCTGTCAAAAGCTGATCTCCGTTGACCTTGGCGGGTTGTTTTGAAATGGTCCTTCCACCTGTATCTGTAGAGCTATTGATCGGAGAATTTCTCTAAGGCGCTCTTGATCCTCGTTGGGATGAGAGATAGCTTCGAGTTCTTCAGCCAATTCTTGAATTTTGGTGTATGGAGAGTTGTGTGTTCTCCCGGCTGCGCACCTTTCTTTGGCTTCTTGCTCTGATTTTCTTCTATTGTACTCGACCAGATCAGATTCATATCTGGCCCAGGCTTTCTTGCGGTGTTGGGCACGGCGTCAATGTCCCTGCTTCGTCTTGTTCCTCCTCTCTCTGGCTTGTTTCTAGCTTTCAGTTTCACTATCATGCCCCTAGGCAAAGGGTGATATATTGGATTCGGATTCATCTGATGACCTGATGTCGGGTGCTTCTAGAGGGACCAATGGTGATCGAGGACGATGAACCATGAATACTTCTCAAGTATGAAGCGTTCTGTTGTTGATGCTATTTTCTATACTATCAGAGTTGTTGAGAACTTCAGTAGAGGCTTCAGCATCGTAGATTGAATCTCCTTCTTGGTAGGGTAGAACCGTTGTCGTGCCAACTAGCCGGGTATTATCATCCTTAGGAATAGAACCTGGCCAGTGGACGATGTAGTCTTGAGACATTATAGTCAGTATGAGGACTTCATGAGCTCCTGTCAGTGGCACTCTTCACACCAGACTGGTTGATCCTTGGAGTAGTGCTTGATAAGATGTTGCCAATGTATGGAGTCCAAATGGGAAAGGACCCGACTTCTTGAAGGAATTCTGAAAGTATCCCGGGTTGAATTCTTGATGGACTGAGGCCATGTTGTGGAGTCCTAGCGGGAAAGAACTCGGTCCATCACAGAAAGAACATGGATAAGACTTCATCTCGGATGCAGAGCCTGAGTTTGAGTTGAAATCGGTTTGCCATGAATTCTGAGTCGGATTAGACATCGCGAGCCGTGCGAATCTTCCGGCGAGTTGATCTGTCGTAGTCGTCAAAACAACGAGGTCTTCATGGCGAGCTGAATCTTCGAGGAGACGGTCTTAGAGCTTGTCATCATCATCCGCCTCGTAGATCCATGATCTGAAAATGAAGGTTGATCCCATCAAGAAGATCATGTTGTCGAGGTCCGTCGAGCTCTCGGATGCAAATCCACCGAAAGCCACTACCTGACGCGCCAGCTGTCGATGTTTTACCACCGATAGCCTGCCACAGGGTTACCCGGGACAGTTGTTCAGACTCCGGCGTATGCTGAACTCGACGGTTAACGCAAGAGATAGTCGATTTATACTGGTTCGGGCCCTCGTGATCGAGTAATAGCCTTTACGTCCAGTCGGCGTTAGCCTTTGCATTGGATTGATTGTTATGATCGTGTTATAGGGGTGCCCATAGCCTCTCTTTATATAGAGAGAGACAGCTATGGTGTGGTTACAATCCTAGTCAGATCCAAAGAAGGTGTCATGTTCTAATTGCAAAAGATACTTTCTATTGGGAATCCGGCTAGTCTAACCTATTCTACTCAGAATTGGCGTCACTTGTCGCTTCGCCTCTTCTGTCAGGCATGTGGGCCAGGCTAGGGCCCACTGCTAGTACTCGTACTGATGAGGAACCCTATGGATCCTGCATCGACAGTGAGATTCACACGACGCTCCTCTCTCTCTCTCCCTCCCTCCCTCCCCGACGCCCTCCTCCCGGTGAGCTCACCGTGCCCCACCGCGTGCCCACCACGCCACACTGCGCTCCTCCCCGTGCCATGGACGACGTCTTGGGGCAGATTCGGCAGTGGGAGGCCCTCAGCACGGTGGTCCAGCACGGCGACCCCAAGCACGGCGGTGCTGGCACGGACAGTCCCTGGTGCAGCAACCCCGGCGCGGCGACAACATGGATCTAGTGGCATGTTGGCCCCTATGTGGTGGGCCCTCCTCCTCCTAGATCTAGGATTCTGGTGACCTTCTCCTCTCTCTCCTTACTCTGGCAGCCTTAGGAAAAGGAGGGGCCTAGGGAGGTAGGCAGGCCAGGTGGTGGGGATGGTGGAGGGTGGTTTAGGAGCCCTAGCGACGGTGGAGGCGGCCGAGCCAGGTTGGGGCGGGAGAGCTCCGGTGAGGGGAGGGGGTGGGGAAGGCGGCCGCCGTGGCGCGCTAGGGCTTTGCCGACGGTATGGGAGCGAGCGGGAGGCGGGAGTCGGGGTGGAAGATGATGAGCCGATGAAGAATATGATGAACAGCGCTGGTCAGCTAGCTAGGGACATTGGATCTTGGTCCAATGACTTAGATCTGTTGCTTGAAAAAAAAGAAAATTCAGGCGTCTGTAACACAGCAATTCCCTAATTTTTTTTTTACCGTAGCTAATTTTCTATAGTAGTGGTATGCTTGAATGGATTTGCTTCCTGATACTTGAGTATGTAGGTCCTTGTCGCCAAGGCCGGTGTCGTAAGTTTTGGCTAAACCCCATCAAGGAGTGGCCGTACTCATTCTCTGAGGACGTAGGTTTCGGCTAAACCCCGTCAACAAATATCGTGCACGTGGTGTTATCTTTGATCTTGTAAGTTTATCTCGATAGATTTAATCAATGTTTTCGTGCGTGCAAAATTAATGGATATATATTAATACTATGACAACCAGGGCCGTACCTACAAATTGGAGGCCCCTGTATGAAACATAAGATAGGGCCCTCAAATCTAAAAAGCCAAGCCAAGCAGGCCGGCCGGCATTGGCCACCGAGCTTACATCCTTCTGGTCCAATTAGCTAATCGGTAATCTAAGGCCTATGTTGTAATGTTGCATTTTATTTCTTCTATCCAATAATTGATCAACCATTGTTAATTAGTGCTTTGGAGGCCTTTAAAGTTTGGAGGCCCTGAACAGTCGCACAGCTTGCTCCTGCTAATCTACGGGCCTGATGACAACTAATTTGTAGGGCTGCGAAAATTTAACATAGAAAAGGCAACATGAGGTCAACTTGCACTTGCACATATATAGTAGTAGTAGTTCAACTGTTCAAGTGAAACTTGAGGTCGTGAGGACCAACAACAGTTATTTAATTTTGCAAATAGCTAAACACGTGTAAAGATGAGCGTCTGTGACATGCATGGCGTGCTCATGCTTCATGCATGATTTTATTCGGTGTACCCTACTACTTATATATGTTGGCAACACGGCGAGACGTGCCGACCGGTGTACTGGGTTTGCACGCGCGCACCTGGCCAGTGCAGCGGTGCTTCATTCAGTCGCTCACTCGTCAGACCAGGTGATCTGGGCCTGGCCGTCGTCCTTGTTGAGCCCCAGAGCGTCCCACACCGCCGGTGACCCGTCGACGATGTTGTTCCGGCACGGCGGCTCAAAGTTGTGGTCCTTGTCGCAGCCCACGGTGGAGTCACACTCGTCGACGACCAACGCCCTCACGGTGTTCCCGTTGCTGGCGCGGATCACGATGTGCTTCCTGCACCGGCTACCGCCGTTGTACCAGCCAGTTGACAGCGCGACCACCTTCTTGCTGTCGTCGTAGAACTTCCGCGTGCAGGCGGCCGCGCCGCCGCCGTCCCCGCCCTCGGCGAAGCTGTTGAGCGTGAGTAGGGCGCGGGTGCTACCTGTGACGGGCGGGGAGCAGCCGTAGGTGGTGTAGCGCTGCCCGTTCTTGCAGCACTCGGAGCCGTTCTCCGTGTTGCAGTTGCCGGAACGACCGCGGATGGAGCCGCTGGGCTGGCAGGTCTGGAGTAGGGAGCGGTATGGGAAGGCCTGCGCCAGCTGGCCAGGTGTGCGAAGGGCCATGAGAAGTAGCAGCGCGGCGACTGCATACAGAGCACGGATTCCCCTTACGGTAGCCATGCGCTAGCTTGTGCCGGGCGAACAATTGCGAAGTGGTGATATGATCTGATCTCCCTGCTCTTGTGGCATCGACTTATATAGAACCACAAGAAACTACGAGAGAACGTGTGGCACAGGGCTCGTTAGAGTTTGGCCGATGGTTGACTTGACTGCTCAGTAGAGAGACATGCTCACATGGCACATGCCTTGGTTGCTGATTTGACCAGGCGGAGCCTTAATTTGATGTCCATCTTTTGGACACACCACTGAGCATTACACAATCAAGCTAAACAATTAGATTTCTTTATTTAGAGTATCAAATTTCATTTTAAGTTACTTGAATTCAAAATTTCTATTTTTTTAAATGACCCCAGATTTGAATTAAGTTCAACAAATTATAAGTTGCCTCTGTAGCTTGTATCGCAGCTAAGCTGCTAGCCTGCTAAGCCAGCCAAGTAGCCATGCAGCCATGTTGGACACCGGCACACACACGTTTCAACAATATATGCTCCGCGTCAGGAACTAAATCGGAGCAATTAATTTGACCATTGACCTGATCTGGTGCCCTAACGTGCGGTACACGCACACCGGCAGTTTGGACGATCGGCTACTTTCTTTGATGCCTGATGACATGTTCGTCAATTACCTAGAAACACCTCATGTCTCTGTCGCTTTCCTGACCTTAGCAGACGAAGACATCCTGCGATGGGTCACGTTCCCTTCTTTTCTGGCATAAGACCGCTTTCAGTGCAACATCTGTAACACCCCAGGTGTTTATCACCAGTTAAGCAAGGGTTTTAGAGTTCAAACGTGACATGTGAAGTGGTAATGAAGATGTCGAAGCCAAGTCTATGGTTAGAGTCCCTAGCACCTGGCAGAGTGTCGCCCTTGGGGATGCGGCATCAGTCGGACCCGCGGCTCCTGAACTGTACCAAAGGTGACCTGAGCAGCCCTCGCCAGGCGTGACTCGGTGAATGTTAGAAATACCCCTCCACCCCTTCCTAAGGACGCGACCTAGAAGGCACGGAACTAGGCTCATGCTGAGGAGGTGAAAAAGAAGAAGGAGGAGGAGAAAAAGAATAGGGCTGGCAAGGCCAAGAGGAAGGAGGAGCGCGAGAAGCGCCGGAGGATGCAGCGGCAAGCCAGAGAAGAGGAGGACGAGTTGAGCGACGAAGAGGACAACGAGGACAATGATGATGAGGAGGTCCACCCGTACGACTGGCTAGACTCCATGGCCACGGAGGGGGAATAGCCCAAGGGGTCGTCCCTCTCGATCGAGGGGCGGGCGCCGCAGGCTCAGCTGCTGCTCCACGAGCCAGAGGACCCTGACCTCGAGGGAGCCGCGGTGGCAGCAGGCGAAGGAGGAGAGCCCCCAAGGCCATAGGGGTCGGCCTGTCCTGAGGGAACAGGAGGATCCTGACCCCAGGAGACAGTGGGGTCGCCGTCGCCACCCCCTCAGCCCAACATGGTTGATACAGTGGCGACCGGGAAGAGGTCCTTACCCTGTGACGGCAAGGTCGAGCTCCAGCGGGCCAGCGCAAAAACGTCCCCGTCCTACGACACAGAGGTAAGAAGTGTCTTTTTGTGTTGTTTATTTGTGCTAAGACTTGGTGCCACTGACGCTTGTCATCCTACAGGAGAGTTCAGTCCCATGCCCCCCCTCGCTTGCACCGTGGAAGGCGCTGAGGCAGCAAGGCTAGGCCTTAGCCGACGGCGTGGTGGGCTCGGACGTCTTCGCCTCAGAGACGGCTAGCAGCGTCCCTCCGGTGTCCACGGCCGTAGGGGGACAGGAGGTGTCAGCCACCCCTACTTCGCCTACGCCTAACCCCACCCCATCAGCCATGGCGGCGCTTTCGAAAGCCGAGGTGGAGAAGTCCATCTAGATAGGGATGGCGGCACTAGAGCAGCTGTCGTGGTTTGGGCCGGATCCCACTCTTAAGGGGGCGCTCCCCCAGGAGAGTGCGGCACCTCTGCCTCTGGCGACGGAGGCGTCAGGATCGGCCACGCAAGTGGGTGCGGACGCTGGGTCCTAGGCGGCGACGAAGGAGGCCGCTCCCGAGGACCCATCAACTCAGGTGGGGCCGCTACTAGAAGTGGGTCCCAAGCGGAGGAGGAGGCGTCACGCGAACCTGATGTCACCGAGGTGGATGTGGTGTCGGTCTCGTTCGGTGAGCCTTCTGACATGGCCGAGGTGGCCTAGCCCTCCCGCGCCGAGGGGCCTGCGGCCCTCGTGTAGGTGGGACACGATCCCTACCAGTGGGGTGGCCCGCACCCCACTTTGTTGGATCAGAATCAACAGAGGGCGCCGCCAGTTTTCGTGCTGGATGACGCCAAGGAGCAGGGGTACTGGGACCGGCTACAAGCGGGGTGCCAGACCTTCAACCAGAACCTATCTTCGGTGTTGTCCAACTTGCACGATGATATCCGCCCAGCTGGCTAGGTACGTCGAGCTAGGTAGAAGCTTATTCTTCGATTTTCCCCTTTCTTGACATGGCTCTTCATGCAGGCGCTATTCAAACAGAGTCGGGCGAAGTTGGAGTTCCTCCGCTATGAGCAGGGTGCATGGCGGCGCCTATTGGAGGAGACGCAGAGGGCTGCCGTGGCCGAGGCACAGCTTGCGGCGGCCCAGTAGAGTGTGGTCGGCCTCAGCGGCGAAATGGCAGATCTCCACATTTGACACGAGGAGGCGGTCACTGATGCTAAGGAGGCGGGGGAAAAGTTGTTGGCCCTCATCAAGCACGCTCACAAGGACCAGGAGGAGGCCCAAAAAGTGAAGGACGAGCGCGATGAGCTATTGCGGGCCGCTGGGCAATTCTAGTCCAAGCTTGGGTCCATCCACCATGAGCATGAGCGAGCTCTTGGTGAGCACGACGAGGCTCGCCAAGAGTGCGTGATAGCTTGGAAGGAGTGGGACACCGCAACGGGCCACTTGCCAAGGAGAACCGCTAGCTAAAGCCTGAGGTGCAGTCCCTCCGAGCCACGGTGACCCAAGGGCATCGGCGGGACCTTGCTAGGGTCCAGGAACTAGAAGGTAAGTGCTTTTAGCCATCCACTATTGAATTCTCCAAAACCTGCTCCTTATCCCTTGCAATGATCAGGGCTGAAGGGCAAGCTCGCCAATGTGAAGGCGAAGCTTCTATCGGTGCGGGAGGCCCTGAAGGTGGAATAGCACGAGCACTCCGAGCTGCGCACCACCGTCAGGCTAGTGTGCGATGCCCTCGGGCGATCCAGGTGTGCTCCGGGACGAGCTCGCTGTGGAGTTGTCTCAAGGTCATGAAACATCCTTGATCTCCACGAAGGGAAATCCATAGAATCAAAGTGTAAAATGATGAAACAATCCGCCAATTTACCCAAATCTCAGTGATACACAAAGTCATACACGATTATCAGAGTACAATATAGAGTTTTATATAAATTATTCTCTTCACCACGCAGGGCGGAACACACTCACACATAGCATCCTAAACAGCATCTAACGAAGATAGCAGCGGAAATCGGTCTCCTGGAACTAGCTCGAGCGCAGAACAGACCCTCTAGTCCTCCCAGTCATCGCCCTCGTAGTCATACTCGGGCTCAGAACCTGCCAAAAATCTATCAGTACACTTGGTACTGGCCACGCATTACCCACCCTATGCTAGCATTGCTTGGTGGAAAGTGGAATGCATTGAGGGAAGTAGAAAGAGACCTATTTAGGCTATGGGTTTCCTATTCAAGTAGTTAATATTTTAATGTTCATCAGTTTTTCACCCATCTTATTCACATGTTTTTCCCCAACCCATCACACACATCACATCTCATCTCACTCTCTCTCTCTAGGTGATGAGATCGACTCCCGCTCAGATCTCGCCTCAATGGCCAAAGCCATAAACCAACATGAAACCCGAGGGAAAGGTAGAAAAGGACTCCTCTCACTAATCAAGTGAAGCGTAGGTCATGGGAATGCCCATATCCGTGGACACGACTATATGTATAGATCGATCAACTCTGTAGAGCTTGTACACCTGGTAATCCACAAGATCGCCATCCTCGACGATCCGGCTCGTCTAGGTTGATTCTGACTGCCTCCCAACCGGTACAGTACCACCCTACCACTCAGCCCTAGGCCACCCCGGAGTCCACCGAAACGCTGAGACTGTGAGACGTAGTACCGGGCCCCTAAGGTCACTACGCTATCTTAGGAGGGTGTGGGTCCCCATTCCTGTACCTCCCTACACTATCACCTTCCAACCTAGTAGTAGTGGTACTGCCCTAGTCAGTCGGGTAATCGTTCCCCCGCCCATCGAGAGCGAGTGGTGTGCACGAAGGTCTCATGGTTTCGGTTCTCAAGACATATCAGTCCTTAGGGGGACCGGACAGGATATCTTCTCAAAAGGGGATCACCAACTCCCCGTGCCACGACATCACCTCACCAGGGATAACCAACACCCCGGTCCACCTCTCACATATACCCGCCATAGGTAACTCTCGCAAGGGATGCCTAGGTCGCACCCCTTCGGCAAGACTTGCCCCAAAGACTCATCGTAGGATCCTGTTCGATCGACTCAACCCTCACCACACACCCAAAACACACGCTAAGATCTCCCCATATTCATTATCTAGTTTTACCAAGTTTACAGCACCTCGTGCCTTATGCACATACGTCTCTCCCTCACCAGCATCACATCACAGATATAATGCGAGTAAGAGTAAAGTAGTAAGTATGTGACAAGCGATCATCTAGCCTATCAGCGGGTGTGCAGGAGTAAGGTTACAACAAGGTATAGGGCTCAAAGTAAAACTACCATGCAACCTAACATCATATTATTGCATAAAAGATAAAGCGCTAGCAATTCTAGTTATAGCATGCGTAATAGGATATACGAGATTGGGTGGGGCGTGGCACCTGGCAGGTCGTCACCTAAGTCCTCGCTGTAGTCGGGGTCGTACTCCTCAATCGGCAGGTCCTCCGCCTCTGTTAAACGTAACATATGCTCGTGTGAGTGACTCCTATAGAGGTGCACAAAGAAGCAACAAAAATTTGAAAGATTCAAATGCACTCAAACACAAGCCTATGACATAGAGCTCATTTTTAGAAAAATTTGGGCATTGGTTTGGTATTTTTCTGAGTTAAAATGAATTAGTTATGAATTTTCAAAGATTAAATGAATTTCTAAAAAAGAAAAAGAATTGGAAATTCCAGGCAGTGACACGTGGCAGCATCCGATTGCCCAGGATGGAGTGAGTCACTGACAGGTGGGTCAGTTGACTAGTCAACGGTCAACGGTCAACTTTCACCGGGCCGAGACCAGGCTTTGGCGGGTCAGGCCAAGGCTAGATACGGGCCAGGTTGGGCCGGTCTGGGCCGGGCCGGGCCAGACACGTGTCAAGTCATGGATTCGCCACGTTGTGCGTGTGGGTTTCAAATGGGTTGCGAGTCCGTGCGCTTGGCTCATGGTGAACGGGCAGGCTTGGTCCATGGGTTTCGAACAAGGCCACGGTGGACCCAGTCAACCCTCTTCTCTCTCTCTCGGCGCATGGTGCACCGAGTGCACCCAGCAGCTTCTCTGCTCAACTCCTCCTGCTTTCTCTGCTCGGCCGCGCTCCCGTCGACGGCGAGGGGCTCGTCCCGGCACCCTGGTGGATCAACGGTGATGCCTAAAGGCTCTATAGATTCGTGTGGACATTAGGGATTCAACGGTGAGGTCAAGGCGGCGAGCTAGTGTCTACAGTGGCGTTCCCATAGCGATGGTGGCTCGGCCATGATGACTAACGGCGGGGAGGCCTCTACAGCTGCTACAGGGGTCAATTCGCCCCCTTCCAACTACACGGCTGCCTCCGCGTCACCACGGTGGAGCTCGACGGCCCCTCCTTGTTGGACAAGGCGGCCGGAGCGATGTAGAATGACCTTAGTATAGTGGTGCTCCGGTGCACGCCATTGTCGGCATGGCAAACGTGACCCGGTGCTCTGGGGCTCCCCTCTCTCCTTCTTCTTGGGCGTGGGACTCCTTTCGCCACGATGAAGAGATCGAACCTCTCCTCCTCGTCCCTACTAACCCAAATCAAGAGGAACGGCCTCGCCATGGCCATGCTCTAGCCATGGTGGGCACGCTCTGAGCGTCTTCATGAAGGTAGCATTCCTGAGCTGGTATAGCTCCGCAAGGCTATGCCCTTCATCGTGTGCGTGCGCGTGCGTGCGTGTAGACGTGGACAATGTCTGGGCTTTGGCCTTGACCACCCTGGTATGGAGGCGTCGTGGTGGCGCCCTTGTCTTGCAGCGGCGACGGGCATGGTGACTACATACGGCAGCAAGGGGGGTGTCTTGTGCTCACCAGTGGGTGCGGTGGCGAGAGGTAGCAATGCAGGGCGAGTTGATGCAGTGAGGAGTCATTGCAGTGCTATGCCAAGCCGCTACGTTGTCGTAGCCGATCAGGGCGGCGCTCCGAGCTCTGGCGGTGATGACACGTCTGGCTCCTCCTCGTTCCTCCTCCCTTCCTTCCCTTCCTTCCTCTTCTCTTCTCCCTCTCTCTTGCGGTGTAGGGCGACAATGGTGCCACCAGTGCGGTGGCTAGGGGGTGAAAGGTTAGGGCAGTGGAGAGACTCTGCTTTTATAGCCGAGCTTGGCTATGGCAGTCGGATGGTGGAAGGGATAATGGGGACACATGGAGGCGATCAAGAGGAATTGGGGTAGGGTTTTGGAGTGGCCGAGATGTAGCACAAGGATTGGCGTCTCCAATTTTGAATCGAAGGTGGTTGGAGGCAGTATGGTGGTGGCAGAGCTCCATGGGCCATGGCGACCACGCGCGTCGTGCCGATGCGTGAGAGCGAGGTGAGGCGAGCATGAGCAGGTGACGTGGCACATTGTGGAGCAGATGCGCAACGGCTTGGCGCACACGCCTGCGGCAGGGGGCAAGGGGATTCTTTCCCACGCCAAAATCGTGACCCTGCTCCCTCCCCTTCTTCTCTTCGAGCGAAACAGAGAGCAAGGGGGACAGGAGGATGGCGATGACGCCTGGGTCCCTCCGCTCAGTGGCTATGGCGAGGATAGGTCCTTGCTGGGCCGGCCCATGCGCAGGCAGGCGTGGGCGACGTGCGAAACTACGGCATAGACACGAGTTGGGCCAGCTCGCTGAGCTAGGCCGGCTAGTGTTGGGGCGCTGTTGTGCGGCTTGGGCGGTGTTGCGGCTCGTTGGGCTGGCTCAGTAGGCTGGCTTGGTAGGCCAGCTCGACGAGGTTGGCTGGGCCTGATAGGTTTTTTCCTTTTTTGATTATTTGGAAAAACTTTTCTATTTTATATTTCCTTTATTCTAATTAAGATAGGGCTTTTGTATGCATAAAAACATATTGCCTCCACTTGGTTAACACGATGGGGCCCACAAGAGATATTTTAGGGTTTCAACTATTTGCCAAAGTTATTTTTACACAATTATTTAATTAAACAATTCATTAAATAAATGTTATTGCTTTTATTTGACAATAGAAAGAACATAAGATGCAACTCAAGCAAGTTTTGATTAAATGCAAAAATGTAAACTACTTAGATTGGTTCGACTTGTGCAACTAGGGTAGGTTTCCTATATGACACCTCACCAAGCATAGGTTATTTTAGAAAAAAAATTGTAGTTGTGTTTTTTGGTTTTTTGGAAATTTCTGGGTTGTTTTAGGTCACCTTTGAGCAGGCTCGGACCCAAGTGAAGGAGGCACTTCACCTCGAGGTGTGACAGCGCTCATCGTCTTTAGGTCCCACTACTAGAAGATCGACCTAGAGGCGCTCAGTGAGGGCTACGTCGGTATCCCCGAGGAGGAGCTTGACGCCATCGACGAGGAGGTACAAGAGCCGGTGAAGACCCTGGCGGCCAAGTTTGAAGAAGAGATTGTCCCTCCGCCCCAGGAGCTATAAAAGGTATCGAGCGAGATGCCCGTGTAAAAACTTAGGATATTGAACAAGTCCGTGGCCCTCGGGGCCCCTTTAAAACATGTATTTATCTTTCATTTTAAGTTTTTACGTGTTCGCCCGATCCTCATAGTGAGCCTAGGCCTGTGGCATTTAGAGTTCGATCCCTTGGGCTGGGGTTAAAGGGCGAGGGTACTGTAGTCGTAGAGGCATAGGCCTTTCACAGTCTGATTAACTCGACCCGAAAGATTCTTGTGCTCTAACGCACCCTCATTTCCTAGTTGCCATTGGAGGGCTCAGGTGGATAACTTTTCATAAAGTTTTTCGAGTGGTTTCCTGATCCCCACATTGTGTTTTAAGTTCACAGATTTTTTAGAAGTACGAGTTGACCCCTTAGGCCAAGACTGGTGAGCAAAGGCACCATAATCCGACCGATCCGGTTAGAGGGGCTCTTCGCTTTCTAAAACATCCGTTTACTTAAACAACGCTGCAAGGGCTCGAGTATGAAATTTTTTTAAAAAGTATTGTGAAAATTTTGAAGCGTCAGGGGGTTCCCCCCTTTCAACCCCTAAGGGAGGCCCAACCCAAAATAGAGGTAGGGTCAGGTCTCACTCAGAGTTGGACAAAGTAAGAAATAGTGAGCGCTCTTTTATTCTTTCAAGATTAAACATGTGAACAGCCTGGAAATCTAAGGGTAGAAGCGACATAGCTGTACGATGTTCCAAGTGTTGGTAAAGATTTCGCCGTCTGCGGTGGCCAGCTTGTAGGTGCTGGGTCGAAGCATTTCTGCGATGACGAACAGGCCTTCCCATGGTGGCGTTGGCTTGTGGCGGCCCTGTTGTTCTGTCTGAGGCGAAGCACCAGGTCCCCGACGTTGAATGCCTGACCCCGCACATGGCGGTGGTGGTATCATCGTAAGGCTTTATTGACATTTCTTATATCACTATATACTAAGTTCTTATTCCTAGCATGATACTCAAAATGCTAGTAATTATAATTACACTTGAAAACTCTAAATAATATTTAAATATAAGTTTTCGCAAGCGCATAGATAAATCACCTATTGTAGCATTCTACCCAGAGTATTATGAGTATCATTATTTATTTTAATCCCAAAAGAAGGACCGTGAGGCAAATGTTTATATGACTAAATAAACGTGCAAATCTATGATAAACCAACCACTCTTATGCTTTAGCAGGGGTAAGTCAGGTAAAAGAAAAATAAATGATAAATGAATGTAGCATGATAATGGTATTCCAGAGATAGAAAACAGAGACTCACTAAAAGTAGTATGACTAATCTCGAGATTCGGTTAGAGTAAAGAATTCCTAAGTTGTTCCTAAATACTAAGTCTTGCTGCTCACTCTAGCATATATATCTTCATCTATTAGTAAAATTGAATCAAAGCAAAATTATAAGGAACATCTACTAGGGAGAATTAGAAGCAGAGTCTTCTTCTCCTTCGAGACCGGGCTCTATCATGTCATCTATATACAGAGGATGGACTACAAAGGACTCAACCAAACTGTTACCTTAGCAATCTACCACACGTCCCAGCACATAGTCGGCATTCACAGGGAATTTCATATCTAAGCACCATGCTTACATAATCAAAGCTACCTAACTCTCGCGCGAACTGAATTAGGTACTCTACGAACATATGCAAATGCAAATCATCAAATAGTACTATATCCAATGTATAACTAGAGCAAACTAAGAACATAATAAAGAGAAACATATTATTCAAATAGAACAAAGTCTTAAATGAGATACAGAGGTAAATTACTAATCTCCAGATGAATAGATCCGGAATCCTAAGCAATCGCCCAACTCTACTTGAACCTTGCTAGAAAGTCTATACTAAGAAATTGAAGAACTAGAGCTCTCTCTATCTAATATCTGAAAATCATAATATTTGGCCTACTCTTGACTTATGATCAGGTGCTTCAGGGGGGGTCAGGGCCTGTATTTATAGTCCTGAGGAAAAACTGTCAGCCCTTGGATCAAACTGACTTCACGTACGGCGGAGTTGCATCCTAAGAGGCGGTGAAGGAATACTCCAGAAGGGCATGGAAAAATCCCACAGGGGGCCGGGTGGCATGGTGGTGGGGCTGGCCAGTCCCACCTGGTAGCTTCTGGTCCTCCACTTCGGTCCCATGCCTTCTAGTGTCTTCTGGAGTCTTTCTGGTGCATATTTCGTCATAGTTAAGTTTTCGTGCCTTTTTGACTATTCAATCCTTATTTTTATTCTTTCTAGAATATCCATGCTAAAAATAATAATTTATCAAAACTCTTGGAAATTGTCAGTAATAACCCCTAAATTTCTATTGGTGACCATTTCTATACACAATGTTGACGGTTTATGATGGATGATAACTACCATCAATAGGCTTGCTGATACTTGGCGGAGTGGAGCAAGACGACGTCACGTGCTTCCTCTAGCTAGTTCACGGCGTCCTCAAGGGAGGTTTGGTTCCCTTGGTTGTCATACGCTCTGACCCTCAGTGCCCCATACTCCAAGTCAGTGGGAAGGATGGCATCGGATCCGTAGACCATGAAGAAGGGCATGAAGCCTCTTGCTCGGCATGGGGTCGTTCTCAAACTCTAGAGGACCGCGGGCAGTTCCACGACCGATCGGTGGCTAAACTTGTTCAACCGGTTGAAGATCCTCGGTTTGATGCTCTGCAAGATCATGTCGTTGCACGCTCGACCTGCCTGTTCATCCGAGGGTGTGCCACAGCTGCCCAATTCATGCGAATATGGTGATCATCATAGAAACTGAGGAAATTTTTGCCGGTGAATTGTATGCCGTTGTCGGTGATGATGGAGTTTGGGACCCTGAAGTGATGAATGATGTCAGTAAAGAAGAGCACCGCCTGCTCAGACTTGATTTGAGCAATTGGCCGAGCCTCGATCCACTTTGAGAACTTGTTGATGGCGACAAGTAAGTGGGTGAAGCCCCCGGGCGCTTTCTGGAGCGGCCCGACAAGGTCCAGACCCTAGACCACAAAAGGCCATGTGAGTCTAGAGCGCTTGGGCTGGTAAGTGAGTTTGTCAAGCATAGTACTGACACCCTTTGCAGGAGCGTACTACCTCGGTGGCATCAGCCATGATAGTGGGCCAATAGAAACCTTATCGAAACACGTTCCTGACGAGGGTGCGTGGCGCTGCGTGGTGGCCATAGACACCCCCGTGGATGTCCTGCAGTAGCTTCCTCCCCTGCTCGGTGGGAATGCAGCGTTGCAGGATTCCAGTGGGGCTCTACTTGTAGAGTTCCCGATCCAGCAGGACAAATGACTTGGCACGGCGCGCGAGGCGTCAGGCCTCGGTTCTATCAGATGGGAGTACACCGCGAGGCGTCAGACCTCGGTCTCTAGTTTGGCAAGGGGTCAGGCCCTGTGTCTGGGTCCTCGTCGATTTGCATAACCTCAAGGTCAGCAGGGGCTAGGGTCGGGCCAACCCCCGAGACTAGTTTGGGTGGCTCACTGCCATCCTATGCCGATCCTTGGTAAGTGACCAAGGGCTTATACAGATTGCTAGCAAAGACGCTGGCAGGAACTGGTGCCTAACCGCATGTTAGCTTCGCAAGCTCATCTACTGCCTCGTTAGATCGCCTTGCGATGTGGTTGAGCTCGAGGCCATCAAACTTGTCTTCTAGGAGGCGGACCACCTAGCAGTATGTCACCATCTTAGGGTCGTGAAAACTTAACTCCTTCATGACTTGGTCTATGATTAACTGGGAGTCGCCTTGGACATCAAGCCATCGGATCCCAAGCTCGGTGGCGATGTGCAAACCGTTGACAAGTGCCTCATACTCAGCGACATTGTTAGAGGCCAAAACATTGATTCAGATCATATACCTCATGCACACGCCGAGGGGAAGATGAAGACGAGCCCTGCTCTAGCTCCACTCTTCATTAGCGACCCGTCAAAATACATTGTCCAGTACTCCTGTTCCACCGGGGCCGGTGATTTTTGGGTCTCGGTCCATTCTGCTACAAAGTCCGCTAGTACCTGGGACTTGATGGCCTTCCAAGGGGCGTAAGTGATGCCCTCTCCCATGAGTTCAACCGCCCACTTAGCGATTCTTCCTGTCGCTTCACGGCTCTAGATCACCTCCCCGAGAGGGAAGGAGGACACAATCGTGATTGGGTGCGACTCGAAGTAGTGGCGCAGCTTTCTCTGGGTGATGATGACAGCGTACATGAGCTTCTGGATCTGAGGGTAGCGTGTCTTGGTATCGTACAAGACTTCACTTATGAAGTTGACCGGACACTGAACCTTGAGGGCATGACCCTCCTCCTGCTGTTCCACCATGACAGCGGCACTCACTACCTGAGTAGTGGTCGTGACGTACAGTAGGAGTGGTTCCCTCTCGGTCGGCGGCACAAGGATTGGGGCCTTTGTTAGAAGTGCCTTGAGCCCATCAAGCGCCTCTTGGGCTTCGGGAGTCCAGGTAAAGCGGTCGGTCTTTTTCAGAAGCCGATAGAGGGGCGGCCCTCATTCGCCGAGGCATGACATGAAGCGGCTCAGTGCTGCCAGACATCCCGTGACTCGCTGTACCCCTTTCATATCCTGAATCGGGCCCATGCTTGTGATGTTGGAGATCTTCTCTGGATTAGCTTCGATGCCGTGCTCAGAGACGATAAATCCAAGTAACATACCCCTTGGGATCCCAAAGATGCACTTTTTGGGGTTGAGCTTGATATTCTTGGCCCGTAGGCATTTGAAGGCTTGATCGAGGCCGGCAACCAAGCTGTCGGCTTGTTTCGATTTGACTAGGATGTCATCTATGTAAGCCTCAATGGTCCGCCCGATGAGGTTCCCAAAAACAGCGAGCATACAACGTTGATATGTAGCTCCTGCATTTTTTAGGCCAAAAGGCATGGTTACGTAGCAGTAGGTCCCAAACAGGGTGACAAAAGAAGTCGCGAGCTGGTCGGACTCTTTCATCACAATCTGATGGTAACCGGAGTAAGCATCAAGTAAAGAGAGAGCTTCATAGCTCGAAGTGGAGTCAACTATTTGGTTAATGCATGGTAAAGGAAATAGATGTTTAGGACAAGCCTTATTGAGACCAGTGTAATCAACACATATGCTCCATTTACCATTTTTTACAAGTACAGGGTTAGCTAACCACTCAGGATGGAATACCTCCTTGATGAATTCGGCCGCCAGTAGCTTATGAATCTCCTCCCCGATTACCCTGCGCTTTTCCTCATTGAAGCGGTGCAGTCATTGCCTCACCGATTTGGAGCCGGTCCGGATGTCTAAGGAGTGGTCAGTGACTTCCCTCGGGATGCCAGGCATGTTAAAGGGACTCCACACGAACATGTCGCTATTTGCGCGGAGAAAGTCGACGAGCACTGCTTCCTATTTGGAATCCGGGATGGTGCTAACATGAACCATCTTACTGTCGAAGCTACTGGGGTCAAGGGGGACCTCCTTGACTCCCTTGATGGGTTCGAAGGAGATGGTGGACCACTTGGGGTTGGGTACCTCCCTAAGGTGTGCTTCCAAATCGACTGCAAGCACCTCGGACTCAATGATGGCCTCTGTTTATTCGTAGCACTCAACGTCGCACTCGTAGGCGTGCTGGTAAGTGGTGCGGAGGGTGCGGACCCCGTTGGACCAGCATCTTGAGCTTGAGGTAGGTGTAGTTTGGGATGACCATGAACTTTGCATAGCATGGCCGCATCAGCAAGGCGTGGTAGTTGCCACGGAACCCAACCACCTCAAAGGTGAGGGTTTCCTTCCTAAAGTTGGACGGATCCCCAAAGGTGACGGGTAGGTCAATCTGCCCAAGGGGTAGGGCCTGCTTCCCCAGTACGATGCGTGGAAAGGTGCTCCACTCGGGCAGAGCTAGGTTCGACTGATCCCTATGGTGTCAAGGGTCTTGGCGTACATTATGTTGAGGCCGCTGCCCCCGTCCATCAGTACTTTGGTGAGCCGCATGTTGTTGATGATAGGGTTGACAACGAGCGGGTATCGGCCTGACTGTGGGACACGATCCAGGTGGTCGTCGTGGTCGAAGGTGATGGCAGACCCGAACCAGTCGAGGAAGGCTGGCGCGGTTTGGACGATCGGCTTCTCATGGCTGATGAGATGTTCGTCAATTACCTAGAAACACCTCATATCTTTTGTCGCTTTCCTAAGCTAGGAGACGAAGATATCCTGCGACGGGTCATGCTCCCTTCTTTTCGGGCACAAAACCGTTTCCAGTGCAGCATCTCCACCGAAAATTGATGAGGGAAAAAAAACTGAGTAAGATGTACCACGGAGGCTCTGTGTCTACCTACCGTGCATTCAGGATATATGCACAAGAATCTAATGTCTAAAAGAGCCGAGATTCTTCTGTATTTATACAATATTTTTTAATTATTCCTCTTGAATTTGTAGAGCAGTCCTATAATATGTTTGATGGTAGCGTACAGACATGTTCTGTGAATATGCAGCAGGTCCTCACAACGCCTTCATGGGTACCTTTCACTTAATTTTTTTTTCCTAGAAACCAGGTTTGTAGTTTGCGGGGTAATTAGACGGTAGAAGTAGGATGATGATGTCATCCTTTACTCTATTTATCCTTTCAATTAAAATAACAATATCTTTGTCAAATGGTGTCCAAATCAAATCTGTTTTCACCGTTGCATTTTCTGATGATGAGATCTACTACAAAACAAGACATATTGGATATGGTTTAAAGTTGCTTTATGCAATTGTCAACTTGTGTTTATAGTGGTAACTTATTATATGTAGCTTATGTTGTACTTTGGAGATTGAAACATGTCTTGTATGTGTTAGCTTAATTTCCAAACCCCTCCGTAACAGGTTTCACTGGTTAATGACAATCTTGTTTTGTCACTAATATGTATGTTTTGGAGAAACATGTTTTATATTATGTCACAAAGCATGGAGGTGAAGATGTCCTAAAATGTTGATAACAAAAGGAATCAAGGACAACTTTGCATGTGTGGCTAACATGTGTTTTGGAGAAAAAAAAAGTGATAACATTAGGCCAAAAGCATGGAGGTAAAGATATCCCCAAGAGTTGACGAGAAGCAATTAAGAACTCAAGATTGAAGATGAAGAACGTTCAAGAGTCAAGCAAAACAATCTTGGACTCAAGATCAAAGGGATCTCGAAAGAGTCAAATTTTGCGATTGAATACTCAAGATTGAAGATCTTTTCAAGAGTTGAGTATCGCTAGGAGGGGATGTTAGTGCTTGGAGGTTGACTAATTAAGTATTCAGTGTGCATGATGGTGAAAAAATGGTCTAGAGAGATTGGTTATGCAGCAAGGAATCCAATGAAACAAGTTTCACCTCAATAGGAGATCATTCGGAGAAGTTTGAGGTCAAACTAGAAAACTGCATAGATGGGACATTCTAGTGGAGTGAAAAATGAGTGCACAGGACAATCAGGTGAAGTGTCCAGCCAATGCTTCTTTGTGTAGGATCCTATTGAATTCAACCGAATGGATGGTCCAGCTATAGAAGTTGTACATGCCGGATAATTGGTGAATAGAAGAAAGAGACCAGGGTTTTGATGTTGCTATTCAAACGGCTTCAATGGACGGTCCGATCGAGCTGTTCAATGATCACCGGATAGTTGTTAGAAAGTCATGAGAAATGTGATTGGTGGAGATGTCACAATGTTGATGAATGGATAGGACAAACCGTAGGGAAGTTCATTTCTTTTCCACCATTGTCAGGAAGACTCATTTGAGAGGTGAGAATCCAAAGCACATCCCTCCAAAAACAACTGACATATATACAAATTAGGTATTTTCTTAGACGAAGCAACTTGCATTGGGTAGAAGTTGGGCTTACAAGAAATAAACTTGGATGGCATGCAAATCTCAACTAAGGAGCCAATCCTCATCGCAATGCATAATTCAAACAACGAATTTGGATATGTCGGGAGCTGAGAAGACTGGTGACCACGTGCATAAGCTGTTGTGCATCCATAGGGCACTCTACGGCGATGGTGTGACACCACGGGCGCTAGCTACGTGGGTGAAGTATGTATCAGAGTGGGTGGTATGTTGGGCGGTGGAGCAATGCCGAGATAGGTGAGGCACATTGCCGGAGGAGGATCAGGAGGGATGGTGGCGACAGAGAGAGGCAGGGCAATAACGGAGAGCCCACGCACTGAAATGAGCTCAGATTAGCATGACACTATGCGGGAGAAGAACAATGGAGCCTAATGGCTACCACGTTACGTCTCTTAAAGCACGTTTGTGGGTTTAAAAAAATCATAGATGCACCTTCTTTAGTCGCACCTCTGATGACATCCACTCTCATCAAAGACATGAATAGATTGAGACAGTCTCCAATGGTGATCAAACATCAGAGACGTGGGTATTTGAGACCCGTCTTTGATGTGATCACCTCTCATTGGAGATGCGGGTGAATTCAGACATGTCTCGGGATGGATCTCATATCAGAGACGCATCTTGTTTGGATGCACCTCTAATATGGTTCCAAAATATAGACGTGTCATGTTTGCATGTACAGGTCTCTGATATTTATGCGCTCCAAACAGGGACAGGGGCGGAGCCAGGATTTAGATATAGGGGGGCCGGGTCATCGAATGTCCACAGAAAATTATCAAATCTTGATGTCAGTTTAAAAATTATCATTTTGATGTTGGCTTAAAAAATTATAATAAATTGTCTTTAGAGCATGTCTAGAAGTTTTGTAAAACAACTCTAATTTTGAATTTTTTAGAAAAAGAAAAAAGGTGTCCTCCAACTGTTCGGTAAAAGGGCTCCTTAAAAATAAAAAGTTACTAAATATCCTCTACAACGTGTAAGTTTCTGCAGTCAAGTGAAACTCCATATTCGCTCCCTGTTCAACATTTTTCTCTGCAGATCGACGTAAATTGGATGCATGAGAAAGCGGTAAGAGATAAAAAAAACTATTAAAAAGGGGTTTAGTTCGTAAAAAATAGTCTGAGATTCCTATGCAAAATCGTTTAGAAGTTATTACAGGAGACTGTTGGAGAAGGACAAAATTTAAGGTTCCTATTTCTTCTGTTAACTTGCTAGATCTATTAGTTTTGCAAGTAAACTATACCAAATTCATAGAGATGCTATTAATTTTTTTATTTAGAAAAATGCTAAATGTCTAAATTGAAAATAAAAAAGTTGTTCATATGTCAACGATACCATCATATTTACTATATTTAGACACTTAACATTAGACAATTAAGAGATTTATTTGAAAAGACATTTTAGAATTAACTAAGAAGGCTTGTTTATTTAATTTCTAGTGATTTGTAAGAACTAATGAGAGGTACTAATAAAAATTGTGCATGATTAGGGGGGGGCCAGGCCCTGCCCGCCCCCCCCCCCCCCCCCCCCCCTGTCTCCGCCCCTGAACAGGGACAAGCTATCCCAAAAAACCAATATCACAGATAAGCATGGTTAACCACGTCTCTAATTTGTCATCAATGATGCATCCTGTTGACTCGTTTTTTATGTGTGCTATTTTGGCATTTGTGACTTGTGAGGATTGTTTTGTTCCTACTAGTATAGTGCTCGTGCTAACACTACGGCAACATCCAAACATGAAAATTAAAACAACCAAAAAGATAGTTTGCTCTTTGTTGCATAAGACTGGGCATTTATAACTTAGTTGGCTGCCTTTTAGCACTCAACATGCACAATGCAAATAAACATATGATCAGAAATTCCTTTTTAGTGAAATTGACTTAAATCTCTTCAATCAAAGACAAAAAAAAAATCATGCCTTGCTACAAACAAAAAGTGTTTGTTGCACCCGAAACTTTCTAACTCTCTCCATATCAAATGATTTCTCTCCATAAAACAATGGTTTTTGGCAGGTAACACAAGTTAGCATTACCCATTTACACAAAACAGAGGCTATTCAATACAGAGTTGATAGGACTATTAGCAACTCTATGCATGCTGATGTTCATTAATGCAGACTCTATGCACAAAGAAAGTTCACAGGCCAGTGTTGTTTATATAAACTAAACAAAGTAACAAAGCACTAACCATATGCATTAGGCCCATGGATTACAAGATCTTCACTGCTTTCAGAAATAAAAAAAAACAAAAATATATTAAAAGGGCCAATTGCATGAGAAAATGAAATAAAAAAGATACAACAATCACTTGCCTGTACGCGTGGGTTCCGGACATCATCCATTGCTGAAGCTAGTGCAGGTAGCACAACATGGTGCAAACTGATTTCGCAAATCAGATCCCAGGTCTGTTGAAAGCTGCCCTATTGCATTAATTTCTGCCCACCTCACCTGTGGGTGCGGATCCTGGAAAGAATTTTGCACCATCCCAACCACCTGTTCCAGATTCTTAATCATCACCTTAGCAGAGCTCTCTGAAATCTGAGCTATGGTCACCATTGCCGCATGCCGTCTCTTCCAATCTTCAGAGGAGAAAAATGATGGGAGCAACTCAGCTGCCATGGATAGAATCGTATTACTGGTGACAAGCGTGAGGACAAACTCGATGACAAGGTGGCAGGTGCCGTCCTCTAGTCCTGGAGCCTCAGCAATCTGCAGCAAGGAGGCAACCACGTTGGCCAGCTAGCGGTGCAGGAACCGAGGCTCTGTGCCGGCGAGCTCGATCATCATCTCCAAAGCCTAATTTCATTGAGCAAACTTTTCCATTCACAAATCATTTTCTCAGTGGCCTAGTGACAAGTAGGTAGTTTTTAATTAACTGAGAATGGCCCAAAAAGAATATATGAACTTACTGGTTCTAAAATGTCCAAGAAAGGCAAGCTCATTATACGATGACAACACCATCTATTGCAAGATAAGCACATTTGAGATAAGTCAGTTCAAGAAAAAGCAGAAAACAAAAAAAGGAATAAGGAGTTAGCGCAATCAACAGTCAAATACTATCATCAACTAATATTCTCATCAGTGCAATTTCTAAGATGATTCAAAGATTCCAAATATAATATTAGCATATGTAATTCTATATACAGAAATCTCACTGCCTTTGGTCACGTAATGATACAGATATTTGGTAAATAAAACCTAGAAATTAGCTAAGTCTTGAATTTTACTATGACTTGACTATGCTAGAATTTGGCTAAGTCTGGATTTTTGCTATGATTTGGACATTGACAAATTTAAAATTTTACCATGACTTGGATATTGAAAAGGAGCTTCATGTTTTGGACTAGGATATTTAAAATTTTACCATGACTTGGACCATAATTTTACTATAAGATGTAATTTTAAGTCATGGTAAAAAGGGCTTTATGTTAAGTCATGGAATTAGGGCTTCATGTTAATTTTACTATAAAATTTTACCATGACTTGGACCCAAATTCAAAACATGAATACTTTGGAATTTGGCTAAGTCTTGAATTTGGATATTTAAAATTTTACCATGACTTGGACCCTAATTTCATGACTTAACATGAAGTCTTTTTTTAATATCCAAGTCATGATAAAATTTTAAATTTGTCAATGTCCAAATCACAGTAAAAATCCAGACTTAGCCATATTTCCATCCCCATCTCATAGTAAATTTAAAGACTTAGCCAAATAAATCTAGAAGCCAAATAAATCTGGATTTTTGCTACGACTTGGATATGTTAGAATACCGACTACCATGTGGTAGACATATGGAAAAATGGTTTTTTTAACATGACTTGGACATTTACAAATTTGAAATTTTACAATGACTTGGATATTGAGAAATATGACTAACTCTAGAGTTTTTACAGTGACTTTCTGTTTGATCATTTAGAACATCCTGGAAATACTTAGGATAAAAAATGATATACATGGTGATTTGATCTGTGGCGTCAGGCTTGACGCCAATGACGATGGTGCCAAGCTTGGCGCCAATGGTGACGGCGCCAAGGTGCTGCCACGTCAGCGCCAGCTCAGCGTCGTCGGCCAAGTGGCATAGGAGCTTGGCACCAACGTTAACGACGCCAAGCTGTGTTACCTTGGCGCCAGCATGGATGGCGCCGAGCCTTGGGTCAATTTCCTGAAATCTTTCCATCAGGAGTATATTTAAGAAAATCTTTCGAAAAAAAGGCTTAAAAAAAACGGTCGACCATGAGGTTGCCATCGATGGGAATGGACTTGTCCCCGTCCTGTACGCCTCCTCGTCCTTGGTCCTTCTTCAACTGAACCACCTGACCACCACCATGAGAAACCACAAATCATCTGCGTCACTACGAGGGATAACACATCAGCACCATCAGTACAACAAACAATGTATCTGTACCTAGCCCTCCCCGTGATAAGGGTACCTTGGCCGCCGCTGGGTTGAATGGGACAATCGTCGTCGTTGTCGCACCTGACCTGAGCCGTGCCGCGGGCCTCGCCTCCATCTGTGGCTCGCTTCCAATCAGCAACTCGCATCCGTTGGCGGCGTGCCCTGCTGGCTTGGGTCGTCGAGGCTCGCCTCGTCACTGCCACGGGTGGATGAGCTTCCTGGGACGGGCAGGGTAGCGGCAGATACGCTTCCGTGGGACGGGGAAGGGGATGAACGGCCTCCCAACGCCCAGCCTGCGCCCTTCCGCAGCGGCCTGTGTCCTGCTCGCCGCGTCCGGCGCCAGGTGCCGCGCCGGCCAGCGTACTGCTTGCCGCGTCCGCCGCCGGCGTCGTATGCCACGCAGCTGCTTCCGCCGGCGGAGCCCCCTGGTGGCCGTCGGCACGTAGGGGAAAGGAAGAGTCAGCGCGTGGGGGAGAGGCGTCGGCGTGCATCGGGGGAGAGGAGGAAGCGGTACCGGAGATCGGGCGCGTGAGTCTCGCGCATGAATTGCGGCGTCGCGCGGCTTGTTTTCCTTGGGCGCAGGAGGACGAGGAGGTTGACACAAATAATCTTAGCCCTGAGATTTGAGTGAGTAACGAGAGAGAAGATATTAGAAGTAATCTGGACAGTCCATTTTAAATGTGTTATTTTTTTTGGTATACTTTTTTGGATGGACGGATAGAAGACTTCTCAACGGGGAACGTTTTTTTTTTGTGTGGATCTGGGAAAGAAAAAGTTGATGAATTAGTAGGGTAGAGATAGATGCAAATCCAAGGATGTTTTCTATGGAACAATGGTTGCACCAAAATTGGATGTCTTTTGCTTTTCTATGATGAAATGATTTAGTCTATCAAATGCATGCCACTGCTTAACTAACAAGGTATATATCACTTGCTCTGTTGTTTATTAAAGCCTTCATTTCAGGAAAATATACAAAGGCTACATTTAATATTCTAGAGTTCTAAAGTATGTTATAGTAAAATTATATCAACTGTTGTACAATGTTGTGTATTTTTTTTGAGTGGTGACCTAAAGAGTAAGTTCACCTTGCATCCAAAAACTAAGGACCGGGTCTAATTTTCAACCCTTATAAAACCACATATTTTTAGCCAACAATTATTAAAACCATTCACTTATCAACCTTAACTCGAATTTTAAGGGAGATGAGGCGTCCAAGTGGTGACGTGGCCAGGGCCAAAATATTCATTGTATTTTCATATTTTTAACAAAATTTATTCTTTCATTTGTGGAGCACCTACATCCATAAATATATAAAAAAAATGCAATTTGACTGTTTAAAATATTGCTATGTGCTAATTAAAGTTATTCACTATGAAGCAAATGAATTTTTAATACTTACGTGTGCATTTTTATAGTTGTTTACAGTGATATGCTAAATTGATTTTGTAGAACATTGATTCACACGTAGCATTATTGAAAACCTAAATCAATTTAGTACAAAATATAGTTTGATCATTATGATAAAAAAGGGTTTAGTTTGGTTTTCGATAGACTATCTATTTCAGTTTATTTTATGTTTCGGAAGGGTTCAAAATTTCAACGAAAATTTGTCAAAAATTTCATGAATTTTGGTAATTTTAGGGGTGACCGAAAGAACAAAAATCAAAATTCGTATTACACTAATACACGTGCTTTATTGTAAATTATAACTATAGACTCATATGTTTCTATTGTTTTGTTGCAAAATTTTCTACTCAATAGATGTGGAGACATAAATTATGCTAAAATTTTGTTTATAGCTAAAAATTTTAGAAAATTATATCTTTTGGTGAAGTCTCTAAAAAATTTCATGAAAATTTCATGAACTTCGATAATTTTGGCGGTCGTCCAAAAAAATTCAAATACTGAAACTGAAAACCCTGTCACATAATACTTTATGTTACTTAGAAAATTTTATTTATGTTTTCAAGTATTTACTAGAAAGCGAAAGTTTTCTCAAAGTTATTTAAGCCATTTTTTTATTCAAATACTAATTAGTGGTTGGCTCAATATTGATCCAAACGAGGCCAAAACTGAAACTACTTTGCAGCATGGTGAGGAGCATTTTGCGATCATGTAGCGTGTATTTGGTTGAGTTGGGTAAAATACATGCATGGCAGCAACCCACAATATCTTTGAACTTTTCAATTTCCAATATCAAAATGAAGTTAACTGTGTACAACGTATCTTGTCCACATGTTAGTTCAAACATTCCATACGGCACGGCGAAAACATGTACTAGTTAGGTGACCGGATTGCCGTCTCGGGTAATCACATCCATCCAAGTCCAACCATTCCGTACGTTATGTCCATCAGTGCGCGTTCATACTTCATACTAACGTAGGAGAAGCGGAAAGACCACTATATAATCCCACGCACGACGAGACTAACCTCAAACCATCAAGCAAATCAGAGCACAGGAAATAAGAAAAACAGAGTGCCAGCCTGCGAGGAGAGCCTGATCATTCTTTTCAGGCTAGCAAAGATGACCACTGCCAGAACTCTTGCCGCCATGGCGATGTTCCTCCTGGTCACGCTCTCTGCTTCCCAAATGGCGTCCTCCCTCCGCCCCCGCGCTGGCCTCGGCCTCGGCACATGCCGCCCCAGCGGGTACCTCCCGGGCCGGTCCGGCAACTGTGAGAAGAGCAACGACCCAGACTGCTGCGAGGACGGCAAGAAGTACCCGCAGTATCGCTGCTCGCCGACGGTCACAGCCAGCACCAAGGCGGTGCTGACGCTCAACAGCTTTGAGAAAGGCAAGGACGGCGGTGGCCCGTCAGAGTGCGACAACGCGTACCACAGTGACAAAGAGAAGGTTGTTGCTCTCTCTACGGGATGGTTCAGCAACATGGCGCGCTGCGGGCACCGCATCAAGATCACCGCAAACGGCAACTCTGTGTACGCCAAGGTGGTGGACGAGTGCGACTCCGTGGAAGGCTGTGACGAGGACCACAACTTCGAGCCACCATGCGACAACAACATCGTCGACGCGTCGCCGGCTGTGTGGGATGCCCTGGGGCTCGACCAGAACGTCGGGATGGTAGACATCACCTGGTCTGAGGAGTGAACATCAGCAGCTGCAGTTGATGATTATGTTTCCTTTGTTGGTGAGACGTGCTGTGTGTAAGGAGGTAAACATATTCGTAGTCCATACTTCAGAGTTGGGCCCTATACGTGCTATACCGTATCCCATTTTATTGTTGCGTGTATATTATGTAATAAAAGATGTCATTCATCTTCTCAATCAGTCTATCTACGGCTCTAGGATGGGCATTCATAGCATGACATTGTGCCACATCATTAACAAGCTAGCATTTCATCTGTCCAATTTTTTATGGTATGCTTAATTTGTTCCGCCTTACTTTATTTAGGACTTGTTTTCAGATAAATCCATCGTCTCCTAGTAAATGTGGATTCGTCCACTCCAATTCATATGTGGTGAATGGGTTTATCTACTATACGTAAACTAGATGATTCCCCCGTGTTGTTGCGGGGCTTTTACACCAATGTATAGCAGCATGATTCATGGAGCGAGAAGTAATAAAATCATGGTTTTTTTAAATATATGTGCAGTTAGTTTAATGAAAATAGTAGGACAGTCATTAGCGCAACTCCTGCAGCTCTTTTTATTAACAAATTAAATATAGAACTTGTCCAAATAAGAATAACTTATTATTGATTCAAGCAATAGTATAACTACTTCTTCAGTCCTGTAATATAGTACATTCTAGCATTCAAACTTATCCCCAAATATAATGCATGCTAGAGGACAAGAACCAATTTGATATTAAATACTTTCCGTTTATCAACCAATCACCATTAATCGCGTTGACGATAGCGTCTGATTAAGAAATAAAATAAGGGTAAATGCGTCTTTTATGTTCTCTCTTAATTTGTCTTAAATTTTATAGAATGCACTATATTACAGGACAAAGGGAGTAATTTTAAATAGCAGGCAGTGTAGTTTGTGAGAAGCTTGCATGCTTGAATCACAATGTTCTGCCAGTGGTGAAAACAACATTATTATTTGAAAGGTTAAATTTGTATACTCACGGTAGCTGTATATGAGGTACGTAAGACTGAATGCCTAGCCGTATGGCTCCAAGAATTTTTGAGGTGATCCATCTTTGATGATCATACAAACGGACACTTGCTTAAAAGGAAGTAGGAATTGTCAATCGATTTGAATAAATACATTGAACGGAAGAAAACAGAGGAGCAAATAATTCTACATATACTATCTAATACACACGGAAGCAAATGGAAGGTGCATATATAACTAACTAAATTCAGAGATGGTCATATGGGAGGGAGCTTCACGTGAGTAGCAAGTGTAAAAAAAATAGAAGGCACATTTTCTATCTAATGTAAGTAAGAAAATTAAGATATGAGAGCCTGTACCAATGTAAGAAGCAGTAGGATTATTAAGCAACAAAGAAGCAATGACCCTTTCCATCTAAATGTAACCACCTATCAAGTTGGAGCGCAATCTGACAAAGTCAAATGATAATCTTGAGGGTAGAGAAAGCAGAGGAGGCTGAAATTGGGATGGCCGGATGGGACAGGATCACAGCTATCAGAGAGGAGGCTTGTGGTGGAGACGACGGCTCAGGTGATAATGGGACACGAAGTGCATGCTCATGCAATGCTTCTTTTAAATTTGCTGACTATGAATGCTTAGTGGGAAGCTCCTCAAATTCTTCTTATAAATTAGCTGACAATGAATGATTAGTGGGAAGCTGTTTTAGGATGGAGAAATGAATACTTAGTGGGAAGCTGTTTCAGGATAGAGAATTGGTGTGGTTTTTACTACATTGGTTTGCATGTGCATGCGGGGAAGAAGAAACAGCAAAAGAGATGCCAGACCCTTGTACGCCTGGTGATGACGTGGCTACATAAGAAGCCAGGAAAGTCCTATAGCGGGGGTCTGCTATTTAAGATAGTAGATACTGTCCCCTCCTGTCATACGCCTAACAGAAGCTGAAGGCCCATCTGGCTCAGGCGCCAAGGGCAGCAGTAGCACCGCCGTTAAGGGCAGCAGCAGCGCCGCCTAGAGGAGAGACACGCACGGCAAGGGCGGGCTCCCGCCACTCTACTATCCATACCTAGAGGATCTTCAATAAAGGTAAAAGAATAGAGATAGGATCAGTTGAGATTAGACAGACAGGGAGGAGTCCATATCTATAAGGACTTACCTTATTAGATTGTTTAGGATACAAGTCTACTCACGACTATAAATAAAGAGGTTATGTAATCATTAAGATCAAGAAGTAACAACCTCAGGCTTATCCCTCCCTTCTCTCTCCCTCTCTCCCTGCGCCAACCCCTTCTCTCTATCTTCCTAAAGCCGCTGGCCTCCCCCTGTGCCGCCGCCCACACCCCCTGACCCTAGCCGCCACCATCTAGGAGCCCTCCTCCCTGCCGGGCTCCTACACTGGTATTCGGAGACCAGATGATCCATGGACTCTGGCACCGCCACCATGCAGCAGCTGATCGAGACCCTCACCACCGATCTCCGCAAGAACTTCGGAGAGATGCATCACCAACTCGTCAACCACGACAACCGTCTGCACGTCATCCAGCAGGCACGCTCCCACGGCAACACTGCCATCACCAGCATCCAAGCCAAATTGGATCGAGAAGCTGCCATTGACGACCTTGCAGCAGAAACCAAGCGCGTCATGATTGCCGCCGGCAAATCGTACCTCAAGCGCAAGATGGACGAACCCCAGTCCTCCAGCGCCCCGGAGATCATCCTGGCAGTCTCCGACACCCTGTTGTTGGATGTTCCTCCTCCACCGCAGCCACCGATGTCACCGCTCTTCCCGCCACTAGGTGAACCGCCAGTCATGCGCGAGACTTCCCACCAAGCTCCAGTCGACAACCAGCAGGAGCTGTCGCCAGGAACATCACCAATCACGACCCCACCGGCAACACAGCACCAACTATCAGCTACCTAGCAAAAGTTGGTCGTCGTCCAGCCGACGCCAAGGACGACAACACCACCAACAACAACCCCTTGGCACCAATAGGCGAGCGTTTCAACACTTGGATGGCGCTCAGCCAGCTCTGCGGCCACCCAACCGACCAAGGCGCCACCAACATCAGCAGCAGCCAGCCACCTGGCTACCATCACGAAGGGTGGATGCGCCCAGAACACCGTTGCCTCCGACTCCGCCAACAATGCCATCGCCACCTCAACAACATGTACTTGTCAGAGCACAACTCACAACCCCCACATACGATGGCTTGACAGACCCGAGGCCTTGGCTTTCGAGGATATAGTAGATCTCCAACTTGTACCGCCTACCGGAAACTCGGCAAGCCTAGTACGTAGCTTTCCATCTAACAGGTGCAGCACATCGATGGTTCATGCGCATGACGAAGGATGCACCCATGACCAACTGTCCGCTCTACTCCCGAAGCATTATCAACAACTTCGGCCCCAACGTAGACACCACTAGCGACCTCGCACCCCCTCGCATGTTGGCACCGTGAACGACTACGTCAACACCTTCATCTCCTACGCTCTGCACGCTACCATCACTAGCGAACAACACCAAGTTAGCCTCTTCATCACTGGCCTCCGGGATACACTGCGAATGGTGGTCACACACCATCACCCACGCGCAGTGGAGATGGCCTTCGACCTCGCTCGTGCCCTGGAGTACCCAGCGCCTACCTCCACCAACGCAGGACGAACCACCCCCGCCATCGACGATGACTCCGACAACATACCACGATGAGACATCGACATCCCCAACACCAAGACGAACAAGGAACTGTCATTCCCGCCTCCTGCGACAACCCTGACATCGCCAAACTCCCCAGCAATAGCTCTTCATCCATCAGCCGGCGACAACACCAGAGCAACCGCCCACATCGAACCGAACCAGAAAATTCTCGCCCAGCTCCGCCTTGCCACCGCGGATGAATGCGAACTACATGTCATCTCCACCACCATTGAAGTCCAGGCAGTAGCTCTAGCTTGGTCCCTCCAACATGGCATCGTCCGCTACAATGAACGATACTACATCCCGGTGGCATCACCCCTGCTACAAGACCTACTTGAGTCGCTTGGAACTACATCACCGTCTCCACATAGCGACATCTACACCGACAACACAAGTGTTCCCCTCGAGCATTGTCACACCCAATTTTTAAGGAACAAAATAGGATGTATAAATGCCTTATGTGCGCCCCAGGAACAATCGCACACATAAGTGGAAAAATCATAAATAGTATCATCACAGTGCTTATTACATAGCGAACCAATATTCATCACATAGTCTTAACAATAAATATAACAAGTTAAGATAACTCTCTCACGGAAGCTCCAACACAGGGACGTCAACTGGTTGACATCAAGCCTAATACTCATCACGGTAATCCTCATTCCAATCTTGATCGGTTGCCCATCTTGAGGTGTGGGGAAAAAGCAAGGGTGAGCACATGTCGTACTCAACAAATATAGCAAGGGGTTCATGAGGCTCAAATAGCTGACATTGGTTAAACTACAGGTAGCTTTTAGGTGTATATCATGTTTAGCAAATAATGGCAGCAAGGTAGCATTTATTCCCATAACCACATGATCAATGAAAGCATAATTAATATAAAGCATAAACGGTAAGTAAATGAACATCTTAACATAGCAAGAATCATCATCTTTAATGTAAATGTCTCCCAGGCCGCTCGTATCCGTGAGCACGGCTAGTATACCAGTTTATTAAACTCTGCGCAGAGGTGTACACTTTCACTGTGAGTCATGATTTTTGAATGCATGGGGAGGCCATTCCCAAACCACTAGAAACCATATAAAGCCTCTCAAAGGCTCGTCTAACAAGTTAGGGTCATTAGGATTCTGTAACCTGCAAATGTAGAGCCCTCCTTCCGTATGGCACAACGACCGCAGTCTATACTCATAAGGACAGAAGCCGCACTACACCCAACCCGAAAAACACCCCATTTGCGACTTTCGGTAACCTCTAACAAGCTAGAAAAGGTCCTACAAGAGTCTAAAGTCAGAGCCATATAACCCTCACAGCTGTACCGTAAATCCCAGATGATCACGTATAGATAATATCTTAAGTTGCTAAAAAGTCATCTCTTAACCATCATGACATAAACATTAATTAAGTTACATGATCATGATTTATCCTTGCGCTAGCAGTTTCTACCCAATGCATAACCCAAAGGTGTCAAGGTGTTTGATAACAACATCTAGCAAATCCTTACGGTTAACAAGGCGGGCACATGTATATGAATTTAATGGTAAAGGTGTATAGGACAACAAGAAAAATCTTATGCTATACTTGTCTTGATCAAAAGGTTCCTGCTGGTCCTGCTCATAGTAGTACTCTTGATCGTCCACGAACTGCTCACCGTCTAAACTCGATCAACACACGACATCATACAAACATCCGAGCAATCATACACAAAGCAAACAAAAGATATAATTAGATCAATACACCAACTGTAGCAAAACAAAATGAAAGATTTGTAAAATGATTCTACGTCTCGCTATGATCACACGGACGTGAATTGCACATAAATCAGAACTATATCGGAGAAGATATGAATTAAATAAGATTTTCTATGGTAAAATAATAAATTAAATACAAGCTCGAAATTTCAAAGTTGAGAACATATTTTATAGCAGCATTAACATGTAGATTATGTAATTACGAATCTAATGTAACTTGAACGGATCGAAACGAAATTAAAACGAAGAAACAGTGGAGATCGATTGATAATCATGGGTTATGTATTTCTATAGTATTTCTGGATTTATTTTTCTAAAGGAAAACGGCCATAAAGTGTAGGTGATGTCATGACGACATCGTCAAGCTAGCAAGACGAGAACTGTGCACGCATGGCTTTTCTGCTGGCTCGGCTTGCATTCGCGGTGTGATGCATTTGCGCGTGTGCGTGCGCACCGGGAGGCCGGATGCAGGGGCACTGTCGGTTCAGTAGACTTGGGACCCAGTGCTGGACTGCTGGTGGCGGCGCCATTGACATCGGCGAGAAGCTCGCTGGCGACACAGAAGAAGGGCCTATAGACCACTGTTTGACGAATTGAAGACACAAGAAGAATGATCGGACGATCGCGAGCTTAGCTAGGCGGTCTCTGATGGCACAGAGTGGACAGGGATGGCTCGCGGCTCGAAGAGACAGATGACAGGAGCCTGCACATGTTAGCGACGATGCATAAATAAGCATCCAAGTGCCAACGACGAAGAGAGAAAAACAAGTGCGGCTTGGTAACCTCGACGCGGAGCTGGCCAGTAGGTTGCGACGACGGCACGGCTCCAGATCGCTGCGGCGGCTTCGACGCTAGGGCTACGAGTTTGAGGCAAGGCTGTAACAACTCGTAGATGGAAAAGAAAATCAGAAGGGGGAAGCGGCAGCTTTTATAGTCTGACTCGGATACATGGATGGAGTCCGTCAGCTGCACTAAGGAGGAGAAAAAAAATGTGCCTGGTGTGGTTCGACTGGGCCGCACGTTGGGCTGCTGGCGTAGATAGCCGAATTGGGTTCCTGGCCTGGCTGCAGTGCAGCACTGGAAATAGGCCAACGCTGGAAGAAGCCAGCGGCCTAAGGCAACAGAGATGAAAAATTCATTTTCCTATTATTATTTCTGCAAACTGAATTTTCCAATTGATTTGCCAAAGCACGTAAATTCAGTTTTTTTTAGTTCAAAACCAATCAGTACAAAACACCAATGCTCCGGCATGAATGCAATATCATGTGTCTGTCCTTATAGTGGGTTTTAATTTTCATAAAATTATTTACTAAGTTCAAATGCTCACGTAAATGTATAATTAAATAAATTTTCCCTATTTTAAAAGAATGAAATTTCCAGGGTGTTACAAGCATCCTACTACTTGAAGAATGGCCACAATGCATACTACCATCAGCGACGATCGTCTTTGGTCAACAGTTCCTTTCTATCGACGACGTCTACGTCAGCAGGCAGCATGTCGATGGGCCCCCGCTAGGCTCTCTGGCCAACTACGACATGGGCGACCTCATCTTCGGCAAGCTACAACACTTCACCACAGCTCCACCATCCATCGTGGCAACAACATTATGCAGGCGCATAAGAGGGCAGGTTGATGCAAGCTAGGTACACTCGTTTCCAGGACCTCCACAGGTCATGCAAACGCTACACTCCTAGGAACACTTCCAGGTGCCGCCATCTATGCAGCACGTTGTGTCCATGAACCAATGGAAGGCTCAGGAAACAGCAACAACTACATTAACGGCTACTTCGGCTCCTACAGCTACTACTTCCAGTTCTCCGACTACCACATCAACACCAACCACTTCAATGACACTCTTGGCCACCTCACAGTTCAAATCGCAAACATACCCTGGGGCACCAGGCTACCATAAGAAGGTGTCAACGATTGGATGCTGATTCAATGCGAGGACACACTGATCGGAGAAGGGGGGGAGTGATGTCATACGCCTAATGGAGGCTGAAGGCCCATTTGGCCCAGGCGCCAAGGGCAGCAGCAGCAACGCCGCCTAGAGGAGAGGCGCGCACGGCAAGGGCGAGCTCCCGCCGCTCCACTATCCATACACGAAGGATCTTCAATAAAGGAAAGAGAATAGAGATAAGATCGGTTGAGATTAGATAGATAGGGAGGAGTCCATATCTATAAGGACTTCCCTTATTAGATTACTTAGGATACAAGTCTACTCAGGACTATAAATAGAGAGGCTATGTAGTCATAGAGATCAAGAAGTAATAGCCTCAGGCTTATCCCTCCCTTCTCTCTCACTCTCTCCCTGCGCCAACCCCTCCTCTCCCTCTTCCTAGCGCCACTGCCCTCCCCCTGCGCCGCCGCCCATACCCCCTTACCCTAGCCGCCACCACCTAGGAGCCCCCTCCCTGCCGGGCTCTTACACCTCCATTTTGTGAAACATTCAAAAGAGTAATAGATAGATGATCCTCACTGACACTGCAATTTTGTGAAGCCATGTCATCCGAGAGCCCCACAACCACAAGTCCATATGCAGTGGCAGCCGAACCATCACCTTCATCGTGTTCACAATTAGGCGGACCTGGTTCTCTGATTCCAAACATGTGAACCGAACATTCCTTCCTATCCAAATCAAGTAGCACCAGCTCTTCGTTTCCAAACCTGCAAACTCAATAGTCATTCCAATATGTTGATCTGCCTCCTCCGTTTCCCTACCGACGAGCTGCACATTTTAAACCCGAATGGCCCCTTCAGTTCTCATATGTTTTGCTTCCTTCTTTGCCTCATCAAATGCTCTTGGCTAAATAAAGGAAGCAGCAGGTTGGAAGTAACGAACGTAAGGCTGGATAACGAGCCATCTCAGCTCGGCTCGTTTCATTCTGGCTCGTTAAGATAATGAGCCGAGCCTCGTTATCTTAACGAGCCAGAAAGCCAGCTCGGCTCGGCTCGTTTACGAGCTCGAGCTGGGTCGTTAAGCTCACGAGCCAGGTATAAAAAAACGGCTGGGCTGCCAGGATTTCTCGCCATAGGTTGCTAAGCCAGTTTTGGTACCATGTCAAAATACATATTGGACTCCACCATCATGTTCCTCTTATCTCATGACGATTAAAAATACATATATAGATCATCCAATTTGGATTTCAGACGAAGAAAATGCAATTTTGAAAAAAAAAATCATCCAACAGAAACCGGCTAAGCCGGTTTTGTAAACTTCTCCAAATTGAAGGGTGGCTTTCACAGTTTCATTTCTCCTATCGAGACAATAAAAAAGGCATATAGATCGTTCAATTTGGAGTGTGGATGAAAAATTATATGTTGACATCAAATTTGGGATGAAAGTGACAAAACCAGCTTAGCCGGTTTGTGTCCTACATATGGGCTTCCTAGAAGAAACTGGCTTTTCAGAAACCGAATAAGCCGGTTTTCGCAGTTTCAGTAAAAATCAAATTTACTTTGATGGGAACTTGACCAATCATTTATAAAACTTGCAGATTTTGTCTAGAAAATTTTCTATTAGGATAAAACCACCCCTTCTATATATATCAGAAGATCATAGCTGATTGAGCTATCCAACACACAGTCGTAAAAAAACAATCTACTACCTTGTTCCCCTACCTTTAGCTCTTCTAACCCCACTGTTCATAGTACCTCTCGACGATATTTAATTTGTTGGTGTTCTAGGTGTTCTTGCCGACCCTAGAGCAACCCCGCTCTGCTAGCTCCTCCCCAAAACGTCCTTCAGGGAGGTGTTCGTAGGTTTTTCGGGTGAAGAATGAGTGTCAAATCTGTATAGCCGACTTGCTGGCTAGCCTCACTGCTTTTGACCTCCTTCGTTGCTTGCATAGCCGCATAGGCTTTATGCAACCTCGGGCGATCTAGCCCTTGCTAGTGTGTGACCGGAAACAAGGCAAGAAGATGGGCAATTTGACTGATCAAAGAATCAACGTAGCATCGTCTCATCCGTGATGTTCAAGCATCTCCCCGAGGATCTTCTCAAGAGGCCAAATATGCTGCCAATCTAAAAGCAGTTCATGTGACCTGCACAATGGATCCCATCTTTAGTGACCCTTCAACATCCACATCTACGACATCAGAGGTATGGCGACGAAAAGTTTTTTTTTAATTACACATGTACAGACACATACGCTCAACATGTATGTACACTCACCCCTATGAATACACGTACGCAAACCCTACCCCTATGAACACCTCCGAAAGACTATGCCAACACATCTCGAGATTGACTCATGGCGACGAAAAGGTTGATGATCTGCCACCTACTCATGTTGATTATTCTAATATGCTAGATTATCAAAATAAAATGAGTCGTAATAACCTTCTTTCTGTATTTAACATGGTCATGATTCATTTTGATAGATTAGTAGGTAAAAAGTTGTTCATATTGCATCAATATGTGCTAGTGGATCGGCAATAGTTGCTAACAATCTCAATATAGGACGATGTTAGGCTATTATGATATATAATAATGGGAGGCACTAACGCTTGGACGTCTGGTGCCAGCAGTGCGTTTGGACGCAGCTCCTAGTCCCAGCCAACCGAATTGTGGCCTAGCTCCCGGTCCTAGGCCCAACAACGGGAGCATCCTATTTAAGCATCCCCACATAACAGAAAAAAGTGAACCGAAGTGCTACCTGCCTGCGTAACGGAAGGGGAGAGTGTGCGCTCGTGTCCGTGCCGCCATCCCCCAACATGCCCCATTCGCCGGCCCTCGGTGTGCCCCTTCTAGTCTGAGAAGGATACAAGGCTGCAGAAGGCGAGGAGGAGACACCAAGGCGAGGCAGCAGAAGGCGAGGAGGGAGATGCAACGATCTACTTTTGAAACATCTATATACAACACTTGCAACATACATCTAAAGACAGATGAAACGTTTGAAACATGCGTCTGAAACACTTAAAAAACACATGAAACACTTGAACAACCATTGCAACACATAGCAACTTCTAAATAAAACACTTGTAACATATGTATGAAAAATATGCAACATCTAGATAAACACATTTGCAACATACGTCTGAAAAAACAAATGAAACATTGGGAACAAATATTTGTAACATAAGTATACAACCATTGCAACATATACAACATCCCGATCTACTTTTGCAACATCCTTACGAAACCCTTGCAGTATACCTCTCAAACAACTTAAAACATACACTTGTAACATGCACTTTCAACGCAATATCAACTTGCTGCTTGGACGATTGGAGCTCAACATCAGCACGGAGCTCGATGCCACATAGTATGCAGACATCGTTAGTGCGGAGCTCGTTGGCAGCACGGACCTCGGCAATGGCCGTGGCGGGAGACACGAGTCCGAGTGGGGGGAGGCACACGGCGCGGGCGGGGGCGGCGCCTGCGCAGTTCGTCCAGCAAGTAGGGGCGGCGCGGGCGGGAGCAGGCGCCGGTGAGCAGATGTCCTGCAAGCGAGGGCAGCGCCGGCAAGCAGACCTCCCACGAGCGGGGGCAACGAGGGCGGGGGCGGTGCCGGTGAGCAGCGCAAACAGAGTCCGTTCCGGGAGTGGAGGCAGCACGAGCGAGCAGAGTCCATCCCGAGTGAGTAGGAGGGTGCAACGCAGAGCGGGCGGGTGACGCGGGTAGGGTATGCGGATGAGTGGATGAGGATGAGCCGCTTCCGGACGGGAGTCACTGGACGGAGCCCGTACTATATCATTATCGTATGATAACTAGACCATGTATGTGTATTTTCTAGTTCTTTACAATGATACGCTAAATTGATTTTGTAGAAAATAGAGTTCTACATAGCATTATTTAAAACATAAATCAATTTAGTACAAAATTTAGTTTCATCGTAAGAAAGGGTTTAGTTTAGTTTTGGGCAACCTATCTATTTTGGTTAATTTAAATCCGCTCTGATAAGGGTTCAAAATTTCACCAAATTTCGTTAAAATATTCATGAATTTTGGTAATTTTGGGGGTGTCCAAAAGAAAAAAGAGTGAAATTTTGTATTACATTAATGCACATGCTTTATTGTAAATATACAACTCCGACTCATATTTTCTATTGTTGATGTTGCAAAATTTTCTACTTAATAGATGTGTAGTAATAAATTATGCCAATATTTTTTATATCTTCAGTTTTTTTTAAAAAAAATATCTTTTGTTGAAGTCTCTAGAGAAGTTTAGCTGAAATTTTGATAAAATGTCCTGATTTTCGGTAATTATGGTGGTTGGCCGAAATTGAAAACTCTGTCTCGCTATTCTTTGTTCTAGTTAGAAAATTTTATTTTAGTTTCATTTACTCGCTTTTTTCCAATTATAAGTCGCTCTATCTTTTCTAGATACATAGTTCTAGAAAAGCCAGAACAAATTACAATTTGAAACGAAGGGGGTATTTGTTAGAAAAGCAAAAAAAAAATCTCGAAGTTAGCATGGTGTTGGTGTGGAGCAATTTGGGATATTGGAGCATGTCTTAGGTTGAGTTGGGTAAAATTACATGGCCAAAACCCACAATGTTTTTTGAATTTTCAATTTCCAATATCAAAATGAAATCAACAGCGTAGAATATATAAAGTCCGCATGTTCACATGGAACGAGTTCAAACATTTCATACGGCACGGCGAAAATATGTTGTAGGTGACCGGATTGCCGTCTCGGGTAATCACATCCATCCAACCATTCCGTACGTTATGTCCATCAATCAGAGCACGTTCATACTACTATATGCTAATGTAGAAAAAGCGCAGAGACCACTATATAATCCCATGCACCACGACGGGTAACCTCAAACCATCAAGCAAACCAGAGCACAAGAAATAAGAAAAACAGAGTGCGAGGGAGCTTGACCATTTTTTTCAGGCTAGCGAAGATGGTCACTTCCAGAGCTGCAGGCGCCATGGCGATATTCCTCCTGGTCACGCTCTCTGCTTCCCAAATGGCGTCCTCCCTCCGCCTTAGTGCCGCCCTAGGTGTGTGCCGCCCCAGCGGATACCTCCCGGGCCGGTCCGGCAACTGTGAGAAGAGCAACGACCCAGACTGCTGCGAGGACGGCAAGAAGTACCCGCAGTATCGCTGCTCGCCGCCGGTCACAGCCAGCACCAAGGCGGTGCTGACGCTCAACAGCTTTGAGAAAGGCAAGGACGGCGGTGGCCCGTCAGAGTGCGACAACGCGTACCACAGCGACAAAAAGAAGGTTGTTGCTCTCTCTACGGGATGGTTCAGCAACATGGCGCGCTGCGGGCACCGCATCAAGATCACCGCGAACGGCAACTCCGTGTACGCCAAGGTGGTGGACGAGTGCGACTCCGTGGAAGGCTGCGACGAGGACCACAACTTCGAGCCGCCATGCGACAACAACATCGTCGACGCGTCGCCGGCTGTGTGGGATGCCCTGGGGCTCGACCAGAACGTTGGGATGGTAGACATCACCTGGTCTGAGGAGTGAACATCAGCAGCTGCAGTTGATGATTATGTTTCCTTTGTTGATGAGACGTGCTGTGTAGTGTGTATAAGGAGATAGAGAGATTCGTGGTCCATACTTCAGAGTAGGGTAGTTGGCTCGTGGCTCATTGCCCTATACGTACTGTACTGTATCCCATTGTATTGTTGTGTGTGTATATATATATGGAATAAAAGGTGTCATTCATCTTCTACATCAGTCTATCTAATCTAGCTAAAAGGAATTGGAATGATTGTAAATTATGTTGCTTTTGTACTTAGGTCTTGTTTAGTTTCGGGGTGTAAAGTTTTAAGGTGTCACATCGGGTGTCATATGGGGGTGTCGCATGGGGTGTTCGGATACTAATTGTCGGTGTTTCGAACCACCGACGAGTAAATTTGTATGGCGTGTTTGGCCCGGATGATGTGCTAAGAGGACATAAGGATGTATGTTGGTTCGAGCAGAATGTCCCTACGTCTAGTTGTTGTTGCTCTTATTATTAGCACTGAAGTTTGCAGTAGGTGTTAGAAACAGGCGAGAGAGGAAAAGGGTCCCAAGTCTCTGGTGAAGGTGAAGTGGAGTTGAAGTGCCTCAGAGTGTTTGAAGTCTTCTCTGCAGCTTGTTTTTTCTCCAAGAACCTGCTCAGATGGGGCGCCCAGTCCTTCCTTTTATAGATCAAGGAGAGGACTCGGGATACACGAGAGAGAGAGAAGAGGAACAGAAGAAAGAAAAAAAATAGAGAGGAAGGGAGCCCTAGGGCCGCGCTGCCCTTCTCCTCCGCGGGCGGGTCCTACCGATGACAATGAAGGTGTGCGCACGTCGCGACCTCGTCCGTCTCCAATGCTACAGACAGGTGCCGCCGTCTCGGGCGTGGTGCCCATGTCCATCACTGTCGCTACAGGCAGGCGCCGCCGCTCGGCAGCCGCACCTCATCCCGCCCTGGCACGCGGCATGGTCAATAGATCCCCTTGTCTGGAGTCGCACGAGGATCGAGCAGCATAGGGCTAGTCTACGGCGATGGTGTGACACCACGGGCGCTAGCTACGTGGGTGAAGTATGTATCAGAGTGGGTGGTATGTTGGGCGGTGGAGCAATGCCGAGATAGGTGAGGCACATTGCCGGAGGAGGATCAGGAGGGATGGTGGCGACAGAGAGAGGCAGGGCAATAACGGAGAGCCCACGCACTGAAATGAGCTAGCATGACACTATGCGGGAGAAGAACAATGGAGCCTAATGGCTACCACGTTTCGTCTCTTAAAGCACATTTGTGGGTTTACAAAAATCATAGATGCACCTTCTTTAGTCGCACCTCTGATGACATCCACTCTCGTCAAAGACATGAATAGATTGAGACAGTCTCTAATGGCGATCAAACATCAGAGACGTGGGTATTTGAGACCCGTCTTTGATGTGATCACCTCTCATTGGAGATGCGGGTGAATTCAGACACGTCTCGGATGGATATCATATCAGAGACGCATCTTGTTTGGATGCACCTCTAATATGGTTCCAAAATATAGACATGTCATGTTTGCACGTACAGGTCTCTGATATTTATGCGCTCCCAACAGGGACGAGCTATCCCAAAAAACCAATATCACAGATAAGCATGGTTAACCACGTCTCTAATTTGTCATCAGTGATGCATCCTGTTGACTCGTTTCTGATGTGTGCTATTTTGACATTTGTGACTTGTGAGGATTGTTTTGTTCCTACCAGTATAGTGCCCGTGCTAACGCTACGGCAACATCTAAACATGAAAATTAAAACAACCAAAAGACAGTTTGCTCTTTGCTGCATAAGATTGGGCATTTATATCTTGGTTGGCTGCCATTTAGCACTCAACATGCACAATGCAAATAAACATATGATCAGAAATTCCTTTTTAGTGAAATTGACTTAAATCTCTTCAATAAAAAAGGGCAGACCCAGTGCCAGAGGCTCCCACACGAGTGGGGTCTGGGGAAGGGAATAACCGAAGCAAAGTCTTATCCCCGCAGAAATTCTGCAGAGAGACGGCTTCGAACCCAGGACCTGGTGACTCGGCGAGTTAGCACTCACCAACTGCACCAGGCCTGCCCTTCTACTTAAATCTCTTCAATCAAAAAAAAATGCCTTGCTACAAACAAAAAGTGTTTTTGTGCAACATGGTAGTGCAGGTAGCACAACATGGTGCAAACTGATTTCGCAAATCAGATCCCAGGTCCTATCAAGCTAGTGCAGGTAGCACAACATGGTGCAAACTGATTTCGCAAATCAGATCCCAGGTCTGTTGAAAGCTGCCCTATTGCATTAATTTCTGCCCACCTCAGCTGTGGGTGCGGATCCTGGAAAGAATTCTGCACCATCCCAACCACCTGTTCCAGATTCTTAATCATCACCTTAGCAGAGCTCTCTGAAATCTGAGCTATGGTCACCATTGCCGCATGCCGTCTCTTCCAATCTTCAGAGGAGAAAAATGATGGGAGCAACTCAGCTGCCATGGATAGAATCGTATTACTGGTGACAAGCATGACGACAAACTCGATGACAAGGTGGCAGGTGCCGTCCTTCTAGTCCTGGAGCCTCAGCAATCTGCAGCAAGGAGGCAACCACGTTGGCCAGCTAGCGGTGCAGGAACCGAGGCTCTGTGCCGGCGAGCTCGATCATCATCTCCAAAGCCTAATTACATTGAGCAAACTTTTCCATTCACAAATCATTTTCTCAGTGGCCTAGTGACAAGTAGGTAGTTTTTAATTAACTGAGAATGGCCCAAAAAGAATATATGAACTTACTGGTTCTAAAATGTCCAAGAAAGGCAAGCTCATTATACGATGACAACACCATCTGTTGCAAGATAAGCACATTTGAGATAAGTCAGTTCAAGAAAAAGCAGAAAACAAAAAAAAGGAATAAGGAGTTAGCGCAATCAACAGTCAAATACTATCATCAACTAATATTCTCATCAGTGCAATTTCTAAGATGATTCAAAGATTCCAAATATAATATTAGCATATGTAATTCTATATACAGAAATCTCACTGCCTTTGGTCACGTAATGATACAAATATTTGGTAAATAAAAGTAGTCTGGCTTCCAATTTTTATTGAAAATCACTTCAGTACCGGTCTAAAACTGGCTCAAAAGGCATTGACCATCTAGTCTAAGTTGATCCGAATCATTTACTGTGATGCATGTTGTGCTTCTCCCTTTTGCTGTAGACACTTGTATCAGACATAATGCATCTGCAACAGGAGAAGTGATGTCTGAATGGAATGAACATCATCATAGAAATTGCATTGATCGATGACTCATATAACAGAAGGAAGAATACAAAAAGAAAGAAGAGAGGAAAAAAGTCCTACATAGTCCATCTTGAGCTCCCTCTCGTCGACCATGCAGTTGCCATCGATGGGAATGGACTTGTCCCCGTCCTGTACGCCTCATCGTCCTTGGTCCTTCTTCAACTGAACCACCTGACCACCACCATGAGAAACCACAAATCATCTGCGTTGATAACACATCAGCACCATCAGTACAACAAACAATGTATCTGTACCTAGCCCTCCCCGTGATAAGGGTACCTTGGCCGCCGCTGGGTTGAATGGGACAATCGTCGTCGTTGTCGCACCTGACCTGAGCCGTGCCGCGGGCCTCGCCTCCATCTGTGGCTCGCTTCCAATCAGCAACTCGCATCCGTTGGCGGCGTGCCCTGCTGGCTTGGGTCGTCGAGGCTCGCCTCGTCACTGCCGCGGGTGGATGAGCTTCCTGGGACGGGCAGGGTAGCGGCAGATACGCTTCCGTGGGACGGGGAAGGGGATGAACGGCCTCCCAACGCCCAGCCTGCGCCCTTCCGCGGCGGCCTGTGTCCTGCTCGCCGCGTCCGCCGCCAGGTGCCGCGCCGGCCAGCGTACTGCTTGCCGCGTCCGCCAACGGCGTCGTATGCCACGCAGCTGCTTCCGCCGGCGGAGCCCCCTGGTGGCCGTCGGCACGTAGGGGAAAGGAAGAGTCAGCGCGTGGGGGAGAGGCGTCGGCGTGCATCGGGGGAGAGGAGGAAGCGGTACCGGAGATCGTGCGCGTGAGTCTCGCGCATGAATTGCGGCATCGCGCGGCTTGTTTTCCTTGGGCGCAGGACGACGAGGAGGTTGACACAAATAATCTTAGCCCTGAGATTTGAGTGAGTAACGAGAGATAAGATATTAGAAGTAATCTGGACAGTCCATTTTAAATGTGTCGTTTTTCTGGGTACACTTTTCTGAGTGGACGGATAGAAGACTTCTCAGTGGGGGACGTTTTTTCGTGTGGATCTAGGAAAGAAAAAGTTGGTGAATTAGTAGGGTAGAGATAGATGCAAATCCAAGGATGTTTTCTATGGAACAATGGTTGCACCAAAATTGGATGTCTTTTGCTTTTCTATGATGAAATGATTTAGTCTATCAAATGCATGCCACTGCTTAACTAACAAGGTATATATCACTTGCTCTGTTGTTTATTAAAGCCTTCATTTCAGGAAAATATACAAAGGCTACATTTAATATTCTAGAGTTCTAAAGTATGTTATAGTAAAATTATATCAACTGTTGTACAATGTTGTGTATTTTTTTTGAGTGATGACCTAAAGAGTAAGTTCACCTTGCATCCCAAAACTAAGGACCGGGTCTAATTTTCAACCCTTATAAAACCACATATTTTTAGCCAACAATTATTAAAACCATTCACTTATCAACCTTAACTCGAATTTTAAGGGAGACGAGGCGTCCATGTGGTGACGTGGCCAGGGCCAAAATATTCATTGTATTTTCATATTTTTAACAAAATTTATTCTTTCATTTGTGGAGCACCTACATCCATAAATATATAACAAAATGCAATTTGACTGTTTAAAATATTGCTATGTGCTAATTAAAGTTATTCACTATGAAGCAAATGAATTTTTAATACTTACGTGTGCATTTTTATAGTTGTTTACAGTGATATGCTAAATTGATTTTGTAGAACATTGATTCACACGTAGCATTATTGAAAACCTAAATCAATTTAGTACAAAATATAGTTTGATCATTATGATAAAAAAAGGGTTTAGTTTGGTTTTCGATAGACTATCTATTTCAGTTTATTTTATGTTTCGGAAGGGTTCAAATTTTCAACAAAAATTCGTAAAAAATTTCATGAATTTTGGTAATTTCAGCGGTGACCGAAAGAACAAAAATCAAAATTCGTATTACACTAATACACGTGCTTTATTGTAAATTATAACTATAGACTCATATTTTTCTATTGTTTTGTTGCAAAATTTTGTACTCAGTAGATGTGGAGACATAAATTATGCTAAAATTTTGTTTATAGCTAAAAATTTTATAAAATTATATCTTTTGGTGAAGTCTCTAAAAAATTTAATGAACTTCGATAATTTTGGCGGTCATCCAAAAAAATTCAAATACTGAAACTGAAAACCCTGTCACATAATACTTTATGTTACTTAGAAAAATTTATTTATGTTTCAAGTATTTACTAGAAAGCGAAAGTTTTCTCAAAGTTATGTAAGCCATTTTTTTATTCAAATACTAATTAGTGGTTGGCTCAATATTGATCCAAACGAGGCCAAAACTGAAACTACTTTGCAGCATGGTGAGGAGCATTTTGCGATCATGTAGCGTGTATTTGGTTGAGTTGGGTAAAATACATGCATGGCAGCAACCACAATATCTTTGAACTTTTCAATTTCCAATATCAAAATGAAGTTAACTGTGTACAACGTATCTTGTCCACATGTTCACATCGAAAGAGTTCAAACATTCCATACGGCACGGCGAAAACATGTACTAGTAGGTGACCGGATTGCCGTCTCGGGTAATCACATCCATCCAAGTCCAACCATTCCGTACGTTGTTATGTCCATCAGTGCGCGTTCATACTTCATACTAACGTAGGAGAAGCGGAAAGACCACTATATAATCCCACGCACGACGAGACTAACCTCAAACCATCAAGCAAATCAGAGCACAGGAAATAAGAAAAACAGAGTGCCAGCCTGCGAGGAGAGCCTGATCATTCTTTTCAGGCTAGCAAAGATGACCACTGCCAGAACTCTTGCCGCCATGGCGATGTTCCTCCTGGTCACGCTCTCTGCTTCCCAAATGGCGTCCTCCCTCCGCCCCCGCGCTGGCCTCGGCCTCGGCACATGCCGCCCCAGCGGGTACCTCCCGGGCCGGTCCGGCAACTGTGAGAAGAGCAACGACCCAGACTGCTGCGAGGACGGCAAGAAGTACCCGCAGTATCGCTGCTCGCCGCCGGTCACAGCCAGCACCAAGGCGGTGCTGACGCTCAACAGCTTTGAGAAAGGCAAGGACGGTGGTGGCCCGTCAGAGTGCGACAACGCGTACCACAGTGACAAAGAGAAGGTTGTTGCTCTCTCTACGGGATGGTTCAGCAACATGGCGCGCTGCGGGCACCGCATCAAGATCACCGCAAACGGCAACTCTGTGTACGCCAAGGTGGTGGACGAGTGCGACTCCGTGGAAGGCTGTGACGAGGACCACAACTTCGAGCCACCATGCGACAACAACATCGTCGACGCGTCGCCGGCTGTGTGGGATGCCCTGGGGCTCGACCAGAACGTTGGGATGGTAGACATTACCTGGTCCGAGGAGTGAACATCAGCAGCTGCAGTTGATGATTATGTTTCCTTTGTTGGTGAGACGTGCTGTGTAGTGTGTATAAGGAGATAGAGGGATTCGTGGTCCATACTTCAGAGTAGGGTTGTTGGCTCGTGGCACACTGCACTATACGTATTGTATCTCATTGTATTGTTGCGTGTATATATGGAATAAAAAAGATGTCATTCATCAGTCTATATACGGCTCTACGACGGGCATTCATAGCATGACATTACGCCACATCATTAACAAGCTAGACATTACGCCACATCATTAGCGAGGCAGCAACAAAACACCCCATTCTTCATGGAAGCAGTGGTCACATTGCAGCCTGGGAGATCTGGAAGCTTCGGAATGATCGAGTGTTCAATGATGGTCCTGTCCATGTTGACATATGGTTTAGGAATTTTAAAAACTAATGTTTGCTTCAGTCTCTTCGCTTCAAGGATGATCTTAGATCAGCCTTCTGTTTATAGATAGATGCTTTCAGTTCATTTCGTTCTAAACCCTCTTGTAACTCCATTAGTTTTATTAAATCAAAAAGAAGTGTTGTGGGGATCTCCCCCACAGTTTTTGCCTTCAAAAAAAACAAGCTAGCATTTCAGCTGTCCAATTTTTATGGTATGCTAAATTTATCCCGCCTTACTTTATTTAGGACTTGTTTTTGATAAATCCATCATCTCCCATTAAATGTGGATTCGTCTACTCCAATCCATATGTGGTGAATTGATTTATCTACTATACCTATACAGGAGACCCTCACCAATAGATTTCTCAACAATTTTGTGACGCCATATCATCCAAGGGTCCCACAACCATAGGTCCACATGCAGTGGCAGTTGAACCATCACCTTCATCCATGTTCAGAACTTAGGCAGAGCCGCCTCTCAGATTCCAAACATGCGAACTGAACATTCATTGCTATCCAACTCAGGTAGCATCGGCTCTTCGTTTCCAAACCAGCAAACTCAACTGTCATTCCTATATATTGATCTGCCTCCTCCGTCTCCCTACCGACGAGCTGGCCATTTTAAACCCCCTTGCAGATCTCATATGTTGGGCTTCCTACTTTGCCTCATCAAATGCTCTCAGCTCCATACAAGCGGCTGGGCTACCACGACCATAGGTCGCTAAGCCAGTTTTGGTACCATGTCAAAACGAATAATGGACTCCATCATTGACCCACTGTGTTCCTCTCATTGTGACAATTGAAAAAAAAACATATATAGATCATCCAATTTGAACTTCAGATGAATAAAATGCAATTTTAGAAAAAAAAACATCCAGCAAAAGCTGGCTAAACCGGTTTTGTAAACTTCTTAGCCGGTTTTGTAAACTTCTCCAAATTGAAGAGTGGACTCCACGATTTTGTTTCTCTTGTTGAGACGATAAAAAACATATATAGATCGTCCAATTTGAAATCCAGATGAAAAAATTACATGTTGACATTAAATTTTGGATTGAAGTGACAAAACCAGCTTAGCGAGTTAATTTGCGTCCTACAGATGGGCTTCCAAGAAGAATCTGGCTTTTCAAAAACAAGCTAAGCCGGTTTTCATAGACTGAGTCAAAATCAAATCTACTTCGTTGAGAACTCGACCAATCGTGTAGGAAACTTGCAGATTCTGTCTAAGACATGTTTTCTACAGGGATAAGACCATCTCTTATATATATATATATATATATATATATATATATATATATATATATATATATATATGGAAAGACGATAGAGCCTGAGTCTCGTGTGATCGTGGCTAGGGATAGCAAGGGAGAAGAGTTGGTCAGCCCGGTTCTGAAGCGAGCTAGTGATGCATACAATGAGTACCGAGTAGGACTGACACAAGCATAGTCGCACTTCCGGCTAAATCTTTGGTCTCGCTAGCCTGTAAAGATCCTGTGAATCATGCACACACATAATCCGCATATTAACTAATCACGTAGATAATAATCATGCATGTCGCTCTCGTCAAATAATCCATTATATATATTTTAATCCATTCTGCATCCGCCAGCTGCCTTGAATAGTAATTGAATAATAAAATATTCTAATAATTCCAAAGGCACATAGTGCTCGAATAGTAAGTGAATAATAAAACATTTCAAACGTAAATAGTGATTGAATAGTAAAGTGGTTCGGTGCTTGCCTGAGTCACTTCTGTCCACTGTTTATATTCTCGAATTTAAATAGTAACCGTAGAATTTAAATAGTGACATAAATAGTAGCTCGTGAATTTTAAATTTGAATTTTAAGTTTCTAATTTTCTCCTGTTTTTTCGAGTGTTCTGTAGCAGTGGTATCGGAGCCTGGTTAATAATATTTGAATTTAAGGGATATATTAAAATAAGTAAAAATTGAAAAGTTACTTTATGTCACACTCGGTTTTAAGGACAAAACCAGACATACACTATATGTGAAATAAAAAAGTCAAATCTCACATATAGCCGCAGATAAGTGTAATATCAAGAGACAAATGCTTAACATACATAACTCAATAGTATAAAATATACCTTAGAGAGCAACACAGCGAAAAGACAACTCTAAACACCGGGTGTAGACTTAACTCCAGGAACAAACTGACTGGTTGATCACAAGTCTAAACTTCTCCTGAGTTGTGAGAAATAGCAAGAGTGAGTCCATGTCGAACTTAGCAAATATATCATAGGGTTCATGAGGCTCAAAAGGTTTAACACAGATTTACTGTGATAGCTTTTAGTGAGTCATCTTTTTAGCAATTGAGTAGCAACAAGTTTACCATAAGCCCAAATAACCTCATCATCATATAAACGAGAATAATGTATAGCAAGAAACAATAATCATTAGTGAGCATCAATATCATCAGTGTTCATCATTTATTCTGTAAGGGTCCAAGGCCACTCGTGATCGTGAGCACGACTGTTATAACAGTTTTACACTCTGCAGAGGTTGTACACTTTCACTGTGAGTCGTGATTACCCATATGACCGGGGCGGGCAATCCCCAAAACACTCTCAAGGTGAGCAGGCAGGGTTCACTATGAAGCCTTTCAAAGGTTCGTCTAACAAGTTAGGGCCGCTAGGTTTCCAAAGTTAGTCTGTGTGATACAACCAGTCTCAGGGATCCACAGTCTGCTTTTCCCCATTTGCGCCACAAGGGTAACCTCTAACAAGGTAGAAAAGGTCCTCATACTGAGCTAAGGCCAGAGCCATATAGCCCTCACAGTTGTACTGTAAGTCCCGGATGTTCTCTTACAGATAAGTCCTTAAGGAGAGAAACTAGAGCACCATAAAAACAACCCAATATGCTCTAGCCCTCTTGAGCCATGTTCCTTTAAAATATTTTTTAAACGTTTATTGCATATACCCTTAGTCAAGTTACAGATCATGGTTATTGTAACACCCTAAAATTTTGGGATATTAAAAAGTAGATAAATATGATTTTATAATGCAATTTGGTGGACATGCAAACTTAGAATAATAATGATTTTTATTATTAACTTAAAATCAAATATAAGGCTAGCTACATGTTCGTGCACTTATGCTGTTGCATTGGAATTTTTGGTTGGAGTGGTTTGATTCAAATTCAAAATAGGATTCAAAATCATTTGAAAATGCTTTGAAATACTTAAAAAGGAAAAAGAAAAGGAGTTTCTTTTCTATCCTCGGCTTTCGGCCTGTGAAGCCCAGCAGCCCACCAGCTCGCCCGCAAGCCCACCATCGCCGCGGTCGCTTGTTCCTCCGCGCGTGGGCCGTCTTCGCGCGTGCCGCTCCCCGCTTCCTCGCCTTGGGCCGAGCCTAGCTAGCGCGCTGCCGCGGTTCCCTTCACGGCGTGTGGCTGACACTGTGGCTCCACCTGTCAGGGCCGTCTTCTTCTTCTCCACGACGTGAGTCGGATTTCCTTTCCCGTTTCATCGATCGAATCTTCCCTTCCAAATCCGTTCCTTCCTTGTTTAGCGCATCCCCGGGCTATAAAAACGAGGTGCCGCACCTCTCTGCTCTATCCTACCTTGAAGCAACGAACCGAAGCCGTCCCGAGGAGGCTTCGCTCGAACCACCGTCGGAGCCGTCCGCCATCCCTAGCACCGCACCGTCTTCGGGCCAACTCCGCCTTCGTATTCTACCTTGGTGAGCTCGCCTTGTTCCCCACTCCATCCCGGTGCTCTTATTTCGCGAGGTAACGCGGTGAATCGCGAGATTGCACTCTCCGGCGATGGCGCCGCCGCGGAACTCGCCGTCGCGACAGTATTCCAGCCAGAGCACCGCCGTTGTCCGATCCGATCCCATTCGAGCCGTTCGTTTTAAATCTAACGACTGAGATTAGCCGGTACCGGTTCGGGTGTTAGTTTTGCTAAAGAGACCCTGCACTTTTTAATTATATAACCCGCAGTCCAACGCGTATTCCCGAATCGCGTTTTATCCTTTTGAAAGCGTAATTGATCACGGTAAATCAGAAATACGTTTTCAGCTATTTACAGTTTTGCCACTGAGTTTGTTTTAGCCATAATTTATCCGTTTTAACTCCGATTTGACCCGTTCAAATTGCATTAGGTTCGTATTTGCGAGCTCTACATGATAGTAGTACTGTACAGTAGGTTTGTGACATTTTATTTTTCGAGTTTGAATTAAAGTAATTACTTTTCTATAGGAAATCTTTGTAAATTCATAACTTCGTCGTTTTAGCTCTATTTTTCGTGATCTTCGCGTCTGTGTGATCCTAGCGAGTTGTAGATTCGTTTTAAAAACTTTTTATCTTATTTTATTACTGTTGGTGTACTGTTCTAATTATAGTCTTATTTGTTTATGCATGATTGTTCTGGATGAATGTTGTTGCTATTGTTGATCGAGTATAGACGGTGAGCAATTCGTTAGGGATCAGGAGTTTTTCTACGAGCAAGATCATCAGGACCAGTTTGAGAAAGGCAAGTATAGCATGGGATTATCCTTGTTGTCCTATTCACATTAAGCAAATAATATCATTATGCATATATTCCTTGTTAAGGATGACTTAGTGTTGATCTTATTCCTTGATACCTATTATATTGCTTTGATTAGTATTGCTAGTGCTTAATATGAACTATGATCATGTAATTTGACTAATGGAATACGCAATAAACATTAAAAGATGACTTTTTATTACTGTTTAAAGGGGACTAGAGCATGGGGATTATTTTGGTGCTCTCGTTACTCTCCATAAGGACTTATCTGTAAGCGAACATCCAGGATTTATAGTACAACTGTGAGGGCTATATGGCTCTAGCTTTAGTCATATAGAAGGACATTTTCTAGCTTGTTAGTGGTATTCCTTTTTAGCGTAAGAATGGCTTGACGAATCGGGTATAGTGCGGCCTCTGTCCTCATGTGTATAGGCTGCGTGTTATTGTGCCATTTGGAAGGGGGGCTCTACATCTGTTTGCCGAGTGAAATCTAATGGCTCTAACTTGGTAGACGAACCTTTGAAAGACTTCATAGTGTTCCCCTGCCTGCTCACCTTGGAAGTGTTTTGGGAGTAATTAAATTGGGCATATGGGCAACACGACTCACATTGAAAGTGTACAACCTCTGTAGAGTGTAAAACTGTTATAACAGCCGTGCTCACGGTCACGAGTGACCTTAGACCCTTATGAAATAGTGAATCATTAATAATGAATATGTTTTTGCTATTCGTTAATCATTTCACATGGATCATATGTTTATTGTTTATATTGAGATATTTTGATATTATTGATATACTGAAATAATGCTAATTAAAAGCTATATGCTGATAAACCTATGTTATGCCTTTGAGCCTCCTGAACCCCATGTTACACTTGTTGAGTACGAAATATACTTACGCTTGTTTATTTTTCTTACTTGGATAAAAATCCCGGATAGGTAACAGATGGTGCAAATAGTGACTACTACTACTTTTCAGAAGATTACTAGACTTGCAGTCAACCAGTCAATGTGTCTGTGATTGGAGCAACCACGAGAGATTTATATTTTTACTTCCGCTACATTTGTATAAAGATTATGTGTTAATAATCGAGATGTAATAACATTTGTGATGATACATCCTTTATAATTTATTAACTTATGTGTGATTGATTTCTAGGCACACATAAGAGTATGCACTCCATTTGGTCGTTAAATAGGTGTGATAGTTATTTATCTTGAGCACTAGAATCACTACCCAATGGATCAATCTCATAGGTGTCAAGGTACAAGATACAAAAGCTAGGATATCCTTAGTGGTAACAAGGTAGACACATGCATATGAATTAAGTATATTAAAGGTGAATAGGAAACGAGGATGATCCCATGCTATACTTGCTTTAACTTGCTTTTTCCCCAAAGCAATACGCTCAAAAGCCTTTAGTATCCAACTTCCAATCATCTGCCTTCAATTCTCAGCTTCTAGTCTTGCAGAGAACAGCTTCTTAATCACCACATAAACTCACCTACTGGACTTGATCAATAAATCACCACACACGCATCGAGCAATCATACACGAAGCAAACAATAAATAATAATTAGAACAGTACACCAAACAAGTGAAACAACAAGTAAAAATGTTTTAAAGATGTTCTATACGTTCCTACGAACACACAGACGCGGAAAGCACGCTAATCGAAGCTACGATGAAAGAGAAATAATTACCGAAAGATTTACTTTATAAGAGTGAAGGCTATATGTTTGGTTTATTTTGTTTACAAAACCATGTGAAATATATTAATTTAGTCAATTTACATTGTAATTGAAAAGTCAATTAAAACTACTAGTCATATTTTATTTACAAACATTAAATACTATTTAAGTCAATTAAACTTTATTTGTGAAGGGATAGTAATTGTTTGAAAACATCTAACGAATTTATTTAGGACTCGTATTTAAACTAATCAAGTTATAATTTAGAAACACATTAACGTTGGAATAAATTATGTTAATAACATTTATAAAATAGCAAAGTATAAAACCTATATTGCTCTTAATTGGAAAACTAATTGCATATAGATTAATATTTTATTTGAACGCATAAATTAAAACATGCTAAACAATAATACTATCGAGAGTTTTATATTATAAAGGAAACAACTACGAGCTTGTTTTAGATTAGCTAAGAAAAACTATATGAGCGATATTGATTTAGATTAATCACAACATATTTAGTTTTAAAAGTCGAGTTAAAGCTAATCAGGTATTATTTATAAATATTATCACATAACAATTAAACTTTACCTTCGCAAAGGAATTAAACATGTGACTGCATCTACTCGTACTTATCACATATGTATCCTATTTAGCTAATCAAATTATATTCTAGAAACACTTTTAAGTTAACAATTAATCATATTAACTTTTAGGTATAAATTATCAAGGTTAAGCACCTATATTACTTTTAATTCCAAACTAGTGTGCAAATATACTAATCAATTTAATATTTAGCTATATATATGGAAAAATATATCACATGAAAAACATTACCCCTAACATATAGTTCACGTCAGCACGAACCAAACGCAACTTAAATGGTGCAAAACAGAATTACAAATTAAATTGCTTTTAATTAAAAGTTATTGAATAATCCTTAATCAAATTAATATTTAACTTATAAATTTCCAAGATATGAGACATGTTAAATATCATTGCTAACACGTAACACACTGTGATGAAACTCGCGCAATCGAATCGAAATCAAAAACCTAAATCGACTTTAATTAATCAGCGATTAGTTAATTATAGGGACAATTAATATTTTAATAAAATAAATTCATAAATATGTGATATGAAAACTAATAACTCTACTACATAGATCTCAATGACATGAAACTAACGCAACTAGAATGAACTGAAACGGAATTAAAATGAATAAACTATGAATATTTAACGACCGGTGGTGAACTCGTAAATACCTCATCTTCAACCTTGGATCGTCATCACCAATAGAACATATAGAACAGCGATGGCCATAGCAGGCTGCTGTTGCTCGCGGAGGGGGAAGTCGAGGACGGCCTTGGCCGTGGGGCCTGCTGGCCGACCGGCGGCGGCGCAACGTCGGGCTGGGCAGCGCGGCGGCGACGACGAGAGAAGGATGAGAAAAATCTAATTTACTACATCAGAGATTTTTCAAACTAGGAGCTCCTCTTACGGTAGTTTTAGTGTGCTTTGCCCAAGGGGTAGCTACGTATATAAGGAGGAAAACTCTCCACCTCCATGTCAACTAACGATATGGTGCTAATTGACGTTGCACCATCCACCTCCGCTAATAGGCCTAAGTAATCATTTAAGCCCATTAGTAAATAAATGTATAGGCATTTAGGATTATTGCACACGGGCTTTGGTGGAAAATGAGATATTTCCTATTTTCAGAATTAATTAATTTCGTGGATAAAATAATTCTACAAAAGTCCATAATTATTATTTAAGCCGCGAAAAATACTCCGAAAGCTCTAAAAATTCGGGAAAATTTTCCAGAGATATTTTAGAACATGAGGATCCCAAATAAAGTATTTAGAGCTCATGATAAGATATTTTGGAGCATCTAAAAATTAGATTATGCTCACAGACAAGTGGAAACAAGCTACAGAAAAAGTCAGAAAAATTCCCGAGAAGTTTGTAGAGGTTGATTGATAGACGAGGAATTGAAAGGAGTGATTTGGGTTACAAAGAAAATATTTTGAGAGGCTCCAAATGAAAACTTGAGCTGAGAAACAAGGAATTTGATTGCAGAAAACGATAAAGGACTGCCAGAGAAGGAAGATCGTCCTAATAAATGCATTTTAAAGATTTTATTCACTCTCAACACACAAAGGAACAATAAGCAAACATCCCATCAAATCATATGCACCGGCATGTATACACACAATGTTGCTAAACCCTATGATAAATTTTATTTTAGTGAAAAATATTATTTTTCTATGTTTTCATGAGCACTAGAATATAAAATTAAATTACTTTGCATCTATTTTAAAAATAGCAAATTTTAGGGTATTACACTTTATTTAAATTTAGAAGTTAATATAGGAAAGACTGTTAAAACTAAAGAAAATATAAATATTAAGCGCAGAATAAATAGCTCTGAAGAACATACTTGGCATACTTCTCACGGGCAACTAAATTTATTAGTTGACTTAATACACAATTTCAATATATCTTGGGGTAAAAGGCAAGATGATCTAGAATTAAAATTTGAAAGTCTTCAAAAAGAGCATCAGCAGTTAAAAGAGCAATATTTGGCTACCAATAATAAGTTAGAATTAACTCTACAAGCTTTGGAAGAAAGTAAAGTTTCTTTAGGAACAATTAGCCAAAATAGTGATTATATTAAAAAGGATATATGTTATTTCTATAAGAAACTTGAGCATATTAATATTATTGAGCATAATAAAGAAATTGTGTTATCATCTGCAGAAGTAGTTGAATTTAATAGATCATTAAATTTAGAAAAATAGCAGTGTCTGAAAGCCTCTCTAGAAGAGACAAGTCACTCCAACTAGTAAATATAAAACTTTTAGGTTTTATAGACAAAATAAAAGGAGGATGTGATGATATTGAAACCTTAGAAGAAATGATAGACATAGAAAGAGATCTTGAAAGATATCAGAAAGGTACTTTAAGAAAAATAAGACCTCAACAAATATATCAAATGAGTTGGTTTGATAATAAAAATGGATTATACAGAATATCCAGAGAAGTAGAATTAAGTGTATTAACTAAACATGTTTAGTTAAGAATAGTTAATAAACAAATTGAAAACGAATTGAAATATTCTAGGTATAAATATATACATCAAGGAATGTATATCATAGGAATTAAAGGTATGACAAGGAAGAAATTAGGAACAAAGGCCTTAACAACTTTGTTAGATAAAAGATGGGATTCAATAAATAAAGCTGCATTAGGATAAGTCTCTAGAGAAGTTTAGCTGAAATTTTGATAAAATGTCATGATTTTCGGTAATTATGGTGGTTGGCCGAAATTGAAAACTCTGTCTCGCTATTCTTTGTTCTAGTTAGAAAATTTTATTTTAGTTTCATTTACTCGCTTTTTTCAATTATAAGTCGTTCTATCTTTTCTAGATACATAGTTCTAGAAAAGCCAGAACAAATTACAATTTGAAATGAGGGGGGTATTTGTTAGAAAAGCAAAAAATTTCTCGAAGTTAGCATGGTGTTGGTGTGGAGCAATTTGGGATATTGGAGCATGTCTTAGGTTGAGTTGGGTAAAATTACATGGCCAAAACCCACAATGTTTTTTGAATTTTCAATTTCCAATATCAAAATGAAATCAACAGCGTAGAACATATAAAGTCCGCATGTTCACATGGAGCGAGTTCAAACATTTCATACGGCACGGCGAAAATATGTTGTAGGTGACCGGATTGCCGTCTCGGGTAATCACATCCATCCAACCATTCCGTACGTTATGTCCATCAATCAGAGCACGTTCATACTACTATATGCTAATGTAGAAAAAGCGCAGAGACCACTATATAATCCCATGCACCACGACGGGTAACCTCAAACCATCAAGCAAACCAGAGCACAAGAAATAAGAAAAACAGAGTGCGAGGGAGCTTGACCATTTTTTTCAGGCTAGCAAAGATGGTCACTTCCAGAGCTGCAGGCGCCATGGCGATATTCCTCCTGGTCACGCTCTCTGCTTCCCAAATGGCGTCCTCCCTCCGCCTTAGTGCCGCCCTAGGTGTGTGCCGCCCCAGCGGATACCTCCCGGGCCGGTCCGGCAACTGTGAGAAGAGCAACGACCCAGACTGCTGCGAGGACGGTAAGAAGTACCCGCAGTATCGCTGCTCGCCGCCGGTCACAGCCAGCACCAAGGCGGTGCTGACGCTCAACAGCTTTGAGAAAGGCAAGGACGGCGGTGGCCCGTCAGAGTGCGACAACGCGTACCACAGCGACAAAGAGAAGGTTGTTGCTCTCTCTACGGGATGGTTCAGCAACATGGCGCGCTGCGGGCACCGCATCAAGATCACCGCGAACGGCAACTCCGTGTACGCCAAGGTGGTGGACGAGTGCGACTCCGTGGAAGGCTGCGACGAGGACCACAACTTCGAGCCGCCATGCGACAACAACATCGTCGACGCGTCGCCGGCTGTGTGGGATGCCCTGGGGCTCGACCAGAACGTTGGGATGGTAGACATTACCTGGTCCGAGGAGTGAACATCAGCAGCTGCAGTTGATGATTATGTTTCCTTTGTTGGTGAGACGTGCTGTGTAGTGTGTATAAGGAGATAGAGAGATTCGTGGTCCATACTTCAGAGTAGGGTAGTTGGCTCGTGGCTCATTGCCCTATACGTACTGTACTGTATCCCATTGTATTGTTGTGTGTGTGTATGGAATAAAAGGTGTCATTCATTTTCTACATCAGTCTATCTAATCTAGCTAAAAGGAATTGGAATGATAGTAAATTATGTTGCTTTTGTACTTAGGCCTTATTTAGTTTCGGGGTGTAAAGTTTTGAGGTGTCACATCGGGTGTCATATGGGGGTGTCGCATGGGGTGTTCGGATACTAATTGTCGGTGTTTCGAACCGCCGACGAGTAAATTTGTATTGCGCGTTTGGCCCGGATGGTGTGCTAAGAGGACATAAGGATGTATGTTGGTTCGAGCAGAATGTCCCTACGTCCAGTTGTTGTTGCTCTTATTATTAGCACTGAAGTTTGCAGTAGGTGTTACAAACAGGCGAGAGAGGAAAAGGGTCCCAAGTCTCTGATGAAGGTGAAGTGGAGTTGAAGTGCCTCAGAGTGTTTGAAGTCTTCTCTGCAGCTTGTTTTTTCTCCAAAAACCTGCTCAGATGGGGCGCCCAGTCCTTCCTTTTATAGATCAAGGAGAGGACCCGGGATACACGAGAGAGAGAAGAGGAACAGAAGAAAGAAAAAACAGAGAGGAAGGGAGCCCTAGGGCCGCGCTGCCCTTCTCCTCCGCGGGCGGGTCCTACCGATGACAATGAAGGTGTGCGCACGTCGCGACCTCGTCCGTCTCCAGTGCTACAGACAGGTGCCGCCGTCTCGGTCGTGGTGCCCATGTCCATCACTGTCGCTACAGGCAGGCGTCGCCGCTCGGCAGCCGCACCTCATCCCGCCCTGGCACGCGGCATGGTCAATAGATCCCCTTGTCTGGAGTCGCACGAGGATCGAGCAACATAGGGCTAGTCTGCCCGACACTGTTGGAGATGTGAGTGCCTAGGTATAGACTATGGCAGCCGCCGATCACATCGGGACACGTCCACCTCCTCCCTGGCATTAGGGGCATGGTCCCGGGCCCACACCCCACGCTCGTAGCGGTTGGAGGCGGCGGGGGCCCTCGCGGGAGCCCGTGCCCCCGCCTGAGGCCGACTCTGCAACCCCTAGGTCGGGCGAGGCGCCTCTAGGGTTGGACAAGGTGGAGCCTTTCCCCAAGGGGTCGGACGTGGCTGGGCCCGGGCCTGCACCCAAGAGGTCAGGCGAGGCGGAACCCGCACCCAAGGGGTCGGGCGAGACGGGAGCTGCGCTCCGAGGGTCAGACAAAACCGTGGTCACGCCTCTGATCGTTTGGGCGTGTTTAATGTTGGTAACCATTAGCTCTTTTTCTCCGAGTACCCTAATATTGGTACTAGACAATAGCCCTCGAGCCCGCGGAGAAGTTGGGGACTTCTACGCAGGTTCTTTAGGATAGAGGGATTTCCTCAATCGCCTAAGTGCGTATGCGAGCGTGCTCGATGGGCGTAGTCCCTGAGCTTTGTCTTTTGCAGCTTTGTAGGGCGCCCTTGATTGAGTTAATTCATCATTCGTGTGCAACCATGCATCGGGTCTCTTTGAGAGTCCAAGCCCTCGAGCCCCCGCGCGTAGCAGGGTCCGATCGAGGGGTCGGTTCGTCTTCTACTCGTTCCCCCTCAAGCGTTCTTCCAATAAAACGAAGGGATTGAGCCATGCCACGATTTCCCTTGCTGGATGAATCGTGGTGCTCGGCGAGCTGTTAACGGGCTAATTCGAGTGGGGCCTTGGATCCCGTTCGTGGGGAACCGGCATGGGTCAGCTGGTGACCGGCTCCAGATTCCTGACGGCTAGCTCATATAGTTTTCGGACCCGCTCGATCGGTTCCGAGGGCTCGATGCCTCTCTTCAAGGAGAAACCATGGGTCGTGCACTGCCAAGACTCGAACGTAGGCTGAGATACCCATGGTGCTCATGCGCTTGGGTACTAGCCGCTAGCGGACCCATCCCTTTCCACCCCTCACTCTAGAGGTGCCCTAGAGCTATTGTCGAACCCATTGGTGGGCCAACCTTCGAACTCCTGGGCCGTAACGGGCCGTAGGAGCGTTTTCAGCTCTGTATCCCTTCTTACCTGCGGCGGTAGGCAGCTCGCTGGGGAGATGAACCGCTATCAGACGCGTCTCTAGAGAAGGCGACCGGAGGTCACGTGCGCACGCCCCACAAAGGGACATGGTGATGGGACGCGGCAGGCATGCAGATCAAGGCGGGTGGTTCGCTCCTCGTTCCTCGCCTCCCTATAAAACCAAGGGTTAGCCCTCATTATTTGATACGTTCAATTGCGATCTTACCTTCTCAGCTTTCACCGCCGCCGCCAGCGCTAGGGTTCTTTGTTCCTGCATCCTCGCTGCCAGCGAACTCATGCTCCTCCACCCCCGCCCTCCATGGAGCCATTGTGCAATTCCGAGGTCCAGCTCGAGTGCATGGAGGGACACATCCGATGTGGTCTTCTCTGCGCGAGGACCGCAGCCATGGAGTGGATTTTGCCCGATAACAAGGAGTCACCGTCGCCGCTCGACGGCTATGTCATGTCCTTCGTGCACTTCCATGAGCGTAGGCTCGCGATCCCCACCCATCGATTCCTCCGAGGGTTGCGGCATTACTACAAGATCGAGTTACAACATCTCAACCCCAACGAGATCTAGCATGTGGCGGCCTTCGTCTCACTGTGTGAAGGATTCCTGGGGATCGAACCCCACTTCGACTTATGGAGGTATTTTTTCGCTGCCAACCTGCAAAAGAAGAGGGAGAGGGGCCGGTCGGACCTGCACGTGCCGATGGGGTGTGCAAGCATCCATCTCTGGAGCAACCGAGCCGGAGAGTACATGTCCCTGCGGCAGTCATCATCCAACAAAGGGTGGAACAAGTAGTGGTTCTACTTGAAAGACGATACCGCCGCCCCCTTGCCAGTGTTCTCCGGACGCCTAATCGAGGAGGTGCCAGAGTAGTGGGGGTGGGGAGTTCCAAGCAAGGACAGAAAGAGGATTGACGATCACCGCGCCGCCATCATGTTCCTGAAGGAGCATGGCCTCAAGGGGTCAGGCGTCATCGACGCGTATCATGCGAGGAGGGTGGCACCTCTGATGGCGCGCACACTCCCGCTGTATCGAATGGTGCCCGGCCCACCGCTCGAGGGGACGATGCTCGCTGAGGGTGCGCTCCCCAGTGCTGAAATTGCGCAACGGATCAAGGAGGCGATGGAGGCTGCGTGGGACATAGCAAGGGCCATCCTCGACTTTGTGTACCTAGTGCCGGGGCACCCCATGATGAGGCCGGACACAGGCTTCGTCGAGTTCGTAAGTTTTTCTTTCCTCTGCCCCTCTCCCCGAGTCAATCCTGAGATCCTGCTTGTCTAACTTTGAGTGGGATGGTGCTAGCCGAGGGATCTCGTCCTCGTGGGCCACCTGGCTCCTCTGCCAAAGGATGCGGCGGTGAGGGCGGCGAACCGCGCTGAGAACGAGCACAAGAAGGAGAAGGACGATGGGAAGAAGAAGAAGAAGGCGAGGACGTGGCTGGATCAAGGGAAGTGGCGCCAAGGGTCGGAGGAGGAGGAGGACGATGAGACGGATGATGAGGAGGAGGAAGAGAAGGAAGCCTATGGCTCTGCATTGCCCATCCCATGGGAAGACCTGGTGGACAAGGAGGAGCCGGCAGGTGGTGATGCGTCCTTGGCGGGACCCTTCCCTTTTCACGAGAGGGAGGATGCACCCTTGGAGCCGACAGTGGTGGGTCACTCCGCACTGTCCGAGCCCTCCGAGCAGAGGGAAGGCTCGAAGCGGCCACGCGCCGACGAGGCGCAGCCGGGGTCGGGCAAGCCAGCCCTAAAGCGTCATCGTCCAGTGGCACCGAGGTGAGTCAGAAATTTCCTCGCTCCTCTGTTTCGACTTGATTTTGTGACATGCTAATTGTCGTGCCCTTTGCAGTGCTGGCGGGTGCAGAGCTCCCCTGTAGCTCACGCCGCAGAAGAAGCTTGCTCGAGCCTGTGCCCCCGCACGAGCCTGACTCCGCAACCCCTGGGTCGGGCGAGGCGGATTCCTCTCCAAGGGGTCGGGCGGGATAGATCCCACGCCTCTAGGGTCAGACAAGGTGGAGCCTTTCCTCGGGGGGTCGAACGTGGCCTGGCCTGCACCCAAGAGGTCGGGCAAGGCAGAACCCGCGCCCAAGGGGTCGGGCGAGACGGAGCCCGCGCTCTCGGGGTCGGGCGAGACAAGAGCTGCGCTCCGGGGGTCGGACGAAGCCGTGGTCACGACTCTGATCGTTTGGGCGTGTTTAATGTTGATAACCATTAGCTCTTTTTCTTCGGGTACCCTAGTATTGGGACCCGACATTAATAAAAAAAAATAAATTACAGAATCTGTCAGTAAACTGCAAGACGAATTTATTAAGCCTAATTAATCCATTATTAGCATATGTGTTACTGTAGCACTTTATTGTTAAATCATGGACTAATTAGGGTTAAAAGATTCGTCTCGCAAAGTTATCGCAATCTGTGCAATTAGTTATTTTTAAGTCTATATTTAATACCCCATGCATATGTCCAAACATTCGATGAGATAGGGTGTAAACTTTTGGGGAACTAAACAAGGCCTAATTTTCATACCATTCGTTACCTCTTCTTTAAATAAATGTTACCATGCTAGATTTTTATGGCGTGCTTTACATATTGTGTTCGGTGGTGTAGTGCCTCCTTTGAGTGTGGAAAATTTATTCAACAGAGATGGCATAAACAAGGGTGCGATAAGTACATTCATTACTAGTGAGTGGTGCTACAGTATTTTGTTGGTCTATATATATGGCTAACAAGAATGATTTGATAAATTTCAACCTAAAAAGTATTTGTAGGTTGGCTCCGATACTGGCCCAATTGCTAGTGAAGAGAGAAAAGACTGTACTATACAAACATGTTGCAAGCTGGAGGCTGCAGCAATGGCTTTCTTTGCATCCCATGGATGACCATTTACTTTTAAGCTTGGTTTTAGTTAAAGGTGTCCATGAACTATGTGACGTTTTATGTGTTAAACTTCATAATAAGTTTGGTCTAATTCCTCTACCGAGGGGATGAAGCTGGATGTTTAATTCCAATATTATAAAAATCTACGGCTCTACGACGGGCGTTCATAGCATGACATCATGCCACATCGTTAACAAGCTAGCATTTCAGCTGTCCAATTTTTATTGTATGCTAAATTTGTCCCGCCTTTCTTTATTTATTAGGACTTGTTTAGATAAATGCATCGTCTCCCAACAAATGTGGATTAGCTAATTTCTCCTGGTCAGTTTCTCTCGTCCACTCCAATGAACGCGAGGTGAATGGCTTTATTAAAACAAACCTGAGAAATCTATAAACTCTATAAAGCTAAACCTCACTAGCTATTTCTCTATACATGCAAGTTGTCCACCTAATCAATCCGCTATCGGATGCATTTATGACTAACTAGCATTTGCAATTATGATCTACATGTAAGCAAAACAAATCATCCACTAACATGCATTTAGTTGTCCATATCAGCATGCCACGTCATCCACTAACATTAACTTATAATTATTGATCCCTTTGTATAAGTAATTTTATTTCAAATCATCAGTAATTTCTGCGGCAACGCGCGGGGTATTCACCTAGTTAAATTAATCTACTAGCACATTACATGATGAGCAAATAATCACGTTTACGGATGGAAAGAAGCATCAAAAAATCATGTTGATTGCAATTTGCATAGCTTGGCCTCTTCTCCATGCGGCAAGAACAACGGGTTTCATTCGGATGAAACTCTCCCATCTTCGTAATAAACCAGCCAAGTCACCAAATCTAGTGATATGCCACAATATCAAATGCAAAAAACTTAGATAGAACCCTAACTGAGACTAGTCTTAAATATTAACAATATTTATATCTCTAAGAGCATCTCTAAGAGACTCTTTATATTCTTCTAATTTACAGGAATAAAGATAGATTTTAATGAAAAAAAAATCCTCCAACAGTCTCTTCAAATAGATATCCAAATATAAACATTCTTTATTGTGGATTTCTTGCTACCCAAAGATGAAGAGTGAAGATAGCTTTGTATTTACAGGAATAAAGATAGATTTTAATAAAAAAAAATCCTCCAACAGCCTCTTCAATTGGATATCCAAATATAGACGTCCTTTATTGTGGATTTCTTGCTAGCCAAAAATGAAGAGTGAAGATGGTTTTAATTTGTACACTGCGCATAAGATATAGAAAACTTATTGGAGGATACAACGATATAGAAAGCAATTTTTACTCAAATTACTCTCCAAATAATGATTTAGAGAATAAATTTTAGAAAGGCTCTTAGAGATGCTCTAAATAAGTTTATATTATGATACTAATTATACAGCATAAAAATCAATAATTTCTTATATACCGTCAAAGTTAAAAAAAATGTTTGACTTTCTCGTAAAGTGAAAATGACACCCTTTGTAAGACGGGAAGGGAGTAGGACTATACATTATGCATGCTATATCAGCATCTGCCCCCGTTAAGCACCCAGACACGTCGTCGCCAGATATATTTCCCGTCGCCGGCGGGTGGTAGTTGCCACATATATTTCCCGTCCCCGGCGAGTGGTAGCTGCGGGCTCCACGCGAAAAGTCGGACGTAGTCCTGTTATACTCGTGCTGCGACAGAACTGGCAGCGTCACGTCCTCGGATTGCAGGACGTTCATGGCTTGCACAATTGACGGCCGCACGCCAGGCTCCGGGTGCGCACACCACAGCCCGACCACCAACACACGCTGCAGCTGCCACTCGCAGCCATCGTCCAGCAGCTGGTTGCCTTCGGTCAGCCTCTTGTCCACCGCTTCCAGAAGAGCATTTCTGTCGTACAGGTCCCAGATCCACTTGAGTAGCGGGATCACCTTGTCCGGGTGCTCCATCTCTGGTCGCCGTCCCGTGACGATCTCCAGGAGGACGACGCCGAAGCTGTAGACGTCGGACTCAACGCTGGGCCGCCGAGTCCGGATGAACTCCGGGTCGATGTACCCGGCGGTGCCCATAACGACCTGCGTCGTCCTTGGCCCGGCTCCATGGTCGACGAGCCTGGCCAGGCCAAAATCTCCTAGCTTTGTGCTGTGTGACGAGTCGAGTAGTATGTTGCTGGGCTTGATGTCGCCGTGCAGGACGCACTGATCCCACTCCGTGTGCAGGTAGCGCAGCGCGGAGCCCAGGCCAAGGATAATCATGTATCTGTTTGTTCATCATCAAAATTAACGAGTACTAGTTAACACAGAAGCAATGAGAGAATAATAGCCTTCTAAGTAGCTAGTACTGGAAAGATGTAGCAGCAAACTGTGAAATTTACCTCTCTGGCCAAGATAGCAAGCTGTTGTAATGGTAAAGGTGTCTGTCAAGGCTGCCTTCCGGCACAAGCTCATAGACGAGCAAGAGACCCTTGCGGCTATCACACCAGCCTAGCAACTGCACGAGGTTCCGATGCCGCAAACGGCTTATGATCTTCACCTCAGCCTCGAACTCCTTCCTTCCCTGCGCCGATGACTCAGCCGCCGAGAACATCTTTATGGCCACCGCACGGTCTTGGTCACCGAGGCTGCCCCGGTACACGTTGCCGAAGCCCCCACGGCCGAGCTTCTCCTCCTCGGCGAAGTTGCTCGTGGCAGCGGCGAGTTCGTGGTAGCGGTACCTCCTAGGGCCCACCCCTCTCTCGAATTCAGAACCTTCAGTGATATCGTGCAGCTTCTTCCATATACGTCGTTGGCGCACAACGCAGCCGACGGCAGCGCAGACCAACGACGCAAGAAAAGCTACTACTACCGTGGGCACAAGCACGGGTAGTAGCCGCCACCGTCGTCGCCCTCCTGTGCTGGAGCTTGCGGCTCCTGGTCCTAGAGTGGAGCTGAACGACCAGGACAGCACCTGATGCAGCTCGATGCAGTATCCGGTAGCAGCAGAGAAGCCGACTGCCACCTCCTCTGGCAAGCTCCCCTTCATATCCACCCGGAAGCTAACATTGTACGGTTCGCCGTCGTCGAACTGGAGAAGGGCTTCTAGAATACTTGTGAGGTTGTTGTAGCTGATCTTGGCGGTCATAATCGCATCTTCAGAGACCAGGCCCTTGGTCACATTCACGTAGGCCTTGGAGTAGATGGAATTGACGTCGATACCAATATGGTATGTGGTTTTGTCCCACTGATCATTGAAGACGGTATCAAACTCCACCGCGACGACCCGGTCGTCACCGGTGGCGTAGATATTGTTGCTCTCATTGAAGAGGGCGAGGTTCCGACCAAAGCTGTTGGGGGGGAGCTTGGACGGGTAGTGGGCGAGGAAGAAAGCCATTCCGTCGCCACTCATGTTGCATGCTTGGTAGGTGGTCTCGTCTTTGGGCTTGATTTGGAAAGTGAAATTGGAGGTGAAGCTCGCCAGCTCGCCGGTGCTGTTATCCCACAGGGCCACCGGGCGCGCATACGACGCACGCCCGACGCTGAAGGGGTCGCCTAGGGCCTCATTCTTTGTTAGCTCAAGAAAGCCAAGGCCCATACGGGTGTCACGCTCGCACCTTAGCGCCGCATCGCATGGGTCGCCGGAATTAGAGAAGTTGAAGCTAAAGGAAAGTGAGCTAGAACGAGGTGCATGGATCAGTAGCAGCAGAGAGAAGAAGAGACTAATGGACACGAAGGAAAACTTGCGAGAGCTCGTTGCCGCCATTGTTTTTGTTTATTTGGACTCTGGAGATCGAGAACGCGGAGGACACTGGGAAATGGGTGCGTAGTGCGTACTAGCTTCTCGGTCACCAGTGGGCTGTTAAGAAGAGACTCCCCCATTGCCCATTGGCCCACTCTTACGTAGCCTCTTTTTCCTTGAAAGGTCTGTGTGGTTGAATTTTCTTCTTGGACTTTACGATCCATGTGTAAGTGTAACTACACTAAAGGTTACACTATGTATAGTATTTTTTCTATGCTTCTTTTTATGAAATGTGAGTGTCGAATTTTAATATTTAGAATTTGTATATCGGCAGTGCTAGGGCCCGGACGCCCGCGCTTGCACTCCGCCCCCATGCTAGCCCAACGCGATGTCTTTGCCCCACCCGACCCCACACGGTGTTTGCGCCCCACCCGACCCCACGCAGCGTCTATGCCCCACTTGAGCCCCGCGCCCCCTCTAGCAGCTGCAGCAGGTGGGTGACATTGCAACATGTACAACACCCGATCTACTTATGAAACATTCAGATGCAGCACTTGTAACATATGTCTAAATACATATGAAACACAAACATGCTTTGAAACACTTGCAAAAAAAACACCTAAAATGCTTGAAAATCACTATAACATACGCAACATATGTGCGAAATATATATGCAATATCCAGATAAACACACTTGCAACATACGTCTGAAAACACAGATAAAATATTAGGGACAGACGCTTGCAACATATGTGTACAGCTATTGCAACATATACAACATCCCCGATCTACTTTTGCAACATCCGTATGAAACACTTGCAATATACCTCTGAAACATTTAAAACACTTGAAACATATACTTACAACACGTGCTTTTAGCATAACATCTCCTTGTTGCTTGAGAAAATGGAGGCTCGTCGGTATGCTGGAGGCAACGGCCCGGCAGCGCTTGTAGGTGGCAGGCCGGCAGCAGGGAGGCAGTGGCCGGCGGAGCCAGCAGGAGGAGGTGGAGAAGCTGGTTTGGGAGCACCAGCTCTGAGTAGCCCACCGAGAAACCCATGTCAGCCACGACCGTGAAAGTGCTTGTCCAGATTTGCTGGCTTCCCTTGGCGTGTTCGTGCCTCTTGGCTTGCAGCGGTGGTGGGCATTACCCCTGAAGCAGATAGGAACAAGTGCACGAAAGAATAGAAGCGACCGGATGAGAGGATTTTTTAAGAACTCCCAAGCGGGTGGGAGGGAATAGTTTGTTTGGCATCGCGGCCCACCAAAGAGCGTCCGAGCGGTCAGGGGCCCGCACCGTAGCATTACCATTGTATATTTGGTTTTTACCAGAGCCAACCTTGCATCATACAAAATTGAGTCCATATGTATACAAACACAACTCAGGTGATTTTGAGGAGTTCGGTCACTAGTGTGATTTGGTGACGGTTGACTACCAAAATTATCTATTTTGTGAAGTTGTCAAACTGTAAAACGGATTTCACCATTGCGTTTCTCTCGTCGAGATGGTTAAAAAAACATATATGGAACGTCCAATTTGGAGTCCGGATGAAGGAGTTATGCCCCTTAAAAGATGCTCCGTTGTCGAGAGTTCCGACCTAAGTCGGGACTTCCAACTGTCGGAAGTTCCAACAGGTGTCGAGACTTCCGATAAGCCTAAAGAAATGTGTTCAAGTGTCTGGGATTATCCCCACATTAGGAGTTCCGACAAAGGTCAGAAGTTCCGACCCAAGTCGGGACTTCCGACAGACCTAACAGAAAACTTTGTTTGGATCTGGCCTTTTGGATTCTGATCCGAATTGTTCTAAATTCATAGAAAACTTGGAAAACAAGTCTTCGAGAGGTTTCCTACTGAGATAAGACCACCCCCTCTGTATATATGAGACTATCATGGCCGATTGAGTTCTCATCTATCCAATCGTCAAACAAATCAATCTACTACCTCTACTCCAACCATTTTACCCTCTTCTCCAGCCCCCATGCTCTTTATCCCTTGATCCGACGATCAAGGATGGCGTCCTAGACTTGCCGGTCGACCTAGGGCAACTAGGCGATGTCCTTGCCCTAATGGGATCCCTCTCGGGCGAGAGCTTCGACGGTTTCTTTGCTAGTTTGCCTGAAAACTAGATGGTTCTTCGTCACGCAAGCACGTTGGTTATCCTTTGGTGGTTTGCTCATAAACCTCTTTGTTCTTCACCATGAAAGAGTGACCTCCTTGCTGCATTCTTCGGTCCGTAGCGGCCCGGGCGTCCAAGGCCCTGCTGGTGTGTGATTCGGATCACTTCCGATGTCAACACATTTTTTGGCGACTCCGATAGGGAAGAATTTGCTTCGACTCTACTTTATATAGCTGAATCTTCTTGCCCTAGCCCTACTCCTCACTAATTTATCTTCTTGTGCTCACAATTACCATTGCATCTGGCCCAAAAGGCCGATCGCATTTGGTTCTGACACCTTGCAATCTCGTTGGCGATTTTGCAACAAGTTGCTCTGCTTATTGAAAAATTCAGCAAGGTGGTCAAGTTATAAACCATGGAGTACCAAGGTGTTGCATCACAAATCTACTACAATCATCCCGAGGTACAGCTTGCAAATGCATCTTATGATTCTAATAATTATTTTGTAAGTTCTATGAATTCTCATGTTGATGTTGCTAGTCATAATGATACTAGATATGTTGTATCGGCTGATATTTTGGTTAATGCTCCTCATCATACACATAATAATTATAGATATTATGGTCAAGAGCCGATGTCAATTGTAAATTTTTCAAGTTTTGATGCTACTAGCAACATACAACATGTAAATCGTTATTCATCGGCTATAAGTTCACAATACATTGTTTCACCACAAGACATGCCGATGAATGAGAGAATTGGCTATAACAATGCTAATTATTTAGCCAATTGCTCTAAAAATTTAGCACCCTATGCCAATGCTCCTATTCATAATTCAGCTCCATATGTTACTCCTAACTCAAACCGAATTAATGAAAATTCAGCCAGGTGTTTAAGTGCTAATACTCATGATTCGGCTTCACGTGTTACTAGTAACCATAGCCGAATCAATGAAAATTCAGCACCTTATGCAAAGATCAATGCCCATAATTTGGCTTTGTATTTCGCTCATGACCATAGTCGTATTAGTGAAATTTTAGCAAAGCATTTGAGTGCTAAAACTCATGATTCGGCTCCAAAAGGTGCTAATAATTATAGCCGAATCAATGAAAATTCAGCAATGTGTGAACATGCAAACAGTCATGATTTGGCTTCATATGTTACTCTCAAATTAAGCTGAATCGATGAAGATTTTGCCCATGCTAGGAATCCATATGTCTCCTCTAAATAGAAGGTGCCCACTTATCATAGACCGTACTCATTATGCTATGATTACTTGAAAACTCCTAATGGTTGGTGGGTACCTGATTTTTATGAATTTAGTGGTGAAGATAATAAGACCGCCGTGGAACACATAAGTTTATATCTTTCACAGCTGGGTTTTACCGGTAGAGAAGACTATATGAGAGTGCGAAATTTTCCTTTACCTTACTGATATTGCCTTTGCATGGTTTACATCTTTGCCCCGATGTACTGTTAGTTCATGGTCTCAATTAGAGTAGTAATTTTATGAATACTTTGGAAAGACCAATGAGAAAAGACCGATCACAGTTGAGTCATCGGCTAAAAGAGGACTGCTAGTGGGCATGAGAGAAAAGAATTGATTCGGGTGTAAGCAAAGATTCGGCTATAAAAGTCGAACAACACAATATCCTTTTCAAATCAATCACATCTCAAAAAATAAGTCTTGCTACAGAAAAGTACGAAAAACGCCAGAAACCAACTAGACTTAATTTTTCAGGAGCTAAAGATGTTGTACACTTATCTAGTGATTACCACGTCATTGACAGAGAGCAAGCCCCTACAAGCAAAAAGGAGAGCTGTCTGTTTGCGCAGAATCGGCTAAGCCAACTTTAAAGTCGGCTGAGCGACTGCTGCCTACCCTGAGTCGGCTAGGCCGACTACCCCTGTTGTTGCTCCTCCTGCTAGTGCATAAGTCAGCCTAGCCGATTTTCAGTTGGCTAAGCCGACTTTCTTAGTTTCAGCAACCACCGATGCATATTCGGATAATTTGGTATCTATTGCTGATGATGTTCTGGAGATGAAAAGCAACATTATTCAAATCAAGGATATACACTTCTCCAACGTGATCAACAAGGTACAAAATACAAATATTTTGCCAAATTCCAATTCGGTCACACTATATCAATTTCTACATCTATTAAAGATATCCTTACTAGTAGTTATAAAAGACCGATTGAGAATGGCATTCTATCTGGTGATGATAAAATAAATTTTGATTCTATCGGCCAACAAATTATGCCATATGGCAGGGCCGATAGTGCTAGTTTATCAAAGTTAAAGCTTCCCAGAAGCAATTGTAAAGGTGTGGCCGAATGGATCGATGTCAAATCTAATCTCTTCGTTTGCCTAGCTTTAAAGCCGACTCCACAAAAGAATCGGCTAAAGAAATCAAAGTACACCTTTGACTTTACTTTTTTTGATCATGTCTTTGATATCTTGCTCAAGAATAATTTTATTAGAACCATTGATCACAATGCTTTGCCATCTGTTAAAAAATTAGAAGAGCTTACATATTTCAAATGGCATGATTCTTCTGATCATAATACTTCTAATTGCAATGTGTTTCACTGAGTGATCCAATAGGCCATTGATAAAGGACGATTGAGATTTTCTGAAGCTCGACAAATGAACCAATTGGACTCAATTGGTCTTGATGGCAAACAGGTTTCAAATCAACTTGCATTAGCCGATTCACTCAAAGCTCAAGGCTCAAATGCCCAAGAGAGAGATGTGGAGCCCTTAAGTAAAGACAAGATTCTTGTCTATGAATTGCAAATAGAAGATATTTCAAAGGACAACAAAGTTACCACAGTTCCAGAAGATACTAGGGGCAGGTGAAATCTCTCCAACTGAAGCAAAGGCCGATTGATCCCATTGAACAAGGGGAATCAACTAAGAATCCTCCTTTAGAGCATGTCTATCAAGATGGGGAAAAGAAGGATGATGCTCATAAAGCCAATGGAGGGAAAGGTCGTGACAAACAAAGGAATATAAGGCCAAAGCTTAGCTTCGAGGAACTTCTAGCTAAATACAAGAAGATAGCAGAAGCAAATGTCACTAGTTGGCTAAAGAAGGTCCAATCATCAAGATTATCTCCAAAGTGCAAGTCTCAAGAGTGAAATCGACAAGGAGATAGATCGCACGCAGTAGTGATATATTCTACTTTTGAGTAGTCAATTCCCATGACATATGGACCATAGCCCGCATATTTTCATCCTTATTCATCTTGGGGCCGGTTTGATCAAGAGGCACATGTTCCATCATATTTTAGGCCACAATATGTAGAATATGCAGCTCCTAGACATTCGAGAGATCATCATCTCGTAAAGACCATTTTGATCAAAATCGGTCTAGAGCTGCGTGAAGTATGATGGTTGAAAGAAGAAGAGTTCAGACCTGAATTCAACTATTGAAAAGTCGATTACATTGCTAAAAAATTTGTCTATTGATGGCAAAGAAGTGGGAAAATCATCTATTGATATTCTAGGTGTCAAATCTGAACAAAAGAAGGTGAGAGTGCCCAAAATCAAGAAAGAATTGTTGCTGTCCAAAACAGAAATAAAATCGATATGCTCAATCGGTTGACCAAAGTGGCAAAGAAAAGAAGTTACAAAAGCTTAATGCAGAGAAGCTAAAAGAAAATGGCTTGGCATGGGTTCCTAAAGGAAGTATTCAAGCTCAGAAGGATGATGCTCAAGCAAGTGGTGCAACAGAGGCAAAGGAGAGAAGGAGATTTAAGAAACAATTGCCAAGTTGGAGGTTTGCACCAAATCATCAAAATCAATGGTCATGGCATCATCCATACTCTCTACCTATGCCTATGTGTAATTCATCCCCTGGTATGCATGTTTATCCCTCAGCTCCTTATTTTGATCCTTGGTATGGATCTTTATGTTATAGATGGTTATCAAATTATTTTGCTTACCGATGATCAAGAGCCAAAATATTTATTTCAGTTATGTATGCTCTTGTGGATGAATTCATACGGTCAATATTTTGATATCACCCTTAGTGTAAAATATAGCCGATGAATACTTGCAACCATCGTGCTATTAGAAAAGCCCCCATGGAATTCACTCTGATGGCTTTCAGGCCTAGTGGGCATGATATATGCATTTTGATTTACTTCATGGATGTGACAATATGATTAATTGGCTTGCAAATAAGGCCAATGTGTTGGCATAATCATTTATTTCTCACAATGATGATGTTTAAGACATCGAGTCGATTTAAATTATATTTGCACCAATATTTGAGCCGAATGTGAAGTTTTCTTATTCGACTTGACCATATTGCAACACATGGGGTATGACATGTTGAAGCTTTTGGTGATTCCTTGCTAGTGGCATAGCAAATATTTGATGATTTTCAATCCTAGAACACTTGATGCTCGTCTTGATATGTGCCTTGATATAATTGCTTCTTCTGCTGAATTTCGAATTTGGCATATTCCAAGACATGAAAATCAAAAGGCCAACATGTTAGCTCAACAAGAATCTGGCTATGATGTCGGTGGGTGTAATTTTCATATTCAAGAACAACCAATGTATGAAAATTTTAATTTTACCTATGCAGATACTGAGCAGTCGGCTCAGCCAACTCCCTCTCTGCCATAGCCAAGTCGGCTAGGCCGACTGCCCTAGTCGGCGAGGCTGACTCCTCCATGTTGGCTAAGCCGACTGCCCCAGTTGACTCAGCCGACTCCCCTGTGACCAGCCCGGTCAATTTGCCTAAGAAGCTCCCAAATCGGTCCGATGTGACTTCCAATGATATTGGGGCCGATTTAGAAGATTGGGGGACTTCCTTACTGAAATATTTACGTGATCCAAGTGCTAAAATTGATAAAGGTGTTCGACAGAGCACTTTCAAGTATGTGTTGCACAATGATGAGCTCTATCGGAGAACCGTCGAAGACTTGCTACTTAAGTGCTTGGGATCTACTCAAGTAAGAGTGGCTATAGGATAAGTCCATGAAGGCAATTGTGGTACGCATCAATCAGCCCTGAAGATGAAGGGGTTATTGCGTAAAACCAGTTTTTATTGTCCTACTATGATGGCCGATTGCTTTTGCTACTATAAAGGTTGCGAAGAGTGCTAGAAGTTTCAAAATATTCAGCTTGTGTCTGCTACTATGCTTCATTCTATTATCAAACCATGGCTTTTTCATGGTTGGGGACTAGACTTCATTGGTCAAATTCATCCCCCATCTTCAAAGGAACATCGTTTTGTGTTGGTTGCTATGGATTACTTTACAAGATGGACCGAGGCAGTTTCTTTGAAGAATATGACACATAAAGAGGTAATTGAGTTCATCACTGAGCATATTATTCATAGATTCAGCATCCCTCAAACGTTAACTACCGATCAAGGGACATCATTTGTGTCCAAGGAAGTGAGGGAATTTGCCGAATTGTATAAGATTAAGTTGCTCAATTCATCTCCATACTATGCTTAAGCTAATGGCCAGACTGAGTCTAGTAATAAGACTTTGATCAAACCTATCAAAAAGAAGATCGAGAAAAATCCAAAAAGATGGCATGAAGTTTTGTCTGAAGCTCTATGGGTACATTACATTCCAAGTTCCAAGGTGGATAATATTGATGAGGTGACTGATGTGGGATTAAAAGCTCTTAAGGAAATAGAAAAGGACAAGGCTCGAGTTGTCAAGGAATATAACAAGAAAGTCAAGAGCAAATCCTTTCAAGTGGGAAAATTATTGTGAAAACCATACTTCCAATTGGATCAAAGAGCAATCAGTTTGGCAAGTGGTCACCAAATTAGGAGGGTCCTTACAAAGTGATCAAAGTCATATTCATTAATTGCTATCTGCTAGAGACAATGTAAGGTAAACGTCTCACAAGAGCAATCAACGGGAGGTATTTGAAAAAAGTACTTTCAAAGTGTTTGGTAAGAAGCCTAAGTGCTCTCCAAGCAATGGCCGATATATGTATCGCCCTTAGAACAAAAATGGCCGACTTATACATCGCCCTTAGTCACTGAGCAGCCAATGAAATGGGTATCGTCATTGTTCGGTTTTGTTTGATATTAAGTGTTTTAGGTTCATACATCATTCACCTGAAAATAGGGGGCATATGTTGACAACCAAAATTGTCCATTTTGTGAAGTTGTCAAAATGTGAAACGGATTTTACCATTGCGTTCCTCTCATCGAGATGGTCAAAAAACATATATGGAACATCCAATTTGGAGTCCAGATGAAGGAGTTATGCCCGAGGAAAGATACTCCGTTGTTGGGAGTTCCGACCTAAGTCGGGACTTTCGACTATCGAAAGTTTCGACAGGTGTCGAGACTTTCAGGAAGACTAAAGAAACATGCTCGGGTGTCCGGGGTTATCCCCACGTCAGGAGTTTCATCAGGAATTTCGACAAAGGTCAGAAGTTCTGCCTGTCGGGAGTTCTGACCCAAGTCGGGACTTCCGACAGACCTAACAAAAAACCCTGTTCGGATCTGGCCTTTTGGATTCCAATCCGAACTATTCCAAACTCATGGAAAACTTAAAAAATAAGTCTTGGAGAGGTTTTCTACTGGGATAAGACCACCCCTCTCTATATATGAGAGGATCATGGTCAATTAAGTTCCCATGTATCCAATTGTCAAACAAATCAATCTACTACCTCTACTCCAACCCATTTGACCTCTTCTCCAACCCCCATCCTATTCATCCCTTGATCAGACGACCAAGGATGGTGCCCTAAGCTTGCCGGCCGACCTAGGCAACCCGACAATGTCTTTGCCCTGACGGGATTCCTCCCGGACGAGAGCTTCGAAGGTTTCTTTGCTAGTTTACCTGAAAACTAGCCGGTTCTTCGTCACATAAGCACGTTGGTTATCCTTTGGTGGTTTGCTTGTAAACCTCTCCGTTCTTCACCGCGAAAGAGTGACCTCCTCGTTGCGTTCTTCGGTACGTAGCGGCCCGAACGTCCAAGGCCCTGCTGGTGTGTGATTCGAATCACTTCCGACGTCAACAGTGACCAAAATCACATGGATTTAAAAGTAGGAACAATTCATATGATTTTAAGGCCTCCACCACATGAATTAGAAACCAAGACACGCATAGGGCAAAGACTTTGAGTCTGTCCAGCTAGCACTCGAGTGTATCGCCGGCTGTGAGCACTCAATTTTTCATCTTCACATTGTCTTCATTGTTATTCTTCCTCCCTGACCACACCACCACCCACCACCCCACCGTGACCGTGCTAGGGTTTCACCGGAGCTCCACGGCTGCGGCCGAAGAGCTTGCGTAGCTGTGGCGGCCTCCTTATTCCACGGCGAGCTCTGACCATGGGTGCCCCGACCCGCGGCCTAGCCGCCTTCACTGCCGCCAAGGCCCCCAAATCGTCCTCCCACCATCCACACTACCTGACTGGTCTACCTCACCCAAAGTCTGCTTCTAAGCCTGCCGGAGTTGGAGAAGAGGGGGAGAGGCCGGAGAGAGAGGTCGTAGGAACCCTAACATAGTCACCATCTTCTTCTTGGTCTCCAGCGCGGCCATGGGCGCGGGAGGGAGAGGGAGACGCGCGGGAGAAATCGAGTGTTTCAACACTCGGTTGTTGGATAGCCTTTCTCAAGATTTTCACATGAATCTTTAGTTACGCCAACTTTACTTAGAAGTTGCACCAACATAATCATTGTAACTTTAGTACAAATACAGTAAAATTGAAGTGTGGGAAAGAAGAATTTTACTGGAATCCTCGTTCCTTTCATGCATTCTATTTAGGAAAAAAGAAAGGGAAAGAAAATTTGAGCAAAAAAATAGGTGTGAGAAAGAAGATTTTCACCCAAGCATGATATATATAGCGAAACTGAATAAATTCTATATATTGGAACAAAGCATATGTAGATGAAAATTAATCAAAGTGAAAAAAATCCAAATTTATTTTATGTCTTGAAAAATAACAGAATTACTTGGGCCTTCAATTGAGCAAACATATCAAAATAGGAAAATAACAAACATAAAAAGGAAAATTACAAATAACAAAAATTCAGAAATTATTATATAAATTGGAAATACACAAAGTTATATGGTCTTGAATTAACTATAAACATCTCAAATTTTCAAAATGATATAATAGGAAGTACAGAATCATTCTGTCAATTACAAATACATAAAGATTAAGGGTCTTGAATGAAATATCAATTTTAGTAAGTAGTTCTAGTTTTGACTTTGCTTAGAAAACAAAGAACAGAAGCCAACAACGATTCCGCCACCGTGGCTATAACGCATCACATCAATCACTGATCACTAGTCTAGTAAGCTGTTCACTGTTCAAGTTTTGTCTTTGGACGGTTTCATGCTTGGAAGTTGGAACAGTTGGCAAGGATCGGTCAGGCCTAATTACCTGTACTACTATACTAGTACTAGGCAGGTAATTGATACGCAGTTCACGATCGAACGAAACAACGACCATCCCAATGGCCAACGGTCCACGTACCCAGCGCACGTGTTATCATTGAGCAAAATTTTGAAATAATCTGGACACCCTATCTACTGCAGGACATCATGATGAGGGGGTGGGGGCGCAAAATCAAATCGGACGGACCAGAATTTGTGTGACGAAGGTAAACAAAGCACTTAGGTAAAGGATAGCTTTTCTGTACAAAATAACCTTGCGGAGTCAAATTATGTCTCGGTCTGTGTATACTGGTTCTCTTGGAGCCAAGTTTGCATAAGTAAAAATATATTTCGTGAAAGGTCTACGAATCTGTCGACTACCACCGGTGCATATATGCATATCCATCAAGTACAGGTGCATTTTGGAAATGAGCGCAAGGATATCTCATTTTCTGTATTTTGGATTTAAAGCAGTACAGTAGGGGCCATTGATGATCTGTGTTGAATGTTTCAAAGAATCTGAAAAGTTCAAACCCTTTCTTTAATTTCAGAGTTGAAGGGGTCACCGCCAATCAACACATAAAATTAATACGAGGAAATAGACAGCTAAACCACTCCTGTATGCATTGAGAAACTTTTCAATATGACACTTGACTTAAAATATATATATTAATATATTAAATTAAATGGAAAGAACTATAAAATTTGAAAATATTTTTCATGACAGACACTAATAATGTCAATGTTGTGATATATATATATATATATATATATATATATATATATATATATATATATATATATATATATATATATATATATATATATATATATATATATATATATATATATATATATATATATATATATGGGAACAAATGGTTGATATGTGTCCATATGATGAGTGATGATGTCAAATAAAGAGATGGTCGAGCTTTGGTTAAGTGTGTGCGGGACTAACCAAGATGTGAGTTAGTGTATGCGTTATAGTAGTGGACAGCAATGGAGAAGGTTAAGCGAGGAATTCGTACGCGATAGACCAGGAGCGGTGAAGGATGGACAGGAAGACATAAGCCGAAGGATCGAGGACCGGAGGATGGACCGTGAAGAGCTAGCACTTGGACATATTAGCAAGCAAGCGTCAAGAGAGGATGGTGATAGAGACGATGTTAACCGAAATTAATACGGCGAGTGGACCAAATCAAGGCGAGGCGGAGATCATTGGAGCGGAGGAAGCGGCGCTGAACGGAGACGGCAAGATGACAGGAGTGAAGGGTCATGGAGTCACTGAGGGAAAATAGAGCCACCGAGGGGAAAAGAGGAAGGATAACCAGAAAAGAAAATTTGTGGTTGGACACGCACAAGACGTTTCCGTGGCACAATGAAGACCACACTTTGGATCCTGTCAACATGCACCCGTGCGTACAGCTTCACGTCAGGAAGGTAGGAAGGGAATGGCGCGCCATATATATGCAAACAATCTGTTGGAACGCTGGGAGCGGGCGGATCCTACACGTGGAAAGACCACCGGACTTCTTCGGTCTGAACGTTCGGACCCGAGCCTTCCGCCGATGATTTGCCCCGGTCTACCTATCTTCCCGCCGATAATTTCCCGCCGAGTGTTTCACGTGAACGTCTTTATGTATTGGGCTGTTTACTTTATATTTGGACCTTTTCGAGGATGCTTTGGCCCATGCGGATGACCATCTATAGCTGCTGTGCTGTCTTGCCCCTCCGTCATCACGTAAGACATGTAAGTTGTGCCGCTGTTTTCTTTCTTTTCTTTATTATTTCTTTTTGACTTTTTTTAAATTTATTTTATTTTTTTATTTCCTTTCCTTTTTCTTATTTTGTTTTCTTTCTTTTTCACTTATTTTTATTCTATTTTTATTCTTTTCTTTTTAGTTTTCTTTCTTTGCTTCTATTTATTTTTACTCTTTAATTTATTTTTCTATGGTTCTTTATTCTTATTTTTATGGTTCTTTATTCTTATAAACTTTTTTATTTTTCTTTCTTTTTATTTTATATGATTCAATATTTTATTTATACCTTTTGTTTTCATGTTTTATTCTTTTCTTCTTTTTCTATTTCTTTCACCTTTCTATTTATTTTATGTTTTGTGTGGATTCTTATTTTCATTTTTTCTTATTTTTTATTTTACTTTAATTATGATATATTTTTTACTTTTACTTTTATTATATGAAGTACCTATGATGTGAAAATCTTCTCTTTTGATCGCTCCAAAGGGTGTCATGCACCGAGCGGCGAGTGTGGAACTGTGGATGTTGTATCAACCAGAAATCTTCCCGTCCGAGCGCTCGTACGGGAGCCGCGAGCCGAGCACCGAATGTGGACACTGCATTAGCGTCGTACAAGGCCCCGCACAGCCCACAACGAGCACAGTTGCACAGAAGCGACGTTATCATTTCATAGGCTGGCAAGTTTTTGCCATTCAGTTCTTGTTAAAAAGTTCTTTTTTATTTTCTTTTCTTGTTTCTTTTCTTTTTACAAAAAAGTTTCTCTTATTTTTTTCTTGTTTGTTTCTTTTCTTTTCTTTTCCTTTTTTTCTATCTTCTATTATTCTTCTATTCATTTTCTTTATATTTTTATCTTTCATTTATTTCTTTTTACTTTAGGCTTTGTTCATCTGTCTTATAATCCGTCTTTTTCAGCTTATTTTTTTAGTCAGAATAGTATTTTTCTCTCACAACAAATCAGCCAACAGTGTTTTTCAGTCGGCTCATCAGCACAGCCAAACAGGGCCTTAGTCTAATTGATTATTTTTATTTCTTTTCTATGTTGTTTTCTTTATCTTCATGTGTATACTTTGTGATGTTCTATGTTTTTTATGTTCCCCTGGTATGCATGAAATGTTCTATAATATATTTTTACGATGTTCGCGTAATATACATGCGATGTTCTCATAGTATACATGTAATGTTCTATAGTGTGTTTTTTTATGTTCACACAGTATACATGTGATGTTCTAATGATGTTCACGTAATATATATGCGATGTTCTATAATGTATTTAGTGATTTTCTATCTTCTATGGTGTATTTAGTGATGTTCACTTAGTACACATGTGGTATTCTATGATGTATTTAGTGATGTTCACGTAATATATATACGATGTTCTATAATGTATTCAGTGATGTTTTATAGTGTATTTAGTGATGTTCACTTAGTACACATGTAATGTTCTATGATATATTTTTGGATGTTTTGAAAAGTATCAATGCAATGTTCTTTTAATGTTTTTCTATTATGTGTTTTTATTTATTTTTTCCTATGCTTTGCTCTAGATTTTATTATTTGTTATTTATGTTATGTATTTATTTTAATATATATTATAAAACAAATTTCATGAATCTAAAACTAGAATACTGTTCTTCTAAAAAGAGAACATTTTTCTTATGAAGACGAAACATTATTCTCTGAACCTAGAGCATCGTCTCTGCTCAATAAAAGAAATTTTTCTTTTTTTATGAAATTAATGGTCGTTAATGAACTTTATCTAAATATTTTATCTTTATGAAATTTTCTTAGACTTAAATGGTCTCATACAGATACAGCTTATATTATTATAAATATTTTATATAACTAACAAAAACCGTGTACATAGTGTAGTGGTGAAAGGAATTATTGTCTTGATCTATTGATATCTGACTAGTCAGCCACATGCTGCGAAGGCGAAGGAAACACGAAGCTGGCTGGAACAACATCGAGCGTCGTGTCAAGAGGTGTCAAGAGCCGATCGTTATGCATGCATGCGTAGGTTAGGTACGCGTGCTTAACTTAGCTTATAAGTTAAACCATGCAAGCCGACGATCCACGGGGATGCACGTATGTTTTATTTATTTATTTATTTATTTATTGAGCAAAAGGGCATGCACGTATGTACGTCGTATCGATCTGAAGGGGATGGGCTGAGCGCGATGGAAGTGGGCCACAAAGGAGGGATGGGCCGAGCTTCCCAGCACGACGATACGGAACAGAGAAAAATAATTGCCGTGGATTCCGTGTAACCCCCGCGAAAAATATTTTCCCGTGCTGCCGGCCGGCGCCAGGACTCGGTCCGAACGCGCGGACTCTAGTCGCGCCCAAAGACCACTGTGCCTAATTCCTCCCCAAATTTCACTATGTAAAAAGAAGATTCCTCGTCACATCAAAATGTCGGCAAATGCATGGAGTACTAAATATAGATGAAATCAAAAACTAATTGCACAGTTTTGTTATACTTTGCGAGACGAACATTTTAAGTCTAATTAATTAATTTTTAGACAATTTTTTGCACTACAAAACAAAACGCGCTACAGTATTCCGACGCGCAGTGCCGAGTCGGTGACCCCGACTCGGGATCTAAACACGGCCTATATAATCCCACTATACTAACCATCAACCAGAGCACACGAAATAAGAAAAGAAAAACAGAGCGAGCGGCCACTCAGCCCAGTATGCGATGTTCCTCCTGGTCGCGCTCTCGCCTCCCACATGGCGTCCGCTCTCCCTCCGCCCCGGCGTGTGCCACCGCAGCGGGTACCTCCCGGGCCGATCCAGCACTGTGAGAAGAGCAATGGCCCAAGTATTACAGAGCATATGAAATAAATAGTGCATATGAAGCTAGCAATGCGCGTCACACCAGTATTACAGAGCTTAACATCACGGATGGTGCGAATCGTGAGTACAAAGCATGTGCCAGTATAACCTATATATAGTATAATACATATCACAGAGCATATATGCCAAAGGGCAGTTCAATTCCACAAAAATGCTAATGTTGATTTCTTGGGACTGAAACATTCCACAGAAAGCTCACGGAGCAGGTCAGAACTGTGAAATATTAAGCAGAATTGCACTCAGGAGAATTCAAGTCTTGTAGCAATTTCAGTATTAAGCATGTAATTGGCACATTAGCAATTTCAACAGAAGAATATATTTGAAATCGAATAAGACATGAGCAATCCAGAGGATTCCATGACGATAATTAGCTATGGGCTGCTTGATGGGTTCCGTTAGTGTTACATACATAGTACTATGAGGCTGATTCTTCAGCTTTGAACCAATCCCAGCTATCTCATACTTCACATCGCTTCTACAAGCCTTTCCCGAACTGAATTCTGATCTGTTATAGGTTCAATGCTGCAAATGAAAAGAAAATATATCTCAGTACTTCATGAAAATCTAAAAAAATCGATGTTTGCTAGTATTACCAAATGAAACTTGCCTGTAAAGTATTTCTCCTCCATTTATCACCTTCTTAGATATCCAATCAGGAGCCAGATTCTCTAAAATATGCAGCTGCTCTTCTACCTCTCCTATAAGTAAAGATGATATACTCAGCAATGCTCACAAAATAACAAGTGTAAGTTGGAGTTGTTATACTGATCATCATTACCCATCTGTTCTATCTCCAAGTTGTTGGCAAGAATATTGTGGAAAAGTTCCTGTTTTGTAATTAGCGAATTCTTGGTAGAATGAGAAATATCGCAGACAATGTCAAATGTGGAATGTAACGAAGCCATCTTTTCCTGGGTACCCACTGGGTCTGCCAGATTGATTTTCTCTTTATCAGTTAAGAAGACCGGATCATTTTCCTTCAAGGAAAAAGTTCATTTGATCAGGAAATAACCAATAGACAAATGAACATTGTAGAATTGTCCAAGTCTTTCAAATTTTATAATAAAATAAAAAAAGGGGGACAGGAAGCAAGAAATCTATTAGTCATACACCATTGCATACCTAGAAAATTGAGGGTACATTACTTTTTTCTATAGCGAATTTTTTACAGACAAAAAGAGAAACTGCCATTCTAGACAAATCTATCACTGTGCCTCAGGGCATAAAATTTCAAGTTAGGTAAGCTATTGCAGATTATTGGCGGTCCGATGGCTGGCTTGTTTCTACGGCATGAACAACTGCGCTGCTAACATCATAGGTATTATTGAACCGTCATGTATGCCTGTTCACTGAACTGCACAATTAAATGCAGAAATAGCTGTCCACGGTTATTCTGTTGTGCACTAGGTTTTTCACAGAAAGATAGGCAAGCATTTGTTTCTAGTTTGTGTTATTGACTATGGCATCTGTGATCTTGTAGCATGTAATTATGTGCTAATCCATACACTCAAAGATAAATACAATTCAATGTGATGGATCGAAATCAAGATACCTCTAATGACTTGTTGAAACTAGATGAGTCTTCTGAGAAAATGCCCTTTTTAGCTGTAGCCTCATGTTTCATTCTATCATGATAAGAAGGGCTGCTTCCTTCAAATTTTAAAGATGTATTTAGTGATCTGCGGGCAGAACTGGCTGAACGTGGCTCAGAAATGTGTCCACATGTGGCCTCGAGTTTCTCAAGTGGAGTGGGCAACGGCCTTTTGGGTGTTTGTGTTGCTGGTGTTTGAGCCAACAACGGTGACTCTGAGGTCTCTTGTTTTGGCGTACCCTCTTGACAACAAGAGATCAAATGCCGGCTTGGAGTAGCAGAAATTTCAGAGTTCACTGTAACTGAAGCATGTTTGTCTTGCTTTTTAGGGCTTCTGTTTGTCCCTTCTGTACCATAAGCACTCACAGAGCTCAGATTTGCTGGATCAGGTAGCAATCGAGTCTTTTCAGCTCCATCAGTGATGACTTTCTGCGACATTAGTTTTTGAAAAGATTGTGGGAAGTGGGAAGCATTTGATAATCCATCCTCAGTGGTCTCAGTGGTGCCCTGCAGATGTGGCTCGGCAGCATGCCCATTATGTGGTGCCTCAAGGTATAACTTGCCCCTTGACCTCAAATTAAAGGGTTCCGGTAAGATTGCCTCTGGAATGTCTGTACCCTGCATAAATAACCGTGTGTTTGGTTGGAGAGCGGGGCGAGCCGGGTCGGAGCGAACCCGTTCCCGTGGCTGTTTGGTTGGAGGATGGGAGGGTTGGGTTGGCTCCAGGGTGGAATATTCCTCTCAGATGCGGGTTGGCTCCGTCCCTCAAAATCTGAGGGACGGAGCCGCTCCAGCCGGGTTGGCTTAGATCAACCCGTGTTTTCATTCAACTTCCTTCAACCAAACACTGAACGGGTTGGTTCCGTCCCCAAAATCAGAAGTGCAACCAAACACTGGACGGGTTGGCTCCGTCCTCAAAAACTGGGTTGGATCCAACCCAACCCACCCAACCCCCAACCAAACACACGGTAACAATTCCAACTACGGTGCTGAGTGAATTATCCTGTCCTAGAGACTAATAGAATCAAAAATGCATATGGGTGCCTCCTAAAACTAGACAAGCAAATTAGAGGAAATATTGTACAGCGAAGATCTACTACTGAACAACTACCTAAGCAAGGCAAATTAAGTTTAGTACCTTAAAATGAGTATCCAAAAAATTCAAAAGCTTTGAGTAAAAAGCCTCGCAAATTGCCATGGATGGAGACTGATCAGGACTTGTGCATTCCACAACATCCATTACAAGTATGATTTCTATATCAGCATACATGCATTGGCTTTTCTCATCATGTAGAAGTATCCTCTTAATCTGGATTGCTTCTGGAAACAAATGCTTCATTTGGGCCAAATGACTGTACGATAGCTTCCTGTAATGCAGAAAGATTATCATCCAACTGAAACAAACAAACAAAAAATATATATATTCCACACAGATACTTTTGTCGTAGTTATTACCTTTTAGTGAGTATTTCCACCTGGGTGGCAATATTACTAAATGTAGCCATCCTCTTCCGTAGGCGTAGCAACCTTATAGAACTCTCCATTCTATTAAAAAGATTTAGTAAATCCTTGTGTCTGCCATTGTGAACAAGACAAGGTGAATAATCATATGGCTAGGAAGCACACATATGCATGAGATATTGAGATGAAAATAAAAAAAGGCTCACTTCTCAAGAAGTTCAATGGTTCTTGAAATATGAGATCGGCTCGCAGCAGGCGAAATACTGTCATTATAGTCTTCATCATCTGTGTCACCCTCATCTTCGATGAACTGATTTGCAAATCTGTCTTTGTACCTCTCTGCAAGTAAATTCCTTGCCAGCGAACTCAAAACAACCCCTTTGCTTCTAGATTCAAGCTTCTCTGGAGTGGGTGATTCAATTTTGCTTCCAGCATCTTCTGTGTCAACTTTCATCTTGTGCATAGTTGCAGGTGTACTCGAATCATCATCATTAGACATTTGCAGTAATCCTTTCTCAAGGTCAAGCTGAGTAGTATCCCCCTCACTCATTTTCAGGTCCCTACACTACAATAATGGGATCGTAAGTAATATGCTCCAAACTAAATCAAACACAAATCCAATATTCATAGAAGTACGTGGGTGAACTGCACACAGTACCACGATACAAAGTTATCAAAGAGTAGCAAACATCAACTTCTATGGTCATACTCATCCGGGCATACCTCTATCCCCTAGTAACACCACCAAGGTATTTCACAACCATCTAATTATAATCACTCCAATAAAAACTATTTACCAAAAAAAATCACAAATTCTCTACTCGTGGAAATATTCATGAATTAGGACCAATCCGTGCAAGGAAAATCCAGGGGTTTTACATCCACCAGAATTTGGTGGCAAGAATGTGAGGTATCTAAAATTCTATGAAGGGAGCCTCAAAAAAATAAAACGGTGAACTGAGATACCTACAATCTAATATGGAGTTCGCTAAAAGAATGTGAAATTCTAGCTATCACTCCGTAAAAGTTAATACAGAAATCGGGTCGAAACAACTAGCGTAGTAACTGAAAAAATTGAGTGAACTGCTCACAGATTACGCCAAACCCTAGACATTAACCCACCAGGCCACCACATAGCACAACACAACAGCTGAACCACCGCTACTCAAACCAACGCCTTGCGAATGCGGAGGCGAAACGAACACTCCGCCGGAGAGCGCGTGGGAGAGTGGCAGAAGAAAGGAAAGCATCGTAAATAAAATTCCTAAAGCACAAGCAAACAGAAGACCAGATCTTGAAAGTTTACCTACAGCTAGAGCTCGTGGTGTGCTCGGCGTCTCAGATCCGGAGGAGGTCCGAGAATCGGCGCTTCAGACGCAGGGTTTCGCGGCGGGAGTCGGCCGGCGGCGGCGGTAGTGCGCCGTTGCGGAAGGGAGGGGGAGAAAAGATCGAAGAGGAAGCAACGGGGAACGGTGCGCTTCAAAAAAGGCGGAAGCAAACGTTGCCCAACACGAGCCCAACGGCTATATTTCGGGCCCTTTTTATACGTCAGCCTCAACGAATCGCATGGGCCGTTCCTTGCTTCACGCTTTCAGCCCACTTGTTTGTTCTGTTGCTTCACAGACCCGGCACGTTCCGACCCATGAACCTAGCTTGCTGGTTTCCCTGTCCTGTGCTCTTCATCTGTGTAACACCCTAAAATTTTGAAAAAAAGAAAAATAGGAGAAATATGATTTTTGTATATTTTTGTGAGCATGCAAACTTAGAATGATAATAATTTTTATAAATTTTAAAAAAAATCAAATATAAGGGTAGAAACATGATTGAGCATTCATGCTGCTGCATTTGAAGTTTTGTATTGAGTGGTTTAAATCAAATTCAAATTTGATTTGAAAATCATTTGAAAAATGAATTTGAAAAATTGGAAAAGGATTTCTTATTCTCTCTCTGCTCTCGGGCCGGTTTTCTTCACGGCCCAGTGCGTGCGGCCCGCTCTTCCCACCCTCCCGGCCGGCCTCCTCCTCCTGGGCCGAGCCCAAGCCAGCGCACGCGGCCTGCTAAGCCAGCTGCCGCCCCGTTTTTTTTCTGAGTCGCCGACATGTGGGTCCCGCCTGTCAGCGACTGTCTTCACTTTCCTTTCTTCTTCCTCCCGACGTCGGACGGATTCTCCTTCCTTCTTCCACCGATCCGAATCGATCTCTCAATCTCTCTCTTTCCTTTCTTGAGGCCGCCTCCGGGCTATAAAACGGAACCCCGTGCCTCCCCGCTTCTCATTGAGCCTCTAAAACCCTAGCCTCGACATCCCGGGAAGGCCACCGTCGAAGCTCCGCCTCCACCGCCGCCTTGCCGAGCTAGCCGCCGCCCTCCGGTTGCTCTCCAGCTTCGTTCTCGCGCGGGGTAAGGTCGCGATGATGCGCTCTTTCTTTTGGTACTTTCGGTTTGGCGATTGGTGCTCGGGATGGTCCTCTTCGCAAGCTCCGGCGAGCTCGGGCTCCATCCGGCCATGGCGCCGCCGTCGGGGGTTACTGTGGCCGCCGGCCGTTTTCTTTTTCTCACCCCCGATTCAATCTGAACCGTTCAAATCCGGATCTACGGTCTAGAAAAGAAGATACCGGTTCGCTTGAACTTTTGTAAAAGAGACCCTAAACTTTTGTGTTATCGAACCCGCGGTCCAAAGCGTAAACCGGAAAATACGTTTTGATTAAATGAAAACGTAATTCGTTTCGGAAAAGAAAAATACGCTTTCTGATATTTAAAGTTTTGCCATTTAATTTGTTTTAGTCGTAGAATCTTCGTTTTAACTCCGATTTGGTCCATTCAAATTGCGTTAGATTCATATTTGCGAGCTCTATGTAACTATACAACTGTACAGTAGGTTTGGATTAATTTATTTTCGAGTTTTTAATTAAAGTATTCATTTTTCTATAGGAAATCTTTGGAAATTCATAACTTTGTCGTTTTAGCTCCGATTTTCGTGATCTTCGCGTCTGTGTGATCCTAGCGAGTTGTAGATTCGTTTTAAAGACTTTTTATTTTATTTTCTTACTGTTGGTGTATTGTTCTAATTATAGTCTTGTTTGTCTATGCATGATTGTTCTGGATGAATGTTGTTGCTATTGTTGATCGAGTATAGACGGTGAGCAATTCGTTGGAGATCAAGAGTTTTACTACGAACAAGATCACCAGGACCAGTTTGAGCAAGGCAAGTATAGCATGGGATTATCCTTGTTGTCCTATTCATATTAAGCAAATAACATCATTATGCATATATTCCTTGATAAGGATGACTTAGTATTGATCTTATTCCTTGATACCTATTATACTGCATGGATTAGTATTGCTAGTGCTTAACATGAACTATGATCATGTAATTTGACTAATGAAATATGCAATAAACATTAAAAGATGATTTTATTACTGTTTAAGGGTACTAGAGCATGGGGTTACTTTGGTGCTCTTATTACTCTCCATAAGGACTCATCTATAAGCGAAAATCCGGGATTTACAGTACAACTGTGAGGGCTAAAATGGCTCTGGCTTTAGTCATATAGAAGGACCTTTTCTAGCTTGTTAGAGGTATTCCTTTATGGCGTAAGAATGGCTTGACGAATCGGGTATAGTGCGGCCTCTGTCCTCATGTGTATAGGCTGCGTGTTATTGTGCCATCAGGAAGGAGGGCTCTACATCTGTTTGCCGAGTAAAATCTAATGGCCCTAACTTGTTAGACGAACCTTCGAAAGACTTCATAGTGAACCCTGCCGACCTTCCTTGGAAGTGGGTCAAGAGATTAGCTACCTCGAGCGAAAGGGTAAATCACGACTCACAGTGAAAGTGTACAACCTCTGCAGAGTGTAAAACTGTTATAACAGCCGTACTCACAGTCACGAGTGGCCTTGGACCCTTATGGAATAGTGGATCATTAATAATGAATATGTTTTTGCTATTCGTTAATCATTTCACATGGATCATATGTTTATTGATTATATTGAGACACTTTGATATCATTGATATACTGAATTAATGCTATATAAAAGCTACATGCTGATAAACCTATGATATGCCTTTGAGCTTCATGAACCCCATGTTACACTTGTTGAGTACGAGATGTACTTACGCTTGTTTATTTCTCTTACTTGGATAAAAATCCCGGATGGGTAACAGATGGTGCAAGTAGTGACTACTTCTATTTTCCGGAAGATTACTAGACTTGTTGTCAACCAGTCAATGTGCCTGTGATTGGAGCTACCACGAGAGTTTTTATATTTTACTTCCGCTATATTATTGTAAAGACTATGTGTTATTAATCGTGATGTAATAACATTTGTGATGATACATCCTTTATAATTTGTTAACTTATGTGTGATTGATCTCTGGGCACACATAAGGGTATGCATTCCATTTGGTCGATAAATGGGTGTGACAAATTGGTATCAGAGCTATTGTTGACTGTAGGACGCAAGCCTAGATAGAAATGGTCGATTTAGTGTCATCTTTTCATTATTTTTATGCTCATTATCTTGCTTTTGTTATTTGATAAATTTTTATGCTTCTTATGTCTCATTCTATTGCGAAATTTTGCCTCTATTCTAATTACATCTAAAAACTCTGTAGATGGTTCGTGGCCGCAAGACTGCCCGCATCACCACTGGAGGACACTACCCACCTCGTGCTTTGATTTCACCTGAAGAGCCACAAGAGGAAGTACCCCAGGAGAATGAGCAAACCCCTGAAGTACCAATCCAAGTGCCAGCACCTTCTCAGGAAGAACCCGAGCCTGAAGAAGACCCTGAGATCATCGAGATTGAAGATGATGAAGAGGAGGAAGCCAATGGAGAAGAGCAACCCCTGTCTCCCCCACCTGGTGCAGCTGCTGAAGATGTGCCACCCCCTCCAATGGGTTGGACTGTGAAGATCTACCACAAGGCAGGAGGAAATGCTGTTTCTCACCATCGACTTGTGGGAATGCTCTCTGCCTACTTCGCTGATTGGCACCTAGCTGTGGAGTATGTCTGTTGGGAGTACACCCATCCGCTGGAGGACACTTACTGGAAGGCAAGAGCGAGCATTTTTCCTAAGGATGAAGAAAAAGGAGCATACCAGCTGGACAGGATGTATGCTCACATGGGTCATCGAGCTACCATGGAGGATAGTATTGAAGATGCTGCTTTTGAAGCGTGTATGGGCCTTCGCTACCTTCGCTTTGACAGCATGAAGCATGATATCCACCGCTACCTCCCTCGTGCACACCCCGACCTTGGATGGGCCATGATGGATCCAGTGCAGTTGGAACCACTTCCTCGGGTGATGGTGAACTTTGTCTATGACATGATGGAGAGGAAGCTGCAGTTAGAGGAGATGGTGAAGGCACAAGGGAAGACCATCAAGAGGTGTCAAGCAATGATTGATGAACTCCGAGCAAACCAAGGCATGGCAAAGATTTATGAGACATTAGAGCATGAGCCACGCCAGTAGAAAATAGGAGTCCTTTATGTAATAAGAACGTTCTTAGTAACGTCAGTTGAGTCTTCGAGTCTATCGTGTGGTTTGAACTTTGGTGTGATAGTTGCTTTATCATTATGTTTATGTGTGAGTTGGATTTTTGTTATGAGTGCTGGGGCTTGTAGGCATGTCTACAAGTTCCATTTTTAAGAATAACAGACTACTAGTCAAGGGAATAATAGTTAGGTTTTGTATTGTCTCGTTTCTGTCCTTGCTGTTTTCTGGAGCAGTCTGCAATATTTCTGATATGGTTTAAAAACGGTTCGTGCAACATTTATGAAATTTTTATGAGAGAAACTAGGCTTAAGCACCTTTCAAAGGCCACTAGAATCACCTTTTTATCTGATCTGGTTCGAGAGATATAACTGTTACAAGTTAAAGTTTCTGCACAGTCTGGAATCTAGAACAGTTTCTGTTGCGCCTTAGTTTTCATTAACTTTACGACAGAATATGGTATTATGGTCTAAATAGAAGTTGTGGGGAACTTCATAAGCTTTCCAACCATATAAAGCACTCCTCTATTGGACTTCTGTAGTTCGAGATATGATTGATTTACTGAACTGATCACATTGATATTCGCTCAGAAAACTTTCAGATATCATTCTTTATCTTATAAGTGGTTGATAACATGGAAATCTCAAAGTTTGCATTCTTATGGATGTCAGATGGCCGGAAGAGGAAGATGCAGGGGTCGTAGAGGTGTTCCCCCGAATCCACCACCACCACCGCCACCAACTATTGAGCAACTTCTGGCAGTGCAGACACAACTCATGCAACAATTGGTGCAGAACCAACATAATCATCCAGTTGCTGGAGTACCACCACGTGATAAGCGTGGTGAGTTTTTGAAGGGTCATCCCCCGATGTTCACGCATGCCGCTAATCCATTGGAAGCGGATGATTGGCTCCGTGCCGTGGAAAAGCAACTCAACATTGCTCAATGTGATGACCGTCAGAAGGTGTTGTTTGCTTCTGGACAACTCCAGGGAGAAGCTCAGGACTGGTGGGAATCATATGAGTATGGTCGTCCCACCAATGCTCCTGCAGTCACTTGGCAGGAGTTTAGAGAGAACTTCAGAGCTTATCATATACCAGAAGGAATAATAGAACTGAAGACAGAGGAATTCCGGAATTTGACCCAGGGGTCATTGTCTGTAACTGAGTATCGTGACAAGTTTGCCCAGTTGTCACGATATGCACCACATGAGGTGGCCAATGACAATGATAAGCAGCGCCATTTTTTGAAGGGATTGTATGATGGATTACAACTGCAGCTGATGTCTAATACCTATCCCAATTTTCAGACGCTTGTGAACCGCGCTATCGTGGTGGACAACAAGCGCAAGGAGATGGATGCCAAGAGGAAAAGGCTTCAGGGACAGACTTCTGGTAGTAACACTCGTCCCCGTACTGGTTTCCAGCAGGTTAATCAACAGAGGCCTCCTTCTGGTCAGTGGAATCGTGGACAGGTCCCTTTCCGCAATCAGTTTCCGCAACGTCCCCTATTCCAGCCGCAGAATGATAACCAACGCCCTCCGCAGCAGAATGGGAATCAACCTCAGCGCCAGGATCCTTCTAATAATACTCCCATGAAGACCAGTGCTCCCAATACCCCCAACAAGTGTTTCCGATGTGGAAAAGAAGGTCACTTGTCCTACAACTGCTCTGAGAAGATCAATCAGCAGACTCCACAGAGGCAGGGTAGTCACCAGAAGCCTGCATCTAATACTGGAAGGGTGAACCACTTGTCCCAGGAAACCACAGTGGAGGAACCAGAAGTTATGCTTGGTACGTTCGATGTCCATTCCACTCCCGCCACTGTTCTTTTTTATTATGGAGCATCACATTCTTTCATATCACAATCATTTGTTAGAATACATAGAATTCATTTGTGTGCCATGAAGAATCCTATATTAGTAAACTCACCTGGTGAAAGTATGCCAGCATCTTATCGTTGTCTCCCGATTAGTCTCATTCTAAGGGGGGTAGAGTTTAAGGTGAGTCCTATAGTATTGAGAACAGCTGGGATCGATCTTATCTTGGGAATGGATTGGATGATGCAACAACAAGCAGAGATTCAGTGCAAAGGTAAATTAGTAGTACTGACAACACCAAAGGGAGATAGGATCAGAGTTGATGTGAAAGTGCAGAAACAGGAGACCGCTTTAGTGAATCAGCTTACTGATGGTGCCAACAAGGAGGACCAGGTTGTGGAAGAGTTCTCCGATGTGTTTCCCGAGGAATTGCCAGGTATGCCGCCCGACCGTGACATTGAATTTATTATTGAATTATTACCTGGGACTGCACCCATAGCTAAGCGTCCATATAGAATGGGAGTAGATGAATTAGAAGAACTTAAGAAACAAATTAAGGAATTGCAGGATAAGGGTTTCATTCGTCCTAGTTCTTCACCTTGGGGAGCACCAGTGATTTTTGTGGATAAGAAAGATGGTACTCAGAGGATGTGTGTAGATTATCGGTCTCTCAATGAGGTCACCATCAAGAATAAGTACCCATTGCCCAGGATTGATGACTTGTTTGATCAGTTAAGAGGTGCTTGTGTATTCTCCAAGATTGATCTTCGTTCTGGATATCATCAGTTGAAGATTCGTGCTAGTGATGTACCAAAGACAGCTTTTACCACACAGTATGGGTTGTATGAGTATACAGTGATGTCTTTTGGTCTGACTAATGCTCCTGCATACTTTATGTATTTGATGAATAAGGTATTCATAGAATATCTGGACAAGTTTGTAGTGGTATCCATCGATGATATTCTAGTATTCTCCAAGACTGAGGAGGAACATGCTGAACATTTGAGGCTAGTTTTGCAAAAGCTCAGAGAACACCGGTTATATGCCAAGCGGAGTAAATGTGAGTTTTGGTTGAAGGAAGTTTCCTTTCTTGGTCATGTTGTCTCAAATGGAGGAATATCAGTAGATCCTAGCAAAGTGAAAGACGTATTGGACTGGAAGCCACCAACCAGTGCAAGTGAGATCCGTAGTTTCTTGGGATTAGCAGGCTATTACAGAAGATTTATAGAGGGATTTTCTAAGCTTGCGAAGCCAATGACTGCACTATTAGAGAAGAATGTCAAGTTTGTGTGGTCTGAGAAGTGTCAGGCTAATTTTGAGGAATTAAAGAAAAGATTGACCACTGCACCAGTATTAGTTTTGCCAGATCTGAGTAAACAGTTCTCTTTTTACTGTGATGCATCTCGTTTGGGTTTAGGATGTGTTCTTATGCAAGAAGGTAGAGTTGTGGCATATGCATCAAGACAGTTGAGAAAGCATGAATTAAATTATCCTACTCATGACTTGGAATTAGCTGTAGTGGTTCATGCATTAAAGATATGGAGACACTATTTGATTGGACATAAAAGTGATATATATACTGATCACAAGAGTTTAAAGTATATCTTCACTCAATCAGATCTGAACTTGAGGCAGCGTAGATGGCTGGAGTTGATAAAGGATTATGATCTAGAGGTGCATTATCACCCCGGAAAGGCTAACGTCGTTGCTGATGCTCTTAGTAGGAAAAGCTACGCTAATGAAATGCAAGTAATGCCTTTGACAAGAGAGTTGTGTGCTGAATGTGAGTATCTGAACTTAGGGTTTACCATCAATGCAGTAGAATTGGTACTAAACCTACTCTGGAGCAAGAGATACGCAAGAGTCAGATGAAAGATGCAAAATTGAGAGAGATAGCGGAGAATATAGTGAAGGGCAAATCACCAGGATTCCATAAGGATGATAAGGGTACATTATGGTTTGGAAAAAGGTTGTGAGTACTAGAGGAACAGATTTCGCTAGAGGAGCTCACTGTTAAGGAGGATCTTACATATGAAGAGTTTCCAGTGAAAATTCTAGAGACTGCCGAAAAAGTTACGAGAAGTCGAACTATTAAGATGTGCAAAGTTCAGTGGAATCGGTACACAGAGGGTGAGGCCACTTGGGAAAGAGAAGAGGATCTGAGAAAAACCTACCCGAAACTGTTTGAGTAAGCATCTTCTGAATCTCGGGACGAGATTCATCTTAAGGGGGGTAGAATTGTAATACCCTAAAATTTTGAAAAGAAGAAAAATAGGAGAAATATGATTTTTGTATATTTTTGTGAGCATGCAAACTTAGAATGATAATAATTTTTATAAATTTAAAAAAAATCAAATATAAGGGTAGAAACATGATTGAGCATTCATGCTGCTGCATTTGAAGTTTTGTATTGAGTGGTTTAAATCAAATTCAAATTTAATTTGAAAATCATTTGAAAAATGAATTTAAAAAATTGGAAAAGGATTTCTTATTCTCTCTCTGCTCTCGGGCCGGTTTTCTTCACGGCCCAGTGCGTGCGGCCCGCTCTTCCCTCCCTCCCGGCCGGCCTCCTCCTCCTGGGCCGAGCCCAAGCCAGCGCACGCGGCCTGCTAAGCCAGCCGCCGCCCCATTTTTTTTCTGAGTCGCCGACATGTGGGTCCTGCCTGTCAGCGACTGTCTTCACTTTCCTTTCTTCTTCCTCCCGATGTCGGACGGATTCTCCTTCCTTCTTCCACCGATCCGAATCGATCTCTCAATCTCTCTCTTTCCTTTCTTGAGGCCGCCTCCGGGCTATAAAACGGAACCCCGTGCCTCCCCGCTTCTCATTGAGCCTCTAAAACCCTAGCCTCGACATCCCGGGAAGGCCACCGTCGAAGCTCCGCCTCCACCGCCGCCTTGCCGAGCTAGCCGCCGCCCTCCGGTTGCTCTCCAGCTTCGTTCTCGCGCGGGGTAAGGTCGCGATGATGCGCTCTTTCTTTTGGTACTTTCGGTTTGGCGATTGGTGCTCGGGATGGTCCTCTTCGCAAGCTCCGGCGAGCTCGGGCTCCATCCGGCCATGGCGCCGCCGTCGGGGGTTACTGTGGCCGCCGGCCGTTTTCTTTTTCTCACCCCCGATTCAATCTGAACCGTCCAAATCCGGATCTACGGTCTAGAAAAGAAGATACCGATTCGCTTGAACTTTTGTAAAAGAGACCCTAAACTTTTGTGTTATCGAACCCGCGGTCCAAAGCGTAAACCGGAAAATACGTTTTGATTAAATGAAAACGTAATTCGTTTCGGAAAAGAAAAATACGCTTTCTGATATTTACAGTTTTGCCATTTAATTTGTTTTAGTCGTAGAATCTTCGTTTTAACTCTGATTTGGTCCATTCAAATTGCGTTAGATTCATATTTGCGAGCTCTATGTAACTATACAACTGTACAGTAGGTTTGGGTTAATTTATTTTCGAGTTTTTAATTAAAGTATTCATTTTTCTATAGGAAATCTTTGGAAATTCATAACTTTGTCGTTTTAGCTCCGATTTTCGTGATCTTCGCGTCTGTGTGATCCTAGCGAGTTGTAGATTCGTTTTAAAGACTTTTTATCTTATTTTCTTACTGTTGGTGTATTGTTCTAATTATAGTCTTGTTTGTCTATGCATGATTGTTCTGGATGAATGTTGTTGCTATTGTTGATCGAGTATAGACGGTGAGCAATTCGTTGGAGATCAAGAGTTTTACTACGAACAAGATCACCAGGACCAGTTTGAGCAAGGCAAGTATAGCATGGGATTATCCTTGTTGTCCTATTCATATTAAGCAAATAATATCATTATGCATATATTCCTTGATAAGGATGACTTAGTATTGATCTTATTCCTTGATACCTATTATACTGCATGGATTAGTATTGCTAGTGCTTAACATGAACTATGATCATGTAATTTGACTAATGGAATATGCAATAAACATTAAAAGATGATTTTATTACTGTTTAAGGGTACTAGAGCATGGGGTTACTTTGGTGCTCTTATTACTCTCCATAAGGACTCATCTATAAGCGAAAATCCGGGATTTACAGTACAACTGTGAGGGCTAAAATGGCTCTGGCTTTAGTCATATAGAAGGACCTTTTCTAGCTTGTTAGAGGTATTCCTTTATGGCGTAAGAATGGCTTGACGAATCGGGTATAGTGCGGCCTCTGTCCTCATGTGTATAGGTTGCGTGTTATTGTGCCATCAGGAAGGGGGGCTCTACATCTGTTTGCCGAGTGAAATCTAATGGCCCTAACTTGTTAGACGAACCTTCGAAAGACTTCATAGTGAACCCTGCCGACCTTCCTTGGAAGTGGGTCAAGAGATTAGCTACCTCGGGCGAAAGGGTAAATCACGACTCACAGTGAAAGTGTACAACCTCTGCAGAGTGTAAAACTGTTATAACAGCCGTGCTCACGGTCACGAGTGGCCTTGGACCCTTATGGAATAGTGGATCATTAATAATGAATATGTTTTTGCTATTCGTTAATCATTTCACATGGATCATATGTTTATTGATTATATTGAGACACTTTGATATCATTGATATACTGAATTAATGCTATATAAAAGCTACATGCTGATAAACCTATGATATGCCTTTGAGCTTCATGAACCCCATGTTACACTTGTTGAGTACGAGATGTACTTACGCTTGTTTATTTCTCTTACTTGGATAAAAATCCCGGATGGGTAACAGATGGTGCAAGTAGTGACTACTTCTATTTTTCGGAAGATTACTAGACTTGCTGTCAACCAGTTAATGTGCCTGTGATTGGAGCTACCACGAGAGTTTTTATATTTTACTTCCGCTATATTATTGTAAAGACTATGTGTTATTAATCGTGATGTAATAACATTTGTGATGATACATCCTTTATAATTTGTTAACTTATGTGTGATTGATCTCTGGGCACACATAAGGGTATGCATTCCATTTGGTCGATAAATGGGTGTGACAATCTGCCCAAATATTTGTTTCTCAACAACAAAAAAAATATGCACAAATATTTTGTTCTCCAATTCAACTAACAAACATTTTCCTGTTCACACAGAATAGAGATCATATCACAAAGGTAGTGGACCCATGCCAGACTAGGAACTGTAGTATTGTATTTTCAGTACGTACATCACAACCAGGCAACCACACAATCAGTATCTTACGGAATACTTACCAATGCTTTTTGGGCCTGCAGCATCGTCCCAGACAGTTATTCAGCGCGAATGATGGATCTTCCAAGTTCCCAATCAGGCAACCCACAAGGAAGCTTGCGATGAAGAACAGAAGTGCTTTGCGTACATGTGACCATTGGCGCGCTCCCACATTATTGACTGCTAACATGGGGTTCGTATGGGCTGTTACACTTTGCTAACCATCGAGTGCAGACCTGGGGCATTGACTGGTCTGTGACAGACGGGTAGGCCATAACTGATTTTGACGTGCTCGAGATCCTAGATATGTAAAATTCTGCCCCTTATCCACTGGAGTTTATTGGAGTGAAAATGGTGTATTCATTCATTTATCGTATATGACGTTTTGAGCTACTTTTGGTTCATCTAGCGAGTAAGACAGTAAAAGATGGATTTTATTTCCACGCAAAAACTAGGACCAGCACGCATATCAAATAATACTGTAGATTGCTCTCTTCAACCCTGAGCTAGAGCTGTTATAAACTGTACATAAACATCGAATAAAATGGTTTCACAGACGGTCCTCTGAGGCCACCCAGGGCAGTGCTCAAAAACTAGAATCCTCTTCTGAAGCCCATTGACCGAGTCGTGTTCAGAAACGGACGATACAAACTAGCTAGTAGGATTTCCCAGAGTGAATCAGGCTGCCAGCTCCCATGAAAAGCCCGAAAGCTACAGCAGTGCTGACAGTGGCTTGTCCAATGTATCTGATCTTTAGCAACCCAGGGATCTGTGGAACAGAATAAGACTGATTAGCACTCACAAGAAAAAAAGAATCTAAACTTTATTTTAGATATGTTTGTTAAAGTAACAAAGCTACATTGTGCCATGGGTTTGATAATAAATCAAGTCTCCACTAAGTTCAATTAAATGGACAATAAAGACTGTCTTAATGGGGGGGAAAAACATCAGTTGTGTTATGCTCAGCAGCAGATAAATGCTTTGCATCTTGAATGACTGAACAGAACAGTCAATTTATTTCCTTCCTACTGTTTCGATGCATCAATACCTAATAATTTATGAACGTTGTTCATCCAGAATTCTACGAAAGCAAATATTGAAAGGGGAATCAAATATCAATTAGAAGCACTACCACGAAAGCAGTTTTGAATATAAGAAAAAGCAAACAGCGTGATAAGCATACCTTGTGTCTGAATGCCTCAAAAGTTCCTAGCAAGCACCTGCATATAGAAATAAATATTATGCCAATTATTAACTTGGTACTTGTATTCTACGGCAGCAGAAAGAAGGAAAACAAAATATGACACTTAGTTTCGACAAATTCATATCCTAGGAAGCAGGTAGGCACAAGAGCATTTTGAGAAAACTAGCTACAGCCTATAAGCAACTTTCTGTTAGAGCTACATACTGCGATCAAGAAATTCAGGAGAGTTATTGCACAGATGAAGCAAAAGAAGCCTATCATGTTTAGGTACCAATCGTAGAAGTACTGGTCCTCTAGCACGCACCGCAAAAAAAATACAATCAATAAAAGTTGTAAGACTTTCCAGAGGAGCGTCTTTTCTGCCATACAAAAACCAAAAGCAATGACTGTCCAAGTAAGACTGTCAGAGACCAGTAGCCTAATACAACAGTGACCATATCCAATCCTTCGTTAAGATTGGTATCCCAACGAGCAAAGTACAAAACCAATCTCAAATGCTGTCATTTAGTCCAAATCAGCAAACTAAACCAAAGTCCAAATATACTGACTAATCGGTAGCACATTCCAATTCCAAAGTGGCATTAAGCGACTTTTGACACTAGAAGTCATTAACTCAAAACTCAAATCCTTCTTGTAATGTAAACCATTTGGTATTGCGCTGGGTTTGGTAATCTTGGGATTACCATCCTGTATTTGTAATCGTTTACAACTCTTCTTCTTCTTAATGAAAAACGTGCCTCGGCACGGTCGCGAAAAAAAAAAGAAATCATTAACTCAAAACTCAATGCAAAGGCAAGCAGTAGATGTTGCATTTTTCATCCCAAATCCTAACAACCAGCAGCAAATTCACCAAATCACGGCATATATACCAAACCGGCAACAACCCTTGAAACACAAGCGATTGGGCAAACAAACTCCAACTAGAGCGTCGATTTAGTACTTCCTAAACATGGAGTACATCTGAGGCCACAAGCAAACCGTGGATCAGCAGATTTATAGCTCGAGAAGATCCCTGACATCGCACGCTGATATACTTGAAACGCCGATGCATGACACTACCGAACTGGAGTAGATAGCACGGATGTACAGAGGTGTCCCTGTTCGCTTGAGTTTATCAGCCAAATCAGTCAGTCATTTAGCAGTGTTTTTCTTTCACAACAAACCAGCGAACAGTATTTTCAGTTATGGCAAGCGAATAGGCCAAGTGAGGAAGCCATTTATTTTTGTAAATATAATAAAAAAAAGTGGAGGAGCTTACCGACGGCTCCGCCCATCGCGCTGCCGACGGCGACTCCGGCGCCCACCTGCGCCATGTAGTTGTTGCTACTCGTCATCACCTCCTCGCAATGATCCTCTGACGGCCGACCGGGTTCTTCCGGGTTGGGTTTTCGTGTTTGCAGTTTGCTCAGATAGGAATATGATTTATTTTATGATGATGAAGGATCTCGGAGAATCAATCAGGCCTAATACAAGCTGTTCGATTTTCGTAACGGATGGCTTCGGATCAATCTGGAGCCGCAAGAAATTGGTCCGGTTGCGGTTGGTACTCTTCAGCACGTATCAGCGTAGTACTGTTACTGGAGAAACTGCCAGGATGAGTTTTCTTGGATTAGAAGTTGTCATCACAGTTTAATTGTAGCCCAAGCAACTATTAAAGCGTCAAAGTTTACTACGGGCGTGATTGGTTCCTTTCTCTGCTGAACCTGGCTCGCACGACGGAGCCAGGCCCCGCTTGGCCAGGCCCGACGCATGCATGCGGGTGGTGATTGGCTTCCATCTGCGTCCAGCCAGGATAGGAAAGGATGGTGATTGGTTGGACAGTGTACCTGCACGCCTGCTCTCTCACTCGGGCTCAATCCGCGTGCTCGCGCTGCACAAAGCCAGCCAGGCCCGGTAGGAACGGAACTCACCCGCGTTTCCAGCGAGCCTGGCTCGACGTCGCCTCGTGCATGCGGCTGGCCTGGCCCGAGAAGCAAAACAGCCTACCAATCACTTCGTTCCTGCATGCGATGGGCCATGTACGAGTGGAAGCAGCGTACCAATCACACCCTACGTGTGTGCTGTGTAGGGATTTTAAAACCTGCATTTTCCATTGACGTTTTTCAGAATCCAGAAAGATAACCCGTAGCAATCGATTAGTGTGGCTAGCTTCGGTGGGCATCCTTGTTCAATTGATGTAACTGACGTCCTGGGTTGACCACCTGGGAATTTGGGCAGGCCCGGAGACTGCGGCCCTGTTTGGTAGAGTTTGTACCGGCTCCATCTTCTCTAACGCATGTATTGTTCACAGGCCTCTAACAGAGCCGGTGGAACCAGTTTTTTTTTCTTCACTGGCTCTATGAGAAGAGAGAGGAGAGAAAAAAATGTTAGTTGATCTCCACTGGACTTGGCCCAACGGCCATGTCTGGGCCCTAATCTCGCGTCCTGATCGGGGACGTCCAGCCCAATGACGTGGCTGGTGGGCCCCCGTCGTACAGTGCTATAAATAGGAGGTGTGGTTGCAGTGGTTAGGGTCACGAGATACACTTCACTGCCGCCACCCCACTCCTAACCCAATCCGATCCCGAGGGTGCACTGCCAGCGGCGGGAAGCCTCACCGGTCTCCACCGCCGCCTGTGGATCGCACCCCTCACTACACTGCTGCATCTCCATCGACTTCGAAGGACTTCACCATCAACACCACGCGCGGGCCTCGAGTTTCTTCATCTCCGACAATCGGTAATCTTAATGTCACCTACCACTTCTCTCTCTTCTCTCTCTCCGGATCGAACTGTCACTTGTTTATTGCAAATACCAAAGAACATACCCACTGATCTACCGCTAGACGGTCCACAGAATCTAACATTGGTATCGGAGCTGGTTTTACTAGTGTGTAGATTCAGATCGGGTAGAGATTCAAAGAAAGAAGTCCACCGATTTTGATTCGGATGAACACCCCTAACCCTAACTGTCCAATGTTGGACCGGGTGGTGACGGGAAGAACAGAACAGAGAAGAGGGGAGGGGGTTAGAAGAAGAAGAACGAACTTGATTCGGCTGAAATCACCTAATCCTACGAACCCTAACCCTAACCCTACGAAGCTGGACGGGCGAAGGGGAGGGGCATCCCAGGAGCCGAACCGCAGCGCATGGGAAAAGAACCAAACCTCCTAATGAAACTGAACGGTCCGCGGGAGGTCTTACCAGGGCTTCCTCGCCGCCGTCAGAACCGACCGGCGCGCGGGAAGAAACGAGTCGCCGGCAGGCGTGGCCTCACCGCGGCGCGGATCCTCCTCGGCCTCGATCGAAGGGCACCACCGCAGTACCACTCGACGGCGCCGCGCGCGGCTTCGGTCGCACGCGCGCGCCGGCGAGGGGTACCCCGGGGGCGCCATGTCTCTCCCGCGCTGACCATCGGCATGGTCTCCAGGTGGGGCTACTGCTTGCGAGATGGGAAGGGGAAGATAGAGAAGAGAAGGAAAGGCCGGGGGAGGGGAGCCGGCGGCGGCGCGAGCTCCGGCGAGGCCGCGCCCTCGCGGTCGCCGGTGACCACCACCGTCGCCGTTTGCGGCTGAGAGAAAGAAAAATGAACGGCCTAGGGTTTTGCTGAGCAGCCGGCCACCTTTTTGTTCACCCGAAAAGAACGTGTGACCGTCGGATTCTAATCCACGGCTGCGAGCGGCCGAGCCGGCCTTTTGGCCCAGGCGGGGCTCCGCTTCCTCGGCCCAGGCCCAGGTTGCGGCCTGGGCGCGGGGAGCGAGCGCGCGCGCTGCAGTCCGTGGGCCGGCACGAGCGACTCGGGCCGCTGGACTACGATGGCAGCCCAAGCCGTTTTCGGCGGCCAGCCGCGGGCCGAGCGCGGTACGCCTGAAATAAAGAAGGCCGTGGGCTGCATTGTGCAGTGCTGGGCCGCAAAGAGCGCTGTGCGCGCGCTGGGCCACGGGCCGCACAGTGCACAGCGCAGCTGCAAGCAGGCCTTCGGGCCAAATTCTGTGATGAATAGTAAAGTTTATGAATTCTTGTTTTATTATTTCAGAAGCAAATTGTAATGAATTTTGACAAATTTGAAGAATTGAATCATGTTTGATGAATAAATCTCTGTTAAATTTTTGAACCAACGGGATAAAACTTTCAGAGACAAGAAATGTACAGAAAAATGCTTCTGAAAAGGAGATGAATTTTATTTCAAGAACTTTGTCACGTTTTCCGCTGCAAAGAAAAGAATATTGTCTTCTCATTAAATCCGAACCAACGGGAGGATTTAATTTGAAGTGCAGTTAAAGTTGTTCAGAAAATGATGAAAAGTTTATCCTCTAATTAAACCAACGAGAAAATTTTGATTAGAGGGATATTCACATTATGATTTAAGTGAAATTATGATATTGTTATTTTCTGACCAACGTTGATGATAACAATATTATAAGTTTATTTATGAATTTGAAGTTGAGATTCAAATCTCTGATAATTTATGCATCAAAGTGATCAATTTTCATGGAATGGATAAAGATCAAGAAATGCTCATGAAATAGAAAGATGATTTTCCGCTGCAATAATGATGATGATGATCTTCTAATTAAATTCGAACCAACGGGAGAATTTAATTTTGAAGAGAGTCAATGATAATTGAGTTGTTCCATATGTTAATTCCATTTATGCCCAACGGTGATGTGGAATTAATATACAAGAATATTGTATTCATGATGTTGCTAATTTTAGCAAAAGTTATTGATAGAGGATTTTATGAATTTTATCTATGAGTTTTATGCATTTAATTCTATTTCTGCCCAACGGTGATATAGAATTAATGTATAAGAAAGCTGTTTTGTTCTATATCTGCCCAACGGTGATATAGAATAGAACATAAAGAAATCAGAGTTTAATGTTGATAACTATTGTTGAATAATTTTCAGACAAAGAACTTCATGCTTTCGTTCTTGAAGGCAGAAAAGAAAGAGAAAAGAAAAGCACTGGGTACTTGTGACTCAGATGATGAAAAGCTTGAGAACAAATTGTGTATATGAAAGGAGGCCATTGCATGAGAAATTGTGTCCTCTTTAAGAGTGGTTTGAAAAGAAATATTTTCGAAGATTTCAGGGATATTGATCCAAGAAAGAAATAGAACAATAAGATTTTAGTTTAAGAAATGTGTTTTATGTATTCTCTATGAAAAATAATTTAATTTTCAGTTTTTATCAGAATGACATGCATTGAATGATATGCATGTTTAATTTGACCAACGTCGGATTAAGCATGTGTGTTAAAGAATATCGAATTTATCCCTGAATTTGATGATTGAATATGAGCCAATCCTGGCATTTATGTCCCTACAAGAGAATTGTCTCGCATGGCGGCATAAATTTAAGAAAATACCCGCGTTGTGGGGCAAAGTTGGCATAGCACTTGTCCTGCATGGCAGGAGAAAGTGAGATGACCATGTATATCCCGCACAGGGAGAGAAGTTTAGGGTAGCTTTCATGCTATCCTAGTATGAGTTTAAGAACAAAAGGAAGTTGAAAATGAACCTCATGATAAGAATGACATGCAAGCATGACTTGCAGAAGTACTGATGAAAGGACTCTGTTGAGTTCTTGAAGTGAAATGAGGAAAAAGAATACATACTTCCATACGAATTAAGAAACAACTTCATCTTCCATGATGTAATCATGTGGATGAAGTAATCAAAGTTTCCTCACTCACAAGAGTTATGAAGGTTTCGAAATTGTGGCAGAAAAGTTTAAGCCACATTTCGAGGGGGAGGATTGTGATATGAATTGAGAAAGATAGAAAGTCAAAGAATAAGAAACTCAGAAAAATGATTGAAAGAAATTCCCCATTATATGCTTTGCATTTAGAGAAAAAGTGATCTATAAAAGATGAAGATGATCGTTGAGGGAGTACAACGGTCATAATAAAGATACCCCTAAGTATAGAAATAGCTAAATTCCTGAACATTTTACAGTTCAACAGGAAGATAGCAATGAGACTAAGAAATACGAAGACGGTGCTCAAAGCAACAAATGAGATAGATTTTAATAGAATAAACCCAAAATAAGAAAGATTGAAGATACGCTATCCTTACACGAGATGAATTAATCTGGGGGAGCATGGTATGAAAAGATCTACGACTTGAAGACAAATGGAGGGTGATTCCACCTCACCAGTGCCTACTCCAATGACTCAAGATCGACAAATGCTCAACACCATGTTGATGTTGTATGACTCATACAACACATGTTGTTAGCCCTTTAAGAAGATGAAAAAGAAAACAATGATCTAGTTATCCTATAGAGTCGATTGACGATGAAAGAGCAACAACAACCCCATGTGAAAGAAGTGTCATGCCATTAGCTACAGACCTGAAGGTCTCAAAGAATAAGAGAATCAGATATTATTGATAACTATAAGTTATATATATTAATGAAGAAATTCAAATGGAGCGTGATCCCACCTCATTTGAAGAAACCATGAGGGGCGTTAACACGTCTAAATGGCAAGAAGCTAAGGAAATTGAAATGAAATCGTTGAATACCAACGAAGTTTGAGAAACAGAAGCAGTTCCTAATGGAGCCAAAACAGTAGGCTGTAAAGGGTCTACAAGACGAAATGTGACTCCAAAGGGAACATAAGATATAAAGCACGATTTGAATCGAAAGATTTTACACAAAGAGAATGAATAGATTACAATGAGTGCTAGTGGCACATCATGATCTGAGATGAAAGTAAAGACAACATTTCCCAATGGGATTTGTATGAAAATAATTACATGGCACAACCTAAAGGTTTTGTCGTGGAAAGAAAGAATGAACGAATGGGATGCCATCTGTAAAAAGCATTTTATGAACTAGAGCAAGTCTCTAAACAGTGGCATTTCAAGTTGAAAGATCAACTAGAAATTTTGGGTTAAAGAAAATGAGAGGACAATTGCATCCGTACAAAGTTGTAGAATGGGAGATTCAATTCCTAATCCTGTATATGTGGATGACACCTTACTTGCTAGTAGTGATGTCAATCTACTATATGTGAAGAAGCTCTTGTCCTCGAGACTCGATAAGAATGTTCTCGGTGAAATGACTCTCGTTATAAGAATTGAAATTCACCGAGACAGATGAAAGGGGTATTAGGATTATCACGAAGGCATGCTTAGAAAAGATTGTAAAGAAACAAAGTATGCATGCAAGTGAACCTACGCCTGTTCATATAGTCAAGGGTAATAATTTTGAGAATTCTAGTGTTACAAGAACCGAAATGAGATTGATCAAATGAATATGGATCCATATGCTTCAGCTGTTGGAAGCTTGATGAGTGCACAAGTATGATATTACCCTAACATATTTCATTTATCCGGGATGTTTTGGCAGAAAGTCCAGTCCAGATATAGATCACTGGAATGGAGACTGAGAATGTCTTGCGATTGTGCAAAGATTTAATAAGCCTCATGATGACTAAGAAAGAACAAGTACTCTCAAATGGTTGTGGGTACAAGAATGTTGAATTTCGGCGAGATGTTTAGTGAAACCCACATAGTAGCTAACTCTCGCAGTTGGAGTTTTATTGTGGAAAAGCTCCAAAGAAACAGTTGTGGTGTCATCAATGATGCATACCTATAGTACAACTTATTATGAGGCTTATGGGACAGGCGAAATGGTTAACTTATACCCGGAATTGGTAATGGTATACAACAGCAAATTACCATTTAAAGTGATTGACTCCTATGACAACGGGTCAAGTGTGCTGCCAAACACATTGACATGAAGTTAGACGTTGTGAAGGAGAAAGTCCGGAATCTTTTAAAAGCTTTTGAATGAATAAGTAAAAGCAAGTACTTGCAGATCAGCTTATAAAGGCTTACCACCCAGTGTGTTCAGAAAACGCACAGTCGACATGGGTTTTATGGTATAGCTTATGATTCCCGGACAACAAAGGGCCCAAAGAAAGTATCATTTCAAAATGGAGAAGTGTATTGTGGCTGTTAGTCTAGCGGCACTAATTGCTGTGACGATGGGACAGTTCTATGCACTGATCTGTGATGAAATAGGAAAGAAGGAAGAAAATACGAATTAAAATTTTGAATAAGAAATTGAAGAACGAAGAAGGCTATGAGAGATCAAGGGGGAGAATGTTAGTTGATCTCCACTGGACTTGGCCCAACGGCCATGTCTGGGCCCTAATCTCGCGTCCTGATCGGGGACGTCCAGCCCAATGACGTGGCTGGTGGGCCCCCGTCGTACAGTGCTATAAATAGGAGGTGTGGTTGCAGTGGTTAGGGTCACGAGATACACTTCACTGCCGCCACCCCACTCCTAACCCAATCCGATCCCGAGGGTGCACTGCCAGCGGCGGGAAGCCTCACCGGTCTCCACCGCCGCCTGTGGATCGCACCCCTCACTACACTGCTGCATCTCCATCGACTTCGAAGGACTTCACCATCAACACCACGCGCGGGCCTCGAGTTTCTTCATCTCCGACAATCGGTAATCTTAATGTCACCTACCACTTCTCTCTCTTCTCTCTCTCCGGATCGAACTGTCACTTGTTTATTGCAAATACCAAAGAACATACCCACTGATCTACCGCTAGACGGTCCACAGAATCTAACAAAAAAAACTCATATAAACAGTGCATGAACAGTGCATGTGTAAGAGAAGGCAGAGTCGGTGAGAGTTTTACCAAATAGGACCTGGATTTCGACGGCTTCTTCAACATATTATAGAAAGTGTAAATTCAGTGAACACTGAACAACTTTTTTTTTTGAAACCGTGAACACTGAACAATTTAACTTGCACATCGGGCCGTGAGAGAATCGCTAGAGCTCCAGTGGCCAATGCAGCAAGCAGAGCCCGGCCGGCCCACCATCGGCGGAGCCCGAGGGATGTGCAGTGCCAAAGGAAAAAAAAGTCTACGGCCCTGTTCTGCAAGTCATGTTTCGGCTTGTTTCAGCTTGTTTCAGCTTATTCTCTCTCACAGAACACTATTGAATCAGCCGAAACCAGCCGGCTTTTCCACCAGCCGAACCAGCCCTACTTTTGTTCCCAACTATCGCGAAGCCCGTTTTTGTCCCTCGACTCTAAAACTGGATAAAAAAACCTCTCAACTTTTGAAACCGCGCAGATTTAGTCCCTCGGCTCCGGTGGTTTTACTTACAGTAACCACGGGTTACTACAGTAACCGCGCAGATTTATTTCGGCTGCATCTTTGAAAAATCATAGAAAATTCAATTTTGTTGGACTCCACATGAGTAGAGTTATACAGTGAATATATAATATAGTACGCTTTAGTACAAAGTTTTTGCCTTTTTTTATTTATTTCAGCTCAATCTTTGAAAAATCATAGTAAAAATTTTCTACTAAAGCATATTATATTATATATTCACTGTGTAGCTCTACTCATGTGAAGTCTAACAAAATTGATTTTTTTATTTTATGAATTTTTTATGATTTACTATGATTTTTCAAAGATTCATCCGAAATAAATCTGCGAGGTTACTGTAGCAAACCCGCCGGTCAAAACAGCCGAGAGACTAAATCTACGCGGTTTCAAAAGTTGAGGGGCTTGTTTGTCCGGTTTTAGAGTTGAGGGACCAAAAACAGACTTTCGTGATAGTTGAGGGACTAAAAGTAGACTTTTTCCCGATGCAAGACCTAAAGCAAATCTGTGAGTTCTCCAGCCCATGTGCCGTGCACACCGCACCGACGCCGGCCTGCTCGGGCTCCTGCCTCCTGCGGTCCTGCCTCCTGATTAGGCTCGGGCTCGGCTACACTGGCGCGGCCTCCTCGCACACGTTGCACTGTTGCAGTCAACAGAGGCTCATTCTTCTCAAAAAAAATGGTCAACAGAGGCGTACGTTTCATATTACTTGTTGCGGTGGGATTTAATGGGCTGGATTTAATTAGGATTGACCCAATTTATACTTAATTAAATCAAATTATTCTAAGACTCTAAATGACAGGTCCAATACCGGTACCTTAAAATTTATAAAGGATGAGTTTAAAAAATAACTATTGTGCATATTTGTGAGGTTAAAAGAGATGGCCAGGGCGAACTAAGCGTAGCTCCGTTGGTTGGGTTCCTTGTGGTGAAACCTGTTAAGTCGGGAATGCTCGTATTTTTATTGGATTTATTTCAGGATTTAACAGTGTTATTCTTTCAATGGTAGACAACTCAGTTCTTCATCGGTACTTATAGGGTAAGGGGCATGCGTGTCTTCGTAGGAGTGAGTGTACGCTCGTGTATGTGAGTGTCTACGTCTATAACTGGATCTCATTCAAAACAAGGAGACAGATAGGAACGGACACACAAGATATATGCCGATAAAAAGAGCCCTCAAAGGGCACGGAAAAAATGGAAGGATGGTAATTTTATTATTTTTTTACCCAAGGAGACTCGCACGAGGAAAGAAGGCGTGCGGGAGGCAGAAGCAAAGGCTACACAAATGCGGGAGGCAGAAGCAAAGGCTACACAAACCTAAATTATTTTAGTTAGAGCCTGTGTGTTGTTTTTCTATAAAATTAGCATATACAATACCATGTAAGTGCGCTCTAAAACATATTGCATGGAAAGAAGCTAGGAGTATTTTGGTGTTGTAAGAGTTGGTAAACATTAGAGAATTTTGACTTACCAAAGGTACGTTTGATTCTTGGAATTGAATTCATTTTAATAATTACAATTTAGACACATATTAAGTTGATATGGATGTATATGGATTATATTTGTACATTATTATTGGCTATATTATAAAGGTACTTATGTGTTGCATTTCTACCGTAAGGGAGTGAGTTGAAGAGCATATTATAAGTTGCAAAGAATATAGGATGATAATCTATAAAATCAATTTTTATCTCTCGCCCTATGAATTTGAGATAGGTTTATATGTGAACTTTGGGAAGCGGTGGAATGTCAAATTCGAAGCCAAATAGTCTAATTTATTAAGTCGATTTCGATTCTAGATGATTCACCGGGGTCCACGAACAATTCAGCTCTTCTCTAAAGGAAAACGTTAGCTGTTAACACGAGAAGGCAAAAATATATCCTTGTCGCGCTTTAACTTATATTCCCTCACTCGCCTTGTTTTTCCAACAGTGTCTCTATCGTACTACTTGTCTGCAGCTGTCACCGGCATCAGGCATCAACCAGTTCCAAGTTTGGTCTTATAGTGTGTTTAGTTCGCGAATTTTTTTTGCTTTGGCTATTGTAGTATTTTTATTTGTATTTATCAATTAGTGTCCAATCATAGACTAATTAGGCTCAAAAGATTCGTCTCGTGGTTTTCTACCAAACTGTGTAATTAATTTTTTTCGTCTACATTTAATGTTCCATGTATATGTCCAAACATTCGATGTGATGAAAAATCTTGAAAATTTTTAGGAACTAAACATGACCTTATAGCTGGTAGCTTCAGCCAGAGAGGTGGCCATATTATGATATGAAACTGCAACTGACCATCCGCTATCTCATCTCATTTATAGGGCGTTTGGTTTCATTGCATTTCCTCACCTGGCCTTTTAGGTTAAAAAGACAAGAACACTATAAACTATATATAATGTTACTAATTGATGTCATAAATATCGGTGTTTTTTTGATATAAATTCTGTCAAACTTAGGATGTTTGAGTTAAAATAGCTCTAGAATCGAAATCGCTAAAATAGCTCTAGAAGATGACCTACATGCAAATAGGTGCGTCCCTTTCCGAACTGTTGGTAGTTGATCTATGCTAGTAAGAGCATCCCTAACAGGCTACCTAAAGGGACTACCTATCCCAAATTTAAGTAGTGGAGACGAGAAACACAGGTCCAACAAGCTACCTACTTGGCTCAACAAATTTGTTGGCTACCTAAATGTCCCCCTCCTCTACCTATTGCTGTCGGGCCAACAACTCCTCTACCTATTTTTTCTCTCTCCTCGCGCCTCTCTCTCCGCTCGTGTACGCACGCAACGCTCCTTCTCTCCGGTTCGCTGGCCCGGCTCCTCGGCTCACCGGCGCACATGCTCGTCGTCGGTCGCACGCCTGCACGCTGCGGCCCTCCTCCGCCGTGCCGCCTGACCCCTCCCCTTCAGCGAAGCCCCTCCCGACGCCGGCGTGGTTCCTCCCCGCCATCTCCTCGAAAGACGGCCCCGACAAGGAGGGCATGGTCCACGGCGGCCCTGCTCCCCTGGCGGCGCTCCCTCCCTGGCGCGTAGCGCGCTGACGGCCCCTGCGCATCAGGATGTCCGTCGACCTTGCTCCGGCGTAGATCTCCGCGCGCTCGCTGGAGTCCACCTGCCCCTAGCGCGACGGTCTCCTGTGGGGCTCCTTCTTCTCTAGTGACGGGCCTTCTTCTCCGGTGACGGGCAGGGCTGCTTCCAGCGATGCTCCTGCTAGCCGTGTCCTTCCCCTGCTCCATGGCCGAGTTCGTCGGTGGCAAGAGGAAAGGGATGACATGTGGGCTCCACATGTCATAGGCTGCTAAACTGAATATAGGTAGCCAGTTATAGGTAGTACCGTTAGAGTTGGAGGCAATATTTAGGTAGTAGAAAAGTAGGTGGCTACCTAAACAGACATTTAGGTAGTCTGATTTAGATAGTAATGTTAGAGATGCACTAAAAAAATTCTTTGTTACCATAGGAGAGCCAATTCGGCTCACTTCAGCTGGTAAGGTCAGACTGACTGTTGCTAGTAAGATAAGACGAATCTTATCTAGCAACCGAATGACCCCTATATATATATATATATATATATATATATATATATATATATATATATATATATATATATATATATATATATATATATATATATATATATGTTTACCGTGATATTCAAGTAAATCTTGTTTTCAAGTTCCTGAAAAGTTTAAGCAAAAGAAGTTTATGGAAAAAAAGATGAAAACAACAAACTACTCCTACTAACCAATCATCATCTGTCGAATCTTGGTTTGATCTCGACGATACGTAAGCGAAGCTTCGGCGTCACTCGTTTGACCAAACACCTGTCGCGTCGTTGTCTGCTCCTCGCGCTTTGTTTACTAAGCGTGTGTATTGCACCAGTTTGTACTCAACCACCGTTCCATAGACGTGCGATGTATCTTTAATTTCTCCTTTTCCTTCATTCTTCTTGCTTTCTTTTTTGAGTTTTTCTATCCATACCATTACAATTCTGTAAGTTTGGAGATGCGCCGTTACAATTCACTTATTTGAAGAACTGCCATAATAATTTCAACTCTCACTCGTGGATGCTATTTTCTACGTCTTTCACGTACGTGGGTCCATTGTCAGGCATGTATTACTACGGCAACACGTATGGGCGTTAAGTTTCGGCCTCCTCCATTAGAATAAGCCTCGCCAGCGACGGAGGAGCGTTCGGCCACGGCGGCGTGTGCGCGAGCGGAGCGGCCGCGAGCGCCCACACACCTTGAAGCGACCGCCCTCCTTCTCCCCGGCGGCCTCGGACCTCGAAGCACCCTGATCCGGTCTCAGGTCATCCACCACTGCACGTGATGGACGAGGACGCCGCCTGGTGGGGTACGGGTACCTCGACGACGTGTTCCCCGACAGCCACAGATTCGTGCACCTTACGTGGGTGAAGGGTCGAGATGGCGGACTAGAGGGGGGTAAATAGTCCTTTCTAAAACTTAATTACGCCAACTAACCGAAACAAATGTGGAATTAAACTTAACGGTCTAACCAAGACTACACCCTTCTATCTATAACTCTAGCACCTTACAAAATATTCTAATCAAGCAAATAAGGTGTCTTCCTAACAAGAGCTCACCTAAACAATTCTAGCTTGCAAGGTCACACAAACCTATGCAGCTAGTACTTTAAGCACCGGAGAGCTCCTACACAACTAGTAAGCAAAAGCACAAAGCTCCTAAGCTCACTAACAATGCTCAATAACAAGGCAACCAATGCCAAATTAGAGAGCGTAAATTGCTTAACTACACAAACTAAGTAATGTGACTAACAAGGTTACACAAACCAAATTAGCCACGCAAAGGAGAGATTACTTCTAGCTACACAAGCAAGAAGGTAACTAGCTAGCTACACAAGCAACCTAGTTACAAAAGCAACTACACAAGCAAGATATGTATAAAAGTAAATACAAGCTTGTGTTGCACGAAGGCAAACCATCGAGAAGAGCAGACAATGCTGACACGATGATTTTCTCCTGAGGTTCACTTGGTTGCCACCAAGCTACGTCCCCGTTGTGTCGACCAACACTTCGTGGTTCGGCAGCTAATCGGTATCCACAACCGAGCTCTCTCAAAGAGCGCCGTAAGAACCCACCATCAACTGTGGTAGCTCAATGACATGCTAAACTAGAGTTTCTCTTCGCGATCCCCGCGAGGTGAGCACAATTCCCCTCACAAAGCTTTCCCGGAGCCTTGCACAATCTTCTTGCGAGCTTTGACGGAGCCACACGCCACCAAGCCGTCTAGGAGGTGGCAACCTCCAAGAGTAACAAGCACCACCGGCTTGTAACACGATCACCTGGTGTCACTAGATGCAACCTCACAATGCAATCGCACTAGAATCGCTCACTTACTCGATCGGATGAACATTATCCAGCAAGAGTGAGTTAGAGGGCTCCCAAGCACTACCACATAAGCCACCAAGGCTTAGTGTGCTCAGCAGCCGGCCAAGGCCGGCCACCACAAGTATTTATAGCCCAAGGGCTATACTAGCCATTGCAGCAGATTCGGGGGCATCGGACGCTCCGGTGCCTAGGCATCGGACGCAGCCTCTAGCGTCCGGTGCTCCCTAGCCGTTCACGTGTTGCTCTTCATTCAACTACAGTCGCCAAATCTCAATGGTCGACCTAGTCCGCGCTCAGTTAAGTTCACACCGGACGCACAACACCATCGGACGCGCGCACGCCAGCGTCCGATGCACTCCAGTAAGCATCCAGAGACGTTTTGCGCGCAACGGACGCGTCCGACGCACCACCATTGGACGCGCCACTGCGTCCGGTGCTCTCCAACTCTTCTATCACGCGCCACGTTACTAGCACCAGACGATCAACAGTGATAACCCGGCGTCCGGTGAGACACCGTCGGACGCGCTGGTGCAACCTCCCAACTGCGTAGCACCAGGGTTAGCCACCGGACGCATCTGGTGACTCCGGAGCTAGCGTCCGGTGCAGCGTCCGACGAGAAACACTCCTGCGACTTGGCCTCCTTTTCTTGCCTCCGGCGTAAAGGAAAATAAGCGTTTCATTTTCACAAAAGCGCCGAATCCCGCCGAGCTTGCGAGGCGGGAGGGAGAGAGGAACCTCAAACCCCTCTCTACCGCTCAAACTCCACCTCCTTTGTAAATGTGCCAACACCACCATGTGTATATCACCATGTGCAAGTGTGTTAGCATTTTTCACAATTATTTTTTCAAAGGAGTTAACCACTCAACTTATCACGCCACTCGATTCTAGCAACGATGCAAAGTTAGATCACTCGAGTGGCACTAGATGACCGATATACAAATAAGTTTGCCCCTCTTAATAGTACGGTCATCTATCCTAAATCTGGTCATCAACTTCTCTACACACCTATGACGGGTGAAATGGAAATGCCCTAGGTTATACCTTTGCCTTGCGCATTCCATTCCATCTCCTCCAATATTGATGCAACACATGCACCAATCAATCACCAAATAATATGATCCACTTCATATCATCACGTGATTGTATTGGTTCATCGATCTTGACCTCACTTGCTCTTCACCGTTGTCTCGATCCATCGGCGCCAAGTCTTGCCCAAGCTTCACCGTCACACGCGGTCTCTCGCTTCAAAGCCTCCGACTTGCCCTTCACACTTGCAATCGGTCCATCGAGCCAAGTCATGCCTTGATCTTCTCCACCTTGATCACATGACTCAATGTCATGTCTCATATGCAATAAGCTCCTTCATGATACCATTACCTGTGGACTAATTCCCTGTGTATCTCACATAAACATAATTAGTCCACCTAAGGTTGTCACTCAATTACCAAAACCAAACAAGGACCTTTCAGCGAAGCCATGGGGCGCGCGCCCGCGGGCTCGTCGCCGACGCGCTTGCGCGAATGCACCGCATCAGAGCGTGACCTCCGCGGGCTCGGCGGCAGCCTCACAACCCTCGAGAAGGATGGCGTAGGAGTGCATGGATTTCGGTGCTTACGCAGATGTCGCCCTTGTCGAGCTCGGCTTTCTGTTTCGCGTCGTCGGTGCGCTCGGGTTCCTCGCGGGGATCGGATCTGCCCCATGGTTTACTTCGGCGCCGCGCACCATCAGTTTCGCGAACCCGTTGGGCATCCACTCCGACTCCTCAGATGCCGCCGATGACCCAGCATGTCGAACGACACATACACTATTGAGTCCTCCAGCTTCGCATGGAACCACCACAAGCATCTGCCCGTGTCCGGTGAGAGCCTGATGTTGGCATCCCTCGTCGCACGTCCTTGCTAGCGAGTGCGACTGGCCAGACGAGTTCATATGCGGAGCCCGAGCGTTGCGTGCGCACGATTGGCAGGCGGCGTGCGCTAGCCTGGACGCGCGGTGCGTGCCGTCGAAGTGGGCGACGCACGCGGGGCTGGTGAGCGATGCAACGAAGCTGCAGGGCCACTAGGCCAATGTCCGGCAAGGCTGAGGTCGTGCACGGTCGTATTGTCCTCAACGTGCGGACAGGGGCGAGAGACAGCGGTGGAGGCTTCCCCCGACCCGTACTCACCCGTACGCTGAACTGGCCGTCGGCGTCGCGCTGCCCGCCGGCTCTCTGCTCGTCGCGTCCGTCGACCGTGCAAGCCGCGCATGCCGTCGTGGCCCCCACTACTAGGACACCTCCGCGCCGGACCCGCCGCCGCGTCGAAGAAGTCGGAGAGCCACGCCGTGCTTGCCTCGCCGTTGGCTAGTGACCTCAACTCGAGCAGAGCCTCCGACGGCAACCAGCTATGTTGCACCGATACGGGATATGGCCGATACCGATACGGCGATACCGCGATACTTCATTTTTCAAAATCAAGGATACATCGATATGGCAAGTATATATATTATAAATAATAAATATTACTAATATGTATATGTATCATTAATAGTAATAGAAAACAACAAAAAAAACTAACAAAGCTAGTCATACAAACTAATTCTCAATGGTGTGCATGCCAGTAGCCTAGTACTCAAGTAGACCCGACACACCTCTAATAAATTCTATATTCATGTGCTGCTTGAGTTCTAGCTACCGCAGTCGTCATCTATTGTACACATCTTTCCTAGCTTGCTATCTTCTTCGATTTTCCTCAATAGGTTGGATGGTATGTATTGGGTTCCGGGTTCAGAAGTATCGGTGGTGTATCAGGATGTATCGACGAAGTATCGAGATTAATTTTATGTATCTTTTTATCTCAATTTTTCGATACTTCTCCCATACGAGTATCGGTGGAGTATCGGGGTATCGGAGTATCGGATACGTATCCGATACCGGTATGACACTTTGGTGAAGTATCGGTGCAACATAGACAACCAGATAAGACGGGCGGAACGCAAGTAGGCAGCCAGCGCGCGGGGGATGGTCCTGCATGTAGCCGTGGCCAGGGCTGCACTGGCCGTGGTGGAGCACGACGGCACGAGCGACCCGACCACCAGCCGCGTCCTCACCGGCTCCTGGCTGTGGGACTCCTCCCCTTCGTCGCGGACTCCCGCCCACCTCGCCGTGGACTCCCGGGCGTCGCGGCCGTAGCCTGCCTCGGCGGCGCGCGCTGTGTGCTCACGGACGCCGCTGCGCTGATGCCGGGCCTCAGGGCCAACGCAGGCGCGAACGAGCTGAGCGGCGCGTGAGCCGACGTGCGCGAGCTCCGGTGGGGCGACCGGCTCCAACTCGAGGACGATGTCTTCTATGACCCCGAGGACATGCCGACGATGGCGGCCACGCTGCGGGGGATGTGGTGGACGGACGAGGAGGGCGGCGACGGTGGCACCGGCTGACGGCGTAGTAGCGGCGAAGGGCCACCACGTCCGCGGCCACGGCGGAGCAGCGTCGGCACCGCCGAGACGAAGCGGAGGTCCGGGGCACGACGAGGTGTCCACGGGCGGGCTTGGTCTGATGGAGGAGGCGTAGACTTGACGTGCGTATGCGTTCGTGTATGCATACCTGGCTGATAGTGGATCCTTATATGCTTCTCACATAGAAAATAGCATGAATGAAGGAAAGATGAAATTATAATAGCAGATCTGGAATAGACGAATCGTAACGGCGAAGAATTGCGATGGTCTCGTTCAAAAAAAACCTTTTTTCTTCAATCGGTGTCTTTGTTAATGGCATGCACCGGCACATCTGTGGATCGAGCCCCGGTGCCCCCACGGCCACGCGTCGCAGCGTGTGACGAGGAAAACGTGCTTGCATGCACTGCAAATAAGGCCGGCATCCGTTACATCCTACCTCCCGGCTGGTCATGGTATGCCAGATAGCCATATACTAGTTTTTTTTATTATTATTAAGATGACGGTCCCTTAAACAAAGCACAGAGCGATTATGCGAAGTTGGCCATATTTCTCGTTAAGAAAACAACAATTATGTCGGAAATTGTTGCGCAGCCTGTCGACATTTCGAGTCACTGGAACAAAGAAAACAAACAAATAAACAATACTACTGCAACCCCAACATGCTCGGCAGTAACAGTCAGAGGCGGTCGTCACCTTGAAGTAACACCCAACGGCGGAGGAGCAACACCTGCAGTCCTGCTAGGCTGCTACCGTTTCGCTGCACGGCCAGTCGGCCAGCCATCGTCGACGGCGTACGTGACGCGGAGCGGCAGCGTGAAGCCACCCACCGCGGCACGCCACGCGTGGGCAGCTCTGCCGGCTCGCCGCGTGCTGGAGAGGTGGCTGCAGCGTCCCGATCGAAATCACGTGCGCGGGAAATGCCCCGCCTCCGACACACATCCTGTCCTGATCCTTTGCCCCGCCTGAGGCCTGACGGCCCATTTCCGTGTGCGTTTCGTGCGCCCCATGTGCAGCATCAGACATCGAGCCGTCTGTCCGTCCACCCCCTTTGAAAAAGGAACGCCGCACCGCGGTGACGCGTCTCGGCAGCCAGCCAACCACCAGCCCGCTCCCCGCTCCCTTCCACGCGCCACCCCACCAACCGGCGCAGCGCTCTAGCAACCCCACCGCGAAAACGCAGTAAAATAAGCGAAAAGCGCCGCACCCCCGGCACACACGGGACGACGCGCAGTGGCTCTGCGTGCCGTTGGGGGCAGGTGGAGACTTCACGTCCCCGCCTCCGCCCACCCGTCTGCGTCCCCCGACACGCGCACACATAAACCCCTACCGTCGTCTCGCCTGCGGCCTTCACAAACAAGCGCCCTCGCCTACAACCCAATTACCCAAGTCAACCGCCTTTCCACCTCCTCGCCGTCGTCCCGTAGCCGTAGTGGCGTCACGCCTAGTCCTGGGCTCCTATATAGAGAGCGAGCCGCGCGAGGTCTCTCTGCAGCCAGATACAGAGGGGGGAACACGCACGCACAGAGAGACCAGGTTCCAAGCAAAAGGCAGTGCAGGCAGGGCGAGTGGAGCTAGCGTGACCTTGCGTTGCCTTTGCTTGTGTCCAGAGGAGAAGCAGAGCAGCGGGTGGTGCGCCTGCACGTAGCAACTCTGACCATGGCGGATCACCAGAGGATCCACCCTGTGGACCTGGAGGCCGGCAGCAATCGGCCGACGGCGCCGCTGGTGCCAGGAGGCTCGTTCCGGTCGGACAAGGGCGACCCGGCGCGGAGCGCGAACCAGCAGCAGCAGCAGCAACAACAACGGGCCTACGTCCCCGGCGGCCCCCTGCCTCCGCCGCCGCGCCGCGTCGCGCCAGAGGCACCGCTTCCTCCGCCGCGGAAGCGGCGCGGCGGCCGGGGCTGCTGCTGCCGGTTCCTCTGCTGCGTGGTGATCACGGCCGTCGTGCTGGCGGTGCTCGCCGCGGCGGCGGCGGGCGCGCTGTACCTGGCGCTCGACCCCAAGGCGCCGCGCTACTCGGTGGACCGCCTCTCCGTGTCGGCGTTCCAGGTGGACCCGTCGACGCTGACGGCGCGGGCCGGGTTCGACGTGACGGTGACGGCGGCGAACCCGAACTCGCGCATCGGCATCCAGTACGAGCCCGGGTCCAGCCTGGGCGTGTGGTACCAGTCGTACCGCCTGGCGCGGGGCGCGCTGCCGGCCTTCTACCAGGGCCACCGCAACACCACGGTGCTGGCGCTGGCCATGGCCGGGGAGGTGCAGCTGGGCACCGCCGTCGTGTCCGGATTGCAGGACGCGCAGCGGACGGGCGCCGTGCCGCTCGTGTTCCGCGCCGACGTGCCCGTGCGCGTCGAGATCGGCAGCTTCAGGCTGTGGAAGGTCACGTCCAGGGTGCGCTGCGACCTCGTCGTCGACAGGCTCATGGACGTCAGTAGTCCCATTAAGATCAAGGCCAGCAACTGCAAGTTCAGCTTGAAGCTGTGATTCATAAATTCGTTGCCGCGGTTTTATTTCTTTGGGTTGTCTGTTCTCTCTTTGCATTGGGAGAGAGTTGAGAGTCGTTGCGTTGGATTCTTTCTGGCAGAGTGCTGGCCGTGTGGTAGTATCTGGCTATTTGCACAGGTTCAGACGTGCAGTGCACTCCCGCCAACCTCGTCGGTGTTCATCCCGGCCGTGTACAGATGGTAGTATATAATTGCTGTTAGAGAGGAATAATATGCATGACGAGATTTTTATATTTCTAGAGTTACTTCTATCACCACACAATTGAACAAGACAACCACCAACTAAATGGAAAATGGCTCTACTACCCTTAGTCCATTACTCGACAGGAGAGAGCGCAATGGAGCAGAAATGTCAATGTTTTACTACAAGTAGCTTGGGCCCGTTCACTTCCCAAAATATTTCCTCAATCACCCATCACATCGAATCTTTAGACCCATGCATGGAGCATTAAATGTAGGTAAAAAAAATAACTAATTGTACAGTTTGTCTGTAAAGGTCGAGATAAATCTTTTAAGCCTAATTAATTCATGGTTGGATAAATTTTGCCAAATAACAACGAAAGTGCTACAGGAATATTTCCCCCAAATATTTCGGAACTGAACACAGCCTATAATGGTATGACCATGAATGATCCATATGCGTCATTTGCCACAGGAGATCTTTCATGATAGCGGTAGGTCCTGAATACTGACACATGGTCATTTGCAAGTGCACCAATGCTCAGCTGCTCTACCTAAAAGTGATGGTGAAGTAAAGAAACTAAATTGCCCCAGTTGGCCACCAAGTCAGTATAATAATGGTTAAGTGATTCCTGCCATGTATCATGTACAGTATGTGCTCCAAAGTCAACACAGTTCACCTGCCGTAAGTTGCCCCAGTTGGCCAGTATAATATCTGATTGATCGAGATGGTACATAGCCACAATGTTTTACGGGATCCGTGTGCATTCTTGCTATAGGAGTATGTTGAAGAAGCCATCAAGTCGATTTGTGCGGCTGATAAGTTGACTGAAGCTGATTTATTATAAGGCCTTGTTTAGATGGCAAACTTTGGAGGCAAAGTTTGCATAGTAAGTGTCCCGTCACACTGTAGCAATTTTGTTTTTATTTGGTAATAATTATCCAAATATTGATTAATTAGACTTAAAATGTTCGTCTCGCAAAGTACAACAAAACTGTGTAATTAGTTTTTGATTTCATCTATATTTAGTACTTCATATATGTGCCGACATTTTGATGTGATGGGAATATGAATTCTGCATAGTGAATTTGGAAGGCAAGCTTTGGAATCTAAACAAGCCTAAGTAAAAAACACTGTTGGGCAGTCTCCCGGCCTGCCCCAACTCCCAGGTGGTCAAACCCAGGACGTCAGTAAAACATCGACTGAACAAGGATGCCCACGTCCCACCCACCGAAGCTAGCTACAATAATCGATTGCAACGGCTTATCTTTCTGGATTCTGAAAGTTACGTAAATGGAAAATGCAGCTTTTAATAATGACTTTTGCTAGAATGTATCGGTCGACAGATTTTTTTTTACTAAATCTATCAGATTTCATAGAACATCACTTATATACCATGTGAACATTATAAAATACATCATAAAACATCACATGTATACTATATGAACATCACATTTAATATTTGACACTAGGCCATTATAGGGGAGCCAATATCCGAATTTAGTAATCATCATAGGACATCACTTGTATACCATGTGAACACCACAAAAACATCGTAGAACATCACATGTATAATATATGAACATCACATGTATATTACGTGCAATTTATCTGTTGACAAATTTTTCAGAACTAAATCGGTTAGTTTTCATAGAACATTACTTGTATAGCATGTGAACATCACAAAATAAATCATATAACATCACATATTTACTATATAAACATCACATGTATTATTAAATTTGTTAAATTCGACCATGTAAAATCTGTCGAGCACTCACATAATATATTTTTTTTGTCTGTCGCATCCCGCAATCAGGCTATCTGCACTCGTCGTACTCTATATTCATCCTCCTAAACGGAATCTTCTGTCCTAGTCATCGAGATTTCATCCTCTATACCAATTTCTCCCGCACCCATCCATACTCTATATCATCCTCTATCCCAACTATCTATCGATAGGGCCCACACGTCATACACACCTTTCACGTCGCCTCTCTCTCTCCTCACCCACTTTTTCCTTCTCTCCCCACCCACTCGCACAAGCATGCACAGACGCTGTCCCCATCTCCCCACGTGGTGGGCCCTGCGCGTGCATGTAGCGGACCCCGGTATACCGCTACGCATAGCGGATGGGAGAAGCTCCTCTTGTTTAGCGTAGGATATACAGGACCGCGGTGCAGCGTTTTTCGTCCGCTATCTGGTATTCCGGATGGGGGTACCGGACGTCGGTGCGGACAGCCTCATGTATAGAAGCACAACACTCACTCTGACTAAAATAATTTAGGTTTTTGTAGCCTCCGTTTCTGCCTCATGCACATCTCCTTTCCTCGTGCGAGTCTCCTTGGGTAAAAAAATAGTAAAATTTCCATCCTTCCAGTTTTTCTGTGCCCATTCAGGCCTCTTTTTATCAGCATATATCATTGTGTGTCCGTCTCTCTTCTATCCCTAATAATAAAAAGGCAAAATTTCAGGCGTTTTTTTTCGTCCAGCCCATTCAATTCAGTCCACCGGTCCAGTTCACTCTCTCGCTTCCGGCCCACTCGAGGCCCACTCACTTGACTCTAGCTCCATTGCTCCGATAAAAAAAAAGAAAAAGCATCGATGCTGCATCGTTGGAGGCGCTCCTCCCGTTCGCCACAGCAACGCTCATCCACCCGCCGCCGCTGCCCTGGAGCCGCTCTCCTCCTGCGCGTCGCCGCCGCCGCCGCCACGCGTGATTCCCGGCGGACAGAGCTCACCGTACGCAGCCTGGCCTCCCCACGCCGTCGAGGCGCCGGCGCAGCTCCGGCCCGCACGCAGGGCCATCTCGGCCTCCCAGTGGCCGGTTTTCGGCGCTCGTTGTCCCCCTCCCAACTGTCTCCCCCGCCTCGGTGGCGTCGCCGCTGCTTGACGGACCGCGCACGCTGGTCTCCCGCGCCGGCGCAAATCCCATCCACGTGCAGGGCTGCGTCACCTCCCGGTGGCACAATCGCCGCGTTCTTCCGAGAAGCCGGCGCCACCGACCGCGGGCGCTGATCTCCTACGGCGGTGGAGGTGCTGCCACAGAGGAGCCAGTCAGCCACCAGCTCGGATTGGGACACCAGCTCAGATTGGGGAAATATCCATGGTAAGTTCGACATGAACTCAGTTTCGACCCAAAATTCTCCACCTTTTTCCCATAATGTGTTCGATACAGGTTCTCTCCTTTGCCTTTTTTTCCCTCATATAATAGCCCACGAATCTTGTTAAAAAAATTAATCTTTGTTCATAGCGAAGTCTTTGCATCTTGAACCCGATCTTGCCAAGTTTTAATCTTGGTCTCGTCAAATTGGAATTGACAACAGGGAATCTCTCGAAAGGCGATGCCAACAACAAGCAACCGTCCATGGGGAAAAAGTTTTCAGAGAAGAATAGGTAATTTTGTTCTGTGCCTTTCATCTTTTATTGTGGATCTTAGCTGGGTTTTCAAATTGTAATATGTCAGAACCAAGTTATATATATGCAGTTTGTATTGTATTTGTTGGAGTAAATATTCTTGTTATTATAAACTATAAGGCTTGCAAGTTGAAAATTTTAGTATGCGACTCTATCTGGATATGACTCTTTGTGCATATGACTGAAAATTTTAGTACACAACTCTGCACGAATACTAATTAGCCCAATTAACCAGCAACCATGGATGAATTTTAGCATGTTTATGAAACAAAAAGAAGAGTAAACATACGGATGAGTGAATTGCAACTTGCGATTCTGAATTTATTTACCAGAGAACTTGCATACTTGATCAGTAGCATTGCACTTCTAGCGCTTGTAATGGATATAAATTTGTAATTGATTGTCATCTTGCTCAATTTTGTCTAGGATTTTATTTGATGAAATCCATGGTTTATGTTTCTTATGTATGCAAGAAATATATTATGTTTGTCTCTTAATGTCTGATTGGAAGGTAATTTTTTTGTGCTCCGTGCATATTTGACTTGACCCATATTTACATCTTTCTGATTTCTACACAGTCAACCCATATTTGATGTCAGTGATATTTCAGGATTTCAATCCTAGGCTGGTGTGTTCAGTCAGCCTCACCCAATAACATAGAAGCTGCTTTAAGGGACGTTCACATGAAGGATCCGAATTTGCAGCTACTTATTGTGATTCTTCCGGATGTTACTAACTTATTGATCAATATGGTATGTGCATCCTTGAAAAATATGTGCTTCGGTTGTTATATGGAAATTGAAGTTTATTATTCCATGCTTTATCAGGTTTGAGGGCAAAATACAGTGCTTGAGCAAGCCTTTGTGCATAATGGAATATGTCTTAATGCGCCAGCAATCATTTTTGGTGCCGATGTTATCCATCCTACAGCAGGAGAAGATTCCTCGGCTTTCATTGCAGCTGTTAGTTTCTTGTTGTCTGCTAACAATAACAATTGTATCATTCAAATGTTGTATGAATTTAAAAGTAAATTTCACTCAACATTTGAAGATTAACTCCCAATGCATGGAAATGTCATGACACACAGTAATGGAATATATGGTGCAACATTTTGCAGGTGGTTGCATCCATGGAATGGCCACAAGTCATGACATATAATGATATAAAGCTCTGGCCTCGGCACAAACACATAGGGAGGAGGTGATACATAATCTCTTCTGGACTGGTACAGATCCAGAGAAGGGCACTCCAGTAAATTGTACAACGATAAGGTAATTTGTATCGTTTGTGTTCATAAGTAGGTGGCATTGTTGTACATGTATAACTTAGGAGTACAATGTATGGTAGTATAATTATAGATGGACTTGTACTCTATGAGGGCCAAAACTCAGAGCTATTTTAATTTGCTGGTTATGGATGAAATGTGGATATGCTAGGTGGTTGTATTTTATTCAATACGGGCTTAATAGGATTACCACCAACATTAACTTATATTATGGATGTCATGTACCATTCTCATGGTTGTTTCCTGTGAACATTTCATAATTTTTTCTCCTGTTGCAACGCACGGGCGTATCACTGCATTGCATTGAGGAGTCAATTACCTTCTTTCTTCTTTTTGATAGGTGCTTAACTTTGCAAGATTTTACATCTGCACATATGAAGTTGCGGACAGAATCAAACTCAGTTCAACAACAACAACAACAACAACATAGCCTTTTGTCCCAAGCAAGTTGGGGTAGGCTAGAGATGAAACCCAAAAGAGACGAGAAACAGGGAGACACATAAAGGGACATAAAGGGCACAAGACAAAAGATGTCACGGTTCAGGCACGTTGATTGCTAATCTCCAAGCGCTCCTGTCCATAGCTAAATCCTTGGGGATATTCCACTCCTTAAGATCTCTCTTAACGGACTCGTCCCAAGTTAGTTTAGGTCGACCTCTACCGCTCTTTACATTATCGGCCCGCTTTAGAACTCCACTACGCACCGGCGCCTCAGGAGGCCTCCGTTGGACATGTCCAAACCATCTCAACCGATGTTGAATCAATTTCTCCTCAATTGGTGCCACCCCAACCCTATCCCGAATATCGTCGTTCCGTACTCTATCCCTCCTTGTGTGCCCACAACACCAACGCAACATACGCATCTCCGCTACACTCAATTGCTGGACATGTCGCCTTTTTGTAGGCCAACACTCAGCACCATATAACATCGCCGGACGAATCGCCGTCCTATAGAACTTACCTTTCAGCTTCTGAGGCACCCTTTTGTCACAGAGAACGCCAAAAGCTTGACGCCATTTCAACCAGCCGGCTGAAATTCTATGCCTAACATCTTCATCAATGTCTCCATCCTTTTGTAGCATCGACCCTAAATACCGAAAAGTATCCTTCTTGGCCACCACTTGCCCATCGAGGCTAACGTCTCCCTCCTCGTGCCTAGTCGCGCTGAAATCGCACCTCATATACTCGGTCTTAGTCCTACTAAGTCTGAACCCTTTCGACTCTAACGTGTGCCTCCATAGTTCTAACTTCCTATTAACTCCCGCCCTACTGTCGTCAACTAGCACCACATCATCAGCAAAGAGCATACACCAAGGGATATCACCTTGTATGTCCCTTGTGACCTCATCCATCACCAAAGCAAATAAATAAGGGCTCAAAGCTGACCCCTGATGCAGTCCTATTTTAATTGGAAAGTCACTGGTGTCGCCATTGCATGTTCGGACAAACGTCACCACATCCCTGTACATATCCTTGATGAGGGTAACGTACTTAGTTGGGACTTTGTGCTTTTCCAAGGCCCACCACATGACATTTCTCGGTACTTTGTCATATGCCTTCTCGAGGTCAATAAAGACCATGTGCAAGTCCTTCTTCTGCTCCCTATATCTCTCCATCAATTGTCGTAATAAGAAAATCGCCTCCATGGTCGACCTACCAGGCATGAACCCAAACTGATTTTGGGTCACATGTGTCACTCTCCTTAGGCGATGCTCGATAACCCTCTCCCAGAGCTTCATCGTATGACTCATCAACTTAATCCCACGGTAGTTAGTACAACTTTGAACATCTCCCTTGTTCTTGAAGATAGGTACTAATATACTTCTCCTCCATTCTTCAGGCATCTTGTTTGACCGAAAAATAAGGTTAAAAAGCTTAGTTAACCATACTATCGCTCTGGCGCCTAGGTATCTCCACACCTCAATGGGGATACCATCAGGTTATAAGGAAAAAAACAATTCATGGTCAGACTGGAAAGAAATGATTATGTATTGACAAAAGACAATCACAAGGAGTTGAAATTAACTACACAAAAAATGCTTATCAGAGCGAGTGGGTGAAACTATACAATTGACGTGGTTACAACTATGTCAAGTATTTTCTTTTGTTATATAAGATATGGATAATTAGTGCATATAACATATCAACTTTAGGATTATATATTACAAATTGTGTCCCTGTGTTTACAAACTTTACATTTGAAGCTTCCATATAGCTAGCAAAATAATCATGCTATAATTTTTCCTTCACTGCTTGAACTGATAAAGATGGAAGCTGGCAACAGGCTTAATGTTCTATTCTTTATCTGGCTATGAATTTTCGGTGAAATACATAGGGGCGCCAAATGTGACTGCCGACTGCCTGTGATGACTAGCATTGAGTTTGTTAAGACCTCATTGTCCAATGATATGGGAAACAGAGATTCAACAATTCGACTATTTTCCTCATCTTCTCAGTGAAGAACCTCAGCTCTCAAGGTGTAATTTTGCACTTAAAATAATGATGGCCTCTCCTTCGGTGAACTATTTCAGATCGTGTGACATTATGTTTCTCCTTTTTTTCAGTTTTATCATTCTTAGACTTTTCTTCAGTTTGGTGATGCCTGATCGGAGCATGGTAATGAAGAGAAAGGTTGTTTACGCAGATGGAGATGAGATGGTGAGGATTAATGGTCCAGCAAACAGTAAGAACATCATGGAGCATTCATGATCAGGCAAGTGGGAATGCTACGGTGACGTCGCATATTTTATCAGCTGCATTCGGTGGACTTATATATATATATATATATATATATATATATATATATATATATATATATATATATATATATATATATATATATATATATATATATATATATATATATATATATATATATATATATATCCAAAGCAGCTCAAAATTCTTGATTCTACTTTTAAGCATAAGAAAATTGATTATTTGTTTAAAGTAAAAGTTTGCTGAATGAAAAGTAACCTGGTATTCAGTAAATAAATGTATTATTTATTATATATCTCCATGTCCATGAGGCAACTAACAGCCATGCAATGTGTGAGGACATGTATGACAGCAGAGGAAAAAAGAGAGACATTAACATAGCGTTATACTCAACAAGCCAATGAAACACAGGAGCGGGTGTCAGGTCATAAGGGGGCATTGTGAAATAAAGGAAAGAAAAATTTAGCCAACATGGATGACTGTTGCAACATTAGCCACATTGGATTGATCATGTGCAATTTACTCCTTACTGTAATATCTTGTTCCATTTTTTTTCTTCCGTTGCAACGCACGGGTAAAATTTCCTAGTAACCTCACAAATATGCACAGTAATTAATTTTTAAATTCATCCTTTAATAAAATTTTAAGGTACCCTTATTGGACCTGTCATTTAGAGTCTTTGAATAATTTGATTTAACCCAGTATAAAATGGGCCAATCCTAATTAAATCCAGCCCATTAAATCCCACCGCAACAAGCAATATGAAACATGCGCCTCTATTAACTGCAACAGTGCAACGTGTGCGAGGCCGCGCCAGTGTAGCCGATCCAAATCAGGAGACAGGAGCCCAGGAGCCCGAGCAGGCCGGTGACCTAGCTTGATGATCTAGCGCACAGACGGCTCGATGTCTGATGCTGCACATGGGGCACACAAAACGCACACGGAAATGGGCCGTCTCAGGATGTTTGTAAAGTCACAAAAAAAAAAAGGATCAGGATGTGTGTTGGAGGCGCGGCATTTCCCGCGCCGTGCGCGGTCACGTGATTTCGATCGGGATCGGGACGCTGCAGCCACCGCTCCAGCACGCGGCGAGTCGGCAGAGCTGCCCACGCGTGGCGTGCCGCGGTGGGTGGCTTCACGCTGCCGCTCCGCGTCACGTACGCCGTCGATGGCTGGCGGTGCCGCGAAACGGTAGCAGGACTGCAGGAGTTGCTCCTCCGTCGTTCGGCGTGCTACTCTAATAGCGCAGTTGGCAAGTTCGCTGTGTGCGAGGATGTCCACCCACGTTCGAGCCTCGCTCGGCGCGCGTGCTCATCGGAGTTTTTCTTCAAAATCAGATACAACCTCTCAACGTGCGGAGCTACAAAAGAACTATGATGTGCTTGTCGTCTATAGAGCTTCTCTGGTGATCTCTTCAAGGACGCGTCTTCAGATATGTCTATAGTTGTAGGTCTGGTTGTGTATGAGTGGTCTATGTGTGGTGTTGATATGTGTTCGTATACGAACAGATGCTACAACTGTATCTAGATGAGAGGTGTAAAAAAAAGAAAAAAAAGTGACTGACTGAACTGTTAGTGCCAAGCATGTTGGGGTAGCAGTAGTATTACTATTGTTATTTGTTTTCTTTCTTCTTCTGGTGAGTGGAAATGTTGACAGACTGCGCAACAACTTCCGACATAATTGTTGTTTTCTTAACGAGAAATGTGGCCAACTTCGCATATATGCATTACTATTGTACATAGAAACCGTGCATAGAAACACAACACTCACTGATTAAAATAATTTAGGTTTGTGTAGCCTCCGCATCTAACTCCTGCGCATCTCCTCTCCTCTCCTTGTGCGAGTCTCCATGGGTAAAAAAATAATAAAATTTTCGTCCTTCCATTTTCCTTGCCCATTCAGGCCTCTTTTTATCGGCACTAGCAAATATGCCTGTACGATGCTACAGGTAAGGGTTGTGTGATTGGAAACCGCCTGATCTTTTTTTTTCCTTGTCGGCGCCGACCCCACCCCTGCCCTCGCTTACGCACACTGCGTCACGCACCCCTCGGTCGCCAACCCCTCCATTGGTCTTCTAGCACCCACGGTCGACATCTGACACAGGATCACTACCCCACCAACCTTCCACGCCGCCCTACCCTAACCACAGGGCTCCTGTCGACTACTCCGGCACGACGCCCCCGCCGCCAACCCTGCGCAAACTACCATCTCCCACTGCCCCGGCGAGCGGTGCCCACGTCGTCTCGGCCACCATCACCGCCATGTTGCGACCACCAACCCAAACCCTCTTGTACATTTGTCTGTTAGTGAAATCTCTCATGGAACCGTAATCCCCAGCGCTAGGTGGCTCTTCTTCCTCTCTTGGGGCGCGAACGCACGACCGATCACGTGTCTGAGTTTGCGCTGGGAAAAATAAAATACAAAAACCACGAAAAACATATCAAACTATACTCAAGAAAAGAAAATACTAAAACCTAAAAATGTGTCAGACAAAGTACTTACCTACTCTGGTATCGTGTAGATTTTGCGCGTCTCACCGATCCAACATAGACTGTTGACTGATTTTTGTTTATTTAGCTAGCAATTGTGCCCGTGCGACAAGGTGATCCTCTCTCACCTTTGCTTTTTGTCCTTGCAGCAAATTTCCTTCAGACCATAGCAAACAAAGCATGGCAGCTAGGTGTCTTGAAACACCCACTAAGTGAGACCTTTGGTGGAGATTATCCCTTAATCCAGTATGCAGATGACACCCTGGTGATCCTTCTTGCTGATGCCAGAATCCTCTTCAATTTCATGGGCCTTTTAAGATCCTTCTTTGATTGCTCTGGTATTCATGTTAACTTCAGCAAAACTTTCCTAGTGCCCATCAATGTCAATCTAGAGGACACTTAGCATTTAGCCAACACATTTGGCTGCAAGGTTGAATGTATGCCGTTCACCTATCTTGGATTACCTCTTGGTACAACTAGGCCCTCCATACAAGATTTCAATCCTCTCATGTGTAGAATTGAAAGAAGAATCTCTGGTTTTAGCAGAATGTTGTCGTACCAAGGCAGACTGATTCTTGTTAACTCAGTTCTTTCAGCCCTGCCCACATTTTATATGTGCAGCCTACAAATTCCTCCTGAAACCATCAAGCAAATTGACAGATACAGGAAGCACTGTCTTTGGAGTGGAGGAGACATCAACAGAAAAGGCACTTGCCTAGTTGCTTGGGAAGCTGCCTGCAGATCAAAAGATGAAGGACTAGAAATAATTGACATCAAGTCTCAGAATACAACTCTTCTTCTTAAACACTTGGATAAATTCTACAACCATGTTGATATCCCCTGGGTGAAACTAACCTGGAACAAGCTCTATGCCAACAATCACATTCCACCACATGCAAAAACTCCATCTGGCTCCTTGTAAGGTCCAAATGGCTAGAGGGGGGTGAATAACCTATTTAAATTTTCTACAAGCTTCACTAAACAACAAAGTTAGTAAATAAGATGGCGAAGCTAATTCTAGCACTAGTTCAACTATACTAAGCAAGCCACCTATACAAGTCTAGTGAATAAGGCTATGATCTCTAATTCACACCAACAAAGCTAAGTCACTAGGCTAACTACTCCTAGGTGAAACAAAGTACACTAAACAAGCTACACAAGGTAAAGAGCAAGAATGTAAAGAGGAAGTGAATTGATTATTATACCGACGGTGTAGGAAAGAAATATATCCAATCAACCACACACAATCATAAGAGAATCCTCGGCAAGAGATGACATAAGAATTTTTACCGAGGTTCACTTGCTTCCCGGCAAGCTACTCCTCATTATGGCGATGCACCCACTTGATGGATCGCGAGCTAATTGACTATCTAGAGTCAAACCCTCAGCGGGTGCCGCACATCTACTCACAAGATGGGGATCCTTCAAGCCACGAGCTCCACTAGAGTAGCCAATTCGTGAACTCCCGCGGGGAAGGCTCAAGAACCCCTCACAATCGTTTGGTGAAGGCTCGGACAAGTCTCCAAATACGAGCTCAATCACCACCGCTGCTCCAAGCCATCTAGGGTGTCAGGAAACACCCAAGAGTAACAAGCAATCCACAGCGAACTCGAAGATCAAGTGCCACTAGATGCAACTCTCAATGCAACGCACTTGAATCTCACTCAATCTCTCTAGAGTATGCAACCAAGCAAGGAGATGAGTGGAGGGGAAGTTCTCTAGCTCAAAGTGTGCCTCAATATCTCAAAAGTGCAAGAGAGAACGCCCCAAATCCAGCCACCATCCATTTATAACAAAGGAGTAAGCAACTAGCCGTTACAAGACATCGCAGTGAAAATCGTGATGACCGGATGCACCAGTCAGGGTGATCGGACGCGTCCGGTCACTATAAGACAAACAGTAGCAGTGCGAGTCAGAGAGAGCCATTGCCGTGACCGGACGCGCTTCACCAAATGACCGGACGCGCTGCACCCGGCGTCCAATCGGAGTCCAGAGAGCTCCCCGCGCGATCGGACGCGTCCGGTCGCACGTGACCGGACGCGCCACCACGTCCGCTCGCACCTACCCTTCGTGCTGCTCACCTGGGTGCGTAACCGGATGCGCCGGTCCCACGAAGGACCGGACGCGCCGGTCCGCGACCCTCTCGCACGCGTGTCTGCCTGCGGTTTGAACTGACCGGACGTGCCAGCCGCGTCCGGTCACTTCGACCACAGCGTCCGGTCACTGTTTTTCAGTGAGAAACACACCGGACTTACGCCTCTGTTTCCTCGCCTCCGGCGTAGTAGAAAATAGGCGTTTCACTTCCTAAAAAATCGCCAAATCCCGCCTCACAAGTTCGGCGGGAGGAAGAGAGGTACCCAAACCCCTCTCTACCGCTCAAACTCTACCGCCTTCGCAAATGTGCTAACACCACCAAGTGTATATCACCATGTGCATGTGTGTTAGCATTTTCACAATAATTTTTCAAGGCATTACGTTAGCTCTCTACTAGATCCTAATGCATATGCTCAAGATAATGACCTAGTAGCACTTGATTCACGAGCTAACCGTGATTGCTCCTCTTGATAGTCGGCTATCAATCCTAAATCCAGTCAATCACTTCTCTACTCATCTTAGACCGGCAAAAACAAAACCCTATGGTTATACCTTTGCCTTGATTACTTTGTTCCATGTCTACCTTCTCATGCTTGATCACCATGATCATCATTTCATGTGCATCTCCACCATGATCGTCATTTCATGTTCATGCATCATCTCTTTGTGATCTTATGGCCATCACTCCTTGCCACATACACCTTCATCACATGTGTTGCTTATGCCTAACTCAAAACACTTAACACATGACATTAGCAACTTGGTGTCATTAATTACCAAAACCAAACTTGGGCTTTCACTCCTTCTGGTGGAAAGATCTCCTAAAACTCACTGAAGCCTTCAAAACCATCTCCAGGTGCAACCCTGGTAAAGGCAACTCAGTGATGCTATGGTCTGATGTTTGGCATGATAGGCCCTTGAAAGATGTTTTCCCCCGACTTTTTTCCTTTGCAAGAAAACCCAAGTGTTCCATCACCTTTTTCTTAGAAAAGGAGACTCAAGCCATTTTCTTTCTCCCCCTATCTTTACAGGCCTCAAATCAGCTCAACAATCTGCAGGACATCCTTCAACAAAGAAATTTTGAATCTGATAGGGATGATCAATGGACTTATAGATGGGGATCTAATATCTTCTCTTCCAGAAGGGCTTATAGAGAATTGGTTGGAACTCAGGAGGCCTCACCCCTTTTCAAATGGCTCTGGTCGGCAGGCAATCTTGGCAAACACAAAAAAAAATTTGGCTTCTTCTCAAAGACAGACTTAATACAAGAAATCTAATGAGGAGAAAAAACATGTTCCTAGAAGACTATTTTTGTGTTCTCTGCAATGCTGGTATTGAAGAAAGCAGTTTTCACCTTTTCTTCGAATGTGCTTTCAGCACAGCTTGTTGAAATCTGCTTAACATTTCCTGGAACTTCAACTTGGAACCATTACATATGATGTTACAAGCTAGATCAGATTTTGGAAGCAGCATCTTCAGAGAACTAGTCATCACAGCCTGCTGGTTAATTTGGAAATGTCGAAATGACATAATTTTTTACAGAAAAAATCACAATATCTCAAGCTGGAAAAGTGCCTTCAAAGAAGAACTTGGTTTGGTTTGTATCAAATCCAGGCATAAGACTAGTGATGCTCTTATTAGTTGGTGTGAGAATTTCCCTTAATGAACCTCTTTTTCCTTTTTAGCTCTGAGAGCTTTGTAACTTGTATATACTACATTCTTTCATTCAATGGAAAATACAAAAAAAAGGTAGGGAGCTTCCCTGCCGACCCCCTTCAAAAAAAATTATGCCCGTGCGTTGCTAAATGCGAGTCGTGGTTATTTCTATGAGCACGCATCATGAGTCCAGACTCTCATACGGGACACTAAGGGCGTGAGCGTATTTGGAAAGTAAAAAATAGGCTCATAATATATTTACTAGCAAATATGCCCGTGCGTTGCAACGGGAGTTTGTTGCATGGTCACTTAGACCATATGTGGCTAGAAGATTTATTCAAGATCACGTCATGTGTTTGAATTCACTCTGGAATCAAACTTTGTACTATGTCTTGTATAGTACATGATAGAGTGACAGACTATGAAAACACTTTGTAATCCAATTCATTTTTGAATGGGACATCAGTTTATCAAATTGCACCAAAGTACCCTCTTCCTCCAAAAAAAATAATACACTTTTATGTGTATTTGTTGCATTGCAGCCATGTTTAGTAAAGTCTAGTTTTTGAGGTAGAAATCAAATTTGTTGCTTATTTAATCTCCTAACAAATTAATTTGTAAAATGTATTGTAGATCTATTCATCTGACAAAATAATTTGTAAAATTTGTTGCAGATCTAATCACTTGGCATGATAGTCGGTTTGTTTTTATAAATATTTTAAACTTTATTTGTGATCTATTGCCTGAGGGAATGTTGGTTTTTTCTATCTATAGGAGCGAAGAGAAGTTCGATTGCTATTTTGAAACATATTTTCTGAGAACTCCTTTTTGTGTAAAAGAGCTTCGGTGCTTTAAACAATTTGGATTGGTGTATAGTTTGAAATTGAGGATATGGGAAAAAAAATCTTTTTTATTTGATTTCCAACTCCTCTTCCATTGTATTGGAGTTTAGGCTGATTTTTTCTTCTCTTCTTTTCTTTCCTTTCTTATGATGCTCGAGGAGAAATTTGATTCCAACGCTAACACGACTCATTGCCAGTAGCATGCAATGTGCATACGTAGGAGGAGCTGGAAATTGGCAAGTCTAGCATGACAACATTACTGCATACAATATATGCACGCAATACCATATTTCATATTTTTATTTATTTATTTATTTATTCTTACAAACGAAGTAAACTGGCAAGTCTAGTAGCGGATAACATTACTATAAATAATATATGCAAGCAATACCATATTTTTATAGTTTTATTTACTTATTTATTTTTCCTTACCAACCATAATAAGGTTGTCATATATTTGAAGGTGTTAGCACCGTTAAATGAAGAAAACTTCATGAGCCTACACATCAACATGTATACCGTGGTGGTAATCTCTTGGGAGTTGGAGGCTGGAACCACGATTCGAATCCCTCCCTCCGGTGGCATAGAATTTTTGGTTTTTTCCCGCAGGTCTGCCAGGGACTGGTGACTGGACTGGGCCACGGGTGGGCGTGGGCCAGGGACCGGTGGCTTGACTGGGCCATGGGGTGGGCCTGATGCAATCACAGTTTGATTCGAACTGTGCAGTTTGGTTGATGGAGTGGGCCGCCGAGTGAGTTGGCTTGGTGTGGAGAGCAAGTGGACCAGGACAGTTGGGCCAATTTGAATGGGATGGATGAAAAAATAGCCTGAGTGTTCACATGCAGCGTATACATTTATACTCCCTAGTTCCTGCACGATGGCATCCAACGCAAAGAGACCGCATATAGCTAGCATGGCAAGGGTCTATATATATGCCACATATGCATATATCATCAAACGCAAAGAGGAGCCACAGAGAGCTTGCTACTCCCTCTGTCCCAAAAAAAGTGACGTTTTTGACTTTTAGACATCGTGTTTGACCGTCCGTCTTCTTCAAAAATTTTGTATAAATTATAAAATAAATAAATCATTATCAAAGTATCTCTAATGATAAAATAAGTCATAACAAAATAAATGATATTTATATAAATTTTTTGAATAAGACGGATGATCAAACAAGATGTCTGAAATTCTAAAATGACACTTTTTTTTTTGGGACAGAGGGATTATATTGTTTGATCTCATCAATCGAGAGCTCTAGCTAGCTAGTAGCTTCGTAGTAATCCTAGCAAGCCAAGCTACACAACTAACCCGGCGATGCCGTCCAATGAATTATGGGCTGGGATTGGATCAGTTCTGGCCTTCGTACTCGGTCTCTTCTCCATGGCCATGAACCACGAAACAATCACCTTGTGGATCAACAAGATACAAGCCTTCTTCAGCCCATACATCCAAATCACCATACCTGATGAGTACGGCGCCGGGCATTATGGACGCAGCGACTTCTACGTCGCGATCGAGGCCTACCTCTCCGAGCACTGCGCCACTGGGGTGCGCAAGCTCAAGGCCGAGCTCGGCAGCTAGAGAAAGATAACCCTGTTCTACGTCGACGACGGACAGCAGATCATTGACACCTTCCGAGGCGGCGGCAGCGGCGTGGTCTGGTGGTACGCCTACAAGGAGAAGCCAGTAGCCAACGTCATCTACAGACCCGGTGAAGAGGAGCGCCGCTTCTACCCGGTCATGGAGAAAGCGGAAGCAGCAAGTAAGGACATGGAGAAAGAGGAGGCAGTCGAAGTTGAAGCCATATAAAAGGCATTTCTCTATATATTATATTAGCAAATATGCTCGTGCGTTGCAACGAGATTAAATGAATGATTTGTGGCTTGAAAATTCAAAAACCGTGTCATGGGTTCTAGCATCTTGGAACCGGACTTCGTATCACATTGTTCTAACATGTTGAACATGGGAAGCTCATAGATTAATTATTATGTCATGTTTCCCAATTGATTATGAAGATAATATCTGGGTCACACTACTTTCACTCGAACAGGCTTATTATTTCTACAATTTTTGTTTAATTATTATGGATGAAAATTACCTAATTTTGGTCTAGGATTACTCTAGTTTATTTAGAATTTGTCTGGGAATTTTTATGATATTATTAAGCTTAGCTTTTATATTACTGTGTACGTTCCTGGGTGCACCTAGCAATTTTTCCTGGCTGATGTGTGGGTCCAGTCAACCGTCCATGCATCATGAGCCGATCTGAATTGGTCTTGCTCTATCTATGGTCTATGGGAACCAGGTTCATAGAGGGAAAGTGAGAGAAGGGGTAAGACGTTGCCGTGTTTATCCTTTCCTGTCTCACGGGTCGCAGGCTCTCGGCCTTTCGAGCCCGTCCGCGCGAGAGAGGAGAACAGAGCGTTAGAGAGGGGGAGAGAGAGAAGAGAGAGAGAGAGGGGGAAGGGGGAAGGAGATGGCGAGGGAGCGGAAGTGCAGGGCTCCGGCTCTGGCGGCTCTCCACCACAGCACGAGGCCAGTCGGGTCTCCGGCGCGACCATCCGAAGCAGCCGGCTGCAGCGGCATTGCTAGGCGTGGTCGGCGGCGCGGCAAGCGGCGGCGTTGCCGAGCGTGGGCAGGCGGCACCGGCAGCTGTGGCCTCGGCTCGATTGCGCAGGCGGACAGCTGCGCCTCGGCGCCGGTGTGCGCGGCGAGCAGAGCTTGGCGGCAGCGGTGAGCCCATTGGGCTGGCTAAACTGGGCCACGAGAAAGCCCAGATCACCTGGCAGACAGAAATCTACGGTGGAAACTAAAAAGTGTGCAGAAATTTTCATAATTTATTATTAGGTATAGATATAGATTATTTATTATTTTTTGTTTATAAGCAAATGTGGGAGATAAAAAAAAGAAATGCGAGTTCGAGTCTGAACGCGTTACTACTACATAATATTTGCATAAAAATATTTAGAAAGATTGCCACCAGGTTCCTGTAAAATATTTGGACTCTATAATCTTATAAAGAAAAAAAAGAGTTAGAAGGTAAAGTTTGGTTCCTTTGTAAACGGATTTGAAAATATAAAGTAAGGAACAAACAGACGTGATTTTTTTTCGTTTGTTTTTTCTTCGTATCTATTTCCGTTTCCGATTACATCTCTGGTTTTCTCGTCCTCGTTTGCGTCTCCTGCTCGTGGCATGTCTCAAGCGAGGAAAGTGCCGCATGTTCCCTCCGTTGTCACCCTTGTGCGTGATTTTTTTCTTCTTTCCTGGAATTTTGCCGTAATACGAATAGAACCCGGACTGAAATAGAACCGACGTATTTGAGATTGAATCTTAGTTTAGGAGAAGTCTTACATCTTACATGTAAGATGAAAAAAAATCTTAGTGAAAAAAATCTTGACGGAAATTTTGTCTTCACTTTTTCACGTGTGTCCCGTGCACGCCAGCACAGGTGCGAGGCGACGGAGGAGGCATGAGCTATATGGGCGTTGGGTGGACCGGCACGGCGATGGGATTACCGGACAAGCTGCATCAAAATCAGGTGTCGTTATGCATGCAAGTGAAGAGTTAACAACAGTAGAACATCATTTAGGCCCCGTTTGGTTTGGAGGTTAAAGTTTAACAAACACTGTAGCAGTTTCGTCTTATTTGATAAAAAGTTTCTAATCTTGGATTAATTAGGCTTAATAGATTCGTCTCGTAAATTACTTCTAATCTGTGCCGACATGCATACATTAGTCTACATTTAGTACTCCATGCATTTGAGGGAACATTGATGTGACGGGAGTTAAACTTTAACTCCTCCAAACCAAACAGGGCCTTAGAAGCAGAACAATAATATACACCCATATGTGAAAAACACACACACATGTGTGTGAAACACATATGGTCTATTTTATTTTGTCACAAAACCAACCATATTTAATTTAATCCTTTCATTGTCACACATATGGTCTATTTTATTTTGTCACAAAACCAACCATATTTAATTTAATCCTTTCATTGTCACACACACACGTGTGTGTGAAACACATATGGTCTATTTTATTTTGTCACAAAACCAACCATATTTAATTTAATCCTTTCATTGTTGCTGTGTCCAGCACCAGGATCCTCGCTCTCTACAAGATTAATTGTAGTGTCTGCTTTTGTTTGTCTTTGATCGGCAATATGCGAACCTTCAGAGAAAATTGGATATTTACCACTGCTAATAGTGGGCTTCGCAAAACTTTCATAGATGTGCAAAGCTGTCATTGCTATTATTGATTTTGCAAAATAACCACTAAGCACGTGTGTCTCTCCTATTTGTGCCATTGCACCCTTTTCCCTTTTTTTTCTTTTTATATTTTCCTTATTTTATTTTCCCTTTTTTATTTTCCTGGTTTAGGTACGGGACTGGAGCTGACGTTTTTTTCTACGTAAGAAGAGGAAGACTCGGACTTTTTTTTTACTTCCTTATTTTTTTTTATATATTTTCCTTATTTTCTTTTTCCTTTTTTTTAGGTACAGGATGGAGCTAACTTTTTTTCCTTATTTTATTTTCCCTTTTATTATTTTCCTATTTTAGGTACGGGACTGGAGCTGACGTTTTTTTTCTACGTAAGAAGAGGAAGACTTCGGACTTTTTTTTACTTTCTTATTTTCTTTTTATATTTTCCTTATTTTATTTTCCTTTTTTTTAGGTACTTGACTGGAGCTAACGTTTTTTTCTACAGAAGAGGAAGACTTGGACTTTTTTTTACGGAGAAGAAAGGGCGGGGCCGCGGGGCGGCCGACGATAAGCTTAGTTAATATATATATATATATATATATATATATATATATATATATATATATATGTGTGTGTGTGTGTGTGTGTGTTCTCTTCTTTTCTGAAATTTTGCTGTATTATGAATAGAACCTGGACTGGAATAGAACCGACGTATTTGAGATTGAATCTTGGTTTAGGAGGAGCCTTACATCTTATATGTAAGATGGTGGAAAAAAAATCTTGCTGGAAATTTTGCCTTATTATAATAATAATAATTATTATTATTATTATATTATATTATATTATATATATTAGGTATAGATATACCTTGTGGACCTCACAAATATGCACAATAATTAATTTTTAAACTCATCCTTTATTAAATTTTCAAGGTACCGTTATTGGACCTATCATTTAGAGTCTTAGAATAATTTGATTTAATTAAGTATAAAATGGGTCAACCCTAATTAAATCCAGCCCATTAAATCCCACCGCAACAAGCAATATGAAACATGCGCCTCTGTTGACTGCAACAGTGCAACGTGGGCCGCACCAGTGTAGCCGAGCGTAATCAGGAGGCAAGAGCCCAGGAGTCCGAGCAGGCCGGCGACCTTGATGATCTAGCCTGAGTGCTCCTTGGGTTCCGCGGATGGGCCACTGCACGCACGGCCTAGACCGAGGATCCGACCGGGCTCTGCGTGCTGCCTCGGCCACTGGCGCTCTAACGGCCCAGATGAGCAAATCAAGCTGTTCAGTGTTCACTGAAGTAACACAATTAGATCATGTGTGCATGCGTCAAGGGAGAAGCCTTGCTTGCATCTCATCTCATTCTCATGTGCGTGCATGCTTTGCACGGTCAGTCATGCCGTTGGAGAACACGGCACCGTCCTTCTGGAATCAGAACGCCGCAGGGAAAATCCACGAAATGGTGTAGAGGCCTTGTTGCGCGCGCGGAAGGCTTGCGTGGGTCGGCCGGCCCCTCCACGCGGCCGTGCTTAGCTGCATCCATCCTCGATCCGTTTAGGCGTTCAGAATTTGGAACCCTAGTGCATCCTCCTCCTACATACTTTGCGAAAATGCATGTCGAGATGCCTGAAGAGGCAGGCACAAATTAGAGGAGGGCGCATACAGTTTGCCGCGAATAGGTACGGTATGTATAGCCGTATAGGTAGCCATAGGGCTCACAAGTCATCACGCCTCGCACATGCCCATGCCTAGCAACCAAACCGTGCAAGACTGAGAAAGATCAAAGAGGGGTTGCCCAACATTTTTCAAGTTCCATGAATCGACTGCCCTTTACCACGAAGGTTGTAGCAAGGCCGGATGGTTGTCGCGACACGGAAGACCACTGGCGGCCAACCACATGGGCCGTCTTGGCTCACTCGACCCCGAGAGATATGCGACGGCGATGGCGGCCAACCACAGGTCTGTTAGATTGATCTCCCAACCAAAGTGGCCCAACGGCCACTTGGGCCTTGACCTAGCACCCTGATCGGGGGCGCTCAGCCCATCCATGGCTGGTAGGCCCTCGTCGCACTACGCAATATAAAAGGGTGGGGTCAGCGTCTCTCGGTACGAGGTTCACTATGAGCCACTTTCCCCACCGACACAACCCTAATCCCGATCACAAGAGAGGGGCGCAGCCAGCGACGGGAAGCACCGCCGCCGCCACTACACTGCGTCAACCACTCTCCACTGCATCACCTTCTTCCCCGACCATCGCTGCTCGTGCGCAGACTGCATCACCGAACCAGCGATGGCCGCCTTCGGATCAAACTCCACCACGCCCGCCGCCAACTCGGATGGTCTGTGCACGCCACCTCTCTTCTCTCCTATCCCCTCTTCCTCTCTATTATCTTCTTGTAGATCATGTTCTAGGAACTTTGAATCAAGAAATGCAAAGTAGTTCCCCGTTGGTCAATCCTAATTGATAATTTATCTTAACATTGGTATCGAAGGACTGGATCTAGGAGTTGATCTAGTTGGGGAAACAGAAAAACCGAATCAAATCGGCTGAAACAGTCAATCCCTAACCCTAACATGTAACCAAAAGAGGTAAAAGTCAAAAAGGACGGCATGGAAGGGAACACCTACCCGGGCCCCGCCGTCATCACCGCCGGTGGCTTTGGACGTCGTGCGGGACGGACAAACGGAACCGCCGCTTGCCGGCGTTATGCTGCGACATGCACACGTACATAGGGCGCCGTGACCGCTCGATGGTCGCGAGCTCTGCCTAGGGCGAGCTCACGCACCGGCGAGGGATCCGGCTGCGGCGCCACCTCTCGCCATCGACTGGTTGCCATCGCGCGGTCAAGGAAAAGAGCGGTAGGAGGAAGAATGCAGAACAAGGATTAGGGTTACGGGGACGACGGCTGGGGGTTTTTGACTATCCGATATTCACTCGCCGTTCGATTGAGATGAACGGCCAAGATTGGCCGGCGTCCACTGGATTGGCTTTAAGCCCAGGCGGGCGATGGAAATGTCGGCCCAGGCCCATGTTGCGGCCTGGGCGCGGCATATGCGGTGCCCTCCACTGGGTTGTGCCGTAATGGGTTCTCGAGCGGGCGGGAAAAGGCCGCTGGGCTGCGAGCGCCTGCTGGGCCGCGAGCGCACAGAGCCGGTCTTTGGGCCATAATTGTTTTCTAATTTTTCCAGAAGCACTTATACATGTATTTTGATGAATTTTATTCAGTTTTGATGTAATTTTCTGTGCAAATTTTATCCAACGATATTATTTGTTTAGACAACAGTAAAGTTATTGTAGTGCTTCTGGAAAATTTTATTATGGAAATTTTACAAATGTTTTCCACTGCGTACTCACAGTTATTGCTTTCATTATTAAATTCGAACCAACGGGAGAATTTAAATTTAAAAAATAGATAAATTTTTAGATGATTATAATATTGTTATTATTCTGACCAACGTTGATTAATAGCAGTATTATGATGTTATTATGTTTTTTTTGTCATGCATTAATTCTATTTCTGTCCAACGGTGATGTAGAATTAGCGTAAAAAGATAAATTATATGTTTTATCTTTGACCACCGTTGGAACTAAAGCATGTAATTATTTTTGTAATTATGTTCTCACTCTACATTATTTCTGTTTCAGGAGGTTACTCCTTGATGGGCTTCATCAAAGATATTCCTCCACTTAAAGGTGACAACTACACCGAGTGGATGAAGAAGATTGACCTCGCTTTTGTCTTAGCTGAGGTGGACTGGGTAGTCACCACACCGTGCCCCACTGAGCCTGTGACATCGGTGAGAGAGACTAATGAGTCTGATTGGCAAAAGAGAGAGAGGGATCATGCTCCCATACAGATGACATATGACCTGCAAAAGCAAAAGTGGGTCAATACAAATAAAAAGTGTGTGGCTATCATAAAGAATACGATTAAGTCTATCATAATGGGCTTAATCTAAAAGTGTGACACTGTCACAGAGTACATGAAAAGAATAAAGAGTCAGTTCTATGGCTCTTCAAAGACATGCTACTCAACTAATAAAGCAGCTGATGATAGAAATTTACTTTGGAGGTGGCAATGGCACTGGCATGAGAGAGCACATACAAAGACGAATCATTTAAACAACAAGCTAAAACTAATAGATCTGTCTCTCAAGGAAGAGTTCCTTGTCTATGTGATTTTTGCTTCTTTACCAAAAGAGTTTGATACATTTGTTGTCAATTACAACATTCAGCCCGAAAAATAGGATCTACAATGTTGCATGGCAATGTGTATGCAAGAGGAAGAGAGAATAAAGGCCGCCAATGGCGGTACTCTCAGTTTTGTCAAAGATAATAAGAAAAAGAATGTCAATGCCAATGCTAACTCTCTCTCAAAGCCAAAAGGCAAGGGTCTCATGTAGCATCAGGTTCAGCAGAACAGGTTCGTAGTGAACAAAAATCAGTGTCTCTACTGCAAGGAGGGACATTATAAGAAAGATTATCCTAAATTCTTAGAGATGATCATGGCAAAGAGAGGTGAGAACATTATTATGTTTGTAAATGAATCCCTGTATATACAGTATTCTAAATCTACTTGGTGGATTAACTCAGACGCAACTGTTCATATTGCTAATTTTTTTTACAGGGATTCCGTTCGACGAGGACTACATAAAGAAGCGAAAGACACGTTAAAGTCACGAATAGAGTCCAAGCAGATGTCGAAGCTGTTGGTGATATTTCTCTACAGATAACTGATGGCTTCATTCTTTTACTTAGAAATATTCTATTTGTTCCTTTATTACAGAGAAATTTGATTAGTGTGTCATATTTAGACAATGATGGATTTGATTGCCATTTTAGAGATGGCAAATGTGAGATACTATGTAATAATGAATGTGTTGGTCTTGCTTTTCAAAAGCAAGATCTTTATTTGCTATCACTTCGTGAAAATGTGAATTCCATATGTAATGTGAATTCGAACGTATCCTCGTATGTGAATGCGAATAGAAAATGAAAGAAAACTCAAGATGCATCGTCGAAATTATAGCACTGTCGTTTAGGCTATATTTTAGAGAGAGTGAAAGCATCTAGGCCCCGGTGTTGGTTTCGACAATTAATGACAACACATAATTACCATGACTAACGTGTGTTTTGCAGAAACATCGGTAAGTTAGGTCATGGAGATGATAACTGCTTTGAGCAATATGGCAGTCATGTCCCTTGATGGAAATCGTTTCGGTTTTCAAAGGATCAACGATAAGATTAAGGACGGTTAGTTCCGGATGTCAAGGTGTTGAGATACATCTGGAATAGTCGTTAGGATCTTTGTTTCTTCCTTTAACCGTACTATGAAGAGGGGCATGAGCGAGTAGCTTGACCTAGGTAAGTCTTATGTTTAGGTGTGGTGCACACTTGTCAAACTTAGCACTAGGTAGCTCGAGAAAAGCTCAGAGTACAGTTAGAAGCGACTTGGTTCAAGTTGCATTGCGTTTAGAAGACGTTTGAGCCGTTTACCTTTGACTGGACGCGGTCCTGGTCATGACCGGACGCGTCCGGTCAGTACAAAGTCTTAACTGCGTTTTCAGCTGACTGACCGGACGCGGTCCTTGAGAGGACCGGACGTGGTGATCAGGCTGACACGTGTTCCAGAGGGTAAACAGCAAAGATCGGACGCGACTGTGAAAAAGACCGCTGCGTCCGGTCACGTTCCAGTAAGGTCCAGCGGAGACCTGACGCGTCCGGTCACCTATGAACGGACGCGGTCGTGCATCCGGTCATGTTCCAGTAAGGTCCCGTGGTGACCTGACGCGTCCGGTCACCTATGATCGGACGCGGTGTTGCGTCAGGTCAAATTTCTAGAGAGCTCTTGCATGATCGGACGCGTCCGATCATCCCTGATCGGTGCGTCCGGTCATCTCAGACCGGCGCGTCCGGTCAGCACAGATCGGCGCGTCCGGTCTCTCAGTACAGGTTTCCGTTTTTGATCGTTACAACTGACCGGTGCGTCTGGTCATATCGACAGGCGCGTCCGGTCAGTGCGCGTCTGGCTGTTTCGAAAGGTAACGGTTGGATTTGTCTGAGGGGTCTATAAATACAACCCTTCCACCTCTTTTAGAGGTCTCTTGCTCATTTGTTTAGCTGAGAAACACCTTTGAAGTGCAAGGGAGTGCAAAAGCCATAGTGAGGATTGAGATTTGCGAATCAAAGTTTGAGAATCCTCTCTAGTGACAAGAGTCTAGCAAGTGTGCATCCATCTTCTCATTAGACTTGTTGTGGTCAAGTGAGAGTTCTAGCTTGTTACTCTTGGTGATCGCCATCACCTAGACGGTTTGGTGGTGGTTGGGAGTTCGGTGATCATCCGACGAGATTGTGGGTGACCCAACTCAAGTTGTGAGCGGTTTTAGGTGATTCGCCGCGACGGAGTGTCGAAGAATCAACCCGTAGAGAGCACTTGATCCTTGCGCGGATCAAGGGGGAGCTACACCCTTGCGCGGGTGCTCCAACGAGGACTAGTAGGGAGTGGCGACTCTCCGATACCTCGGCAAAACATTGCCGTGTTCCTATCCCTTACTTTCAAGCATTTACTTTCTTGCATTACTTTCTTTGCTTGATTACTTTCCTAGAATTGCCTTGCTAGTCTAGGATTGGAACTTATGGTGCAAAACTTTTATCGGTAGAAACACAAGGAACACAAGTAGGCACTAGGGGTGAAGTTTGGCTTGTAGGATTTAATTCTTGCAATTAATTTAAAGAAAAGCCCAATTCACCCCCCTCTTGGGCATCTTGATCCTTTCAATTGGTATCAGAGCCGTGTTGCTCTAAATTTAGGCTTTATCGCCTAGAGCAAGATGTCTAATGGGGAAGGACCACCTCCCACTTTTGAGGGAGACGATTTTCCATATTGGAAAATTCGTATGGAGGCATACCTCGAAGCCATAGATGTTGGGTGCCTTAGAGCCGCAACCGAAGGGCTTCCCCCCATAAGGGATCCCGCTAACCCAAGTGGTGACGAGGAGAAATACGACCGGTGGAATGCAAAAGCAAAAAATGCAATCTACCGAGCACTAGGCAAAGATATCTTCAATCGTGTGCGTAATGCCAAAAACGCTCATGAATTGTGGGAGAATCTTTGTGCTCTCCATGAGAGAACTAAGAGTGAGCGTGAGGAACTCTATCATATTGCTTTAAAGAAAATTAATTCTTTTGAGATGCTTCCTAAAGAAAGTGCTAATGAAATGTACACTCGCTTGAATGTTCTTGTAGAAGATCTCACTGCTCTTGAACTCACCAAAATGAGTCAATCGGATGTTGCAAGGAGGATCTTGAGTGTTCTCCCCGTTGAGAAGTATGGACATATTGTCACCGTACTTCATCAAAGTGATCTCTCCGCCACAACACCGACTCAAGTATTGGGAAAGATCAATGCACATGAGATGTACATGCACATCACTCCGGAAGAGGGTTCATCATCTTTCAAGAAGAAGGACTTGGCCTTCAAAGCTAGCTATGAAAAGAAAAAGAAGAAGGGCCAAGCCATGATAGTGCAAGAGAGCACAAGTGAGAGTGATATTGATGATGAATCACTTGCACTCATGGTGAGAAGAACCACCAAGATGCTAAAGAAGCTCAACAAGAGTGGCATCAAGTTCGATGGCAAGAAGAAGAAATTCTTCACTAGTACCAAAAGGAAGCCAATCTCCAAAATGGATTGCTTCAATTGTGGAGAACTTGGCCATCTAGCTCATCAATGCCCAAAGCCTCCAAAAGACAAAAACAAGAATAAGTACAAGGGCAAGAAAGATGATTCAAGTGAAGAAGAAGATGATAAAAGAAAGAACAAACCATATAAGAAGAAAGATGGCAAGAAAAGAGAGTTCTACAAGAAGAAGAAGGGAGGCAAGGCTTATATTGTTGGTGATTGGCTCACCGACATTGAATCATCATGTGAGTCCTCCGGCGATAAAAGTGATGATGAAAAAGAGAAGATCGCCGCACTTGTGGTTGGGCCATCATCATCGTCATCAACGTCTTCATCATCATCATCTTCACATCCATCATCACCATCATCATCCACTTCCCACCTATGTCTCATGGCTAAAGGTGATCGAAAGGTACAAAATAGTGATAGTGATGATAGTGATAGTGATGATGAATATGATGCACCTTCTTATGATGAATTAGTAAAATTGTTAAACAAATATTCTAAAATCATAAGGAGGACTAGAAATGAAAATGATGAGCTTTAACATGAAAATGAAACACTCTCATCTAAGCTTGAAAGTACACATGAGACTAGGGATGAGCTCATAGATCAAAATGAAACTATGTCTTCTTCTCTCAAGGAGCTCAAAACCTCTAACAAGGAGCTTAGAGATAAACATGATAAAATTGAGAAGAAACATGGTGAACTCATGACTAGACTCAACTCTCTAAAAGAAGAATATACTACATTGAAAATCAACTATGATACTCTTATTGTTACTAATGAGCTAGCTCTTGAGACACATGATGCTACTAACCAAATTGTTAAGATTGATATAGCTACATCATGTGATGATTTGATTATTGAGAACTTTGAGCAAGGCTCTAGCGGCAAAGGTAAGAGTGTGGTTGAGGCCAATGACTATGATGAGTATGTCAAGCTCAAGAGTGAAAATGAGATGCTTAAAGTTGAGAACAAGAAGTTGTTGGCTCTTGAAAAGCAAGCTTCAAATGAGTCACTTATTGAAGAAAACAAGAAGCTCAAGCAAGAGAAAGAGCATCTCAAGACCGGCCTAAGCAAGTTCACAAGAGGCCAACATTTGTAAAGTGAGCTACTCATGAACACCGTCATGAAGTTGGATAGGAGTGGCATTGGCTATTTGGCAAATCAAGAGAAGAAGGTCAAAACTCAACAACAACAAAGCAAGTCAAAGCCCAAGCCAAAGAGATGTGTTGAGTGTGGACAAGAAGGTCATTTTGCTCATGAGTGCAAAACTCCACCACCACAACCCTTGCCCAAGCATGCTAGACCCTTTGCTTTCAATGCTCACTACATGCTTAGAAAGGACTCTAGTGGAAAGATGAAAGTTATGTTCTTGGGTCCTCCCAACAAGAATAGGCCAAAGAAAATTTGGGTTGCCAAGTCACTAGTTGAAAAAGTTAAGGGTCCCTCTCAAGTTTGGGTCCCTAAACAAAAGGCTTGATCTCTTGTGTGTAGGTGAACTACAAGACCGGTGGATCTCATTGGGTGATTGATAGTGGTTGCACACAACACATGACCGGTGATCCTCGTATGTTCACCTCACTTGAAGAGGATGGGGTATGTCAAGACAAGATCACATTTAGGGATAATTCAAAGAGCAAAGTCAAGGGTATAGGCAAGGTTGCAATATCAAATGATCATTCTCTCTCCAATGTGCTCTATGTTGCTTCATTAAGTTTCAATTTACTATCCGTTGGGCAACTTTATGATCTTGGCTATCAATGCTTGTTTGGTCCAAATGAAGTGGTTGTTACCAAGATAGATGACAAGCAAGTGATTTTCAAGGGTTTTAGATACAACAATCTTTATCTTGTTGACTTCACCTCCGAAGATGCAAACTTGATGACATGTTTGTTCACCAAGACCACACTTGGATGGCTTTGGCATAGGAGGCTTGCTCATATTGGAATGAACACTCTCAACAAGCTATTGAAGAAAGAACTAGTAAGAGGCTTAAAGGATGTAAAGTTTGAAAAGGACAAACCTTGTAGTGCATGTCAAGCCGGCAAACAAGTTGCAAACACTCATCCAACCAAAGCCTACATGTCAACATCAAGAGTACTAGAACTTCTTCACATGGATTTATTTGGTCCTACAACTTACAAGAGTTTGGGTGGAAATCTTTATTGTCTTGTGATTGTGGATGACTTCTCAAGATACACTTGGACTTTCTTTCTTCATGACAAATCCGAAGTGGCAAGTTGCTTCAAGAAGTTTGCAAAGAGAGCTCAAAATGAATTTGAAGTCAAAATAAAGAAGATTAGAAGTGACAATGGAAAAGAGTTTGACAACACCAATATTGAAGCCTATTGTGATGAAATTGGAATCAAGCATGAAGTGTCATCAACCTACACTCCTCAACAAAATGGTGTAGTTGAGAGGGAGAACCGAACCTTGATCACTCTTGCAAGAACAATGCTAGATGAGTACAATACACCGGAGAAATTGTGGGCCGAGGCAATCAACACCGCATGCTATGCTTCAAATCGCCTCTTCCTACAAAAGTTCCTTTGCAAGACCCCTTATGAGTTGCTAAATGGGAAGAAGCCGGACGTCTCATTCTTCCGGGTGTTTGGGTGCAAATGCTACATCTACAAGAAGCGTCAACACCTAGGGAAGTTCCAAAGACGTTGTGATATTGGTTTTCTTGTTGGCTACTCATCAAAGTCCAAAGCATATAGAGTATTTAACCACGCCACCGGTTTGGTTGAAGAAAAATATGATGTGGAATTTGATGAATCTAACGGCTCCCAAGGAGCAATTGAGAATTGTGATGATGTAGGTGATGAACCATTGAGGGAGGCCATGAAGAACATGCCGGTGGGTGACATCAAGCCTAAAGATGATGAAGACGATGTACAAATTGTTAATCCACCATCATCATCATATGTGCCTCAAGATGATGATAAGAATGAGAGAGTTGAAAATAAAGACACCCATGTCTCTCATCATCAAGCCAAGGCACAAGCACAAGATGTTGATGCTCCTCATCCCACCCTTCAAATGGTTGATCGAAGAAACTCACCTCTACTTCAAGCACATCCACAAGATCTCATCATAGGGAGTCCTACCAAGGGTGTAATGACTAGATCTCAAAAATTTAATTATTTTGTTGAACATCACTCTTTTGTCTCTTGTCTTGAACCTAAGAATGTAGAAGAAGCTCTTCAAGATCCGAATTGGGTGAATGCCATGCATGAAGAATTGAACAACTTCGCCCGAAATCAAGTATGGACACTTGAAGAGCATCCAAAAGGTGCAAGAGTCATTGGAATCAAATGGGTGTTCCGCAATAAGCAAGATGATCAAGGGGTAGTGGTAAGAAACAAGGCAAGACTAGTGGCAAAAGGGTTCTCTCAAGTTGAAGGTCTTGATTTTAGAGAGACTTTTGCACTCGTTGCAAGACTTGAAGCCATCAGTATCCTACTTGCATATGCATCACATCATGATATGAAACTATATCAAATGGATATGAAAAGTGCATTCTTAAATGGCTTTATAAATGAACTAGTCTTTGTTGAACAACCTCCCGGGTTTAAAGACCCTAGATATCCTAATCATGTTTATAGGTTGTCCAAGGCGCTATATGGGCTCAAGCAAGCCCCCTAGAGCGTGGTATGAGCGCCTTCGGGACTTCCTCATTGAGAAGGGCTTCACCATTGGGAAGGTTGACACCACACTATTCACCAAGAAATTCAAAGAAGAGATCTTCATTTGTCAAGTATATGTTGATGATATCATCTTCGGGTCAACAAATGAAGACTATTGCAAAGAATTTGGTGAATTGATGTCAAAAGAGTTCGAGATGTCAATGATTGGTGAGCTAACATTCTTCCTTGGGTTTCAAGTCAAGCAAATGAGAGAAGGGATCTTTATCTCTCAAGAGAAGTATACCAAGGATCTTCTCAAAAGATTCAAGATGGAAGAATGCAAGCCAATCAAGACCCCAATGCCAACTAATGGACATCTCGACCTAGATGAGGGAGGTAAACCAATCGATCAAACTCTTTACCGTTCTATGATTGGTAGCTTGTTATACCTTACCGCATCTAGGCCCGACATCATGTTTAGTGTGTGCATGTGTGCCCGCTTTCAAGAGTGCCCTAAAGAACCTCACTTAAGTGCCGTAAAAAGAATCCTAAGATATCTTAAGTATACTCCAAGCATCGGACTATGGTACCCCAAAGGAGCTAGATTCTAACTAGTTAGCTACTCCGATTCGGATTATGCCGGTTGCAAAATTGATAGAAAAAGCACATCCGGAGGGTGCCATTTGCTTGGAAGATCCTTAGTATCATGATCATCTAAAAAGCAAAATAGTGTGGCCTTGTCCACCGCCGAGGCGGAATACATTGCCGCGGGGGCTTGTTGTGCACAAATCCTATACATGAAACAAACCCTCCTAGACTATGGAGTTGTTCTTAAAAAGGTGCCGCTTTTATGTGACAATGAAAGTGCGGTTAAAATTGCTAACAATCCGGTACAACACTCTCGCACCAAGCACATTGATATCCGCCACCACTTTCTAAGAGATCACGTGGCTAAAAATGACATATCACTAGAAGGTGTAAGAAGTGAAGATCAATTAGCGGATATCTTCACTAAACCTTTGGATGAAGCTACCTTTTGTAGGTTGAGAAGTGAACTCAATGTGCTTGATTCTAGTAACTTTAAAAGATGAGCTTGTGTTGTCCCTTGCATTGCATTGTTTTATATGTCATGTTTAATTACCCAATGCATCTAGGGCTTGACTAACATGGTTACGATAACCCTCCTTTGGAGGAGTGAAGAAGCCTAACCGTGGATCAAACTTGACAAGCAACCTATCTTTACTTACTTGTTTTGCATTGCATATGCATGGTTGTTGTTTTGTCGTTCCTTTTCGGTTAAGTTTTGAGCAACCTCTGTGTTCGTCCATGGGTAGAGAGAGCATTTTGACGCTCCCAAGGGTTCAAAAGCTCTATTGCATGGCCATACGTTGCTCCTCGGGTGTTTATTGCCTATTTTCCTAAAAATAATATTAGCCTAAGGCAAACTATTTTGAAAAACTTGAGGGTTTGAGTGAGGTCACTCATATCTTGTTCCAATTGGTGTTTATTTGTGTCTCTTTGAATTGGAACTTGATTGGGAGAAGTCGCGTCAAAGTTTGAAATGAAAAAGGGTAAAAAAACAGTAACCAGACTCTGGACCAGACGCTGCACCGGACGCAGTGTTGCTTCACCACCGCGTCCGGTCCCGGCGACCACCAGCGCGTCTGGTCCTCCTGAAGACCGTCCCCGGATCTAGTGATCGGACGCTGCACCGGACGCGCCCCTGTTGACCACCGCGTCCGGTCCCGGTAACCACCACCGCGTCCGGTCATCCATCTCAGTTTTCCGGGCAAATCAAAACCGGACGCTGTCAGCGTCCGATCATGGATAATCGGATGCATCCGGTCATTCCAGGAGCTTACTGGAATGTGACCGGACGCTGCCTCTCCACGTTCGGTCACATCGACCACCGCGTCCGGTCATCGCGTAACGAGCGGATCTAACTCCTCATATAATCTTTCGTGTTTTTGTTCTTTCCATCTGTACAATCCTCAACCGCCGCCTCCGTGCCCTAGCGCGCCGCACCGCCGCTCGCCGGAGCACCGCCGCTCATCGGAGATTTCCGCCGTGCCTGCGCCACCGCCTGGCCCTGCGGCCTCTCCTCTCTCGCGCGCGACCCGTCTCCTCCACAGCGCCCGCGCAGCCGCCGCTCTCTGCGCCGCCACCGCCGCGCCGCGCCACCGCCGTCGCCACCGCCGTGAGGCACTGCTGTGGCTGCCAGAGACCATCCACAACCTCCGGCCAGTCCCTGCCATCGTCCTCATCCTCGACCTTCGTCCATCGCGCGTGGCCCTAACCCTAGGGTTCGCACCTTCGTGTCGCGTTCGTTCGTCGTCGAATCGTCCTTCGCGCGACGTCTTCGCTCCGAGGTTGTTTCGCACTTCCTTGATCTTCGTATTAGGGTTTGTTGAAATTTTGTTTTCGTTAACCCTAATTGACTTATGTTTCGGCGAATCAGCGCTCGTCCGGTGCGTCGAGAAGTCTCGCGAACTAGGTCACCGTTTTCTCGTCGATCCGAGGTAGCCATCGAGTTTCGTTTCACGTCTTATCTTATATGCTTGCTACCTCTAGGGTTTCGTACCTTTTAGATCATATATGTTGCTTATAGTAGATCCATCTATTCCGTCTTTTCAACGAGTTTGTCGGTGTATCGGGGTGACTGCTGTTCTGTTGATTGAATCCGAGGCCAAGCCTGCGGATACGGATTGAGGCCAAGTCTCTCGAGTGTCAGTACATCATCTTTCAGAGGTTTTCCGACAGTGTGGCAGCATGGTTCGTTGCAAGAATGCCGGTGGTGCTCCTAGTGATGGGGACGACAGTCCTCCTCGTCTGTCTGAGGTTGCGCGTGGTAAGCGCATAAAGATCATGGCCAGAAAGAAGAAAAAGACTCTCACTGATGCAGAGATAGCTCAGGCAGTGGCAGATGCAGCAGATGCAGTAGAGAGGGGTGGCAGGAGCAGTGGTATACGCATTGGAGATAGTCGTTTTTATCTTGAAGGACGACAGCTTGGTACAGAGACCACTGAGACCACTGAGGGCACAGAAGTGCCAATGGATGCAGATACTATGTCAGTTGATCCACCTACAGCACCTTCAGAGGGGACAGCGGAACAGGCAGCTCAGACTCCATCACATCGCCGATCCACACGCACACGGACTCCGGTGACTCCTAGGCCAGAGGGCCAGCGTCGTGGAGGACGTCCACCTCCGAGAGTTAGAGGTACACCCCCAGTTGAGCACTTTGACCTGAGAGGTGCTACTGCACGTCAGGTGCAAAGTTTAAGATTTGTTGAGGTCAGCCGGTGGTTCCCACCTCAGAGAGACTCCAGAGCTTCAGAGGGATTCTATACTCCTCTCCAGGAGGATTTTTACAGAGCTCTTGTTGACAGTGGCATTGCTTTTCGACCACAGAGGGTCTGTCGTATTGAGTCACTTATTGAGGTAGTGGGTGAGCAGCTACGTCCGCATCTGTCCTATCTACCAGGCCTGTCAGATTTTCTTGGACGGACAGGTGCATACTGCGGCACTTGGGTTAGGGAGTTCTATGCTTTATTATGGATTGATCCAGCCCATGAGTTCATACACTTTGCATTCAGAGGCCGCGACCGCAGACTGTACAGCTCCAGAGTACGGGAGATTCTCAGACTCCCAGCTTCAGACACGAAGATTCACCAGCTCTGTTTCGGTCAGACAGCTCCACCTAGACGCCCTCATGGCGGTTCTGTGCCACCTACAGACCTGATCCGACCCTGCTTTCGTGAACCTTTTGGCGAAGGGTCTCGTCGTACACCTGCCAGTCTGACACCGCTTGCCCGAGTCTTGGATGCCATTGTCAGACGCACTCTTCTTCCCAGATTTGGTTACAGAGAGGGACTGACCAGGATGCAGCTTTGGGTTGTTCACCACCTTCTTTCACAGACACCTTTTGACATTTGGGATCTTATGGTCAGTGAGATGGAGGACACCCTGGCAGAAGGCTTCAAGGGACACCGTCAGCTGCCCTATGCTCATTGGATTTGTTTCATCATCAGATCTGCACTTGAGCTACCTTCAGAAATAAGTGCTGAGTTAACTAAAACCACTACTGCTTTTCCTGAGTATGATATTCGTCAGCTGTGGGCTTCAGTTACTAGAGAGCAGACCCCTGCACCAGGACAGAGAGGGAGACCTGAGGTGCCTGAGACAGCGGCTGAGCAGGATGCGACCATACAGGGTCTTGCTGAGGCAGAACTTGCAGATCTAGATGCTCAGCCCGCTGATATAGCTGAGGATGAGGCCTCTGACAGCACTGACGAGGACTATCAGCCCATCCCCAGGTATCGGTCTCCTCGGCCTCACGACCACGAGGCCGGTGGCTCTGGTTCAGCCTCCCGCTCAGACCCAGCCATGGTGGCTATACTTGAGAGGCTGACCCAGGCACAGGAGCGACAGGAGCTTCAGCTACAGAGACAGGCTCAGGACACAGCTGCTGCGTTTGCATAGATACAGGCTCGACAAGATGAGTTCCAAAGACAGCAGCTTGAGATACATCGCCAACAGGTCGAGATGCAGCGTCAGCAGTATGAGATGCAGCGACAGAGTGCAGCCAGCCAGCAGCAGTACTTGGAGCTTCTGCGTCACCTTGTCACAGTTGGGGCTCCTCCACCTGCATCTATCCTGACTTCAGCTTTACCATTCAGTGGACCTTCAAGTCAGGATCAACCGAGCTTTCAGTTCACATCTCCACAGCTGCAGGTTCCTCAGTCGTTCCAGTCCCCGAGCTACATGCCTATTCAGACGGGGTTTACTCCTTCAGACTAGCCTCGCCCTCACATGTTGACCGGCACACCGTTCTTTGATCTGAGTGCCACATATAGCGAGTTGACTGGTCAGCCGACGCCCTCGCACACCACAGTTGCTACTTCATAAGGGTTGTCAGGTTCAGAGGCAGTTTTCCTTCCAGTGACAGGGACAGGCGCTACAGAGACTGTTCCGTCATCAGTTGCCTCTACAGATCCCCCAGTTTTTTGGCTCACTTCAGGCTCAGGTCACAGAGACTGCTCCACTTGTCGCTACTTCGGCAGCACCTGTTCCTGTTGATCAGACATAGACCGCTTCACAGCCGCGTGCTCCTTCAGAGGATCAGCCAGATAGCTCCGAGTCTGAGGGAGACATCTCACATTTTGTGATCACTCCGCGTTCCTCGACACCCGACTCGACTCCGTCTGTTCCCCCGTCAGATCCTTAGATTAGCTTTTGGCGTTTGATGCCAAAGGGGGAGAGAGAGTAGATTCAGGGGGAGTTTTTTGATAGAGTTTTTTTTCGTTCTTTTCTTGTGTGCTACTCTCATGCATCATGTTTACTTTACAGTAATTGCATTCGTGTGACATGTGATCTTATGAGATATCTTAAGTCTATATGGTTTATCTAATCATAGCTTTAAAACATGTCACTTGTTTGTTTATAGCTCATAAGGTTGTGCTTCCGTGCCTTTCTCCGATTTCATATGAGCTATTTTCTATGTGTACTAACCTTTCATGTCTTATCTTATAAGTACACTCAGTTGGCTTGGAACACATAAGCATTGTCTAACCCATTGTGCTTACAGCTGTATGCTTATGTGAACCAAGCATGATCGAAAACCTCAACTCATATCTTCTGAATCTAAGTGTTGTCATCAATCACCAAAAAGGAGGAGATTGAAAGCATCTAGGCCCCGGTGTTGGTTTCGGCAATTAATGACAACACATAATTACCATAACTAACGTGTGTTTTGCAGAAACATCGGTAAGTTAGGTCATGGAGATGATAACTGCTTTGAGCAATATGGCAGTCATGTCCCTTGATGGAAATCGTTTCGGTTTTCAAAGGATCAACGATAAGATTAAGGACGGTTAATTCCGGATGTCAAGGTGTTGAGATACATCTGGAATAGTCATTAGGATCTTTGTTTCTTCCTTTAACCGTACTATGAAGAGGGGCATGAGCGAGTAGCTTGACCTAGGTGAGTCTTATGTTTAAGTGTGGTGCACACTTGTCAAACTTAGCACTAGGTAGCTCGAGAAAAGCTCAGAGTACAGTTAGAAGCGACTTGGTTCAAGTTGCATTGCGTTTAGAAGACGTTTGAGCCGTTTACCTTTGACCGGACACGGTCCTGGTCATGACCGGACGCGTCCGGTCAGTACAAAGTCTTAACTGCATTTTTGGCTGACTGACCGGACGCGGTCCTTGAGAGGACCGGACGCGGTGGTCAGGCTGACACGTGTTCCAGAGGGTAAACAGCAAAGATCGGACGCGACTGTGAAAAAGACCGGTGCGTCCGGTCACGTTCTAGTAAGGTCCAGCGGAGACGTGACGCGTCCGGTCACCTATGAACGGATGCGGTCGTGCGTCCGGTCATGTTCCAGTAAGGTCCCGTGGTGACCTGATACGTCCGGTCACCTATGATCGGACGCGGTGTTGCGTCAGGTCAAATTTCTAGAGAGCTCTTGCATGATCGGACGCGTCTGATCATCCCTGACCGACGCGTCCGGTCAGCACAGATCGGCGCGTCCGGTCTCTCAGTACAGGTTTCCGTTTTCGACCGTTACAACTGACCGACGCGTCTGGTCATATCGACAGGCGCGTCCGGTCAGTGCGCGTCTGGCTGTTTCGAAAGGTAACGGTTGGATTTGTCTGAGGGGTCTATAAATACAACCCTTCCACCTCTTTTAGAGGTCTCTTGCTCATTTGTTTAGCTGAGAAACACCTTTGAAGTGCAAGGGAGTGCAAGAGCCATAGTGAGGATTGAGATTTGCGAATCAAAGTTTGAGAATCCTCTCTAGTGACAAGAGTCTATCAAGTGTGCATCCATCTTCTCATTAGACTTGTTGTGGTCAAGTGAGAGTTCTAGCTTGTTACTCTTGGTGATCGCTATCACCTAGACGGTTTGGTGGTGGTTGGGAGTTCGGTGATCATCCGACGAGATTGTGGGTGACCCAACTCAAGTTGTGAGTGGTTTTGGGTGATTCGCCGCGACGGAGTGTCGAAGAATCAACCCGTAGAGAGCACTTGATCCTTGCGCGGATCAAGGGGGAGCTACACCCTTGCGCGGGTGCTCCAACGAGGACTAGTGGGGAGTGGCGACTCTCCGATACCTCGGCAAAACATCGCCGTGTTCCTATCCCTTACTTTCAAGCATTTACTTTCTTGCATTACTTTCTTTGCTTGATTACTTTCCTAGAATTGCCTTGCTAGTCTAGGATTGGAACTTAGGGTGCAAAACTTTTATCGGTAGAAACACAAGGAACACAAGTAGGCACTAGGGGTGAAGTTTGGCTTGTAGGATTTAATTCTTGCAATTAATTTAAAGAAAAGCCCAATTCACCCCCCCTCTTGGGCATCTTGATCCTTTCAGAGAGAATAGAGAGACTAGTTAAGAATGAAATTCTTCCTCTATTAGAGTTCTCAGACTTAGAACAATGTAGAGAATGTATTAAAGGAATATACATAAAGAAAATTAAAAGGACGCTAAACGAAGCACAAGAATTTTACAGATAATCCACACAAACATTTGTGGTACTTTTCCTGTGAAAAGTATGGATGGTTATGACTCGTTCATAACATTCACAGATGATTACTCCCGTTATGGCTATATTTATCCAATTAAAGAAAGAACAGAAGCGTTGGATAAATTTAAGATTTTTAAGGCTAAATTTAAAAATCAACATAATTTAAAGATTAAGTTGGTCCGGTCCGACCATGAGAGGGAGTACTATGGTCGGCATACCCCCATATGGCCAAGTTCCTGGACCCTTTGTAAGGTTTCTATAGGAGAATGACATAGTAGCCCAGTATTCTACACCGGACGAACCTCAGCAGAACGAAGTAGCTGAAAGGCCTAACCGTATCCTGTTGGATATGGTGCGTAGTATGATGAGTTACTCTAACTTGCCATTAAGTCTATGGATGGAGACGTTAAAAACTGCCATTCATATTCTCAATAGAGTATCAAGTAAGTCGATGTCCAAAAACACCGTATGAGTTATGGACAGAAAGAGTACCCTCACTAAAACACCTACGTGTGTGGGGGAGTCCTACTGAGACAAAAGTGTTTAACCCAAATATTGGAAAGTTAGATCCCAAAACAGTAAGTTGCCATTTTATTGGTTGCCCTTAAAAGTCAAAATATTTTCGTTTCTACTATCTAGACATATATGGAAAGTTTGTAGAAACGAGACATGTTGTTTTCTTAGAGGATAAAATGATGAGAGCGAGCATGGTAGCTCGAGAAATTGATCTTGAGGAGAAGGGGGTATGTGTGCCCACTCCGGTGATTCAGGAATCATTCTTTGAACTACCTATTCTTGTTACACCAACAGTGCGGAACACTGTAGTGCCAACACTTGTTGTCAGTTCTCCTGTGGCGACAATGAATGATGATGAGAAACTTGTCCCTCAGGATCCCATAGAAACTGATGCCACAGATAAGGGGGAGCAACAACTGCCTCAAATAGTAGATGTGCCAAATGTGGAGGCCCCGAGAAGGTCTCAAAGAGTTAGAAGATTAGATATTCCTGATGATTATGAGGTGTATAACACTGAAGAATTTCAAATGGAGGGTGATCCCACTTCATTTGAAGAAGCCATGAGAAGTGATAATTCATCAAAGTGGCTCGAGGCCACGGAAGATGAAATAAAGTCAGTGAGTACCAACAAATTTTGAGACTTAGAATCTATTCCTAAAGGAGCCAAGACAGTAGGCTGTAAATAGGTCTATAAGACAAAACATGACTCACAAGGGAATATTAAAAGGTTTAAAGCGTGACTTGTGGTAAAATGTTTCACACAAAGAGAAGGAATTGATTACAATGAGACGTTTTCTCTAGTCTCATGTAAGGATTATTTCAGAATTATAATGGCATTAGTGGCACACTACGATTTAGAGTTACATCAGATAGATATAAAAATGACATTCCTCAATGAGGATCTGGAGGAAAATATTTACATGGCACAACTGAAAGATTTTGTCATGGAAGGAAAAGAATGAATGGGATGCTGCCTAAAGAAATCGATTTATGAGTTAAAGCAAGCATCAAGACAGTGGTATTTGAAGTTTGACAGAATAATAAGTAATTTTGGGTTTAAAGAAAATATAAAGGGTAATTGTGTTTATGTAAAGTTTAAGAATGAAAACTATATCTTCCTAATCCTGTATGTTGACGATATTTTACTTGCTAGTAGTGATGTCAGTCTACTATTGGAGATAAAGAAGTTTTTATCCTTAAAATTTGATATGAAAGATCTTGGTGAAGCATCATTTGTTTTGGACATAGAAATTCATCGAGATTGAAGTAAAGGGGTATTAGAACTGTCACAAAAGGCATACATAGAAAAAGTTTTAAAGAAATTCAGTATGTATAAATGCAGTGTCTCACCTGCACTCATAGTCAAGGGTGACAGATATGGGGATTTTCAATGTCCTAAGAACCAATACGAGCTCGATCAAATGATAATGGTTCCATATGCTTCTGCTGTCGGAAGCCTTCAGTATGCTCAAGTGTGCACGCGCCCTGACTTAGCTTTTGTTATCGGGTTGCTTGGCAGATTTTAAAGTAATCCAGTGATTGAACACTGAAAATTAGTAAAGAAAGTCTTACGATATTTGCAAGGTACGAAAGACCTCATGTTGACGTATAGAAAATCAAATTCTTTCCAAATAGTGGGGTATTCGACTTTTGATTATGCGGGAGATGATAGAAAAATCATGTCAGGGTATGTGTTCACTCTTGTAGGAGGAGCTATTTCATGAAAAAGCTCAAAACAAATCGTCACTATATCATCCATAATGTATGCCAAGTTTGTAGTTTGTTATGAGGCAACGGGACAGATGAACTGGCTAAAGAAGTTCATACCGGTTTGAAGGTGGTCGACAACATACATAAACCACTAAAGTTATACTGCGATAATAATCCGGCAGTACAGTACGCTCACAACAATAGATTAAGTGGTGCTGCCAAACACATTGACATAAAGTATTATGTTATGAAGGATAAAGTCTGGGATCAAATTATAAATCTTGAGCATATAAGTACTGAAAAGATGCTCGCGGATCCGCTTAAAAAAACTTATCACCCAACATGTTCAGAGAACATGTAGCCGGCATGGGTTTAAGAGAAAGCCTTTAACTCCTGGACTATAAAGGGCCCAAAGTTAAAGTAACTGTTTCATATTAGAGATATGTATTGTAGTTGTCAAATCTATCGGCGATTGACCGTGATGATGAAACATGCTCTATGCACTTATCTGTGATGGAACAACTAAAGTGAAAAATTCTAAAGTCAAAGGTTAAAGTAAATATTGAGATCAAGGGAGAGAATGTTAGATCGATCTTCCAACCAAAGTGGCCCAACGGTCACTTGGGCCTTGACCTAGCGCCCTGATCTGGGGCGCCTAGCTCATCCATGGCTGGTGGGCCCCCATCGCACTACGCAATATAAAAGGGTGGGGGTCGGCGGCTCTCAGTACGAGGTTCACCGTGAGCCACTTTCCCCACCGACACAACCCTAATCCCGATCACAAGATAGGGGCGTAGCCAGTGGCGGAAGCACCGCTGCTGCCATTGCACTGCGTCAACCACTCTCCATGGCATCACCTTCTTCCCCGACCATCACTACCCGTGCGCAGACTGCATCACCGAACCAGCGATGGCCGCCTCCAGATCCAACTCCACCACGCCCGCCGCCAACTCAGATGGTCTGTGCATGCCACCTCTCTTCTCTCCTATCCCCTCTTCCTCTCTGTTATCTTCTTGTAGATCATGTTCTAGGAACTTTGAATCAAGAAATGCAAAGTAGTTCCTTACTGGTCTACCCTAATTGATAATTTATCTTAACAGGGTCGTCTTGCCACGCACTGCCACCGATGGATTCTTCATCAAGCTAGTCTGTCAAGCACCTTGTCATGACCCCGAGAGATATTGAGAAGGCGACGGCGGAAGCAGGCCTGGAAGCGGAGGTGTTTGGGATCCGGCAACAGGGAGGAAGGCCGTGGCTCACTGGTGGTGGACGGTGGACCCAGAAGCCGGAGTGAGTGACGAGTGGACCCGATCGAGTTAGGGAAGTCGGCGCTGTGTCGCCTATATAAGAGCAACTCCAACAGTTTTCCATCTCTCCTCCCCATCCTTGTTTTTTTTAGCAAATTGATAAAAATCACTCTCCAATAGTTTCCCATCCCTCCTCCCCATCTTTAGCAAGTTCGAAAAAACGAGTCCAGAGCGCGCATATATGCGCGTCGTTCGTCAACTACGCATCGCGGTTTCCTGCGCGCCGCCGGCCTGTTCCCGCGAACGGCAGGGCGTTTTCCCTCGCGCATGACCAATCCTGGCGTGGCCGGCATGATGCCTGCTCTGTTCCTTGTGATGTGACTGAGAAGATTGCTGCTACCTGCTACCTACTCGTGTCGGCAGATGAGACAGAGAAGATAGCGTCCTCTGCTCTTTGGCTCATAGGTGCTGGTACTCAATGTGAATAAGGCCCGGTTTAGTTTGCAAAAGATTTTGCAAAACGTCACATCGAATCTTTAGACACATGCATGAAGCATTAAATATAGATAAAAAATAAACTAATTACACAGTTTAGACGAAATGATCACAGTATATATGAAGATGAAATAAACAATGCACTGATTACACACTTGTTTATAAAATAGTATTTATTACAATTGAGTCAAAAACATAAACTGATCCTAATTTATTCTAATTAGGATGTGGGACCAAGTTTTGATTTTGGCAAGTGAAATATGACAAACTATTGGAGATGGGCTGTTTTTTTCCTCCCCATATCATTTTAGGAGTTGCCAAACACCAAGATATGAGAATCAAAAAATGAGAAACTGTTGGAGTTGCTCTAAGGGCCGAGAAGGCGAGAACGGCTTGTAACGAACGTCTGTTAACTGAAATCAAAACCGAACAGGAGTTCTTCCTCGCGGGCTCCTGCCGTGCCGCGCTGAAATTCCTCCGAATCCCTACCATTTCTTGCTAAATCTTCCCAGATTCTACCTCACCTATCTTAGTTCATCACACACCTGTGCTCGCCGGCGCGCAGCTGTGAGCTACCGCCGCCATGTTCATCGCGGCGTCGAAAATGGAGTGCCCAAAGCCCTCCGTCGTCGTTTCCGCGCTGATCCTCCTCGTCCTCGTGATGGCCGCCGAACCAGGGATCGCCTTGAAGCTGGAGCCGACAGGCACGAGCAGCCACATCCCGCCTATCCTCGACTGCGCTCCGGCCCCCGCGGGTGCGGCGCGCTCTAACAACCTCAGCGTGTTCCGCGGCAACGTCCTGGCGGTCCTCGGCGCGCTTCCGGCCGCCGCCGCGGCCGCGCCCTCGGGCTTCGTCGCCGCCGGAACGAGTCGGGGACTTGCGTGGCCAACCGCACCGCGGCAGAGTGCTCCCGGTGCCTGAACGAGTCGGCGCAAGTGGTCCCAGCGCTGAAGGAAGGGAGGCAGCTGTCGTTGCTCCACCGCGACGCGGTGGTGGTCATCGGCTACTCCTGCTACCTGCGCGTCCCGTTATTCCCTGCAACGACGCGGTGGGTGAGCTACGGTGAGCTCGCCAGTCCTCTCTTCCCCCTCTTTCCATATCTTTCCTGTCCTTAGAAACTGGCATCAGTGTGCGATGATGACGGAGCTTTTTGTCTCTGCAATCTGCAGCCGTGGAGCTTTTTGTCTTTGACGTGGTTGTGCTACTGCTCATCGAAGTAGGCGGCCTACTGTTTTGCATCCGCAGAGCCCGTCAGCTGCATGAGGTGGAGGTGGCCGCTGCGAATCATGCAGGTTGCCATGCCAGCAATGGAATTGAAGTGCATGCAGTCGATCCTAGTACTAATTATACTGTATATCCTAGTGCTTGAGCCTGTCTGCCAGAGGAAAACACAAGTGCTGAAAGCTCTACCTCTCAATATTGTTCAGCGTCAACAGTTTGCTTTTTTTTTTTCTTCAAACTGGAGGTATCCCCAATTTCCATTAGAAGTAACGGAAATACAGAGTTTGATAGACTGTTTATGAGAAGAGAAAAAGACAATCAAGATCACCCAGCTTACTAATACTCCCTAAGACACACAACCTCCAACCTGCTAAGAAGCAGCTACCAAAAGCAGCCCATCGGGCTAGCGTCAACAGTTTGCTGGTTCGATTTTTCCCTGCCCATGTTCTGATGTTCATGTGATTTTGATCTATCTGCGGTACTGGTAGCACCAAACATTAGTCACCACACGAGTCCACGATGCCTGCCCTGATGAGCTTGTTCAGTGCTTTGTCTAATTTTCTACTCCGCACGCAGTGAACAGGCAGAGGAGCCCGACGGCCATGATAGAATCGGCACATGAGTATCTTCATCCAACAGCTTAATTAGCTCATCCATCAGAACACTAGTTGTCAGTAAAGCTGGACGAAAAGCTCGCAACTCAATAGCTCGCTCGACTCGGATCGATAGTGGCTCGGCTCGGCTCGGCTCGTTTAATTTCTCAAACGAGCTGAGCAAGCATCCTAGCTCGTGTCTTAACGAGCCAGCTCGAGCCAGCTCGCGAGCCTAACGAGCCAAAGTTGTTGGCCTTAAACTTTTATTAGTGTTATATAACTTTATGTCTTACACTTTATAATTTGTTGATGATTGGACTTTGACTCTATAAATTTTAGATTAATTTGACTCTTTTTATTTTAAATGAATGTATGGATAATGGATGCATCATATATGGTATGGAGTATGAACCATAGACAATGTATGGTGTATAGTATTATAATATAATAGTACATATTATTTTTGTATGATTTATTAAGACTTATGAATGAACTAGTTTTATATTATTACCATTATCAAACTTTAGATAATACACATTAAATTTTTTATGTTTTAATATGGCTGGCCCGCGAGCCAAACGAGCCAGCTCGAGCTCGTAAACGAGCCGAGCCGAGCCGGCCTTCTGGCTCGTTAAGATAAATCTTAACGAGAGCCGAGCCAAACGAGCCGAGCTGGCTCGTTAGTCCAGCTTTAGTTGTCAGGCAAGGCAACCACACGCAGCCCAAGTGCCAACTAAGCCCATACCCTATGATACTTGCCAACCCAAAAGCCGTGCGTCGTTATTATGGCCCATCGACAGGAAGCTAAGGCCTACACGCAGTGCAAAGTTTAGAGTGCTCCAGCCCATTTGTCGTGCATAAAACTGAGGTAAATAAATCAATTTTACCTTCCTCAACTATTGTGATCGTCTGATTTTCCTCCCTAAACTATAAAATTCAGTTTTTTTAACCTTCATGAACTTTTAAAACCGTTTATTTTTGCACCTTAACTGGTTTTGCTGATGTATTGCCACATTAGAGGGTGTAAATCTGACTAATTTGAAAGTTCAAGGAGGTAAATCAGACTAGAAATAGTTTTTTTTAAATACAAAAAATTTATAAAAATAAAAATTAAAATTTTATACAATTTTTTACATAATAATGCAATTAAAAATCCTAAAGTTTAGATTAATCTTAAAAAATCATAGAAATTTTTTTTACCTTGAAAATTTACGCAACTAGTTTTAGATTCTCTCTAAAACCATACTCTATCTTAATGTGCCTAGCTTGAAATTGTTTCAATCTTGATGAACTCATTTGGGTGCTTGTTTGCTAGTAGAAGCTCTCATTACTTATTATAATAGTGGACCGTTCTACTAAGTAATTGTGTCAGCCTATGTGGCTACATGCACCCTATTGCACAAAAATACTATGTATCATCAAAGATTAAAATTTTCTTAGGATTTTTAATTGCATTATTTTTCTATGTGAAAATATTTAGATAGCTTTTTTAAAAAAAAAATAGTTACTTTTTGGATTTTTAAAAAATATTTCTAGTCCGGTTTACCTCCCTAAACTTTCAACTTTGTCTGATTTACCCCCCCTCTAATATGGCGTCAATCAGCAAAACAACTATCAAAACCACCTAATGTGAAAAAACAAACGGTTTTGAAAGTTGAGGAGGTTTAAAAAAGTGGTTTTATAGTTCATGGAGGAAAATAGGATGACCGTGATAGTTGAGGGAAGTAAATTATACGTTTTCCCTAAACACTAATCCATGCCAAAATTGTGGAGTATGTCATTGCCATATTTCATACTTCCCCCATCCCAAAATAAACACAATTTTTGTTTTTTAGAAATAAAACCTTTTTAAGTTTAACTAAAAATATATAAAATGGTATCAATATTTGTATCTTAAATGAATTTATTATAAAAAAATATTCAATGCTCAATCTAATAATACTTATTATATATCGTAAATAGTAGTATATATTTTATATATTTCATTAAACTTCAAAATATTTAACTCTTTAGGAATGGGATGTACATTTATTTTGGTATAGAGAGAGAGTGCGTACTTTTTTTTAAAAAAAAAAGTATCCTACGTGCATAACTAGCCCTGCGAAAAAGCAAAGCACTGCCCTATTGAGGTCAAATCCTCAAGCTCAAGGTAGCCGGCGCACCTACCCCAGACTTGTATGCACGCGCTTTAGAATCATATTCGTACAGTGTATAGACGTTCACTACTTTGATTTGTATTGGCTCCCCACCGTCAATGCAGTTCCGAGGGCCTATTTGATACACCTACCTAGTTATAAGATGGAGTTAAATGTGAATCTAAATTAACTAAGATCCGCTAACTAGTTGACTAATAACTAGCTGAAGGCTTAGTTAAAATATAGCCCACCTATAAGGTCTCGTGTTTGGATGTACTAGGATAAATTTTAGTTAAATAAAAAATTAGCTAAAATCAGTCATAGTGTCGAAGAGGCCCCTAATTCTTACGTGCACGTGGGAGAAAGCGATTAAGCGACGACGGCCTCCATACGAAGCTCGCGAGGGTCGGCCGGCCCTTCCAACATTCCCACGCGGCCGTGCTTAGCTTCATCGATCGGTTTACGCGTTCAGAGTTCGGAACCGTAGTGCATCCTCCTCCTACTTTGCGAAAATATGGCGAGATGCGGATGCCTCATGAGACAGGCACAAATTAAAGGAGAGGACGCCTATGGTTTGCCGCGAATACGTAACTAGTACGTAAGGTAGGAGTATATATAGGACATAGGTAGCCGTAGGGGCGTAGGGCTCACCAGTCACCACCAGGGTTGCCCAACCTTTTTTCAGTTCGATGAATCGATTGCCTTTGCCAGCAAGGTTGCAGGATGATTGTCGCGACGGATGAGCACCGGCGGTCAAAATCGATGAACCACGTGTCGTCCTGCGCTCATGGCTTACTCGACCACCCGATTCTGATCAAGGTTTTAAATCACCGGCTAAGGGTACGTAGCGGATGACCTTTAAAACAGTAATAACGGCGATTAAATAGAGATATAGCGGGATATAGCATATAGCGGGCTATAGCTCGTAGCTGGACCACAGCTATAGCCGGCTATATCTTCAGCTATAGCAGGAGATTTAAAACAATGATTCTGATGCTTTCTTGATGAAGCTGGTCTGTCAACCTCCAGTTACCTCGCCGCCGCCGCAGTGTATTCATCGCGGCGTCGAAGATGGAGTGCCCAATCAAGCCCTCCGTCGTTTCCGCGCTGATCATCCTCGTCTTCGTGGCGACCGCGGAACCAGGGATGGCGTTGAAGCTGGAGCCGACAGGTACGAGCAGCCACTTCCCGCCTCTCCTCGACTGCGCTCCGGCGCCCGCGGGTACGGGTGTGGCGCCCTCTTACAACCTCAGCGCATTCCGCGCCAACGTGATGTGGCTCCTCGGCACGCTTCCGCTGGCCGCCGCGGCTGCGCCCACGGGCTTCGCCGCCGCGCAGTCCGGCGAGGCCGCCGGCGGCGACCTTGCCTTTGCGCTCGCGTTCTGCTTCGGCTTCGGCGCGCGTCGCGGTTCCTCCCCTGACAACTGCCTGAAGTGCCTCTCCGCCGCCGCCATGGACGTCGCCGACGGATGCCACGGACGCCGCGGGGCCGTCTGGCGCGCCGGCTGCTTCCTCTCGTACGCGGACACCAACACGTCCACGCCCCGTGAAGACGCGTTTCGCGGCTGGTTCTACGACGACGACAGCGCCGACGGCGACGACACGCCGACCGCGGTGCCTGAACGAGTCGGCAAAAGTGGTTCCAGCGCTGAAGGAAGGGCGGAGGAAGAGGAAGGTGTCGTTGGTCCACGGTGATGCGGTGGTGGTCGTCGGCTACTCCTGCTACCTGCGCGTCCCGTTATTCCCTCCAATGCCGCGGTGGGAGACCTACGGTGAGCTCACTCGTTCTGTCTCGGTCTCTTTCTTGTCCAAGGAAGCAGGAAATCGGGGCGATGACGACGGTGCTCGTCCTTGCAGTTTTCGGAGCCTTCGCAGTCTTGGACGTGGTTGGGGTAGTACTCATCGAAGTACTGGGGCTTCTGTTCTGCATCGACGAAGCTCGGGAGTTTAATCCAGCATGAGGTGGCCGCTGCGGATCATGAAGTTTGCCAACAATGCCAGCGATGGAGTGGAAGTGCAGTCGATCCTACGTACTAATTAGACTGTGTATCCTAGTGCCTGAGCCTGTCTCTGCTAGAGGAAAACCCAAGTACTGAAAACTCTATCGATTTTTCTTCAGTGAACAGTTTGCTGGTTCGATTTTTCTCCGCTCATGTTCATGTGAGTTTGATCAGATTCGCCAAAAACAATGTGAGTTTGATCTAGCTGCGAGACTGGTAGCACCAATCAATCCACGATGCCTGGCCTGATGAACGTGTTCAGTGGTTTGTCTAATTTTCTTGAAGCAGAGTACTAACTGATCGAGGAACACGGGGGGTTCTATCTAGAATGTTCTTGAACTAATATATGCTACGAGTACGTGGTAATATAGTCGTATGCTCTTGGTGTCTTTGTTCAACTATGTTTGAGCTGCTTGCTCAGAATGTTAAAAGAGATGACTTTTCTCAACACAGGGTCAAGCCAGGACTATATTCCATTTATGGGCTTCTGGATTTACAGCAGTAAAAAAGGACCATAAAGCATATATAGCTGTAAAAAAGGACCATAAAGCATAGTTTTGAGAACAATATAATGTAGGTAATGGCATATATATACCAAGACATGGCTTATTTATTTAAGTAGTGCCACTAAGAGCAGGCGAACTGAACTGCATTGCTTGGCATGCTTCCTCACCGTCGCCCATCTCAGACATCAGACCATGTGACCTTCACCTCTCCAATGGTTCCATTGAGCCTGAGAGCCTTCCACACTCCCGGCGAAGCATTCAGGACGTTGTTGCGGCACGGGGGTCCGAAGCCGTGCTCCTCGTCGCAGCCGTTAACCGAGTCACACTCGTCGACGACCTTGGCCCGGACAGACCTCCCGTTCTTCGCTCTGATACGGATCTTCTTGTTGCAGCGGTTTGTGCCGTCGAGCCGCAGCCACCCGGAGGACAGTATGACCAGCCGTTCTTTGTTCAGGTGGGAGTTTCCATTATCAAATATGGTGAAAACCATGATAGCTGGTGTCTTGGCTGACACCGGAGGCGAGCAATTGAACTGCGGATAGTGCTTGCCTGCGACGCAGCAGCTGTCCGACCCCCTCTCTTTGGAGCAGTGTTCTCCCTTGCCACGGACGAAGCCAGTGGCATGGCAGGTTGCAGCAGAGGCCTCGTGAGAGGAGAAGCACAGGATCTGCAACACCAAGAGGGCAAACGCAGCCAGTAGTAGTCTAGCGTGAACCATATTTGGTATTTCTTCTATTGCCTTCGTAGCTGCCACGCAAGTTTAGGTTAGAGCTTGAGAAGGCTTGGAACTCTTGCTGAGTGGCTCAGAGTATGGAGTTTGTGTCGCTTAATATAGGGTGTGTTTAGTTTCTCATTTCATCCAAAAAATTTTGGGTTTTGACTCATCATTTTGCAGAATGGAACTAAACACCGTGCAAAAATTTTGGCAAAAAGGTATCCATTCTTCATTTTAGATTTTGGCCTCAAGAGACAAAAAAAAAGCCAAAAGTCCAAAAAGCTCTCACCCACCCTATGAAAAATTTGGCATTTTGGATGGAACTAAACACACCTATAAAAATTTTAACATTTTGCATTTCATCATTCCAAAGTAGTTGGCATTTTGCATTTTGCATTCTATGGGAAACTAAACACAGCCATAGTCTCTCTAGCAGCGCAAAATGTCGGGGATTTCTATGCCTCTTGCTTCATTTGACATTTGACATGCATGATGATGGCCCTTCGTTCTCTTGGTTTTTCACCTCATGGTTGCCTTGATCATCACACCTTTTTTTGTTTGTTCACGGCAGAAAGTTACATTGCCTGCCAAAGTTAAGTCCAATACTACTGCTGCTAGCTTCGGTATTAGTGATTCTTTTCCTCAAGTATAAACAGTACTTTGACATAATTTCAATAATATAAATATGATGCCCTTTTGATTCCTATAAAGCCCACCATGTTGTACCAGAAGGAAAAATGGAAAGAAATAAAACCTATATAGGCAAATGGAAAGCATGGTGAGTTCAGACTATTGTTGTAAAAAATGCTGACCATCCTTTATATGTTACTCGTATTATTAGTTCGTACATCAGTAATATGTACATAAACGGATTGATGGGGCGATTAGCAAAAGATAAACATTTGAGATCTGGAATTTTCCAATATGTGTGTCAATAATCCTTGCTAGGATTGAATATGCCCTTTTCCTGATATTTGTGTCAATAATCCTTGCTATGATCGAATATCAACCGTCTTTTTTTACTAACTTTTGTTCAGAGCAATTTGGGGGACCCTGCGTTTGTACAGATCTAGGTTGGTCATATAGTTCATCCTGGCATAGCATGGAGACACTGAGGAGATGACATGAGAGACATATATTGTGACGTTAATGACGATGCATTCCATGGTATAATATGGCCAAACGAGCCGCCCGGCACGGCACTGGCACTAGCACGGCTAGGCACGGCCCGACCATATATGGCTAACTAACCGTGCCGTGCCTGTTAGTGCCGCCGTGCCAAAGTACTGGCCCAGGCACGACACTAAGGCCAGTGACGTGCCATGCCCATTGGCACAACGGCACTGCAGTGCCAGTGCCGACACGGGCACTATAAGAGGATGACACCTTATTGCAATCAGAACAACATGAAGAATAACATGTACTTCACAGATACACCAAACTATTCAAACTTACATTCAAAACCAGATAATTTCACATACACAAGGAACAAAGTCACAAACACAGCCAGAGATAACAAAATAAAGGTTTATTAAGAGCTTTAGTGCAATGGCTGTCTCATTAAAAACCTGTCTAGACAAAACTCACCCTTGTGAGAAACCCTAGACAGGGAAAAAGAGTGCAGCCCAACTCTGAGAATTCAAAGTTCACTGTCCTTACAAAGTCCATGTCCACAATATTACAGTCCCATTACATAAATGATCTAAATTGCAACTGATCAAGATAAAGTTCTTCAAAAGCTTCTTCCAGCTCCTTGTCCTCCACATTGTGCTGCATCCTTGCCTCTGCTTCCCAGTCTTTGATGCGGGTGAGCATCTCCACCATCTCAGCCTTCAGCCTCCTCCGCCACTCCTCGATTATCCTGCCAGTCATACTAAAAGTCGACTCTGAAGATATGGTAGAAACAGGAACAGTTAAAATATCTTTAGCCATGATTGACAGAACTAGATAAGTGAGTTTGTGCTCATGCCACCAGTTCAACAGGTTAAAATCATCATCTAATTGGCTAACAGTGTCATGGTCCAAGTAGGAAACCAGTTCAGAAGTATTAGAAGAAGAAGAAGTTGCAGCATGCAGCAGGGCAGTTGCAGAGGTATGTCTAGACAGATTAAGAGTACCAGATAGAAGATGGATACCACATGTAGAATAATTTCCTTCATCATCATCATAAATCTCATACCAAACAGACCTTTTCTTACCAGACAGGTTAGGAGGGTCAGTCCTCCTCAACCTAACAGATCCAAATTTCTCATCATACTTGTTGTAAACATCAGTTAGTCGAGCTCTAGTGGCAAGCTGGTAAGTTTCATAGGATGTACTGGTAAGGCTACCCAACCTCCTCAGTACTCTGTTGAAACCTTTCATTTTAGCTCTAGGATTTAAGATGAATACAAAAGAATAAAGCAAAGGAATATCCCTCCAGTATTTATTATATTTGTCTATCATTGGTTGAATTACATGTCTGAGGTGACTGTCATTACCATAGTTTTTTAGGTGTATAGCAATCTTAACTAGATAATGAATCATAAGTGCATCTTAACTAGATAATGAATCATAAGTGCAGATGTAGGATAGTACACACCAGACAAAGCAACAGTAGCATCATAAAACAGTTCAAGAAATTTAAATACTTTTTGTCCAACAGCCCAATGTTCATCAGTTAAAAGTAACTGACCACCTTCACCCCTAGGATAGTGAGCATGCATGAAAGTAGTGAAAGGAGTCTGGTGAGAAAACAAATGCTTGAGCATCAGATATGTAGAATTCCACCTTACCTCCATGTCCAGCTAAAATTTCATAGGTCTAACACCAGTGGTAATACAATAACTTTTGTATGCAGCAATTCTCTGGTTAGATGAGTTCAGAAATGATATTGCAGTTCTAAATGTTTCAATCAAAGGCTGAAGAGCATTAAGGGCCTCCTTAACAATCAGATTTATGATATGACATGCACAACGCTGATGCATGAACAAAGTACTAACTGCATTATCAGTTTCATTTCTATCATTTCTATGATTATCAGCGGGTACCTTAATACCAAGATATTTAGACAGTACAGGCCTAAATGTATGCATGACAGAAACATTAGATGATGCATTATCCAAAGTAACAGCAAAGACCTTTTCAGTCAAACCATAATCAACAAGCACATATATAACCCTTTCAACAATGTTTTGTCCACTGTGGGACACATCAATAAGCACAAGACCAAGTACCCTCTTCTCTAGTTGTCAATCAGGATTTATGTAATAAGCAACCATACTAAGATAGTTCTCTTTGGCATTACCAGACCAAATGTCAGAGGTAAGACAAACACAATTTATAGCAGATGAACTAAGAGTCTCAACAAGCTTAGGCTTTTTATCAGTGAAGTATTTAACTATGTCTCTAGTGGTGGTTTGTCTAGAGACAGGAACAAACTTTGGATTATGAGCATTTCTAATGTAATCATAAAAAGCATCAGTTTCACCCATACAGATAGGCACATCAAGTCTAGAAACCAATCGAACCAGTTCAGTGTGAGCAACAATAGGACAATACTCCCAAGTATGCATACTACATCAGGATTAAAAGATATATGAGACTGAGTCATGCAAGTTTTCTCACGCCTCTTAGCACATTTATCCCTATGACGAGTGAGGTGACCAGTGCCACCACTAGAGAGAGCAGAGTACTGCTTATTGCAGTGGATGCAGCGAGTGGCATACCTGCTCTTCTTACCTTTGGGCCCTTTTTTGAACAACTTCTTGAAATCGAGCCACACAGCCGAGGTAGAAGGATGTCAGCGCTTGTCGTCGTTGTCGTCCTCTCCTTCTTCTTCTTCGCCCCCTGCTGCATCATTGCCGCCGCCATCAACTTCAATGGGATCCTCAACGTGATGGTGGAACAGCTCCGTAGCGTCCTCGCGCAGGTCATCGTCATCGTCATCTCCGGCCAGTCCGCACATCCGCCTCTCATCGTTGGCGCTGACCTCAATGGTTTCGTTGGAGGAGCAGGCCATCGTCACTCGTCAGCGCTCGGTTCCTCAACGGCTTCACACATAAACAAAGAATCAGTAGCAGATCTAGTTAGTGTTAGGGTTTACTGTACCTTTGCGTCCGGAGCACCAGGAACGCTGGCGACGTCGACGACGCTCGGATCCGGCCCTCTGGTTCCTCAACGGATGTGAATCAAGAGGGGATCTACAAGGAAGAAGTAGATTAGGAGAGGATCTACGAGGAACATATCAGGAGGGGAACAGACGAGACACATCAGGAGAGGAGGGGAGCAGAGCAGATCTTACCATCATCCGGAGCACTAGAGCTGCCGGGGGTCCAGCGAGGTCGACGCCGGTGACGACTGACGAGGAGGACTAGACAAGTACAGGAGGAGGCGACATCAAGAGGAGGCCATGCCGTGTGCTCGTGCCGGCCAGCAGTGGCTCCAGAGGCCACCGGAGTTTGAGAAGAAGAGAGGCGACACCGGAGGTGGAGGGAGAGTCACCGTCGCAGAGAGGAGAGCGAGTGAGCTGAGCGAGTGAGGAGAGGGAGGGGATGCAAATGAGCTAGGGTTTCAGTGGATACGGGGCGACGGGGGAGGCGTCGGCTTATATACTCCGGCGCTCCAACGGGCAGATCCAACGGTCGAGAGAGATCAAGGGGAGGGGATCAACGGCTCGCATTTCCAGGATTCGTGCCAAGGCCGTGCCATGCCTGGGCCGTGCTAGCGGGCCGAGGTGGCGTCCCAGGCACGACACTGCTGCCGGGCCGTGCCAGGCACGGGCACGAATCAGGCCGGGCCTGGGACGTGCTTTTTAGTGTTGTTCCTGTGCCGGCCCACCGTGTTAGTGCCATTTGGAAAAAAAAAATATATTCCATGGAGAGGCCAGGGATACAACGGTGCCACGCACATAAGATATGTTTCATCTGTAAATGTGACTTATGGGGAGCGTACTAAGCGTAGCTTAGCTGGTCGGTTTTTATGCCTCTTGCTTCATTTGACATTTGACATGCATGATGATGGCCCTTCGTTCTCTCGGTTTTTCATCTCATGGTTGCCTTGATCGTCACACCTTTTTTTGTCTGTGCACGGCAGAAAGTTACATTGCCTGCTAATGTTAAGTCCAATACTACTGCTGCTAGCTTCGGTATTAGTGATTCTTTTCCTCAAGTATAAACAGTACTTTGACATAATTTCAATAATATAAATATGATACCCTTTTGATTCCTATAAAGCCCACCATGTTGTACCAGAAGGAAAAATGGAAAGAACATATATAGGAAAATGGAAAGCATGGTGAGTTTAGACTATTGTTGTAAAAAATGCTGACCATCCTTTATATGTTACTCGTATTAATAGTTCGTACATCAGTAATATGTACATAAACGGATTGATGGGGCGATTAGCAAAAGATAAACATCTGAGATCTGGAATTTTCCAATATGTGTGTCAATAATCCTTGCTAGGATCGAATATGCCCTTTTCCTGATGGTTTATTTGTGTCAATAATCCTTGCTAGGATCGAATATCAACCGTCTTTTTTTACTAACTTTTGTTCAGAGCAATTTGGGGGACCCTGCGTTTGTACAGATCTATGTTGGTCGTATAGTTCATCCTGGCATAGCATGGAGACACTGAGGAGATGACATGAGAGCCACATATTGTGACGTTAATGACGATGCATTCCATGGAGAGGCCGGGGATACAACGGTGCCACGCAAACAAGATATGTTTCATCTGTAAATGTGACTTATGGGGAGCGTACTAAGCGTAGCTTAGCTGGTCGGTTTCTTTGTGGTGAAACTTTCTTTTTTTCATCTAGGTTCAATTACTCGACTTGACGTGGGTGTTGTATTATTCTTTCAATGGTAACTAATGTTCCTTCGGTGGTGCTTATAACTCATAAGGGTAGGGTATGCCTACCAGTTCAAACTCCTTTAGAGGTGCTCATAAAATTAAAGTTAGGGGATTGAGGTGCTCATAAGAGTAGGGTATGTTTGTCAATTCAGTCTTAGTCCTGCGAATTGCTTATAAGGGTAATATGTGAGTGTGTTTAGAGGGGTGAGTGTACACATATGTTTGAGTGTTTGTGTTGTACTGTGATTTGCAAAAAAAATATTCTTATGGGAAGAGTGTAACAACGAATCAAAAAATCAAGCAAATTCAAAACCTAATTTAAAACTCATTTAAACTGTAAATTTATTTTCTTTTTGGGCCAGCCTAGCTCCAGCCCAATTCCACACGTGTTGTAAATTCATGGTAGATGCCCACAATTGCTGCATTCGTAATTTTTTCTAATATATAGGCTAGACAAAGTATACCGAAGAAATTCCTGGTGTTCAACGTAAAGGCAAAGGTCTAGCTGCATCGATAACCAATCCTTTTTCACGATCGTGCCTAATCATGTTTCTCACTAAGGGAAAAAGAGTTACACGACGCATCTACGAGAAAACTCTTACATCACATATTACAAACCACCAAACCGGTGGTAAGCGATGTCGATTACAAATCCTATTGCTAAACTAAAATGGCGATACCGTTTTCTAGAACACATGAATAATATGTCACAATGTGATAGTATACACTGAATAATTATGCACAAATTATTTCGGGAGTGACATGAACTATAGGTGGGAAACGAACAGTGTGGTCGTACTTTTAGGAACGACGTCGACAAATACAAATGCAAGTGATGGTTTATTTAGTAGCTATTCCATCACGGCCAAGACTAGTAGCACAACTGGTCAGAAATCCCATGACACATGTGCATGCAAGTCGGAAGAACACACTTTATGCGTGTACTTCCTTCTCTTCACGCAGGAAGTTGGCTACTTCATTCATCAGCGTTTCACACGGCTCAGACATCAGACCAAGTGACCTTGACCTCACCGATGCCATCATCGAGTCCTAGCGCCTTCCACACCGCCGGCGACCCGTCGACGACGTTGGGAGGACACGGCGGCTCAAAATTGTGCTCCTTATCGCATCCGTTCACCGAGTCGCACTCGTCGACGACCTTGGCCAGCACGGAGCGCCCGTTACTGGCGGTGACCCGGACCATCTTGCCGCACCGGGGCGTGCCGTCGAGCCGCAGCCACCCGGAGGACAGCGCGACCACCTTCTCGCTGTCGTCGTGGTAGCTGTTGTCACACTCGCACGGCCCGCCGCCGTCCTGGCCCTCCTCGAAGCTGTTCACCGTCAGGATCGCCGGTGTCTCGGCGGACACGGGTGGCGAGCACCGGAACTGCGGGTAGCTTTCGCCATCGCGGCAGCAGTCGGAGCCGTGGATCCTCTTGCAGTTTCCGGCCCTGCCGGGGAGGACGCCGCTGGCTTGGCAGGTGCCCGCGGCGGCTGACCCCGGCTTGTGATGCTTGGTGGCTTCGGAGACGTGGGCGTGGAGGAACAGGCCGACCTGCAAGAGAGCAAACAACGCTAGCAGCTTCATGCTTGGTTGCTAAATGCTAGCTGCTGTGCTGAATTCGGATTGCACTGGGCACTCTTGCTGGTGACTCTGTGGTCTATGGGACCTACGGAGTAGTTGCTTTATATAGAGCTCAAGGATTCTGCTATGGCGTTCGTTTTAACTGGAAGCGTTAACACAGCCCCATTTAATTAATCACATTTCCTATTCCTCAATCGCCTGAAATCTAGTCTGGTGTTCAGGCGACGGCTCCTCCGTCGGATGGACTTGCCATCTGTGCGCTGGTATGGTTTTGTATTGGGTCCGATGTTTGTTATTGGGTCTGGAGAACCCACCCGCTAACACCGCCGTTCCTCTCTGGCCTCCCTCCCACTCTCCCAGGGACCTAGTCTCAGATCTACCCGCTCCTCTGTCCCCTCCGGCTCCCTGGCAGCCTCCCGCGCGTGGAGCACAGGCTGTGGTGGCGCTGGCGCATCCCCTTGTCCTTCCCTTCAGAACCACAGTGGCCCCCAGTGGAGGAGCGGCGCGCGCACGGGTCAGCGGCGTGTGGAGCAGTGCGCGCGGCAGTCATCCCCCAGCAGCGGCGGCTCCCTGGCGGTCGTCGCGGTGCGCTGAGCAGAGGGCCTCCAGTGACGCGCTCTTGTATGTGCCTGCTGCATCTCCTTCCTCCTTTTCCCTTGTTGCTGCATCACTTGTGTGTGTACTCGATCCCATTTCGTGATTGGGTGTTGATTTGGTCATCAATTGGTTGGAACCATATCTTGAGGATGGCACGGGGATGGAGATTTTTGCCAGTAAGGTTGGGATCCTTGTGGAAATGTATAGGGTTGTACTGTGTTTGTTCTTGCTGCTCCCCGCGTTAGTTAGGGTTTGGTTTGCTGGATTGTTGTACGCTCTAGCTAGTTGCAAATTTGGTTGGTCAATATCCCTCATGTGCATATCCAAGGATTTTCATCCGATGGCTTTTGCCTAATCATAAGAATTTATTGATTCTTGTTGTGCCGTGCAGCTTTTCCTCAAAAGGGAATTAGGAGAGGTCATGCCACTATTATTGGTACCTGCATGCTGCTATTCTTTGATGTCTACTGGAGAGTGGATATTAGAGTGATGCAGTAGGTTTAGTACAGTGTCAACACTATCTTCATTGTATCTATTCATTTCTGAATTTTCAGTTAATTGTAGATAAGATTGGAGTTATTCTGTATTGATACTAGTTTCTGAATTTGTTGTGCGGAGCAATGCAAGTGCCGGAGTGCAGGAATTAGCTAAAATTCGATTGTCTCGTTTGGGATTTAGGGGACTGAATTGAGTTCAGGTTGAACAAAGCGTCACAGATTGTTAAATCCATCGTGCATCATGTGCTAGCTGCTTGTCTTTCTGTTAAACATCCTGGATGTTCTCTTAATTTTTCTGTGTCCGACCTTTGATCCTATAACTCTGAACAAGTTCATACTTGCAGAGTTCAGAGTTTGACATTTTACTCTATCCTAAACAGGTTCTATTATCCTAGTTATGCTACACACTACAGTGAAATTCTAACTTTAGCACTTTGTCTATGCTCAAATGAGTAGCAAATTAAATGGATGATTACTTGCTCACTACAGAAATATATGACCTTAAACTAGCTAATGTATTAGTGTGTTTTTAGTCGTATCATTGAATTGATGTCAGCTTTTGTCTCAAAAAGTAAATTTCTATAGCATGTCCTATGTTGAAAGAGATTTCCTAATTTTCACTTTTCTTGAAGTATGCTAGTTTACTAGTTACTGGTGCTCTAGCTGCAATAATGTTCTGTTTTTGTTGATTACCCAAACTTGGTTTGCTTCGTTGTATTTGATCTGAATCATGTTATTTATGAGCATGAGAATAGTCAGACACTATAGGAAGACATGGTCTTTCCAGATTAAGTGTGTGGAAAGCTTAAAGTTGCAATGCATTTGTTTCAAACACTAGGATATATTACAGTGAGGTTGGAAACATATTGATTATAGTTATTTCTTTTTCGCCATCGGAGCATGTTTCGGCCATTGAAGTTTTGTTCTCAAGACACTCCTTTGCCGTAGTACACCATATCTGTATGGTGCTCCGTTTTTGTTGCTCATTTTGTTGGGGAGAAGTAAATGGTCGTTTTTTATTTGTTTGCTGAAAAAGAAGAATCTTGTGATGACATTGTTTTCTGTGGGAAAAAAACAGGAACCTGTCAAATCTGCTAGGAGGGGAGATCTTGCCGGCTATAGGGCAGCTCAAGAGCCTACCGTTCGTGTAAGTGGATGACTCGGAGAACCGTACAATTTCCTGCATCCGCCTGAGATTTTATGCATTTGATCTCTGTTTTTAATCCTACTCGACCTCATCTGATTTGACCACCCGTCACATGATGTGACATAGTTCCTTAGTACTATTTAATTATTTACTTTAAGCCAACACATCCTATATCTGGCTTGTTATTTGTATGCTAATGATTTCCTCGTGCAGGGATCTCAATCTGAACAAGCTCACAGGCCAAATCCCAGATGAGATTGGGGATTGTCTCCTTAAAATATTTGTATGTCCCTAAATGAAGCCAAGTCTTCTTTTATTGTGTTACTACCTTTTTGTTGTCGATTAGCCATTTTTAAATTGGTTTATGTTTTTTCTTGTCTCTGCAGGGTTTTGTCTAGAAACTTGCTGTATGTATACATCCCCTTCTCCATCTCCAAGCCCTAGCAGGCTGAGGACCTGAAAGCTCTAACTCTCTCTATTCATGTTTCCTGACTGCCTTTTACCAAGAGCTATGTCTTTTAAGATATGGTCACTTTTGCACCCACCTATACTTGGGGTATCTTAGTGGTTACAGTAAAAATGGGAGGCAGTTGCATATGCTGCATTCATCATGATTATCTTGTGTGATGCAGACATTTCTTATGGTACAAGAAATTTGTTTGTTTGTGGTTTGTGTCCTGCTAGCTACTCTTTTCTAGTGCTTTAGGATTTCTGGTACAAGAAATAAGATGCATCCACAATATGCTACTGCATTTTATAGTACTCTATTTCTACTATTAATATCTCCTATTGATGAAAACCAAACAAATAAAACATTCACTTACATAATTGCAATCACCAACAATGTAAATTGCAACTACTGGGCACTGCAATTATAGTTCTAAGCATGTGCAATTGATCCTTATTAGCCGTACCACCCCAACTTTCTATATTCTTGTTGCAGTATCTGAACTTGACTCTCTTTCTCTTTTGTTATGCAGAACATTCTGAGGGTAGGTAAAGGACAAGCTGACCAGTGCATCAGCGGATTCACAGCTATGGATGTCCCAGCACCTTGTGGCCCCCTCTGGTAAACTATGCACTGCTAAGCTCCTTATCCTGGCTCTCACGATTGTTAATCTTTGCGCGTAACGTTTAGCAGTTTGTTTTTAGTAATTTTTTGTGATTTGTGCTAACACATCTTTTCCTTTGTTTATTGTGATTTGTGCAAGCCTACACTAAATTTTTGTCCTTGTCCTTTCATAGAAAAAAATTGTTTCTTGTGATTTGTGCTAACACACCTTTTGCTTTGTTTATTGTGATTTGTGCAAGCCCACAGTAAATTTTTGTCCTTGTCCTTTTATAGAAAAATATTGTTTCTTGTGATTTGTGCTAACACACTTTTTCCTTTGTTTATTGTGATTTGTGCCAGCACACCAAATTTTTGTTCTTGTCCTTCGATAGAAAATTTTTTTCTTTTGATTTGTGCTAACACACATTTTCCTTTGTTTATTGTGATTTGTGCTAGCACACACCACATTTTAGTTCATTCCGTGTTTATTATGCTTCAGTGAGGACGTGGGAGTGGAGTTTTGTGAATGTTCAGACAGGAACATGACAGCAGGATTTCGTGGGGTTCGGATCTTGTGATGTTTATTGGTTGAGGTTGTTAGGTTATTGGTTTTTAATTTCAGTCCTCTAGTTATTACCCCTGCCATGCTGTTGTTTTTTCCCATTGGGATCTTGCTACTCTCTCTGTCAATCTGTGTAGCCTGCAGCTTCATCTCTGGCTTGGTCACTTGTTTTCTGTCATGTTCCAATCTGGTCACTGTAATTTTGTACTCTACTTAGCAATCAGCAGTATAGCTAAAACTGTAATTTATTTGGCCAGTATTAATGAATTGTTAGCATATACTCTAGATGCAAATTGCTGCAATGAGAGCAATGGGATGGAATTGGATGGAATCATGGCTTCCATGGGTTGGGTGAGTCTGCAGAAAGAGTTAAAGGATGCTGAATACCCTTTAGCTGCTATGTTGAAAGTAAGCCATGCCATTGGGTAATCGATGGAGAATCTTAGAAACTCACTGAACCCCACATCTTGTGTTGTTGTTTTTTTTTCTGAAAATTAAATGCCCTACTTCTCATTAACTGAAAGTATCTCAAAATAGATGAACTCTGCTGATCCAAAAGCTCAGATAGATAAAGGCATATGAATGTTGCAGTCATCATCTTCGGTGTTTTATATGTAGCTTAACCGTTTTTTTTTTCTAAAAATTGAATGGTGGCTGCTTGTGTTCATTAACCAAAAACACCAAAGTGTATATTTGAATGTGTTTTAGGAACAGTACCAACTGTGTATGGTAGAGATGATTTTTTCTATTTCTATTTCTTCTGGGACTCATAAGTAGATATTATTTTTTTTCTAGGAGGTACTTTGAGGTTCTTAGGCTTAGGTGTCATTATCTTCGATTTACTCTGGTTTTCAGGCCACTTGCTATTTCTTCTGTTATTTGCTTCTCTAACGGAGCAGCAACATCCCTTCAATGTTGTTCACCTCTGTTGTTTCATGCAATTAATATTCCGTTGTCACTGGATTTTGTTCTTTAGTTGGCATTTAAAAGACAGTAGCATTCATTTCAAGGGATGTTTCATTCACTTTATCAATTTGTGTTGTCCACTGTCTGTCACTTTGTTTCAGGCCGGTTATGTATCGTGTCCACTGTCCATCTGTCAGTCTATAAGCATACAGTAAAAGTAAATATTATGCTAAGACTAGTACATGCAACTAATTCACACCTTTTTGTTTTAGGCTGGTTATCTGTTGTATCCACTGTCTAGCACACTTGTATCAGTCTATAACATGTAGTAAAAGTAATATTAGACTAAGACTAGTACTTATAACTAATAACACATTTTGTTTTAGACAGATCTATCTGTCTGTATAAGCATGCTGTAAAAGTAATATGTAACTGCACACATGTTCACCCCTCCATCTGTCAGTCTATATAATGCTATTTACAGCATTGTTATGATATCTTGTGTAGTCTGCATAGTTAGTAATTTTTTTTCATGTTCTGTTGGCTTTCATGGCCTTCATGGTATCTTGCTGACCTCTTCTTTCCAGTTTGTTATGATATACACTTATTCGATCGATAATATTTGTGGCTTCCAAGAAGCTAAATATATTGTATTTTGAAGTTGATTGTATGAATATGCATGGTCTGCCAGATAGCTTATTAGTACACAATTGTCTGCTACCTAGCTTAGTACTACCCCTTGTGAGAATTTTACGATACTCTGAGTAGTATCAAGCTTCTGAATTTAGCACATGATTGTCTGCTATCTAGCTTACATTTGCTACAACTTGTGTGAATATGTAAAGTCTAAATTCTTATAGCAGATTGGAACTTAAATGGTCTTGTTTCTAGTGAACAGAATACTTATAGCAGATTAGTGAGTCAAGGTCTATTCGCGCTAATTTGCATCTGTGACTCTGACTCTGCAGATTTCTGTCAGAGAATAGCAGCAAATCCAATTAAATGGTGCTATTAACAAACTCCACTGGATCAGAAAATGACATCTCTTGTTTTCTTTGTTTTTCTCCTCTGTCCTCTTACTTTTGCTCTTGTTCTGTTGCTCTAAGCAGGTGGCTTCCATCCCATCCTAATCCCAGTGCGCCTGGGACTAGGTATTTATGGGAAATCTGTGCCGGTTTGTGAGAGAAGAGCCTGATTGGATTGTGTGCCTATTGTTTTATCTCCTAGGTTGTCTAGGACCTCATACTGGTCAATCTGAGGGCTAATCTTTAGATTACTGCTCCCCCCACCCCGCCCCCTCGGTTCCAGCTTTAGATCTTTTTTCAAACCTGCTGCACATCTATAGGCTGTGAAAGAATACTCTAAACAGCTAAGAGTTGATGCTTGCATAAAATTGTTTGAACAATTCAAATCTTATGAGGGCCTCTACTTTTTCTTGTGATCTGAAATATGTTTTGTTCTACAAACTAGAGTACCATTCCTTGCTATACCACTGAACTATGTGATCCTATTTTTCTACTACATAGTTGTTGAAGTGACCAAACAAATAAAAGATCCCGTTACTTAATTGCAGTCAGCAGCAATTTAAATTGCAAGTATCGGGCACTGCAATTGTAGTTTTGAGTATATGCAATATGCTGGTGTGAACCATTTGCCTCGTCGTTTTATTATTTTTCTGCTAGCTGATCTCAGTGGCTGTTGGTTTTGCATTTTCTGCAGTCTTATATAGAATGGTGTGCTGAATTATAGAGACTACACATATCATGTGTTCGGAATAGCACCTGCAGGTTATTACAGTTGTCACAAATGAAACGTCTAAAAGAAACCTCAATGCATCAGATTGGAACAAGAAAACCTTATTTTCAGACTGCCAATTTGATTTTGTACCCAGAATTTGCTAAGTGTTACTATGTATCCTTCACCTTTTTGATGGATTGTTTTCTCATTTCACATTGGACTAATAAGTCATATTGTCTTTTGCTAGGCTGTAAACAATGTAAATAGCATTATTGAACCAGCAATTGTTGGAAAGGTATGTATCTCAATTCTAAAGTTACATGATTTCAATGATGTGATATCTCAATTCTAAAGTTACTTGATTTTTATGATGTGATACCCAAAACACATGATAGCTATCTTACTAGTGAATTATGCTTCAGGACCCCACTGAGAAGGTTGAGATTGATAACTTCATGGTCCAACAGCTTGATGGAACCTCCAACGAATGGGGCTGGTGTAAACAGAAGGTATCATGGAGTTGATACTTATGTTCCTAAACTTTGAATCTATCTTGCACTGTTTGTACCGATTTCCTTTGATGTAAAGCTTGGAGCAAATGCCATTCTTGCGGTTTCACTTGCTGTGTGCAAAGCTGGAGCTATTGTGAAGAAGAGTCCTCTTTACCAGGTCTGTCACACCACTATGATTTTTTTATGTTGTTTTTTCTCTGTTGGTTGAGGATGTGACGATGAGGGTTATATCATTTTCCCAACAAGGACCACGAGCTATCTGTATTCTCTCAGCAAATGGTGTGATACACTTCATCAGCCTGATTCCTCTGGTGGCACGGTAACTTATGAGGTTAGCCATGCATGATACTTTCACTCCCTTCATGGATTGACGCACAAAAGTTCTTACTGCACGCATGGTTTCATATGCATGTTTGTGTGGCTGGGGTGATACTTTTTTTTTGTGCTAACACATCTAAAACTTTGTCATTTGTGATTTACGGAAGCACACACCTCATATTTTGTCCTATTTTTTTGCATAGAAAAAATTGTTTCTTGTCATTTATCCACATCCCAAGCCTTTGTTATTTGTGATATGTGGAAACACATACCTCTTATTTTGTTCTTGTCTTTCCATAGTGAAAAATTGTCACTTGTAGTCTGTGATTGTGTATGTTAATTGTCACTTGTTAAGGCACACTCCTTTTGTTAATTGTGACTTGTTAAATTGGCAGCTTGTAGGATTGTCCTTTTTAGTGAATGGATCGGGAGCTGTAGTTTGTGTTGCGTGTGGATGCATGGTGTCACAACAAATCTACTTGGATTTTTGGACATCCCATTAAAATGGTGCTATTAACAAACTTCACTGGATTTAGAAAATGACATCTCTCCACTCGACTCTTTCTCTTTTGTTATGCAGAACATTCTGAGGGTAGGTAAAGGACAAGCTGGCCAGTGCAGCAGATTCACAACTATGGATGTCCCAGCACCTTGTGGTGCCCTTTGGTAAACTATGCACCGTTAAGCTCCTTATCTAAGAACTCGTGTTTATTATCACTATAAGTAATGGTACACTTCAATTGTACTAGCAGGCTCCTTATTCATGAGCTAGAGTTTGTATTTATAGAGAAGTGTGTTTCTGTTTTTATCTGATGATTATTGCACACATTTTATGCTAAAATTGCAGGTTTCATTAGATGCAATTTCTATAGGTGTAATGTGTAATTTCTGGTGGCTGAGAATAAAAAACCCATTTCTCTTTTGGATCATGGATGACAGAAATGGTGTTAGAGTAGATGATAGAGAAGCTACATGGTAGGTTAGGCGTCCACCAATAACCTTTTTATGTGTCTAGACAACAGAAGCGCAGTCGGTAATTCGTGAGCTGTTCCATCAAAATGAATATCAATGGCCTGCTGGACATTGATATATGATATCTATATATCCAGAGATGGGCATACCTCTCAGGGGGTGTCTGAATCAGGGAAGTTGCTCCTGACACTAATTTTAGGACTTCACTTCAGATTTGGATAAAATCCTAGTGTGATTGAAATCCCACCTTCCTAGTCAGGCCCTAAATAAAATGATTCTGTAATTTACTACTCCCTGTGTTCATAAATGTATGCATTCCTAACATTTAAAGGTTGCCACAAATGTATGCATTTTTTCCTAATTTATGCACCCTCTCCCTCACCATTTAATGGATGGCTTGATGCCTGCCATTTATAGCCTTGGTTATATGAAAAGGCAGGTGTTAATTGTGTGATTGAGGTGCAGCATAATCATTTACCATCTGGTTTAATCTATCCTCAAAATCATATAAATGCTTACATTTGTGGGAGATTTTGCGCAAGCAGGGTTCCAGCAGCACCTGTGCCTCTTCTACGGCGATGCCAACACCGACGTGCTGTTCATGGGGCAACAGGAGACCAAGGCCAAGAGCAAATGAACAAGGAGGCGGCGGCCACCATGGCCATGCTTTTCGGCTAAAATGCAAGTTATTGCTTTCTCAATGTAATTCCACTTGATCTATTTCTTTCTTGTAGCAGGAGTTTAGGTAGGATAAATTTTTATATTTTTGGCTCACTATGTAAAGTCCAATTCAATGGGAAGAAATAAGCCCATGTTTATTCATGTGGTACACCTCCAGGAAGCTTACTGGGTTTTTTGACCCGTTAAGGACTATATATATGTTTTGGGTTTGGTTGTGGACCCGTTTCGTCTCTTTGTGAACAGAAACTAGTGCGTACAGATTGACCTGGTTAACGGGTTTATTTTTGGCGGGCCCGTTAAGGGATAGCAGTGTAGTGATGGGTATTTTCGGACCCGTTATGAAAGCTGGCGTACAGATACAACAAGGACAGAACCTGAGCGTTGGATGAAGATCTGATGGCTGTAGTTGTCGCCTGGGATTTTTCCTAAATCCCAGGCGACTGGGATATAGCAAGTCCCTTAATTAATTCCTCGGTTTTGCATCCCCCTATGTTGTTTGATTGGTTGGTTTACAGTAGACTGTGATTTTGGATGGTGAAAGGTAGAAAATTTTTCTATGCGACAGCGCCGCAAAACGGTCCTATGCAGCACCCAATAATCTGTCGACACGTGTACCCGTGCCCCACTAGATGCCGGGCCATTATCTGCGTGGAAGGCTGATGAGCCGAGGCGCATGCAGCAGACAGATGAGCAGAGCCTATCGAGGACACGCGTCAGCCATCAATTGGGTATCGCACGGGACCGTTTTGCGATGCCATCGCATAAAATTTTTTTTCCACGAAAGAAGGCCCTGTTCATCTGCCTTATAATCCGTCTTATTTAGCTTATTTTTTTCAGCCGGAACAGTATTTTTCTCTCACAAAAAATCAGCCAACAATGTTTTTCAGCCGGCTTATAATTCCAGCCGAACGGCTCCTATGTGTGCTTTGAACGCTCGTGTATTGGTCAAGGCTATCTCAGTTTTTTTTCTTTGCACGAGGGCTATTATATTGTTTTTTTTCGACGAAAGAAGAATTATAATATATGATAGCTGGGTACATCAATATGTTATAAGCGCTCTGGATTACAAAATAGTACCCACACTGTGAATAACACAACTCAAAACCCAACCTGTTAGATGCTTTGTAATATGGATGACCACACTGGCAAACGCTCGGCAAATGGCCTGAGAACAAATGCCCAACGAACGACGGTCAACATTCCTGTAGGCGGAATTGAGGAACTTCTTCTTTCTAATATGTTCCTTCTTCTTTTTGCCATCGAAGAGTGAGGAAGACTGATCTGAAAATTATTCTCCCTGGTCCTTCATCGTGGTCAGATCTAATCACAACAAAACGGAAAAGCAATTAGAGAAAATTATTACATGGCGGCGACATCATCTCCTTCTTGATGTCGCCGTTCGAAATCAAAAGTCTTCACGTCGTCATGTCGAAGAAGATGCTGACGCCAAAGTTGTCACCCTCATCTTCAACGGAGCCGTCAAGGAGAAGACGATTCCACCATTTTCCTTCACCGTTGCCGGAGAGGAGGAGAAGGAGATAAAACTCCAATACTAAGAAATTTGGCATGGAGAGACACTAACCCTAATAACTCAATCTACTAGAGAAAAAGAAAAACTTATTAAAAACAATGGATGTTCACTCCCTTCAGCCCCCGACGAGATGCCGGAGGAGAAGAGAGGGGGACAACGGTGGTGGACGGCAGGGGCGGCGGCGGCAGCGACGGCGCTAGGGCAGAGTCGCAGGGCTATTATATTGTTGAAATACTCCTATAATAAACAACTTTTTTGTTGCAAGCAATCACGTCCCTTGTCTTGTCTGAATGTCCGAGGGAATGAGATTCGAAGGGAGATAACACTTTGATCGCCCAAGACAGGTGAATCCAAGTACCGTCTCTTATCCGTGCGAGGATGTAGGAATCCAAGTTAGCCCATTTGTCTTCTCCGCCAGCTCCTTCGGTGACCCGTTTCCAATTTTGGCCCGCGCCAGCTGTCCCAAGTGGGGTTTTTTTTTTCTGTGAAAGTCTCTATGCCAGTCAGTGTATGGCGTACCAATTAACCAAGGTAATTTACCTCGCTTTAAGGTTCAGCGTTTTGGAGTTTACCAGTGAGAGAGAGAGGCAACCGATCAGGGGCTACAAACATTATTTAAGCAAAAACAAAATGGCGTGGGCAAAAATTCGTGGAGGAGATCTCAAGCAGCCTGGTCGGTATATTACATTTGCGTGGCCAGGAAGTTCTCTGGCTTAAAATAAGGCTAACTTTATGTATTATCTTAGTATTTGCACGACAAAGGGAGGCTCCACGTTGTCCGATATATGGCCCCGGGTATCTTCACTGCCCGTGTACCCGATCATCCATGCCTGTCCCAGGTTGAATACGACGAGGAATCACTATGGGAATCTCAGTATGAGCCGTTTAGTAGAAAAAATTTATACTAATTAAATGCTAAAACACTAGGAGAAGTCTAAAATTCTGGTGGTGAATGACCCCACATAGGCCGGGCAAATCCAAGCTTGGAGATCAATTCATTTTGCAGATATCCGGCACCATCATAACTAGGTGATAGGTAAGAATCATTTTGTTATGATTTCCAGGTAACAAATTAGGAAACACATATGTTAGTCGGATGGATCTAATGTGACCCTACCCTGCATACTATATAAAGAGGGGTAGGGGCCTCCCAATCGGGATCCATCTTCTACATTCTAGCGCATAGCTACAAGCAGCAGCCCCTATAACCGAGTATACGAATAGAGAGAGAAGGTACTTCAAACTGGACGTAGGGCACACGTGCCTAAACCAGAATAATCCCTGTGTCTTGTGTGCTACCCATTTGATTCCCTGTATGCAAATACGTTGCTAGGTATTGCCGGAGCTAATTCTTCTGATAGTTGGTGCGCCAGGTAGGGATCTTTTGTGTATAGATTTATTGTGTTTCAGATGGGCCTCATATTCAAGTTCAACGATGACGTGGAGAAGATGCTGCCGGTGAAAACATCCCATTCGGCAACCTGGACTTCATCGCCGATCAACTGGGGAACCTGCGCCTGTAGGAACCTGAATCGCCCGCGCAGAGGAGTAGCCACCCTCGGTCCGCGCATTCGTTGCCGAACTAGAGGAAGTGTGGATGAAGGGCCGCTCGCTCTCGCCCGCCATCTGAGCTGGTACAGCTGCGACGTCTTCGCTGAAGTCGGTCAAGAGCACGGAATCGACGTGGCTTTCTAGGTCTGGAAGGATCTAGACTGGCCCCCGAGGCAGATCCATCACTGCTGTCCAACCACGTCCTCCATGGTTTTCCAACCGGGCTAAGGAACGCGGCAGCGACGTATTCAAGCTGCTTCGACAAGCCACAGTGGTACCCACCAAACCTCGTAATGAGGAATCTGAAGACCATGACTCAGATCGATCTGACTGGTCATGCAGTAACAACGACTTTGACCCCCGGTTCATCGGAGTGATCATCCGCAACCTCAGTGAGGAAGACACCAAGCAGGAAGAGTCGGCCAGTGCCAATAGTGACACCGGCAATCTCAGGATCGATCCATCCAACCTCAGCATCCCCACCGAGTTCCATTGGTTCCTCAACAGCTGTGACCAAATCCTTCTCGAGTACACTGAATCGAAGGAGAAGGAGGATGACAACGGCCTCTCGCATCTACGCGAATGCTACATGAACACTGCCGATCGCAACCCCCACCGGGAGGAGAATGCGCACCCCAGATCAATCTCCTCGTGGCAACATCGACTATAAAAGCTGAGCCCTCATGTCGATCCGCCTCCATCACGCCCCCTTCGCAGCAACCGTCTCGCCCTAGGGCATCACCACCGCCCGAAACCCTAGCACCGCCGCCTTTGCCTCAATCCGGGCCGCCGCTGTTTCTGTGACGTCGTGGGCCCTTTGCCTCTCTGCGGAAGATGGTAAGGAGACTGCCATCACTGGCCATGCCCCCTCTGCCCCTCTCTCCTCCATGCCGTCGATCCTAACCCCGATCCCTCTGCCAAGTTCGCCATCTCCTCCTCCCTCTTCTATGTTTTTCCATTGACCAGTGATGCTCGGAGTCGCCGTTTTGACAAAAACTGGCAAGGTCCGGTCATGGTGCCGCCATCCCAGCTTGACGTCGCCGACCGCCATCTCCCTCCTTTTCCTTCCACCGTCTGGATCACGATCTACAGCTCAGATTCCCTCAAAAAAAGATCTACAGCTCAGATCACTGGTTGACCCGGTCAATACTAGTGGAGCATCTCCAGCAGGGTATTACCTAAAACAGACCCCCACTTCTCTATTTAGGTAGCCACCCATTTTGATACTACCCATATTTCGTTGTTTTTTCTAACAACACTACCTAAAATAGACCCACAAATCCATCCTAGTAGAGAATGACATGTGGGGCCCACATGTCATCCTCTATCAGCTTCTTCTTCCCTGCATGCACGGAGCAGAGCTAGCACGGGTAAGGTCGGCCGCGCCCGGGGAAGGGCGGACGCCGACGGGGAGGGGCGCGCCTAGGGAAGTGCAAACGGTGACGGGGAGGGGCGTGCCGCACCCGGGGAAGCGGCCACCGGGACCGGGAGCCAGAGGGAGAAGACGCAGCGTCGGTGGGGAGAGGAGAGGCAGCCAGCTGTTGACGGTAGTTAACTATCAATTTTAACCGTCAACTCGACCAAGAAAATGCTATAAAAAGAATCACCAATACAGACTAGGGGTTTAGCTGACAGAATTTCACGAGTTTTGGTGAATCTGTGTTTTGCAAAGATTAAACAGGAAAATAACTAAAGATGACCCACATGTTATATTTACATAGAGATAAAAAGGCTACGTATACAAAAGAAGAATCTAGAAGACACGAGAATGCATTGGACCGAAGGAGGGGCCCACCTGTCACCAGGGCAGGGCGGCCGCCCTGGCCCCTAGGGCGCCCGCCCTGGTGTCCCCACCTTTGAGCCTCTACTTGCTAGGTCGGTTTCCCACCGTCATTGAGGTCCAATCTCAATCGTTGATTCAAGTCGGTTTGATCCAAAGGTTGACGTTCATCCAAAGGGGCTATATAAGCAAGGTCCCTAGCCCCTGGGTCAGAACAATCCTTAATTCATAATTCATTATTTCTAATCAGGATCAGCCTGAGAGAGGTCCCTTGAATAGATCTTCTCTCTAGAGCCTAGCATTCAAGAGAGTTTAGCTTTATAGTCTCTATGTGAGATTAGAGTTTTTCTTTAGATTGAGAGAGATAGAGTGGACGGAAGAGTTGGAGGAAGCTCGGCCTGTCGGTGTCTCCTCTCCGGCTTGTACCTGCGGGATCAAGTCTCCTTAACACGGAGCTTGCTTTTGAGATTCTTCGGTAATTTAACTTCTAATACTAGTAAGCACATTATTATTACTGTTCTTTGGTTTGTGAGTTTACTTTATTCTCTTCGCGTAGAGTTTAGAGTAATCATCCATAGTGTAAGTGTGGTGTTTGGGCTCGGGTACTCGTAGATATCCCCTAACTGTCCGGATCGGTGGTAGATTGTGGGGGTGACTCATATAGCCTCGTTGATCCTTCGGAGCCTCCTCCCGTCATTAGGTTTGGTAGAACCTGTGTGCTAGGGTTAAGCATCATATGTGGTGTCTTCTCTCTAAGTACGTCCCCATTAGAACAGTGATCGCATAGCTTGCCAAAGGTTAGAACTAGGGTGCCGTAGCAGTCTTCTCTATATCCCTTATATCTCAGAACTTGTTTGCAGCTCAGGGGTTTAGCATAGACTTGGTTAGTTATCGCACGTTTTCTCTTTGCGGATAAATAAATAACGATATTCTAGAAATATCTCCCGGGTGAAGTGCTCCCCGATATCCGATCACTTGCGGATTATTTCTCTTTGATTCTTCTGTGTGCGTAATAAATATCAACACCAGCTTGGTGCTCAACAGTGGCCACCGCGCCCGCTACCTGCCGTGCCGGGGGCAGCGGGATCTGGGCTAGCCGGGGCGGAGGATGCGCCACCGGTGTCCGGGCGAACGCCGGTGGCTGGCCGGCGGACACGTTGAAGGAAGAAGCGGCCGTGGAAAGGATGAAGCAACCGCGGTGGATGAGTCGCAGGTTGCGGCGGACGAGCAGGGGAAGAGACACGTGGTCCAGAATTTGGGTAGTCGAGTAGGGGACCAACAGGAATGGGTAGTGGGAGAGGAAAAAATAGGAGGCCAACAAATTTTAGGATCTAGTAGGGGACTGCTGGAGTTGATTTTTTTTTACCTCAACTACCTAAATTGAGAGTAAGGGTCAAATGGGGGATGCTGCTAGAGTTGCTCTAACAAATCCTATTGCTAAATGACGATAGCCTTTTCTAGAACACATGAATAATATGTCACAATGTGATAGTATACACTGAATAATTATGGCATGAACTATATATGAGGGAAACGAACAGTCGTGTCGTACTTTTAGGAAGGACGTCGAGAAATACTAACTGATGGTTTATTTAGTAGCTATATTCCATCACGGCCAAGACTAGTAGCATAACTGGTCACAAATCCCATGACACAGATGCATGAGAGTCAGAAGAACACACTCCTACGCGTGCAGTACTTCTTTCACTTCACGCAGCAGGTTAGCTACTTCAGCGTTTCACGGCTCAGGCATCAGACCAAGTGACCTTGACCTCACCGATTTTATCATCGAGTCCCAGCGCCTTCCACACCGCCGGCGACCCGTCGACGACGTTGGGAGGACACGGCGGTTCAAAGTTGTGCTCCTCATCGCATCCGTTCACCGAGTCGCACTCGTCGACGACCTTGGCCAGCACGGAGCGGCCGTTACTGGCGGTGACCCGGACCATCTTGCCACACCGTTTCGTGCCGTCGAGCCGCAGCCACCCGGAGGACAGCGCGACCACCTTCTCGTCGTCCCCGTGGAACCGGTTGTCACACTCGGACGGGCCGCCGCCGTCCTGGCCCTTCCTGAAGCTGTTCACCGTCAGGATCGCCGGCGTCTTGGCGGACACTGGGGGCGAGCACCGGAACTGCGGGTAGCTTTCGCCTGCTTGGCAGCACTCCGAGTCGTGGATCCTCTTGCAGTTTCCGGCCTTGCCGTGGAGGACGCCGCTGGCTTTGCAGGTGCCCGTGGCTGCTGACCCCGGCTTGTGATGCTTTTTGGCTTCGGAGACGTGGGCGTTGAGGAGCAGGACCTGCAAGAGGGCAAGCAACACTAGCGGCTTCATGCTGGCCATGCTTGGTTGCTAGCTGCTGTGCTGAATTAACTGTTATTGCACTGGACTCTTGCTGGTGAGTGGTGATTGTGGTCTATGGGACCTGGTTGCTTTATATAGAGCTCAAGGAATCTGCTACGGCGTTCGTTTTAACCGGAAGCGTTAACACAGCCCGATTAATTCCTTGGTTTTGCATCCCCCTATGTTGTTTGATTGGTTGGTTTACAGTAGACTGTGATTTTTGAAGGTGAAAGACTATACGTACTTTTGAACTCTCGTGTACTGATCAAAGCTATCTTTTTTTTTTGTGGGTGGGTGGGGGGGGGGGGGTTCTGTACACCAGGACTGTTATTGTTGAAATACTCCTATAACGAACAACTTTTTTGTTGCAAGCAATCACGTCCCTTGGTCTTGTCTGAATGTCCGAGTGAATGAGATTAAGGTATATACACTTTGATCGCTCAAGACAAGTGAATCCAAGTACCGTCTCTTATCCGTGCGAGGATGTAGGAAACCAAGTTTGCCCATTTGTCTTCTCCCCCAGCTCCTTCGGTGGCCCGTTTCCAATTTTGGCCTGCGCCAGCTGTCCCAAGTGTGTGTGTGTGTGTTTGCTGTGAAAGTCTCTATGCCAGTCAGTGTATGGCGTGCCAATTAACCAAAGGTAATTACCTCGCTTTAAGGTTCAGCGTTTTGGAGTTTACCAGAGAGAGCGAGAGGCAACCGATCAGGGGCGGCAAAAATTATTTGAGAAAAAAATGGCGTTCGTTTTAACTGGAAGCCTTAACACTCTTCTTTGGTTTTGCATCCCCCTACGTTGTTTGATTGGTTGGTTTACAGTAGACTGTGATTTTGGGCGGTGAAAAACTATACGTACTTTGAACGCTCGTGTATTGGTCAAGGCTATATTTTTTTTTCTTGTCTGTGCATGAGGAATATTATTGTTGAAACATAATGAACAATTTTTGTGTGTATGTGTCGTTTGTGCATATTTGTGAACTCCATTTGTTGTTCGTCCGAATTCTGACTCGAGTATGTACGTTGTTTCATCCGCAAACAGAGATGAAGATGCAGGTGCCGTACACACACAAAACTGGTGCAGCGAACAATATTGTTCAACACATCTAATTGAAATCGCGTAGAAGCTTTCATAGTGTTGCAAGCAATCACGTCCCTTGTCTTTGTCTGAACGTCCGAGTGAATGAGATTCCAAGGAAGACATGTGAATCCAAGTACCGTCTCTTATCCGTGCGACTGTGCGAGGATCTAGGAATCCAAGTTAGCTCATTTGTCTTCTCCCCCAGCTCCTTCGGTGACCCGTTTCCAATTTTGGCCTGCGCCAGCTGTCCCAAGTGTTCTCTTTGTTTTTTTGCTGTGGAAGTCTCAATGGCGTACCAATTAACCTAGGTAATTACCTCGCTTTAAGGTTCAGCGTTTTGGAGTTTACCAGAGAGAGCGAGAGGCAACCGATCAGGGACTGCAATAATTATTTGAGAAAAAAATATGGCATGGGCAAAAATGCGTGGAGGAGATCTCGAGGAGCCTGGTCGGCAACCCTATTCATGGGCTGGTTTTCGTGGTTTCTGGTTTGCTTCTAAATCAATCCAAAAAAATATGCCGGTGCGGTCTGGGCTGGTTTTCGTCGGATATCTACGGTTTTGATTAGTTTATTGTGTTGGGTTGGTTATCCGGTTTGAATGGTTAATACGGGTTGACAGCTGAAACTTCTAACTTGGCTACTGAACTCCGATGAAGAGGCCTCGTCTATCGGTTCAATCCATCGGCCATACTGCTTGCTTTGCTTTCCATTGCAGCGATTCAGGCGCGTGCATGAAGCTTCTGAACCAAACCGAAGACAGCACAGGCAGGCAGACGCCTGAGCTTACCGGCCACCGCCGCCCGCACCTGCTGCTGCCGCGCTCACGCCCGCGCCCGCCGCTGCCGTGCTTGCCACTTTTTTTTTTGGTTCTTGGTTTCCATGGGTCTTGCTGGTTTCTAACCGTGACCGGATAAGGCTCTCGAAGTCTTTTGCTAGGTAGACGGGTTATGGCCCGGACCATACTGCGTCATGTTGGGTTTGCCTGGGCTGGTTACGGTCCGGCAGCCGGTTTTGTCAACGGAATTGATTGGGTGAGGACGTCTGGACGATGTCGGACGCACCCGACGGGCACGACCTGACTCAACCGCGCCGTGCGACCCGAAGCGTCCGCACCCGCCTGACCCCGCGCGCTGACTTCGCTCGCTGCCTCCCCACCAATTCCTCCTCTCCACTCCCCACCACTCGCCTCGTTCTCTCCACCTCCTCCGCGCGAGCGGCTCACGTTGTGCCCCTTCGCCTCCTCCCCCACGCGCCGGCGAGCTCCCCCTCCTGGCCTTCCTTCCCCCCTCTCCCTTCCCCTTCCCGCTATGACCTCCGTGTCCATTTTTTTTGCCGCTGGCAGCCGTGGGCGACGACGGCGGCTTCCGGCAAAGTTGATGTGGCAGCGGCTCCGGGCTCCCCTTCGGTGGATCCATGGCCCTGCGCCTCCCCGTGCTGGATCCATGGAGGGAGGCGCAAATCCAGCGGCGCGGGATAGTCTCCTCCACTCCGGAGCATCCTCCACCTCGACGGCAGCCTGCCCCCCGTGGTGGATTCATGGAGCGTCGGGCTCCCCGTGGTGGATCCATGGGGGGCAGTGCAGATCCAGCTAGGGGTGGCGGTCTCCACTCTTGCGCGCCTCCCCCATCTCGACGGCGGCATGGGGGACCTCTCTCTGCGGTGGATCCATGCAGCAGCGTTGCCCCCCGTGGTGAATCCATGGGGGCGATGCAGATCTTGCGGCACTTCTCTTCCCCCTCTGTTTCAGTAGCATCCCTCTCTTTGTTTCTGTTTCTCGAAAGGTACGTTTCATTAGAACAATTTGGATGTTGAAGAAGCAGATTGGGGCATGTTGTATGAGCTTTTCCTTCCTCCACCTCCCCTTCCCTTTTTTCTCCCTGTTTCAATGGTTGTTTTTCAATATTGCAGTAGTGTTTCAGTACATGTTGGAGTGCGTTTGAGATTTTGTTTCAGGTTTTTTTTTGTTTCAACCGCACAGTGAAGTAGTTGTTGGCCGTGTTGCAGTAGTTGTTTGAGGGTTGTTGCAGTAGTTTCATGTTGTTGGTGCAGCAAGGGACCGCTTTCGTTGTTTTGAATCTTTCATTTTGTGCATGTTGTAGCAGGAGTTTGGCTGTTGTTTCAGCAGGTCTTGGTCGTTGTTGCAGTAGGTTTCATGCTTTTTGGTTCAGTAGGCGTTCGTTGCCTGTTTTGCATATCTTTTACTAGATTTTTTAGTTCGCTGCATTAGGTGTTCTTCGAATGTTGGAATAGCATTATCCTCCTGTTTCATCTGGTCGGGGTGGATTATGGTGGTGATTCGGTGCCGCGGGGTGTGGTGGAGGTGCTAGGTCGGTGAGGTTGCGGTGGTGGTAGATCCGTGCACAGGGGTGCGCGCGGATCTGTGCGCGCGATGGTTCGCGGGGGTCGCGTATCCGTGCGGCAGCGGGACGGAGGCAACGCCGTTTTTTTCGTTTTCATTTTCATTCCGTGCGTGCGGCGTCCTTCCATGGGGAGGGGGCGGTTGTTGCGGCGTCCGGCCGCTAGCGCCCGGATCCGGACGTCCGGGCGCTAGCATCGCCCTTTTGTCAAACCATTGAACATGGCTACTGGTCGGTATGTTACATTTGCGAAGTCAGGAAGTTATCTGGCTTATAATAAGGGCAACATTATGTATTACTATCTTAGTATTTGGTCAACAAAGGGAGGTTCCACGTATTGTCTCGAGCTTTAGAAATTACCATATTAATAAAAAACAAAGTCAAAGTGTCTCAATACATATCGAGAAATTACCCAGCACCGCCATTACAATGAACATTAACCCCAAAATACCTTGATTCCTGTTTGGATATTACCTATCCATGGCTTTATTAAAATCGAAGCCAAACACATATGTCGTAATTAATGCATTTGCATTTTGTTGGTGTTTTGTCAACCGACTAGTGAATTTATACGTGTGTCGCGCTGCTCTAGGAAGATGATGGTAGCATTCAAAGATACCAGAAATTATATTGATTCAGACCGGAGCCCTATGTCCAGTCTCAGAGATAGTTCGAGTTCGTGTTCCTCGGTTGAATGCTCTGAAGTTCTTACAAACAGGTGTGTAAGCTAAGTGAAAGAGGTAGGAGAAGTGAGGTGAACGAATGCTCGAATGAAGACTTTGAGAGTTCGTCCCCCAGATGGGAGGCCTGGCCGCCCTTATATAGAGTCCAGGGGCTAGGTTACATACAGGGAGAGGGGTTCTCCTGACCGAGTGGTCGTGAGCCCGAGAGAGGGAGAAGCTAGTAAGCTTGGCTTGCAAGCATGCATGTCTTGTCCTGGCGTCAGCGCACATTCTGGTATGGTTTTCATTGTGGTCTTGCTCCCATGTCGTGGCATGGCATGGCATGATACTACAGTGCTAGTCATGACGGTACTGTTGGCATGGTGGTGGTTCACCAACTATGTCCTGCGCGACGTGATCTTGCCAAGGCCTTCGTCATCACATCTTGTTCTCCTGGTGGCATCATGGCGACAGTGCGGGAGCAGGTAGCCACTCCCGGGTTGTTGGTCACCTTTGCTCGTAGTGCTGGTGGCATCAACCTTGGGCTGCGAGGTCAAGGTCCCCGGTGGCTTGGCTAGTTTTGAAAGTCAAGGCCAAGGTCGTGCGCCCCATCCCGTAGCGGGTGGGGCTATATGCCCATCTTGTCGAGTTGGATTTGGACGATGGGACGCCGTACAGGTCATCACCGCCCGGTGGTGTTGTCTTGTCTGTGGGGGCATGCAGGGATGGCGTCTGTCCCCGAGATAGCGGTCCTCTTAGTCCTGACGGAGTGAGTGGAGCGTGTCTATCTCTGTCAAGGTAGGCGTACTTGATGCAGCCTGACCTCCCCTTTTCCCTTTCCAGGGATCGAGACAGGAGAAAGAGGTCGAGCAAGGCTGTGTAGCGTGCAGTGTTAGGAGAAGGGGGTGGTCGTGGTGGACCGTCGGTAGTGGTGCGTGGCCCAGGGCCCCCATGTGGCTTAGTTGGGATGTGACTTCTTAATTTCTGCCGGTTGGGCTACCCGAGCGACTGACTAATCGGTGTCTTGAGATACCAGGGATATCATGGTCCCGACACATTTAAAGTTGAAACTCAATTAATAAAAAATATAATAAAAAGGAACATAATTCAATATGGAATTTAGAAACAACAAAACACAATATATAATAAATAAAAAAGAGATAAGATCCAATATAAGAGAATAATAGGTGGTTGTCAAAAAACAAGTGTTTCTATAATAAAAAGTAAACAATGCAACTTATTTTGTCATCTTCTCGGTACAAGCACATGGTTGGCTAGTCTACTTAGCTAATACTATTGTTCCACAAAACAAAGGAAGGGATTGAATCGATGTGAGGTGGAAAAGCGTTGACGCTTAGATGTTACAAAACTTGCATATTGGTGTAGCCAAGCTTAGAGATTGCATATCATAGAGGATGGTTCACATGAATGCAACAAGGCACAAAGACATGTCAAAATACACATGTTACAATTGACATCAATGAAACAACCATATATAGTTATGGGACGATACATGTCGTTTGTTTCCATACTAGGCTTGGGCCCATAGCTCGATGCCCACAATGTTAGTCAGGCAACAAAATAAGTAGTCTACATAGCTAATGGTGGGATAACACGAGATAATGCTGATGAAGTCATCAACCAATGAGCATGACAAAAAGGTGGAGTGGCACAAGATGAGACGGGCTGTTGTAGTAGACTTCATACATCAAGGTTGTGGCATTAGCCAAATATATATAAGAGGAAGGCCTAGCATGTAGATTCACTGAAGGTGGAGCCTACACCTACTTCGATAAAAAAATATTGATGATGGTGATATATAGATTTTGTAGTGATACATGGGAATGAAACGGGAGGGAAAAGTAAAGGTTAAGTTGCATTAGGGCTAAATCGTAAGCTAATTAACCACAAACATTTTGCTAATTGTTTAACTAACTTTATTTCAACCTTATTGTGTGTGTAGTAGTCTCATTGCAAGGAAAATGAAGTGCCTGGAGATAAGCACCATGCTTTAATCCATGGTATCAATCAAATTGAATCACTTCGATTTGGTATCACTTCAAACCGGTATCAACTCGTTGTCTTTCAATTGGTATATTTTTATGCTTTCTCCATGCATCATATAGATTAAACTCCCTTTGTGCTTAAATTGCCGGTTATGCATATGCTCTACCATCCAATATATGTATGCATATACTTAGGAGGAGCTTAGTCCATGTATTGTGAGAGTCAAGTTTTTGTGATCAATTCTACATATAAAGGATCACAAAAGCAAGCCTAATCCATAATAAATACCAAAATCACAAATTCAAAAAATTTCAAAAAGTATACAAGTGGTATTGTTTGTGGGAGATTGTAAGGAAAATGAAGGAGTATTCTATATTGGGAATTGGTCCAAGAAAGGGAGTAAGTTGGACTATGGAGTTACGGGAGGCTTAAGTCACAAGGGGACATTGGCAAGGGCAAGATAAGTATTACTTGTGTTTCCAAGTAGTATCTTTTTGCATCATATGATCTTGCGCCTTTGCATTGCATCCTAGCACGTAGATTGCTTTTTAATTTTTGTATCTATTATTTTCTTGGTTTGGTCGTGTTGTCATCAAGCACTAAAAAGGGAGAGATTGTAAGAAAAATGGACCCCATGGCCCATGTAAATTTGATTTTGGTGTTTGATGATCAGTATGACCATTTGGACTTATATTGTTTGCTAGTGTTTTAGGAAATTTCAAAGGATGCAAAGTGGACTTGGACTTAGGCAAAGTGGTGATCTAGATGATCAACACCTCTAGCAAGTCATTAGAAGCAGTAATGAAGATCTACAAAGTACATGTAGAAGCCCAAGACACAAGATGGAACCATGCCGGACACGAAGATAATGAAGAATCAAATTGAAAAGGGTTTAGCAGGGAATCCGACTAGACCCTAAAGGTCATCAAACAATAGGCCAGCAAACCCTAGCAGAGAGGCATCCATAAGGCATCAGACCGAATAACGGACTAGTAGAAGGACATGCATCGGACTATACACTGCTGCTGTTCACAAAGGAGCATGCATCGAACCATAGCGTCCTGGTCCAATGGCTTGCAGAGAGGTTCCAGAGAGGGAAGTTGGGCATCAAATTGGTCCGATGGTAGGCATCTAACGATGCGCTACAAAAGAGCCCAACTATCAGCAACTGTCATTTCAATGGCTAGCTAGCAAATAGGCATTATACTAGTCCGATGACATCCATCAGACAATTTGATGGCTGCGGAGAGAGCCTACGCAGGTTGCAGCGACTATATTGGAAGTTAGGGGCTACATATACCCCCTTTGGCCAACCATTTGAGGGTGTGTGGAGCTCAAGGAATACTTGTGTGAGTTCAGGCTCATCTCTAGTACCTCTAGCCACCAAAGTGCTTAGTGGTACACTCGGTGATTAGCATAGGTGGTTTGGAAAGTGCTTAGGTTAGTTAGACCACTGCTTATGTGCTTGCTCTAGGTTTAGGCCTAGTGTTTCATGAGGTTTGCATACCTCTCACCAGTGTGTGCTTGCGCGCACCATTGTTGTACACCGGAGGGGCTTGTAGTCTTGCATGAGAGACCACACCAACCACATTTGTGGTGTGACCGCCACCGTGTATCAGAGGGAACGAGGCCTGCAACGGTTTGGCCAGAAGCTCAATAGTGAAGATGGCAGGGAGCGGTCTGGGAGAGGCCATCTTGGAGACCCACTTGCGTGTGGGGACGACCCAGAGGCTATCCACGGAGTTACTTGATCAGGAGCTTAGCCTTGCGAGGGGCTGCAATGAGGACTAGGGGAAGCGAGGAGCCCCTCGATACCTCATTAAAAATGTCGGCATCATCGAACAGGAGTTTGCATCTCTACCGTCCTTTACCTTCCGTACTTAATTTATGTACCTTGGTTGTGTGCTTACTTTCCTAGCTTAGTCTGATATGCTAATTAATAGGATTGGAACCTTGGTTGCATAACTCTTTTGCGGTTGAGAAAGCAACACACCTAGCAAAACCTAAGTTGCACATTTAGTTAGTTTAATCCTTGCCTAGGTTTTGACTAGGTTTAATACAGGCATTAGTTAGAAGTAGTTTTTAAATTGCCTAATTCACCCTCCTCTTAGGCATCACGGTCCCTTCAATAGCATTTATGTACTCCATGATAATATTGTCGAATGTGCCAAACATCAAGTGGCATCACTAAAGGCTAGCGAGCATTGGCCACAAAGAACAAGATTTCAGCCACATCTTTAGTCAACATCTAGTGAACAAAAATTGGACAAACAAATATATGCATCGGGCAATGGATCCAATCTGTTTTAAAACTTTAGCTTCATTACTATTTGATGATGTCATCAAGTATAGCAAACACTAGCAATGATCAAACGACACATACCGAAACAAGATTCTGATCAGCATTAGTTCAATTACCCAAAATCAGCCTCGATCGCAAATGATGAGGAAACAGTTCTAAACATATCTAGATGCTATCATTACGATTTATCTAAGGACAATTATATCTCTACACATTAGCGGTCTCATAGGTAGTCTAATGCAAAGTCATGTTGGAATTTTGATAATGTGGAGAGATAGCGAGGCGAGAGAAAAAGGTCATTGTTTCACCAAACAACCACCTAATAAGCTAAAGTTTATGACTATATATGGCGAGTCTAACACCATTCAATGAGTTATGATTGTCATGCAACTCGTAATATTCCTTTCATTCTATGCATAAATTAAGAAATTGTGAGGTCCTACGAGACAATAAAAGAACAACTCACTAAATAAGTTGTCTATTAAGGTAATTCATGATTACGTGGAACTAAAACGTTGTGACAGACTCCTAGCAGATGGCTCCAAGACTTAAAAAGCATTGGGATGAATCAAATGATACTATAGGAAAAAGATATAGAACCATAATAGAAGAAGCAAGATTATATCGAGTTTAAATCTATAAGAGAACAAGAAACTGGATAAAGACACTATAAGAGAGCAAGAAACTAGATAAAAGATATAGAACAATAATAGAAGTAGCTTAAGCACACTATGAAAATATATTTCATGATATATCTAATGATACCAATTTGCTATTATAAACTGTCGGCCCCTACTTTAGGGTCCACTGTGTATCATGTATCAGTCCCTGGATCAGTAGCCGATACGCACAGATTGAACAAGATTGATATAAAAAATCATACTTTTATTAATAATGGGGAAAACACATTATAAATTAAGTTCATATTTACATAGCTTGGGCCATTGGCCTTATAATATAGATCGGAGTTCTATCACAGTGGTCCTATGAACATCGTGGCTCCATTCCTACTGGCAACTTGGAGTGCGTATGTAAACCTTATTCTAAGCTCATTCCTATATCTTGATCCTAGTAGTCCATGCATAGCTCTCTTGCAAAGTCATACGTCTTCTTCCTTGGGTGTACTCTTGTTGTTCCATCTTTGCGTGGCTTCGATCGCTCCATCGTCGTATGTGTTCTTGTAGCTTTTCTCCTAAAAACATAGAAGGGAGGGGATTGTGTACATAAAGTACTCAACAAGCCCTAACTTTGGGGTAGAGTGAGGTGGATGGTGGAGGCTATATGTGGTGGTGGTTTATAGTGGTGGAAGTGTATATAGTACGAGTGGAGTTATATATTTATAAAAAGAGAGTTTGGGCCCTGGGAGAGTATTAACCCTTCTTGTCGATTCCCGGAGTTTATAGGTTGTAACTTACTTGATTTAATAGATTGCAACTTACTAGATTAATAGATTGCAACTTACCATATTATCACAGTTTCATTACACATAAAAGCATCTAATCATTTGAGACCTCATCCCAGCGGTTGCCCATGCCAAGGATGTGGTTATTCGAATATATTCACTACACTCTGCAGAGTTTGTACACAATTCTCCACATGATAGGCACAATTTCCAACCTTGCGTGATGGCAGAAACAGGCCTAATGAGATCTCATACCCGGATGGAATGACCTTAGGTATCCATTCAACACTACCATGGTCTACTCAAGGGTCGGAAACACACAAAGGTTGGATGATCACATAGCATCCAATTTCAATGGATGATCACACTGGATCCAATTTTAGGGGATGATCACACAACATCTGAATTCAATAAATAGTGCTCGCACACGGCACAACAATAATTTTACATGGAAGATCAGATAGCAACCATGCCGACTAGACCACGGAAGATCACCCAACAACTGTGTCCTCTCCTGATAGTCCGTTGCCACTCTGGCCTCCTAGTAGTAGTTGTACCTCTTCCTAACTGGGTGTGAGACCAAGTCTGCCCATTGGTTGTACGAAATTTAGGCTAGGTGAGATGGCAAATGAACCGGTCCTTATATGACCAAAGCAAGTATCTACTACAGGAACCCTCACTAGGTGAACCTGCCGAGGTAATCCACACCACGTGAAAATACTCCCACTAGCTCCCATCGGATATAAATTTTAGTTCCACAAGTTATATTTAATTAACAGCATGGTTCATGTTCTTAAGCTCATCCATACCACCAAAATCTCATAATAATCATGCTCATAACATATCTCAAGTGCTCATATCATATCACAAAGTGCTCATAACATATCACAAATGCACAAGAGCTCATAGCATATCACAAATGCTCGTAACATAATACAAGGAGCTCATAACATATCACATGAGCTCATATCATTTATTCTCACAAATACATAAAGGTGGTGGTATGAATATATAATGTAAATTAAGTTTATTAGATATTGGGTAGAAATTGAAAGTGGTAGGTTTTGTTGTGGAAGTGGCAAGACATGGTGATGTTGGAAAGGGGAGTGGTTTATGTGTGGCAAAATATATGGAGGGGAGAAGGTAGGTGGGTGTTAGGACTTGCCTTCGCTCGCTGACAATTATATCCTTAATCTAAGATCCTGATTCCTGTGCTTCTTGCTTGTATGTCTTCGCATAACTGTGCTTCTAGGTTCCATCGGGTTCTCTCCATGTCTTCTATCCTCCGTTGTCTAGCGTCGACAAGCAAGGAAAACACCAAGCAAAGAATGGAAAACAGTCATAATCAATCAAAGAAAGAAAACATTCCTAGATGGGTTGGCTTTATCTGGTTGGAGGGTTTACTTCTAGGACTATCATTATTCTGCCAATTTGAAGTAAGGTTGAATGGAGGGAATCCACCCAACAGAGTGTGGCTCCTACGAGTTAGGTTGAGATGGTGTGGTTATCTGGCGAAAACTAGACCATATTATTATATTTCACTATTATGTGAACCTGAAAGAAAGTCTGACCAAGTCATCGTAAATGACTTGATTGACTCCTACAGGTCCACTCGGGTTTGGTGAGGTTAACTAAGTGAGCTCACGTATACATATTAGTATACATGAGAGAAGCTCCAAGTTAGGTACATGCATATATATTTATATACAATTCCGAAAGGGTGTAGGCTAAGCACAGGTGCATGGTTAGGATAGCGGGAGTGATGGCTAGGTTAGTGGCACATACATGTATACAATATGTATATGCCTGAGTTTAGTTAAGATGAAAAGATGGGTATAAGGTTGGCCATATGCATAATTATTGGTATACGTATATAAATATACCCGCTACGTATGCATGGGTGTTAGCGTATTATTTTATGTGTGTGAATATACTACGTGTTATAGTGTACACACATACATGAATATACGGTGCTAAAAGGTGTTAATGGGTGGGTGCAGCTAAGTGTCAGTGTTAATACAAAGAAATGAAAGACAAACAAACTAGAATTTAAATGGCACCAAAAATTATGAAAAAGGATATGAGTGTGTAGGGTTTTATTTTAGAATATTTTTGGTGGAAGAATCGAGAGATTTGGATTTGAAATGGAAGATATATGGATTATCAAAGGTTTATTGAAGAAAGGCGTATGCCAAGGATATTGGAAATTATTTCTGGAATTTAGAGGGTGGAGAAGGCATGGGAAAGATTTGGGTAGACTTTGGAGTGGATCTAGTATTTATATTTCCTATGTGCATCTTGTGGGCGCGCGTAATATTTTCTACTCAGCACATCGGACGTGGGCTTGCATGGCACTATTCCGTGAACCCGCTCCTTTATTTGTGCAGCGAACTCAGCTTCCTATCTGTGGAAAAAAATTCATTGCATCCACCGTGCCTTTCTATATAAATGCCATGGATGGTTGGGACATGTCCAGTCAACATGATCCAACCGCACATGGTGGAGGCGGAAAAGCAGCAGGCGCGGAAGGCAACCGAAGCCGCATGCGGACATGCGAGGAAATCTTCTAGGCGTGCGCTTGGCAACTATCCATGACATGTATGGAGGGAGGCACGGTAGATACAGTTTGCACCAAATTTTTTTCATGGAAATCTTCTAGGCGTGCGCATGGCAACTATCCATGGCATGTATGCAGGGAGACACGGTGGATATACACCGAATTTTGCCCTGTGAGATACGGTCACTACCTGAGCCCATCCGTGTAAGGTCCTAGATGGCTAGAGGGGGGTGAATAGCCTATAAAAAATTCTACAAGCACCACTAAGCAAACTTGTTAGAATAACAAACGGCGTAAAGCGAGTTTTGCTTAGCCAAAGGTTGTGATGCAAGCCTCCTATCCACAAGTCTAGTAGATTATGATCTCTAGTTCACACAAGTGCTAAGTCACTAACTTACACTAGTGAGCAAGCTAACAACTACTAGAAAAGGCTACCACTAGAGCTACACAAGATAATCTAGTAAAAGTAAATGCGAGAGAGAGAGGATTGTGAATCTTATACCGACGGTGGAGTGAAGATGTTGCCAATCACCAAGATGATATACAATCAATTAATATTGACAACAACACAATATGTAGACCAATCACCGGGAGACAAGAGACACGATATTTTTGTTCACCCGGTGTTCACTTGTGCACCGACAAGCTACGTCACCGGTTGTGTCGACCAACACTTAGATGGTTCCTCGGTGTGACCCTCAAGTCACTTGCCCCTCAAGGCACGCCCCGCAAGGCACCGCAAGACACCACTCTCAAGTGAGGTAACTCAATGACACGCGCAATCCAATAGAGTTGCTTTTGGCGTCCCGCCGAGGAAAGCACAAGAACCTCTTACAATCAACTGGAGGTGGCCAAGAACAATCACCTTTTCTTGCCAACGCCTCCAACAATCTCCAAGCCGGCTAGGAGCGGTACTCTCCAAGAGTAACAAGAAATCCACCGGCTAAACCACCCACAAGTGCCACTAGATGCCCTCAAGCTATGCAATGCACTTTGGGATCACTCAATCTCACTTTTGATTTGCAATCAAGCAAGAGAGATGAGTGGGAGGAGTAGCTCTAGCTCAAAGGATGCACAAGAGTGTTAGAAATGCCAAGAGGCCTCCCCAAGGGCCGGCCAACGAGTATTTATAAGCACCCCAAACAAATAGAGCCGTTGCCACTCCACTGACCGTTTTTTTCGGGACGACCGGACGCGCCGGTCGAAACTGACCGGACGCGCTCAACCGCGTCCGGTCGCCCTGCGACGTCCACGTGTCCCTCAAATTTCAAATGCGATCGTTAGATCCTCCAACGGTCACTGCGCGCCAACGGTCAAACGCTATGACCGGACGCGCTGCACAATCGACCGGACGCGCCGGTCGCACAGCACCGCGCGCGCGAAGCAACGACCGGACGCGCTCCTCGCAACGACCGGACACGCCGATCCGCACAGCACCCGCGCCCGCGAAACAACGACCGGACGCGCTCCTCGCAACGACCGGACGCGACAGTGCCAGCGTCCGGTCGGAGTCCAGTAAGCTCCTTCAATGATCGGACGTGTCCGATCGTGTGTGACCGGACGCGCCCCGCGTCCGATCGTCCTTGCGAACCGCAGTTCTTCTCTGGGCACTTGACCGGACGCGCCGGTCCCGCGAGTGACCGGACGCGCCGGTTGCAAACCCTAGCCCGCGCGCCCGATACCGCGTTGTACTGACCGGACGTGTCCGGTCATACCGAGATCGCGTCCGGTCACCTCAGTGACCCCGTTCGCCTCCGTTTCTTTTCTGACTTTCGGCGTAGTGGAAAATAGGCATTTCATTTCCCCCGAAATCGCCTGAATCCCGCCCACAGCGCGACCAACGCCACCTTTGCAAATGTGCCAACACCATCAAGTGTACATCTCCATGTGCTTGTGTGTTAGCTTTTTCTCAATCATTTTCAAAGGTTTTCCAATTAGCTCACTAGGCCCTACATGCAATGCACTTCATGAATTCACCTAGTGGCACCCGTGCATCGAATAACCGATAAGACTTCCCCTCTTAATAGTTCGGCTATCGATCCTAAACCACTCACACCCTCTATGGTGTCTTGAGTGTAAAACAAAATGGCCCTATGGTTATACCTTTGTCTTGAGCCCATTTTGTTTCTCCAAATGATATGATCCACTTCATATCATCACATGACCGTCTCGATCCATCGACCTTGACTTCACTTGCTCTTCACCGTTGCATCGGTCCGTCGGCGCTAAGTCTTGCTCAAGCTTCACCATCGCATGGTCCTTCGCTTCGAAGCCTCGACTTGCCCTTCACCTTCACAACCGGTCCATCGAGCCAAGCCTCATCTTGGTCTTCACCATCTTGGTCATATGAGTCAATGTCATGTCTCATATTCAATGACCACCTTTATCTAAATCATCCACTTAGATACAAAGGTTAGTCCTAGGTTTCATCAATTAGCCAAAACCAAACTAGGGACTTTCAATCTCCCCCTTTTTGGTAATTGATGACAACCCTCACAAAGATGATTTTGATAATAAAAGTTTTGAACTTGTCATACTTGTCCAATCATTATGCTCATAAATAAAATTTGGACAATTATCACAAGCTCGGTTTTGGTAGCATTAGCTCTCTCTACATATGTGCATAGAGTTTGGATTGAAAGCTTCGCACATATGCATAGATAGAAGTGTTGAGAGAGTAATTCTACCAAAATGATGCTAAGGTGTAAGAAATGGACCTTTGAAGCGTGATACCAATCGGAGTTGCCTTTTACACCATCCTTAGCATCATGAAGTAACTAGACATCCATCAAAACTCAAGAACCCCGTGAGATCAACATTATATGTAAAGGTTCTTGGACCACTTGTAAAGCTAACCACTTGTAAAGCTTTAGGCAAGTCTAGATACCACATGTAAACTATTCCTATGCATGCTAGTAGATCATTTTATCATCCAATTTCTATACTAGCATTGCACCACACAAGCATGTATATTGAATTTAAATACATGTGCATTTAAATACATGTGCAATGAGCAAGTCATATGAGAATGCACAAACAAATGCAACAACTTTGTTTATGAGCTTGCTCCCCCTACTTGTGTGCATCAACAAATTTTATTTACCCCTTTATCAAGTTGAATCATCTTTTTCTCTCATAAATTTTATTTACCCCTTTATCAAGTTGAATCATCTTTTTCTCTCCCCCTTTGTCAACAACTTACCGAAAAAGGGGATCAAATTGTGGAGAGAAGGAAAAGTGTTTGATGGATTAGATTGAAATTAATTCGATACCACATGTAAGGTTAAAAAAAATTTATCAAATTTGGTGTAACCTAGAATACTTGCCAAAGATATTTAATTCGATTTGAACCAAAGACAAGCTTCTTCACTCCTCAAAATAAGGGTTATCTTGCCTATGTTGAATTAAACACTTATAGCAAATCTTCTAGATTCAACACTAGGTTTACAAGCTCACAAACATGTCATATGCCACCACTAGATCAAAATAAGCATAGAAGCAATAGTGGTAACATATATCCATCAAATTCATTTGATTTATCATGAATGCTTATGTGTACCACTTATTATGTCTACATGCTCTATCAAGTCCTTAGCATAGGATGAAAGACATGTCAATCAATTTTACCTTGCAATGTCGAAGGAGAGGCATGTCAATAAGTGGGTGGGGTGCATTCAACTCATGTTTGAGAAATCAAGAATGTTCAATTCATTTCTTAGCTTGCAAAACCTCTTTTCATCAAGTGGCTTAGTGAGAATATCGGCAAGTTGATCATCGGTGCCAACACTTTCAATGGCAATATCTCCCTTTTGTTGATGATCTCTAATGAAATGATGTCTTATGTCAATATGCTTTGTTCTTCCATGTTGAACCGGGTTTTGTATCATCTTGATTGCACTCTCATTATCACATAGCAACGGCACATTCTTGAAGTTGAGGCCATAATCCTTCAAAGTTGATTTCATCCATAGCAATTGTGCACAACAACTCCCCGCACTCACATATTCGGCTTCGGCGGTAGAGATTGCCACACTATTTTGTTTCTTTGAGGACCATGACACAAGTGATCTTCCAAGTAATTGACATGTGCCACTTGTGCTTTTCCTATTGATCTTGCAACCCCCATAGTCGGAGTCCGAATATCCAATCAATTCAAACTTTGACACCTTGGGATACCATAGTCCAACATTTCTTATTTGCTTCAAGTACCTCAATATTCTTTTTGTCGCCGTGAGATGACTTTCTCTAGGTGAGGCTTGATATCTAGCACACATGCAAACACTAAACATGACATCCGGCCTTGATGCGGTGACATAGAGTAGACTTCCAATCAAAGACCGATATTCCTTTTGATTCACCATTTTGCCATCAAGATCACTATCCAAATTGCCATTTGTGCCCATTGGAGTTGAAATTGGCTTTGCATCTTGCATTCCAAACTTCTTCAACATGTCCCTTATGTATTTCCCTTGACTCACAAATGTTCCATTCTTCAATTGCTTGACTTGGAGACCAAGGAAGTAGCTAAGTTCACCAATCATAGACATTTCAAACTCTTTGGCCATCATAGCACCAAATTCTTCACAATAAGCTTGATCGGTTGATCCAAAGATGATGTCATCAACATATATTTGCACTATGAATAGATCATTTCCAATCTTCTTGGTGAATAGAGTAGTATCAACCTTGCCCATTTTGAATCCCTTAGAGAGAAGGAAATCCCTTAGCCTCTCATACCATGCTCTAGGTGCTTGCTTTAAGCCATATAAAGCCTTCTTCAACTTGTAGACATGGTTGGGTTTCTTGTCATCTTCAAATCCGGGCGGTTGCTCAACAAATACTAACTCATTGATGATCCCATTGAGAAATGCACTTTTGACATCCATTTGATATAGTTTGATATTGTGTGCACAAGCATAAGCCAATAGAATCCTTATTGCCTCCAATCTTGCCACGAGAGCATATGTCTCATCATAGTCAAGACCTTCAACTTGAGTGTAACCTTGAGAAACTAGTCTTGCTTTGTTTCTCACTACAATGCCATCTTGATCTTGCTTGTTTTTAAACACCCACTTGGTTCCAATCACATTGTAGTCATTTGGCCTTTCTACCATCTCCCAAACATCATTTCTTGTGAAATTGTTAAACTCTTCTTGCATAGCCATGATCCAATCGGCATCCCTCAAAGCTTCTTCTATCTTCTTTGGTTCTATGGTTGACACAAATGATGCATGCTCACAAAACATAGTCAATCTTGATCTTGTTTGCACACCACTTCTAATATCACCAATAACACTGTTAATGGGGTGATCTCTTGCAACATGTTGTGGTTGGAGTACTTGCACTTGATTGCTTGAGCTTGGTTGATCACTTGATGTATCTCGATGAGAAGAACTAGCACCATAATTTTGCACTTGAGAGTCACTAACTAGCTTGAATGGTGAATTGAGCACTTGATCTTTATCATCATCTTGAATATCAATTACTTGCTTTGCTCTAATGTCCCCAATGTCCATGTTCTTCATTGCTTCCACCAATTGAGTTCCACCAACATCATCTAGATTCTCTTCTTCATCTTGTGACCCATTGGTTTCATCAAATTGCACATCATGGACTTCTTCTAGAATGCCACTTGAGTTGTTCCAAACTCTATAAGCTTTGCTTGTAGTTGAATAACCAAGTAGGAACCCCTCATCACATCTTTTGTCAAACTTCCCCAATCTAGTGCCCTTCTTCAAGATATAGCATTTGCAACCAAACACCCTAAAGTAAGAAATATTGGGCTTTCTTCCATGAAGTAACTCATATGGGGTCTTCTCTAGCAATGGATGACAATATAATCTATTGATGTAGTAGCAAGCGGTATTGATTGCTTCATCCCAAAATGATTGACTCATATTGTACTCATGAAGCATTGATCTAGCCATATCAAGCAATGTTCTATTCTTTCTCTCAACTAGGCCATTTGATTGTGGAGTGTACTTGGCCGAGAATTGATGTCCAATACCATAATGATCACAAAGTTCTTCAATTCTTGTATTCTTGAACTCACTTTCATTGTCACTTCTCACTTTCTTGATTCTAATCTCAAACTCATTGTGAACTCTAGTGAGAAATGTCTTGAAGGTGTCAAACACTTCACTTTTGTCACTAAGAAAGAATACCCATGTGAATCTTGTGAAGTCATCCACTATGACAAAGCCATACTTGTTGCCGCCTATGCTTGTATATGTTGTTGGTCCAAATAGATCCATGTGCATCAACTCAAATGCTTTGCATGTGCTCATTGTACTCTTCTTTGGATGTGAGCTTCCAACTTGCTTCCCGGCTTGACATGCACTACAAAGCTTATTCTTCTCAAATTCAACATCTTTCAAACCATTGACAAGATTGTGAGTTGTAAGCTTCTTCAATTGTTTCATGCCAACATGACCAAGCCTTCTATGCCAAAGCCAACCCATGCTTGATTTGGAGATTAAGCAAGTTGTCAAAGAAGTTTCTCTAGCATTGAAGTCAACTAGGTAGAGATTCTCATATCTAAAGCCCTTGAATGCCACATTTGAACCATCCACACTAATAACTTCCACATCATCAACCCCAAAGATGCATTTGTAGCCTAGATCACATATTTGTGCCACGGATAGAAGATTGAAATCCAAACTTTCAACTAGTAACACATTGGAGATACTCATATCATTTGATATTGCAATCTTGCCCAAGCCAATAACCTTGCCTTTCTTGTTATTGCCAAATGTGATAGAATCAACACCACTATCATTGTCATTGAATGAATCAAACATTCTTGATGTACCGGTCATGTGTTGAGTGCACCCACTATCAATAATCCAATGCCTTCCTCCGGCTTTGTAATTGACCTACAAGCAAATCAATGAAGCTTAGGTACCCATTTTTGCTTGGGTCCTTGTAGGTTAGTAACTAAGCTCTTTGGTACCCAAATAGCCTTCTTATTTGGGCCCACAATTGGTGTACCAACAAACTTAGCTTGCACACCCTTCACACCCTTGGTAAGCACATAGCAAGAATCAAAAGGTATAGCATTAACAAGGTTCTTGCTTTGGTTCTTTTTATTGCAATTATGCTCTAGGTGCCCAACTTGCTTGCATCTATTGCAAAACCGACCATTGCCCTTCACAAAGCTAGGCTTTGGAGTTGCAAAGGCCGACTTGCCTTTCTTGGGGGTGTAGCCCAATCCCTCTTTGTTAAGAGAGAACCTTTGGCTACCCAAGCACTTAAGCAAGCGGGCCTCACCACCATAGGCCTTGCCTAGGGCGTGAGTGAGCTCATCCACCTCTCTCTTGAGAGTCTCATTCTCAACCATTAGTGAGGCATCACAAGTGAAACCATCACTAGTAGTAGAGGTAGAGTTGGTGGTGGTGGATGAAGAGCTACAAGAAGGGTTAGCATTTGACATGATGATAGGTTCATTAAAGGATTCATCAATTATATCACATGTAACACCTATATCACATGATACAACAACCTCCTTCTTTTCTTGTTGCTCAAGTAGCAATGAGTGAGCCTTTTCAAGCTTGAAATGAGCCTTACCAAGATCCTCATGGTCTTCCACTAGACTCTCATGAGTGGTCTTAAGCTCACTAAGAACTTTCTCAAGTATTGCTACTTTCATTGAAAGCTTCTTACACTCCTTGTTCTTGGCAATAGCTATGTCTCTAGTTTGTTGCATCAAGTCATATAGTTGTTCTTTAGTTGGTTCATCATCATCATTTTCATTATCATTATCACTATCATGAGCATATTCCATTTCACTTTTATCATCACTCTCATCATATAATACCTTAGCTTCTTTAGCCATGAAGCATGAAGAGGATGAATCAAATAGTGATGGCTTCTTGTTGATAGCAATGGAAGCAAAAGCCTTGTTGGATGATTCTTCTTCTTCTTCCTCATCATCACTTTCCCAAGTGATCACATAGGCACCATTTTTGCCTTTCTTGAATGTCATCTTGGCCTCTCTCTTCTTCTTCTCAAACTTGCCCCTCTTGTTGTTCTTCTTCTTGTCATAGGGACATTCGGCTTGAAGATGTTCGGTGCTATCACAATTGAAGCACTTCCTTTGTTGCTCATTGCTCTTGAAATTGTCATTTCTCTTTTTGAAGCCTCTTCTTTTGATAAACATTTTGCCAATGTTTTTAACAACTAGAGCAAGTGCCTCATCATCAACTTCCAATTCTTCATCTTCTTCGCTGTCATCTTCTTCTTGAATTGAAGCTTTCCCCTTTGAGGAGGTGGCCTTGAATGCCACGGTCTTCTTCTTCTTTTCATCCTCCTTCTCATCAACATCTTGATCATACTTGTCAAAGGTCAATACCTCTCCAAGCAAATCATTGGGCTTCATTGTTTCAAGCCCATCTCTTTGTAGCATCATGATCAACATCTTGAATCTTTTAGGTAAGCTCAACAAGAACTTGTGACAAAAATCTTGGTCTTGAGTCTTGTGCCCTAAGCTCTTGAGATCATTCACAATGACTTGCAATCTATGAAACATCTCTAAGATTGCTTCTTCTTCTTTCATCTTGAAGTTCTCAAACTCACTCTTGAGCCCATATAGCTTGGCACTCTTTACAACCTTAGTGCCCTCATATGTTTCACTTAACCTTGTCCACACTTCATTTGCCATTTCCAAATCCTTGATGCCCTCAAATACTTTTGTGTCAATATTATTGTAAAGTGTATTGAGAGCCATTCTATTGCATGTTCTATTTGCTCTATCTTCATCGGTGAGATGATCGGGATCAATGATAGCAAAATCATTCTCGGTGACTCGCAATACTCTCTCATGAATAGAACCAAGGTACATTGTCATTTTTCTCTTCCAATGAGCAAAAGAACTAACACCATCAAAGAACGGTGGCTTGCCCCCAACATGATTGAACACAATTTGAGCCATTTTTCACACCGAAGGATGTTAAGCCTTGATTAAAACGGTGACCACGGCTCCGATACCACTTGTAAGGTCCTAGATGGCTAGAGGGGGGTGAATAGCCTATAAAAAATTCTACAAGCACCACTAAGCAAACTTGTTAGAATAACAAACGGCGTAAAGCGAGTTTTGCTTAGCCAAAGGTTGTGATGCAAGCCTCCTATCCACAAGTCTAGTAGATTATGATCTCTAGTTCACACAAGTGTTAAGTCACTAACTTACACTAGTGAGCAAGCTAACAACTACTAGAAAAGGCTACCACTAGAGCTACACAAGATAATCTAGTAAAAGTAAATGCGAGAGAGAGAGAGGATTGTGAATCTTATACCGACGGTGGAGTGAAGATGTTGCCAATCACCAAGATGATATACAATCAATTAATATTGACAACAACACAATATGTAGACCAATCACCGGAAGACAAGAGACACGATATTTTTGTTCACCCGGTGTTCACTTGTGCACCGACAAGCTACGTCACCGGTTGTGTCGACCAACACTTAGATGGTTCCTCGGTGTGACCCTCAAGTCACTTGCCCCTCAAGGCACGCCCCGCAAGGCACCGCAAGACACCACTCTCAAGTGAGGTAACTCAATGACACGCGCAATCCAATAGAGTTGCTTTTGGCGTCCCGCCGAGGAAAGCACAAGAACCTCTTACAATCAACCGGAGGTGGCCAAGAACAATCACCTTTTCTTGCCAACGCCTCCAACAATCTCCAAGCCGGCTAGGAGCGGTACTCTCCAAGAGTAACAAGAAATCCACCGGCTAAACCACCCACAAGTGCCACTAGATGCCCTCAAGCTATGCAATGCACTTTGGGATCACTCAATCTCACTTTTGATTTGCAATCAAGCAAGAGAGATGAGTGGGAGGAGTAGCTCTAGCTCAAAGGATGCACAAGAGTGTTAGAAATGCCAAGAGGCCTCCCCAAGGGCCGGCCAACGAGTATTTATAAGCACCCCAAACAAATAGAGCCGTTGCCACTCCACTAACCGTTTTTTTTCGGGACGACCGGACGCGCCGGTCGAAACTGACCGGACGCGCTCAACCGCGTCCGGTCGCCCTGCGACGTCCACGTGTCCCTCAAATTTCAAATGCGATCGTTAGATCCTCCAACGGTCACTGCACGCCAACGGTCAAACGCTATGACCGGACGCGCTGCACAATCGACCGGACGCGCCGGTCGCACAGCACCGCGCGCGCGAAGCAACGACCGGAGGCGCTCCTCGCAACGACCGGACGCGCCGATCCGCACAGCACCCGCGCCCGCGAAACAACGACCGGACGCGCTCCTCGCAACGACCGGACGCGACAGTGCCAGCGTCCGGTCGGAGTCCAGTAAGCTCCTTCAACGATCGGACGTGTCCGATCGTGTGTGACCGGACGCGCCCCGCGTCCGATCGTCCTTGCGAACCGCAGTTCTTCTCTGGGCACTTGACCGGACGCGCCGGTCCCGCGAGTGACCGGACGCGCCGGTTGCAAACCCTAGCCCGCGCGCCCGATACCGCGTTGTACTGACCGGACGCGTCCGGTCATACCGAGATCGCGTCCGGTCACCTCAGTGACCCCGTTCGCCTCCGTTTCTTTTCTGACTTTCGGCGTAGTGGAAAATAGGCATTTCATTTCCCCCGAAATCGCCTGAATCCCACGCTCGCACGCTCGGCGGGAGGGAGAGAGGAACCCAAACCCCTCTCTACCCACAAACCACAGCGCGACCAACGCCACCTTTGCAAATGTGCCAACACCATCAAGTGTACATCTCCATGTGCTTGTGTGTTAGCTTTTTCTCAATCATTTTCAAAGGTTTTCCAATTAGCTCACTAGGCCCTACATGCAATGCACTTCATGAATTCACCTAGTGGCACCCGTGCATCGAATAACCGATAAGACTTCCCCTCTTAATAGTTCGGCTATCGATCCTAAACCACTCACACCCTCTATGGTGTCTTGAGTGTAAAACAAAATGGCCCTATGGTTATACCTTTGTCTTGAGCCCATTTTGTTTCTCCAAATGATATGATCCACTTCATATCATCACATGACCGTCTCGATCCATCGACCTTGACTTCACTTGCTCTTCACCGTTGCATCGGTCCGTCGGCGCTAAGTCTTGCTCAAGCTTCACCATCGCATGGTCCTTCGCTTCGAAGCCTCGACTTGCCCTTCACCTTCACAACCGGTCCATCGAGCCAAGCCTCATCTTGGTCTTCACCATCTTGGTCATATGAGTCAATGTCATGTCTCATATTCAATGACCACCTTTATCTAAATCATCCACTTAGATACAAAGGTTAGTCCTAGGTTTCATCAATTAGCCAAAACCAAACTAGGGACTTTCAATCCGGCGTACGTGAACAGAGGAGAAACTAACCCAAAAGAATTTTGTATCTTCACATGACGGCTTTTGAAATTTCCTAGAATTACCAAAGATTTTCATATGAATTCAAGGAAGAAAATAAGGGTGGGGATTCATGGAAAATAATGAGATTGGGAATACAAGGAAAATATTTTGACGCCCCAAATAAATTCTAGAAAAGCACACAAATAACTAAGGATGAAAACGGTCGGAAACGGACTTACGAAATAGAAAACAAAAACGGTTAGTTCAGTACATTTCTACATTTTAGCAATTAAAGAATACAAAAAATGGTTGAAAATGGTTGTGAAACCCATTGAAACTAACAATTTTTTATGTTTAAAAACAGAATCATAATATAGAAAATGAAAACGGTCGGTTCGGGATATTTTCGTTCCGTTTTCATCCTTACAAACAACACATGAACACTCATAATGCATATGGTGAATTTTTTAATGCAAGGTTTTTGGAAAAACATTTTCTAAATAAACCAATCAAGTTTTAATTTGTTGTAAAATTTTTAAACTTCAAATTTTTAGTGATTTTTAACATGGTAAAAAAACACAGGGTGTTACATAAACCTTGTTGTTCTTTTATACATATTCAGTCAAAGTTAAAAAGGTTTGATTTAATATAATTCTAGAATTGATTTATTTAGGGCAAATGGAGTATATAATTCTACTACCATGTATTCTAACATGATTTTGAGTCAAGGCGGGTGTGTTTGGTTTGAGGAATAAGGTGGTCTATCATCTACACTCATTCCTTTTTTTGTTTGGTTTGTGGAGTGGAACATGTTGATGAATCATCACCTCATTCCTCACAAGCTAATATTAGTGCTAGTATGAGGAATGTAGTCATCCCACCAAATTTGAGCAATGAACTAGCGATGCACCCCCTCATCTAGTATGGAGTGGCTCCACAAACCAAACACACTGAGATATCACGAACAGATGTGACGAAAAGCGGTCAACAAGCCACTGACTTTGCTACCATCAAGGAAACCACGACAGTATATAGTTGAAGTGTATTAAAGGATCGAATACGGTGACCAGATGGGGTGTGAATATCGGAACCTAAAAATTTGTTCTGAAACAAGACCGTTGTCCCAAAATCAAACCTCAAGAAGCAAACACAGGCAAGAATGATATATCCATGAGGCAACTAGTGGCTGGGTACCTCTGATGATGACCTCAAGGCACAGTGAGACAATCTAGAACCAATGAAACCGAGCTCAATATGATAGAACATAGAAGACTAGACAATACTAGACAGGGGCGGACTGTCCGGGGGGTGGCCAAGCAAGAAATGCGAAAATTGATTGACTGAAACAGTTCTGAACATGCTGGAACCGGACTGACGGTCTGTCCATGGCTAAGGGGTGGACTGTCCACGTCTTGGGCACCGGTCGGGAAGGGGCAAAGCACCAGTGCACACCAGACTTACCTGTGCTCATGCACTAGTGGTGGACTATCCGTGGGTCGGGATGCAGCCCAAAAACAGACGAGCGAAAAAATCGCCTAAGACAAGAAATCACCCAACTTGCGGCCAAATCAAAACCATCTTCCACCAAATTTGGACCAGATGATCGAAAGGAAGATAGTGGGCTATTCCTAAAAGATCATCACCCAAGACCTAACCAATCGACGAGAATCTCATATCACACAAAGAACACAGGTTTTTCTCCCAAAATGAAATCTGACCTAGATCTTTGTGCTCGTGTGGATTCAAATCGATTCACTCATAGAGTAGGATCAACACATGTCCTTGCACGATTTGGACCGAAAAAAGCACCCCAAAAACTTGGATCAAAGAGATTGAACGAGATCAGTCTAAGGGAGGAGGAAAACCTAAGGAGAAGGAAATGAAAATGCTGAAGAGGTAAGGTCTATTTGGGGGCAGCCTCCTCTTTTATCGAGGCTATTACACATTCCCAAATTGCCCCTAAGTAATTAGAGCGAACCACCTAACCTGAAGAGTATTATGGTCCAGCTCAGAGATCCGCTGATCCGATGGCCACGTGCCCTTCATGACTTAGCTTCGAGGCTATTACACATTCCCAAATTGCCCCTAAGTAATTAGAGTGAACCACCTAACCTGAAGAGTATTATGGTCCAGCTCAGAGATCCACTGATCCGATGGCCACGTGCCCTTCATGACTTAGCTTTGCCTCGATGCAAACCTCACGATGATGCCACGTGCCACCTTCGATTCCCACTGGAACCACACCTGAGTTTTGAGGTCCAAACCCAAAAACCATTCACCGATGGTTTTGAGGTCCAAACCACTCGACATGTGTCGCCATCGTCCTCGATCGCCTGACCATCAAGTCCTCCAGCGCCTCTACTTGACTTGCTCATCCGCTGTCTTGACTTGGTCAACATGGTCACTCCCATATACTCTTGTACTTGTCGATGACCCTAGGTGTCAGCCACCCATGGTCGGCCACTCGGCTTCTTGGGTCCCTCAGTCCAAGCCTCATCATCCATCCTTCACCACTCCCAGTCCATCAGCATGGACCCGCTTGACCTTCACCTTCGCCGTTGACCACTGTCTCTGAGCTCCACACCTGCGCACCACAAGCCAAGAGACATGTTGCACAACCCAACTCACACCTCGGTTATTTCAACAACTCAACCCTAGACGCTATTCTTCGTTGACAATCACTCATCACACATCGAACCACAAGGGCACATATCAACCTTGTGTTCGCATGTATAGTCTTCTCGACACTAGAATAATAAGTAGGATAGAAATGAGACGGGGAATCACATTCCCAATGACATATTCCCAGGCTTAAACCTAAATAGGTCTAATAGCCTAGCATGGTTAATACCGCAAGAAGTTTAATGTATAGACATATCAAAACATATCAAAATGGATCGATTCTGGCTTAGGCCATTTTACATGTACACTTCCATGTACATGGTAGACAACAATTACATCCTTAGCAGTAAAATAGGATTGACCTACCATAACCAACAGCCTCTCTCAACAGGATTCTAGTAAGTTAATTCACCAACATTTTGTAGAGAACAAATGTTATCCTACTCTTAGTACTCCTGTAAGGGGAGCTCCTCGTCAATCCTGAACTCCAATGTGAGATACCCATCTGACCTCATATGATAGAAATATGTATACCCATCCCACCTCAGATGATATAAATATGTATATCTTCTCAGGAAAGGCTTCCGGCTCTACGTGTCACCCAGTGGTATAACGCTTATGAGAATGTAGATATCATGAACTCTCGTCTTTTGATTCCCTTTCTCCTTGACTTGGAGGACCATCTATCGAGTACGTAGCATTCATGCAGAGTGAACTGCACAGGAGGATTGCGAATGCCAATGGCACCTTGTGCAATGCTCTATCATGGTTCTAGATGAAGCTCTAAGGCATGCAATGCTAGCATAGCTTCAAACAACAACATAAGGCTATCCACTCAACTATATTATTCCAATCAAAGCATTTATCCAGTGAAGGTTGGAGTGGATTTTGTGCTCGAGATGAATCTAACGAAACCACCTGGTAGATGTGATCATCAAAGGTCCTAGCACATATCCAAACCCTCAAAACATCCCCAAACTCGCTGGAACATAAAATCCATCAAAAAGAGCAAAGGGAGAGACCGAGAGAGGAAAAACCAAAACTCAAATCAAAACAAAGTTGACTTAGATCTTGAATCCCAGAGGACAAGAGGATGTTAGGGCCTCCATTCCCACGAATTTCAAGTGCTTACAAGATCTAGTCACACAGATGGATAAGCTAGTTCCTATGCGGACCTCAACAGCAGAATACTAGAGGAAGGGAAAAACCTATTGAGATGAGAATGAAGTGTTAGAGAGATAAGGCTGATTGGGGCAGCCCTCCTCTTATTTATAGAGGCGATTACACATTGCCAATATACCCCTAAGTAATAGGAGCAAATCACCTAATCCGAAGGGTATTATGGTCCAACTCGAAGATCCGCTGATCCAATGTCCATGCGCCCTTCATGACTTAGCTTTGCCATGACGCAAGCATCGCAATGACGCCACATGCCGCCACCGATTCCCGCCAGAACCGCACCCGGGTTTTGAGGCCCAAACCCCAAAACCGTCTACCAGTGGTTTTGAGGCCCAAACACCAAACCGCCCAGACAAATGTATCCGCTACGCCTCCTCCGCTCTCTCGACATGTGTCACCGTCATCCTCGACCGCCCGGTCACCAAGTCCTCCAGCGCCCCCGCTTGACTTGGTCAACCGCCATCTTTACTTGGTGAACACGGTCACTCCTCATGTACTTTTGCACTTGTCGATGACCCCAAGTATTAACCACCTACGGTTAGTGACCCTGCTTCTCTAGTCCCTTAGTCCAAGCCCCGGCATCCGTCCTTCACCGCTCCTAGTCCATCAGCACAATCCCGCTTGACCTTCACCTTCGTCGTCGACCACCGTCTTCGAGCTCCACACCTGCACACCACAAGCCAAGAGACATGTTGCACAACCCAAACTCACGTCTCATTTAGTTAAACAACCCAACCCAAAAGCACTATTCACATTGACAATCACTCAAAACAAACCGAACCACATGGGTACATATCGACCATGTGTTCGCATTGGTTTTGTACATGAGCAAGCCGGTAACGTGAATAGGATTCCAAGACTCTCTTATAGGACCTAGTTCAAAGAAACATGATATTCTCTCATGTCTCTTCTCGTTCTTGCTCTGCCATGTAGCGTGGATAACGAGCTAGCTGGACTTTTTTCAATCTATTGTATTCTTATTTACTACATTCTTCCGTGTTGTTTGATACCTAACTTCAAACAAGCTTATGAATCGTGGATCGGGTGGAATAGTGTTTATTCAAATAATATCTTAAGTGGGTTCCATATATTGAAGATGTCCTAATACAATTTGAGACCCATCACATATAGTTAACTTTTTTCTCCGCTCTATTCTTTGGCATTGGGTGATCAACTTTCTACGCCAGATACTCCACTGTCCTACTAGCCATGGCATGTACATAGGAAGGTACGGTAGATACAGTTTGCACCGAATTTTTTTCCATATTTCCTCGCATGTCCGCATGTGGCTTCGGTTGCCTCCCGCGCCCATTGCTTTTTCGCCTCCACCATGCGCGGTTGGATCGTGTTGACTGGACACGTGACAACCATCCATGTCATGTATGTAGAAAGGCACAGTGGATACAGTTTCTACCGAATTTTTTCCCCAAACGTGTCAAGAGCGACTTGGTCGGTATAAAGAAAAAGAAAGTAAATACTTCATCCATTTCAAATTATAAGATGTTTTGGTTTTTCATTTAAAGTAATACAAAAGCCAAAAAAAATATATTTCAGAAGGGAGAAAATACTACGTTCTCTCTCTATCTCCAAATAAATCAATTCTTATAATCCGTGCCAGTCAAACTTTTTAAAGTTTGACTAACTTTATAGAAAAGAGTAATAATATCTATGACATGAAATGAACACTCTATGAAAATATATTCTATGGTAAATCGAATGATACTAATTTGATACCATAAATTTTAATATTTTTTCTAGAAAGTCGGTCAAAGTTTAGAAAATTTGACTTAAAATAACTCTATAAATATGGTATTTACTCAGGGACAGAGGGAGTAAGCAGAGAAGCATAGAGTGTCAAACAAAGAAAATGGAAATGAATGCAAGGAAACGGGACGATTGGTTTGGGCCCCATGGGAAACGGGGTCATAAATTTTCGTGGGCCATTCGTCGTTCCAATTGCCAGGTGAAAATTGGTGCAATTCTTGCAACAAACTTCATAGCTCAACTTTGTACAGGAAAACGAGTTGGCCCATGAGTAGTTATTTTGTAGAGAAAATATCGTGCTTTCGAACAACAATGAAGTCGAATCATAGGAACAGGATAGCTTAGTTCTGATGAGTGCTATCTCGTTCATCATTGGTAGGCAATGCGCAGTCATTTTTGTGTGTGTGTGTGTGTGCTGATGATCTACAACACGCGCTTCACTCCACAACTATCACACGTAGATCGCCTTGTATTCCCGCCACAGCTGCCGCACGGTCTTCCCCAGGATCTGAGCGAAGAAATCGTTGGTGTAGCCATCCTTCATCTTGGCGTTGAGCAGCGCGACGAAGCCCGGCTTCAGCGAGTCGCAGTAGTCCAGGAACCTCGCCGTGACATCGTACCCCTGATCCCACCGGCCTCCCTGCCCCGGCTTCACCCAGTGCGCCGGCGCATACCCCGCCTTTAGCCGCACGAAGTCGGCGATGCCCTCGATGAGGCCGCCGTTCGCCTGGCCCTGCCCGTCCCACTGCCACACGTGCGTCGTCTCGTGATACAGCACGCCGGTGACCTACGAAACTTTCTGTCAGTTGCCTGATCTCGAAAGTCTACACACTGCATTTCTCACCAACCTCTGTTTTCACGTTGTTGCCGGAGTAGTTGCCGACGTACTGGGCGCTGAGGGTGATGACGTCGTCGGTGGTGAAGGCTGCTGCGGCGCCGCCGACGTCGGCGACGACGAGGGTGACCGCGTCGACGGGCTTGCGGTCGCCGTGGCTGGTCTGGTTGAAGGTGCTCCAGATGAAGGTGGAGGCATTGGACAGCACCAGGTTCGCGTAGTCGAGACCCACGGCCACGTCGAACCGCTGGCCGCCGATGGTGCTGGTCGCCGTGTTCGACGAGTTGAACGTGATGGCGCCGGTGGTCGTGGCCATGGTCATGGCTAGTGCAAGCAAGAGTGAAGCGGCTGCGGCTATGTGAAGCTTCATCTTTGTGCTATCTCTGTAGGTAGGTACTTGGCATTGTTGGGAGACTTGACTAGCATATATAGTACATTAGTACTATGTACTACGTAGTACAGCTTGCTGGAATGCTGGGTTGCTCCAAGTTCATCGACCCATTCAACAGTGAACAGCCGGCAGGCTTACGATGTTACGATCCAATGCCTCCACTGGGCAAACATTGTTGCAGAGGAGTTGGAATGCAGACACATCATCCAAGTATACTTTATTTCACACACCCCGCCGACTCCATTATGAAAGAAACCTTGTAAATCCGTTACCAGTCACTGGGTATTTCCGTTTGTTTGTGATCAACGTGGCAAAGGTTCAGGTCCAATAAAGATGATCGGTAAATAAACCAAAGTCTTGGAGCTTGCTCTCGCGGCGAATCCATCTCTGCCTGGAGGCTTCTTGTAGCAACACTGCAAGAAGACCAGTAAACAACAAGGTCTCGCTAGTCAATTCAAATGTTTACTTCAAATCTTGAACAGTTTCCTTGGGACTTTCGGATCTCTACAACTAATAGTTAGCTTTTCTAAAAAGGAAAATAATATTTAGCGGATAAAAATTAGCTGACAATCTATTTGGATTCTCAACTAATGACTTAACAAGTACCACCTAGTTAACAATTAGCTATTACTCCCTCTATCTAAAAAAAACTTGGTGTTTCAGTTTTGTCCTAAGTCAAATATCTAAAGTTTGGCTGAAATGTATGGCACCGATAACACTATAGCTTGTGATAGAAAAACATGAGGAAATTAACAGAGCACACCAGAGAAAACAAAGGTCACAAAAGGTGGTGGTTCGATGGAGAACAAGCAAAGGACGGAGCGAGCCACCCTCAGACCGTCCGGATTTACGATCGCGAGCGTCACACCGAATAACCTGCGGGTAGTTAAGGATGTTGGATCTCTACAACTAATACTTAGCTTTTTCTAACAAGAAAACTAATATTTAGCAGCTAAAAATTAGCTGCCAATCTTTTTGGATTCTCAACTAATAAATCAACTAATGACTTAATTAGTACCACCTAGCTAACAATTAGCTATTACTCCCTCTATCTAAAAAAACTTAATGTTTTAGTTTTATCCTAAGTCAAATGTCTAAAGTTCGACTGAAATGTATGGCACCGACAACACCATAGCTTGTGATAGAAAACACGGGGAAAATTAACAGAGCACAGCAGAGAAAGAAAAAAGCCACAAAAGGTGGTGGTTCGATGGAGAGCAAGCAAAGGACGGAGCGAGCCACCCTCCGCGTACAGACCGTCCGGATTTACGATCGTGACCGTCACACCGGATAACCTGCAGTGAGCCGAAGATGTCGGATCCAGTCTCTGCGATGCTCTGCGCCCCGCCGAGCCAGCACCTTTGCCCCCAAGCTTGGGATGACGTGGGCCACCGCTACGAGGCCCGGCGAGGAGTAGCTGGCCGTGCACGTCGTTAAGCAGGTCGCGTCCAGCGAAATGCCCCGGTATGGTACTAAGGCTGTGTTTACTTCTTAAAAAAAAAGTACTGTGCAAACAAAAGTTTTCCGTCACATCAAACTTACGATATATGTATGGAGTATTAAATATAGATGAAATTAAAAACTAATTGTACAGCTTGATTGTACTTTGCGAGACAAACGTTTTGAACCTAATTAGTCAACGGTTGGACACTATTTACCAAATAAAACCAAAACATGCTACAGTACTTTTTTTACACTTTTTCGCGAAACTAAACACACCCTAAATCAAACTGCGGCCATGTTTAGTTCCCCAATTCTCCCCCCAAATTTCACTATGCAAAAAGAAGATTCTCCGTCACATCAAAATGTCGGCAAATGCATGGAGTACTAAATGTTGATGAAATCAAAAACTAATTGCACAGTTTTGTTGTACTCAGTGAGACGAACATTTTAAGCCTAATTAGTCAAAATTTGGATAATTTTTACCAAATACAAACGAAATGCTATAGGAATTCTGATACAGTGTTTTTCTCCCCAATTCTCTCATCTAAACAAGGCCTGCGGCGATCGAAGGGCTTGTGCGGCGAGAAACTGAGTCGGAGACGGTGCAAATAAGCAGCTGTCGTCACGCGCACGGTCCGCGCCGCAGTTCGATGAGATGCGGCGGTTCCGCACGAGCTGTCCCCGCGCGCGTACACGTGTTGCGCGGAGTCGTCGTGCGTGCGCCGTACGCGAAGACATACGCTCGTCGATCGTGCGGGGGCTGCTGTGCTGAAGCCGGCCGCGTGCGGAAATCTTCCGGTGCGAACATTCGGACCGGAGGAGCAGCGCGCCGATGTTCCTCGCGCGCGCGTCGCTGATGTTTCCCGTGTACGAGTCCGCCCGCGTCTGTTGGTGAGTACGGCGTAAAGACGGTCCAGCATCGAAGGCAGCCAGAGCCAGCCCACGAAGCGCAGTGCAGCGTCCAGTTTCTCTTTCTTTTATATTTCTTTTTCTTTTCTTAACTCTCCGTAGTTAGGCTGGTAGTTAGCTTCTCTTTTTTTTATTTTTCTTCTTTTCTTAACTGCAGGCTGCTACGTTAGTTTCTTTTATTTCTTTCTTTCTTTTTCTTTTTTTTTATTTTTCCTTTTCTTTTCGTTTCTTTTCTTTTCTTTTCTTCCTTTTCCTTTTATTTTCTTTTTTCTGTTCTTATTTCTCTCTTATATTCACATACTAGCTGTGTGATGTTACTATTTCGTTGTTGTTCTTTTTTTCTTTTTTGTTTTCTGTGGTATTTTATTTTTCTTTTCATCTTTTAGTATTTTATCTTTCATTTATTTATTTTTCTTTTTTTATCTTTTTTCTATTTTTATTTCTTTTTATTTGTTTTCTTTTGTTCTTTTTCCAATTATGTTTTTCTTTGATTGATGTTTTAATTTTTAATCTTTCTTATTTTTTCTTTTCTTTTCTCTTTCTTTTTCCTTTTTCTTTTCGTGCATCATTCATTTTTTTTATTTGTTTATGTTTTATGTGTTTATTATTATTTTCATTTTTTAATATTTTTTATCTTTATTTTATTTCTTTTTTCTTTTATTTTTCTTATTATTTTTTATGATGTTCTATGTTGTTTTTTTGTGATGTTCATATGTATATATGTGATGTTCTATGTTTTTTTATGTTATACATGTGTTGTTCTGTGATATTTTTTTATGTTCACGTGGTATATATGTAATGCTCTATAATGTATTTTGCAATGTTCACATAATATACATATGATGTTCTCGTAGTATACATGTGATCTTTATGGCGTTTTTTGTGATGTTCTATAATGTATTTAGTGATTTTCACATAATATATATGCGATGTTCTATTATATATTTAGTGATATTCACGTAATATATATGCGATGTTCTATATCGTATTTAGTGATGTTCTATGATGTATTTAGTGATGTTCACTTATTACACATGTGGTGTTCTATGATGTATTTAGTGATGTTCACGGAATATATATGCGATGTTCTAGAATATATTTAGTGATGTTCTATTGTATATTTACATATGTTCACTTAGCACATATGTGATGGTCTATAATATATTTTAGGATATTTTGAAAAGTATCAATGTGATGTTTTTTTAAAAAAATTCTATTACATGTTTTTATTTTTCTCCTTATGTTTTGCTCTAGATTTTATTATTTTTATTTATGTTATGTATTTATTTATATATATTGTAATACTAATTTCATTAACATAAAATTAGAATACTGTTATTCTAAACAGAGAATATTTTTCTTACAAAGACGGAATATTGTTATCTGAACCTAGAACATCGTTTCTGCTCAGTAAAAGAAAAATGTTCTATCTTTATGAAATTAATGTTTGTTAATGAAACTTTATCTAAATATATCCATGTGTGGTCTTGTTTTAAAGCATTTATTATAAGAAACACAATGGTGCAATCAGAATTTAATTTGGAGATTCGATTTAGTAGTTATGACTTTTTTCGTTTTTATTGCACGCAAATCAATGGAATGGAAAAAATAATCTGTTATTATTACTGGGTCCCTCATTTCCTGCGCGCCTGAGCTTCCCGCGCAGCACGCATTGCAGCTTGGCCAGCGCACGCTGGCCGATTGGGGCCCGACTCGCGGGTGACCAATTCTATACAGTGTCACCCCGAACACTGTAGCACTTTTTGTTTTTTAGTGTAAAAAATTATCTAAAACTTGATTAATTAGACTTAAAATGTTTGTCTCGCAGAGTACAACAAAACTGTGCAATTAGTTTATGATTTCATCTACATTTAGTACTCCATGCATTTGCCGGTATTTTGATGTGATGGAGAATCTCCTATTTACATAGGGCTGGTTTAGATGCAAAATTTTTTGTAAAATGGGCACCGTAGCTTTTTCGTTGTTATTTGGCAAATATTGTCCAATCATGATCTAATTAGGCTTAAAAGTTTCGTCTCGTCCATTTCGTCTAAACTGTGTAATTAGTTTTATTTTTTATCTATATTTAATGCTTCATGCATGCGTCCAAAGATTCGATGTGACGGAGAATCTACTGTTCTTTTGCAAAATTTTCAGAATCTAAACTGGGTGATAGTGAAATTTGGGGTGAATTCTGAAATCTAAAACAGACCTGTGCGGAAAATTAATTCGGCGGGAACAGCGCCAGACGGATGTTCCCGTCCGATTGGGCGGACTCTAGCACTGCCCGGCCGCGTGACAATCGAGGAGGGCGCTCAGTTTACTGGAGCCTGACTGATTCTCTGATATTGGTCCTTGTCATATTTCGCCATCACCATATCACAGAGCTTGGACCATTCCCTAATCTGCCCATGGTGTTCCACGGATTGCAACCATGTAGCTACGGATCCCTTGAAGTTGAGCGACGTGAAACGGGTCTTCATCGCCTCCTGGACAGCGTACACCTCAAAGTAAACCTCGCATTGGTCCCACCACAAACGCGGGTTAGTGCCGTCAAACTTGGGAAACTCAAGCTTAGGAAATGGCGGATGATGGGAAGATTCATCAGGGGTATGTATTGGCAGGGCAAAGCCCACGGGCGTACCGTGGACAATGCAAGGCGGAGGCACTCCGAGGAGCCTTCCGCTCACGCCAGGCCCATGGGCAAGTCAACACGTGGTGGCGTCGTACTAGATGAAGCACCGGGTGTGATGTTGAGGTCGATCCCCGCCACAGGTGGTTGCGCGCGGTGGTGGCGGGTGGGAAAGCTGCCACTGAACCGGAGGTGAAGGCGACACGGGGAAGATTAACAAAGCACACCAGAGAAAAAAACATCACAAAAGGTGGTGGTTCGATGGAGAGCAAGCAAAGGACGGACGAGCCACCCTCTGCGTACAGACCATCTGGATTTACGATCGTGACCGTCACACTGGATATAGAGGCGGTAACACCATAGCTTGTGATAGAAAAACACGGGGAAAATTAACAGCGCACACCAGAGAAAAAACATCACAAAAGGTGCCGGTTCGATGGAGAGCAAGCAAAGGACGGAGCGAGCCACCCTCTGCGTACAGACCATCCGGATTTACGATCGCGACCGTCACACCGGATAACCTGCAGTGAGCCGAGGACGTCGGATCCAGTCTCTGCGATGCTCTGCGCCCCGCCGAGCCAGCAGCCCAGCACCTTTGATGACGTGGGCCACCGCTACGAGGCCCGGCGAACGAGTAGCTGGCCGGGCACGTCGTTAAGCTGGTCGCATCCAGCGAAATGCTCCGGTATGGTAATAAGGCTGTGTTCAGACCCTAAATATTTAGGGTGTGTTCATTTCATGAAAAGTAGATGAAAAGTTACTGTAGTATTTTTCGTTGTTATTTAGTAAAATTTGTCCAATCATGAACTAACTAGGCTCAAAAGATTCGTCCTGACATTTACAGACAAACTATGTAATTAGTTATCTTTTTTACTTACATTTAATGCTTCATGCATGCGTCGAAAGATTCGATGTGATGGGTGGAAGAGGAAATATTTTGGGTTGGCATGGGAAGTGAACCAGGCCTTATGGGAAATATTCCTGTAGCACTTTCATTTTTATTTGGGCCGTGTTTAGTTGGTCCAATTTGGGCCCTCCAAAATCTGCACAGTGGATTCTTCCACACTGTAGCATTTCGTTTGTATTTGTGAATTTTTGTCCAAACATTGACTAATTAGGCTCAAAAGATTCGTCTCGCAAAGTACAACTAAACTGTGCAATTAGTTTTAAATTTCATCTACATTTAGTACTCCATACATGTGCCGACATTTTGATGTGATGGGGAATCTTCTTTTTGCATAGTGAAATTTGGGAAAAAATTTAGGATCTAAACAGGCCCTTGGCAAAATTTATCCAACCATGAATTAATTAGGTTCAAAAGATTCGTCTCGACCTTTACAGACAAACTGTACAATTAGTTATTTTTTTACCTACATTTAATGCTCCATGCATACGTCCAAAGATTCGATGTGACGAGTGACAGATTAAATATTTTGGGAAGTGAACGGGCCTAAACCAAACTGCTGCGGTCGATGAGCTTGTGCAGGCGAGAAACTCGTCGAGTCACCGCGTCGGAGACGGTGCTAATTAAGCAGCTGTCGTCACGCGCACGGTCCGCGCCGTCGTTCGATCGGATGCGGCGGTTCCACACAAGCTGTCCGCGCGCGCGTACACGTGTTACGCGGAGTCGTCGTGCGTGCGCCGTACGCGAAGGCATACGCTGGTCGTGCGGGGGCTGCTGAAGCCGACCGCGTGGCAATCGAGGAGGGCGCTCGGTTCGCCAGAGCCTGACTGATTCTCTGCGGCGTGCGGCACCGCGGCGTCACGGCCGGCGGCCGGCCGGCCGGCCGCCCGCTTACTCCGTCACTCGGGTTCTATGGGCTACCTGCCTAGTTTCGATCAGCGCCCCCACGGGCACGGCCCGAGGGCACGACTGTTAACAACCCAACTCGGATCGCTCACAGACAACTCAGAGTAACAATGAACCCGATACACTACGAAGAAGATGAACAGTACAACTCAGAAAGAGATAACTGTTTGATAATTTGATTGATGTCTTGTTTCTGGCCTACGGTTTCCCTTATGGTGGTGGAGCCCTCACGTATGCCAGCCTGGCTTGGCCCCACATGACAGACAGCTCCTGAGATTCTGTCAACAACCATCACTCACCGGCCCAGCCCACTAGGAACAAAGCCCACAAGAGCTCTCGCAAGAAGTCGGTGCCGAAGAGAGTGAGTGGTCCGGAATGGGCTTGTAATATGTGTGCTAAGGCCCAAAGGGGTGAGGAGTAGAAATATCCAAGAGAGCAACCGAGATGGGAAGCTGTAAAACACATTAAACTTCTTCTTCGTTTACACGCAACTACCTCGTCGGCGAGCTGCCGTCGTCGGGAACGAGATTCGTCGTACTCTCTCTCTCCCTTCTCTTAGCTACCTGCTAACAAACCTGGTATCAGAGACACCGATCTACGGCCGGAGCTCTGGATTTGGCGACACATCCACACTTCACTCGCCTCCAGAGATCTCAGGGCGCGATGGAGCCCAACGTAAAGACGGCGTTCGAGCAAATCCTGAGCCGGCTCGACTCCATCGACGAGCGGTGCGGCCGCATGGAGAAGGGCGCCGCCGACAGCGAGCGCGCCCGTGAGGAGCGGGATGCAGCGGTGGAGACCCGCATCCATCAACTAGAGAAGGCGCTGGGGACCCAGGCCGCTTCCTCCTCAACGGCCGTCGTCCAGATCAAGGCACAGGAGGAGCGCACCACCGCCCTCGACGACCGCCTCGCTTCGCTGGAGAAGGTCTGCAACACCCAGGCGCACGCGGTTGTACTCTTCGACGTCCGCGCACAGGACTTCGAGCAAAGGGTTGCAGAGGCGGAGATGTGGATGGGGGATCTCGAGCTTATCTGCGTCTACGAGCTTCGTGATGAACGCGACGAGCGGGTGTCGCTCCTGGAGTCCACTGCGGCCGTCCTGGAGGAGTGGCGACCGTTCGTCGATGGGACTCTCGACGACATTCGCCTGGATCTTCGGCGACTCAAGGAACAATGGGATCGATCTCCCCTGGTACCCCTTTCTGCGCCCCCAGGCATGGCGATCTCCCCAGTGAACGAGTCGACTGCCGTGCGCCCATCTGCTACTGGCATAGAAGTCGACTGGCCTGACGGGCACCGCTCTGCACCTTCGGCTTGGGAGCGGGGCGCTGGGTCTATGAGGACCCAAGTCCCAAACCCGAACAATGGTACGCTCCAAGTTCCCCTACCCATGTAGTTCAATTCGTGTTTGCAGCCGTATAATCCTTTCAATCGTCCTCCAAATCCACCTCCACAGCCCCCAATTCCACCAAGTACCTACTATTGTGCGCCAACTCGCCCACCAGAACCCCCTCCACTCCCAATTCCGCCGCACCCTCCATACATCCCACCCAATCAGCAATTCCACTATCAGTCCTCCTACTTTCACCCACCAGTTCACCCTCAGTTTGTTCCCAACCCACAATCTACACCCAGTTACTCCCAATTAGTTCCACGTTCTTCCAACAGTTACCCTGTTTCCACCCAACCTTCACCATATCCTCCCTTCATGACCCATCCCAATTATACATCCAATTCTGCCCCACCTCCTCTACCACATGACCTCAACCTTGGTCGTCTTCCAAAGATGAATTTCCCACAGTTTGACGGCGACAACCCGCAACTGTGGATCACCCGAGCTCAAAACTACTTCGAAATGTATTCTGTCCCTTCTCAGGTCTGGATTCGAGTATCTACTCACCATTTCGTCAGCACTGCGGCTCATTGGCTTCAGTCCATTGAGCGCCATCTTCCTCATGATTGGCAAACCTTCTGCTGCATGATCCACCAGCGCTTTAGCCGCGACCAACATGAGCTCCTCATCCGCCAGCTCTATCATATCAAGCAAGTTTCCACTGTCCAAGACTACATTGAGCGCTTTACTCAGCTGGTGGAACAGTTGTCAGCCTATACCAACCCTGACCCCCTATACTATACCACCCGGTTCATTGACGGCTTGCGTCATGACATTCACTCTATTGTTATGGTGCAACGTCCTGCCGACTTGGATACTGCCTGCACTCTTGCTCTGTTACAGGAGGAAGCACTGGAACCGGTCCATCGGAAGGAGTTCTAGAAATCTGATAATTTTGTTTTCTCCAAGACGGCGACAATCAAAGGGGCTTTGCCACCTCCTCCACCCCTTCCACGTCCTCATGGTGCCCCTGATGACAAGAAACTGGCGCACGCACCGGCTGGCTCTTCTACTGATGATAAACTCTCCGCCCTTCGCTCGTACAGGAAGTCGCGTGGCCTATGTATCAGGTGTGGCGACAAGTGGCACCCAGGGCATAAGTGTGCTGCAAATCTCCAGCTACATGTCTTGCAAGAGATCTTTGATCTCTGTCATGAGGATTTCGTTGGTGATGTCGTTTCTGCCGAAGAACAGTTAACTAACGAAGCTGGTCAACTGAATATGCTTCTCTCAGTTGCTGCATCATCTGGTCAGTCATCAAGTCATACCCTACAGTTTTCTGGTACTCTGGGTGGTATTGCAGTTCGTATTCTCGTGGATTCTGGCAGCAGCCATTCTTTTCTTAGTTCATCTGTTGCAACTCAACTGCCGGGGGTATCACCTGTTCCAAAGCCAGTATCTATGACAGTGGCCAATGGAGGTTCTATGCAATGCACTGCAGAACTAGTGTCAGCAAAATGGTCCGTGCAAGGGTATTCATTCCATTCTAATCTGAAGATATTGCCGCTTACCTCATTTGACATGATCGTGGGTATGGACTGGCTTGAAGCATTTTCACCAATGAAAATTCACTGGTTGCAACGATGGATTTCTTTTCCATATGGCCATTCGACCACCGTGCTTCATGGGCTGTCTCCGTCAACTCAAGATTGTCAGTTGTTGCAGCTACTGCTGGTTGCTCCGGAGTCTTCTGATGCTCAGTTTGAAGAGATTTATCCTGCTGTACAGCCGGTTCTACAACAGTTCAAGCATCTGTTTACCGAGCCCACTGAGCTTCCACCTCGGCGGGATTGTGATCACAAGATTCCTCTTGTGCCGGGAGCAAGTCCTGTATCGGTCAGACAATATAGATATTCCCCAGCATTGAAATCTAAAATTGAAGCTCAGGTGTCAGATATGCTACAGACAGGGTTTATAAGGCCAAGTTCTAGTGCCTTTTCTTCTCCAGTCCTCTTAGTCCGGAAGAAGGACGGCAATTGGCGATTTTGTGTGGACTACAGACTGCTTAACTCGCTCACTATCAAGACCAAATTCCCTATTCCGGTCATCGACGAGTTGTTAGATGAATTGGCTGGTGCCTAGTGGTTTTCTAGCTTAGATTTGCGGGCGGGCTTCAACCAGATCCGGCTGGCTCCAGGCGACGAACACAAGACAGCCTTCCAGACACACTGGGGACAGTTCGAGTTCACGGTAATGTCATTCGGTCTAATCGGTGCTCCTAACACATTCCAGGGCGCTATGAACACGGTGTTGCGACCCCTCCTTCGCAAGTGTGTCTTGGTTTTCTTTGACGACATCCTCGTCTACAGCAAAACTCTGGCCGATCACATAGTTCATCTTCAACATGTGCTGGAGTTGTTATCTGCTGGTCAGTGGAAGCTCAAACTTTCAAAGTGCCAGTTCGCTCAACAGAGTATTTCATATTTGGGCCATGTCATCAGCACAAAGGGTGTGTCCACGGACCCGTCTAAAGTCGAAGCCGTCCGTCAGTGGCCTCCACCAACTAATGCAAAGGAGCTGCGCAGCTTTCTGGGTCTCTCAGGTTACTACCGCAAGTTTGTTAAAAACTATGTGCTCATAGCTCGGCCCCTCACCGACCTGCTTAAGAAAGGAACTATGTTCGTATGGTCCTCAGTTCATGCTTCTGCTTTTGATGCTCTAAAAGAGGCCTTGATTTCTGCTCCCGTGTTGGCCCTCCCACATTTTTCAAAAACTTTTCAAGTCCACACGGATGCTTCATATGCTGGAGTTGGCGCTGTTCTCACACAAGACAATCACCCTGTCGCCTTTATCAGCAAATCTCTCAGCCCAAGAACACGTGGCATGTCCACCTATGAGAAGGAATATCCTGCAGTCCTCATTGCAGTGGACCACTGGAGGACTTACTTGCAACATGCAGAATTTGTCATTGTCACAGATCATCGTGGTTTGATTCACCTGTCAGATCAGCGCCTCCACACCCAATGGCAGCAAAAGCTATACACAAAGTTGGTTGGGTTACACTACCGAATTGTCTACCGTCCTGGCTCATCTAATCAGGCAGTTGATGCCCTTTCACGACATCCGAGCCCACCTGCTGTCTTGAATGCCATTTCCTCCTCTTCTCTGCAATGGCTCGAGGATGTCTCCGCTGGATATCTGCAGGACACCTTTTCTGCAACCTTGTTGCAAGAGCTCTCAGCAGCTGCTGACAGTCGGCCTCCATATACACTTAACAATGGGATCATCCGACTTCATGATAGAATTTGGATTAGGGACAATCCTGCTGTTCAGAAGAGAATCATTTCTACTATGCATTCTTCAGCTCTGGGAGGCCACTCCGGATTTCCTGTTACATACAGTAAGATGAAAAAACTTTTCGCTTGGAAGGGAATGAAATCAGCTATCCGCAATTTCATCAAGAACTGTACAATTTGCATCTAGGCTAAGCCAGATCGATCAAAGTACCCTGGCCTTCTGGTTCCACTACCTGTGCCGTCTGAATCTTGGCAAGTGATATCCATGGACTTTGTCGAGGGATTGCCAAGATCTGGACATGCCAATTGCATTCTGGTGGTCATTGATAAATTCAGCAAATTCGCTCATTTCATACCGTTGCTTCATCTGTTCACCTTTGCAACTATGGCAAAGCTCTTCTTGGACAATATATACAAACTTCACGGTATGCCTTCACATATCATTTCAGATCGCGACCGCATATTCACCAGCAGTTTTTGGCGTGAACTGTTCAAGCTGGCCCAGACAACATTGTGTATGAGCTCCGCGTATCACCCACAGTCCGATGGGCAAACTGAACGCGTGAACCATTGCCTAGAGACATATCTTCGGTGCTTCATGCATTCCTGCCCGCGCAAGTGGTTGCAGTGGCTTTCTCTGGCAAAGTTTTGGTACAACTCCAGCTTGCATTCGTCCCTCGGTCGGTCTCCATTTGAAGTGTTATACGGCCATCCTCCATGACACTTTGGTCTTTCTCCAGAATCTGCCACAAACATACCAGAGCTTGATTCATGGATGCAGGAGCGACATGTCATGATTACTGCTGTCGACAACACTTATTGCGTGCTCAAAACAGAATGAAATCCCAAGCAGACAAGAAGCGTTCTGATCGCCAGTTTCAGGTTGGTGATTCTGTCTTTCTCAAACTGCAACCCTATATTCAAACCTCATTAGCGCCCCGTTCCAATAGCAAGCTGTGCTTCAAATATTTTGGTCCCTTCACAATCATCGACAAGATCGGGAATGCGGCATACAAGCTGAAGCTCCCTCAAGGCACTTCCATCCACCCAGTGTTCCATGTCTCATTGCTCAAGCCATCAAGTTCCCAAGTCACCCAGGTATCTCCTACCCTTCCTGATGTTACTGATGCTCTTCAAGTGCCTGAGCAGTTTCTCCAACGTCGCTTCCATCCGCGCGGTGCTGGTTCTGTGGCACAAGTTCTTATCAAATGGTCAGGATTACCAGATGACTTGGCCACATGGGAAGATGCAGATCACTTGAAGCAGCTCTTCCCCTTTGCTCCGGCCTGGGGACATGCCGGGTCCCAAGGGGGAGGGAGTGTCAACAACCATCACTCACCGGCCCAGCCCACTGGGAACAAAGCCCGCAAGAGCTCTCGCAAGAAGTCGGTGCCGAAGAGAGTGAGTGGCCCGGAATGGGCTTGTAATATGTGTGCTAAGGCCCAGAGGGGTGAGGAGTAGAAATAGCCAAGAGAGCAACCGAGATGGGAAGCTGTAAAACACATTAAACTTCTTCTTCGTTTACACGCAACTACCTCATCGGCGAGCTACTGTCATCGGGAACGAGATTCATCGTACTCTCTCTCTCCCTTCCCTTAGCTACCTGCTAACAGATTCCCCCTCCTTGAATTGCGGCTTGCCCTCAAGCTGCACAACTGATCTTCATGTTCCTGTTGGAGAACCGGCATCACCTCCTGAGCCACGTACCCTGCAGCAGCACATCGAACCCTCCTACATCATCTAGAACAGGCTTGTGCACCTTGGCGAACTTGTGCAGTAGGATGACAATGATGTGTCCTTGTTCAGCCTGCTCTGTCAGTTCATCAGCGACCAGCATACTGTTCGCTTGAAGCTACAGCTTGACACCTTCCTAGCCAGAAGACTTGCGAGCTCGAGCGTGTGCTGGTCCGTGACGAGTGCCAACAGCATGATTCCGCAGCTGAGGATGAGGGGATGCTCGCTGGAGGCCTTGCACCTTGCAGAACACCAAGTGTTACAACTATTGGATCGTCTAGGCGTAGATCAGTGGGCGATTTCTTTTCCATACGGGATAAACAAGTTGCTTTCCTAAACATAAACTAGGAAGAGAGAGAGAGGGAGAGAGAGGTGAGAGTGGCTGACCGTCGGGCTTGACGAAGAGGGAGGTGACCATGGCGTGGGTGTACTGCGACGGCGGTGAAGAGGCAGTGGCACGGTGAAGTCTGGTGGCGGCTTCCCATCGCTTACAGCACTCCCCTCTAGATCGGCTAGGGTTAGGACGGTGGGTGGCGGCAGTGGCAGTGAACCTCGTGTCTTGTGCCCCTGGCCCCCACCTCCTCTTTATAGGGCTGTGTGATAGGGGCCCACCGACTAGGAGTCGGTTAAGCATCCCCGATCAGGACGCAATTAAAGGGTCCGAGTTGGCCGTTGGGCCAATTCGGTTGAGATCTATTCTAACATTCTCCTCCTTGATCTCAACTTATAATTTAACTTTAAACTTTGACTTTACTTGCTTTCACTTTTATTTGTTCCATCACAAATCAGTGTATAGAGCATGCCTCATCATCACGGTTAGTCGCCGATAGATTTAACAGCTACAATACACATCTCTGATCTGAAACAGATTCTTTAACTTTGGGCCCTTTATTGTCCGAAAATCATAGGCTATACCATAAACCCATGTCGACTGTGTGTTCTCTGAACACACTGGGTGATAAGCCTTTAGTAAGCGGATCCACAAGCACTTTCTTGTTACTTATATGTTCAATACCTTTTAGTATGATTCCGGACTTTCTCCTTTACAACGTATAACTTTAATGTCAATGTGTTTGGCAGTACACTTGATCCGTTGTCTTAGGAGCAAACTACTAAATGGTTATTGTTGTAGACAACCATTATCAATTCTGGGTACAAGTTCCTTAATTATTTTGCCTGTCCCGCAGCCTTATATCATGCTATACTATAACCTTGCATCACTGACGATGCTAAAACTATTTTTTGGAGCTTTTCCACAATAAAACTTCAACTGCGAGTGTTAGCTACTATGTGGGTTTCACTAAACATCTCGCCAAAATTCAACGTTTGTACCCACAACTACTTGAAAGTACTTGTTCTTTCTTTCTTAGCATGAGGCTGACATTGTTAACTCCATTTCAGTGATCTATATCTGGACTGGACTTTTGCCAAAATAACCCGGATATATGAACTATGTCAGGGTAATATCTTATCTGTGTACTCATTAAGCTTCCAACAGCTAAAGCATATAGGACGTCCTTCTATAACAATCTCATATTGCTTCTTGGAACATAAAGTTCTCGAAAATATTACCCTTGACCATAGGAACAGGCGTATGTTTGCCCGCATAGGTACTTTATTTCTTTAGAAACTTTTCTTAGCATGCCTATGCGATATTCTTAATACCCCTTTTCTTCTATCTCATAGAATTTCAATTCTTATAACGAGAGACATTTCACCGAGAACTTTCTTATTGAATCTTGAGGACAAGAACTTCTTCTCACACAGTAGATTGACATCACTACTAACAAGTAAGATGTCATCCGCATATACAGGATTAGGAAATAAATTTTTCATTCTATAATTTTGTACAAACGCAATTGTCCTTTCAATCTCTTTAACCCAAAATTTTTAATTGACTCTTCAACTTTAAATGCCATTGTCTAGAGATTTACCCTAGTCCATAAGAAATTCCTACAGGTGGCATCCTTTACGTTCTTTTCTTTCCATGACAAAACCTCTAGGTTGTGCCATTTAACCATTTTCATACAAATCTCATTTGGAAAATACCGTCTTTACTTTCATCTGATGTAACTCAGATCATAATGTGCCACTAGCACTCATTGTAATCTATTCATTTAGTTTGCGTAAAACTTTTGATTCAAGTCGCGCTCTACATCTTTATATATTCCCTTTGGAGTCATATTTTGTCTTGTAGACCCATTATAGCCTACTGTTTTGGCTCCTTAGGAATTTATTCTGAATCCTAAAATATTATTGGTATCATCAATTTCATTTTATCTTTCTTTGCTTCTTGCCACTTGGACGAGTGAACACCTCTCATGGCTTCTTCAAATGAGGTGGGATTACCCTCCATTTGAATTTTACTAACATAGACTTTATAGTCATCAGAAATATCTGATTTTCTTATTCTTTGAGACTTTCTATAGCCTTAGCTACTAGCATTTCTTGATCTTTATTGCCAAAAGACAATTGATTCTACAAGGTCATGTGTAACAAGATCCTTGTTTATATTATTCATCCTCCTTGTGGAGTTAGGTCTCTTTGTACCATGCTCCCCCAGATTGTCCCATCTTTAAACTTTCTTATTTTGGGTTTAATCTGCTAAAACTCATATGGCGCGTTTAGCACCGTCTTAATAACTCTGAATGCGTCCAATATGAATACTGACCGACTATGCTATCTTTATATTGGAACTGTAAAAGGTCTATGAATTTAGCTATTTTTTACTTTAGGGGTATCATTATTATGACCGTCTTACTCCCCCGACGATCACATTCATCTTTTATAGATCACATTCATCTTTTATAGATCACTCTTGCCTTCAATGCATAGTATGCATCGCATTATCTGAAGTATGGGGAAGTATCTATCTTAATTATCTTTCTTAATTGATCTCATATTTCTCCCCCTCGAAATGTGGTATGAACTTTTCTACCACAATTTCGAAAACTATTTAGAACTCTTGTGAATGAGGAAACTTTGATTACTTACTTCACCCACATGGTTACATCATGCAAATGAAATTATTTCTTAATTCGTGTGGGAGTACTTTTTCCTCATTTCACTTTAAAAACTCAACAGAGTCTTTTATCATTAATACTTTCACAAGTCACACTTGCATGTCATTCTTATCTCGAGGTTCGTCTGTAACTTTTTGTTCTCCTTAAACTCATTGAGTGCTTAATTACTATGACACAATAGAAGAGCACTGTCAAGCACATGAGTCACCACAACTTTCTCCTGCCGTGCAGGATAAGTAATATGTCAAACTTCTCCTGCCATGCAGGATTAATTAATACAAGTACTATGCCATCTTCACCCCGTCATGCGGGTATTTTCTCAAACTTTTCCCGTCATGCGGGTACTATCACAAACTTTTTCCCGTCATGCGAGATAATTTTCTTGAAGGGACATAAATGTCAATATTGGCTCATATTCAATCATCAAATTTAGAAATAAATCCAAATACTCTTTAACACACATGCTTAATCTGACGTTGGTCAAATTAAACATGCATGTCACTTATTACATTTCATATCATGATGATTAAGACTAAAATTTTATTACTTATTATTATTATTTTAAAGAGTACATAAAAGATATCTCCTAAACCAAGCTTTTATTGTTCTGTTTCTTTGCTTGGATCAATATCTTAGAATTCTTTTCTTTTGAAGTCATTCTTTAAAGAGACCGCAGTCCCTTACACAATGGTCTTCTTTCTGCAAAAATTTGTACTTTTCATCTTCTGGGTCACAAGTACCCAACTCATTTCCTTTTCACCCTTCAAGAATAAAGGCATAAAGTTTTTTTGTCTGAAAACATTAATCAATAATCAATAATAATGCTCATTAAACTTTTAAAACTTTATTTTCTATTCTATATCACCGTTGCGTAGAAATAGAATAAAACAATATTCTTCTACATTAATTCCACATCACCGTTGGGTAGAAATGAAATTAACATATGAAAACTCTATTATCTTATAACTCTCTTCAAAATTAAATTCTTCCGTTGGTTCGAATTTAATTTTGAAGATCATCATCACTATTGCAGCGGAAACATGAAAAATACATTACATTTTGCTTGATCTGGAGCATGTCTTGTTTCTTATCCATTCTCAGAAAATTGGTCACTTTGATGCAAAATTTATCAGAGATTTAAACTTTAAACATAAAACTCGTAGAATTATAATATTGTTATCATCAACGTTGGTCAGAAAATAACAACATCATAATTTTCTTTAAACTTAAACTCTTAAATAAACTTATAATATTGTTATCATCAACGTTGGTCAGAAAATAACAATATTATAATTTATCTTAACCATAAATCGACTATTCCTCTAATTTTAATTAGAGAATAAATCTTTCATCATTTACTGAATGACTATAACTGTCCTTCAAATTAAATCCTCCCGTTGGTTCGGATTTAATGAGAAGACAATAAACCTTTTCGTTGCAGTGGAAACATCAACTAATACTCTTAAAATAATATTATTCAGAAGCATTTTGCATACTCATGTACTCTCTAGACAAATTATCGCGTTGGTTCAAATTTGAGCAGAGATGTAACCTTCAAACTTGTCAAAAAATCATTACAATTTGCTTCTGAAATAATGAAACAAAATTACAAAAGGTACTGTGCAAAAGGCCTGTCACACTGCGCTATGCAGCCCACGACCTTCTTTCTTTCGCGCGTGATGCGCTCTGTTGACGGCCCGCGGCCCACATTGCATCGTCAGCGCGCGGCCCAGCTTGCAGATACAGCCCGTGGCCCAGCTTGCGCGCGCTCATGCTTTGGTCTTTTGCGGCCCAGTACGCCGCTCGCTCAGCGCAGCCTCGCGCGTGGCCCTCCCCCGCGCCCAGCATGCCATAGCCCAGTAGGCCCAGCTAGCGTCGCCCGGCCTTTCACGCGCACCGTGCACGCCAGCTCTCCCGCGGTCCAGACGCGAAGATGGCCCGTGGCCCAGCCGCGCATGTGCGCTCCCCCGCGCCCAGGCCGCAACCTGGGCCTGGGCCGGGATTTCACTCTCCCGCCTGGGCTAAAACCAAGCCCAGCCGATCATGGCCATTCACTGCGATCGGACGGCTTTCCGTGCAGATCGGGCGAACAAAACCGCAGGCCGGCAGCTCTATCCTGAAAACCCTAGCCATTTCTCCTTATGCCCCTTGCTTTCTCACCGCCACGGCCCAGAGAAAGGCAGCAGCCGCGGTGGCAGTCTGCGGCGGCGAGTCGACTGCCGCGCCAGAGCACGCGCCGACGGCTCCCTACCTCTATTCTTTCTCTTCCTCCTCCCTTCTGTCAGCCCACAGCGGAGCACCGACGGCCGCCGTCATGGCAACCAGAGGAAGAAACGGCACCGCCATGGGCCCTCTCGCCGGCACGAGCGCTCCCCAAAGGTAGAGCACGCCGCCGTCGAGCGGCTCCACGTCGGAGCCCTGACCCTGTGCCCATGCGACATGTGGACGACGACGCAGCTCGCTTTCTCTTCCCGCACGCCGATGAAACGGCCGCGCGGTCATCTTCGAGCGCAACAAGGCGGTGGTGACGCCAGGAAGATGACCCGGGTTCGTCCTCTCCTTTTCCTAATCTGTTCTTTCCTCTCACCGCCCGATCCGACATTGGGTAGTTAGGGTTAGAGTTAGGATTCCTTGACCGATTCAAAATCGGTTTCACTGTTCTTTGCTTTTTCCCTACTAGGGTTTGATAGGTCCGAATCGAATCCTTTTCTACTTTCCCGACCTAGATCCACTCACTAGGTAGGCTCTGATACCAATGTTACAACTATTGGATCATCTAGGCGTAGATCAGTGGGCGATTTCTTTTCCATACGGGATAAACAAGTTGCTTTCCTAAACATAAACTAGGAAGAGAGAGAGAGAGAGGGAGAGAGAGGTGAGAGTGGCTGACCGTCGGGCTTGACGAAGAGGGAGGTGACCATGGCGTGGGTGTACTGCGACGGCGGTGAAGAGGCAGTGGCGCGGTGAAGTCTGGTGGCGGCTTCCCGTCGCTTACATCACTCCCCTCTAGATCGGCTAGGGTTAGGACGATGGGTGGCGGCAGTGGCAGTGAACCTCGTGTCCTGTGCCCCTGGCCCCCACCTTCTCTTTATAGGGCTGCGCGACAGGGGCCCACCGACTAGGAGTCGGTTAAGCAACCCCAATCAGGACGCGGTCAAAGGGTCCGAGTTGGCCGTTGGGCCAATTCGGTTGAGATCTATTCTAACACCAAGTGCTCGACGTCCGCTACGGACTCAAGGCCCACGGTCACCACGAAGTAGGCGAGGTTGAGCAGGATCCAAAGGAAGCTAGGGTCCTCCTGAGCGATGTCCGCCGCCTGCCCGAACGCGTTGCGCTCCATGGAACACGCCGGCACTAGCAGCAGAACGACAAAGAGGTTGACGAAGTCCGACACGACGTGGCGCTACGGCTGCTGTGCGCGTCGAGCGTCCCTGGCGGGCCTGGTGGAGTCCACGTCGTGCCGCCAGGTGACAAGATCCAGCAGCAGCACGGTCAGCCGTTGCCCGACGTGACACGCCTGTGTCCGGCAGGTGTCCTAGTTGCCCGTGGCGACTAGGAGCTTGGCGAGGGTGGAGTTGTTGGTGTCGAGCAGCCCCTGAACGCGGCCCAGAACCTCCAGCGGCAGAGCGTGCTCCACGTCCCTGACGACCCTGGATGGGAGGATACGGTGGTCGCAGAGGTCGAGGTAGACTTCCAAGCCGGAGTTCCTGCAGGAGACGACGAGGACGCGTTTGCCGCGGGATGCCTTGGCGCACTTGTACTCGGAGACGTGGACGACGGGCTCAGCGTCCTTGCCCGTGGTGATGACGAACCAGCGACTGACGTACTCGGTGGCGATGTCATAGGCGTACTCGGGACCCGGCTGGCGAATCCACTCCAACCGTGCCGCAGCCCTCACGTGTGCCAACCTAGCTTGGTCCCACATCATAGGCAGCTCTTGAGACTATCCGCACTCATGGACCTCTATATATGCTAGTCATCAAGATTCTTTCCTCTATACTCAATTCTCCCGCATTCATCCATCCTCTATATCATCCTCTATCCACTATGGAGTCTACTTGTCACTTTATCTAAATATATCCATATAACATCTTATTTTGAATTATTTATTGAAACAAATTTAATGGTACAATCGAAATTTAATTTGGTTCTTTGATTTGCAAGTTATAACATTTTTTTTTGTTCGTTGAAGTAGTGGGGCCCGCCACTGGAACTTCCCCTGCGCTGTGCGTCCTGTCCCCTGCGCTGGGCGTCCTGCAGTTTCGTTTTTTAGCGGACAAACGGCAAAGCACCATATATAGCGCACGGTGAGCTCTTCCTGCGCTTTAGCGTCATCCACCCTCTATATGTTCCTCCAAGAAAATTTTACAGTATCCGAAGCGGACAGACTGACAACGTCGCCATGTCATGTGCATGCGTCCACGGACTTCATGGCCGGATACGAAAGACGCGTTTGCACAGGTTGCAAAAGTTGCGTCTCCAGATCGATTTGCTTACAAAATGTGATTGCGTATGCCAGAGCTGTTTAATTTGTGTTCGTTCATCTGCTTATGGTCAGGCTATCCAGATCGATACACAGCAAATATTACCTGCACAAACGTACGTGCACACGTCAATGTTCTTCGTTGACACATTTCTGCAAGTGTACAGATAAAGTATCGATCAATCAATAGGCAATAGTCCTAGAGAAGGTTATATATTGCTGTCTATGGAGAAAAACGAGACATGTATCGGGGCTTCCTCTTCCACCAAATTTCCAGAAAACACAACCAATCTGGACGAAGTCCAAGTCTGTCCATTTGACCTGACCAAACACTACATCTCCTTCTTCAATCGATTGGGAAAATTCTCTGCTTTGGAAAAGTCTCATCTCATCTTCTCTCCCTGTTATGCACTTATGCACCCTATATAATGTAGCTTAAGCGACCATTAGTTGCCAATCCCAGAGCAAGAAGTGCACAGGTGTATACGGGCACAAGAATGAAGCTTCACGTCGCCACGGTCGCTTCCCTCCTGGTCCTGGCTACGGCCGGCGCCGTCACGTTCGACGCGACGAACACCGCGTCTAATACCACCGGCGGCCAAAGGTTCGACCAGGCCGTTGGTCTCGACTATGCGAAGCAGGTCCTCTCTGACGCGTCCACCTTCGTCTGGAACACCTTCAACCAGCCCAGCCCCGCCGACCGCAGGCCGGTCGACGCGGTCACCCTCGTCGTCGAGGACATCGGCGGTGTGGCCTTCACCGTCAGCAGCGACATCCACCTCAGTGCTCAGTATGTCGGCGGCTACGACTCCGGCGACGTCAAGACAGAGGTACGTAGCGCCCAACTCTGTCTCCAATCTACTTGCATCCATCCATGGCGAGGCGTCTCTGTTTCTAAGTGAGCGTCTCTGTGCTCCGTGGCCTGTAGGTGACCGGGGTGCTGTACCACGAGGTGGTGCACGTGTGGCAGTGGGGGCTGCAGGACTACGGGGCGCACCCGGGGATCTTCGAGGGCATCGCCGACTTCGTCCGGCTGCGGGCCGGGTACGCGCCGGCGCACTGGGTGCAGCCCGGGCAGGGGAGCAGCTGGGACAAAGGGTACGACGTCACGGCAAGGTTCCTGGACTACTGTGACTCGCTCGAGCCGGGCTTCGTGGCCGTGCTCAACGCCAAGCTAAAGGACGGCTACAACGAAGACTATTTCCTGCAGATTCTGGGCAAGAACGTGCAGCAGCTGTGGCAGGATTACAAGGCTAAGTACGGGAGCTGATAAAAGTCCTGTTTTGGCACCACTTCTCAGCAGCTTATATATGAGAAAAAAAAAGATGCAGCAAACGCCAATGTCTAGCATGATGCCAAGATTGAATAAGGTGCTTGTTGGACGAATATGGTCTTTGTTGAATGTCTTTCATAACTCTTACTCAACACTACCACAAAACACTATTTTTTATAAGGAAAGATTCTATTAATGGTAATGCTCCTATCAGGGCGTCCTTTCCATCCAAACGGGACGAATCTGCCTTGCGTCGAACCCGCCTCGGGCCGTGCGCCCCTGCACCTCGCGCCCCTCACGGTCGTACCAGACCCGCCTCGCGCCTCGTGTCGCGCACCCCGCTCATGCCTCGCGCCACGTGCCGTCCACGCCTCATGCCTTGCACCGCCCGAGCCTTGCGCTGCGCTCCCCCGCGCCGCGCCAGTCTCCATTGGGCGGCAGCAAGCACATGTTGCAACCGTACTCCTTCTGTTTCCGAAAGAAAGTCGTTTTGGACATGGTTGCTCAAACAGTGGGAATATAAAATCATAAATAACTTTTGAGTTATTGAGTTTGGAAATGTAGAAAACTTATGAATAGATCTGTCTTGAAAAATACTTTTATAACGATATACATATGTCATATTTTATAAAAAATAGAAGTCAAAGTTATGCTTTGGAGACCTGTCGTTGTCCAAAACGACATCCTTTAGGGAACTGGAGGGAGTATGTTTTATGCGTTTCAGATGTATGTTACATATGTTTCATATGGATGTTACAAAAGTAGATCTGATGTTGCATATGTTGCAATGGATATACACGTATGTTTCAAATGTTGCAAATGTTTCACCTGTTTCAGACCTATGTTGTAAGTGTTTTATATGGATGTTGCCATGTTGCATATGTTTCAGACATATGTTGTAAGCGTCTATTCAAAATGTTTCATCTGTCATACGTATGTTGCAAGTGTGTTTATCTAGATGTTGTAGTTGTTATACACATATGTTATAAACGTATGTTTGTAAATGTTTTACCTGTTTTAGACGAAGTGCTTCATGTTGCACATTAGCAGGCATAAGAAGCGAGCACATACAGAGGCGGTCCTCGTGGATGTAGCGGTCCCCCGTGCGTGGGAAGCGAAGCTAGCGTGGGTGGTCTCCACCTACATGCGCATCAACGGCCAATAGGCATGCTGGCGTGGGTGGTCTCCACCTACATGCGCATCAACGGCCAATAGGCATGTGGTGCGCAGCTGCATGCATACGTGCACGGCGTGCAGGCGTAGTAGTTACATGTGGCATGCGGGGGCGGGCGTGCAGGCGCAACAGTTGCATGCAGGGCAGGCGACGTTCAATTTCTTCGTGAGTGGAGCGCATTAGTTTGGAGAAAAAAACTACGTGCGGACCGTCCACAACCGGCAACATGCGGACTTCCAACCAAATTGCACCACGTGAGAGAGAATTAGGAGTCAACACGGTGGTGCCGCATGATGTTTAGCAGATCCACTTGTCAGAATACGACAAGTCCGCACCGTGTCGCATACGGATGGTACTCATGCAATTTTCCATTAATTTCGGGTGGGAACCGTGCAAGTGGAGGAAAAACTGCTGCCAATCCTGCAGCTGCATGCAGTAGTAAGAGGGCGCTGCTGGCGCATGCGAGACTGAGGGAGCAGGGCATGCAAGTGGGTGCTCGTCGTTGGGGGAGCATGCACGAGGAGGTGAGACGCAGCAGTAAGGGCATACAACTCAGCGGGGCAGGCGTGGACGTCCGGACATCCAGGCACTAACCACGCCCTTCTATTAAATTTCAAGACAATTACATCAAACACAAGGGCTGAGCCAAAAAATTTGAGATAGGAAGACTATATTGTCAACAAGCTAACAACAAACAACGAAGAGATACACACACATTGGGTCTTTAACAAAGATAACAAGAACTACAATACACAAACAATTTTGCATATGAAGATAAAGGGGTTGTTCGGTACAGCCGCAGCGCTATGGCTGTAGACAGTATTAGCAACAGTGAAACGCAAGTGTAGGGACAATAATCTGAGGCGAACGGGGCCATAAATGTTAATAATCAACCTCCAAGAGCTGTGCACCACATGGATTAGTTTAATATATGCATAAGAGGGAATCTAAACTGACTTAAAGTATATTACTTAGAGGAGATACTCTATTCGTTCCCCATAAAAAAAGAGGAGACACTCTATTCAACAACAATATTAGGGGGTGTTTGGCCCCACCCCTTCCCTCCGGCTCTGATCAAATTGATACAACCATCATTAACATTACTACAAAAAAACTTTTGCGAGACGTTTAGAAAATAAGCTCGGAGGCGGGCAGACAATTCAACCACCTCGGTTAATAGCTATGATTAACCGAGGCAGTCTATTTTTTATTAACCGCGATGGTCGCAGTCAACCGCCTCGCAAAATCGATTTACCGAGGCGGTCACCTTAAGACGACCGCCTTGGAAAATAGCGGTCACCTTAAGACGACCGCCTCGAAAAATAGTTTATTTTCCGAGGTAGTCGTCTTAAGGTGACCGCCTCGGTAAATCTATTTTGCGAGGCGGTTACGCTACAAGGCCCATCTCCATAAATAATGGGCCAGCAGACAGCCCATCTCGGCCTGACATCTCGTTGATTGTATATAACTGGAGTCTAGGGTTTCACTCCGCACCCCAGCTCCACTCACACTCTAGACACGCCGCGGCCCGAACCCTCCAAACGGGCCGCTCCCCTCGCCCTCCCCCATCTCGCCGCCCCTCGCACTCCCCCCACCAAGTCCCTCGCACTCCTCCACTGCACTCCCTTTGCTCACCCCGGCCCTCCCTCTTCCTCACTCGCCTACCCCTCGCACTTCGTTGGCTCACCCCGGTGGCGCGCAGCGTGGCGACGTGGGGTCAGGAGGGCGTGCGGCTGGTGGCGCAGTGGCACGGGGCTACGCAGCAGAGCGCAGCGCGTTGTCGAGATGGCGTGCGGCTGGTGGCGCGGCGGTGCGAGGCTACGCGGTGGGCCATGGTGGCATGCGGCCGGCGGCGTGGTGGCGCATGGAGGTAGGTCGCTCTCCCCATCTCCCTCTCTTTTCCTCTCTTTGTCTCCTCACGCTTCCCTCTCTCTTTGTAGATCTGGATCCGGCGAGCACCACCTCAGATCCGCCGTGGAGGCGTGGAGGAGGTCGGCGTGGAGGCGATTAGTGGGCGGATCTGGAGCAGGGGAGCATGGCGCCGGTGGATCTAGCGAGGAGGCGAGCAGGAGACCGACATGGAGACAGCGGCGGCATCCTGCGTCGCCGGATCTGGCTATTGGGCTCAGGAACGGGCCTATCGGCAGGCTCAGAAACGGGCTTACCGGTGGGCTCAGGATTTTTTTATTTATTTTTTATCGATTAACCGCGACAGGCGTCGTAAGGTGTCCGACTCGGTTAATAGATTATCCGAGACGGGCAGGGCAACCGCCTCGGTTATTCACAGATTAACCGTGACCTTTCAAAGGAGACGGTTGCCTTCGCCCACTTCGGATAATGAAAATCGCCCGTCTTGGTTAACCGTAGTGTAGTAGTGTAAAGCACTATCAACCTCTACATATACACGGCTTAGACAACAGACACTATAGTAGGTGTCAATCCGAACACGAAACACCAAATCGCCACCCTGGCCACCTGTGCCAATTGGTGACATACCATTGAAACCAAATCTCGGGAGGCCGGCTTTTGTAATATAGCCCAACTACCAAGCTTGTGGATAGATGAAACAATAATGCTAAGGAGAAGAAATATGTTTCTTTGAAGCACTAACTCCTTGAATAGCCATATGACCAACCAGGGGCGGATCCAGGGCCCGGGCTGCCCGGGCTGCAGCCCGGGGCGAGTCCATGTAGCTCCTTTAACATATGTGGTGTTTAGCCTAAAAAACTATGATCTTAATTAGACAAAAGGAGACCTAGGAAGCAAGATCAGACTATTTTGAACGTGAATCAGCAGCTCAGCCCGGGGCGCAGCCCCGTTCTGGATCCGCCCCTGTGACCAACAAATGTCTGCCATAACTAGCAGGACTAACAACTACAGCTCTTTTCTAGTTCCTCATAGCCACTGCTCAGCATTTGACACACTATAAGATGGAGCGAGATATAACCGCTTGTATAATAGCTCAAACTGCATGCACAAAGTGGCAAACCAAAAGCTAGTCCTTTGTGAACACAAGGTTGATATGTGCCGTTGTGGTTCAGATTTGTGATGAGTGATTGTCAACGTGATTTGCATCTCGGGTTGAGTTTGTGAACTAACCATGGCGTGAATTGGGTTATGCAACATGTATTTGGGCTTGTGGTGCGCAAGTGTGCAGCTCGGAGGCGGTGGTCGACGGCAAGGTGAAGGTCAAGTAGGAACATACCGTGTCGATGAACTAGGAGCGATTGAGGATGGACGTGAGGCTTGGACCGAGGGACCAAGAGATCGGGTGACCAGTCACGGTGGCTGACATCTGGGGACATCGACAAGCGCAAGTGTACATGGGAGTGACCGCGTTGAACGAGTCAAGACGGTGGACGTGCAAGTCGAGCCAAGGATCTGAGGAGGAACGGGGCAACACGTGGCGGAATCATAGAGGTTACGTCGAGGCGAAGCAAATCTGTGCAGGAAGCGGGGCCGTCCGATTGATAGAAATCGGGTTGGACCATAATGCCCTCAGGCTAGATGATTCGCCCTAAAATAACTAATGGCATTAGTTGAATTGTGTAATAGGCCTATAAATAAGATGGGGCTACCTTCACTCAGCCTCACCTCTTTCATTTTATTTTACTCCTAGTTTCCCCCTTCCTAGGGTTTGTTCTTGAGGTCCACAAATTTCAAATTTGTGTAATCAAACCTGAGTTTTGAGTTGGGAATGGAGGCCCGAAACCTCCCGTTGTCCTCTGGGCTTCCAAATTTGTGTTTGTGAATTTGTTCTTCACTATGTGTGTTTTTCATTCTTGTTTTTCCCTTTTTCCCGTTCTTGTCTGAGGTGCGAATTTCCCAGGGTTTGGGTATGAATTAAGCGATGATTCTTTCGGGATAGCTTTACCATTCCTTGAATTGCACCTCTGCAAGTTTTGGGAGCAATTTGTTTTGTTTTGAGTAGTTTTTCATCAGATTTCTTGGTTTTTCCCTTCTGTGTTCGTAGTGCACAGGCACTCTGTTTCTTCATCGTTCGCAGATGGGGCTCAGGAGCAGCGCCGAGCGCTCTGCGCCATGCGTGCTCACCTGAGCGGGTACTAGTCCCTAGCCCCAAAATCCCATCGCCTATGTTGTGCGCTCCTTCTTAGTTCATATGTATCGCTCTTCTCCCTCCGTTCTTTTTTGGTTGGGCACCGGAGGGTGCTGTGTGCACCGTCGGGTTTCAGAGCGGTGCACCATTCGCTCAAGGCGGTGCCCTTGGTTTTCTTGAGCTAAAGCACAACTTAGGGCTAAAGCTTTCCCTCGAAGCCTCGTCTATTCTCCAGGCGACTATAGAGGCGGCGAGAGAAACAGGTGCTCCCACCGACGAGACCACCATTCTCAGTATAGACCCAATGCTTGTACAGCAACCAGAGAAGATTTTGGCCACTAGAGAGATCTTGCACAGGGCAAGACGGGTGAAGCAGGTGTTGGTGAAGTGGAGTTTGATGCCGAAACAGATGTCAACTTGGGAGGATGAGCTGACATTGCCCCGGAACAGGTTCAGGAGTCTACAGATTGAGGATAGTCTGTTTCTTAAGGCAGAGGGAATGTAATGACCGATAGGTGGACCCGCTATACAGTGACTCCCCTGACTAGGGTGCGTCCAGCAACGACGGTTGGTGATGGGCTGTTGTCGATTACTTGATAGCCACGGCTGCTGGCTATATAAGCCGCCGGGTGTTAGGAGATAGATAGCGAACCTATAACAGATTAGTTGATAGATTCATAGAAGTAGCAGTAGATTCTTCACCGGTTCATCCGCTCTTATACCCAAACATTGTTATAGTTTGCAATAAAGCTCACCGATTCGCCCCACTTCTTCCTCCCACCACATCCAGATCGTTACAATTGGTATCGCGAGCCTGTCAATTCGGGGGGAGAATTTTTTTTCTCTTGAATCAGGCGGTTCCGCTCTGGCTATGAAACACAAGCCCACCAAATTTCAGCTCGAGATGATGACATCAATCGATGACCTCAAGACCACCATGGAGGCCATGGCGAAGCAGCTCGCCGGCGTTCAGGACATGGCGACGCAGTTCACCGGGTTTCAAAAGATGATGACGACCACACTCACAAGCTCAACAACCTGGAGTCTTGGCGCATGATCGTGGAGACATCCATGGGATCGATGATCCAGCAGTCGAAGGAGACGATGACACGGTGCAACAGTTGGAGACCTGGCCTCCACCAGTGCCGCCTCCCCCACCGACATCGCTTCCTCAACCTCCGCCTAACCTGGTGCTGCATCCACCCCCACCGCCACCATTCCCAATCCCACCGATGCTGAACCCGCTGACGGCTCCTCTTCCTCAGCACGCTTCTGGGTGGATCGATCTGAACATGGCGCCGGCGTTGGCTTCGAGCTCACAATCTCCCAACGGGCATGATTGGCGACATGAGCACCGGGTTGTTGGCGGTGGGGCCACGAGCGGCTTGCCATTGCACCTGGTCACGGGTATACCTCACAACCTCAACCCTCATCCATTTTCGCCAGTTGAATTGGATCATATTCAGCGCCCACCACCTGTTCCTGAATTTGATTTCTCGAAATTTGATGGGGAAAATCCATGACTCTGGCGTGATCATTGTGTCCTGTTTTTCGAGGTCTATGGTGTGCATCCTGTGATGAGGACTCGGTTCGCCGCATTGAACTTCCAAGTATCTACGGCTACCTGTCTCCAGACGATGGAATGCCATGGAAGGATCACCGATTAATTGGGACCATCTCTGTAAACTGGTGTTCGCCAAGTATGACAAGGATCAGTATCAAAGACAATTGAAGTCGCTGGAAACCTTGAGGCAAACTAGATCAGTGGCGGACTACCAAGCTCAATTTGAGAAGTTGGCCCATGGTATTCTATTGTACAACCTAGCCTATGATCATGTCTACTTTGCCACCAGATTTCTTGCTGGCCTCAAGGAAGAAATCATAGCACCGATTGCCTTGCATCGACCGCGGGATGTCGATACAGTGAGCGCCTTGGCTCTGCTGTAAGAAGAGGAACTCGATGTAGCAAAGAACAAACCCTTTGGGTGGGAATTCAACAAATGGATTGATAGAGCAATAATTGACAAGGTTACAATGGGGGCTGTGGAGAAGCAGGCAACCAAGGTTCAGAAATCTGACTTTGACGAGAAGCTTGCAGCACTCAAGCAGTACAGATGTAAGAACGGCTTGTGCTTCAATTGCGACGGCAAATGGAGTCCTAATCATTCTTGTCCTAAACATGTTCCACTACATGTGTTGGAACCACGCGCCGCCAGCTCCACCCGACGGCTGCCACCAGCCACCTCGCCACGCGTCGCCGACCGCCGCTGCCGCCGCCACGCAAGGTGTTTGATGGATTGCTGGCACCAGGAAGCTAGTAATGGAAGTATCACTTTGCCCGGCTCTTCCTCTCTTGGAATAGCATTGGTAATCAAGCACCTCTACCTGTAAGCTTCCCTCGCCGCCATTAAAGGAGCTTGCCGGTCTTAGTTTTTCACCGAGCGTTGGCGTCGAGTCGGTGATTCGCCAGCGTTTTGGCCGTTCTGTTTCGCCTATTGTTTTTTCTCAGCTGCCTTTCTTTTTGGTTGCTCCTTTTGGCCGCTATCATTTTCACCTTTGCCCGGTTTCGGTTGGTCGTATTCTCCAAGCCACCATTGGTGGATTGGATGCTGATTTTGATGTTCTTCAGCTTGCTGACCGTGTCTTTCGATTCTCGGTTGTGGACAAGCGAGTTGGCTTCCACATTCTCAAGCTCAGTAGCTTCACTTCTTGCTATAAACTGTTCTTCCACCTTTGGAGCAATGGTGGACCTCGTTGGGAATTTGAGTTTGCCGCTTATTGCAAGGAAGAAGCCTCTTCTTGGTCTGAAATCAAGAAAAGTACAACATCTCACAACATAGCTTCCTTCTTCCATGGCCAGCTTGAAAGCAAACAGTAAGTGTCCTTTTGCAGAAGCAGTGAAATCTAGTCTGTTAACATGTGCAAATAAGATCCCTATTAAAGTTTTAGTCTTTAACAGAATTCAATTCCCTTCTTCATCGCCTTTCAACAATCCAATCAATCACCTAGATCCTCTTGCTCATTCAGACAAGGGTTAGAAGGGAGTCAACTGAGTCAACTTTGGCACTGGCCCAAATTCAAATTTGAAGTCTGGTCAACTTGGGGGGACACAGTATCTATCGGTGGATAGGGCCACCGGGATTTGCTCGAGATGCTTATTTGACAAGCATCCTCGGCGTGCCTGCAAGAGCCCAATTAGGTGCCTCACCTACTTAAACTAGGGACATGTAGTCATTGTGCCGCCGCCAACTATATGGGTGCCTCGCTCTAGAAGTCTTCAATTAGCAACAAAGGAAAAGGCAACCTTGTGCAGCCCAAATGGTTCTCTGAAGACGCGCGCAGGCAACTTGGGTCGGGAACAAGCAGCCCACCTCGTTTCTCCTCCTTTGCAGATTGGTGGGTTTCATCGTCTCTGTCCCTGCATTCAACAAGCCCACCACCTCTAGTTATAGTACCTTGGAGGTTACCTGCTGGGACAATGACAGTGGACCTGGGTCAAGAGAGAGCCCACACTGCAGCAAAACAAATTGAGGTAAACACTGCTCTCATGCTGGACGACCCTTTGCCTTCCTAGGGAAAATATATTGAGGTTCATACTTTGGTTCATCCTAAGCGCCAAGAAAACCCCATTCCCACTCCTGATAGTGCCACTCAACCTCACCAAGCTACTAGCTCCAGAGAAATTATGGCCTTTCAGCGAGCTGATCCTTTCTTCTTACTGGGGATGACTTGGGAGAACATTCCCAACCGGCCACTGATGGTCAGAGCCATCGCCAACTCCTGTCCTCTGCCCAGGAATGAGAATGTGGCTATTGCAATGATCACACCGCTACCTGGTAATGCTCTAAACTTTCAAGTGGTTGGAGAAGTGCTTAGAGAGTTTCTGGTTGATCAGGAGCGTGTGCCATTAGTAGATATCCAACCTTGTCATCTAGGGTAGGCCTATGTTCACTTTCAAAACAACTTTGATAGAGACAGTTATGTGCTAGAGAGCCCACATCCCTTCGATGATGTCAACATTTCTTTTGCTAGACATGATCGGGGTAGAAACTGGAGAAGGGTGATTTTTTAATCAGGAATGTTGGTTGCTGTTTCTAGGCTTGCATCTTGATTACAGGGATCAAGAGTACATGGAGACTGTGCTTGCGTCATTTGCTAGAATCATTAACTGGCAAGCTGATGATCATCGTAAGGCTAGGGTACTTGCTAGAGCAAGAGTTGCAGACCTTGAATCCATACCTCAATTCATTGCCCTCTTTGATATCCCTAGATTTGAGGTGGATTCATGGACAATTCAAGTGGAAGTCATCCAAAGAGAGATGTTAGGGGCTGACCCACAGTATGAAGATCCAATACCAGAGCAGCTACAGATTGATGGCCAATTGCCTTTTGATTTCTTCGGGTTAGGGCAGAATGGTGTGGGTCAGCAGGAGGAACCCCCACAACAACAGATTTAGGAGCCAGATAATGGGGCCCCAAATGATGCAGTTGTAGCAAATGGCTGGCTTATTTGGCCTGAAGAGTTACCAGCTGCTCAGCAGGGACAGGCAGCCTCAGAGATCAATTTGAATGTTCCTCCACCTATAGTGTTGCAGGATCTCAATGATTTACCAATGGAGGAAGACCTCCAGGAGGTGCTGATTCACCCAAGCATCTAAGCTAATAATGAGCAGAATAACTGGGAGATGGGAAAAAACAATGAACAGTTGACAATTGAAGAAGCCCTTTTGCCACAGCCTGCTCAACCAGAACCTTAGGAGGAAGCTGTAGATAATGAAGTCAATGAGGTGGTGGTCCCTCCTATTCTCCTTCTGAACGAAGATAACCAATTCATGCATTTAGAAATCCTTGAGAATGCCCTCATGAATGATGATGAGATCCAAGAGTTTTAGAATGAGCTCAATATGGACTGGCAGCAGGAACAACCAGCTCAGGACAATAACATTCAGTTAGGAATGGTTAGAATCATTGATAGGTTCTATCCATCGTCTTCTGATACTGATTTCAGTAAGCTTGGCTTTCAGAATAGACAGTCACTTTTGCAGCCAACTCTTGATTCTAGCAAGGCAGTGATCAACTGCAGCAATGTCTAAGTAGAAAAAGGAAAGGAAACAACTATGATTGAAGTGCCTAAGAAATAGGCAGAATTTTTCAAAGTTTTCCTAAACTCTGCTGATAGCTACACTTGGGCCAGGGACTGATACATCCGGCCCAGGTAGGGTTGACCGAGGCCCAATAAATTAAGGTTGCCCGGACCCTAACAGTTCTTATACACACCTACTCGGGGAAAGGCCCAATGTCCCTAAAAGACTAGTCCGATAGGGGAAGGGTGGCTCTCTCTTTTAAGGTGGCTTCCTCCTCTCAAGCTAAGCAAGGTGAGATTATTCAGAGTCTTACATGGTCACCGCTCGACTACAACTAGGCCACTTGGATTGGATTCCTTATCAAATTAGCTTTCCAACCATATATGGATCATCAAAAACGGAGTCCGGACGCATCCTGGGTGACCAGTTCAAGACAGACTGGTCCTGGAAACCGAAGCAGACCCGAAATCATGTTGGGCTGGACCTCTGACTTCTATTGGACGTCCTGGCTAGTCATCGCCTCCACCACTTCCTCTAAGTTCCTCATGACCCTCTCCAATATTCTTAATTAATATAACATCATTAGGTAGCAATCTATTCTCAAAAGTATAAAAAGGATCACTTAGGATCGAGCTCACCTCTAAATTAAGTTGTCGTCTTTGGGCTCGGGTCATTGGACCTCCTTGCATAATGGATGAAGGAACATTGGTGCATCTGAAGGAGTGATGTCCTCATCAGGGACCTTCTCAGCACCTAGTTCCCCTCTTTGATTTTTTAGCCCTAGGATGCAATCACTCTAAGCTTGAATCTAATCCAGAATGCTAAACCCACTGAGCAGTGTGGCAAAGTCAAATATCTCAATAGCTCTTTGATCTCTGATGAGGACCTGATCATGGATGAGGAGGCTCTGACTATGGGGGGCGATCAGAACAAGTCACCTCAAGGAAAGAAAAGGGCAAGGAAGGGCAAAATGCAATCACCTGTGGTGGATTCAGAGGTTAGAAGAAGTAATAGAGTCAAAGGAAGGACAAATGGGTTCAAACCTAGTGGTTGTAAGGTAACAAATTGCCTGGGGTGCAATTTGGATCCTCCAACTATCTCTTTAGAAGCTCTGCAAGCCATTAGAACCAAGATGTGTCAGATAAATGCTGAGGAATTGGATGAAGCTAACCTGACCAAGAAGAAGAAGCCTAAGTCAATAGCAAAGAAGAAGGAGAAGAACAAGAATGCTGATGAAGCTGCTGGGGATGAAGAAGGAACCAGCAAGGAGAAGAAGAATGACTGTTTTTTTAGTCTTGTTTGCCTTTAGTCTCTCTTTTGTTTTAATGTTAGCTAAACTATTGTTAGGGTGCTCCAGGCTTGTTATGCCTGTATTTTGGTGGTTCTGTTGGTACTGTTGGCCAGAGGTCTTTGCCTGGCATCTTAATGGTTGGTTTTTTATTTTACATGTTTGTCTCTTTTTTGCCTGTTTTTTCTGTCTTTTGTCTTGCTCTCTTGTGTGGCCCTTTCAGTCTTCTGTTAAAGCTCTGTGTTTAGACTTTTGTGTGAAGATGCTTCTGCTCTTCATCACCATGTTTTAGCCCCAAAACACAAAATTATGATGTCGACTAGATTCTGGGAAATTCTCTGCTGGAATGTGAGAGGAATAAACTCTGACAAAAAATGGAACTCAGTCAGGGACAAAATCACTGAAAGCAACTGTGACATCATATGCTTACAAGAGACCAAGAAAGCGTTGATTGACCAGGCTTTCCTAAGAAAAATATGTCCTTAAGGTTTTGATTCCTTCACTTTCAAGCCATCCAATGGGGCATCTGGTGAAATCTTGGTGGCATGGAAAGGTGCTTTGTTCTCTAGCTTGCAGATCTTCCAAAATGACTTTGCAATTTTAGTAGAAATGACATCTACCATCAACAACAACTCCTAGATACTGACAACTGTGTATGCCCCATGCACCCCAGTTGGGAAAAGAGCATTCCTAGAATGGTTCAAAGGGATCCAAATGCCTGATCAGGTTGAGTGGCTCATTATTGGAGATTTCAATCTAATAAGGAAGCCTGAATATAGAAACAAGGAGGAAGGGGATGTTAAAGAAATGTATCTTTTCAATGAAGCAACTGACACTCTAGGTCTAACCAAACTCCCACTGCATGGAAGACACTTTACCTAGACAAACAAGCAGCACTGCCCTCTTCTAGAAAGACTGGATTGGTTCTTCAAATGCCTAGACAGAAAGATATCCAAATACTTTAGTCAAGGCAATGGTGATGGAAACCTCATATCACTGGCCTTGCATTATAGAGATAAATACCAGAATTCCAAAGGGAGCTATTTTCAGAATTGAAAACCACTGGTTAAGCAGGGATGACTTTGTTACAGTCTTAATCTAGGGTTGGTCTGCTCCATATCTACCACAAGATCCAGCAAAGGCAATTAATGCTAAATGCAAAAACCTGAGGAAGATGCTTAAAATTTGGAAGAACAGGTCACCACCTCTGGTGAAGACAATTACAAATGTCAAGCTGATCCTGTAACTCATAGACACCATGGAATGTTTCAGAGATCTCACAGTTAGTGAATGGAACTTTAGAGAAATTTTGGGCACTAAACTGGTATCTCTACTGAAGCAACAAAGAAGCTATTGGAAGCAAAGAGGCAAGATAAACTGGGTTAAAGTGGGTGATGCCAGCACTAAATATTTTCTTGCTCATGCTACCATCAAGCACAGGAAAAATACTACTGCATATCTTCAAGATGATTTAGGCAATGGGCTAACTGATCATGATGATAAGGCCAAGCTTCTTTGGGAAACTTTCAAAGATAGATTAGGAAGATCAGAATACAGTGGTATGCATTTTAACCTGCACAACATTCTTTCCAACAATGAAATGCTGAATGATTTGGAGGCACCTTTTAGCAACCAAGAGATTGATGAGATAGTATCCTAGCTGCCAAATAACAAGTCACCTGGGCCAGATGGATTCAACAATGAATTCCTTAAAGGATGCTGGACTCTTATTGCAGTAGACTACTACAAACCCTTCCAATCTCTTTTTGAAGGAGAAATCTGCATGAGAAGCATAAATACATCACACATTGCACTAATCCCAAAGAAAGATGGGCTAGTTACTCCTACAGACTATAGGCTCATTTCCCTACTTAACACTTCTTTCAAACTCATCACTAAGGTCCTTGCAAATAGACTTTAGAAAGTTATCAAGCAAATCATACACAAGAACTAGTATGGGTTTATCAAAACCAGAACAATACAAGACTACCTATCTTGGGCACTGGAGTACTTGCACTTGTGTCACAAATCCAAGAAACAGTTAGTGATCTTAAAATTGGATTTTGAAAAGGCATTTGACAAGGTGGAACATGAAGCCATTGTCCAAGTGCTAGAAGCTAAAGGATTTGGTAACTTATGGCTTAGGTGGATTAAGGAGATACTACAAACTGGACATCATTAGTATTACTAAATGGAAAGCCAGGCAAAGTAATTCACTGCAGAAGAGATGTTAGGCAGGGTGACCCCCTCTCCCCTCTCCTTTTTGTGCTGGTAGTTGATCTTCTACAGTCAATCCTGAACAAGGCTAAGGAGCTAAATCTGCTAAACCTGCCACTCCCTCTCAGATGCTCCAATGATTTTCCAATTATACAATATGCAGATGACACATTAATAGTCATGGAAGCTTGCAGCAGGCAACTATTAACTTTGAAAGCTCTGTTACATTCACTTAGGGATTCAACTGGGTTAAAGGTCAATTACAGCAAGTCAATCATGGTGCCCATCAACCTATCAGAAACTAGACTTGACCATCTAGCTAGGACCTTCAATTATGAAAAAGTCATATTACCATTTACCTATTTGGGTTTGCCTTTGGGACTGACCAAACCCAGAGTGATAGATTTCTCTCCCCTGGTCAGTAGATGTGAAAGCAGATTAGCTGCCACCTCAACTTTCCTAAATTAGTCAGGAAGACTGGAATTAACCAACTTGGTGTTCTTGGCCTTTCCTACTTTTTGCATGAGTGCCTTTGTAGTTCATGGCACAATAATAACTCAAATTGACAAATTCAGAAAACTATGACTATGGAGGGGTGTTGATATCAATGCAAGGCAAAAACCAAAGGCTGCATGAAAGAGGTATGCAAATCAAAGAAGGAAGGAGGATTGGGAGTGATAGATCTCAGAACTCAGAATGCGGCCCTACTCTTAAAACATTTGATGTATTTTTTAACAGAGAAGACATCCCATGGGTTGGCCTTATATGGGAAAGTTATTATGAAGCAGGCAGCTTACCATCGATGGCCAAGAAGGGCTCTTTTTGGTGGAGAGATATCTTAAAATTACTGGATAAATTCAAAGGCATGGCAATGGTTTGCATCAATAGTGCAAGATCCTGTTATCTTTAGTCTAACTTATGGAATGGTAAGGTACCTCAGTTAGCTTATCCTGAATTGCACTCCTATACTAAGTCAGAAACTACAATTCTAGCTGATGCAAGAAACATGGAGAATTTCCTAGATCTCTTTCATCTTCCACTTTCCCAGCAGGCATTTGATCAGTTTCAATCAACTACATCAAGAACTACAACTTCTAGATCTGAACAACAATGAGGATGCATGGACATGTATGTGGAATTCTAGAAGATTCACAGTTGCCAGAGCATACAAACACCTAAGTGGGCACAGAGCAATTCATCCTAGTTTTGGCTGGATTTGGAAAAGCTCCTGTCAAAATAAGCATAAGGTCTTTGCCTGGTTGATTCTGAAAGACAGGTTAAGCACAAGAGAACTACTAAAAAGAAAAGAAATGGAGCTCCAAGACTACACATGTGTTCTTTGCAGTCTATCAACTAAAGAATCCTTATTTCATCTTTTGATTGAATGTCCATTTGCAACTGCTTGCTGGAATTGGCTTGGTTTGCAGGTCACCAATCAAGATGATTTATTTCAGTACCTTGAAAGCTTTAGAAGACAATTATTTGTCCCTTTCTTCATGAAGATTATAATCTTAATGAGCTGGACAATTTGGCAAATGAGGAATGGTCTAATCTTCAGAAACATACCCTCTTCCCTCCAAGAGGCAAAAAGAGCGTTTGGAACTGAATTCGCATTGCTTTTGCATCGTGCAAAGCTACTTCCCTAGAATTGATCAATGGTTAAACAACCTTGTTTAATCTGTTTAATGAGGCTTATTTTCTTTATTTCCTTTTTTGCCTCTTGATTTTTCAGTTTTCTTTCCCAAACTCTGTTTGTACCTCTATTTTTATTTGTCTTAATAAATCACCAATAGGGGCGTTGCCCCTCCTGTTTAACGTAAAAAAACTACATGTGTCGGAAGAGTTGTGGGTTGCCCTAGATTTGACTGCATCTAACGAATCTATAGATGTTCAGTCTGAAAACTTAACAGCTGAAGATTCTGTATGTGCATTACAGTTGCCTCAGTCTGACAGATCGGTTAGGAGGAATACTCTGAAATTACTTGCTTGTATTGGGAAGCATCAAGTCATGGTACTAGTGAATTCGGGAAGTGTGGGCACTTTTATCAGTGACAAGTTGGTTAGCACATTGAGCTTACCTATTGAACCCTATCAGATAGCCACCTTCAAAGCTACTGATGGAGGGCAAATGTAGTGTGTTGAAAGAGTGCTAGCCTTGCAGTGGTGTGTTCAGGGATACAAGTTAAAATTAGATGCTAGAGTATTGAATCAGTGTTATGATATGATCCTCGGTGAGGACTGGTTGGAGGTAGTCAGTCCTATCTGGGTTGATTACAAGACTAAACATATGAGGTGACATTGAATGGGACAAGAGTAGCACTGCATGGTATTCAGGATAAGATGGACATGTGTCCAGCCATTGGGACCAAGAAGCTCCTTAGTCTGATCCAGTATGGGGGCGTGACCTGTTGTCTGCAAATGTGCTATGAACTGATAGAATCTCTATTGTCGGACAACTATCAGTCTCATAGCTCCATTTAGGCTGCTGAAACAGCACAAGTGCCAGAACAAATTCAACAGCTCTTGCAACAATATGCTCAGTTATTTAGTACACCATCTTAGGTACCTCCTTCTCGAGCAGCGGATCACAAGATCAGGCTCTTACCTGAGGCATAGCCGATCAGGATTAGGCCATACCATTACTCTCTGATTCCAAAGAATGAGATTGAGGTTTAGGTTCAGCAGATGCTGCAGACTAGAGTTGTTAGGCCAAGCACTAGTGACTTTGCCTCCCGGTACTGTTGGTACACAAGAAAGACGGGTCATGGAGATTTTGTGTCGACTACCATCACCTCAATGTTATAACCATGAAGAACAAGCACCCCATGCCAGTGGTTGATGAATTGTTGGATGAACTGAGTGGCGCTAAATGGTTTACAAAGCTAGATTTCAGTGCAGGCTATCAGCAGATTAGAATGGCAGTAGAAGATGAGTAAAAGACTACTTTTAGAACACATCAGGGCCTCTATGAGTTTCTGGTGATGCCGTTTGGACTAACAAATGCGCCGGCAACATTTCAGAGCCTCATGAACACTATATTTGCAGCACTGTTACGTCGAGGTGTATTGGTTTTCATGGACGATATAATCATTTATAGTGCCACATTGGAAGAGCATGTGAAGTTGTTAGCTGAGGTGTTTGCAATTCTAGAAAAACACCAATTCTACATCAAGAGGTCTAAGTGTGTATTTGCCCAACAAGCTATGGAGTATCTTGGTCATGTTATTTCAGCAGAAGGGGTGGCTACTGATCCCACAAAGGTACAAGCTATGGTGAACTGCCCTACTCCTACAAATGTGAAAAAGTTAAGGGGATTCCTGGCATTAACAGGATATTACCAGAAGTTTATAGAGCATTATGGGATGGTGGCCAGACCCTTAAATGAATTATTGAAGAAAGGCTGTCAGTTTCAGTGGATAGCACAGACTGACAGGTCATTTCAGTTACTCAAACAAAAGATGGTGCAAGCACCTATCCTGGCTGTGCCTAACTATGAGGCTCCTTTTATGCTAGAAACTAATGCAAGTGACTATGGAATTGGAGCTGTGTTAATGCAAGCTAATCACCTAGTAGCATACTTGAGCAAGCATCTATGTCCTAGAAGCCAGGCTATGTTAGTATATGAGAAGGAATGCTTAGCCATTCTCATGGCTATAGAAAAATGGAGAACATATTTGCAACATAAGAAATTTCTTATCAGAACTGATCATAAAAGCTTGCTGCACTTGACAGAACAAAGGGTCACTTCAAAAATTCAGCATAAAGCTCTAGTGAAGCTCATGGACTTGGATTATCAAATCTAGTATAGGAAGGGATCACCAATGCTGCTGCTGATGCTTTATCCAGATGTGCTGCTAGATAGGAGATAGTGGCTATTTCTAAATGCATTCCATCTTGGGTGCAACAACTCAGAGAAGGTTATGAGGAACATTTGGAAGATAAGAAGCTGTTGGCTAAATTAGCAATCTCTGAAACTAATGATAAAGGATTTGCACTAACAGAGGGTATTATCAGATACCAGGGTAGGATTTGGGTATGCCATAATAAGTTAGCACAGCAGCACATCCTTCAAGCCCTACATGCTAGTGGAATTGGAGGTCATTCAGGCATCTCTGCAACTTATAAGAGAGTTAAGGCTCTGTTTGCTTAGCCAAGTTTAAAGCAGTCAGTGCAGCAATTTGTTCGGTAGTGTATCATATGTTAGCAAGCAAAAGTGGAACACACCAAGGTTCTAGGCCAACTGCAACCACTTCTAGTTCCATCACAAGCTTGGGAAGTCATAAGCTTAGACTTTGTGGAAGGGTTGCCTACATCTGACAGGTACAATGCTATATTGGTGGCAGTGGACAAATTCTCTAAGTATGGTCACTTTATTGCTATCCATCATCCCTATACTGCTTTACACATTGCAAAGTTGTCCTGGAAAACATCTATAAGCTGCATGGACTTCCTAGAGCTATCATTTTAGATAGAGATCCTATATTTACCAGCACTCTATGGAAGGAGTTATTGAGACTGACAGACACTCAGCTGCTTATGAGCTTGGCTTACCATCTCTAGACTGATGGGCAAACCGAGCGGCTCAATCAATGCTTGGAAGGCTTTCTCAGGTGCACAGTTCACTCTTGCCCAAAGCAGTGGAGCAAGTGGCTATCAGTTGTTGAGTTCTGGTACAATACCAATTATCATTCAGTATTAGGGTAGTCACCATTTCAAGTATTGTATGGTCAGAGTCTGAGGCAGTTAGGCATCACCAATCTGAATCTAGGTGCTATGCCAGAATTGGAACAATGGACGAAAGAAAGGGAATTGCTCAAAAGAATCATTCAGATGCAACTCCAACGAGCTCAGCAAAGAATGAAATCATAGGCAGATAAACACAGAAGTGAAAAGGAAGTTCCAACTCGGAGATTTGGTGTATATGAAACTACAGCCTTATGTACAGTCATCAGTTGCAGCAAGGTCCAATAAGAAGCTCTCATTTTGATTCTATGGACCTTACAAGGTGCTACAAAGAATAGGCAATGTGGCTTACAAGCTAGAGCTTCCTAAAGGTAGTTGAGTTCATCCTGTACTACACATATCTCAGCTAAAGAAGCATGTTCCTAAATATCAGACAATCTCTGAGGAGTTGACTTTAGTCAGTATAGACCCAATGCTTGTACAGCAACCGGAGAAGATTTTGGCCACCAGAGAGATCTTGCGTGGGGCAAGACGGGTGAAGCAGGTGTTGGTGAAGTGGAGTTTGATGCCAGAACAGATGGCAACTTGGGAGGATGAGGTGACATTGCCCCGGAACAGCTTCAGGAGTCTACAGACTGAGGATAGTCTATTTCTTAAGGTGGAGGGAATGTTATGACCGACAGGTGGACCCGTGATACAATGACTCCCCTGACTAGGGTGCGTCCGGCAATGACGGTTGGTGATAGGCTGTTGTCGATTAGTTGACAGCTACGGCTGCCGGCTATATAAGCCGTCGGGTGTTAGGAGGTAGATAGCGAACCTGTAACAGATTAGTTGATAGATTTATAGAAGTAGCAGTAGATTCTTCAGCGGTTCATCCACTCTTGTACCCAAACATTGTTACAGTTCGCAATAAAGCTCACTGATTCGCCCCATTTCTTCCTCCCACCACATCCAGATTGTTACACATAGGCTGCATGCTGGTCGGATCATCGGTCGTTGGAATTCTAGGCACAGAGCAGCAGTGCATTTATCTCCTTCTCCTGCTATGCGTGAGCTTTGATTGGTCAAAGTTTGCTTCTTGCATCCTATGGTGGTGTCTAGCTCTCACCAGTGCTGCTTGCTTTGACTTTTCTAAGCTCAGTTGTTTAGTACAGCAGCGTCTTGCTTTCTTGATTTCACTGATGGAAGTCCACCTCCAGTAGCACTTGTTCGTCCAACTGCAGGGCGTGTTGTCTAGGCTGCCATGGCTATCTCTCAGTGTCATGCGTCCAGCACTTGGTGATGTTTCTAGTGCCCAACAGAAGCAAGCAACTTCCTATTCTATAACTGGCAATAATTCTCGAGCTCATTCTTTTGTTCGTGGTTTATTCGTTTGAGCTCTGATTCAAATTTTATTTGTTGCGATTGGATTTATGGTGTCCTATAGTGTTCTTAGGAAACATCCATCCATTCATTTTGGGTCGTGGACATCACAGTGTTTGTTTCACGTGTTTGGCAGTGATTTTAGGACAGTGGCCAAAAGTTTTGAAAGAAATTTGAGGCTCCAATTCACCCCCTCCCTCTGGTTGCCATTTCCAGTCCTTCAATTGGTATTAGAGCCGGTTAAGGATTATTCCACCTTAATCGGTCCGTGATCCATGAAGGCGACATGGAGCGCGGTTCTGGTAAACCACCGCACTTTGATGGAACAAACTACCCCTACTGAAAGATCCGCATGTCTGCGCATCTTTAGGGCACTGATTGGCGAGTTTGGGAGATTTGTGAGGATCCTAACTATGAGATGCTTGCTGCTTGTGTCGGTTAGGAGCAGATTGACCAACACAATGCAAATGGCAAGGCTCGTAGTGTTCTCTTTTTGAGTCTTTCCCTTTCTGAGTTTGAGAGTCTCTGATTGTACTACTGCTCGAGAGATCTGGATGGGGCTTTAGAGCTATCACGAGGGAACTGCACAAGTTAAAACCAGACTCTTTGAGACGTACAAGCATGAGTATGAGAACTTCTCTCAGTTGGATGGAGAGTCTGTCGATTCTATGTTTTCTTATTTCCAGTCGATTGTGAACAAGATGCGGGCAAACAAGCCACAACTGCCTTATGATAATCATTAGAGGGCTTTCAAGTTACTATATGTCCTAAATCAGAAGGTTTGGGAATTAAAGGTGTCTGTTATCACTGAGTCCGCTAACTACAACACCCTCACCGTGGATGAGCTTTTCAGCAAGCTTAAGTCCACCGAGATTGATTACCAGACCCAAGCCAAAATCAAGAATCCCTCTGCACCGACTATGGCTTTGGTCTTAGGTAATGGTTCAAGTTCTTCAGCTAACCCTTCATAGATCTCCTTTGCCTTATCTTCTTTCGTGTCTGTTATAGAGGAGCAAATGGAGGCACTTGGGGATGATGAACTGGCACTGGTCATCAACAGGTTCTTGTGGTTTCATAACAACCGCATAAACATCCGCGTGTGGTGGTGATTTGAAGGAGGGTTGCTATGGCTGTGGAGGCCCTGACCACTTCATCGCTCACTGCTCCAAGAAGAACAAGCACTCCTTTGACAAGTATGACACCAGCAAGTGCAAGGACAAGCGCGAGTACTCCTCCGGCAAGCACAAGTCGAAGGGAGGATTCAACAAGGAGGCGCTGAAGCAGAAGTACCTCAAGAAAGCCAAGGCCTAGCAGCGCGCCTTCCTCATCGCCCTCGGTGACCTTGACAATGACTCTGACGACGGCCACTCTTCTTCTCCGTCGAGCGACGATGAGTACGAGAGGAAGCACGAGGACAAGCTAACCAGACTCTATTTCTTCACTAACTCTACCCATGGAGGTTTCTGCACCATGGTTGTTGATTCCAAGGTGAAGGCTAGCAAGGACGAGGTTCCCATCGACGACAACACTTCTGAGGACGAAGGCCTGGATAACACATGGCTCATTGATTTTGGATGCTTGCGCCACATGACTGGAAGTTCAAAATGGTTCTTCAGCCTCGACCCCATGCAATGTAAGGAGTACATCACATTCGGGGACAATAACAAAGGTAAGGTGATTTCTCATGGGACCATTCGGGTCAACAAGAGGTTTGTTCTGAAGGATGTTGCTTTGGTCTTAAATTTGCATTTCAATTTGCTTTTAGTTTCGTAACTCCTTCAGGATGGCTTTGGAGTGCGTTTTAAGACCGGCTTGTCTCAAGTTTTTGGTTCTCAGAAAAATCTTGTTTGTTACATTGTCCCTTTTGGCTGTGTCGTTTGAGCTAATTTTTCTCACTCCTTTGGCTCTTTTCAATGTTTGTTACACTGTCCTCCTCTAAGCTTTGGAAGTCGCATAGGAGACTTGGTCACTTAAGCTTTGACTTACTAGCTAGGTTAAGCTCACTTCATCTAATTCAAGGATTGCCCAAGCTAAAATTTGAGAAGGATTTGGTTTGCCACCCTTGTCATCACGGGAAGATGGTTGCCGCTTCTCACCCACCTGTGAACCAAGTCATGACCAAGGAACCCAGCGAGCTACTTCACATGGACATAGTTGGTTCAGCTCGGGTTCGATCAGATGGTGGGAAGTGGTACATTCTAGTGATTGTGGACGATTTTTCTCGCTACTCTTGGGTGTTTTCATGGAGAGTAAGGATGAAGCTTTTTCACACGCTCGGGATTTCATTCTTCGGTTGCAAAATGAGTTCCCTAAAATGCCATGATTGTAATTCATAGTGACAATGGCACATAATTCAAGAATACTCATTTTGAAACCTTTTGTGCTTTTTTGGGTCTTGAGCATCAGTTTTCCTCTCCTTATGTCCCCTAGCAAAATGATGTTGTTGAGCGTAAGAATCGGACCCTTGTTGAGATGGCTAGGATAATGCTCGATGAGCATAGGACTCCTAAGAGATATTGGGCCGAAGCGATCAACACCGCATGCCATGTTTTCAATCGTATTTCCTTTGAGCTTTCATGAAGAAGACTTCTTATGAGTTGTGATTCGGATGGCCACCCAAGGTAAGCCACTTCAGGGTGTTTGGATGTAAGTGCTTCATCCTGAAACAAGATAGTTTGGACAAGTTTGAATCTAGGTCTTCAGATGGTATTTTTCTTGGTTACGCTTCTCACTCTCATGCATATCATGTTCTTAACTTTAAAACTAACTGAGCTATGGAGACCTGTGAGGTCACATTCGATGAAACCATGGCTTGTTCCACTCCTGTCTTTGATTGTACAGGTGATCAAGAGATTGGTGAGAGCACCTTTGTGGAGCAGGAGCAGGAAGATGGTGATTGGGGTGATCCTGAGCCGACTCCAGCTCACGGCCCGATCCCTCTTCTTCTGCTACATGGGGTCCATTCGAGCAGCTTCCTCAGCCTGCGCCGACAGCACCTAAGGAGGCCCCAGTTTCTGTTGAGGGGAGGCGACTTCTTCAAGGGAGGCACCATGACACATTCAACGTTGGCACCCACCTCAGACCATGATCGGTGACATCAATCAGCGAGTCACGTGGTCTAGGTCATATCACATCTCACACTTCGCTCACTCTGCTTTCGTTGCTTCTTTTAAGCCTCAAAATGTTAGACACGCACTATCTAATTTTGATTGGGTTAATACTATGCACGAGGAGTTAGAGAACTTTGAGCGAAATCAAGTGTGGGTTTTAGTACCACCTCCACTAGATTGCCACCCTATAGGTACAAAGTGGGTTTTCAAGAACAAACAGAGTGAGGATGGGGTGGTAGTGAGAAACAAGGCTAGATTAGTAGCTCAGGGGTTTTGCCAGAAAGAGAGGATAGACCATGAGGAAACCTTTGCTCGTGTTGCTCATTTAGAAGCCATTAGGATCCTTTAGCCTTTGTAGTTTCCAAAGGGTTCAAGCTATATTAGATGGATGTGAAGAGTGCTTTCTTGAACGGGTACATACAGGAAGAGGTTTATGTTAGGCAACCCCCTGGCTCTAAAAATCCTAAGTTTTCTAATCATATTTTTAAACTCTACAAAGCCTTGTATGGTTTGAAACAAGCCCTGAGAGCCTGGTATGAGCATTTGAAAGTTTTCTTACTTGAGAAGGGTTTTAAAATGGGTTCAGTTGATAAAACTTTGTTCCTCCTCAAGCAAGGCACTGACACCCTTTTGGTTCAGATATACATGGATGATATAATCTTCGGTGGCTCTTCTCAAGCTCTTGTTGCCAAGTTTCCAGATACGATGAGCAGGGAATTTGAGATGAGCATGATGGGAGAATTGACTTTCTTCCTCAGGTTATAAATCAAGCAAACTCGAGAAGGAACGTTCGTGCACTAAGGCAAGTACACCAAGGACCTGCTAAAGAAGTTCGATATGGGCAAGGCCAAGCCTCTCTCGATGCCCATGTTGACCATGACGTCCTTGGATGGTGATGAGGAAGGAGAAGCCATGGACCAAAAGGAGTACCGCAGCATGACTAGAGCATTGTTGTACCTAATGACGACGAGACCGGATATCTAGTTCGCGGTCTGTCTGTGTGCGTGCTTTCAGTCTTCACCGCATACGTCTCATCGTCAAGCTATCAAGTGGATCATGAGGTACCTTCATTTCACACCTGAGTTTGGTCTTTAGTTTTCGGCATCCTCCTCTCTTTCCCTTTATAGGTATTTCAATGCGGATTATGTTGGCTGTCCAATTGAGAGAAAGTCCACGTCGGAGACTTGTCAATTTATTGGATCTTCTCTTGTGTCTCCTCTCGCAAGTAGTCCAGTGTTGCTCAGTCCACCAAAGAAGCTGAATATGTCACTACCGCTGCTTGCTGCTCCCAACTGCTTTGGATGATAGCTACCCTGAGAGACTATTGCTTAGAGTTTAGGCGAATGTCTTTACTTTATGACAGCACCAGTGCCATAAGCATAGCCAAAAACCCAGTCCTTCACTTAAAAACCAAACATATAGAGGTCCGCTTCCACGTCTTGCGTGACCACTATGAGAAAAGCGATCTTGACTTGTGCCATATTGACACCCAAAACCAGCTTGCAGATATCTTTACCAAACCCCTTGACCAAGCGCAGTTTGCACGCTTGCGAGGAGAGCTTTGGGTTTATTTCCCTTTTTAGAGGAGGGGAACATTTGTGTTATATACTAGTTTTGTTTTCTTTGTAGCTTAGCTTCTGTTTTCTAGTTTTCTGTGTCATATTGCATTGCATTACATCATGTATATTAGAGCATTTTGAGCTTCATGGTTATAATTGTTAGATTGAAACTATGCTCTATTTGGGATGTTCTGTACGTACTTATGGTGCTTGTGGCTTAGACTCTTTTTGATCAATTGATGCATGCAATGAGCTAAGTTGTTTTTAAATTGTGAATATGATTAACAACTATTGAAACTTTAAATTAGTTCACCGCTAAGATGGTTACTAGCATGTGTAGGACTTATTGAGATTCCTAATGCTATCACTTATATGCTAGGTTGCTACGTCTCATGCTTTGAGTTACTCACTTGCTTGGACAACTTGGAGATTCTTGTGCTAAAATTTATAAAACAAGCTAAGTGTTGAGAAAAGATCGAGATGGGTTTGTACTGTCCTATGTCAAGGTTTCGAGACGGCTTCCAATTACACATTTGGATGAACTTGAGCCTTGTAGTGGATGCCGAAACCATTGTCTTAAGCTTCTGATTGTCTATGACATAGGCTTGGCATGGTTGCTAAGTTAGGCCTGATGGTACAAATAACCTCTCGCACACACATGTTTTGACTAAGTCTTGTATTAAGCTGCAAACTCCGATAAAATTTAAAATTTGATGAAAACACAAGTCTTAGGTTCGTCTTTGACATGATGTGTGACCGCTGCTTGAGGTAGTTCACCTTGTATACATTTGTTAGCACTAGGTTGATTTCCTGCTTATACTTGCTATTTGCTACTTTTAGTGGTGAATCCCCTCTTGAATTGCTTAAAATTGATCAAAATTGCTTAAATGCTATATTTTGTTTCACTTTTTCCAGTTTGAGCATTTGCTAGCACTTGTACTTGTTGCTACACACACATAACAGCACCAGTTAGAGCATCTTTTCATTCTAATTGCTATACTCCTGAAGCTTCTACATTTATCCATCCCTTGCATTCATAGCATATTTTGAGTGGAAGTGACATTTTTCAGGCTGGATAAGTGCATATGTCAACAAGGGGGAGAGTTTTGAGATATATCCAAGGAAATCTTGCTGAGTGCATGGATTCATTTGGAAGACTGCATTTGTTCAGGGAGAGTTGCACCTTGAGTTGCTTTTGCTAGATGTGTTGAGCATTTGCCTCTTCTAGAGGGTCTAGCTATTTTAAGGCGTTTTGAGCTTTGCTAGTGGTGTTAAGCATGTTGCCTCTTCTTGAGGGCTAGCTGTGTTTTACTTGGTTGCGTCGAGCCATTGCTCATGTTTTTGAGGACCAAGTTTTGCTCATTTTAAATGACCTATTTTTGGCTTTTCTTTGGCTTTTGGTCATTTGGGTGAGCTCTTTGTTTTCTCTTCTTCTTCTTTTGTGCTTTCTCTCTGTTGTCATTTATTGGTGTTGACAATGCACTCATCAAGTGGGAGATTGCAAACACAAGGTTGATATGTGCTCTTGTGGTTCGGATTTGTGATGAGTGATTGTCAATGTGATTCGCGTCTTAGGTTGAGTCTGTGAACTAATCATGGCGTGAGTTGGGTTGTGCAACCTGTCTCTTGGCTTGTGGTGCGCAGGTGTAGAGCTCGGAGGCGGTGGTCGATGGCGAGATAAAGGTCAAGTTGGGATGTGCCGTGCCGATGGACTGGGAGAGGTGAAGGACGGACGTGAGGCTTGGACCGAGGGACCAAGAGGCTGGGTGACCAGCCACGGTGGCTGACATCTGGGGACATTGACAAGCGCAAGTGTATATGGGAGTGACTGCGTTGACCGAGTCAAGACGGCGGACATGCAAGTCGGGCGGAGGTTTCGAGGAGCGGCACATGGCGGAATCACAGAGGTTGCGTTGAGGTGAAGCAAATCTGTGCAGGAAGCGGGGTCGTCCAATCGATAGAAATTGGGTTAGACCATAATGCCCTCAGGTTAGGTGGTTCGCCCTAAAATAACTAGGGACATTAGTTAAATTGTGTAATAGACCTATAAATAAGATGTGGCTGCCTCCACTCAGCCTCACCTCTTGAGCATTTTATTTTACTCCTCCTAGTTTCCCTCTTCCTAGGGTTTGTTCTTGAGGTCCACAAATTTTAAATTTGTGTAATCTAACCTAAGTTTTGGGTTAGAAATGGAGGCACGAATCCTGCAGTTGTCCTCCGGGGTTCCAAATTTGTGTTGGTGAATTTTTTCTTCACTGTGTGTGTTTTTCGTTCTTGTTTTTCCCTTTTTTCCGTTCTTGTATGAGGTGCGAATTTCCCAGGGTTTGGGTATGAATTAAGCGATGATTCTTTCGGGATAGCTTTACCATTCCTTGAATTGCATCTCTGCAAGTTTGGGAGCAATCTGTTTTGTTTTGAGTAGTTTTTCATCAGATTTCTTGGTATTCCCTTCTGTGTTCGTAGTGCACAGGCACTCTTTTTCTTCGTCGTTCGCATATGGGGCTCAGGAGCAGCGCCGAGCGCTCTGCGCCATGCGTGCTCACCTAAGCGGTGCGAAGCCCCGAAATCCCGTCGCCTGTGATGTGCCCTCCTTGGTTCCTGTGCGTCGCTCTTCTCGCTCCGTTCTTTTCGGCTGGGCACCGGAAGGTGCTGTGTGCACCGTCGGGTTTCAGAGCGGTGCACCGTTCGCTCAAGGCGGTGCCCTTGCTTGGTGTCCGGTGCCTGCACTCGGTCTTCTGCGGTGTGCAGCTCCACCGCCCGCTCCCTCTCTCTGTCCGGCGTACAGGCAGCAGGCTGGTCAGATCACCGGTCGTTGGAATTCTAGACACAGAGCAGCAGTGCGTTTATCTCCTTCTGCTGCTGTGCGTGAGCTTTGATTGGTCAAAGTTTGCTTCTTGCATCTCGTGGTGGTGTCCAGCTCTCACTAGTGCTGCTTGCTTTGACTTTTCTGAGCTCTGTCGTTCGGTACAGCAGCGTCTTGCTTTCTTGATTTCACTGATGGGAGTCCGTCTCGAGTAGGGATGGAAACGGATCGGAAAAGGATGAATATTGCTGATATCATATTTATTTTTGTATTTTTGTTCGGATTTAGATTCGAATACGGATAGTATCAACCATGTCGGATAGGATACATTTGGATATCGACATCATAAATATGTGATTTGAGTATTCGGATACGGATACGGTATCAGATATTGAATATCCGAACTCGGATACGGACAGATCTAAACCTTTCCAAATGGATTCGGTCTCAAATACGGTCGGAAAATATCCGTACCACTTTCATCCCTGGTCTTGAGTAGCACTTGTTCGTCCAGCTGCAGGGCGTGTTGTCCAGGCCACCAAGGCTATCTCTCACTGCCGTGCGTCCAGCACTTGGTGATGTTTCCAGCGCCCAACAGAAGCAAGCAGCTTCCTGTTCTGTAATTGGCTATAATTCTCGAGCTCGCTCTTTTTTCCGCGGTTTATTCATTTGAGCTCCGATTCGAATTCCGTTTGTTGCGATTGGATTTATGGTGTCTCACTGTGTTCTTAGGGAACGTCCATCCACTCATTTGGATCGTAGACATCACAGTGTTTGTTTCGCGTGTTTGACGGTGATTTTGGGACAACGGCCAAAAGTTTCAAAAGAAATTTGAGACTCCCATTCTCCCCTCCCTCCGTCGCTATTTCCGGTCCTTCATCCTTAATTGTCTCGTCTTTGTGACAAAAGCCACAGTCCGTACTACCTTGCCAATTGCACTTATTAGCTAAGTTATTTCTTGTTAAAAAAAACACCCTTCATAGACCGTAGAAGAAAGACTATTTTTTAACGGGGCTTTGAGTTTCCATAGACTTTTGTCGATATTGCATTGGGACATCTTACTGCATCAACACTATATAGTGTAAATGTGTAATTTTATTGAGAATTGTGTTCGGACTATATAGTGTAATTTTATTGAGAATTGTGTTTGGCACAAGGATAACACATCTTTGCTCTCGAGCCATATACGATGTTTGCAATGCGTGGAAACAAATCATTCCGAAATGGTAACTTAGATCTATTAGATCTTTGCACCACAAAAGAATTGGGGCTAGTTAAAGACTTATGCACCAATGACATGTTTGTGTCTAACAGTGTCATACAAATAATTCTAGCAGTCAAAGTAATCATGATGTTGTGATAACAGGGTATCACACCTCCTAGTTTAAAAACCCAATATGTTTTTCTAGTAAAATTCAGGAACGGCACGTCAATGTTATCCGAGTCCCTAACTCCTAAACTTTTTACAGAACCTATGGGGTTCCTCAACTTTGTAGTCTCTAATTTTGTTTAGATCTATCGTACTGCCCAGAGCAAACTTATGGACTTTGTTTACTGTCCGAGAAATACATCCTTGATCCTGTGCCAAAACGCCACTTGAGTTCATCGGAACAAAGTTGTGGAGCAGGTAGTGCTGACATGAGTCTATAGAGCACTGCAATTCTACCAGTGGAACTCGTCGAGGTGTACATCGGAACACACGCGCAGCTTGTAGATGTCGTCGGCCGCCATCCTCGGTTACTCCGGAGCTGTCGTGCACGTAAGGGCCGAAGGCGCAACACAACCGCGCAGCAAATGTTGACGACGCAATTGAGTAGAATCTGGGCTTAAATAGTGAACCCAAAATTACTTCAAAGTTCAAACTCTTGGATTAGCACTTTTTATCTTGGTCTTACATAAGGCTCTGTATAGGCCTGGCTGCAAAGCCTATGAGCCATAGATTTTCTTGGGGGCAATCTAGGCCGGGTTTGGGACATATTCTAGTGAGTTCAGGCCAGCTGGCCTTTTCTAGGCCGTGTTTTGGGTTTAGTCCTGTTTTGGAATATGTTTGGACTCAAATAACACCAAAAGCCATGTTTAGGAGGGGGAATGGCATTTCCTGAGTTGAGAACCAGACGAGACCCCAAACTAATTGAGTGTTTGGGGAATCAAGCCATTCCAAATGGAGTCAAGCGTCAAGAGTTCATTTCTCGAATTTAGTGGAATGACTTCATTCCTCCACTAGCATTAATTATTAGCTTGTCAGGAGAGGTGATGGTGAACCAACTCATTCCATTCCACAGGCCAAACAAAAAAAACTAATAAGTGAGAATGATGGACTACTTCATTCCACAGACCAAACACTCTCTAAGTTTATGGGCCTAAAGCATTTTTTGAGTTACTCTAATGCTCCTATCACGACGTCCATCTGTCCATACGGACATGATGGACCCGCCTCGGACCTTGCGCCCCTACACCTCACGACTCTCGCTTTCCTCAAAAAAAAAAACTCGCACCTCGCACGGTTGCAGGGACCCGCCTCGCGCCTCTGTGCCTCACACCCTGCCCATGTCTCGCGCCTCAAGCCCCCGCTCGTGCCTCACGCGGCGCGCCGCCCGCTCCTCGCGCTGCGCTCCCCCGTGCCGCGTCAACTAGTCTCCATTGGACGGCAACAAGTAGATCAACACATGTTGTAACCGTACGTTTCATGCATTTCATATGTATGTTGCATATGTTTCATCTAGATATTGCAAATGTAGATCTGGTGTTGCATATGTTGCAATGGTTATATACATATGTTGCAACTGTACGTTTCAAGTTTCAACTGTTTCAAATGTATGTTGCAAGTGTTTTATTTGGATATTGAATTTGTTGCATAGGATATACATATATGTTGCAAGTGTATGTTCTAAATGTTTCACCTGTTTCAGACATATGTTGCAAGTGTTTCATCTAGATATTGCAATGTTGTCTATGTTTCAGACATATGTTGCAAGCTTCTATTCAAAATGTTTCATCTATTTCAGGCGTATGTTACAAATATGTTTATCTGGATGTTATAGTTGCCATACACATATGTTGTAAACGTATGTTTGTAAATGTTTCACCTGTTTCAGACATATGTTGCGGAAGTGCTTTCATGTTAGAACACTAGCAGGCATAGGAAGCAGGCGCATTCAGATATGGTCCCCGCGTGCGTAGCGGTCCCCACTTGCATGGCGGGCATCAGCAGACACAAGGTGGGCATCAGCAGGCACGAGGCGTACAACTGTATGCGTAAGCGCACTAGCATGCAGGGGCAGGATTGCAGGCGCAACATTAGCATGCGAGACATGCAGACGCAGAGTTGCATGTGGGCAGCAGTTGCGTGCGGGGCAGGCGGGATGGACGCAGCAGCGTGGGGCGAGCGCTGGACGCGTCCTAGTGCCAGATGTCCGAGCGCTAGGTGTTCGGTTTGAGTTAAGGAACTAGGATGACACCTCCTATGTTTCTCATTCTAAGTTCGTCTAAATTTGTAGAGATAAATATCAATATTTGTAACATCATATAAGTAATACTATAAAAATCTAATTTGATATTATAAATATCGATAAGTTTTTAAGTAAACTTGATAAGATTTACAATTATTTAACTTAAGGACCAACCTAGAGAATGCTATGTTTTTGGACAACACGGTACTTTTTTCAACAACAATAGCACAATACAACAGTCCAGCGTGGAAGCGCGGCCACAAAAGTCAAAACGCTTTAAAATCCCAAAATAAAATCTCATGACTGTGACTTAGTCCAAAGGTTTGTGTCGGTGTTGAATGTGTGGCTCTGAAGCTAAGGGTAGCGATGAAAACGGACGGAAACGGACGGAAAAACCCTATTTCTACTTCCGTTTCTATATTTTTTTGGCGGAAACGGAATCGGGTTCGGAAAATACGGGTTCGGAAACGGAATCGGAATATGCGGACATACGGAAACGAACAAATACGGACGGAGAGCCGGAAAATTAAATTAAGATCACATAATATAATATTATCAAAGTATACATATATAAAATCATGTAATAATATATACAAAGTTTAATATTCATTTACATGCTATGTACGTGTACATAACATGCATATTTGGTGATTCGTAGTTATATTAACATAACATAAGGACATGTAATTGTTGAATATGTTGAGCATAGATTGAAAACGGGATAAAAACGGAATAAATACGGGTCTATTCCATATTAAAACGGGATTACTCGGAAACGGACGGAAAACACCATTTTCTACTTCCGCAAATACGAAAACGGGATCTCGCAAATACGGAAACGGACGGAAAAATATAGAAAACGGAACGGGACGGTACGGGAAAAATTCCGTCCGTTTTCATCCCTAGCTAAGGGGTGCTAGCGTCTGCCCATCGGACCAGAACCGCCTGCCGACGCCCACTTTTTCCGTCTAGGCCGTGTTTAGTTGGCCCGATTATGAATGTCTAAAATCTATACAGTAAAAGATTATCTATTGTAGTATTTTGTTTGTATTTGTGAATTTTTGTCCAAATATTGACTAAATAGGTTCAAAAGATTTGTCTCACAAAGTACAACTAAATTGTGTAATTAGTTTTTGATTTCATCTACATTTAGTACTCCATGTATATACCGACATTTTAATGTGATGAAGAATCTTCTTTTTACATAGTAAAATTTGAAAGAAAATTTAGCATCTAAACCGGGCCCTACTGGAACCCCGCCCCGCAGCTACCGTAACCCACACGGCATGGAGCGCGCGCAAAATTCCCGTCGCATGCAATGGTTTTAAACGAATTAAAAAAGTCATAAATTCTAAACCAAACATCTAAATTAAATTTTAATTACACGATCAGATTTCTTATAATAAATCCTTCGAAACAAGATTCCACGTGGATATATTTAGATAAAATTTTATTAATGAACATTTATCTTATGAAGATTAAATTATTTCTTAAGCAGATGTTCTAGATTAAGAGAATAATATTCCGAATTTGTAAGAGACATGTTCTCGGTATAGAAGAATAGTATTATGGTTTGAGGTTCATAAAATTGATATTAAAATATACATAAAAATAAAAAAATATATAACCTAAATAAAATAATAATAAAACCTAGAGCAAAGCATAAGAAAAAATAAAAACACGTAATTGAGAAAATTTTCAATGAACATCACATGGTTACTTTTCAAATATCCTAAATATACTATAGAATATATATATATATATATATATATATATATATATATATATATATATATATATATATATATATATATATATATATAGTGAATATCACTAAATACACCATAAAACATTACTAAATACATTATAGAACATAGGCTCTGTTTATCCGGCTTATAATCCGTACTTTTCAGCTTGTTTTTTCAGCTAGAATAGTGTTTTTCTCTCACAACAAATCAACATTTTTTAGCCGGCTTATCAGCACAGCCGAACGAGGCCATAACATATATATTATGTGAACATCACTAAATACATCATAAAACATCACATGTATACTACATGAACATGACAGAACACAATATAGAACACTAAATATATACTACGTGAACATCATATATATATAGGTAATAAAAAAATAAAAAATACATGAACATAATAGAACATCACATTCATACTATATGAACATCATAAAATACATCATAGAACATCACATTATACTACGTGAACATCAAAAAATATATAATATATATAACACCATATGTATACGACGTGATATCACAGAATATATCATAGAATTTAGAAAAACAAAAAATAATTTAGAAAACTTAAATAGAAAAATAAAAAAATAAAAAATTTAGAAAAACGTCCGGCTGAAGGCCGGGTACGCGCCGGGGCACTGGGTGAAGCCGGGACAGGGAGACCGCTGGGATCAGGGGCAGCGCCGGTCCTAGGATTTCGAGGGCCTCTGGCAAACTCGTTGCGACGGACCCTCTAGACCATAAAATCTTATAATATATAGGCTAATTTTACTTGTAAAGGGAAAGCAAATCCAATAATATATTTTTAATTTAATATGTCTGATAATTATCGAGAGCGAAAAACAATGTAGACTAAAAGAGCAATATATTTATAATTCTAGAACTAATATGATTACCTTAAAGAAGAATAGAACTCCATCATATTCATTGCTTCTTATAAAAAGATATTTCTTCGGGCATTTCTTGATGCAAAATCATCTAGGACAGTATTGAGATCAATAGTATCAGAACCAAGATTCAAAAATCACAAAAAGGACAGAAGGCAATAACCAAGATCAGATGTCGTCGTCCTCGTCGAGCCCTGCCTTAGCTGCCTGGTCACTGCCGTCGTCTGGAACGCCGTCATCTAGATTCTGGAACTCGGGCGTCGGTGATCGGCGCTGCCGCCGCGTCTCGCCGAGTCGCTGTCTCGCCAAGTGCCAAAGTCCGAAAGTCGCGATTGCTATGTGCATGTGCGGAGCTGCGGGCGTTGGCGGCTCGGCTTCTCACCTCCTGGAAACAAAGAGGCCGACGACTCCTTTTGTTGATGGCTGATGCACCTTCTCATTAAATCCTAATGGGCTATAGCTAAAGGTATGGGGTCTTATATACTTGGGCTTGGGCCCCCATCCCGCCTGGGCCCTCGGCCGTCGCACATCCTGCCCCCCCCCCCCCCCCCCCCCCCCCCCCGGGGCCGGCACTGATCAGGGGTACGACGTCACTGCGAGGTTCCTGGACTACTGCGACTCGCTGAAGCCGGGCTTCGTCGGGCTGCTCAACGCCAAGATGAAGGACGGCTACACCGACGATTTCTTCGCTCAGATCCTGGGGAGACCGTGCAGCAGCTGTGGCAGGACTACAAGGCTAAGTACGGGGGCTGATGCGAATAGGTGGTGCGTGGTCAGCACGCCATCGTCACAATGCTTTAGGGTGTGTTCACCTCGCGAAAAGTAGGTGAAAAGTTACTGTAGCATCTTTCGTTGTTATTTGGCAAAATTTGTCCAATCATGGACTAACTAGGCTCAAAAGATTCGTCCCGACATTTACAGACAAACTATGCAATTAATTATCTTTTTTACCTACATTTAATGCTCCATGCATGCGTCAAAAGATTCGATGTGATGGGTGGAAGAGAAAATATTTTGGGTTGGCATGGGAAGTGAACAAGGCCTTAGTATGAAATATGACAGAATTGAATAAGGTGTTTGATCGTCATCTTAGGGTGTTTCTACTAGTAGTGATTGTTGAAAATAATGCCTTGTTGATGTCTGCACAGTGTGCGGAAAATAAATAAATAAATAAATAAATAAATAAATAAATAAATAAATAAAGGAAATAAATTAAAGGATCAAATAATTAAAGAAAGTTGAAATGACTAATAATTTGGAATGGAGGTAGTACTAAGTCTTCCCATTCATTGAGTTTACCCCCCACCAGAGTTTTTCGGATTGAAATATATATTTAGTGCTGTTGATCTCATAGTATTGGCCATCATGTGTTGCTTTGGTACCAAATTTTAGGGCTCCTTTGGTTTGCCTGCCCTTCATACTCGCACCAAATTGCCTGTGGTAAGGCTAATTAAATTGACTTACTCAGGAAAGAAAGCAAAAGACTTGCTTTTCATGAGCATCGTTGCAGCTACTACATGTACTATTACAACTGTAATGCTCATCAACGACACGAGCTCTAGCAAAGCAAAGGATCCGGTGTCCACGTCCGGTTGTCCTTGATCATAAACCCGTACGAGCCTATCACACAACGGCAACGGCACGGCATGGTCAACACCTCGATGATCTAGCATGATGTGACGGAATTAAATAAGGTGGTTGTTGATCATGTCAGGACACTAGTAGTACTCATACTCCCTCCGGTCCTAAATATCTGTCGCTTTACGCTTCTCGAGAAACAACTTTAATTAAATATATATTAAAAATATTAATATTTATGGTATATAATTAGTATCATTAGAAAGATCTTTAAATCTAGTTTTTTAATAAATTTATTTGGAGATACAAATATTGCACGTATTTTATACAAATCGAGTCAAACTTGCTCGCACAAAAACCGGAAACGACATTTAATTGGGGACGGAGGGAGTAGTTATTAAAACCTACGTAGACCTATAAACGTGGTGGCTTAGCTATATGATTTTTGTATCGCTGGTGCTCAGACTCGGGCGTAAGACCTGAAAAAAAATCAATTCTCCCCCACCCCGCGCTCGTCTCCACGCTCCGCGCTCGTCCATCGTGAGGCCATCTGTCCACCCTGCTCCGCCACGCCGCCACCCCCACCCCCCTCGGCGCCTCCATCCCATGCTACTGCCCACTCCGGCGCGCTACCGCCGCCATCCCACACGGCGCCTTCCATTCCCTGCGGTGCCTCCGTCCCCAGCCACGCCTCTGTCGCCTGTCGTGCCATGTCTTGCTCCGTCCTCCGCCGCGCCTAGGCCAAGCGACCAGGAGAGAGGGCCGTCGTTGGCCGAAACCAGGCCAAGCGTAGGCGCAGCTGCCGCTGCCATGCCGCGTCACCATCCTCGGACGCCGGCTGGCCGGAACCAGCCACCCCCTCCTCTATGCGCTGCATCGTACTAAAGAAAGATGAAAAACGCATGTTGTATTTTTAAAGTGTTTTCAGATGTTTTACAGGTATGCTGCAGGTGTTCCATATGGATGTTGCAAATGTAGATCGGGATGTTGCATAAGTTGCAATAGTTGTACATGTATGTTGTAAGATTTTGTTCCAAATGTTTCATCTGTTTTCCAAACGTATATTGCAAGTGTGTTTATTTGGATGTTTTATATGTTTCACACATATGTTGAAAGTGTTTTATCTGGATGTTACGTATGTTTTACAATGGTTTTAAGTGTTTTTAGGTGTTTTTGCAAGTGTTTCATATGTATTTTTTTAAATATTTCATCTATCTTCAAACGTATATTACAAATATTGCATCTATATGTTTCAAAAGTAGATCGGGTTCTGCATCTCACTCTTCGCCTTCTGTTGCCTCGCCTCGGTGTCTCCTCCTTTTCCTGGCGCCGGCTGAGCATCCACCGCTCCCTCCCTCTCTTCTCGATGCCGATGACGTTCAGGGCGGCGCAGGCCCGTGTGGGCGCGTGAAACAACGAGGGAAATGGACTGCAAGCGCGGGCGTCCGGACGTGCAGGAGCTAGCAGGCCCGTTTTAGTCTTTACGATCTTAACTAAGGAATGTGATTTTACTATTTTTACGACTTTTATTTTTACAATCTTATGATTAAGCTAAGATCTTATCTAAATTGACAACCTTATTACACTGCATCCGCCGTATCCCGAGCGCGCTCTTTTCCACAGCTTTTGACGAACACCACTACGCAGTCACCAGCCAGCACTAACGCAGAGCAAACCGGACGTGCAGGCGCGGGACGTGGCGCGTCCATATGGCGTCGTCGTGAACCTATCTTCGTTGACGTACGTGGAGGCAGAACGGGAGCAGCGAGCCAGCATTAAGCTGCGTACCCATTCGTCAAATTTCCCAACCGAGCTAGTGCTTGACTCCAGGCCCGATCGAGTCAACCAAAATGCCCCACACGCACCCAACAAAATCTTGGTGACGCCACGCACGTTACTCTTGCCAGGTTGCCAATGCCCTCCTATTTAAAACCTCATCACACCATCCCGTTCGTTCCATGGCGCCTACTACACTCTCAAGCGAGATGATGAGGATGAGGCGTGCCGCCGTCGTCGTAGTAGCGCTCGCTTCTCTCCTGGCCGTGTCAGCAACGGCCGCCGCGGTCACGTTCAGCGCGACGAACGCCGCGTCGAGCACGGCGGGCGGCAAGCGGTTCGGCCGGGACGTCCGTGTCGCGTACTCGAGGCGAGTGCTCTCGGACGCCTCCTCCTTCTGCTGGAACACCTTCAGCCAGCCCAGCCCCGGCAGCCGCAAGCCCGTCAGCTCCGTCAGCCTCGTCGTCGAGGACATCGGCGGCGTCGCCTTCACCAGCGGCAACGTCATCCACCTCAGTGCCCAGTACGTCGGCGGTTACTCTGGTGACGTCAAGACAGAGGTAACGTTAGGGGCTAATCTGTCGTGTGAACAATGCTTACTAAACTGTTTTTTTAAAAAAAAAACATGTATATGCCTATATGGATGTTTCCTCAGGTGGCTGGGGTGCTGTACCACGAGGTAACGCACGTGTGGCAGTGGGACGGGCAGGGCCAGGCGAACGGCGGCCTCATCGAGGGCATCGCCGACTACGTCCGGCTGAAGGCCGGGTACGCGCCGGGGCACTGGGTGAAGCCGGGGCAGGGAGACCGGTGGGACCAGGGGTACGACGTCACGGCGAGGTTCTTGGACTACTGCGACTCGCTGAAGCCGGGCTTCGTCGCGCTGCTCAACGCCAAGATGAAAGGCGGGTACTCCGACGATTTCTTCGCGCATATTCTTAGGAAGAATGTGCAGCAGCTGTGGCAGGACTACAAGGCCAAGTACGGAGGCTGATGTGTGTTGGCAGCTACCAGTGCTAGTGCGACGCGATCCATGGATCTTATTAGCGCAGGATGCTGTGTTGCTGCTGCTTAATTCTTGATCGACTATCCGATCAGATAATCAATAAGACATGCGTCGACACTAATTTGTAATATTAGCTTGTATTGAAAAAAAAGAAATATAAGGGATATATTGTTAATGTGTGCTGCTGAGAGAGGAGGCATGGGGCGCACAACGGAGAAGGTCGAGGGTGGAGCCGCGGAGGCCTAGCTATGTCACGGCAAGTTGGGAATCCTTTGGTTTGTTACAAGCGCGGCGTGGCTAACGCTCGGACGTCCAACGTAGCCCCCGTCTGGATGACGCCCGCGCCTGCCTCGCTTGTTGTGCCCATCCCGCATGCCTGATGAGTCTGACCGCATACTGCACCTGCCGTCGCATGTCTCTCTGGTTCTGCATGCAAGCTGCAACCGTGCGCCTGCCCGCCCACCCCCAGATGGTGTTGAACGTACGCAAGCAAGCCTATGCTTGTTGCTGCGCGTTTTGCTTCGTTCCGTGCTACGCGCCCGTGCATGCAGGTGGGGACCACCCACGCCCATGTCCTCGGATGCTGCTGCGCCCCTTGCTTGTGTGTTGCGCACCCGTGGACGTACAAGCAAGTGGGGACCAGATCTACATTTACAACACCAGATCTACTTTTATAACATCTAGATAAAACACATGTAACATTCATATGAAACATATATCTGAAATGCATGAAACATACTATGCTTGCTAATAAAAACACTTGCAACATAAAGCATTTGCTGTAACATATGTCTGAAACAGGTGAAACATTGAAACATTCGGTTGCAACATATATGTATAGCCACGGCAACATACTCCCTCCGTCCCAAAATAAGTGACGTATTTTATTTTGAGACATCTTATTTGACCATTCGTCTTATTCAAATTTTTTTTGCATAAATATTATCTAATTTTGTTATAACTTATTTCATCATTAAGTATACATTAATAATGATTTATTTTATTATATAATTTACACAAAAATTTTGAATAACACGAACAATCAAACGCTGAAAGTCAAAAACGACACTTATTTTTGTGACGGACGGAGTATGCAACATCCAGATAAAACATTGTAACATACGTTTGAAAAAGATGAAACATACACTTGCAACATACGTGTACAGCCATTGCAACATATGAAACATACAGATAAAACACATACAACATACGTCTGAAACAGATGAAACATTTGAAACATACACTTGCAACATACATGTACAACCAATGCAACATATGCAACATCCAGATAAAACACAGTCAACACCAGATGAAAAATACATCTGAAATGCATGAAAACATACGGAGCTCGATGCCATGGAGTGACGGAAAAATTTGGGCCAGCACTCAGCTGCCAACGATCAACCGCCACGGAAACAACAAACGGCGCATGCAAATGTGAGCCCATGCTCCTCTCACGACCCTGCAACTGGCTAATCCAGTCGGGCAAAGCAGCAACGTTGCAGGCAGCATGCGGCAAGGGCAGCTTGGCTTGGGCGTAAACAACACAGAGAGAGAAAAGAGCAGGACGGCAAGCAGCAGCAGGCCTAGGCGCTAGGCAACAGAGGGCAAGCGCGACAGGGAGAGGCCTGCGGCCCTGGGCACATGCGGCTAGGGGCCTGGCCAGCTGGTCCAACCAGCAGCGGGCGCAGCAGAAAGCCTCTCTCCATGGTCACACACATGCACGGTTCCCCACGCGCCACATGCACCCCGAATGAGTGCCGCGCACGCTCCCATGCACTGCCCCGCATAAAGGATGGGTGCAATGCATGCCCTCTCTTTTTTTTCTTAGGCGTCACGCGCACGGGGTTGGTCCGTCCGTTCATCCGGACGTCCTCAACCAAACATTACCATTGTTACAATACTTGCAACCTGGGGCCAGTTTGATTTCCAACACAAGAATCTTCTCTAGACATTTCACTTTTGATGGAACAGGAGGGGTCGAAACCCTTATAGGCATTTCACTTTGAGAGCCAGAGCCTAGATGCACTAGTCCATGTTTTGGATGTCAAATAAAAGTCCTAAATATTAACTAATCATGGTTTAACAAAAAACTAATAGAGACTAATTGATGCGTAGAATCATATTGGGAAAAAATTAATTACTCCATATTTACCCTATTATCTAATGATGGACTAAACTTTAGTCCAGTGATCCAAACAAGTCTTACCAGGGTAAGAGCCCCTAGGCCAGGGCTCTATCAAAATAAGTCCTTAGTTTTTATGAATCATATATGATACAATGATACCATTGATTTAGTTATAGATATTACAACAACAATAGGACTAATAGTTTTTTCATATCCTTTTATTTATCGGCCTAATGCTGAGATTTGATGATGCGAAATGGAACCAGCAGCTGGCTCATCTCCATGAATAATATTTGTCGCCAAGCTTTTGTGTCCGAATCGGAGCCTAGCTTTGTATGCTAGCTGAAAGAATACTCTCAGTTTTTAACATGGTGATAGAGCTTTAGTCCCATCCTCTTTTTTTGTCACATTTGGTGTGCTCCTAGTCCTAGAGTCGGCGACCACTTCGTATAATGGTATCCCCGGCCGGGAACCGCTTTCTATAAAGCTGGGATGAAGCTGCCCTTGTTCTAATAGGAGTTGAGATTTGATTCCCGGGGAGTGGAAAAGAATACCCGTTCGCTTCCTGGGGAATGAGCCCCCGGAAGAATTCCGGCCCGGATTCATTAATTAATTTATATATAAGATTTTTCCGGAATAGTTCCTTGTGCAATATAGGCTAACCGAACGCAGCCAAGCAAAATCTATGCTAGCTATCTCGTGTATCTTTCCCTATAGGTAGTACTCATTACACTATCGTCTTAATGCCATCGTTCTTTTGTTCTCTCCTGTGCCCTTGTTTGTCTCCTTGTTATCATGTTATCCATTGTGCTTTGAGAATCATAGTAGTTCTTACACTCAATCAAAGTTATTACTGGCATTACTAAGAAACCATTTTTACTAGCACTTGGTAATGAGTTGCGCCTATGCCATAGAACCGCCACCAGAAATTGACGACCGTTACAAAAAAAATGCCCCTGTTTTTAGTGGCGGTTATTTTATCATAGGACTCACGCTCTTTCCTTATGTCTTCACACGGGTCTTTCCTTATCTCATTTGTTCCCATCCTCTCATCACTTTGCATTCTGCGCCCCAAATCCTTATTCAGCGCATGTGCAACGGGACGAGGAAGCGACGCACAGAAACACGTCAAGATGTGAGTGGTAGCCATTGTCTTCAACAGCAGACCCACGACGTTAGGGGAGGCCGATGGTCGGCGCGGGGCAGGTGGGGTGTGGGCGGACGGTGAGGCGTGCTTGCCGCCGGCTGCAGGCAGCAATCAAGGCTGGCAGCGGCGGGGCAGAGGTGGTTAGGGTTAGGGTTAGGGTTAGGGTAGGATTGGTTCTCATAATTTTTAAAAAAATAAAGGATTTGTCTAAATTTTTTCTTGTTGAATAATGCCAAATCAAATAAAAAAAATCCAAAAATCCAAAAGTCAAAAGGAAATGAATTAGTTAATTCAATAAAAAGGCGCTTGCTTACAAGGTAGCTACTGAAAAAGGTCACTTCTTCAATATGCTGAGGGCCCTATTCCATATGAAAGAATGTCCATCTTTCCCAAACGTATACTTTTGTTTTATAAGCAAATAAAGCATACTTCTTTTGCGGATGGGTTTGGCTTTGAGCTTTGGGGCTCTCCAATGTCCTCGGGCCCTAGAGGCCGGGCTAGCCGGGGCGGCAGACGAACAGGCGATGGAGGCGGATCAATGGGCGGTGAGGCAAGACAATGGCGATGGCGGCGCCGCCGACCGGGCAGTGGAGGATAACCAATGGACGGGATCGGCGGCAGCAGCGAGGGACACCGGAGTTAGGAAGGGTGGGGTAGAAACAGTGGGGTGGGCGGTGTGGACGCAGCTAGCCACAGGGGCGGTGGGGGAGGTCGAGAAGAAGAAGATGTGATGGGAGGAAAAAGATGCGCGTCCGTAGCCCAACTGAAAGTCGTCCTGCTCTCTCTCTCTCTCTCAGCTCTCTTTATCCATAAAATTGCATGACATTCTTACATGTTGTACAGATACAGATTGCCCAGATTAGTTTTATTGAACTTTTTCCATGTTCTTCGTTAATGAAAGCAACAAATGAAAATTAATAGTTAAACTTACATTTGGGATTAATGCACTACATCTTTTTTTAAGAGTACAACAATACATCATGTTTTTTAGAGTACGAAACCTCAGACACTGGAAAACAAAGTATATATTACACAATATCATTATATGTTGTTTTTTAGTACAATAGGATGCATGATATTTCTGTATGCTTGTTGCAGTGATAGTTATGTACAAATATAAGATGAATCAAGGTGGGAAGAAAAAGATATTTATTGCAAGATTGGTTGCCATTGCACATGGGGTGTGGGCACATTTAGACCGAAAATTGAACCCCGAACCGAACTGAACAGTAGTTTTTTCGGTCTTTCAGATTTCAAGTCTAGAAAGTTTAGTTGTCAGCTGTTCTTGACCAAAATCAAACCGAAGAACCGGGCAGACCAAACTGACAGGAACAACAAGAACAAATACGCCCTTCCTGGGGAGGATTGCCCACCTCTGCCGCCCAGTTAAGCCAAGTCAAAGTGAACCCCGGACCGCCGCCCTCTGGACCTCGTGCTCCAGCCCCCTCCTGTTCCACCCGCATGCCACAGCACTCACGAAACCATATCTGCGTTCACACGGCAATGGTGCACGGCGCGCGACACGCCGGGAGCACAGAGCAGGAGCCTAGGAGCGGCGGCAGCGCGACGCATCTGAGCAGAAAGAGCGCGAGTAGGAGCAGGGAGCCGGAGCTAGGACCTGGGAGAGGCGGTGGTGCAACGCATCTGCGTAGGGAGTCGGAGCTGAGGCCTAGGAGCAGCGGCGGCACGGGGCATTTGCGCACTGATCGGCGTCGGCGCGGCGCATCTGCGGAGTGGCGCGAGGAGTTGCCTGGATGTGTTGGCTACTCTGTTTCTATTATAGTTCGGGTTTTTCGTTTAAATCGAAGAACCAAAGTAAAAACCAACATCAAACTGTTCTTGAAAAACTGATCGGTTGGCGATTCTAAGGAACTAGGTTTTTTTAAAACCGAATCGAACTTCCGGTTTAAACCGATTGCCCAGTCTGCATCGGCACACCTATATTTTCTCATTCTAAGATGTGGATCGGCGGCAGACCATCCACTTTTCTTTCCATTCTCTCTTGTCGTCTCCCTCCTCACTCACCACGGACATGTTAACTTATCGTGGCAATCTACAACCCGCTTATATTATCTTAGTTATATTTACTCCTGGTCTACATATTCACGGGTGCATTCTGCATTTGCCGGCAAGAGCAACACAACAAATCCAGGACAGGGTGACATTTGTATGCACTGTGGCGTTTCTTATATAAATAAATGTTACAAATGACGATCTACTACTGACAAACGAAGGATGTAACGCCGATCGATCGGCTGCGTACGGTAGCGCTAGGACTCTTGCGTGATGCACAGGAGTTCGTTCAGCTGTGTTGGCGCCGAGCCAATGCAAGCTTGAGACAAGAATTTGGACCACCAAAAAAGATACACCGTATACCAACCTCCGGCAAGCAGATCCATCAAAATATATATGATCTGACTTGCCTATAAATTTGACCCTGACCACCTCCCGTTCGCTCACAAATTAAAGCACGTGCGCTGCACGCTATAGCCTACTATACCACGAGGGCACGAGGCGTTAGCACAAGATGAAGCTCGCCGCAGTGGGCGTAGCCTCTCTCCTCCTCCTCCTGGCCGCTGCCGCCACGGCCGGCGCCGTGACGTTCGAGGTGATAAACAACGCGACGACGACCCCCGGCGGGCAGCGCTTCGACCGGGACTACGGCGTGAGCTACGCGGCGCAGGTCCTCTCCGACGCCTCCTGCTTCATCTGGGCGGTGTTCAACCAGACGAGCCCCGCGGACCGCCGGCCCGTCGACCACGTCACCCTCGTGGTGAATGCCGTGGACGGCATCGCCTACACCGCCGGCAGCACCATCGTGCTCAACGCCGGCTACGTCAACAACTACACCGGCGACGTCAAGACAGAGGTACGATTACCTTCAGTGCACACCCGTGCACGCGTGTACGTGGCCCTCTTTTGTTCGTGACATCCGTGCGTGTGTGATGCACGCGTGCAGGTAACAGGGGTGCTGTACCACGAGTCGGTACACGTGTGGCAGTGGGGGCTGCAGGACTACGACGTGTACTGGTGGATCTACGAGGGGATCGCCGACTTCGTCCGGCTGCGGGCCGGGTACGCGCCGGCGCACTGGGTGCAGCCCGGCCAGGGGAGCAGCTGGGACAAAGGCTACGACGTCACGGCGAGGTTCCTGGACTACTGCGACTCGCTCCGGCCGGGCTTCGTCGCGGTGCTCAACGCCAAGCTGAAGAACGGGTACAGCGACGATTACTTCGTGCAGATCCTGGGGAAGTGCGTGCAGGAGCTGTGGCAGGACTACAAGGCCAAATACGGCCAGTGAGTGACGAATGAACCGATAGTATTGCTTACCTTCTTGGCTCTCCCAACGAGTTTAGCCTTGTTATACAATTTGATGGACGACGGATAAATAATAGAGAGCTATTCCCTCTTTTCCTAAAAATGTAGGCCATTTTGGTTTTCATAAATAAATAAAGTCGTTCTAGCTTTTATCTAGTTTATACAAGAATACATCAAGGTGTATATCAGTAAATATATTATTAAATTTGTAATAAAATATGTTTCAATGGTGGATTTATTTGGTCTTTTTCTAAACTTTATCAGAACTAGAAAGTTTGATTTAGGGTAAACCTAAACAACCTAAATGTTTTGGAACAGACTGGATATATCATTAGATAGAGCTGAGTGACGTTGGTTTTGACTTCCTAAAACTAAAAGTGAGCTTCGTGTAACAGTTAACTCTGTAAATCTTATTAACCTTGTATTGGTAGTGATACTAATTTAGTATTATAAGTATTGATGCAATTTTCAACGGCAGCACTAGCATCCGGATCATCTGGACGCTGCATCTTGTCCGGATGCCCGCGGCTGCTCTGCCCCGTCTGCTCGGATTCACGTGTCACCCGTGTCAGCTCTGTTTCCCGCGCTCACATCCGAGAACCACCCGCTTCAGATCCGCTGCCCACGCTGCTCGGATAACTCTCCCCCGCCTCTTCCATACTGGCGCGGCGCTCGTCTCTTCCGGGCCGCTCGAAGACTCGCTCCCGCCTCTTCCACAACAGCACCGCACGACCTGTGCCTCCTCTCCACACCGCCGACGGCCTGCGCCTCCTTCATGCGTCGGTAGCCGCGGCTTGGCCCTACCCGCCCTCATGGACACCAACGTCGGTGGTTTACACTTGCAACACTAAACACTTGAATGCAACATACATTTGAAACGGATAAAATATTTGGGACATACGCTTGCAACATGTGTGTGAAACATATGCAACATCCACGTAAAACAATTGCAACATGAAAAACACTTACTGCAACATAAGACTGAAATAGTTGAAACATTTGGAACATACTGTTACAGCATATGTGTGAAAACAGATGCAGCATCCAGATAAAAAAGATTGCAGCATACGTCTGGAAACAGATGAAACAGTTTAAACAAATGTTTGCAATATGCTTCTGAAACATTTGCAACATATGCAACAACCCCTGATCTGCTTTTGCAACATCCATAAAAAACAACTGCAATGTACCTTTAAAACAACTGAAACACCTGAAACATACATTTGCGACATAGGGGAGGGGAAGCCTGGGCCAGTCGATTCCAGCCGTCGGGGTCAAAGCCAGCGGTGAGCGACGGCGCACGAGCACCGCCGACACCAAGCGCCACCAGTACCGGGCTTGGCTCGGCGGCGATGGTGGGGGATGGGGGCGAGGAGCATCATGGCCGCCGAGGTGGGGGGAGCTCAGTTGCAGGGGTGAGAGAGAGCGCCGCCGAGGTGGGGAGGGCACCGCGCCGGGGTAGAGGAGAGTCGTCCACTCCCCTGCAATACCGTCGCGCCACCTCCATGGATCTCGTCGGAGGCGAGTGGATCTCGCTTCTGCTCCATGGATCTCGCCAGGGTGGGGGGATGGCCGTCGAATTTGCGAGCGTTGGGGGCTCCCATTGGGGGAGGACGCTGGGCGTTGGTGCGCTGCGACAGGGGATGAGGAGCGTGGAAGGGGTAAGGGCGGGAGTGGAGCGAAGCAAGACGTGCAAGGGTTGATTTTGTTTTTTTAGGCGAGCGGCGCATGCGGCACTGAGTGGAGCGAGACATCAGGCCTTCTGGGCGTCAATAGTAGCATTACCGTATTTTTTATATTGAGAAGAGTTCCAACATCTATGACTAATTCAACTTTTCAAACTTTTAACGTTACTTCAAACAACTCTAGAAGTCAATTTATTTTGAGACGTATGGAGTTGATCATGGAGTTCCCTTTCAGGAATAAGGGGATCATCAACTTCTGAAAAGTTGCATCCATGTGTTGACGTAATATTGCAATTTAGTTCCATGGATGCATAGACATAATAGTTGCCGAAACATGTCAGCTTCAACAACAAAAAAAAGGGAGCTAGAAAAATCATCAGGCTTAGAATGCAAGGCAAGGGAAAGAACACAAGGAATTATAATGTGAAAAGAAAAAGAAGTTAAGGGTCAATCCTAGAAACGCTAGTATTAAAAACAGAAGGCTTCCATTTTCATAAAAGAGAACACAATTGAAATAGTAAGCCTCCCTTCTGCGCAATGGGTAATGGAGTACATATACGAAAAGCCCATAACAAATAGTGAACTATTGCCTGATTTCTGAGCCATATAAATCTTTTGTATTGGCAAGGCAAGATATTGTGCACAGATATGAATTAAAAAACACTTATATCATGTAGAAAAATTAGAAGATCACATGCATGAACAATTCTACACTGGATTTGTCCAGCCCAACCCTAGCCACAAATCATGTGCCAAATCATCCACGGACTGGATGGGTAACATTTTGTAGGCCAGCACAATTGGGATGACCGTATGACAGAACGGTTGCAAAACTTGACGCATTTGGCAAAGCTATACATTCGCTATATCAGGCAAGGTCAGCAGCTACAATGTCGATTTTTGAAGTTTCTGTCTTACACATTATCTGGCCAAAATTCCCTGAAAAAAGCCATCTCAAATTCCTTTTCTTTCAAGCGCTTCTCCTCTTCTTGCATCTTTCGTATCCTCTTTGCAGCTAACTTTACCCTTTTCTTTGACGGCACATCCTGCTGCAACAGTGACATGTTTGAAACAGTTAGAACCCCCATCAGGCAATGTGGTGACTAAAAGTAGACAGTTTAAGTTATCTAAAGGCTTAATAAAGAAATAAACAGCAATGTCTATTATTTACTAAATCATATACTACGAATATTAAACAAGGCAATGCAAGGAGGGCTTAGGTGTCTATTAAAAAAAAAAGTAGCCGTTCCAAGTTACACAACACAATTCAATAGGTCAAAAAAAGTCAGCAGTATTGTAGACTACCAAAAAAAAATCAAGATAAACAAAAAATGGGGAACGACAACTCTATTACAGTAATAAAAAATTAAATGGATTGAAACAATCGCGTCATCAGCTCACCTTAGGATTTTGAGGATTTGTTTCAACATCATCCTCAACCTTAGCCTTTGGTTTTGGTTCTTTAGAACCTAAACCACGCTTGTTATTCTTAACACGAGTTTCTACAGGCTCCAACCTTCCCTGTTCCACACAGTTGAGGCTAGTGAGTAACAGAGTAAGCAATAGCAAACAAAATAGACCAACTGTGCTACACTGGACACTGGCTTCATCAAGTGTCAGTGTGTCACATAACCACAAATTTCTTAAATAAGATCGCCAAACCGTAACTCTTGATTAAAGTGCATTGATGAGAAAGATGACTGAATCAGTCAAAACTACATCACTGCTTAGCTAACAAGGGATGACAGGACGCTTCAAAGAACGCAGGAATCGTGCAAAAATGAATTTCGCAGGAATCAGTTCAATTTCACAGGAAAAACGCAGGAACAGGAAACTTTTCCCGAATTCCAAACAGGCCCTAAACATTTGGAGTTACCAGCTATGGAGATGAAAAATTATTAAATTACAAAAATCCATGTGATCAGCGACCCACAAATCAACATTTATTTCCCCATGCCCTTTGCCCTTTGAACTGATCTGTCAAAAACCTATACAATTCAGACGGTCTATTTTGTGATTAGTGTGGAGAAAGGCAATAACTCTAAGCCGCACGGAATGAGGCATCAATACGCAGATGACAATGCCATAACTATAACAAATAGTACCCTGTATTATAATTTTTTACTTTTTGTTTATCATTTATGAAAATCCTGTAGGGGCTCCGGCCCCTCCAGTTCTGTCCAAAAAAAACAAATAGTACCACTAAAATCGATCGACATTAAATTTTGGGGAAAATGGAAATATGAAATTGTGACGCGGGAGTAAGCAAGGATCCAGACACAGACCTGCTCCTGCGCTCCAAGGCCAGTGCCCTCCTTCCAACCAGACTTCTTCAGCAGCTGAAGCAGGTTAAGAAACGAATCAAACCCTAAGCAGCAGGGTGCCCAATCAGGAGACTAGCAGCCTTCATGCGGGACATGGGGCGACGCAGGTACCTGGAATCCGATGTTGGAGGACCCGATTGCCGCCATCGCCTCTTCTCGTCTCTTCCCCTTCCCTCACCTCCCTCCGGCGCCCGGACCGCCGCGCCGCTGCGCTCCTCTCTCTCTCTCTCTCTCCTCCTTTGGTTTCTCACGCCGTCAGGCACGTTGTCCTGTGCGATGCAACTGCGATGCGCCTGTTTGGGTGAGGCCGGTCTCCTCGTCCCGGGTCGGGCTCGGGCCCTTGCCGTGCCGTGCGCGGCTCAGACTCGTGCACCGACCCCTCACGAGTCGGTATCTTCCCAGACTCAGTCACGGCCGTCCGTTTCCGATCGGACGTCGCACGCCGGCACAGGAGAACGAGCCCGACCTATATATCCACCGCACGGTCACACGGCACGGTAGGTTCACAACCCGCCGCCGCACGCCGGGATCTCGATCGACTCCGGCTGCCGCGGAAAGCGGAAAGAAGCCAAGGGATCGCGGGTCAAGATGCAGCTCTTCGTGAAGTCGCTCACGAGGACGATCACGCTGGAGGTTGAGCCGTCGGACACGGTGGCGTCCGTGAAGGCCAAGGTGCAGGACATAGAGGGCATCCCGCCGGACGAGCAGCGCCTCATCTTCGCGGGGAAGGAGCTGAAGGACGGCCCCACCCTGGCTGACTACAGTATCCGCAAAGAGTCGATGCTCAACTTGTGCCTCCGCCTCCTCGGCGGCGGCAAGAAGCGCAAGAAGAAGACGTTCACCACTCCCAAGAAGGGCAAGCACGAGCACAAGAATCCCGGGCTCGACGCCGTGCTCGGGCGGTACAGGGTCGATGAGGCCACGGGGAAGGTGGAGAGGCTGCGCAAGGAATGCCCCAACGCGGAGTGCGGCCCCGGCGTGTTCATGGCGGCGCACGCCGACCGTCACGCCTGCGGCACGTGCGGCCTCACCTATGTTGTCGAGAAGGCCGATAGCTAGTCGCTTCATATGTTTTAGGAGTCGATAATTAGTTCAAGCAATCATACTGGAATTTTTTCCTTTTATTTCTATGTTTTCTTATGAATGCTTTTCTTATGAAAATGAAGTGACTTCTGAGAAATTCATGTGTTCCATACGGACTTCTTCTGCGAAATTCATGTGTTCCGTACAGAATTACAGATCTTAGTGAATATGAAATTTTGCATTTTATAGGGCATCTTTTTATACCAAAATTTTATAGGGCATCTTGATGGGAGTGGATTATGGCCTCCTTTTTTTCTGCGAATAGAAGTGTTTATGCGTCTTATCTTTTAAATAGTTCTTAATAGTTGTTATTGTCTGACATTTGATCCGCTGTTGATAAATCAGGTCGTTTGTGTGTGATTGTAGTTAAGGTTGGAAACGGACAGAAAAAATCTTAGTTTCGACCCGTCCCGTTTTCTATTTTGTTCCGTCTATTTCTATATTTACGGGATCCCGTTTCCATATTTACAAAAATGGGCCTATTCTCGCGGATCTCATTCTCATCCGAAATTGACCCATATTTATTTTTTTTTATCTGGTTTTCAATCTATGTGAAATACTCCCTACATCTCAAATTATAAGGCATTTCAAGAATCTTGGAGAGTCAAAGAATCTCAAGTTTGACCAAATTTATATGATAAGATAATAATATTTATGACACCAATTAAGTATTATTAGATTTTTCATTAATTATATTTTCATAGTATACCTATTTGATGTTATAATTTTTTGTAATTTTTTCTATAATTTTTTATCAAACTTAAGATGCTTTGACTCTCCAAAATTCTTGGAATGCTTTATAATTTGGAATGGAGGGAGTATGTTTAGAAATTGATATGTTCATAAACCTACTAATCACCAATTATGCATGTCAACATGTTAACACATGACATGCTAGTGAATATTAGAACGATAACTTCGCATGTATATTATTTTGTGACTTTATTGATGTATACTCGAGAATATTTAATCATGTTATTCTAACTTAATTTTTCAGCTCTCCGTCCGTATTTGTCTGTTTCCGTATTTTCGTATATCTCCGTCTATTTCTAATTCCGTTTTCTTTCCGAACCCGATACCGTTTTCGTTAAAAATATAGAAACAGAAACAGGAAAGGAGCTTTTCTGCCCGTTTTCATCCCTAATTGTAGTGTTCGGGTGGATTTATCTACTGCGTCTGCACTCTGCATTACATAGGTGCGTGCAACTTCGCGAGCCAGCTCGTTTGGCTAACGAGCTGAAACACCATGCACATTTCACATTTTGCAAACAGGGTGCTGATGGCAAGCAACAGAAGGCTGATCTTAAGTACCACAGGTAAGTTAACAACAAATCCAGGTTATAAGCAAGGGTTGCAGTCATAGCTGTGATACATTGTTGAACGAAAAGAGAAACAATAAACCAGAAAACAAAAGGCTTTCAGTGTGGTCTGGTGGAATGCAACAGCAAATGAAGACTCACCAAATTTTGGTGTCAGACTTGTCTATACAGATAGCTATGCAATATGTCAGGATCACACGTCGCTTTCCTATTCCAAAAACATGTATGCGCCTAGCTACAACTACAATAGCAGCTGTTGGCCACAGCACCAAGTTCGTTCGTTCATTGGCAAGGGACCTCAACTCTGGTGGCTACCCTAACAAAACTGTGCCCCTTCCTAGAAGGCCAACTCCTCTTTCTCTTCAGCTGCAATTGGCAGCGATCCCTCTGAGGCCGCGTCCCGAATTTTGTTAGCCTTCTCGTTGCTTATGCCCAGCAGGTACTGCAACCTTGATAGCTTCTCAGGCCTCGGAATGCTCTTTAGGTAGATGGCATATAGATCATCTAGCTCTCCTGGTGTGGGCCATGACAAGGGTTGCGATGCAGGGACCGCAGCGTCACATGCGAGCATGTCATTCAGAGATGAAACCTGCAATAGGAATTTTATAGTTAGTGCACATACGAAAATTACATTAGTTTTCTAGAACTGACTTTCGAAATTACATTAGTTTTCCAGAACTGAATTTTCAAGGAGCAAATAAAGGGGAACTTAGTACCATACCACATCATCTCTCTTCTTCTGACGAAGCAAGGCAATAGCCTGAACAAGGGAGTTCTCCAACCTAACCTTTGCAATATCCTGAACAATTGACTTGGCCTTCTCAGAACTTATTATGAGATCAGCTGGAATCTTTACATACATTTCCTCTTCATCGAAATCCCCTGTACCTGAAGAAAAGATCTCTTCAACAGTTTTCCTATAAATGCTTTCTCGCTGCGGCTCCGCAATCAAGCTATCCAGTTGGAAGTTTGCTTCTCTCAATCCTCGGACCTGCTGTATACCGATCTGACCCCTAGCAACAGAGGCTTCAATAGCAGAAGATAACTTTGTAGTTGTAATACCCTTAATGATTTTCTGTGCATGTTCGGTAGGCAAACCGACCTGCTTTTGAATCTTAGCAAGCTGGTCAGCCTTAGCCTCTGTTAATTTCCCATCAGCAAGAATTACTTCCGCCTGTTGCACAAAAGCTTTCTCTGAAAACTTAATGTGAACATCTTGAGCTTCTTTGCGAGTCAAACCAAGTATGTCACCCAATTGCTTTAGCATTAAAAACTCTGAATCGTCTTTCTTTGTAGAGATAGCTGTTCCAAATGATACGTTAGTCGTCTCCCCGGTGATGCAGAACATCAAGTATGTTTCATACAACTCAGCCCTATCCCTCGATGGAATGTCATCCTTGAGAGTTATCTCTTTCTGGCTCGACTTTCTCAGCTTTTCTTTGAGCTCTTTATCAGGTCTAGTCTTTCTCAGTGTGTCCAATGATTCCCATTCATGTTCATCATCCTCTCCCTCGGATTCTGATGCTGCACTTGATGCTTCAGTTTCAGCAACTGGAGATATCTCTCCTTTAATGTCAGCTAAAAGCTCACTAACAACAACTATGTTGAAGGAAATTAACTTCTTCAGCTCTTTTGCAGTTTCAATGCGGTTCCCAGCTTCTTTTGCTCTCTGAATGTAGCTCAAGAATAACTTCCGTACCTGATCATTTGAATGTGACAACTTAGAATAGTGAACTAGCTTTGCTGAAGGAATATATATAAAGGAATACACAGAGCATATATCAGAGAAGATCAGGAGAAAATAAGGTGGTATCATTTTTCAAAGGAAAGATACATACTGCTTTACTAAAGATCGCCATGGCAGCCTCCGGTTTCAGGTTTAGACTTTGTGCTGCCTTCCTAACAGCCTCTCGTCTATCAGCATTATATCCATCAACAGATGCAATGGCTTCCTTGATAACCTGAAATGTCCTAACAAATGTAAGAGCACTTATACAGAACACGCCATCAGCTTTGCCTGAACAAGATATGGAACAAAATGTAAACAACTACAAAGGAGTTCAATCAAAAAGATTTAGAGTCACCTTTTCGAACAGTTGTCCACAGATCTCAGTATGAGCAGCGTCCACAGTTTCTTGAGGGATGCAGAGACGCACTTGGAATGCCATCAAAGCTTCCACTTCCTCCTTGCTCAGCTCTCCATCAGCTACAAACTGCTGAAGCTTCTGTCTGTAAATTTCTGAAGTTTGAAGAGGAGTTAATAAGCATGATATTCTGAATACAAACTGAATACTGGCAAGGCCAAAAAAATTGAATTAAAATCTAAAATCATAACTCGGAATGGCCTAGTTTGCATGGTATTAATATACTTATACATACAATTTATAGTATTAGTATTATTAGTATTATGGAAATAGATGTGAGGCTTCTTTTGGTCAAAACATTTGTAGCATACTTTTTTGTTGGTGAATTTCATCCGTGATCATAAGCAATCAATGTTCAAAAAGACGCTAGGCGATTTCTAGGCGATGACCCATAGCCTAGAGCCTAAGCGAGCCTAGGCGTTTTAAGGCGTTCTTCTAGGCGTTTTGTATATATACTAATATACATATATTATCCTCTAAAAGAAAAAATAAACAGCTGAATAGTGGCCTTAGAAAATGTTTTAAAAAACGCAATTAAACTTCGTTTAATCTCGATTAAACGCTAAACGGAGGCCCAACGTCTCGTTTAGGGCCTAGGCGCCCAATTAAACTTTGGGCGTGCCTAGATGCTGCGTCTACGCGCTAGGCGGCGTGTAGGCGGCGCGGACGCGTGAAAAATCGGCGCTAGGCGTCGCTGGCCGGGTGGGCGGCGGTCACGCACGCGTGGAGAACGCGAGCGGGAGGGCACGCTCACGCGGGAAAAAAAGCGCAGGCTGTGGGCGGGCTGCACGTGGAAACAGAGCGGGCGGGAGGGATCAGACTTACTCCTCCTTTCCTTTCCTCACGCACGCGAGGCCGTGACCTGCCGCCGCTCTTGCCGCTGGTAGCGAGCGGAGCCCCTACTCGAGAAATCGCACAGCCTGGAGGGGGATCGATGTAGCACATCCAGGTGTTATTACTTAGTACTTACTACTAATCTTGCTCCAAGCAAGAGGTATGATCGCTGTTATTACTTCTAGTTGTGTTATTAGTACTGATTTTGCTCTCAGCATCACAAAAATAAAAAAAAAAAAACCAAAAACGTTTAATCAGGTTTAATCTACGTTTAAACTTCCTAAACTCTAAACCTTAGGCTAGCGCACGCCTAGCGTCTAGCGTTTTTTAAAACATTGCCTTAGATAGATAGAAAAGCTGGCTTAGATAGATAGAAAGGCCCAACAGGCAATAGTCCAGCCCATCTCCCACTCCAAGTCTCCAACCTTATCTATCTCTCCAGTTCCAGCAGCTGCACTCGACGCCCTTCGCCCCTTCCTCGTCGCGCCCGCACTCGAACGCCGCCTGCTTCCTCTGCTCGCTCTCCCGCATCAGCCGCCGCTGCCAGTTCCTCTCCCTCTCCGGTGTCTCTCTCCTCTAGTGCGTGCCCGCCGCCGCCGCCCGCGCCCGCCGCCTCCCGCGCGCGTCCGAAGCTCCTCCTCCCCCACCAGCGACCTCCGCCAGACGCTCCTCCTCCCCCACCGGCGCCGCCAACGAGCTAGCGCCGCTTAGGGGTCCGCCTACCCCCTAGTCCAGGCGGGGCCCCATCGCCTAGTGCCTAATCGCGCCTAGGCGGACGCCTAATGTCGCCTTTTTGAACATTGTAAGCAATACACTCAATATGAACCAAACTCAAGTTACCTTTCCAAAACATATATATAATATATATACTTCCTGAAGTCAAGGTATATCTTTGACAATATAGCAGTCTAAAATAACAATGCAGCAGTATCAGCATGACAGCACAGAGATTACGGTGTAAAGGCCTTGTATAACGGATTGCCATTGAGCAAAACCCCTTATTTACCACAGCAGACAGCTGTGCTGTGGAATTAATGTTGCAAGAAGAAAAAATGCCGAGATGGTACCTTCATGCATCTTGCTAGCCAGTTCAGGATCAAACTGTAACTTCTCGCAAAGAATTTGGAGGAATGCTGCTTTGCTAGGGACTGAAGCCAATTCAGTGTTGAATGATTTAGCAAGTGTCTTTCTGTATATGTGAGCTTTGACATCAGACAAGATTCCTTCTGTCTCCCGCTTCCCCAGTCCAAATATGTTTCTCAGTTCATTAAGAGGGGAAAGCTGCATTTTTTTAAGCACAGAAAAACTTCTGTTGAGATACTACAGAATAAATAACATCTTTATGGTCAGAAGGCATGTGACAGACAATACAAGATGCCGGTACAAGCTGACGGTGATCTATTATTTTGATGAAGAGCAATGCAGCATTGCAAAATTGAACTGATCGACTAAAATCAGGCTAAATTTTCTGATGGGGACTATTCCAATTTGCCAGATCTTCAATTTATTTATGGCTAAGCTCGATTGACTAGCTTGTGTGTTCTTTTTCTCTCTTGGCTGCCTGTTGCATGCCGCCTTTTCTACCTTTCACCTATGCAGGTTTGTCTTCATTTTCTGTAACTCCTCTTCATTCTTTTTTTAAATATAAAACGCACAGTAGGGGGGCCTCCCCTACTGTATTTCCCCTCAAAAAAAAAGAACTAGAAAGGGGTTATATTAACTTGTCATCACACAAACAAGCGCCATCAGTAAACTAGAAATTAAATCACCTTCTCATCGTCCACAATTCCATCTGAAAGTACTTCTGTAGCATAGGCCTTATAGAGTATCTTGAGATCATCAGCTCTCCTATCGTGATCATGCTCTCCAGCTATGCATGACACGCACCCAAAAAAAAATATTAAGCAAGGTCGAGCTCACTAAAAGTATGGTTGCAAAAATTTTAACCGTTTTACCTAATGAAATAGGGCCAAGACCACGAGCAAAACGATCAGCTTGAGGGTGTTTGCTTAATGTTGTAAGCAAACTATTAAATTTAATAACAATGTTCACTTCTTCCACAGCCTGAGTTAGACTATCCCTGCAATCACATGGTTCAGCAGTAAGGTAAATCCACCAATGCTCTGAAATGGTACAGTCTGAATCTATAAGCATGCCAACATTCAGAGGATTGACCACTCCTACACAAGGATTCGTGCAGGGGCAGAGCTTCATTGAGACCAACATGGGCAATGGCCCCTCCTGCTCATTTGTGATGTCCATTAGGTGTCTACTTATCAGCTTAAAAATAGCAAGCTCTTTCCTAATTAATTAATCTAGCTGATTTCTCTGTCTGGCCCCTGCTGAACTTGCTGCCAAGCTCCGCCATTCTGGATTTGTGCTTTTGCTAATTATTACTGGTCAGAAGTCAAGCAATTTTGTATGCATCATCATGGTCTTTTCATCTCTAGCCTACCCCAACTTGCTTGGGACAAAAGGCTATGTTGTTGTTGTTGTTGTTGCATCATGGTCTTTTCATGCTCCATCAGAAATGCACAGGTGCCTTGGCTACTACTAATGAAAGTTAAATACTCCTAGTAGTAAAAGCATATGTATATACCAAAAATACTCATTAAATTTATTGACGGCACACCTACCTGATAGTTTATATGAGCGGAGTTAAAGTTCAGATTTTAAATAGAGATTTGATAATGTTATGGCGTTGCTTATGATAGACAAGATAATGCTGCAACCATAACATGGCAGGGCCATGTGTGAGAAAGGTTGGCACATAAATACATGATGGATCATCTCGTGTTTTAAACATGGGGTGAAAACAGATTATTACCCATTGCTACTTATAAGGTATATTTTCACCATTATATGATCAAAATATCTACCAAATTGCAAACCAATATATACGGATTCAGAAAAATGGCGATGGTTTCCTTGGAACCACGGGCTATCTAGCTTAGAACATCACTCAGGTTTCTATGCACATGTAATAATGAGATCTGGTAACACGCTTCTCAAAGGGTAAGTAGGTTCCATACGGAATACGTGACTTCAAGATGTCTAATGCTGATGAAATGTTTTCTTGAACTAGCTTCTTCACATGCTCGCGGAACATCTCAGCAGCAATCTGCAAGAAATTTAGAATGTCACTTAACAACAAAACATGCTTAGATTTACTCTATTTATCTTTTCCAAGCAAACTTAGATCAACACCAATGATAAATATAGTGACCTTTTATTTTTGTCTAAACTCTTGAGTCTTGACTAGTGTATATGCATCATAGCATGCATATAAAATGACATTGTACTATAAGTACTGATGTAGATTTCAGCCCAAATGAAGAAAAAGCAAATAAGCAGCAACAGAGTTTTAGAAGAAAAGAGTTACCTCATCAGAAAGTTTATATGCAAGTTGCGCTCCCCTTAGATCAATAAGTGTGCCTATGTCAAGACCTAAAACGAGAGCATTTTGAGTTCAGAATGTTCTTGAGATGTAATGAGAGATATATCAAATAATGAATATAACAACAGAAAATGGCATTGCTGTCTTTGCAGCACACTGCATGACCTACTTGATAAAGCAAATCTTAAGAATAGTATGACTTCAGAATTGAACTAACACCTAAACGAAACTATGTGTTCTAGCAGTACCTCTTCCAATAGACTTGAGCTGCACTGAATATAAACTCTTGGCATTTTCCCTCATAGCAATGTCAATCTAGAAACAAACATAATGTCAAATTGATCTAATAATGATACTTAAGACCATGGTAAGTAAAAAAAAGACTTTCTTATTTGGACTGCGGAGTAGTGACCTTGACACTTTACAAACATTTGTCCAAACTACTTGAAATATCAACTGCATCAAGAGCAGCATGACAACTATGCAAAGGGCAATTTCATCATACTTTAAAATAATTCTTGCATCCATTGAGGCAATATTGCCAGAAAACGATGAAACTAAACTTCAAATTCCGAACAAACTACTTTCTTCGTGAGATCAAAGCATAAAATTGAGAGAAGCTATGCAGAAAATTAACAAGTATTTTTATAAATAATTACCTGAGAATCAGTCACCCCAAAAAGACGCTTCCAAGGAAGTAGGAATGCAGATGCATCTCCAAAGACAAGATTGGACACATAAATTAACTTCTGAAATGCCTGCAAAGAATGACATGGTTATAATATGAGCCAACAGAAAGTTCTAAGTTTCTCATTCATATATCGAAGCATAGACACTTGCCCGCCTTTGTTCCATGTCAGCATCACGATCACTTGTTTCCAGCCTCTCTCTGTATATGTGTCTACCAATCTAGACAAGCAAAGAGGAAAAGGTATTACTTATTGGCATAAAACAAAACGAATGTGGAAAACAGAGACGGAAACAATAAGAGCATAGGAGATAGATGACAAAATACAAAAGGGTTTGGATCAGGAGGCAATACCTCCATGTGCATGTTAGCAGCATCTACATCATCAAGCCCAAGAGCACTTTTAAATTTTATAATTGCCTGAACCTCCGTACCTTTGAGATCTTCATCTCCTGGAGGAAGTACTGAGTAAACATACCTGCATAAAAGCATGGTCAGGACAAGGATGAGCAAATAACTGAAATTTAGAAGGGTGAGACCTTTGGGGAATAATATACTCTTCTGACCTAAATGCTGATACGTGACTACGTGAGTATTAGATAGTTTACTTGGTCTTTTTTAACAATAAAGCATGAGCTCAGGTGTATCCAGGCAAGATTGTTGACATCCATCCACGAAACCGAAAGGCTGTAATTAAAAGTTGGAGACACCACCCAAATGCACAAATACAAATTTCACAACCAACACCACCAAACAAGCTTGGTATCTGCTTGTGTTGCACACATTAGCTCCGGTCAAAGAAGAGAATTTATGAGGAATATGTAAGATTAATGGTTCTTTAGTAGGCAGCTCGCTAGGCATGCGAATTGGCCCTGTCCAGAAAACAACAATTCATTCCCTAACCGGACCAGCTGACCCCACATTGCGTCACAATCCACTCCACATCGAGGGCACGATGGCACGAGCCTCCATGGACATGTAGGCGGCCGTGACAAGCGCATGAGTTGACAACAGCAACCCACCGGCATGCTAGCCTCAGCGAGTGCATTGACAATGGCAACTATACGACCATGGTCACTATGGCCGGCTCACACACAAGCAGACAGAGGCGTATGGCCAGGCCCCCATGCCAAGCTTTCTGAATGCTTTGCTTGCTCAGTTGTGTCTATGAAACTTGCCTCATATCTGAGGTAGGCATCATCTCATCATTTTCCCCTTTATTTGTTTAGCATTTGCTACCATATTGTTTCTTCAGTAAACACAAGACGGCACCGAACAACGAAGTGTGTGGTGTTTTGGTTTGAGGCGCAAACTCCGGTTTTTCTATTCTGAAAACTGAAATTTTTGCTCACCAAATATACTGAACCAAAAACACAGAATAAACTGAGTGGCCACACCTAGTAGCAATAGTTGATTTGCTTGCCTGAGTTCCTTAATATAGATTAGAAACATCCAGAGACCAATTGCTCCTTAATATATAAGGAATAGTATGATTGCAGCTAGAAGATTGTGGTTGTTCCTTTTTCTTGCAATTGTTTGCAGAAACTTTCCTGCCTCCAACTGTGTAGTATGCATGGGGCAACAGGTAGTGAATAGTGAGTAGCACAACACCAGTTATGCCCGGTTATCAAGGCGGTAAGGCGAGGCGTGGCGACTGACTACCACCTTATAAAATTATATATAAGTGAGTTTATCCTTCTTAGAACCCTTCTCTAATGTTCCTAATATTCAGATATCCAATGCATGGAGATGGGGGCACCGGAGATCCGTGTGTTTTAAGTACAAAAGTTTTTTGACAACTTTTTTTGACAATCGAGAGGACGGTGTCCACTCTTTAGTCTTTTTAGTTGTACGGCACCGGAGATGGGGCGGCCACCACGAGATGCAGGGGATGGACTAGCTCAGGCCTCGGGGATGGATGCGGGTGTACAGAAGAAGACGAGGATGTGGGTCAGTGGGTGCTGGACTTGGGAAGAGACTGGTGCGGCGCGTGCCCGGGCGCTCCACTGGACAGTGGCGCATGGCTGGGCGCCCTCGCCAGTGGAGCCTGTCCGGCAATGGCGGATCCAGAAACAGACCAGAGGGGGGGGGGGGGGGGGGGGGGGGGGAGCTAGCTGGTAGGACAGATTTAGCCTGTATGCCCCTTTGAGATCTACAGACTGTTGACCTTATGCATGTTTTGTTTTCTTTGCAGGGATACAGCTGGTCAGGGAAGGTTCAGGAGTTTAATTCCAAGCTATATTAGAGACTCTTCAGTTTAAATAAATCCGTTAGTCTCTCTCATGTCAAATATAATTGTCCAGATTTTTTTTGAGTCATCTATTATTGTTCTAAAATTGATAGTTTAGTTCTCCCATTTATTTGCCCTGTTGTTTGGTACTGACAACAAAATTCATACCAAGCAATATCGAGTAAGCTCAAATGCTTACAATTTCTGTCTGCGAGTTACTTTTAAGCTAGAGCGAGTTGAACTTGTTAGTATCATAATTATTTCTCATCTCAAAACTGGAACACTGATATAAGAGTGGCCAACTGTCAAACCCTCAAGTCTCCCAAGGGTGCCTCATCAGCTAATCAGGCAAACAGTCACGAATGATTATTTGGAACTCACAACCATAGAGATTTTAGCCCCCAACGCTAGATATGGCAGCAGTTTTGTACAGTAAGTGCTGGCGGGTAGCAGGAAGAATGGTGTTCATTGGTTGTTGTAGGACATGTTCCATAGGAAAAAAAATCATAGACAAGTCGACAGGGTTTGGAGTCTTGGTTTGGTCCTGTGTTTATTCACCTTTCTGTACAATTTTAGTAGCGTTGTACCCACTGATCAGGCTCTGCTTCCCTTGGTTTATCTATCCTTGATCTTTACTCACTGATCAGATACGAATGCTTCACATATTCACATATTCAACGATCAATACTTGATCTTTACTCGCTGATAAGGAAAATAACGAAACAATAAGCAAAGATGTGTCCATGTATAAAATCGTAAGCTCTTCTGTTAGGTATATAACGATGCATCTTGTATATTTTTTCTTCATTTCCTTCATCTAATTATGCCACATCCCACTGGTTGAGGTGGACCCGACTGAAGAGCGCTAGTTAAGCACGAGGCTTCAAATGGATGCTCCACGAGCTTGTGGCTACAGGGGTATACGGTGTACGCACATCATTTTAGTCTTTCAAGAAACTTTTGATCAGTTTTATCAAAAAGAATTTTAGAGGTTATAGAATGTATATTTCTCGTCAAATGTTTTGTTGTATTGTGATCAGGGGAGTTGCAGTGTAATTGTGGAAAAAGAAAACAATTGGAATGAAAAGTTTGGACAAACTTTTAGAGGTTACCGCGGTGTGTGAAATATTTTTAATGTAGCCGCCGTAGTGTTAGCATGGGCATGATGTATCAGGTGATAATTTTCTTTTCAGGTAGTGTCGATGAGTATGTTTTGTTTTTCTAATATTGATTTCTTGTAGATTGGCAAGACTACCAGGAAGGAGTGAAACAACGTGAGTACATGATAGAAGCTCAGAGAAAATTGTAGTACCACAAGCAGATGGAATGATACAAATAGAAGAAGATTGATGTGTATTTTTGTTTGTGCATCTAAGATTTTTTTTTTGCACTAAAATAGATGGACATGTGAACTGAAAACCCATGTAATATTAATGATCGGCTACAAATGAAATGTTGCAAATATCACACTTAAGTATTGTTTTTTCCTCGGATGTCACACTTTCAAACTCAAAATATAAGACATTATTTGTTCCCGTTGCAACACACGGAAAGGTCTATACAGTTGAGTTGGTGAGCCTGTGACGCTACGCTCTCGGTGACTGTTAATTTCACGAACTTTGTTTTTTTGGATTAAATGTCACTTTAATGTCGGTATTTAATTTCACAATATTATCATCTTATCGTGTGATCTGTGTGTTTTTAGTAAAAGGTTGAGGAATCACTTAATCTTGTTATAGTGATATGAACTTTTATGTGCGTATGCACACATGTACAATGCTATAAATGCATATCTTGATGATTGCAAATCATCAATGAGAAGTTTAGCCATGCACAAAATTCAATTTGTAATATTGACATTCCAAACATCACGCTCGCATTATCATTTTTTGTAACAATACAACACGTTCATGCTCAAATTATCATTACATTATTTACATTATTTGTTCCCGTTGCAACACACGGAAAGGTCTATACAGTAGAGTTGGTGAGCCTACGACGCCGCGCTCTCTATGACTGTTAATTTCACGAACTTTGCTTTTTTTGGATTAAATGTCACTTTAACGTCAGTATTTAATTTTACAGTATTGTTATCTTATCATGCGATCTGTGTGTTTTTAATACAAAAGTTTTGTTGTCCTGTAGCAACGCACGGGCACGCTACCTAGTAAGCGACTAAAGCGTGAGGTGAGATGACGCCTTAAGAATTTAAGAAATCTTAATGCATACAAGCACATGCATCATTTTATCTGGAAAAAAAAGGCACCAAGAAGCTCACCTGGCATACAAGTCACAGAGCTCTGCTTTGAAGGCTTCATCCTGTGTGCTAATTCCGTATCTAAAATTAAAATTGCACATCATAAGAATATGAGGAGGAGCAACAGCAGCATCAATAATTAGCCTCCAAAAGTGACAATGGGAACTGATTATGCAGTTTAGATTCCCAAGAGACAAAGAAAACCTTACAAATATGGAAATTATATATAGGTTCTTTTAGCATAACACATAACTAGGTAAACCAAAATTTACTTGCATTCCAACAATAAATGGGACTACGAGGGTTTCAAAATTAAGTAACCAAATACTGTTATCTATCTGCGTGTACTAATATTTAGTTTACAAACAGAACAAAAACCTCAACTAAGGGGTACTTCATTGGATTCAGGTAGCTCACTATCAAATATAAGAATAACGACCATTCATTCAGACCATGAGGTAACATGATTACCAGGACTAGCCCTAAAATTTCAGCAGCACAGAAGTAGCTCGAACCATTTCACCAATATTAAACCCAAATGCCGCAGCAACACACGAGAGAGCAACTCACTTCTTCGCGATTGCCTCCACCTCGCCGTTGTCCAGGTTGGTGGGGTCGTCGTGGCCCGCGACGTAATTGTGCAGCCCCACGGCGGCGACCTCCGGTACCACGGCGTTCACCGCGGCCGCCCCCGCCACGCTGGCCGCGCCGAGCACCGCCGCCCCCGCCACGGCCACGGCGCGCGACTCGCCGCCCGCGCGGAGCCCGATGCCGTACCCCGCCGCCACGGCCGCCGCGGCGACGGCCAGCTCCGCCGCCGTCCGCGCCGCGGGAGGCAGCGCCTCCACCAGCGGCTGGATGCCCGTCAGCTCCCTCCGCGCGCCGAACACCTGCTCGCCAGGGGAGGTGGTCTCGCCCGCGGCCGCGCGGAGACGGAGACGGAGACGGAGACGGAGCCGCGCGGCGGCGGGCCTCCGCGGCCGCAGGGGGAAGCGGAGGAGCGGGAAGGGTTTAAGCGGCGAGAAGAGAAGTGGTGGCGGGCTGGCCCCCGCCGCCGCCCGAGGCGAGGGCTTCGCGGAGGCGCGTGCCAGCTCCATGCCCGAGATAGGTACCTGCTGCCTCTGCGGGCGGGGGTGGGGGCGCCTTCTCCTCGGCGGCGGGCGGCGGGCGGCGGGGCCGGTGGGGTGGATTGGGGGGAGGAGAGGGTGGCGGATGAGGAGGAAGAGAGGAGGAGGGGGCGCGGCGCGGGCGAACCTGAGGAGCAGCGGATAGCGTTGGGGGGGATGGGGTGGGATTGGTGCGGCGGGGCCGGGGCGACCGGGCGAGGGCGGCTGGACCAACAAGGGTTTGCCGCTAAGGTGGGCATTCGGGTTACCCGAAAAATTCGGGTCGGGTAATTCGGGTAGCTGGAAATTCGGATATTAAAAATTGTTACCCGATTTTTGCTCCGAAAAAGTATTACCCGAAATTTCGGGTACCCGATAATTCGGGTTCGGGTTCAGGTTTTACCCGATATACCCGAAATTGACAAAATCAACTATTTTGAAAGAATTCAAGTACCATTTTAAAGCAATAAACAATAGTCATATAAATCACATCATGTCTTCATATCAATCACCAACAAATCAATTATCAAGTTAGCATAAATCTACATTAATTCATACCACATAATATATTTATATGGCATTGAAATACTTCATGTCTTCATATGAGGAATAGAAGAGCAAATATTTGAGATATTTTGGGTAATTTGGGTAGTTCGGGTACCGGGAAACATTACCCGAATTACCCAAACTAATTTCGGGTTTTTACAATCACTATCCGAAATTGTGATCGGGTATTTCGGGTTCGGGTACTTCGGGTCTGGGTTCGGATAATTCGGGTTCGGGAATTGGGTATCGGGTATTTTGCCCACCCTTATTTGCCGCCAACTCGTAAATTTCATTCCGGAGCTTATTCCGTTTTAACTATTCAAATGAAACATTCTGGTACCGGATCATATCAGTGTACTATTTTGGACTTTATAATAATAATAATAATAATATGTGAATAAACTTATATATAAATATACATATAAATATATTTTGACTTAACTTATGATATAATTAACATTTTTACCAAACTAAGATGTCATTTAACAAGTTCATATGACCTTATTTCAAATTTTAAACTCCAAAGTTCATACATGAAAAAATATAATACATGTAGTCACGGCCGGTATTAACCGGTATTTGGCCGGTATTGGCCGGTATTGACCGGTATTTGACCGGTATTGACCGACATTGACAGGTATTGACCGGTATTTGATCCGGTACGGGATTGGGGCTCTTCTATACCGATTTAGGGACCGGTACGAGACATTCCGATCATTCCGGCCGGTACCGGAACGGAATTCACAACATTAGTTTGCCGTGCCGCTTGCGGCTTGCCGGTTGCGCGGGCGCGGACGGGCCCCGCCGTGATCCCTCGCCTATTTCAGGAGTTCCTTCTCCTGTCGTTCCGTGGTACACGGTCGTCTGCTCGCTTTTCTGGTTCCTGGCTGCGGTCGCGCGCCACGGTTGGGCTCTCTGTCTGTCACATTCCTTGCCGGCGTCTAAGGTTATCGCGTCTCGCGGTTGCTATCGGTGCGATCTACATGTATGATGTATTGCCTGTCCGCGTGTGTGAGTGAGGTTTTCGCCGTTTTCTTGGTGTCATTCACTTTCGTGTTCGGAATATGCTGCCTCTACTTGATATTGTTCCGCTATCACTATGGGCAGCTAGTTGTTACTGATGTTGAAGTTAGAATCCAAGCTTCATGAAACCTTTTCGTCAGTCATGTGCTAGGCATGAGCATGGTAATTCATAAGGGTGTGGCAAGATGTTGTTATGTAGTATGATTATATTAGTGTCCAAGGATGATCTTGATCAAACGATGAATGTTATCTTATATCATGTAATATGGCTTTTTATGTAGGATTTCTCATACCTCATATATATATATATATATATATATATATATATATATATATATATATATATATATATATATATATAGAATCATCTTCATTTTCTTTCATTTTTGTATTTTATTCATTTTATCGTCCAGCATCATCTTCACTTGCTTGAACTTTGCTTAGTTATTAATCTCACAAATGTTTTTACATCACCTCCAACTTGTTGATACAGCAATTAATTTGATACTCAATTGGCATGCATAATTACACCAACTTATGCAAGCTACTGATTGAAATCATTAGATCTATGTAAAAGCACTTTTACCCTTTCATTTCAAGCATTGGGATATATAGACATCGACATCTAATAAAACTGGCTGACTTTTTTTTTTCCTCAGTAACGCAAACTTTCAAAATAAACTGGGTATGGGATTCAATATGGTTTTCAGTGGAGACGAGAGACCTAATTTATTTATGTTCTTTTAGGGAAGGAATATCTTCCATCATCCACCACGGTTCATTTGTTAGTGAGAGCAAGACGGTGTTAGTAAAAAGAATGTTGCTGTTTGTCGAGTAGTAACTATTGAACCTTTAAATATGTCATTTAGACGGACTTTAACCGGTGAGAAATTGGTGTATTGATTGAATTTAGTGACCTTATATTAGTTGTGCCCGTTTCTCTGAATGAGGAGAATTTTTTTATTTTTAACACTTTTTAAAAACTATTTTTAATTTTAGCAGCGAAAGTTTTTTTTTATATCTAACACTTTGGCCGCTCCCCACGCGAGGGAGCGGCATTTCAACTTTGCCTGCCGCTCGGCAGCCCCATGTCCGCTTTTCGCTTCTGCCACGTCAGCATCATTGCCGATCCTCAGATCAAGTAGCGGCAAGCGCAGGACGTCTTTTATTCTCTTCTCCTCTTGAGCTCTGGCCATTCGTCGTTTCGCGCCCCTCCCCCCCCTCCCGGCTATCACACAAGTTATTTTCTTCTTTAGTTGTAGTTAAATATCGGGCGGAGGTTCTTCGAGCAGAGGTAAAGGAAAGGGAGTGAGGAAGGGACCTCTGATTGTGTGGGAGGATTCTCTGGGTCCTGGTTCTTTTGAGGAACATATAGAACAATTTTCTTTGAAGAGCAAGAGTGACTTCACCCGCGAGAGACCTCTTAGACATACGACAATCGCACGGAAGATTGACCAAAATGCCGCCACGGTGAGGATTGCGTCGTGCAGATGTACAACGACTGTGACGGTGGAAGTCATCGTTTCTTCAGATGCCCGCGATGATTTGTATTTCCTTTTAACTCTCATGTTTTCATATTTGCATTTGGTTCGTAGAAGTACTTATTGGTAGATGTGTTTTCAGGATTTAAGCTGCCCAGATAACTGTGGGTTCACTCGATGGGTCAATCCTCCTCCTATCTATCCCCATCAACAATACATCATATATCTATAAGGACGCATCTTTGATCTAGAGTATGGCCCTAGAAGTGGTAACAGGGACAAGTCGGAGGACGACAGCATCAACGATGCAGAGGAGCTACTGTGCAACAATCCATACCGTCAGTGCCCATACCATAAGAAGCACGGGCCTCCTTCTCCGCCGCCACCGCCACCGTCAATGGGGGGTTACTGTGGGGAAGACGCAACTCAGTTTAATATGTGGTACCATTATTAGGCATGCTAGATTTAGTTTGCAACATGCTATTGTTTAGTTCGTTAATATCAGTGTTTGAGTTTGAACTATGTTTATGTTGGAGCAAGTGGTAGTGAAATTGTTGAACCTTGTAATAAGTGTGTACCATGTGCCTACTGTTTCCCTCGATCGTGCAAGTGTTTTATTTCCAACATGTCCTAGTATTATAAAAAAGTACATATGATCGAGGTTACCGATTAAAGCACGGAGCAGTAGGAAACACAGCCCTCAGGCAGGGAGCGGCAGAGTTGTTGCTCCCCTAGCCAGGGAGCGGCAGCCATAAAACACTGTTACACGTCGCCGAACGCTCCAGTGAGCTTGAAAAGTAGAATGTAAGCACATTACAAGTTTACTGGAACACATAAAACATCACATTACAAGCTCAAATCCATTAGTTCCAAATACATGTAGTTACAAATTATTTCGACACACTGCTAGGACACATAAGTTCAACACTAAGTAGGTTTTTCGACAAATGACTTGGATAAATGGTGACATAGAGTGCAACAAAGGGTCTTCAAGTTCATCCTGGCATGAAAATGACCAAGTGAAACCTGCAGTATATATGACATTGGTAAGTAACACATAGATAATTTCTTTTGATCGTTGAAATGTTATTCTTATATAATTGCTATGCTTACATGCACTCTATGTCCTAGGAGTGTAAGGCTCCATCGGCCGCCTCCGTCTCTTTGGATTGGTAGGCACCACGTTGGGGGTGTAGTCAATGTCCGTATGGTCCCGATGACGGTGCTGCCGTCCTTGGCCCTACGCAATGCTCGTCCCCTGCATATAAGTCGGCCCCTGCTCAGATAAAAGACAAATCAGTGTTAGATTGTGGCATTCTTACATAACATGGGTTAGAAAAATAAAAAAAATGCTTATTTAGTTTTACCTGTTCATCTCCTTGGGTATCAAATGGGGCATCAAAGAGCTGCGACATGCCAATCTCCTGGTGCTGTGAAGGGTCCACCGGGGTGTGCTGGTACGGGCTGGGCTGGGACGGGACGTGCTGGTACAGGGTGTGCTGGCATGGGCTAGGCTGGTACGGGCTGTGCTGGTAGAGGCTTTGCTGGAAAGGTTTGTGCTGAAAGTTGCCCTGCTAGAAAGGACTGAGGTGGATAGAGCCCTGCGGGTACGGGCCTGGCTAGGAGAAGCCCTGCTAGAAAGGACCCTGCTGGAAGAAGCCCTGCTAGAAAGGACCGAGGTGGGAAGGGCCCTGCTGCGTAGGGTGGCTGTGCTGGGGTATGCCGAAGTCCGGTGCCTCGTCCTTGTCGAACGACTCTGAGTCACCGTCCTCTACCTCAACTGAGGCCTTGTCGGGGCGGTGTGGTGGTGTACGCGCGCCGGAGGTGGACCCTGTCATGGGGTCTGAAGAGCCCGCGGGTGTCCTCAGAGAAGCCAAAGTTGTGCTCTAGGAACGCTGAGGGTTCGCTGGCGGCTCCCACGGAGTGTCCATGCAGCTCAACTTCTGGGCTAGCTTCATCAAACTCCTGCTCATTTTCTGCAAACACATGTGTGGACTCATATTATTTAGGACAACCTTTTGACTCGTATAACATTATAGGATATTTTCAATGTGTTGCTTACGTGCACAAATGTCTCAAGCGCGCCTCGCCCTTTGTTCCTGTAATCGTGAAGTTGAAACATTGCTTCATTGGACATCATTGACAATTGTTTGGCCTGCATACATAAACGAGGTTTCACCTTGATGTTACAATTTACTAAAACTGGAATACAACCCACCCAAAGTGCACGGACCCAAGATCTTACCACATATCTCTGAAGGGGGCTCTCTATGGCTGTGTCTCGCGCATAGTCACCTCTTCGTATTCGTCGGCGACGATATCATCCTCGGAGTCGGTGGGAAGTTCTCCCTCCTTGTACGCTTGCCTCACCTGCACACGGGTCGACCTATGAAGCCACCGTAGGTACTCGTTGAAGGCGTGTCGGTCGTGTGGCGAGCCATCCTGTAGCGGCTACTTCTCCCTTCTCTCCCACCTCTCGATGTATTGTGCGTGTATCTCATGCCAGTCCTTCTGCTTCATCCTCCGCCTGCGGTCCACACTGCAACAAGTTCAGACGGTGTTAGTGCACATAAATGCAATGGCGTACTTATACCAAATTAGTTAATACATAAATATGATTTTACAAACTAACCTATGCAGCTCCTTGCCCGTAGAGTAAAAAGGTGGTGACACGTCCGTACGTTTGCCAAACTGCCTGCAAACCCTGATGGGATAGTGCATCTCAACCACGTGGAAGAAAACAAGTGGGACGTTGGACCAAAACTCGTCGTTCTCTTGCCAACACTTCAGACTCAAGTGGCCCCGCAGATCGGGATTGTCGTACGGTTGCCAATACACCTATCAAATGGCAATTCAGTTAGTCTTTAACATTGACAAGATAAACTATTAGCATGCAAATCAAAGACCCTCAACGTACCTGCATGTGTGTTAGAACATCAATCAAGTCGGTGTACTCCCTTGAAAGTCCCTAGTTTGGTTTTGGCTAATTGATGAAACCTAGGACTAACCTTTGTATCTAAGTGGATGATTTAGATAAAGGTGGTCATTAAATATGAGACATGACATTGACTCATGTGACCAAGATGATGAAGACCAAGATGATGCTTGGCTCGATGGACCGGTTGTGAAGGTGAAGGGCAAGTCGAGGCTTCGAAGCAAAGGACCATGCGATGGTGAAGCTTGAGCAAGACTTGGCGCCGACGGACCGATGCAACGGTGAAGAGGAAGTGAAGTCAAGGTCGATGGATCGAGACGGTCATGTGATGATATGAAGTGGATCATATCTTTTGGAAAAACAAAATGGGCTCAAGGAAAAGGTATAACCATAGGGTCATTTTATTTTGCACTCAAGACACCATAGAGGGTGTGAGTGGTTTAGGATCGATAGCCGAACTATTAAGAGGGGAAGTCTTATCGGTTATTCGACGCACGGGTGCCACTAGATGAATTCATGAAGTGCATTGCATGTAGGGCCTAGTGAGCTAACTGGAAAACCTTCGAAAATGATTATGGAAATGCTAACACACGTGCACAAGGTGGTGATCACTTGTTGGTGTTGGCACATTTACAAAGGCGATGAAGTTTGAGCAGTAGAGAGGGTTTGGGTCCTTCTCTTCCTCCCACCGAGCTTGCGAGCGCGGGATTCAGATATTTTCGAGGACTTGAAATGCCTATTTTTCACTACGCCGGAAGTCGCAAAAGAAACAGAGACGAACGGAGGTCATATAGGTGACCGAACGCTGCACCGGACGCGGTCATGGTATGACCGGACGCGTCCGGTCAGTTCAACGCAGCAGTGAGGCACACGGGTGTTAGGGTTTGCAACCGGCGCATCCGGTCACTCGTGGGACCGGCGCGTCCGGTCAGGCGCCCAGAGGGAACTGAGGTTCGCAAGGTCGATCAGACGCGCGGCGCGTCCGGTTACACACGATCGGACGCGTCTGGTCATTGAGGGAGCTTACTGGACTCTCACTAGACGCTGGCACTGTCATGTCCGGTCGTTGCCTAGGGCGCGTTCGGTCGTTGGTTTGAACATTGGCGCTCAGTGACCGTTGGAGGATCGGACACGGTTGAGCGCGTCCTGTCAGTTTCGACCGGTGCGTCCGGTCATCCCGAAAAATGTCCAGTGAAGGGGTACAACGGCTCTATTTGTTTGGGATGCTTATAAATACTTGCTGGCCGGCCCTTGGGGAGGTAACTCGTGTTTTCTAACATTCTTGTGCATCCTTTGAGCTAGAGCTTCTCCTTCCCACTCATCTCTCTTGCTTGATTGCAAATCAAAAGTGAGATTGAGTGATCCCAAAGTGCATTGCATAGCTTGAGGGCATCTAGTGGCACTTGTGGGTGGTATAGCCGGTGGATTTCTTATTACTCTTGGAGAGTACCGCTCCTAGCCAACTTGGAGATTGTTGGAGGCGTCGGCAAGAGAAGGAGATTGTTCTTGGCCACCTCCGGTTGATAGTAAGAGGTTCTTGTGCTTTCCTCGGCGGAGCGCCAAAAGTAACTCTAGTGGATTGCGCGTGTCATTGAGTTACCTCACTTGAGAGTGGTGTCTTGTGGTGCCTTGTGGGGCGTGCCTTGAGGGGCAAGTGACTTGAGGGTCACACCGAGGAACCATCTAAGTGTTGGTCGACATAACCGGTGATATAGCTTGTCGGTGCACAAGTGAACACCGGGTGAACAAAAATATTGTGTCACTTGTCTCCCGGTGGTTGGTCTTCATATTGTGTTGTTGTCAATATTGATTGATTGTATATCATCTTGGTGATTGGCAACATCTTCACTCCACCGTCGGTATATGACTCACAATCCTCTCTCTTACATTTATATTTACTAGATTATTCTTGTGTAGCTCTTGTGGTAGCCTTTGCTAGTAGTTGTTAGCTTGCTCACTAGTGTACGTTTAGTGACATAGCACTTGTGTGAACTAGAGATCATAATCTACTAGACTTGTGGATAGGAGGCTTGCATCACCACCTTTGGCTAAGCAAAACTCGCTTTACGCCATTTGTTATTCTAACAAGTTTGCTTAGTGTTTATTATAGAATTTTTTATAGGCTATTCACCCCCCTCTAGCCATCTAGGACCTTACAAGTGGTATTGGAGCTGTGGTCACCATTTTAATCAAGGCTTAACATCCTTCGATGTGAAAAGATGACTTAAATTGTGTTCAATCATGTTGGGGGCAAGCCACCATTCTTTGATGGAGTTTCTTCCTTTGACTATTGGAAAAGGAAGATGACTATGTACCTTGGCTCAATTCATGAGAAGGTGTGAGAAGTCACCGAGAAGGACTATGCAATCCTTGATCCCAACAACCTCACTCTCAACGATAGAGACAACCGCACTTGCAACCGGATAGCTCTCAATACCATCTACAATGGCATTGACTCAAAGGTGTTTGAGGGCATCAAGGATTTGGAATTTGCTAGTTAAGTGTGGACAAGGTTGAGTGAAACATATGAGGGCACTAAGGTTGTGAAGAGTGCCAAGCTATATGGGCTCAAGAGTGAGTTTGAGAACTTCAAGATGAAAGAAGAAGAAGCAATCTTAGAGATGTTTCATAGATTGCAAGTCATTGTGAATGATCTCAAGAGCTTAGGGCATAAGACAGAAGACCAAGATTTTTGCCACAAGTTCTTGTTGAGCTTACCAAAAAGATTCAAAATGTTGATCATGATGCTACAAAGAGATGGGCTTGATGCAATGAAGCCCAATGATTTGCTTAGAGAGGTATTGACCTTTGATAAGTATGATCAAGATGTTGATGAGAAGGAGAAGGAGGAAGAAAAGAAGAAGAAGGCCGTGGCATTCAAGGCCACCTCCTCCAAGGGCAAAGCTACAATCATTGAAGAAGAATAAGACAATAATGAAGATGAAGATTTTGAAATTGATGATGAGGCATTTGCTCTTGTAGTAAAGAAAATGGGTCACATGTTCATTAAGAGAAGAGGCTTCAAAAAGAGAAATAACAATTTCAAGAGCAATGAGCAACAAAGGAAGTGCTTCAATTGTGATAGCACCGAACATCTTTAAGTTGAATGTCCCAATGACAAGAAGAAGAACAACAAGAGGGGCAAGTTTGAGAATAAAAAGAGTGATGCCAAGATGACCTTTAAGAAGGGCAAGAATGGAGCCTATGTGGTCACTTGGGAAAGTGATGAAGAAGAAGAAGAATCATCCAATAAGGATTTTGCTTCCATTGCTATCAACAAGAAGCCATCACTATTTGATTCATCCTCTTCATACCTCATGGTCAAAGAAACTAAGGTATTATATGATGAGAGTGATGATGAAAGTGAAATGGAATATGCTCATGATAATGATAATGACAATGATAATGATAATGACAATGATAATGATAATGATAATGATAATGATAATGATAATGATAATGATAATGATAATGATAATGATAATGATAATGATAATGATAATGATAATGATAATGATAATGATAATGATAATGATAATAAAAATGATGATGATGATCCAACTAAAGAACAACTATATGACTTGATGCAACAAACTAGAGACATATCTATTGCCAAGAACAAGGAGTGTAAGAAGCTTTCAATGAAAGTAGCAATACTTGAGAAAGTTCTTAGTGAGCTTAAGACCACTCATGAGAGTCTAGTGGAAGACCATGAGGATCTTGGTAAGGCTCATTCCAAGCTTGAAAAAGCTCACTCATTGCTACTTGAGCAACAAGCAAAGAAGGAGGTTGTTGTATCATGTGATATAGGTGTTACATGTGATATAATTGATGAATCTTTTTATGAACCTATCATCATGTCAAATGCTAACCTTTCTTGTAGCTCTTCATCCACCACCACCAACTCTACCTCCTCTACTAGTGATGGTTTCACTTGTGATGCCTCACTAATGGTTGAGAATGAGACTCTCAAGAAAGAGGTGGATGAGCTCACTCATGCCCTAGGCAAGGCCTATGGTGGCGAGGCCCGCTTGCTTAAGTGCTTGGGTAGCCAAAGGTTCTCTCTTAACAAAGAGGGATTGGGCTACACCCCCAAGAAAGGCAAGTCAACCTTTGCAACTTCAAAGCCTAGCTTTGTGAAGGGCAATGGTCGGTTTTGCAATAGATGCAAGCAAGTTGGGCACCTAGAGCATAATTGCAATAAAAAGAACTAAAGCAAGAACCTTGTTAATGCTATATCTTTTGATTCTTGCTGTGTGCTTACCAAAGATGTGAAGGGTGTGAAAGCTAAGTTTATTGGTACACCCATTATTGGCCCAAAGAATAAGGTTATTTGGGTACCAAAGAGCTTAGTTACTGACCTACAAGGACCCAAGCAAAAATGGGTACCTAAGCTTTATTGATTTGCTTGTAGGTCAATTACAAAGCCAGAGGAAGGTATTGGATTATTGATAGTTGGTGCACTCAACACATGACCGGTACATCAAGAATATTTGACTCAATCAATGACAATGATAGTGGTGTTGATTCTATCACATTTGGCAATAACAAGAAAGGCAAGGTTATTGGCTTGGGCAAGATTGCAATATCAAATGACTTGAGTATCTCTAATGTGTTGCTAGTTGAAAGCTTGGATTTCAATCTTCTATCTGTGGCACAAATATGTGATCTTGGTTACAAATATATCTTTGGGGTTGATGATGTGGAAGTCATTAGTATGGATGGTTCAAATGTGGCATTCAAGGGCTTTAGATATGAGAATCTCTACCTAGTTGACTTCAATGCTAGAGAAACTTCTTTGACAACTTGCTTAATCTCCAAATCAAGCATGGGTTGGCTTTAGCATAGAAGGCTTGGTCATGTTGGCATGAAACAATTGAAGAAGCTTACAACTCACAATCTTGTCAATGGTTTGAAAGATGTTGAATTTGAGAAGAATAAGCTTTGTAGTGCATGTCAAGCCAGGAAGCAAGTTGGAAGCTCACATCCAAAGAATAGTACAATGAGCACATGCAAAGCATTTGATTTGATGCACATGGATCTATTTGGCCCAACAACATACTCAAGCATAGGTGGTAATAAGTATGGTTTTGTCATAGTAGATGACTTCACAAGATTCACATGGGTATTCTTTCTTAGTGACAAAAGTGAAGTGTTTGACATCTTCAAGACCTTTCTCACTAGAGTTCACAATGAGTTTGAGATTAGAATCAAGAAAGTGAGAAGTGACAATGGAAGTGAGTTTAAGAATACAAGAATTGAAGAACTTTGTGATCACTATGGCATTGGACATCAATTCTCGGCCAAGTACACTCCACAATCAAATTGCCTAGTTGAGAGAAAGAATAGAACATTACTTGATATGGCTAGATCAATGCTTCATGAGTACAATGTGAGTCAATCATTTTGGGATGAAGCAATCAATACTGCTTGCTACTATATCAATAGACTATATTGTCATCCATTGCTAGAGAAGACCCCATATGAGCTACTTCATGGAAGAAAGCCCAATATTTCTTACTTTAGGGTGTTTGGTTGCAAATGTTATATCTTGAAGAAGGGCACTAGATTGGGAAAGTTTGACAAGAGATGTGATGAAGGGTTCCTACTTGGTTATTCAACTACAAGCAAAGCTTATAGAGTTTGGAACAATTCAAGTGGCATTCTAGAAGAAGTTCATGATGTGTAATTTGATGAAACCAATGGGTCACAAGATGAAGAAGAGAATCTAGATGATGTTGGTGGAACTCAATTGGTGGAAGCAATGAAGAACATGGACATTGGGGACATTAGAGCAAAGCAAGTAATTGATATTCAAGATGATGATAAAGATCAAGTGTTCAATTCTCTATTCAAGCTAGCTAGTAATTGTCAAGTACAAGATCATGGTGCTAGTTCATCTCATCAAGATACATCAAGTAATCAATCAAGCTCAAGCAATCAAGTGCAAGTACTCCAACCACAACATGTTGCAAGAGATCACCCCATTGATAGTGTTATTGGTGATATTAGAAGTGGTGTGCAAACAAGATCAAGATTGACAATGTTTTATGAGCATACATCATTTGTGTCAACCATAGAACCAAAGAAGATAGAATAAGCTTTGAGGGATGCCGATTGGATCATGGCTATGCAAGAAGAGCTTAACAATTTCATAAGAAATGATGTTTGGGAGTTGGTAGAAAGGCCAAATGACTACAATGTGATTGGAACCAAGTGGGTGTTCAAAAACAAGCAAGATCAAGATGGCATTGTAGTGAGAAACAAAGCAAGACTAGTTGCTCAAGGTTACACTCAAGTTGAAGGTCTTGACTATGATGAGACATATGCTCCCGTGGCAAGATTGGAGGTAATAAGGATTCTATTGGCTTATGCTTGTGCACACAACATCAAACTATATCAAATGGATGTCAAAAGTGCATTTCTCAATGGGATTATCAATGAGTTAGTCTTCGTTGAGCAACCGCCCGGATTTGAAGATGACAAGAAACCCAACCATGTGTACAAGTTGAAGAAGGCTTTATATGGCTTAAAGCAAGCACCTAGAGCATGGTATGAGAGGCTAAGGGATTTCCTTCTCTCTAAGGGATTCAAGATAGGCAAGGTTGATACAACTCTATTCACCAAGAAGATTGGGAATGATCTATTCATAGTGCAAATATATGTTGATGACATCATCTTTGGATCAACCAATCAAGCTTATTGTGAAGAATTTGGTGCTATGATGACCAAAGAGTTTGAAATGTCTATGATTGGTGAACTTAGCTACTTCCTTGGTCTCCAAGTCAAGCAATTGAAGAATGGGACATTTGTGAGTCAAGGAAAATACATAAGGGACATGTTAAAGAAGTTTGGAATGCAAGATGCAAAGCCAATTTCAACTCCAATGGGTACAAATGGCAATTTGGATAGTGATTTTGATGGCAAAATGGTGAATCAAAAGGAATATCGGTCTTTAATTGGAAGTCTACTCTATGTCACCGCATCAAGGCCAGATGCCATGTTTAGTGTTTGTATGTGTGCTAGATATCAAGTCTCACCTAGAGAGAGTCATCTCACGGCCGCAAAGAGAATATTGAGGTACTTGAAGCAAACAAGAGATGTTGGACTATGGTATCCCAAGGGGTCAAAGTTTGAATTGATTGGATATTCGGACTCCGACTATGGGGGTTACAAGATCAATAGAAAGAGCACAAGTGGCACATGTTAATTACTTGGAAGATCACTTGTGTCATGGTCCTTAAAGAAACAAAATAGTGTGGCAATCTCTACCGCCGAAGCCGAATATGTGAGTGCGGGGAGTTGTTGTGCACAATTGCTATGGATGAAATCAACTTTGAAGGATTATGGCCTCAACTTCAAGAATGTGCCATTACTATGTGATAATGAAAGTGCAATTAAGATGACACAAAACCCGGTTTAACATGGAAGAACAAAGCATATTGACATAAGGCATCATTTCATTAGAGATCATCAACAAAAGGGAGATATTGCCATTGAAAGTGTTGGCACCGATGATCAACTTGACGATATTCTCACCAAGCCACTTGATGAAAAGAGGTTTTGCAAGCTAAGGAATGAGTTGAACATTCTTGATTTCTCAAACATGAGTTGAATGCACCCCACCCACTTATTGGCATGCCTCTCCTTCGATATTGCAAGGTAAAGTTGATTGACATGTCATTCATCCTATGCTAAGGACTTGCTAGAGCATGTAGACATAATAAATGGTATGCATGAGCATTCATGATAAATCAAATGAATTTATTGGATATATGTTACCACTATTGCTTCTATGCTTATTTTGATCTAGTGGTGGCATATGACATGTTTGTGAGCTTGTAAACCTAGTGTTGAATCTAGAAGATTTGCTATACGTGTTTAATTCAACATAGGCAAGATAACCCTTATTATAAGGTGTGAAGAAGCTTGTATTTGGTTCAAATTAAATTAAATATCTTTGGCAAGTGTTCTAGGTTGAACCAAATTTGATAAATTATAACCTACTCCATCAAACATTGTTTTTCTCTCCACAATTTGATCCCATTTTTGGGTAAGTTGTTGACAAAGGGGGAGAGAAAAAGATGATTCAACATGATAAAGGGGTAAATAAAATTTTGATGCACACAAGTAGGGGGAGCAAGCTCATAAACAAAGTTGTTGCATTTGTTTGTGCATTCTCATATGACTTGCTTATTGCACATGTATTTAAATTCAATATACATGCTTGTGTGGTGCAATGCTAGTATAGAACTTGAATGATGAAATGATCTACTAGCATGCATAGGAATAGTTTACATGTGGTATCTAGACGTGCCTAAAGCTTTACAAGTGGTCCAAGAACCTTTAAATATAATGTTGATCTCACGGGGTTCTTGAGCTTTGATGGATGTCTAGTTACTTCATGATGCTAAGGATGGTGTAAAAGGCAACTCCGATTTGTATCACGCTTTAAAGGTCTATTTCTTACACCTTAGCATTATTTTGGTAGAATTACTCTCTCAACACTTCTATCTATGCATATGTGCAAAGCTTTCAATCCAAACTCTATGCACATATGTAGGGAGAGCTAATGCTACCAAACCGAGCTTGTGATAATTGTCCAAACTTTACTAATGAGCAAAATGATTGGACAAGTATGACAAGTTCAAAACTTTTATTATCAAAATCATCTTTGTGAGGGTTGTCATCAATTACCAAAAAGGAGGAGATTGAAAGTTCCTAGTTTGGTTTTGGCTAATTGATGAAACCTAGGACTAACTTTTGTATCTAAGTGGATGATTTAGATAAAGGTGGTCATTGAATATGAAACATGACATTGACTCATGTGACCAAGATGATAAAGACCAAGATGATGCTTGGCTCAATGGACCGGTTGTGAAGGTGAAGGGCAAGTCGAGGCTTCGAAGCAAAGGACCATGCGATAGTGAAGCTTGAGTAAGACTTGGCGCCGACGGACCGATGCAACGGTGAAGAGAAAGTGAAGTCAAGGTCGATGGATCGAGACGGTCATGTGATGATATGAAGTGGATCATATCTTTTGAAAAAACAAAATGGCCTCAAGGCAAAGGTATAACCATAGGGTCATTTTGTTTTGCACTCAAGACACCATAGAGGGTGTGAGTGGTTTAGGATCGATAGCCGAACTATTAAGAGGGAAAGTTTTATCGGTTATTCGATGCACGGGTGCCACTAGGTGAATTCATGAAGTGCATTGCATGTAGGGCCTAGTGAGCTAACTGGAAAACCTTCGAAAATGATTATGAAAATACTAACACACGTGCACAAGGTGGTGATCACTTGTTGGTCTTGGCACATTTACGAAGGCGATGAAGTTTGAGCGGTAGAGAGGGTTTGGGTCCTTCTCTTCCTCCCACCGAGCTTGCGAGCGCGGCATTTTCGAGGAGTTGAAATGCCTATTTTTCACTACACCGGAAGTCGGAAAAGAAACAGAGGCGAACGGAGGTCACATAGGTGACCGGACGCTGCACCGGACGCGGTCATGGTATGACCGGATGCGTCCGGTCAGTTCAACGTAGCAGTCAGGCGCGCGGGTGTTAGGATTTGTATCCGGCGCGTCCGGTCACTCGTGGGACTGGCGCGTCCGGTCAAGCGCCCAGAGGGAACTGAGGTTCGCAAGGTCGATCGAACGCGCGGCGCGTCCGGTCACACGTGATTGGACGCGTCCGGTCATTGAGGGAGCTTACTGGACTCTAACCGGACGCTGGCACTGTTGCGTCCGGTCGTTGCCTGGGGCGTGTTCGGTCATTGGTTTGACCATTGGCGCTCAGTGACCGTTGGAGCATCGGACACGGTTAGCGCGTCCGGTCAGTTTCGACTGGCGTGTCCGGTCGTCCCGAAAAATGTCCAGTGATGGGGTACAACGGCTCTATTTGTTTGGGATGCTTATAAATACTTGTTGGCCAGCCCTTGGGGAGGTAACTCGTGTTTTCTAACATTCTTGTGCATTGATTGCAAATCAAAAGTGAGATTGAGTGATCCCAAAGTGCATTGCATAGCTTGAGGGCATCTAGTGGCACTTGTGGGTGGTATAGCCGGTGGATTTCTTGTTACTCTTGGAGAGTACCGCTCCTAGCCGACTTGGAGATTGTTGGAGGCGTTGGCAAGAGAAGGAGATTGTTCTTGTCCATCTCCGGTTGATAGTAAGAGGTTCTTGTGCTTTCCTCGGCGGAGCGCCAAAAGCAACTCTAGTGGATTGCGCGTGTCATTGAGTTACCTTACTTGAGAGTGGTGTCTTGCGGTGCCTTGCGGGGCGTGCCTTGAGGGGCAAGTGACTTGAGGGTCACACCGAGGAACCATCTAAGTGTTGGTCGACACAACCGGTGACGTAGCTTGTCGGTGCACAAGTGAACACCGGGTGAACAAAAATATTGTGTCACTTGTCTCACGGTGGTTGGTCTTCATATTGTGTTGTTGTTAATATTGATTGATTGTATATCATCTTGGTGATTGGCAACATCTTCACTCCACCGTCAGTATAAGACTCACAATCCTCTCTCTTGCATTTATATTTACTAGATTATTCTTGTGTAGCTCTTGTGGTAGCCTTTGCTAGTAGTTGTTAGCTTGCTCACTAGTGTAAGTTTAGTGACATAGCACTTGTGTGAACTAGAGATCATAATCTACTAGACTTATGGATAGGAGGCTTGCATCACAACCTTTGGCTAAGTAAAACTCGCTTTACGCCGTTTGTTATTCTAACAAGTTTGCTTAGTGTTTATTGTAGAATTTTTTATAGGCTATTCATCCCTCCTCTAGCCATCTAGGACCTTACATCCCTGTACTTGCGCTCTACATTCCCTGTGACCTACTCTGGCCCGCTCCAAACCCACAAGGCTATAGGCATTGTGTCCTCCGGCTCCTAATTCTGCATTGTACACAAAAATAAATTAATCATTTCTTAAATAAAGTTTCATACGCAATGGGTATATAATTAGTTTTGTAGTAAATTACTTACGGGCAAACCGGCCATTCTGGGCCGCCCGACAGACCACCGGTACTAGATCCAGATCTGCAGCAGGTACGAGCAACCACCAAGCGACGGGTAGCCTGATCCGTGATGGCAAGCAGCGCACAGCTGCCTATACGTCCACGCTAGGACCGCACTGCCCCAACTGAACAGGGCGATGTTCTCCCATGGCTGACGTAGTATGTCTAGAAAGATCCAGCTGACGACGTTATCCGACGCGTCGGGGAACAAGAATGTACCAAGGAAGTGCCACAACCACACCTGAGCATACGTCTCCATGGTACCTGGCCCAGCATGTGTGTCGAGGTTATCAAAACGCCCTATGATCCACTATGACGTGACACCGGAAGTTTTCCTGAAATTTACAAAGACAATTAGAGACCATCGATTTTAAACAAAGACTGCAATGAAAGCATTTGGAAGCAATTAAGTAGCTTACCTATGCTTCTTAGTTTCCTTGTTGTCATCTAGGTAGTGGCCACATAACTCGTACACCTTCTGCCTCCAACCGTCGCTGTCCACTACGCCAGTCACACAACTGCCACCAATGCGAAGGCAAAGTATTGCCTTCACATCCTCTAGGGTCACGGACATCTCGCCGTAAGGAAGGTGGAAAGTGTGGGTCTCCGGGCTCCACCTGTGTTAGGAAAAAAAAAGGTTACATACTTCAAATATCAATCTATAACACCTGTGTTAGGGGAAAATAAGTTACCTGTCCACAACTGCACTAAGAAGTGCGGGGTTCAGGGGCGGAAGACCTTTTCGGACCACGCGGACAAGCTCGAGGAAACTGGCACGCCGTATGTACGGCGTGTAACGCTCGTCCCACCTGAGTTGTCGGGTGTGTGTGCGTGGCTTCAGAAGGGGCAGCTGCTCATCCATAGACCCGTACTCCATGTGAGTAGCCCTGTGGTCCTTGTCATAGTCGTAGTCAAGGAGGGGGTACTGCGGGTGCCACATCGGAGGATGAGCTTCCTGCATCCTATTTCAGATTCGAAAAAAAGAGTTAGTGCAAATAATATTAAAAAGTGAACAAAACATATGTTAGAACAAAACATGACGGTACAAATAAGAACAGATATACTAGGTCATCTTAACAAACTAATATGGATAGACCTGTTGTACAGGTCTTCTATGCCTGCTAGCCTTGTGACCCGGTTGCTTGCAAACCGAGCACAAATTCCTGCCACGTGTCTCGTTGAAGTCTCCCCCTCCGTACATGTCATCGTTGTACCCTTTCATAGCATCCATATCCCCCTTGAGATGCTTCTTCTTCCTTCTGCCCTTGCCCAACTTCTGCAGGGCCGGATTGGACGCGTAGTCAGGTCCATGATATGAGGGCCACTATGACGGGTCAAGGTAAGGCTCGAAGCTCTTCTCCCATACCCGAACGGTGTTCGCACGGAGGTACAAAGGAGACATATATGGCAAAGCCAAGTAGTCATATCCACGCATCCTGCAGGCCGTGATCATGTGAGAGCAAGGGGCATGTATGATCTGAGGGACGTTACAACTGCACTCAACTTTGTCTAAATTGACACGGTAGTTCCTCCCACCGTAATGCTCCCCGCCCATTCTTGTGCCACCTAACCCTCGTACACTATAGATATGCCTGTGAGGTCCGTATGGCTCGCTAATCTGCTGCTTGGCCAATTCCTCTCCCTCCTTAATAAAATGAGCGGCTGCCTTTCCCCACACCCCAGCCTCCCTTATATTCCTCTGCGCGAGCTCCCACCTCTTCACAAAATATTCATTGCACTTCATGAAAGAGAACTCAACAATCCCAGACACTAGCAACGAGCGAACTCCGGTGAACACACGGTTGAAAGACTCGGACGAGTTGGTGGTCATGATGCTATACCTGAATCCACCCTCGTCGAATGCTAGTGCCCACTTTTCCTTCTGTTCCATCTGGTCCTGTAACCATGTCTTGGCATCTTGGTTCATCACTTTGTCTAGTTCTCTCATTTTCTCCTTGAACTGGTACTCTGTACGCACACAACATAGAGCCTTAACCATGTTACTAACCTCCTTCTTCCTCTGACATCGCCAGAAATTAGCTACAAAATGACGTATGCACCATCTATGCACCAAAGGTGGGAACCCTTCGATATCTTCACCGGCGGCGTGGAGAATCCCTGCGTGCCGATCCGAGATCAAACATATAGTGCGTGATGCCCCCAAGCACTTGGGTACGTAGAAGCCGCATGAACCATGACCACGACGAATTGTTCTCTCCCTCTACCAAAGCAAAAGCCATTGGTACTATCTGGTCCTCCAGATCAACTGATGTAGCCATCATCAAAGTGCCCCTGTACTTTCTCGTCAAGAAAGTGCCATCAACAAGGACCACTGGCCTACAGAACTAGAAAGCATGCTCCGTCTAAGCAAACGACCAGAAAACACGGTGTAGCACATGCCTCACCGAGTTCTGCAAAGACATCCCACCGGTGTCCACAAACCATTTCATGTCATGGTTGTAGTAATTCATTGCAGACAATATTCGGGGAACCCGGTTGTACGCCTCCTCCCAACTACCCCATCGGATCACCAATGCAATTTGCTTTACACGCCAAGCCTTGCCATACTTCACATGATACTTTACAAGCTCATATATGGACTGCTGTAAATAAGACACCGAGACATCATTGTCCTTGTCAACGAGCCCCAATATACGACGGGCAAGGTAACGTGCAGTGAGCTACGGATGATATTCTTTCCCCTTATTATCCAAGCATAAATGGGGTTGGACCAATTTACTTATCCTCCATTTGCCATCACTCGCTTTCTTCCTTGTAGTAAGCCTCCACTGGCATGGATAACCTACTTTGCAGGTAATGTGGTACCTCAAGTTCTTGTCAGAATGAGTCATCAAGTATGGTCTAAGGTGGTACACAGCATAATCCTGAAGAAAGAGCTTCATCTCTAACATTGTATTGAATATCATGCCCTTCTGAAGGATTACATGCTCATGGTTATACAGTGATTCTGCACACATTTGCAGACCTGTGTCACAAACTACCATATGTACCATGCTAACATCCCTATAGTTCAGACCACCACTTAAAGGTACACCGCCCTGGCTCAGTTGCATGAGTTCTGCCTCTATGTAAGGGGGCGATGCAACATAATGTTGTGCTTTGCTGATCCTACCCCACGAATCAAAATACGACGCACCACCCTCTGGCAAATCATGGACCAGCCTACCCTGAGTCGGCATGGCATGAAGCACCGAAAGTGAAACATCGGACGTTGTAGCATGAACCGGCATCGCATGGGCAGCTCTATCATCATCGTCGTCGTCATCATCGTCGCCGTCATCATTGTCGTGGTCGTCATGACCGAACTAGTTCTCTTCTACCTGCTCGTGCTCTTCACATTCGAACTCCCTCACATATACAACCGACTGGATGTGAATGCAATTGCTCCTGCGTCAACTGACCATCCATATACAACTGACTGGATGTGAATGGAACTACTTCTTCGTCACCTCCAACATCATCATGATGATCATCCTCCAACTTGTACCCATTCTCCACAACCACCTCAGCAATGGGTGAGTTCGAGCCTGCGAGGACCCTGGTGTAGCGGGACCAATGAGCAGGATCGCGCAAAGGCATTAGGACATATTTTGCCCGAGTCTTCCCACTGTCAAGTCTCCCCTTGATTGTGAAATCATCGCTAAACTTTGCGTTCAAACGTACACAAAGGTCATTGAAGGTCGGCGGTTCATCAAACCATTCCAACTCCTCTTCCATATCCTCAAATTCACCATCTTCCTTCCTAACAATTCCTCTGGAATAAACTCGGACACAACAATCCATCTGAAAACCATTCGAGCAAACTTCATCAAGTCGTCCAAATAAACTAACTATACTAAGTTTATTAACTACACTATACTAACTAAACTAACTAAAGTAACTATTTATATCACATATACTAACTTCACTAATCTAAACTAAACATACTAACTATTTATAATACCTATACTAACTTTACTAATCATACTAACTAAAATAACTATTTATAATATATATACTAACTATGCTAACTTTACTAATGATACCAACTAAACAATTAAACTAACTATTTATACTAATAATACTAGCTACACAAACTAATCTAACTAACAATCATAATACATCAAAAATTCAAAAAAATAGAAAAACGAAATTACCTTCGCTTGGACGCGGGGAGCTGCTATCGGGGCCGTGGTGCTGGGGGGAGGGAGCTCGGCACTGCTCACGGGGCAATGTAACACCCTCGGTGTTACCGCGTTAACAAATCACTAAACCATGTCATGAACATCATGTTATGTATTATTGTAGATGGCAAAGTAAGAAATTAAATTTTGTTGCACTAATTCTCAATTTGAGCTCTAATTTTTCCATGTCCAAATATTCTCCAGCACAGCTCAACTAACTGTTATCATCCTGATCCAACTTCATCGCTCGTAATTCATCTTCTTCCTAATTCTCTGATCGCGCTCGCACACTCGCAAGGCATGCCCGCGCAGCACGCGCACGACGACGACCGACCGCGGCGGCAGACACCACGCACAACATACGCATCAGTTACTATAAAATCACACTCTACAAAATCAACGTCACCCTGCCCACACGTCACCCTGCCTCCGTAAAAGCGAACCAGAGAACACGCAGAAATCACTGTAGCACGAGCATAAAAACACTGTAGCGTATAGAATTACTGTTCACTCGTGGAAGGCATAGAATTCTATAGAGATACTGTAGCGTGCAGGAACACTGTTCATCCGAAGAAAATTTTGTCGCCGGTACGCATGCTGCGAGGTTATTTAGAGTGTTGCCTCCGCTGAAGTGTGTCGCGCGCATCAGTTATCCTTCTTCTGCGAGCCGCTGAGTCGTCCTGCTCCGTTGCTCATTTCTTCTTCCTCCCAAATCAAGTTTCTCTGTTCTTGCCTGTGAAAGCTGCGTCTAACGATTTCTCTCCGAGCTGTAATCGATCGAGGTAACTAGTCTATACGAATTCCTTTATTCTCCTTGTCAGTATCGCACTTGCTCTGAAGCCAGGAGATAATCATGACAGACAAACTCGAACATACGCTTTCCACGTTCATGCTTGCTTCTTAATAATTCATTCCACCAGCCCCACTTGACAAGTCAGAAGACCAAAGCCTCACATTCTTGAGTAAGTCTCAAGAGACCAGGCCAAGAGCTAATTAATTCCTTGTTTATTTCGGAATTAATTAAACAGCCACCTTGTGCGATCAATATCTTCATACGATCTCTGAATCACTCGATTCTTCTTTCTAAAATCATTATCTGCCTGTTAGTGTAGTTAGATCATACCTATATGTGGTGATGCTAAAGTCTATTAAATCAATCAAAAGCGCTTAATATTAATATGATAAATCTTGTAGAAATTTTTGTGGCAAATGGATAATAGCTTTAACTTCGAAACTTTTGCGGTAGCTTCATGGTTTTATGAGGTGCTTGTTGTAGTTTTGTAGTCCTTGAATAGCTTACTAGATGTAATAGCTGAGTTCCTTAGCCGTATTAAATATTAAATCGGAAACAAATGAAGAGTATGCAATTTAATGAGTAAAGATTAATTGGATCAATTTACTCTTGCTTAGTAAGAATAGTAGACAGCCTGGTATGTTAGTCATTAGAGCTAGCTTAGTAGCTTAATAGTAGTTGTTTTTTAAGAGCTGCTGTTATCATTGCATTAAGTCATGTCATCATTCTTGCATATAGATCACGAGATAGTGGAGTATGTGGCTGCGGAGGAGCCGGAGTACAAGGAGATCATGGAGGTGTACGAGGAGGAGGTCCCCATGCAGGAAGGAGTCCCAGAGCCTTCAACCACTAACTTTGCTGCACACCAGGATGCCCAAGGCAAGCCTCGATGCATAACCTTTATTTTGAAATGATAATAGGACATCTATGTTATATGTGCATTTACGTTTCAGGAGTTCTGTTAAAACCCACTTGCATAAATAGTACTACACAAGAGTCTTACTAGTTTAGGCCATGTAGTACCATGCTTAGGTTTCGTTAGCGTGAACAACATGGTGTTGTTCACGATAGGTGATCATTATTATCACTATGGTTAACATGGAAATAAAGGCCGGTGAAATGGTGACCGGGCAGGGATGTGGTTTGGTAGTGGTGGATGTGACAAGGGGTGTCCTGCGGCCAACAGGGCATCACTGGGTTACATTGTTTCCCTGTCCGAGTCGGTTAAGGACTGATCGTTGCATTTGGATGGTTGTCAGGTGACAGATCTCCTTATCCCGAGCTTATACTAGCGGATGGGGGCTAGAAAGACTTGTTATTCTCTTGTCATGGGTTCCGGCTCCATCCGGACCAACTGAAGGTGGATTATATATGGGTATTAGGAGGTCTAAGCACTGCGAGAGGGTGGGGGCTTGGAGTCCCAGTATGGATGGGGACTCGGTTCTCTTGACAGGAGGATAATAGGTTGGTCCCGTTTGTACCTCGGTACGGGCGGGGCGTGTGTTTTTGGGGTATCCAGCTAGGCTACATTGATTCGCGAATCGTCGCGTAAGCGGTCTGATATGACTTGATCCGAGCATCGTAGTAAGAACTGAAAGAGAAAAGGTGAATAAGGATGGATTTGTATTGACCAACTCTTGTTTGAAAATAGCATAAGTGCTTACATAGATGGTTAGCTGATAAACTAAAAGATGGCAAATAAAAGAACTGCAATAAGGATCCACTAGTAGTAATGCTTTTCTGCAAACTTGAACCAATAGCCAAAAAGCCTATCATGATCCTTGGAGTCGGGAAATTATTCCCAGTCGGGTAAGTCTTGCGAGTACATTGTGTACTCAGGGTTTATTTTACCCCTGTTGCAGGTGCTGCTTGAGGCTTTGTGTGGAGGATCGTCTGCTAGGCTCAGATGGATCTTTGCTACGCTCGCTAGATATTTACTTCCGCTGTTTTAATTCCGCACTCTGAACTTGGTGTTGTAATAACTTATTTCTAAAGACCATGTTGTATGGAATAAACTAAGTATTGTACTCATTTTCATTATTGGATCCTGGATGAAAATATGGATGGTTTCGAGTTCTTCCGTTGGGTGTGCTCGACAGAAACGGCTAGAATAGCCGCTGGCGGAGTACTTAGTGCCTAGAGGAAGGCAAGTACCTCCGTTAGTGTGTTATTTTGGGCGGTTCTGCCACAGTTGGTACCAGAGCTAATAATGATTACGAGTTTATCACCCTTTCTAAAAGCTTAAAATTTAACCAACAAAAAGTTTGTGAAAAGCTAGGACGCGATTTAGCTAAGCCCTGTTATATAGGATAGTGGCACTGTTTTTATCTAATCAATCTTCTGCAGGTACACTAACTTGTGTTATGTAAGAATCCGATAGTAACGTGTGAGTGTACGATGTGCTAAAAAAATATTACGTTCGCCGCTATATTCCGGTGGGAAAGGTCGAAATAGGGCGATGCATGCATCATGTTAAATCAACTTGGTTTAAAAAAATTGCCCTATTCTCATGGGAAATAGTCAAGTAATAAATGAATTACTTAACCAACTAAAAGCTAATTCTAAATTACTTCTCTCCTTTTGACTAAATCTGGTAATTGTCCCTAATGGGTGGTTCTTATCTGGTAGCAGATGAACCGAAGGTCGGTTCGCGGAAGCAATAGTGCCGGGACTGAGGTTGGCGAGGGTGCCCATGTTGAGGGGGGCGAGAACGCCCGTGCTGAGGAGTACGCCACTCAGGGAAGCAATGAGGTTCCACTTTTGGCTCCTCTTGCTCCTCCTTCTCTGCCACCGCCACCGCCACCACCGCCTCCGATGACCCATGCGGAGATGATGGCAGAGATGTTGGCTGCACGTCAGGAGACAGCTCGTGCCTTGGAGATGATGGCACGGGCTCTTGGTGGCTTCGCTCGCGGAGGCCACGGTGGCAACGGCGGGAATGGGGGGTGGTGCCCGTGGTCTTGAGAGGCCCTGTTCTTACCATGACTTCTTGAAGACCAACCCGCCCACATTCACGCCGACAAGGGAGCCTCTAGACGCGGAGCACTGGCTTCATGTCATGGAGCAGAAGTTCTTGCTTCTCGACATCACGGAGGAGCTAAAGGTGCGCTTTGCAGTGCAACAGCTATTGGGCTCCGCCAGTGCATGGTGGGACACCTTCAACGCCATGCAACCGGTGGACCATCGTGTGACTTGGCCGGAGTTCGCCGCAGCATTCAGGGAGTACTACATCCCTGCCGGGCTAATCAACTGGAAGGTTACGGAGTTTCTGGAACTGACTCAGGGAAACATGTCCATGTTAGACTATGCCAACAAGTTCAACCAACTGGCACAGTACGCAGGGACCCACGTGGACACCGACCTGAAGAAGAGGGACCGCTTCTACCGTGGCCTCTCTTGCATGCTGCAGGAGAAGTTGTTCACTGGGCACTACCAGACTTTTGGTGCCCTGATGGATGCTGCCATCACCATGGAGGGGCTTCTGCGAGACTCTTACGCTGAGCACAAGCGTAAGTGGTCTTCTGGCGGGCCTTCTAGACATCCGCAGGCTCAGAAGGTGCAGGTGATTCGTAGGGTGCCCTATCAATCCACCGGCGGGCATCCCTACCATCACCAGCAGCAGTCTCACCAGGCACCTTCCACTCTCTACCATGCTCCTGTCCAGCAGAGTCAGCAGCAGTCATAGGGTCAGCCATTTCAGCCACGTCTAGGTCTGGGAGTTGGCCTGAATGTTTGTTTCAAGTGTGGCAAGGAGGGCCATTTCATTCGGAACTGTCCACAGAATCAGCCATCTCAGTCTGCTCCACAGTCCGCAAGTTCACGCTTGGTGAAAAGGATTATCGTCACCAAGAAGGCACCTATGAGTCATACCGGATAGGTCAACTTCACCACTGCTGAGGAGTTATTGCAGTGTGATCTAGTGATGGCGGGTATGTTCACCATCAACTCCCATCCAGCCTATGTGTTATTTGATTCTGGTGCATCACATTCATTCATGAGTCAGAGTTTCATCGAGAAGCACGATATATCACTATTGGCTATGCCCTTTGCATTTAAGATCAGTATTGTGGGGGGTTATTATGTGTTAATACCTAGACAAATACAGTCAAATTGGAGTTAGCTACCCACATCTATCGACTCTAGTTTCTGGTACTGTCAGGGCAAAGCATTGATGCCATTCTTGGGATGAATTGGTTGAAGGCTTATGGGGTTGCTCTAAATCTTAGGCACAAAGTTGTTGAGCTTCGGCTACCTTCGTCCGAAGATAGGATGTCTCTTCATATTCCCTCCCGAACAATTCATTCAGTCTTGGCTCACACGGAAGCTCTCCTAGACCTTGCTTCTATCCCTATGGTTCGTGAGTTTCCGGATGTCTTTCCTGAGGATCTACCTGGCTTGCCTCCTAATAGAGAAGTTGAGTTCACCATTGAGTTAGAGCCTGGCACAGCTCCGATATCTCGGCGTCCGTATCGGATGGCCCCACCGGAGCTAGCAGAGATGAAGAAACAATTAGGGGAACTGTTGGAAAAGGGATTTATTCGGCCTAGTACCTCTCCTTGGGGATGTCCAACCATATTTGTAAAGAAGAAATATGACACCCTACGGATGTGCATAGACTACCGCCCTCTCAATGCGGTAACTATTAAGAACAAATATCTATTGCCTCGCACAGACACTTTGTTCGATCAGTTAGCTGGTGCTAAGGTCTTTTCTAAAATTGATCTTCGTTCAGGCTACCATCAGATTAAAATTAGGCCTCAAGATATACCCAAGACTGCTTTCTCTACTAGGTACGGGCTGTATAAGTACCTAGTCATGTCCTTTGGTCTTACCAATGCTCCTGCCTTCTTCATGTATCTCATGAACTCAGTCTTCATGCCGGAGTTAGACAAGTTTGTAGTGGTGTTTATTGATAATATTCTGATCTACTCCAAAAATAAAGAAGAGCATGCCTAGCATCTTCGGGTTGTATTGACCAGACTTCGAGAGCATAAGTTGTATGCTAAATTTAGCAAGTGCGAGTTCTGGTTAGACCGAGTGCAGTTTTTGGGCCATGTGCTGACTCCCGAGAGAATATCTGTAGACCCGAGTAAAGTGCAAGATGTCTTGAACTGGAAGTCTCCTAAGTCTGTCCATCAGATCCGTTAGTTCCTTGGTTTAGCAGGGTATTACAGGCGTTTTATCCTAGATTTCTCTAAGATAGCCCAGCCTATGACCAAGCTTTTGCAAAAAGATGCTAGGTTTGTCTGGAGTCTGGCCTGTGAGCAAACTTTTCTAAAGCTGAAGACTTTCCTTACCACTGCCCCAGTTTTAGCCCAACCAGACATTGAGAGACCTTTCACTACAAGAATTCTGATTTTTTATGACAAAAGTCCTTATGACAAGGACAAATATCGTTATATATTGTAACATAATATGACGATAAAATACGTGTCGTCATAATTTCATGAGCCCTTGAACTATTTATGATGATGCTCTTCATTTTGTCACATAAAGATGACGAGTATCGTCACAACATGTCAGCCAGGAGTAGCCGATCGACGGTTATGTTTTTATGACGACATGAAGTGGTTTTGTGTGACCCTTTTTTGCGTCAGTACTTGTTAATTCTAACATGACGGTCCCTAATGTCATTATTTTAGTGTTGGTCTTAAAAAAATAAAAATCATGAATATATGCGTCCAACAGAGTGGACTTGGCCATTTCAAATCATTCCCCAAAATCCCCCACTCCCACATGGCGGCGGGCGGTGTCTGGGCCGCGGGCAGTGTCTGGGCGAGCGGAGCGCGGCTGAACCGAGCGCGGCTACCGGTAGTGGGTGGGCCGGTGTAGCATGGCGGGCGGGCAGGTGGACCTCGACGGGCGGCCTGGTGGAGCGCGGCGGGCGGCGGATCTCGGCAGGAGGATAGGGCTGACTGTGGTGGTCGAGCACCGGCGTGCTGGCGGAGCGGAGCGGTGTTGGGCCAGCGGAGTGGAGCTCGGTTGGCCAGCGTAGCACGCGCGGCGGGCAGGCGGGCTGAGCGCGGTGGGCGAGGTGAGCTCGGCGTTCGGGCGGCCTCTGGGCGAGCATCGGTCGGGGTGGAGCATGGCCACCGTTGTGCTGCCTTTAGGAGGAGCTAGCTCCCCCTCTCCCCAGCTAACGGCGCTGTACGCTTCGTGGCGACTGCTCCAGCGACGACGGCGCCATGTCCAAGTGGGGAAGCTCGACTAGTCAATCGGGGGCTACTGGAGCGTCCAGGATGGTTGAGCGCCATCTGGAGCCAAGCTCAAGGTGGGAGCTAGAGCTGTATCCCCTTGGTAAGGAGACCGGGCTCCCTTTGATCCCATGCCCTGACTTGTGGCAAGGCGAGGGTGATAGAGAGGCGGTCAGGGAAGGACACGACCGAGAACTACCTGTGTGTGTTCTTCAAATGTCCGCGGAACTCGGTGAGCATCCTCTTGTATGATTTGAGTTGAGAAGTTCTTCATCCCTGTGCATCCAGGTAGGTTAATAGAATTATTTTTTTCATTGTTGTAGTTTCCTAAGCTTTGCGGGTTCTATAAATTCCAAAGGCGGTATTTGGATAAACTGGAGGAGCTTGACATTATCGCAATCCAAAAATTCCCGCTAGCAGTGGACATTGGTGAAGTTGAAGAGGTAGTAGATGCATCATCTAGGAGAATGGTCATGAATATGCAGGCTGGTGAATAGAAGAAGGGAAAGATTGAGGCCAAGTTGGAGGATCTGATGTGGAAGTTCAACCTTATGCTTTTTGTTTTAGCAGTTGGTCTTGGCTGTATGTTGATGTATGTTGTAGGCAGACTAAAGTAGAAGTTCACTGCATAATGTATTTTAGTCTTTGTAGGTTATGGTTGCAGTGTAGTTTGACTTTTGTAATGTATGAACAATCTGGTGCTTTTTAAGCAATGCAATCTGGTGCTTTTTCAAGCAATGTGTGAAGAACATGTTGTATTGAACCTGTTCTACTGGATGCATGTATTTCTGATGACAGGGTGTGCATGGATATGTAACCTGTGCATTTCTGATGAAAAGCAAAGAAATAGAATGGTGCATTTAGCAAACTTGTGTGTGATGAAATTTTGGCATAATGTATGTTACTTCCAGCCAATGCATTTTGTGACAAATTATGTACATTCTATGACATATTCTAGGCATTACATGACATTATCATGTGTCATGAAAACACGAATTCTAGGCATTGTAACTTCCATCACACATCAAGTATCCAGTGAAAACTAAATCATTGCATATAAGGTCTTACAATTTCACAATTCAGATACAAATGTGGTAGCATAATTCAAATACAATGAAATCACTAACAGGAAGTTCAAGGTTCACAAATCTCCACAAAATGCAAAGGTCAGTCATCATCACTGTCTTCTCCTGAAGTATTGCCTTCTTCTGGACTATGGTACTCAAGGTAGGTTTTATCTTCATCTTCATCATCGTCGTCCGCTTCATCACCTTGAGCTGTATGTTTTTGTCGACGGATGCTCTCGACAAGGTCCCTACTAATAGGGCTATCTGGTTCATTATCCATGTGTAACAAATCCATATCTGGATGAATGTCTCCCACTGCACCATCTCTCGCTGAAATATGCTCCTCTTGGTATGCCTCCTGACATCTCATTTGTACTTGTTCATGGATTGGTTGGTTTGTGTGAGACTCTTAAACATCAAATATATGTCGGTGGCCAAATTCTTGTACCACTCGCCAACATGGACACTTGATCTTCTCATCAGCACTATATCTAGCTCTCACATGTTCCATGAATTGCTAACACCAGACAAAAAGGCTAGCGAAAATGGCTCACTGTTATAAATCCAGCTTCTATCCATCTTGACCTGCATAAATTTAGGTGCTAGCTGCCAGCTAGGTTTGGCCAGCGAGGCTGCAACTCGTAGCTTGCGTGCCCGGCGATGTAGCAGCTACGGTGGTCGGAGATGCAGTGGCTCCGCTCACCGGCGAGGCTACAGCAGCTAGCCTGGCCGCCTAGGCTCCATCTCGAGTTGCCGTAGATGCACCTGCTCGATCTGGCCGGATGAGGGGAGGGGGCGGCAGCTGCAGGTGAGGGGAGGGCCGGCGAGGCTGCTAATTAGAGGGGGGAGGGGGCGGCGTGGCAGTAGGTGGGGGTCACCGGCGAGGCTGGGCGGTGGGGTGGCCAGCCATAGTGGCTGAGCGGGCACACTGAGCTGCTGCCTGTGCTCACTTTTTTTAAAACCTAAGGAGCACAAGTGAAGTACCCCTTGTATATATAACATGTGGCCCATATGCTGTTTAGGCTTGAGTGCCAAGTGGTCCAGCGTTTCAATGACATGTGGGCCCAGATGTTCATTAACCGTTCTTGCTCCCATTCTAGTGATAAGGCACATTTGTTTTTTTAATCTATAGGACAATCTTGTAACAAGTTTTTCTCCTACATACTATCTCCAAATCTTATGGTTTTTTTCCTAAAAATTTCAAAAATCATGATCTATCAAATTGTTGTGTTCATTTTGATCATATTTTCATGTTATAAAGTTTGCACAATTCAAATGTTGATTTTTTTGAAAAAATACAACTTCAAACCAGGATTTGAAACTCGAAATGATTTCAGGTAGAAAAGTGATGAATATGAGAGTTGTACGAATCATCAAGACCAACAATTCTTATTTGGGCCATTTGCCCATCCGACAAAGTGATAGTAAAATAGTTCACAAATTTGACAATCTCTCTTATAGTTTCATGAACTCTAAGTCAGATATGTAATTTTCGTGAACAAAGTTACTGTCACTTTGTCGGATAAACAAGTGACCAAAATAAGAAGTGTACATATTCATGAGATGTGCAATCTTTGTATTCATCACTTTTTAGTTTGAAAGTATTTAGTACCCCAAAGTTTAGTTTGAAATTCTATTATTTTAAAATTCCAATTTCAAACTGTCAAAAAAATGTCAAATGAAAGAACAACCGTAACCAAAATGGTACATCTCGATGAGGTGTACAACTTTGTTTTAGACATCGTTTCCATTTTCAATCGTTTACTTGCCCAAAAATCCAATTGAAGTCCTAATGACTAAAAGGGTCACTTGTATGTGGACCCACTACACCAGGACCAAGCTCATCCCAGCCAACGACCTGCCACCGACAAGTCGGGCCCACCACGTCAGCCCAAATTTTCATGGCCGCACCCGCTCTCTCCCGCGTTGTCCCGCTCGCCGACACATCGCCTTATCCCCTTGCCCATCAGACTTAGGGAAAAATCCCCAATCTCCGTCCGCCTCCACCACCACGCCTCCACCCCGCCCACCTCCGCACCGCCACCACCCTGCCCGCCTCCGCACCACCCGCTGCCACCACCACCTCGCCTCCACCCTGCCCGCCTCCACACCACCACCACCACCCCGCCTCCACCCCGCCGACCTCCGCACCGCCTCCGCACCATCCCGCCGCCACTAGCACCCCGCCAGCACACCGCCCGCCTCCGCACCATCACGCCGCAGACCATGGCCTCCTCCTCCCTCCCCTAAACCATGGCCTCCTGCTCCCTCCCCTAACCCTAGCTCCAGCATGCGAGATCCAGCCGCCACGTCACCACCGAACGTCGGAGGCGCTCGTCCAGTTGCCACGCCCTTGTTGGACAGCGGAGGCGCCCGTCAAGCCGCGACTGAAAGCCCAAGTTTGGTTTTGATAATTAATGACACCAAGTTGCTAATGCCATGTGTTAAGTGTTTTGAGTTAGGCATAAGCAACACATGTGATGAAGGTGTATGTGGCAAGGAGTGGTGGCCACAAGATCACAAAGAGATGGTGCGTGGACATGAAATGATGATCATGGTGGAGATGCACATAAAAGGAAGAACATGATGATCGAGTGGAAGAGAAGGATCTAAGAGCGCAAGGCAAAGGTATAATCATAGGATTTTCCTTTTGCCGGTCTAAGATGAGTAGAGAAGTGATTGACCGGGTTTAGGATAGATAGCCGACTATCAAGAGGGGCAATCATGGTTAGCTCGGGAATCAAGTGCCACTAGATCATTGTCTTGAGCATATGCATTAGGATCTAGTAAAAAGCTAACATAACGCCTTGAGAAATGATTGTGAAATGCTAATACACATGCACATGGTGGTTTACACATGGTGATGTTAGCACATTTATGAAGGCGGTGGAGTTTAAGCGGTAGAGAGGGGTTTGGGTTCTTCTCTCCCTCCCGCCGAGCTTGCGAGGTGGGATTCAGCGCTTTTTGGGGAAGTGAAACACCTATTTTCTACTACGCTAAAAGTCGGAAAAGAAACGGAGGCGAACGGAGGTCACTGTGGTGACCGGACGCTGCACCAGACGTGGTCACGGCTTGACCAGCGTGTCCGGTCAGTTCAATCCGGTCAGCGCGCCTAGGGTTGATGACCGGATGCTGGTCTGGCCTGACCAGCGCGTCCGGTCAGTTCACCGGTGTGCAAAAACACAGCGCGCGACCGGCGCGTCCGGTCCTTCACTGGACCGGCGCGTCCGGTCAGGCGTCCAGAGGGGCAAAGAGCAGCGAAGTGATGATCGGACGCGAAGCGCGTTCGGTCATGTACGATCGGACGCGTCCGGTCGTTGAGGGAGCTTACTGGACTCAAACCGGACGCTGGCCCTGTCGCGTCCGGTCGTTGCTTCACGGGCTCGCGGTGCTGAGCGATCGGCGCGTCCGGTCAGTTGACCAGCGCGTCTGGTCATACGCTAGAGCGCGTCCGGTCATAGCAATGGTAACTTCTGACATGCACTATTCATGCTTGTCCTGTAGTGACCGGACACGTCCGGTCACCCTGACCGGAGCGTCTGGTCGTCCCGTTTTGAACTGTGTCATCCGGTAACGGCTAGCTGCGTACCCCTTTGTTATAAATAGACGTTGGTCGGGGTTTGAGGGTAACTCTTGCACATTTTGAGACCTAGAGACATACTTTGAGCTAGAGAACAACCCCTCCACTCATCTCTTTGATTAGTTACACATCTTGAGTGAGATTCAAGTGCATTGCTTGAGAGTTGCATTCTAGAGGCACTTGATCTTCGAGTTGCTGCAGATTTCTTGTTACTCTTCCGTGTTTCCCGACACGGTAGACGGCTTGGAGCAGCGGAGGTGATTGAGCTCACAATTGGAGATTATTGGAGCCTTCACCAAGTGTTGTAAGGGGTTCTTGATCCTTCCCCGTGGGAGTTCACGAATTAGATACTCTAGTGGAGCTCGTGGCTTGGAGGATCCCCATCTTGTGTGCGATTGTGCGGCGCCCACCGAGGGCTCGACTCTTGATAGTCGATTAGCTCGCCAATCGACAAGTGGGTGTATCGCCACAACGGGGAGTAGCTTGCCGGGAAGCAAGTGAACCTCGGGATAAATTCTTGTGTCATTCTCTTCCCGAGGACTTCTCTTGTGTGATTGATTGATTGATTGGTATTTCTCATCTCTTCACGACGGTATAATCACTCGAAGCTCTTCTCTCGTATTACTTCTTGTTTCTAGCTTATAGTTGTTGGTGTGTTTAGTGAATAGCTTTGTTATAAACTTATGTAGGTGGCTTGCCTAAATAGTTAGAGCCAGTGCTTTTGCTTCGTCACCTTTTGTACTAACGTGTGGTTAAGTAATTCTTGTAGAAGTTTTAATTAGGCTATTCACCCCCCCCCTCTAGCCTATTTGGACCTTACAGCGACGCCGCCGCCGGAGTCCAGAGCCGACCATCCACAACCTGACATTTGGTGAGCCCGCCCATCCTCTTGTTCCTTGCAAAGTGGGGTTGTATTGCTATGGATTGCAACTGGCGTGTAGGACCAAGGTGTAGGTGTTAGTGGCTTTATGATATGCTTGTCTGAGTCAGAAGCATTTGGAATATCACCAGCTTGCGGAATAAGCACTAGATTGTGTGCCTGTCTATGTTAATGGTAGCTTGAATCTGGTAGGTATTTGTCCATGAAAATTAGCTGTTTCTTAGCCACATTTCTTTGTGATATTAATCTTAGGGTCTCAGCTAGAAATCAATAACAAAATACATGGATTTTTTAAATTGAAGATTAGATTGTTACACGCGCTGCACTAGGAGAGATGCTTCATATAAAAGCTACTTTTACAATTTGGTCATCCCCAGCTGGTTTGAGTTTATTTTATTGTTATTGTGAAACCCATCTTTGTTTCTGGAACACATCATTTTAACTTGTATTGCCAGTCACAACACAATCGTAACTTGTCTCTAGCATGATTATTTGCTGATTTACATGATCTTACCAAGATTTAGTATAATAAGTTCTAATATTAAATTCATCCTTTTAAAATTTATGTACTGATCTGTTAGTTCTCTTGCAACCCTTTTACAGAAACTGAATCCAGTTTCTGATCATTCTGCGTTTGCTCGTACTAAGTAATAGAAGAAATGACAAAAACCAAGTATGAGCAGGCCAGGGATGACAATGTAAGGAAAATTCAGGAACATTTTGTATCTCTGGGTATTCCAATACTAGCTCAGGATGTTAGAGATGCTCTTTCCAAAAAGCAAAAGGGCAAAGGGAAGACAGTAGAATCTGACAAAACAGAATCTGACATTGACTATGATCCATCATCTGACATTGATAACCAAACTGACAATGATGGTGTTTCTAATGATGACCTCATTAATGAGGTCAATACCGAGGTGAGATCCATTACTTGTCCAATTAACAAGTTTATGGTCTATCTATTTGAAACATGTACTTCTTTGAAGTCAATTAATCTACTTCACACTTGTTTCTTAATTAATAAGATGCATGTTCCTCTTGCCAGGTAGGAGCGATGGTTCTAGGAACTCGTCCACAGCAGAAGAAGCAAAAGGGGGCAGCAATGGCGACTGCCAACCAGCAGACACCGCGCACGCCAACAAGATTCACTAGGCAAAGTGCAGCCATGCCTTCGCCTGGAGGCCGTCCATCACCTAGGGAAAGACTGCCCCTGCCTCCAAAGAACACTACCAAAGCCAACCCTAAAACTAATCCCATTTCTAGTGCCAGCAAAGTGCAAGGCCACCTCAGTACAAGTGGCAGCAAGACCACTGAAACTACAAACACACAGCCTGCTACTCCAAACATCACGACCACTCCAGCTATGTCTGAGCCTGTTCCAAACACAGCGCCTACTCCTACAAGATATACCAGGCAAACTGCAGCCATGTATTCGCCTGATGCACCTAGATTTCCTAGCACCCGTGCAGCCATGACTACGCCTTGTGCAAACACTAAGCACACTACTCCTAGTCCTATACCCACTCGTTCCCTATTTCCGCAACTTACTCCCACAAACAGTGTTACCCAGGCAATTCCTACAGAGACCTCGCCAGGTGTACAGAGCTCAAGGCAAAGCAATGACATGAATGACACCCATGACCAATTTGATGCTGCTAATTCAGAGGGTCATACAAATGAAGAAGAACCTAGTGACTTAATTCCAGGTAATCAATACATTTGTTGCTTATTATTTGCAAGCATTCTTTTCTACATTCAATATCTACATTTGTTGCTGCCATACTTACCCATTTTGCTTATTATTTGCCAATGCAGCACCTCGAAAGGAAGTCCGCAAGAAAACCATGGGTCATGGCGTCAAGAAGTTGATAAAGAGAGGAAACAGGCTACCTATCCATGTGGCTGAAGGGAAGAAAAGACCTGATGTTCCACTTCAGGCAGCAAAGCTGGCATCAGAAACTGGTGTTGCCCTTAGAGACAACATGCCTATCTACACATCATGGAAGCTTTATGACAACGATGCGGGGAAGGCCAAAGTACAAAAAGTGCTTGATAAAGTGGCGGTGAGACAGCTATTTCACTCCAAATACTTTCTTGCATTACTACCTCTACTCCCATGTAAAAATTGTGTCTAATAAAGCATTTGTGTGGCTGCAGTCAAGGTTGGATGTGGATGTTATCAATGAGGGACCAAGCAAAGCTGCATGCATTGATATCGTTAAGAAGGGAGTAAGGCAGATGAGGTATAACCTGAAAAGGAAATACTTCGACGAGTCACTGACAATGGAACAACTGATAGCCAAAGGACCACCACCAAAAATGAAGAAAGAGGAATGGATCCAGCTGGTAGAGTACTGGTGTGACCCAAAGAATTAGGTCCTTGCCCTGCATCACTGCTTTTGTTAATATGCAATCAAACTGTGCATGTGAATGTAAACTTTGTATTGCATTTGTGGTGCAGGAGAAATGTGCTAAGAATAAAGTAAACCGAGGCCAAGTGCAGCTTCACCAAAGGACTGGATCTAGGTCCTATATTGCCCATCGATACAGCCTGGTACGAATACTATTGCTTTCAGTTTACACCAATTATATGGAATTGTGTGCCATCAATTAGTTCTTCCACTGAAATGTGAAATGTTATTGAGGCAAACCTGATTGCTTGATGTTTGGCTGCATCCTTTTGTTACAATGAAATGCAAACTAGTATTTTTACATGCTGACCCTATGTTCATACTGTTATTCAAAGTTTGGTAAGATTGATAGTTGGAAGGTTCAGCAAAGAACAACCTATCGAAGTAATTAAAAAACTTTGTTGGTAAACCTGCTTATTATATATACTTGCAAAAGAAAATGCCATGTTGGTACTAGCAATACTAGTTTTTTCCACTTACCTTTTCACATGCTGACCCTATGTTGTACTGACCCTATGGAACTTGCAAAAGTAAATGCCATGTTGGTGAAATGTAATGTTTGTTACTATGTTTTCTTACATGTTGCAGAGGTCTAAGTACAACATGGAACCAGATGCTGTTGATTTCTTTGGGGAATGTATGAATAGTCCCCAAAATGGCCGTACACCTCTTGCCAATGAAATATATGTAAGTTATAAAATAATTGGATACATCTAACTCATGTAAATGCCTGATTCAACACTGTTCTATGGCCTTGTTATTAATTGCATTCATTTTATGTAGGAACTAATGGTGGCAGAGAAGGAAAGAGAGCCAGAAGAAGGAGAAGCAGAAAAGTCTCCCTCCAAGATCGTTGATGAAAATCTCAGCCAGATCAGCCGTTCATCCACCTTTCTTCCTAACATTGGTGTCCCTCGACTGTCGAAGAAGGGCCGGTCCTCATCGACAGCAGCACAAGCACACATGCAAGCTCAGTTTGAGGCAACACTCCAAGCTGAAAGAGAGGAAGCTGCTAGGAAGCAGGAAGAGTTGTAGGCACAGCTTCAAGCTCAGCAGGCTGCACTTGAAGAAAACAAAAGTTTGCTGCGCCAGACCCAAGAGGAAGTCAAGGGTATGCATACAAAGTTTGAAGAGACTAATGCACTGCTGCGAGCTGTCCTGAAACTTCAGAAAGATTGAGGTAGGTGTGAATGCAGTTTCTGAGGAGTGAGGCCTTTGCCTAAGCTGTTGCTACCTTGCTAGAACTTATTGTTGTTGGAACTTTGTTTGAATTATTTGAATGTTTGAATCTTTGAGGTTTGGAACCTGGAACTATGTGTTGGAAGTGGAACTAGTTCTAGAACTATGTGTTGGAAGCTGCACTTGAAGCACTGTCTTTTGGACTTGAATTTATGTGTTGAATTTATGTGTATGCATGATGGCTTGAGTCAATTCTATATGATTTATATCTTGTGATGGGAATCTTGAGGATGATGCCTTGGCGGGTATATGTGTTGGTGATATGAAATATGATGAAAGATCAGTGTGTCTGGCTGGTATATATGTGTATGTTATGAAATGTGATGAAAGATCAGTGTGTCGTCACAGAACATGGCTGACATGTCATCATGAACGACCAGACTATACATGACACTTCTAATTCGACACAAAATATCTTGAAAATGCGTCTACCAAGATTACAAAACATGACAAAACTACGCGTCACAAAATCTACATAACTATACATGACGCCTTGTCTTCGTCACAAAAACTCATCCAGACTTGTCCCCGAACGTATCATTTGTGACGACTTATGTATTATGTGACGCGTTGACTGCCCAATATGTGACGGTCACTGTCGTCATAAAATGCGACAATATGTGACGACAGATAGCTTCCATCACAAAAGGTACAGACATTTTGTGACGGTTGCACATAAAATCGTCACACGGTACAATATGTGACGGTCTTTCTATGACGACCAGCATGACGCTAGATTTTCATCATAAAGTACTTTTTATGACAAATATTGTACTTAACATGACAGTTTACGTTTGTCATACAAGCCTAGATTTTTTGTAGTGTTTTGATGTGTACTGTGATGCCTCAAAGATGGGGTTAGGATGTGTTCTTATGCCGGATGGGCGTGTGATAGCTTATGCTTCACGCCAGCTGAAAAAGCACGAAGTTAACTACCCCACCCATGACTTAGAGCTTGCCGCTGTGGTGCACTCTCTCAAGATTTGGAGGCATTATTTGTTGGGAAATAAAGTCAATCTCTTCACCGACCACAAAAGTCTCAAGTATATTTTTACTCAAGCTGAGCTAAACATGAGACAAAGAAGATGGTTAGAGTTGATTAAGGACTATGATTAGGAGGTCCATTATCACCCGGGAAAAGCAAATGTAGTGGCTGATGCGTTGAGTCGGAAGGCGCATCAGGAAGAAGAAGCACCTTTATCTCTCCATCATGCAGAAGTGCTAGCCAGCATTGCCTTAGTCTTAGAGTTGCAAGAACAGATAATTAGTGAGCAAAAGCAAGATGTAGTAGAGGTTCCGCACATTAAGAAGTTGCTTGAGGAAGGTCGGGGTCCGCATTTTTGTATTGATGGGCAAGGTGTCATGAGGTTTAAAAACCGATTAGTGGTCCCTTCGAGTGAGGAGTTGAGAAGGAAAATTTTGGAAGAAGCACATAACTCCAAACTATCCATCCATCCTAGAAGTAATAAAATGTACCATAATTTGCGTCACTTGTATTGGTGGCCAAATATGAAGCAGGACATCACTAAGCATATAGCAGAGTACGACACTTATGGGAGAGCAAAGGCGGACCACATGCGTACGCCTGGAATGTTGCAGCCTTTGCCCATTCCTGTGTGGAAGTGGTAGGATATTTCTATGGACTTTATTGTGGGTTTACCTCGTACCTCTAAGGGACATGATTCTATCTGGGTTATTGTAGACCATCTCACCAAGTCTGCTCATTTTCTGCTAGTGAGTACAAAATATATAGCCACAGACTATGCACAGTTGTACTTTGATAAGATTGTGACCTCTCATGGAGTTCCTCTCACTATTATCTCAGACAGAGGGTCAGTCTTTATGTCTCACTTTTGGCAGCAACTTCAAAAATGTCTTGGTACTCGTCTGCTTCATAGTTCAGCTTATCACCCCCTAGACAAATGGTCAAACAGAAAGAGTGAACCAAGTGCAAGAAGATATGTTGAGAGCTTGTGTGATTTCTTTCCCTGAAAAGTGGGATAAGTGTTTGATGTTAGTTGAGTTTTCTTATAACAACAGCTACCATGAGAGTATCCGCATGGCGCCCTTCGAGGTTCTGTATGAAAGAAGGTGTAGGACCCCGCTTAACTGGGTTGAAGTGGGGGACCGTTGTTACTTTGGGCCTGATTTTGTCGAGAAAGCCCGGGAACAAGTGAGCATCATTCGGGAGCATTTAAAGGCAGCCCAAAACCGACAGAAAAATTATACTGACAAGAGAAGGAGACTGTTGCAGTTTGCCGTTGGAGACCATGTGTATCTGAAGGTCTCTCCCATGAGAGGGGTACATCGTTTTGGTATTGGTGGAAAGTTAGCCCCTCGCTATGTTGGACCTTATAAGATTTTGAAACAGTGTGGCCCAGTTGCTTACCGCCTCCAACTCCCGGATATTTTATCTGTAGTCCACAATGTATTTCATGTGTCTCAACTGAAGAAATGTTTGAGAGTCCCTGAAAAAGTTGTGGAAATTGAAGGGCTACCTCTTGTAAGGTCCTAGATGGCTAGAGGGGGGGTGAATAGCCTATAAAAATTCTACAATCACCACTAAGCAAACTTGTTAAAATAACAAACGGCGTAAAGCGAGTTTTGCTTAGCCAAAGGTTGTGATGCAAGCCTCCTATCCACAAGTCTAGTAGATTATGATCTCTAGTTCACACAAGAGCTATGTCACTAATTTTACACTAGAGAACAAGCTAACAACACTACTAGCCAAGCTACTACTAGAGCAACACAAGATAATCTAGTAAAGATAAGTGCAAGAGATAGGATTGTGAATCTTATACCGACGGTGGAGTAAAGATGTTGCCAATCACCAAGATGATATACAATCAATTAATATTGACAACAACACAATATGTAGACCAATCACCGGGAGACAAGAGACACAATATTTTTGTTCACCCGGTGTTCACTTGTGCACCGACAAGCTACGTCACCGGTTGTGTCGACCAACACTTAGATGGTTCCTCGGTGTGACCCTCAAGTCACTTGCCCCTCAAGGCACGCCCCGCAAGGCACCGCAAGACTCCACTCTCAAGTGAGGTAACTCAATGACACGCGCAATGTAATAGAGTTGCTTTTGGCGTCCCGCCGAGGAAAGCACAAGAACCTCTTACAAACAACCGGAGGTGGCCAAGAACAATCACCTTCTCTTGCCAACGCCTCCAACAATCTCCAAGCCGGCTAGGAGCGGTACTCTCCAAGAGTAACAAGAAATCCACCGGCTAAACCACCCACAAGTGCCACTAGATGCCCTCAAGCTATGCAATGCACTTTGGGATCACTCAATCTCACTTTTGATTTGCAATCAAGCAAGAGAGATGAGTGGGAGGAGTTGTTCTAGCTCAAAGGATGCACAAGAGTGTTAGAAATGCCAAGCTACCTCCCCAAGGGCCGGCCAACAAGTATTTATAAGCAACCCATCCAAATAGAGCCGTTACAACTCCACTCACGATTTTCGCGGGACCACCGGACGCACCGGTGGTAACAGACCGGACGTGCTCAACCGCGTCCGGTGCCCCTGCGACGTCCACGTGTTCACCGAATTCAAATTCGTCCGTTAGATCCACCAACGGTCACTGTGCGCCAACGGTCAAACGACCCACCGGACGCGCTGCTGCGAACCACCGGACGCGCCGGTGCGCACAGCACCCGCGCCCGCGAAACAACCACCGGACGCGCTCCTCGCCACCACCGGACGCCACAGTACCCGCGTCCGGTGCGAGTCCAGTAAGCTCCCTGGACCACCGGACGCGTCCGATGGTGTGTCACCGGACGCGCACCGCGTCCGAAGACTACGTGACTTGCTGTTCGCCAGACCGGACGCGCCGGTCCCATGGGTCACCGGACGCGCCGGTGCCAAACCCTAGCTCGCGCGCCTGACGCCCGTGCTGCACTGACCGGACGCGCCGGTCGAAACAGACCGCGTCCGGTGCAGCGTCCGGTGCAGCGTCCGGTGCTGCGACCAGTCACCTCTGTGACCGCGTTCGCCTCCGTTTCTTTTCCGACTTCCGGCGCAATGGAAAATAGGCATTTCATTTCCCCGAAATCGCCTGAATCCCGCGCTCGCACGCTCGGCGGGAGGGAGAGAGGAACCCAAACCTCTCTATACCCGCAAACCACAGCGCGACCAACGCCACCTTTGTAAATGTGCCAACACCATCAAGTGTACATCTCCATGTGCTTGTGTGTTAGCATTTTCTCAATCATTTTCAAAGGTTTTCCAATTAGCTCACTAGGCCCTACATGCAATGCACTTCATGAATTCACCTAGTGGCACCCGTGCATCGAATAACCGATAAGACTTCCCCTCTTAATAGTTCGGCTATCGACCCTAAACCACTCACACCCTCTATGGTGTCTTGAGTGTAAAACAAAATGGCCCTATGGTTATACCTTTGCCTTGAGCCCATTTTGTTTCTCCAAATGATATGATCCACTTCATATCATCACATGACCGTCTCGATCCATCGACCTTGACTTCACTTGCTCTTCACCGTTGCATCGGTCCGTCGGCGCCAAGTCTTGCTCAAGCTTCACCATCGCATGGTCCCTCACTTTGAAGCCTCGACTTGCCCTTCACCCTCACAACCGGTCCATCGAGCCAAGCATCACTTCGGTCTTCATCATCTTGGTCACATGAGTTAATGTCGTGTCTCATATTCAATGACCACCTTTATCTAAATCATCCACTTAGATACAAAGGTTAGTCCTAGGTTTCATCAATTAGCCAAAACCAAACTAGGGACTTTCAATCTCCCCCTTTTTGGTAATTGATGACAACCCTCACAAAGATGATTTTGATAATAAAAGTTTTGAACTTGTCATACTTGTCCAATCATTTTGCTCATAAGTAAAGTTTGGACAATTATCACAAGCTCGGTTTTGGTAGCATTAGCTCCCCCTACATATGTGCATAGAGTTTGGATTGAAAGCTTTGCACATATGCATGGATAGAAGTGTTGGGAGAGTAATTCTACCAAAATGATGCTAAGGTGTAAGAAATGGACCTTTGAAGCGTGATACCAATCGGAGTTGCCTTTTACACCATCCTTAGCATCATGAAGTAACTAGACATCCATCAAAACTCAAGAACCCCGTGAGATCAACATTATATGTAAAGGTTCTTGGACTACTTGTAAAGCTCACCACTTGTAAAGCTTTAGGCTTGTCTAGATACCACAAGTAAACTATTCCTATGCATGCTAGTAGATTATTTCATCATCCAAGTTTTATACTAGCATTGCACCACACAAGCATGTATATTTGAATTTTAAATATATGTGCAATGAGCAAGTCATATGAGAATGCACAAACAAATGCAACAACTTTGTTTATGAGCTTGCTCCCCCTACTTGTGTGCATCAACAAATTTTATTTACCCCTTTATCATGTTGAATCATCTTTTTCTCATCATAAATTTTATTTACCCCTTTATCAAGTTGAATCATCTTTTTCTCTCCCCCTTTGTCAACAACTTACCCAAAAAGGGATCAAATTGTGGAGAGAAGAAAAATGTTTGATGGAGTAGCTTGAAATTAATTCGATACCATATGTAAGGTTTAAAAATTTATCAAATTTGGTTTAACCTAGAATACTTGCCAAAGATATTTAATTCGATTTGAACCAAAGACAAGCTTCTTCACTCCTCAAAATAAGGGTTATCTTGCCTATGTTGAATTAGACACTTATAGCAAATCTTCTAGATTCAACACTAGGTTTACAAGCTCACAAACATGTCATATGCCACCACTAGATCAAAACAAACATAGAGGCAATAGTGGTAACATATATCCATCAAATTCATTTGATTTATCATGAATGCTCATGCATACCACTTATTATGTCTACATGCTCTAGCAAGTCCTTAGCATAGGATGAATGACATGTCAATCAACTTTACCTTGCAATGTCGAAGGAGAGGCATGTCAATAAGTGAGTGGGGTGCATTCAACTCATGTTTGAGAAATCAAGAATGTTCAATTCATTCCTTAGCTTGCAAAACCTCTTTTCATCAAGTGGCTTAGTGAGAATATCGGCAAGTTGATCATCGGTGCCAACACTTTCAATGGCAATATCTCCCTTTTGTTGATGATCTCTAATGAAATGGTGTCTTATGTCAATATGCTTTGTTCTTCCATGTTGAACCGGGTTTTGTACCATCTTGATTGCACTTTCATTATCACATAACAATGGCACATTCTTGAAATTGAGGCCATAATCCTTCAAAGTTGATTTCATCCATAATAATTGTGCACAACAACTCCCCGCACTCACATATTCGGCTTCGGCGGTAGAGATTGCCACACTATTTTGTTTCTTTGAGGACCATGACACAAGTGATCTTCCAAGTAATTGACATGTGCCACTAGTGCTCTTTCTATTGATCTTGCAACCCCCATAGTCGGAGTCCGAATATCCAATCAATTCAAACTTTGACCCCTTAGGATACCATAGTCCAACATCTCTTGTTTGCTTCAAGTACCTCAATATTCTCTTTGCGGCCGTGAGATGACTCTCTCTAGGTGAGGCTTGATATCTAGCACACATGCAAACACTAAACATGACATCCGGCCTTGATGCGGTGACATAGAGTAGACTTCCAATCAAGGACCGATATTCCTTTTGATTCACCATATTGCCATCAAGATCACTATCCAAATTTCTATTTGTACCCATTGGAGTTGAAATTGGCTTTGCATCTTGCATTCCAAACTTCTTCAACATGTCCCTTATGTATTTCCCTTGACTCACAAATGTTCCATTCCTCAATTGCTTGACTTGGAGACCAAGGAAGTAGCTAAGTTCACCAATCATAGACATTTCAAACTCTTTGGCCATCATAGCACCAAATTCTTCACAATAAGCTTGATTGGTTGATCCAAAGATGATGTCATCAACATATATTTGCACTATGAATAGATCATTTCCAATCTTCTTGGTGAATAGAGTAGTATCAACCTTGCCCATTTTGAATCCCTTAGAGAGAAGGAAATCCCTTAGCCTCTCATACCATGCTCTAGGTGCTTGCTTTAAGCCATATAAAGCCTTTTTCAACTTGTACACATGGTTGGGTTTCTTGTCATCTTCAAATCCGGGCGGTTGCTCAACGAAGACTAACTCATTGATAATTCCATTGAGAAATGCACTTTTGACATCCATTTGATATAGTTTGATATTGTGTGCACAAGCATAAGCCAATAGTATCCTTATTGCCTCTAATCTTGCCACGGGAGCATATGTCTCATCATAGTCAAGACCTTCAACTTGAGTATAACCTTGAGCAACTAGTCTTGCTTTGTTTCTCACTACAATGCCATCTTGATCTTGCTTATTTTTGAACACCCACTTGGTTCCAATCACATTGTAGTCATTTGGCCTTTCTACCAATTCCCAAACATCATTTCTTGTGAAATTGTTTAGTTCTTCTTGCATAGCCATAATCCAATCGGCATCCCTCAAAGCTTCTTCTATCTTCTTTGGTTCTATGGTTGACACAAATGATGCATGCTCACAAAACATAGTCAATCTTGATCTTGTTTGCACACCACTTCTAATATCACCAATAACACTATCAATGGGGTGATCTCTTGCAATATGTTGTGGTTGGAGTACTTGCATTTGATTGCTTGAGCTTGGTTGATCACTTGATGTATCTTGTTGAGAAGAACTAGCACCTTGATCTTGTACTTGAGAGTCACTAGCTAGCTTGAATGGTGAATTTAGCACTTGATCTTTATCATCATCTTGAATATCAATAACTTGCTTTGCTCTAATGTCCCCAATGTCCATGTTCTTCATTGCTTCCACCAATAGAGTTCCACTAACATCATCTAGATTCTCTTCTTCATCTTGAGACCCATTGGTTTCATCAAATTGCACATCATGGACTTCTTCTAGAATGCCACTTGAGTTGTTCCAAACTCTATAAGCTTTGCTTGTAGTTGAATATCCAAGTAGGAACCCCTCATCACATCTCTTGTCAAACTTCCCCAATCTAGTGCCCTTCTTCAAGATATAGCATTTGCAACCAAACACTCTAAAGTAAGAAATATTGGGCTTTCTTCCATGAAGTAACTCATATGGGGTCTTCTCTAGCAATGGATGACAATATAATCTATTGATGTAGTAGCAAGCGGTATTGATTGCTTCATCCCAAAAAGATTGACTCACATTGTACTCATGAAGCATTGATCTAGCCATATCAAGCAATGTTCTATTTTTCCTCTCAACTAGGCCATTTGATTGTGGAGTGTACTTGGCCGAGAATTGATGTCCAATACCATAATGATCACAAAGTTCTTCAATTCTTGTATTCTTGAACTCACTTCCATTGTCACTTCTCACTTTCTTGATTCTAATCTCAAACTCATTGTGAACTCTAGTGAGAAATGTCTTGAAGGTGTCAAACACTTCACTTTTGTCACTAAGAAAGAATACCCATGTGAATCTTGTGAAGTCATCCACTATGACAAAGCCATACTTGTTGCCGCCTATGCTTGTATATGTTGTTGGTCCAAATAGATCCATGTGCATCAACTCAAATGCTTTGCATGTGCTCATTGTACTCTTCTTTGGATGTGAGCTTCCAACTTGCTTTCCGGCTTGACATGCACTACAAAGCTTATTCTTCTCAAATTCAACATCTTTCAAACCATTGACAAGATTGTGAGTTGTAAGCTTCTTCAATTGTTTCATGCCAACATGACCAAGCCTTCTATGCCAAAGCCAACCCATACTTGATTTGGAGACTAAGCAAGTTGTCAAAGAGGTTTCTCTAGCATTGAAGTCAACTAGGTAGAGATTCTCATATCTAAAACCCTTGAATGCCACATTTGAACCATCCACACTAATGACATCCACATCATCAACCCCAAAGATGCATTTGTAACCAAGATCACATATTTGTGCCACGGATAGAAGATTGAAATCCAAGCTTTCAACTAGCAACACATTGGAGATACTCAAGTCATTTGATATTGCAATCTTGCCCAAGCCAATAACCTTGCCTTTCTTGTTATTGCCAAATGTGATAGAATCAACACCACTATCATTGTCATTGATTGAGTCAAACATTCTTGATGTACCGGTCATGTGTTGAGTGCACCCACTATCAATAATCCAATGCCTTCCTCCGGCTTTGTAATTGACCTACAAGTAAATCAATGAAGCTTAGGTACCCATTTTTGCTTGGGTCCTTGTAGGTTAGTAACTAAGCTCTTTGGTACCCAAATAGCCTTCTTCTTTGGGCCAACAATGGGTGTACCAATAAACTTAGCTTGCACACCCTTCACACCTTTGGTAAGCACATAGCAAGAATCAAAAGGTATAGCATTAACAAATTTCTTGCTTTGGTTCTTTTTATTGCAATTTTGCTCTAGGTGCCCAACTTGCTTGCATCTATTGCAAAACCGACCATTGCTCTTCACAAAGCTAGGCTTTGGAGTTGCAAAGGCCGACTTGCCTTTCTTGGGGGTGTAGCCCAATCCCTCTTTGTTAAGAGAGAACCTTTGGCTACCCAAGCACTTAAGCAAGCGGGCCTCACCACCATAGGCCTTGCCTAGGGCGTGAGTGAGCTCATCCACCTTTCTCTTGAGAGTCTCATTCTCAACCATTAGTGAGGCATCACAAGTGAAACTATCACTAGTAGTGGAGGTAGAGTTAGTGGTGGTGGATGAAGAGCTACAAGAAGGGTTAGTATTTGACATGATGATAGGTTCATTAAAGGATTCATCAATTATATCACATGTAACACCTATATCACATGATACAACAACCTCTTTCTTTGCTTGTTGCTCAAGTAGCAATGAGTGAGCTCTTTCAAGCTTGGAATGAGCCTTATCAAGATCCTCATGGTCTTCCACTAGACTCTCATGAGTGGTCTTAAGCTCACCAAGAACTTTCTCAAGTATTCCTACTTTCATTGAAAGCTTCTTGCACTCCTTGTTCTTGGCAATAGCTATGTCTCTAGTTTGTTGCAACAAGTCATATAGTTGTTCTTTAGTTGGTTCATCATCATCATCATTTTTGTTATCATATTTATCATTATCACTATCATGAACATATTCCATTTCACTTTCATCATCACTCTCATCATATAATACCTTAGCTTCTTTGGCCATGAAGCACGAAGAGGATGAATCAAATAGTGAAGGCTTCTTGTTGATAGCAATGGAAGCAAAAGCCTTGTTGGATGATTCTTCTTCTTCATCATCATCATCACTTTCCCAAGTGGCCATATAGACTCCATTCTTGCCTTTCTTGAATGTTATCTTGGCTTCTTTCTTTTTCTTCTCAAACTTGCCCCTCTTGTTGTTTTTCTTCTTGTCATAGGGACAATCGACTTGAAGATGTTCGGTGCTATCACAATTGAAGCACTTCCTTTGTTGCTCATTGCTCTTGAAATTGTCATTTCTCTTTTTGAACCCTCTTCTCTTAATGAACATGTGACCCATTTTCTTGACTACAAAAGCAAATGCCTCATCATCAATTTCATAATCTTCATCTTCATCATTGTCTTCTTCTTCTTCAATGATGGTAGCTTTGCCTTTGGAGGAGGTGGCCTTGAATGCCACGATCTTCTTCTTCTTTTCATCTTCCACCTTCTCCTTGTCATCAACATCTTGATCATATTTGTCATAGGTTAATACTTCACCAAGCAAATCATTAGGCTTCATTGCTTCAAGCCCATCTCTTTGCAACATCATGATCAACATCTTGAATCTTCTAGGTAAGCTCAATAAGAACTTGTGACAAAAATCTTGATCTTGAGTCTTGTGCCCTAAGCTCTTGAGATCATTGACTATCACTTGCAATCTATGAAACATTTCAATGATTGTTTCATCATCCTTTTTCTTGAAGTTCTCAAACTCACTCTTGAGCCCATATAGCTTGGCACTCTTCACAACCTTAGTGCCTTCATATGTCTCACTCAACCTTGTCCATACTTCACTAGCTAATTCCAAATCTTTGATGCCTTCAAACACTTTTGTGTCAATACCATTATAGAGTGTATTGAGAGCCATTCTATTGCATGTTCTATTTGCTCTATCTTCATCGGTGAGATGATTGGGATCAATGATAGCAAAATCATTCTCGGTGACTTGCAATACTCTCTCATGAATAGAACCAAGGTACATTGTCATCTTTCTCTTCCAATGAGCAAAAGAACTAACACCATCAAAGAACGGTGGCTTGCCCCCAACATGATTGAACACAATTTGAGCCATTTTTCACACCGAAGGATGTTAAGCCTTGATTAAAACGGTGACCACGGCTCCGATACCACTTGTAAGGTCCTAGATGGCTAGAGGGGGGGTGAATAGCCTATAAAAATTCTACAATCACCACTAAGCAAACTTGTTAAAATAACAAACGGCGTAAAGCGAGTTTTGCTTAGCCAAAGGTTGTGATGCAAGCCTCCTATCCACAAGTCTAGTAGATTATGATCTCTAGTTCACACAAGAGCTATGTCACTAATTTTACACTAGAGAACAAGCTAACAACACTACTAGCCAAGCTACTACTAGAGCAACACAAGATAATCTAGTAAAGATAAGTGCAAGAGATAGGATTGTGAATCTTATACCGACGGTGGAGTAAAGATGTTGCCAATCACCAAGATGATATACAATCAATTAATATTGACAACAACACAATATGTAGACCAATCACCGGGAGACAAGAGACACAATATTTTTGTTCACCCGGTGTTCACTTGTGCACCGACAAGCTACGTCACCGGTTGTGTCGACCAACACTTAGATGGTTCCTCGGTGTGACCCTCAAGTCACTTGCCCCTCAAGGCACGCCCCGCAAGGCACCGCAAGACTCCACTCTCAAGTGAGGTAACTCAATGACACGCGCAATGTAATAGAGTTGCTTTTGGCGTCCCGCCGAGGAAAGCACAAGAACCTCTTACAAACAACCGGAGGTGGCCAAGAACAATCACCTTCTCTTGCCAACGCCTCCAACAATCTCCAAGCCGGCTAGGAGCGGTACTCTCCAAGAGTAACAAGAAATCCACCGGCTAAACCACCCACAAGTGCCACTAGATGCCCTCAAGCTATGCAATGCACTTTGGGATCACTCAATCTCACTTTTGATTTGCAATCAAGCAAGAGAGATGAGTGGGAGGAGTTGTTCTAGCTCAAAGGATGCACAAGAGTGTTAGAAATGCCAAGCTACCTCCCCAAGGGCCGGCCAACAAGTATTTATAAGCAACCCATCCAAATAGAGCCGTTACAACTCCACTCACGATTTTCGCGGGACCACCGGACGCACCGGTGGTAACAGACCGGACGTGCTCAACCGCGTCCGGTGCCCCTGCGACGTCCACGTGTTCACCGAATTCAAATTCGTCCGTTAGATCCACCAACGGTCACTGTGCGCCAACGGTCAAACGACCCACCGGACGCGCTGCTGCGAACCACCGGACGCGCCGGTGCGCACAGCACCCGCGCCCGCGAAACAACCACCGGACGCGCTCCTCGCCACCACCGGACGCCACAGTACCCGCGTCCGGTGCGAGTCCAGTAAGCTCCCTGGACCACCGGACGCGTCCGATGGTGTGTCACCGGACGCGCACCGCGTCCGAAGACTACGTGACTTGCTGTTCGCCAGACCGGACGCGCCGGTCCCATGGGTCACCGGACGCGCCGGTGCCAAACCCTAGCTCGCGCGCCTGACGCCCGTGCTGCACTGACCGGACGCGCCGGTCGAAACAGACCGCGTCCGGTGCAGCGTCCGGTGCAGCGTCCGGTGCTGCGACCAGTCACCTCTGTGACCGCGTTCGCCTCCGTTTCTTTTCCGACTTCCGGCGCAATGGAAAATAGGCATTTCATTTCCCCGAAATCGCCTGAATCCCGCGCTCGCACGCTCGGCGGGAGGGAGAGAGGAACCCAAACCTCTCTATACCCGCAAACCACAGCGCGACCAACGCCACCTTTGTAAATGTGCCAACACCATCAAGTGTACATCTCCATGTGCTTGTGTGTTAGCATTTTCTCAATCATTTTCAAAGGTTTTCCAATTAGCTCACTAGGCCCTACATGCAATGCACTTCATGAATTCACCTAGTGGCACCCGTGCATCGAATAACCGATAAGACTTCCCCTCTTAATAGTTCGGCTATCGACCCTAAACCACTCACACCCTCTATGGTGTCTTGAGTGTAAAACAAAATGGCCCTATGGTTATACCTTTGCCTTGAGCCCATTTTGTTTCTCCAAATGATATGATCCACTTCATATCATCACATGACCGTCTCGATCCATCGACCTTGACTTCACTTGCTCTTCACCGTTGCATCGGTCCGTCGGCGCCAAGTCTTGCTCAAGCTTCACCATCGCATGGTCCCTCACTTTGAAGCCTCGACTTGCCCTTCACCCTCACAACCGGTCCATCGAGCCAAGCATCACTTCGGTCTTCATCATCTTGGTCACATGAGTTAATGTCGTGTCTCATATTCAATGACCACCTTTATCTAAATCATCCACTTAGATACAAAGGTTAGTCCTAGGTTTCATCAATTAGCCAAAACCAAACTAGGGACTTTCACCTCTCCAACCGGACTTGTCTTATATTGAGCACCCTATAAAAATTTTAGATAAGAAAGAACGGGTGACTAGAAATAGTGTGGTGAAATTTTACAGAGTCCAATGACAGAATCACACAAAGACTGAAGCAACTTGGGAGCAAGAGAGATATATCTTAGAAGCACTATCCCCATCTTATTTCCTATACGTCAAGATAATAATTTATCAAGAATTGTTCTTCATCTTTCACACTAAGCACGCATGAAATCTCGGGTCGAGATTTTCTTTTAGGGAGGTAGAGCTGTAACACCCTCGGTGTTATCGCGTTAACAAATCACTAAACCATGTCATGAGCATCATTTTATGTTATTATTGTAGATGGCAAAGTAAGAAATTAAATTTTGTTGCACTAATTCTCAATTTGAGCTCTAATTTTTTCATGTCTAAATATTCCCCAGCACAGCTCAACTAACTGTTATTATCCTGATCCAACTTCATCACTCCTAATTCATCTTCTTCCTAATTCTCTGATCGCGCTCGCACACTCGCAAGGTATGCCCGCGCAGCACGCGCACGACGACGACCGACCGCGGCGGCAGACACCCGCACAGCATACGCATCAGTTACTCCAAAATCACACTCTACAAAATCAACGTCGTCCTGCCCACACGTCGCGCTGCCTCCGTGAAAGCGAACCAGAGAACACGCAGAAATCACTGTAGCGCGTAGAATACTGCTCACTCGTGGAAGTCACAGGATTCCGTAGAGATTACTGTAGCGCGTAGGAACACTGTTCATCCGAAGAAAATTTTTGTCATCAGTACGCACGCTGCGAGGTTATTTAGAGTGTTGCCTCCGCTAAAGTGTGTCACGCGCGTCAGTTATCCTTCTTCTGCGAGCCGCTGAGTCGTCCTGCTTCGTTGCTTTTTTTTTCTCCCTCCCAAATCAAGTTTCTCTGTTCTTACCCGTGAAAGTTGCGTCTATCGATTTCTCTCCGAGCTGTAATCGATCGAGGTAACTAGTCTATACGAATTCATTTGTTCTCCTTGTCAGTATCGCACTTGCTCTGAAGCCAGGAGATAATCATGACAGACAAACTCAAACATACGCTTTCCGCGTTCATGGTTCATTGCTTGCTTCTTGATAATTTATTCCACCAGCCCCACTTGACAAGTCAGAAGACCAAAGCCTCACATTCTTGAGTAAGTCTCAAGAGACCAGGCCAAGAGCTAATTAATTCCTTGTTTATTTCGGAATTAATTAAACAGCCACCTTGTGCGATCAATATCTTCATACAATCTCTGAATCACTCGATTCTTCTTTCTAAAATCATTATCTGCCTATTAGTGTAGTTAGATCATACCTATATGTGGTGATGCTAAAGTCTATTAAATCAATCAAAAGCTCTTAATATTAATATGATAAATCTTGTAGAAATTTTTGTGGCAAATGGGTAATAGCTTTAATTTCAAAACTTTTGCGGTAGCTTCATGGTTTTATGAGGTGCTTGCTGTAGTTTTGTAGTCCTTGAATAGCTTACTAGATGTAATAGCTGAGTTCCTTAGCCGTATTAAATATTAAATCGAAAACAAATGAAGAGTATGCAATTTAATGAGTAAAGATTAATTGGATCAGTTTACTCTTGCTTAGTAAGAATAGTAGACAGCCTGGTATGTTAGTCATTAGAGCTAGCTTAGTAGCTTAATAGTAGTTGTTTTTTAAGAGCTGATGTTATCATTGCATTAAGTCATGTCATCATTCTTGCATATAGATCACGAGATAGTAGAGTATGTGGCTGCGGAGGAGCCGGAGTACGAGGAGATCGTGGAGGTGTACGAGGAGGAGGTCCCCGTACAGGAAGGAGCCCCGGAGCCATCAACCACTAACTTTGCTGCACACTAGGATGCCCAAGGCAAGCTCCGGTGCATAACCTTTATTTTGAAATGATAATAGGATATCTATGTTATATGTGCATTTATGTTTCAGGAGTTCAGTTGAAACCCACTTGCATAAATAGTACTACATAAGAGTCTTACTAGTTTAGGCCGTGTAGTGCCATGCTTAGGTTTTGTTAGCGTGAACAACATGGTGTTGTTCACGATAGGTGATCATTATTATCACTATGGTTAACATGAAAATAAAGGCAGGTGAAATGGTGACCGGGCAGGGATGTGGTTTGGTAGTGGTGGATGTGACAAGGGGTGTCCTGCAGCCAACAGGGCATCACTGGGTTACATTGTTTCCCTGTCCAAGTCAGTTAAGGACCGATCGTTGCATTTGGATGGTTGTCAGGTCACAGATCTCCTTATCCCGAGCATATACTAGCGGATGGGGGCTAGAAAGACTTGTTATTCTCTTGTCATGGGTTCCGGCTCCATTCGGACCAACTGAAGGTGGATTATATATGGGTATTAGGAGGTCTAAGCACCACGAGAGGGCGGGGGCTTGGAGTCCTAGTATGGACGGGGACTCGGTTCTCTTGATAGGAGGATAATGGGTTGGTCCCGTTTGTACCTCGGTACGGGTAGGGCGTGTGTTTTTCGGGGTACCTAGCTGGACTATATTGATTCGCGAATCACCGCGTAAGCGGTCCGATATGACTTGATCCGAGCATCGTAGTAAGAACTGAAAGAGAAAAGGTGAATAAGGATGTATTTGTATTGACCAACTCTTGTTTGAAAATAGCATAAGTGCTTACATAGATGGTTAGCTGATAAACTAAAAGATGGCAAATAAAAGAACTGCAATAAGGATCCACTAGTGGTAATGCTTTTCTGCAAACTTGAACCAATAGCCAAAAAGCCTATCATGATCCTTGGAGTCAGGAAATTATTCCCAGTCGGGTAAGTCTTGCGAGTACATTGTGTACTCAGGGTTTATTTTACCCCTGTTGCAGGTGCTGCTTGAGGCTTTGTGTGGAGGATCGTCTGCTGGGCTCAGATGGATCTTTGCTACGCTCGCTAGATATTTACTTCCGCTGTTTTAATTCCGCACTCTGAACTTGGTATTGTAATAACTTATTTCTGAAGACCATGTTGTATGGAATAAACTAAGTATTGTACTCGTTTTTATTATTAGATCCTGGATGAAAATGTGGATGGTTTTGAGTTCTCCCGTTGGGTGTGCTCGACAGAAACGGCTAGAATAGCCGCTGGCGGAGTACTTAGTACCTAGAGGAAGGCAAATACCTTCGTTAGTGTGTTATTTTGGGCGGTTCTGCCACAGGCAATGCTCGCGGAGGGGGAGCTGCTGCGCGGGGAGGGGGCGGCCCTGCCGCAGGGGTGGGGCGCGCGGGAGGGGCACTACCGCCGCCGCCTCCCGGCGTCCTGCGCCCGCGTGGGCGCACGTGGGGGTGCGTGGAGGGGTGCTGCCGCCGCCACCGCTGCCGACGTCCTTCCGCGCGCGGGGTGTGGGGGTGTGGGCATGGGCGTCGGGCGTCCAGCAGACTATGGCTCCAGTGACACAACGGCTCCTAGACGCAAAACATATCTCGCCCCCCGTTGTCGCTCCTTGATCTGGAGAGCGGCAAGGCGGAGGAAATGTTTTGTCGGCAGGAGGGCAGAACCAACCGTTTTGCCGCTCCCTGATCTGGGGAGCGGCAGATTTGCCGCTCCTCCAGGGGGAGCGGCAGCCCCGTGCCCGCTTTTCGTTTCTGCCACGTCAGCATCATTGCCGCTCCTCCATGTGGGGAGCGGCAAAGTTGAAATGCCGCTCCCTCGCGTGGGGAGCGGCCAAAAGTGTTAGATATAAAAAAACTTTCGGTGCTAAAATTAAAAATAGTTTTTAAAAAATGTTAAAAATAAAAAAAATCAATGAGGACGAGGATGTGTTTGCGTGGAATTTAAGTAGGAATGGCTTCTTCTCGTTACGATCCTTCTACAAAGATGTAGGGTGCCAAAAAGTCTAGATTTTGGAAGGCAAAGTTCCCTTTAAATCATTTTTTCTTTGGAAATTAAAGGGAGGCGTTATTTTGACAAAAGATAACTTGGTTAAAAGACGTTAGACTGGGTGCACTAAATGTTAGCTTTGCAGTTCAGCTGAAATCATTCAACATCTATTTTTTATTGAATTACTGTATAATATTTATATTTATTTGATTTTGACAAACAAGCTTGTCTTCAAAGCTTAGAAATCAAATGTGAGGCTTCGTTTGACAAAACTCTGTCTCCGGCTTGTTGCAGCTCCTTCTAAGGAGCCTTGCCAAATGTATATTAAAAAATTAGTTCCTCATAAGAAGGTTGTGCGGACCGAAGTCGTTTTTGTAAAAAGGAGTTGTAGTCGAAAAAGTGGCTTCTTGGCTTCTCCCTTCTCCTCCTCACAAACCTACTAAAAATATTATAAAACTACCACTGAAGCCGTTTTTTGCCAAATATTTTCTAAAGCGGTTTTAACTCCATACGAGTAGTCGAGCTGGAGCTCTTTAGAAAGAGCCGGAGCCTAACAAACGGGGCCTTAATTAGTAGGGGTGACTATTTGCCGGGTTGTGTGGTTGAGGTGAAATGGTGTTGTCTTCCAAATAAAGGGCTATAACTTATCTATTCTTGCAAGTATTTCCAGAATAACATATTGGATCAAGTGCTGGCTGGGGCGGATCTATATAGTGAGTTGTGGATGAAATTTGAAAAAACAGCGATAGCGTCCAAATTTTCACCATATTTGCACCTTCACAATAAAAATCTACGCACTCACAAGGCAAGCGCACCTCTCTTGAATTTATTCTAGCTCCACCCTTGGTCACAGTTGTCTAAAGCGAAACAAAGTTTATCATTGAAGGAAGGTTGTCGTATAATGGAGGAAAGGGTACTTTAAGTCTTTGGTACTTCGGGTTGGCAAAATCGATTTAGAATTGAGGCTTGAGTGATTTTTTTTAGAGTTGCATGTGTCTTTGTGTGCTATCGCTTGGTAGAGTGTGTGAGAGGCTCAAATGTTGCTATTCTTTAGTTAAGAAAATGTTACATTAAGCTAAGCTCAGAAGGGGACTGTCAGCGGGACCTACGTATTATATATCCTCTGCAATCTCCGGTTTTCTTTTCATCGTGGATCTCGCGATCTTCAAACCAATGACGCGCAGCTACGTGTCAGTGTCAGTATCAGTATCTTCTTTTTCCTGCCCCATTTTTCAAAGATCAGACAGCGAGTTACGCCCAAATAATCTTCTAACTGAGGGGCTTAAGCCTTTAAGCTATCTTTATCTAAAAAAACAAGCCTTTAAGTTCAAGGCCCACGCAATCACAGAGTCTGTTTGCTTCTTTGAAGCTCCCATTAAAGAAGTGATGACAAGACTGCAAAAAGGAAAAGAAAAAAAAGGAAAGGAAAAGATAAAGACGAAGACGAAGACGGTTTCTGATTCCTTGCACTCTTTGGTCACCAGCCAAGAGCCAACAACCAAAGAAGTGTGAAGGCTGGCTCTTTCTTTACACGCTGATGGCTTGTACAGAAAAGAGTAAAGGTCGGCGTCCCGGTGCGTCTCGTCAGTCGAGCACCCCAGGTCATACCAGATCGCAGCCGTCCAATTTCTTCGGCCCACCATCTATCGGTTGGTGCAACTGCTCAATCGAGTGAGCAACTTCACTCTAATCTCTCAATCTTCTCCAGAGAACCTGCGTATTATCCAAAAGGTATCCAAAAACATTTTGCGCTGTTGAGAGTATTTATGATTTTCCATTCATAACTTCTAAATACCATCTAAATAGATGTACGAGACTAACAAATACTCTTTGAGATAATTTTACACATAGCATTTATGTTGCCAAACTAAATTTTCAATACTCAGAGTGGTCAAAGTTGACTAAATATTAATCAAAGCAATAAGTTTTTCTTTGAAACCAAATCAAGATGTAAACACGCGTACACATAGACACATCCTTATGAATTAACTCTATAAACACATACATTCCTCCGAACAACTGCAAACGATTGAACCTATTATAGGCACTTCGATATTCATAAGCATGGTGTCTGACATGTATAATGAAATAGTTGTATTAATAATATATAAGGCATGTTTGGTTGCTCTACTGGCCTGGGCATCGCCGGCTAGGCAGCCATCACCACCCCCGGCGTTCGAAATCGAATGCCTAGGAACGATGCATGGGCCAGGAGCCGCCTAGAGGCATGAACCAAACACGTCCATAGGGCTCAATTCTTAGACTTCATCTTAGATGGGCAAAAGGTAGTACTATGACCTTTGGTTCTCATGGTTTTTTGGTGGCCGCAAGGATTTCCTCCATTCCAAAATATATACCGTTTTAGTTTTGTCTTAGGTTCTACTTGACTTTGATTAGATTTATGGAACAATACAATAATATCTACACTATCAAAATAATTATATTGAATCTAACATGAAACAATGCAATATTACTTAATCTACTCCCTTCGTTCCAAATTATAAGATGTTCTAGTTTTTCTAAATACATAGGTTTCACTACGTATCGAGACATAATGTATATTGAGATGTATAACAAAAGCTATGTATCTAGAAAGGCTGAGCGTCTTATAATTTAGAACGAAGGGAGTACTTTAATATAGGTCCCTCTACATATAAATAAATAAATGTATCAAAGCCAAACTCTTCTTATGACTGCGACATATCATCTCTCATACTAGTGTGAAAGTCCATTTCCCCTCTTTTTATCTTTGTCCTTTTAAACCACTTTGGAACTAATACTTGAAATCTTTAGTAAATATTTACATAAGGGCACTGAAGCAATTATGTTCCCCAGAGTGGAATGGCCAACGAGAGACTGTTTTTCGTTTTCACATATAGGGAAAAAAATTCTCGACTCTAGACCTCTAGAAAGCATGTCTAGAACTAGAAGGTACAACACTCAAATATTTTCGCCCTCCGATGCATATACAACGGCTCCTTCTTCCATCTAGCAACTCCTATCTTCTTTCCTCATGGGCTCCTTTTTTCTTGCAACTACCACACCACTAAGTTCCATTTGGTAGAGATCCGGAGAACATTTCAGATTCTCTAAAGAAAATGTTTCTTGAGAAATAGAATCACTTCCTCAAACCATTTGTCTGGTTGGTTGGATTCAGATTTTGAAAGAGAAAAGAATGTGGTGGAATAGATCAAAGTGCCCTTGATATGTGTTGAGTATTTCTTGAGTTACTACAGGGCAAACTAAAGCATTTACAACCATCAGCAAATAAGACAGTGGCAATGCCTGTAATTTTCGTCAAAGGAGAGGAGAGGTCCAAGGGCTGAAGGAGTGGAACAGTGTGAAACCAGGCTATCGGTGTTTTGAGCCTAGAAGAAGGAAAGGTGAATCGTTTCAGTTCCGATTCTTAGGCTGCCCGCACTGGGTACTCTAAAGCTTTAGAGTGTGAATATAGAGTAAAAACTGCTGCACTGGGTACTCTAAAACGCTACTCTATCCTTTCTCTCACTCTATATATGGCGTGGTACGGTGCTTACTCTATCCATCGGGGGGGCACGGCCGGCGCGCAGCGCGCGCGAGAGCTGCTGGAGGCAGTGTCAGAGTGGGCAGTTGAAAGTCCTATGTTTGGTGTTGGTAATTAGTGACAATGCCTAAGTTGTATGTAGCATATGAGGATTAGTACATTCCAAGATTGGTGGCAAGTTGGACATGGTGATCATGATGGCCACACTTGGATTTGGACGCAACCTTACGTGATCAAGTCAAAGGTATATGCTTAAGGGTTGTGTTTTAGTAACCAAGACACCTAGTGGGTGTGGTTACATTATAGGTTAGATAGCCGTACTATAAAGAGGGAAATGACACGGCTATTAAACTCCTAAGTGTCTCTAGGTGTGCATTTCATAATCATATGCATTTGGATAGAACTAATATCGTCTCGAAAAATGATTGTGAAAATGATAACACACTCACACATGACAAGATCACTTGGTGGTGTTAGCACGTTTTGCGAAGGCGGTGAAGTTTGAACGGTAGAGAGGGTTTGGGGTCCTCTATCCCTCCCGCCGAGCTTGCGAGGCGGGATTCAGGCGTTTTCGAGGAATTGAAACGACTATTTTTCACTACGCCGGAAGTCTGAAAAAGAAATGGAGGCGAACGGAGGTCACAGAGGTGACCGGACGCTGAACCAGACGCGGTCTTTGCATGATCGGACGCGTCCGGTCAGTGTTCAGTGTCTGCGCGTATTTCAGTTTGATGATCGGACGCGAAGCGCGTCCGGTCATAGTCGATCGGACGCGTCCGGTCGTTCAGGGAGCTTACTGGACTCTAACCGGACGCTGGCACTGTGGCGTCCGGTCATTTCTCCAGCGCGTCCAGTCACTGTGTTGTTGTGCGCTGCTCAGACATGACCAGCGCGTCCGGTCAGTCACGGGACCCGTGTGTCCGGTCTGCGCGACAAGCGCGTCCGGTCATTGCTTCGCAGTTAGCCGTTGTGCGACCGGCGCGTCCGGTCAGTTGGACCAGCGCGTCCGGTCAGTGCTTCCTGACTTAGCCGTTGTGCGACTGGCACGTCCGGTCAGTTGGACCAGCGCGTCCGGTCAGCACGACTTCGGCCGTTTAAGTGCGTAATGGCTCTATTCGAAGGGGTACGTCTATAAATACTGGTTGGCCAGCTCAAGGCTCAATCTCTCGAACATTTGACATACTTGTGAGCACTTTGAGCTAAGCAACTCTCCTCCCACTCATCTCTCTTGCTTCTTTGCATATTCGAAGTGAGATTGACTGATCCAAGTGCATTTGCATTGTGATATAGCATCTAGTTGGCACTTGGTGGTTGATTTGCTGCGGGATTCTTGTTTCTCTTGGTGGTTGCCGCCACCTAGACGGCTTAGAGCAGCTTGGAGGCATTGGCAAGAGTTGGTGATTGTTCTTGGCCACCTCCGGTGATTGTGAGGGGTTTGTGCCTACCTCGGCGAAGCGCCAAAGGCAACGTTAGTGTATTACTCGTGTCATTTGCAACCTTTTGCCATTTGGTAGGTTCTTGTGGTGCCTTTTGAGAGGCTCGGTGTGAGACCGATTAGCCACCGAACCACGTGGTGAAGAGGGACACAACGGGGACTAGCGTGCCGGCAAGCACGTGAACCTCGGGATAAATCTTCGTGTCATCACTTTCATATTGTGATTGATTGATCCCGATGTTCGGTTATCTTGGTATTCATTGTTTATCATATTGGTTGGCTCAATACTTCGCCCCTCGGTGAAACTCTCCTAACTCAACTCCGCATTACTTTCTTAGTTATCTTTGCTAGCTAGTTAGCTTTGTTTTAGTAGCTCCTTTGTATAGCTTGCTAGTTGTAGTGGTAGTTATCTTCTCGGTTTGACTTGTGCGGTTGAGTGCAAATATACTAGAATTATGAATTGGTTAGGTGGCTTGCAAACACCCCATAGGCTAAGCAAAACTCGCATCTCGCTAATTGTTTTATTGATAAACTTGTTTAGCGTGTCTTTGTAGAAATTTTAAAAGGCTATTCACCCCCCTCTAGCCATCAAGACCTTTCAGCAGTGGCGGGCCCCACTAGCTAAATAAAGGAAAAAATGCTATAACTCACAAACCAAAAATCTAAATTAAATTCCGATTGCACCATTAAATTTGTCTCAATAAATCCTTCAAAACTATATCACACATGGATATATTTAGATAAAAGTGACAAGTGAGTTCCACAGTGGATAGAGGATGATATAGAGGATGGATGGGTGCGGGAGAATTAAGTATAGAGGAGAGAATCTTGCTGACTAGGACGTATAGAGGATGAATATAGAGGTCTATGAGTGCGGATAGCCTTAGTCCGAGAAACCCGTTTGAGCTGATTCAAATGAGAGAAAAAAATGTTTCAACCAGCCAAACGTACCCTAAATCATGATGAAGCTTCACTGCAGTGGCGGACGTAGGCACCACCTGTGGGGCCACCCGGCCCCACAGGTTTTGACGAATCTAGTGCAATTTTACTGTAGCATATATGGTTTGGTCCCATAGCTTCTGCTGGCTGGCCCCACAGGTTTTGATTCCTGGATCCGCCACTGCTTCACTGCACTACTCTTATATGACCCTAGTTGCCTAAAACCAACCCTTAACCCTAACTTGTTGGACTTTTTGGCATAGACTGAAAAATAACAACTTTTTTTAACGAAAAATAACAGCCTTTGATCGGCAAACAAGGAACCAAATTGTCTTTGACAAATGTGGACAAAAAAAAGTCATCTGAAGGTTTTATTAAGGAAACGTATTGGCTTCGGTTCTAGGCCCACTTTGCGTTGGCTATGGGCTTCTTCGCGTCCTTTGGAATGACCTTTTATTTCATGAATTGAGTTATGAGATAAGATGAATTTGTATGTAAAGTCGATTGGGTCGTTGGCATATGATTTTTGTATTAGGGTGGTCTTTCTCATTTTAGAATAGAAAGTTGAATATTTCTTTTCATTATCTAAAAAAAATACATGCATAGTCGACTCGTCTAGTAGGACGGTTATGGGCAGCATTTTCAGTCCAAAACAACCAGTTTTTTAGTCCACCCCGCAAAATGCCTACATCTAGTCATAACATCCGCTTTTCTAAAGCGGCTATATAGCATCCTATACTCTTACAAAGCTAAACCCCACTAGAGATTTCTCTCAACATGCAAGCTATCCACATCAACAATCCACTAGAACTTGCAATTATAGCCAACTAGCACATGTCATTATGATAGTTATCTCTTCATCCACTAACATGCATTTAGTTGTTCACATAGATGTGCCAAACCATTCACGAAAATTAATTTAAGATAGTTTTATTCATATAACTATAAATATAAATAGTCTAAATTATTTGGAATCCCCGCAACAACGCGCGGGGTATTCTCCTAGTATCTAATGTAGTTGCATGCTAAAAAGCTACATCAAGCAAGGCCACTGTTGACACCTATAGACTATAGCCATGTTGCACCAGGTGCCATCATATTTGTTAGGAAAAATAAACAAAGTGGAATCTAAAACTTTATTAATAGATAAATAATCTCTATATCTACATCTACATCTATATCTATATATATATATATATATATATATATCTAATCTACAATAATATTAAATAGCGAAGGGTTTCTTCCAACATGTTTTTTATTCCCAAAGTACTTCTACGCCCTCCATGTCTCATTGTGACCAGTGGAGGAGGAAGGAATAATTTTAAGGTGTGGCTGATTTTTAAAGATTTTTTTTTCGAGAATGTGCTTAGCATATGTTTCATTAAGAAGTTGAAACGCGGGTTTATAAAGATCAACCATGTATAATATAACTATACAAGGACTCACTAGAATATTATCTAAATATATATATTACTTTGTGATCATCAAATATAACGGAAATCCAAAAGTAAAGCATTGCACTTAAAATACCTCACTAAATGAAGATTATATAGCTGATTCATTCGTTGGTGGTGCCATTTTTTTATTTTGATCTATTGTAAAAGTGTACTAACACTCAGCCAGCAGCCATCATACGCCGCTTGGCCACTAAGACGTACAATCGTCCGACTGGATTGTCACTGCCAGAAAAACGTACGAGACAAATTAGCTTCCACCTGTGGGCTTTTGCCGTAGGCCCATGACTATCACTTGATCTGGACGACCAACCCACCAGACATCAATCCAGCCATGTATTGTATTTCACGTATATACACATAGCATACTAGTCTTTTATATAAAGATTAGATATGGCGGCCCCCAAACCTCGCCACACGGCTGCCTCCGCCCATGACTGTGACCAGGACTTACTATTCGAACTCATACCGTTAGAATGACTCACATCCAACGAAATCTGATTTCAAAACGTATTGGTCCTGTTACAACTCACGAACATGTTTACTAGTAGTAGAAAAAGAAATATCATACATACACATCATGTTGTGAGCAAACAACATCTATATATAATAATAAAGAGGCAAAATTTCTCTCCACATTTTTCTAGTCCGTCCATTTTTTTTGGTCCGTCTCCCTGTAATTACCGCACAATGGAGAGTTTCTTTCGTCCGAATTTATATAAACCCGTGCTCATACGAGTTAGAATAACTCTTGTCTTACGCGACACGGGGTTCGATTCCAAAACGTATTGGGTCATATAGGTGACCTGCACGCATACACCTCGTTCTATTATTACTTTTTTATCCAAGTTAACTAATGTCAACGAGTTCAAATAGGAGTGCATCTGTAGTGCTATTTGTTTTCTTATTCTTTCTTTCCCTGCGAAACCAATCCAACTTCGAAAACAAAACGTGAAAAAAGGGGGAAAAAGAAACACAACGTGGGAAAAAACCAAATAAAGTAAACAGAAAGGGGAAGAAAACAATAATATGGAAAAAAGAGAAACGAAACCGAACCTGTAAGAAACAAAAACTTACGTAGAATAACAGACACAATACTAGAACGGGAAAAAAACAGAAACAAAATAAGGGAAAAAGAAACGGACACAGGATGCCTGGGAGTCTCCGTGGAGGTACACTGGCGCGAAAAAATAGACACTAGAACAGGAGTGGTGACAGGAGAAAAAACATAATTAGGATTTCTATTTAAGTTACCGTGATTGGAGAGATCTATTAGAACTAGGATTCCTAACAATCTAGGCATTGATATAGATAGGATAAGACATAAGATTAGGGTAATTTATATTCTTATCTTTTTCTATTTGGATTAGGATTAGGATCCATATAGATATACAAATAGATTAAAGTTATGATATATTACGAGAAAATATTTTTGTGCCTTAAAATTGAAAAAAAATCAAGCTTGTACTCCCTCTATTCTAAATTGTAAATCGTTCTAGCTTTACAAGATATATATACCTTTTACTATGTAAAGACATAATGTATATGTAAAATCGTAGTAAAAGTTATGTATCTAAAAAAAGTCCGAACAACTTACGATTTGGGACAATGGTAGTATTTTAATCGTTACAAACCTAATAGGATATTGTCATATTATTAACGAAATTAATTTTATTATGGATGTCATGATCATCATAAAATAAAATATAGCCATTAAAATTTATGAAAATGGTAAAATGTAAATAGATAAATAATACTAGATATATGCTCGTGCGTTGCACCGGGATTATATTTTGTAATTAACCTCATCATCAGACGCAGACATGTAAGCTCCGAGGATTTCGTATTAGACGCGAACATGTGGATCCGACAATCTCTGTATTGGAACTAGGTAGGATGCGGACGCGTGAGCCCTAAGTGGAGGATGATTCGTATCGGACGTGGATACATGAGAAGGAGCGAGATTTGGTCTCACCAGGTAGATGATTATTTTAGAGTCTTTTAAAGTGTAGATAGATTTTGGTCCTTATTTTCTATAATGTCTGATAGTTTTCAGACATTTTTTTCTTCTCCTGTTACAACGCACGAGCATATTTGCTAGCCACAACATATTAAGGTTGTATTGGTCCTAGCTATAGTCTACAATAACTAACTTTAGATAAGTGTGGCAAGCTAGTTTTATAATCAATGCCAAAAGAAATCTTATCACGCTTTACACTGTGACACGTGCTGAAAATATTAATTAAATTTATTTGCCAATAAATAAATGCTACATTTGATCAAACTCGTCTAAGATAAGATGTGAGTATGTGACTAGCAATTGTTTGTATATCTACTGATTTATCTATACTATAATGGAATACTTAAATTATTTTAGATCCATCTAAAAAACAACCCACGCTAAGAGAGCTCAATTATTATGCACCAAAAAAAAAATTGTATCCAACAAATCATCTTTATTAAAATGAAGGATTAAAAAACACTCCTCGCAAGCTTGAACCTAATCCAATGACCAGTGTTGTTTGTTTGAAGCCTGACTTCAAACACAGGCTTAACACTCCTCCCCCGCACCGCGCGACACTTGGGCCAGGGTTCGATTCCCATGATCCCATCCCGCACGTCCCATTTTCTTCTCTTCCGAAAAAAAAGAAACGCTGGGCTGCCTCCGTCAATGCCGCCGGCTCGAGTTCAAAAAAAAATGCCGCCGGCTCCACCTTGCAGCGTGGGCTCCTTCCCCGACGCAGGCTGCCGCATCCGCCCGCCGCCGTGGCCCTCGCTGTGTGCCACCGGCGCCGGCACTCGCAGCCTCTCCGTCCGCCGCCATGGGCGCGCACGGACTGCCACGTCCGCCAGCCGCCGCAGCCCTAGCCGCGCGCCCTTCGACCGGCCCCCACCGGCTGCATCTCCACCCATGAGGGAGGACGCGGCCGTTGCTACCCTGCGCGGCCTCATGCTGGAGGAGCTCACGACGGCGGCGTGGCCATGGAGGATGAGGAGCACTGGAGATCCAATCGATGGCAAGGACGTAGATGTGGAGATGCTGCCGGCCAGGCCCTGGGCGTGGGAGCCAATGGGAATGGAGCGGGCGCAACGGAATGCGGCGGTGGTTGGCCTGGATCTCCGTCTCCGTTCTCTGAATCCTACTGTTCTTCGATTCGTTTTGTTCGTTTCTGAAGTGGGAAATGTGTCTTAGGTAAGATTTGGTTGGTGGAAAGTTATTGAATTTTCTTTTACTTTTTTTTTTGCAATTTTCTCTTTCGTAGACAAGAACTTTCTGGTTCAGTGGAATAGATTATGGTTCAGAGATGCCTCACTGTCCTACACATGGTTGCTGCGGCTGCTGGAGCCAGAGGGGAAGGGCGCCATGGTTGAATAGACCATGCTCGGTGTTCCATGGGCCATGGTGAAGGACTGCTGGAGCCTCTCTATGAAGCACGAGTACCTCCCCGAGGACCTCCAGGTTCATGCCTGTTCGTTCATTTTCCCCTGATCTGGATCTCTCGATTCATATTTGAGATATATGGTTGTCATCAAATATGATCCTAATCTGCTTACACTTTTTAGATGATTTACATTTCAAAAAAAACAACAACAACAACAACATAGCCTTTTGTCCCAAGCAAGTTGGGGTAGGCTAGAGATGAAACCCAAAAAAGACGAGAAACAGAAGAGACATAAATGGCACAAGACAAAAAGATGTCACGGTTCAGGCACGTTGATTGCCAATCTCCAAGCGCTCCTGTCCATAGCAAAATCCTTGGAGATATTCCACTCCTTACATTTCAAAAAAAAACATGCAGAGAAATGTATTTACCATTTTTTGCAAGAGAATAAGCAATCAATTATCAGTTTCCTTTTATATCAGTTATACCATCAAATTGTATTGTAGATATTAAAATTTTGTTTGATTTACAGCTACTACTTGAAGGCTGGACTCTCAGTAACTACTTGGGCTACTATCAATCAATGGCGAATTTTGGTTTTTACTCTAGATGCCTTTCAAAATCTATTTGTACAGGGCTCTACATGTGAAGAAGGGCTCTGTAAATGTTCACGCTGGCACCAAAGCAGTCTCTTTTTTTGTCAAGGTCAGTGGGGTTTGCTATTATTCCTGATTGAGCTCACATCTTTGGCATATCAAGTGATGGAAACCAAGAAATGTATCATTGTTATCTGTGACTTTATTTGAGGCGTAGAAAGTATCACTTCAAACAGGTAAAAATTCTAGAAGGTCTTTCACTTGCAATATATGTATGATGAGGAAGCATAGTAAAAAAATGGATCGACAAGAGCAAACAAGTGTTATTGTCATCTTGAGCAGCATGACACTTTTGTATTAAGTGGCCAGCAAAAGGGGCATTGAAAGTATCACTTCAAACAGGTAAAAATTCTATAAGGTCTTTCACTTGCAATATATGTATGATTAGGAAGGATAGTAAAAAAATGGATTGACAAGAGCGAACAAGTGTTATCATCGTCTTGAGCAGCATGGCACTTGTGAATTAAGTGGCCAGCAAAAGGAAAATTATTTTCATTCCATGAAAATATCATGTGTCCTCATGTTGTTGCTCTACAACAAGCACGGCATAGTATCGGGCTCTACCTAATGTAGACATATGTTAGTCAGGGCCAAAATGGCTACTTCTGATCATCAATTGTATGTAATCTAGGTCATTCAAACTTACTCATGCTCATTTGATGTATTTGGAGTGTCAAAAAATGTGTTGCGGACTGAGATTTCTAATAGTGAAAAGCATTTTTTTTTCCATTGTCTGTATCGGAGGAAACTGATGCAATAGTATGTTTGGAAGGCATACGGCTGGCGCAGGGTTCATTATAGTCAGTTTTGCATATATAGTTTTAGAAAAGTATGATTTTTGGTTCATGCTTTTAGCTGAAATGATAAATTGACTCACAAGTGAAGGTTTGTACGATGAGAGATGGATTCATCGGATTGTAATGTGTATTGCTGAGTTTTGATATGATGTTTCTTGTCCTTATTAAGTTTGTTTAAAAATCAATTAATCTAGTTTTCAGGTACCACAAGCTTGCAGAATGGTGCAATGGTAGCAATAAGATGCTCAATTTGCATGGAAGTGCCACTGGGGCAGGTTGACGAACTTGTTTCTCCGGAGTATGTCCAATACCTTGTTAGAATTACCAACAGTAAAATGGAGGCAAATAAAAAGCGAATGGATGGATTTCTGGATCTCTTGCAGACTAAGGTATTGAGCTATGCTTGTCTTACTGTATTCCAACTTTTTTGTTAGTGTGCATGACATACATGTTTGGAAGCAACAGAGATTGCTTCCCGGTTTGTCATCCAGCCAAAACTATGCAACGGCTCATTATAGTGTTGTTACTGGATTACGAACAACTACAGATGGGATGTACCTTCTTAGCTCAGGTAATGAGGTAAGTGAATTTGAGCTATAGTATGTTCAACACATTGTTGCTTGTTCAACTACAGACGGGAGTGTCCCTTCGTTTAAGACTGGATAATGCATGTAGGCTTGTACCTATGAACATTAGGCCATTTATCTCTGGTTGTGCTCGGACCTGTATCTACGTATTTCAATGATTCTCACCATTCAAAGATACTTGCTTTTGGGAAGTTTACATATTCTCTACCTGGGTTGACTGGATAATGCATTCCATATCGAGCTATCAGTTTTCCTTATACCATGTTTTGACTCTATGTCCGCTACCATTTTATGAGTTCCTGTAGCATTATTCGTTTCAAGCTTTATGTGTAATCACCACTACAACAACGTCCTGAACTGTTGGCCTTCCACTTAGATGTAGCTAATATTCCATATGCCAAAAATGAAATGAACAATTAGCTTATTATCTGACCAACGGATTAACAAGGTTTTACTTTTAAAACTAGACAAAAATCCATAATGCATTCTCAATTAGCCTATTACGATAGTCTGACATTTTTTAGAAAATCAGGTATTGGGTTGATGTCAATGAAGCAACCGAAGAGTGTTTGTGCTGCACAATTTTCAAAAAAAGAAGACGACGTATGCTTAGGAAGGACAGGAGGCAACTGCTACAAAAATTGAACTCAAGATGTGACAATATTTTCTTTTATCATTAATGATCTCCGTATTTTATGCTTTTCATCCGAGACGGGATGAAATCCGGTCCATGCCAAAAAAAAAAAGTTGTATGCAATGTCTTGTCGTATTAGCAAAACACTAAACTTTTCAATGCTGTGGAATCAACTTTGACAAAGCACAATTAGCTAAGTTCTTCAAATTTGATATAATTAACTTTAGACTTAACGTGGCCCGTAGCGTTAGCACGGGCAAATATACCAGTTAAGAGTAAAGAGTACGTAGGTTGCGTCAGTTTCTCTGGTCTCAACCAATTCAGCACTCGCCACTCGGCCACTTGGGTTTATCAGTTCTCAGCACTTCTCCCACACTCCAGCGGCGTCCATCCGGATCGGTTGGCCCGTCGCTGCAGCCGCGACCGAACTGCCCAGACGTTCACGTCGAATCCACCAAAAATCCAGCGCCCTCCTGCTACCAGCACGCACCACTGCCGCCTACTACCACCGGCGTCCCTCCGTCTCCACGTATCTTATCATGGTTCTCTCTCCTGCCCACTGCCTCCCTTGCCTTGCACATCTCGGCAAGCATCCTCCTGCAAGGATCGATCTGTTTATCACCCTCATCGGTGCAAAAAAGTGACTTCTTTTCATGCATGTTGCTTGCTTGACGCGAGTTTACCGAGGGCGCCATGAACGGGAGCAAGTGTGACAGCCGCAAGTGGAGGTCATGGCGGTGGCTCGTCGCCTCGTTGGTTCTAGCGGTGATTCTGGAGCGGGGCGGCGCGGAGGTGACGGAGTTGGATCTGGAGGAGCGCCGGGACGAGCGGCGCGACCTGCTGGTGCTGCGCGACACGCTGCGGTCGGCGCTGGACCTGCACTCCAACTGGACGGGTCCTCCGTGCCACGGCGAGCGGAGCCGGTGGCGCGGCGTGTCGTGCGACGGCGACGGGCGCGTGGTCGGCGTGGCGCTCGACGGCTCGCAGCTCACGGGCACGCTCCCGCGAGGCGCGCTCCGGGGCGTGTCGCGGCTCGAGGCGCTGTCCCTGCGCGGGAACGCGCTCCACGGCGCGCTCCCGGGGCTCGACGGGCTGTCGCGGCTCCGCGCCGTCGACCTGTCCAGCAACCGGTTCTCGGGGCCCATCCCGCGCGGGTACGCCACGTCGCTGCCGGAGCTCGCGCGGCTCGAGCTCCAGGACAACCTGCTCAGCGGCACCCTCCCGGCGTTCGAGCAGCACGGGCTCGTCGTCTTCAACGTGTCCTACAACTTCCTCCAGGGCGAGGTCCCCGGCACCAGCGCGCTGCGCCGGTTCCCCGCGAGCGCGTTCGACCACAACCTCAGGCTCTGCGGCGAGGTTGTGAACGCCGAGTGCCGGGAGGGCCCGACGTCGTCATCCGGTGCTCCAGCGTATGGAAGCAGCAGCAGTCCGGTCGTGAGGCCGGCTGGCGACGGCGGTCGGGCGGCACGGAAGCACGCGCGGTTCAGGTTGGCGGCGTGGAGCGTCGTGGTGATCTCCCTCATCGCGGCGCTGGTGCCGTTCGCGGCCGTGTTCATCTTCTTGCACCACAAGAAGAAGAGCCAGGAGGTCCGTCTCGGCGGCCGCGCCAGGGCCGCAGGTGACAAATTCGGATCACTTCCCGACTCCTCTTTCCTCTGCAACGGCCTTCTTTTTTTTTTCTGACGGGAGCTTGTTCTGTACAATTAATGCGAAAGTGACGGTGGTGGAGGACATCAAGGACATGGTGGAGGTGGAGCAAGGCGGCAGCCGGAGCACGGAATCCGGCAAGGGGGCCGAGCTGCAGTTCTTCCGTGCTGACGGGGCCAGCTTCGACCTCGACGAGCTCTTCCGGTCCACGGCGGAGATGCTCGGCAAGGGGCGGCTGGGGATCACGTACCGGGTGACCCTCCAGACCGGCCCCGTCGTCGTCGTGAAGCGGCTGCGTAACATGTCGCACGTGCCGCGCAGGGACTTCACGCACACCGTGCAGCTCCTGGGCAAGCTCCGGCACGAGAACGTCGTCGACCTCGTCGCGTGTTTCTACTCCAAGGACGAGAAGCTGGTCGTGTACGAGCACGTTCCCGGGTGCAGCCTCTTCCAGCTCCTGCATGGTACGTCGTCCGGACGCGTCCGTGTGGTGTCAGCTGAGATGATGATCGCCATGAAAGCTTTGCTTTGTTTGCGCGTGCGTGCGCAGGAAACAGAGGCGAGGGGAGGACGCCGCTGCCGTGGCCGGCGCGGCTGTCGATAGCGCAGGGCATGGCGCGTGGGCTGGCGTACCTGCACAAGTCGCTGCCGTACTTCCACCGGCCGCCGCACGGCAACCTCAAGTCGTCCAACGTGCTCGTCTTCTTCTCGGCTCCCCATGGCACACAGCAGAAGCAGGCGGTGCCGAAGCTGACGGACCACGGCTTCCACCCGCTGCTTCCGCACCACGCGCACCGGCTGGCGGCGGCCAAGTGCCCCGAGTTCGCGCGCCGCGGCGGCAGGCGGCTATCGTCCCGCGCCGACGTGTACTGCCTCGGGCTGGTGCTGCTGGAGCTGGTGACGGGGAAGGTGCCCGTGGAGGAAGACGGCGACCTGGCGGAGTGGGCGCGGCTGGCGCTCAGCCACGAGTGGTCCACGGACATCCTCGACGTGGAGATCGTGGGCGACCGGGGACGGCACGGGGACATGCTCCGACTCACCGAGGTCGCCCTCCTCTGCGCCGCCGTCGACCCCGACAGGCGGCCCAAGGTGCAGGACGTCGTCAGGATGATCGACGAGATCGCCACCGGCGACGGACCAGAAGAACTAGCCTGGCGTTGAACTAGCTCTACGACGATGCAGGGTGTGGGCTGGTCGACATCTTGATTTCGAACTTATATGATTTGTATTTCATAATCGTTTTGCTTCCATTTTTTTCCCTTTTCAATTGTAACATTGCAATCGAGCAGGAAGTACTGCGTCGATGCTCCCTGATCGATTTCTCTGGTGCAATTCAGAGAAAAAGGACGTGAACTCGTGAAGTTCATATCTGATAGCGCTGAAACTTATGCCCGGGTGAATCGGTGATTTGAGGCCCTTATTAGAGGTGCATCTTTAATTTGGTGGGATGCTCACTATTTTCGTGCTTAGCTGGGGAGGAATGAGCTCCGGTGCGGTGCGCATTTTCGCCTCCGATCAGATACCCTTCCTACAGCTGCTGCAGCAGCAGCGGCAAAAAAAGTAACCCAACTCACAGCAGCAGCCCAGAAAACACAGCAACCGATCAGGCTGTTTAATTCCAGCCATTTTTGTATGTATGTAGGTCTACTAGAACGAAGGAGAACGATCTTTGCTTGATGACGAAACCAGCATGAGGTACACTGGTGCATCAACCATCAGCATCAGATCAAGATATCATGCTTGCATCATAGTCGTGCACATTCAAGCTACAGGATTAGGCTGATGTGATTTAACTGTGCTCATCCAATGTCATGCTTGCAGAAGATTAGTTTCATGTAGAGGGTATTTTGCGCTGAAAGTTTTTACTCAACATCTTGTTTGTGATGTACATTTTGTTTTGCCCATTTATATGCTGAACCTGTATTATTGATTTCCAAACAATAATTGTTGATCGTAATCCTGAAGAGTAATATTTTTTGGCCTTTTCCTGGTTGCAAATCATAGATGATAAGCATCGTAAGCATATAAAAAATATAAAATGTGAACAAAATAAAAGTACCCAATCAAACTGTCCTACGAACAAGATTTCTAGGGAAATAAACTTTCCAAGTAAGATAGCTTTGCCACGGCCCACATGAAGTAAACTCTAAACCCTAAACCCTAAGCTCTAAACCCTAATCTCTGTTCGCTTGTTTTATAATCCGTATTTTCAGCTTGTTTTTTTTTCAGCCGGAATAGTGTTTTTCTCTCACAACAAATCAGCGAACAGTATTTTCAACCATGTCTTTTAAGCGAAACGAACGGTCTTTAAGTTTTCCTAGGGCTCACATCTTCTAGGGAAAGATTCTTTCTCCCTCCGTCCGCAAAGCATTTAAACATTGTCCAATTATAAAGTATTCTAGCTGAACTGCTAACTCCTGTCATATAGTGTGTACCACAAGTATTAAAATATGGAAAGCACATGGTCTCTTCACAGTTAAGGGAGGATTAATGCGTCAGTTGTTTTAGAATTCGTAGGATGCTTTCTATTTTAGGATGGAGGGAGTATTCTTTTCCATCAAAGTTGTAGAGACACACTAAATTAATCTACCCTCCTGACCAACTCAGTTTAGGTAAATTGACTCCGGAAATCCCTAGAGATGCGATCTGCAAACTCCACTAGAGCACGACACATGATCCTGGTTGCGTATTATACATCTATAGCCGCGAAAACTCAAGTTCAACTTATCAAACGATTTTACAGATCAACGAAAACATATATTACAAATCTTATCAAATTGATAAGTTAATTATACGATATTAGCTGAGACTCATACGTAGCGTATATGTGATGAGATGAACCGGGTGGTTATCTTACCATGTTCTTTTTTTCTAGATTGAAGAACCTACGTTGCGATCTAACTTCTAACTCTCTGACCCTCTCATCTCAGTGTATATATGAGTATCATATCTCTTGTTTGGTGTGTTTTAGTGCACAGTAGATGAGTTAACTAGCTAGCTAGTTTCTGATGAGGCTGTTTAATTTATCTGGAAGCTCCGTGCGAACGGTGCAATGCAAATTGCAAATGCAAAATATTCTATGTGGTAAATTGATAATTGTTAAATTCAAATTTAGACATTATGGTTTATATGTGATAGCGCTTAGCCTTGGTGAATAGCACTACTTGAGAGCTTAGACTTTATAAATCTTACTCTATGGTCTATGATGCTAATGCTGTCAACTTCATAATACCTTAATTTTAATCTGTCCTCCATTACTGTTCCTACAACACCTAAGGTGTTCGGGATAGTGAGCAATTAGTTTCCTAATTTGATTAGTCTTTTTTTTTGAGAAAAACTGGGATTGCATTTCATATGATTAAGACAAGGTTTACATGACAACTGATACAAGCACCCCTGAACAAAAAGAAAATTACATTGCAGTCCATACAAGGGTCTTGCAGAGTCCCGGTCATCTTCGTCGCCGGCAACTGGAGAAGCCCCTCGACGAGCATCCACTGCACACCGAGGTTGCAACTTGAAGCCAACGCCCTTCCCGACGAAGAAAATTTTTGGATTGGCACAACAAGAAGCATGTCAAAAGAACATTGAAAGGTCTAGATGGCTAGAGGGGGGGTGAATAGCCTTTTAAAACTTTCTACAAAGACAAGCTAAACAAGTTTATCAATATAACAAATGGCGAGGTGCGAGTTTTGCTTAGCCTACGGGGTGTTTGCAAGCCACCTATCCAATTCACAATTCTAGCAAAGTGGCACTCAACCGCACAAGTTAAACCGAGAAGGTAACTACAACTACAACTAGCAAGCTACACAAGAGAGCTACTCTAACAAAGCAAACTAGCTAACAAAGATAACTAAGAAAGTAATGCGGAGTTGAGTTAGGAGGGTTTCACCGAGGGGCGAAGAATTGAGCCAACCAATATGATTAACAATGAATACCAAGATAACCGAACACCGGGATCAATCAATCACAATTAAGAAAGTGATGACACGAAGATTTATCCCGAGGTTCACGTGCTTGCCGGCACGCTAGTCCCCGTTGTGTCCCTTTTCACCACGTGGTTCGGTGGCTAATCGGTCTCACACCGAGCCTCTCAAAAGGCACCACAAGAACCTACCAAATGGCAAAAGGTTGCAATGACACGAGCAATTCACTAATGTTGCCTTTGGCGCTTCGCCGAGGTAGGCACAAACCCCTTACAATCACCGGAGGTGGCCAAGAACAATCACCAACTCTTGCCAACGCCTCCAAGCTGCTCCAAGCCGTCTAGGTGGCGGCAACCACCAAGAGAAACAAGAATCCCGCAGCAAATCAACCACCAAGTGCCAACTAGATGCAATCTCACAATGCAAATGCACTTGGATCACTCAATCTCACTTCGAATAAGCAAACAAGCAAGAGAGATGAGTGGGAGGGGAGTTACTTAGCTCAAAGTGCTCACAAGTATGTCAAATGTCCGAGAGAAAGAGCCTTGAGCCGGCCAACGAGTATATATAGACGTACCCCTTCGAATATAGCCGTTAGAAACTGAAATCAGCAGCAGTCGCGCAGACCGGACGCGCTGGTCGCGTGGACCGGACGCGCCGGTGCCTCAACGGCTAAAATTCGAAACACTGACCGGACGCGCCGGTCGTAACGACCGGACGCGCTGGTCACCACCGGACGCGCCGGTCCCGTGACCCACCGGACGCGCCGGTCAACACCGAGTCGCGCAAAACGAACCAACCACCGGACGCGCTGGTGAACAGACCGGACGCCATAGTGACCGCGTCCGGTGGGAGTCCAGTAAGCTCCCTGGACCACCGGACGCGTCCGGTGGCCTGTGACCGGACGCGCCTCGCGTCCGGTGCAGCAACTGAAAAATGCGCAGTCACTGGACACTGACCGGACGCGTCGGTCGCACAGTGACCGCGTCCGGTGCAGCGTCCGGTGCTGCGTCCGGTGCTGCGTCCGGTCACCACTGAGACCACGTTCGCTTCCGTTTGATTTCCGTTTGATTTCCGACTTCTGTCGTAGTGGAAAATAGACATTTCATTTTCCCGAAATCGCCTGAATCCCGCGCTCGCACGCTCGGCGGGAGGGAGAGAAGACCCCAAACCCTCTCTACCGCTTAAACTCCAACGCCATCGCAAACGTGCTAACACCACCAAGTGATCATGTCATGTGCATGTGTGTTAGCATTTTCACAATCATTTTTCGAGGCGTTATTAGTTCTATCCAAATGCATATGACATGAAATGCACACCTAGAGGCACTTAGGAGTTCAATAGCCGCGTCATTCCCCTCTTTATAGTACGGCTATCTATCCTATAATGTAACCACACCCACTAGGTGTCTTGGTTACTAAAACACAACCCTTAAGCATATACCTTTGCCTTGATCACATAGGGTTGCGTCCAAATCCAAGTGTGGCCATCATGATCACCATGTCCATCTTGCCACCAACCTTGGAATGTACTAATCCTCATATGCTACATACAACTTAGGCATAGGATTAGTACTTAGGTATTGTCACTAATTACCAACACCAAACATAGGACTTTCAATCTCCCCCTTGTTGGTAATTGGTGACAAACCTTTCACAAAGATATTATGATAAAATTTTGATTGAACCCATGTCACATTGTCCAAGTATATTACCATGTGTAAGAATTATGGACAAGTGATCATGAATTCAAATTGATAGCAATGGCTCCCCCTACATGTATGCTATATGTTTGGATTTTGGAAGCATACATGTTAGATAGGAAAGATTAGGAGCATTGACTATCAATAGGTGCTAAGTGTTTTAGATTATAGACCTTTGAAGCGTGATACCATCGGAGTAGCGATAAACACCATTTTAGCACCTTGTGTAGTTAGATGTCACTTGGAAAAGCATAAACAAAACTAGAAACCTCGTGAGATCAACATTATAAGCAAGGCTCTAGTACCACTTTGAAAAACATGAAGCAAGAAAGATCTAACTATTTCCTATTCATGCTAGTACTTCAATACACCATTCAAATTATACTAGCAAGTCACCACACAAGCAAAGTAACGGAAAAAAAAAATGCATAACTATGCATCATACATATGAAGTGCACATAGAAATGCAACATTCATGTTTAAGAGCTTGCTCCCCCTACTTGTGTGCTCAAAATTTTAGTTGATCCCCTTCTTTTATCAATTCTCACCTTTTGTGCTTCTCCCCCTTTGAGTTCTATCTTTGTGATCAATATTTTCTCCCCCTTTGGCACCAATGACCACAAGGGACCAATCTTAGATAGATTATCATGTTGAATTATGGGGTGAGGATCAAGTTTGTGATTCAACCTAGATTGCTTGCATAAATAAAACGCTTCGGTTTGATCAAGGGCAAGCTTCTTCACACCTCACTAGAAGGGTTATCATGCACCATGTTGAAGCAAAAATTTAGACAAGTGATCTAGATTAAACACTTAGGATCACAAGCTACTTAAACAAGTTATATGCTACCACTAGATCATACAAGTCATGGAAACAATAGTGGCACCATATAAACTTCAAATTCATTTGATTTTCATGAATGAGCCTAGAACATGTAAAGTATGACTAGATGCTCTAAACAAGTCCTTAGCATAGAATGTATGACATGTCAACCAATTTTACCTTGGGGCTTGAAGAAGAGGCATGTCATATCATGGAGATGCATCAACTCATGTTGGAGAAGTCAAGTATGTTCAACTCATTCTTTAGCTTGTGAAATCTCTTCTCATCAAGTGGCTTGGTGAATAGATCGGCTAGTTGATCTTCGGTGCCCACACTCTCAATAGCAATGTCACCCTTTTGTTGATGATCTCTAATGAAATGATGACGAACATCAATATGCTTTGTTCTTTGATGTTGAACCGGATTGTTGGTTAGCTTCACGGCACTTTTATTGTCACATAGCAAAGGCACATTCTTGAAATTGATTCCAAAATCCTTCAATGTTGCCTTCATCCACAAGATTTGTGCACAACAACTACCCGCGGCGATGTATTCGGCTTCGGCGGTAGATAGTGCAATACTATTTTGCTTCTTGGATGACCATGAGACAAGTGATCTTCCCAACAATTGACAAGTCCCGGAAGTGCTCTTTCTCTCCACCTTGTCACCGGCATAGTCAGAATCCGAATATCCAACTAGCTCAAAGCTTGCACCCTTGGGATACCATAATCCAACATCTTGTGTATGCTTTAAGTACCTCAATATTCTCTTTGTTGCCTTCAAATGACTTTCTCTTGGTGAGGCTTGAAATCTTGCACACATGCATACACTAAACATTACATCGGGTCTTGATGCCGTCACATAGAGTAGGCTACCAATCATTGATCTATATAGCTTTTGATCCACCATGTTGCCACTCTTGTCACTATCCAAACTTCCACTAGTGCCCATTGGGGTTGTAATGCCCTTTGCATCTTCCATGCCAAACTTCTTGAGCATATCTTTGATGTACTTGGTTTGGCTCACAAATGTTCCTTCCTTCATTTGTTTGATTTGAAGTCCAAGAAAGAAACTAAGTTCACCGATCATTGACATTTCAAATTCCTTTGCCATCATTTTCCCAAACTCATCACAATAATCTTGATTGGTTGAACCAAATATGATATCATCAACATATATTTGCAACACAAACAAGTCTTTCCCAATCTTCTTGGTGAAGAGAGTAGTATCCACTTTGCCCATGACAAATCCTTTGGATAGCAAGAAGTCCCTCAATCTTTCATACCATGCTCTTGGTGCTTGCTTCAATCCATACAAAGCTTTTCTCAACTTGTAGACATGATTGGGTTTCTTGTCATCTTCAAAACCGGGAGGTTGCTCCACATACACCTCTTCTTGAATGTACCCATTGAGAAATGCACTCTTCACATCCATTTGATATAGCTTGATATTGTGAGCACAAGCATAGGCAAGTAAGATCCTAATTGCTTCCAATCTTGCAACCGGGGCATAAGTTTCACCAAAGTCAAGACCCTCTATTTGTGTGTAACCTTGAGCCACTAGTCTTGCTTTGTTCCTTACTACTATCACATCTTGATCTTGCTTGTTGCGAAAGACCCATCTTGTTCCAATGACATTATGATTCTTAGGCCTCTCAACTAGTTCCCATACTTCATTTCTCTTAAAGTTATTGAGCTCTTCATGCATTGCATTTACCCAATCCGGATCTCTCAATGCTTTATCAATGTCCTTGGGTTCTTCCATTGACACAAAAGAAGAGTGAGCACAAAATGATGCCAATCTTGATCTAGTTTGAACTCCTCTTTGTATGTCACCAATGATGGAATCCAATGGATGGTCTCTTGCAATGTTAGTTGGTTGAAGCACTTGCACTTGATTGCTTGGATGTTGATGTTGATCATGAGTTGGAGATGATGAACTAGCCACTTGTTGATCTTGTTGCACTTGAGATGATGTACTAGCTTGATTTTGCATTAGAGACCCACTAGCTTGTGTAATTGGACTTTGGAGCACTTGATCTTTGTTGTCATCCACATCAATCACTTGCTTTGGCCTAATATCACCAATATCCATTTCTTTCATAGCATTGGTCAATTGAGTTCCTCTCACATCATCCAAGTTATTTTCCTCATCTTGAGAGCCATTTGTTTCATCAAACTCAACATCATGAACTTCCTCAAGTAAACCACTAGCCAAATTCCAAATTCTATAAGCTTTGCTAGTAGTGGAGTAACCAAGTAGAAATCCTTCATCACATTTCTTTTCAAACTTGCTCAATCTAGTGCCCTTCTTCAAGATGTAGCATTTGCAACCAAATACCCGAAAGTATGCAATGTTGGGCTTTCTTCCATTTAAGATCTCATATGGTGTCTTCTCTAGAAACTTGTGGCAATAGAGGCGGTTGCTATAGAAGCAAGCCGTGTTGATTGCTTCGGCCCAAAATAAATGACTCACATTATACTCATTCAACATTGATCTTGCCATATCAATCAAGGTTCTATTCTTCCTCTCAACTAAGCCATTTGATTGAGGTGTATACTTGGCCGAAAATTGATGTTTGATTCCAAGCTCATCACATAGCTCATCAATTCTTGTATTTCTAAACTCACTTCCATTATCACTTCTTACTTTCTTGATTGTGGTCTCAAACTCATTTTGTACCCTCTTGATGAACTTCTTGAATATGTCAAATACATCACTCTTGTCCCCAAGAAAGAATACCCATGTGTATCTAGTGAAATCATCCACAATCACAAAGCCATACTTGTTGCCACCAATGCTTGTGTATGTAGTTGGCCCAAATAGATCCATGTGCAACAACTCAAATGCCTTGGAAGTACTCATGATGCTTTTCAATGGATGAGTGTTGCCTACTTGCTTTCCAGCTTGACATGCACTACATAGCTTATCCTTCTCAAATGTGACATCCTTCAAGCCTCTAACTAAGTCATGCTTCACTAACTTGTTCAATTGCTTCATGCCAACATGACCAAGTCTTCTATGCCATAACCAACCCATACTTGATTTGGTGAGCAAGCATGTTGAGAGTTGAGTGTCACTAGCATTGAAATCAACCAAGTATAGATTCTCATATCTAAAACCTTTGAAGATCAAGTTGGAGCCATCAACACTAATTATCTCCACATCATCAACACCAAATATGCACTTGAAACCTAGATCACACAATTGAGCAACCGAGAGAAGATTGAAGTTTAACTTTTCAACTAAGAGCACATTGGAAATGCTATGATCATTTGAGATTGCAATCTTTCCAAGAGCCTTCACATCACCCTTGCTATTGTCACCAAATGTGATACTATCAATGCCACTATCATTTGATTTGAGAGAGTTAAACATTCTTGAATCACCGGTCATATGTTGAGAGCACCCACTATCAAGCACCCAATGCCTTCCTCCGGCCTTGTAATTTACCTACAAAATAAATTAATGTTTTCTTAGGTACCCATACTTGTTTGGGTCCTTGGAGGTTAGTAACTAAGTTCTTTGGTACCCAAATGGCCTTCTTCTTTGGACCCACAATTGGTGTACCAACAAACCTAGCATGCACACCCTTCACACCCTTGGTAAGAACATAACAAGAATCAAAAGGAATGTAATCCATTTTAGCATGGAACTTGTTGTTCTTGTTCATTTTATTACAATTAATCTCTAGATGCCCAACTTGCTTGCATCTATTGCAATAACGACCATTGCTCTTCACAAAGCGAGACTTTGGAGTAGCAAAGGCCGCCTTGCCTTTCTTGGGAGTATAGCCCAAACCCTCTTTGTTAAGAGAGAACCTTTGGCTACCCAAGCATTTTAGCAAGCGGGCATCCCCACCATAGGCATTGCCTAATGCGCGGGTGAGATCATCCACCTCTCTCTTGAGAGTCTCATTCTCAACCACAAGTGATGAATCACTAGTATTAGAGATAGAGTTGGTTGTGGTGGATGATGATGAGCTACATGAAGCATTAGTAGGATCAATAAATAAAGAATCATCAATAATATCACATGTTAGTCCAATATCACAAGTGACAATCACTTGCTCCTCCTTAGCTTCCTTCATGAGCTTCTCCAACTTGAGGTCCTTCTCCTTGATGAGCTCAAGTAGAGAGGAGTGGGCTTCCTTAAGCCTAGTGTGAGCAACTTCAAGGTCCTCGTGGTCTTCCTTTAGACACTCACGAGAGGCCTCTAGCTCATCAAAGGATTTCCTAAGAGCTTTGAGCTCTTGTTCAATTCCTTTGCACTCCTTACTCTTTTTGAGAGCAACAAGCTCCTCCATCAAGGCATCATTTTCATTGCTCTTGGCAATGAGCTCTTGCTCCAAGATTTTGCACTTCTTGGTTGTCCTCTTGTAGCCCTTGCTCATTTGATCTATTATGCCCAATAGATCATCCTTAGAGTAGTCCTCATCCTCCTCATCATCACTCCTACAATCATCACTAGCACAAGAATCATCATTACTATCATCATATTTTACCTTGGTAGGCTTGGCCATAAGGCATGTCGATGTAGTGTCGAAGATGGATGACTTGTTGGAGAGGGCGATGCTTGCAAGGACTCGCCGAGTGGTCCTCTCATCATCACTAGAGCTTTCATCTATCATCACTATCGGAGTTGTCACTATCCCAAGTGACCACATAACCACCACCCTTCTTCTTCTTGTTGATAGTGAAGCTCTTCTTTTCTTTCTTCTCCTTCTTATCCTTCTTGTTCTTCTTCAACTTCAACTCCCCATCATGATATCTTTTGTCTTCATAGGGGCATTTTGCCACTATATGATCGGGGGCTATTGCAATTGTAGCAAAGCATCTCCTTTGCCTTCATTGAAGTCCCTTCTCTTTCTTGCACCATATCCTTTCTTCTTCATGAACCTCCCCATCTTGTGCACTAGGAGGGCCATGGTCTCATCATCGAATGGATCATCATCATCGCTCTCCACCTTGCTCTTGCCCTTAGAAGATGAAGCCTTGAATGCAATGGGCTTCTCTTGCTTGACCTTGGTCTCCTTCTTCTCATCTTTATCTTCATCATCATTGTATTGGGCATCGGTCATTATATCTCCAAGCACATTGGTTGGTTTGACCTTGTCCAATCCCTCTCTAAAGATCATTCTTCTCAAGGTGGCAAACTTCTTGGGTAAGCACATCAAGAACTTGTGTGAGAAGTCCTTGTCCTCAACCTTCTCTCCAAGCCCCTTGAGATCATTGACAATGACTTGGAGCCTATAAAACATCTCCGGGATGGATTCATCATCCTTCATCTTGAAAGTGGAGAACTTGTCCTTTAGCATATATAGCTTGGCACTTTTTACCGTTGAAGTGCCTTCATATGTCTCTTCAAGCCTTATCCAAAGCTCATTTGCCTTTTCAAGATCTTTGATTTGTTCAAATACTTTGTCATCAATGGCACGGTAGATTGTGTCAAGTGCCGCCGTGTTGCATTGTTTGTTGATGCGGTCATTTGGAGTGAGATTTTCTTCATCAAGAATAATGTATCCTTCATTGGTCACATCCCAAACCTTCTCATGTATATTGCCTAGATATTGCTTCATCTTCCTTTTTCAATGATCAAAGGAAGAGACACCATCAAAGAATGGAGGCTTGCCATTAACATGATTGAACATAACTTGAGCCATCTTGCACCGAGGTTGTTAAGCCTTGTAAACGGTGACCACGGCTCCGATACCACTTGAAAGGTCTAGATGGCTAGAGGGGGGGGGGTGAATAGCCTTTTAAAACTTTCTACAAAGACAAGCTAAACAAGTTTATCAATATAACAAATGGCGAGGTGCGAGTTTTGCTTAGCCTACGGGGTGTTTGCAAGCCACCTATCCAATTCACAATTCTAGCAAAGTGGCACTCAACCGCACAAGTTAAACCGAGAAGGTAACTACAACTACAACTAGCAAGCTACACAAGAGAGCTACTCTAACAAAGCAAACTAGCTAACAAAGATAACTAAGAAAGTAATGCGGAGTTGAGTTAGGAGGGTTTCACCGAGGGGCGAAGAATTGAGCCAACCAATATGATTAACAATGAATACCAAGATAACCGAACACCGGGATCAATCAATCACAATTAAGAAAGTGATGACACGAAGATTTATCCCGAGGTTCACGTGCTTGCCGGCACGCTAGTCCCCGTTGTGTCCCTTTTCACCACGTGGTTCGGTGGCTAATCGGTCTCACACCGAGCCTCTCAAAAGGCACCACAAGAACCTACCAAATGGCAAAAGGTTGCAATGACACGAGCAATTCACTAATGTTGGCCATTTGGCGCTTCGCCGAGGTAGGCACAAACCCCTTACAATCACCGGAGGTGGCCAAGAACAATCAACAACTCTTGCCAACGCCTCCAAGCTGCTCCAAGCCGTCTAGGTGGGCGGGCAACCACCAAGAGAAACAAGATCCCGCAGCAAATCAACCACCAAGTGCCAACTAGATGCAATCTCACAATGCAAATGCACTTGGATCACTCAATCTCACTTCGAATAAGCAAACAAGCAAGAGAGATGAGTGGGAGGGGAGTTACTTAGCTCAAAGTGCTCACAAGTATGTCAAATGTCCGAGAGAAAGAGCCTTGAGCGGCCAACGAGTATATATAGACGTACCCCTTCGAATATAGCCGTTAGAAACTGAAATCAGCAGCAGTCGCGCAGACCGGACGCGCTGGTCGCGTGGACCGGACGCGCCGGTGCCTCAACGGCTAAAATTCGAAACACTGACCGGACGCGCCGGTCGTAACGACCGGACGCGCTGGTCACCACCGGACGCGCCGGTCCCGTGACCCACCGGACGCGCCGGTCAACACCGAGTCGCGCAAAACGAACCAACCACCGGACGCGCTGGTGAACAGACCGGACGCCATAGTGACCGCGTCCGGTGGGGAGTCCAGTAAGCTCCCTGGACCACCGGACGCGTCCGGTGGCCTGTGACCGGACGCGCCTCGCGTCCGGTGCAGCAACTGAAAAATGCGCAGTCACTGGACACTGACCGGACGCGTCGGTCGCACAGTGACCGCGTCCGGTGCAGCGTCCGGTGCTGCGTCCGGTGCTGCGTCCGGTCACCACTGAGACCACGTTCGCTTCCGTTTGATTTCCGTTTGATTTCCGACTTCTGTCGTAGTGGAAAATAGACATTTCATTTTCCCGAAATCGCCTGAATCCCGCGCTCGCACGCTCGGCGGGAGGGAGAGAAGACCCCCAAACCCTCTCTACCGCTTAAACTCCAACGCCATCGCAAACGTGCTAACACCACCAAGTGATCATGTCATGTGCATGTGTGTTAGCATTTTCACAATCATTTTTCGAGGCGTTATTAGTTCTATCCAAATGCATATGACATGAAATGCACACCTAGAGGCACTTAGGAGTTCAATAGCCGCGTCATTCCCCTCTTTATAGTACGGCTATCTATCCTATAATGTAACCACACCCACTAGGTGTCTTGGTTACTAAAACACAACCCTTAAGCATATACCTTTGCCTTGATCACATAGGGTTGCGTCCAAATCCAAGTGTGGCCATCATGATCACCATGTCCATCTTGCCACCAACCTTGGAATGTACTAATCCTCATATGCTACATACAACTTAGGCATAGGATTAGTACTTAGGTATTGTCACTAATTACCAACACCAAACATAGGACTTTCAAACATGCCGTAGAACCGTTGAACGCCCAAGCCACTGACGATGACCACTGGCCATCCCGCCGCTGAGGAAAATGCGAGTTGTCGTCAGTATCAGGCAACTCCAGATCGACGGACGACGAATCAACCGAATGGGGAACAAACTCGCCCACCCAGTTGCATGTAAACCACCACCCGGATTCTCAGAATAGTGGTAGGTAAAACTTCCCGGAACCTCTCCGAACTGGGTAACAGCGAAGAAGAAGCCAAGGGAGTAGCAAAAGACCTCACCGACGAGATCGAAAGCTTCAAAAGAAACTCTAGATCTGGCGAGGTAGCAACCGCCTAGCCCATCGCCGCTGCCAGAAAGCAGATCGACGAGGTGGAGGAGGAGTAGGCGAAGATTATTCCTTACCGACGACGTCGCCTCCACCAATCGCACGCCGCATGGACCAGATCCAGTGCGGTCGCCACCAGCCAAGACGGAGAAACCGACGTAGATGTTGGAGCCTACCTCCGAACGTCCATGTCGTCGCTCGCTGGAACCGCCGCCCAGGAAGATGAACCCAGGCCACATCACCGGCTTGGGGAACCCTAACCCTAACTTAAACCTACTAAGTACGGGTATGTACATCTCCCCCGTCGATTCAACCAGCCACCCTCCTCCTCCGACGCCGGCGAGGGCGAAGGAGACGAGGGCGACGGCGAATCGACGGGGGAAAAGCGAGATCGCCCCGGTCGCCGCTCTCAAACAGTAACCGTGGAAGGGACGAGAAGGGAGATGGGCTGCTTGCTGTCTCGTTTCCTAATTTGATTATTCCGTCACCAATAGTTTGCTGATCCATAACAAATCTGTAGCATGCAGGCCAGACAAGTTCAAAGACCAACCCATACTGGACCCCCGATTGAAAACCGGCCCTGTAGCCCGTGGGCCGTTGCCAAATCCCGATCAGGGTCTGTACTAGCAAGGATTGCATTTGCCCATTTTCGTCTGGGTCATGGTCGAAGTCTCTCGTTCGTTCCCCACGCTACAGTAAGCAGAGGGCGATTCTCCTTTCGCCGTTGAGCTGGCCGGCCCCTGCTCCTCCGGCGTCAGTCCGACGTCGCAGGAGAGGTGTGCCTGGCCCTCGACGGCGGCTACTGTGTAGACCAGTAAGTATTGGCCCTGTTCGGCTGGCGGTAAAAGCGGATGCTTATGCTGATTTATTATGAGAAAAACACTGTTGAATGGTTGGCTGATTCTGGTTTATAAGTTCAAGCGAACAGAGCCATTATAGTAGAATTTCAGTTTGCAGTGGTGTCCGATGGGAATGGCAGCTACTCAGCTGTCCATCGTTCTCGCCTCCCTCAACCTCAAGGCGTTCTCGGACTCTCCTGCGAGGTACGTCTTCCACTTATCCGAGGAATCGGGTTGGTGTTGTTGTTACCGCTGCAGCGGTTCTATCTCCTTTTGGATTGTTTTCTCGTCGGATGGGTCGGAGATGCCTGCGTTGCTTGAGGCGTCAGACTCCATCAGCATCGCCAATGCAGGGTCGGTTCGTTCAACGTTTGAAGTGCATATCAAGTTTGATATGCGGTTTGTTGTGCCGTTCAAAAACTACAAAGTGTCTTCGTCGAGAAGGGTGCCGGTTTCAAGCTGCAAGCTGGGCGAGTTCCTATGCTTCTTCGTGCAGCGGTGGTTCGTCGTGTGGCTCATCCGGTTGCCGATGAAGAAGACAGCTGGGAGATTCTTGCAAGGACTTCTAAAGGGTGTCGTTGCAAGAAAAACGATGTAATAGTCTATCATATTATGTGAAATAAAACCCGGTTCCTCTAAAAAAAGCAAGGATTGTATTTCTGTTTTTGTTTGTTTTGGCCGTAGATGTTTGACTAGGCAGGAGAGCGATTTCGCATGCGTATGTATCCGTAGGGAAAACGTACACGTACTCGCCGAAATGTGCCCGTGACCTGTCAGTCTGGAACGCGGACCCCGCGGATAGAGATGAGCACGAGAGCTCACAGGGCACGCACCAGCGCGTACGCATGGACGGGCGGCCCCTGAGACGTGCCGCCCAGCTGGCCCTGTGCGCCCACACGTGGCGTGGCGCCGCGCGCGGCTCGGCCACGTTATAAGCCACGCGCGCTGGCCGTCGCCGCACCTCCTGACTGCACACTCGTCTCTTAACAACGCTACCGCCGCAGCGGCACTTTGTTTTGAAACGAAGCAGAGAGGTACGCACCCCTAGCGGCTACTGCAAGCAAGGACAGGCAGCAGGTTTTGCTTGGGTTTTGAGCTTTCGGCGACGACATGAGCACGGGCGTGCGGCCGTGGCGGCGGTTCACGGTGGGGCGGAGCGAGGACGCCACGCACCCGGACACCATCCGCGCCGCCATCTCCGAGTTCATCGCCACCGCCGTCTTCGTCTTCGCCGCCGAGGGATCCGTCCTCTCGCTCGGTACGTAACGTAATATGCATGCCATCTTCAATTCCGATCGGAAGTCTTTGACGATCGAGACGACCGATGCATGCGGGGGTTTGCCATTTGCGTGCAGGGAAGATGTACCACGACACGAGCACGGCGGGCGGGCTGGTGGCCGTGGCGCTGGCGCACGCGCTGGCTCTGACCGTGGCGGTCGCCGTGGCCGTCAACATCTCAGGCGGGCACGTGAACCCCGCCATCACCTTCGGCGCGCTGATCGGCGGCCGGATCTCCCTCGTCCGCGCGGCGCCGCGGCCTTCTACTGGGTGGCGCAGCTTCTCGGCGCCGTCGCCGCCACGCTGCTCCTGCGCCTCGCCACGGGCGGCGCTCGCCCGCCGGGGTTCGCGCTGGCGTCCGGGGTCGGCGACTGGCACGCCGTGCTGCTGGAGGCCGCCATGACGTTCGGGCTCATGTACGCCTACTACGCCACGGTGATCGACCCGAAGCGGGGCCACGTCGGCACCATCGCGCCGCTCGCCGTAGGGTTCCTGCTCGGCGCCAACGTGCTGGCGGGCGGGCCCTTCGACGGCGCCGGGATGAACCCGGCGCGGGTCTTCGGCCCGGCGCTCGTCGGCTGGCGGTGGAGGCACCACTGGGTGTACTGGCTCGGCCCCTTCCTCGGCGCCGGGCTCGCGGGGCTGGTGTACGAGTACCTGGTCATCCCGTCCGCCGACGCCGCCGCGCCGCACAGCACGCATCACCAGCCGCTCGCGCCGGAGGACTACTAGCTAGCTAGTCGGTCGGCCGGCCGGCGCCGGCGCCGGCGTGGTGGCGTCTCCTTAGTTGGACCCAGTCCTGTTGTCGTCATGTTTTGTTATGCACGTACGTGTCGGAAATTATATTTGTGGTGTTGTGTGAAGTGGTTAATAAGGGGCCGGGCATAGGTGCTTGTTGGTCGCCCCAGCGTTGGAGACGGTGAATCAGGTGATGTACACATCTCAACTGGTTACTAGTGTGTATGTAATAAATTCGAGGTAAAAAAGGCAGGACTTGTATCGTATCTGGCTGGTTCTGATTGTCTACTTTTCGTACTCATTGGCAAATGGATCGGAGATGGCTCAGCTATGGGACGTTCGCACTGCACTACCTATAGTATAGTATGGTGGTCTGGACCCTGGACTGGACGACTGGTGACGACATTGAAATGATCTCATCGGCGCGTTGCACATGGCAAATGAGGCGACATCCCCGCCTATACAATGCTGTACATACATTCGCTGATTCACACCTATACGGAGTAGAGTAGACGAGCATTTGGACGGCCCGGCACGGCCCGACCGGGCCAGACAGGGCACGGCGTGCCGCCGGACTGTGCTGACGTGGGCTTGGTGTCTGGCCGACGGCCCCAAGCACAGTGTGTCAGGCCATTTTTCGTGCTGGGCTGGCCCGAAAAGCACATCAAAGCACATCATCATCAGGAGGCCGGCCTAGCCCGAGGCCCACAAATGGTGTTGCGCAGATGTGTGACTGAGAGGGAAGGAGGGTGCAGCGTCGGTATGTTAAAATGTTTCATGTGGATATTGCAAAAGTTGATCAAGATGTTGTATGTATTGCAATGGCTATACACGTATGTTATAAGCATCTGTTACTCTCTGTTCCAAATGTTTCATCTGTTTTTTTTCAGACGTATGTTACAAGTATGTGTATTTGGACGTACATATTTTTCACATATATGTTGCAAGTATTTTATCTAGATGTTGCATATGTTTTGAAATAATTTTTTCAAGTGTTTTTCTAGGTGTTTTTGCAAGTGTTTCAGACGCATGCTTCAAGTGTTTCATCTGTCTTCGGACGTATGCTCTGTTTCATATGGATGTTTCAAAAGTAAATCGGGTGTTGCACATGTTGTAATAGCGCTAGTGGCTGGCAGACAGCGGCCTGCTGCAGGTCTTCGGCTGCTACTTCGCGCCTTCCTCGCGTTCACCTCGTCCTCGTCCTCTCCTCTCCTCTCTCTCTCCCTCCCTTCCCTCCATCTTGTCGCGGTAGTTCGAGCTGGGCCAGGAAACCCTACCCGACGAGCGCGCGGACGCCCGCGGAGGTGGTGGCCCCGCCCGGTAGGCCGACGGCAGCGCGATGCCCGCATGGTGGCCCCGCAGCAAGCCAAGGTCTACGCCGTCTGCTCACTATGCATGGGAAACAGAGCAGCTAGGGGCGTCCCTCCAGATGTCCAGGCACTAACGTGTATCCGAAATATGCTATAAGAATTTACTTCAATACATATATTTGTTTTTTAGCAAACAATACATATATTTGTTATTCTTCTATTAAGAAACTGTGGGCCTTGGGCCTAAGCGAAGCATGCATGAACGAACGCCCAGCAGCAAATACACAGGCCCACAGTGGAAGTAGCAGTGGGTGTGTTATCCCGGCCAGCATCAGACGACTACCGCACTACGGCACAAGTGCAAGCTCCTCTCACCCTAAGATCAATGAAATCGATCACGTGGTTCATTTTATTCTATTATTCATTTACACATTCACTGAACTATGACATTCATCTGCTTCTGTCCCCTAATTTCAATCCATAGCCGAACATAACCCGACGACTATCGGAGGAACGGGAAAGACGGAATGATGCACGCCCCGCGACGCGAACTTTCCCTTCCCAAGCCTGAATGGAGGCAGGCGCCAGCCACGTGTATTCCTCTTCCTCTACAGATTTTAGAAAAATGATTTCCGAATGCCCCATCAAGAATAACCTAAAATAGTAATGAGGGTGAAGCAGAATTATCTGTGATTTGCAGTTAAAAACTCCACTAGAGAGAAGTCAAATGGACAGATGGTGCTTGTTAGATGAACAGAATCAGCTATATTTCACTATCTCTGAAGCAAGGCTTTGAAGAATCTTATACACATTATTCAGATTTCTGCAACATACAACGAACAGAGGCTGGCGCTTGCTTGCCCAAAAGTTATGGTAAGAGTGGAAACAAGAAAAAGATCATGTACAGGTAAAACGTCAATATCTCCTTTTCCCAGGTAAATGCAGATTTCAACACCATCCTGAACAGACGAACTGCATTAACTTCGGCAAAAAGCCAAGGGAACTCAGAAAGGGTCAGTGGAACTTGTGGTACTTGGCGAAATGGCTGGCAACCCATGGCGCGAGCTGAGTGTTCTCGGGTTCCCTTTTGTTCTTATTGTAGTAGTCTGACCACAATGCCGGATATATTTCTGGGTTGAAACCATCACGGTATACACAAAATGGCAGCCAGCCTTCACTGTTCATCCGACGTTTCCTTTCTCGAGGGTATGCCAGAGGGGCTTGCACATACCTGCATTGGAAGAATTTTATATCGTGAGTTAGAATAATCATCATGCATCTTGATCTCAGAAATGGCCAGACCACCAGATCACTACCTGATCTCATCAACCACAGAATCCCAACAGAAATGAGTGTGCCCAAAAACATGGCAAGCTGCTCCGTCTTTTCTGCTGCTGTGTATATCTCTGAGCCTCCTCTCCAAAAAATCAGAGCCAATGACCTTAGGAAGGTATGGGTAATAAAGCATACGTTTCTCCGGACACAACTCTTGCCTGCAGTGTCGTATAGAAGACATTAGTTTTGGGCTTGGAGTTTCATGAATGCATACTAAGACATCCTAAATGTTCAATGGGTAATTTCAAAACAACACTGAAAACATAAATACAGCAGAGGCAAGACAATCCAGTTAGGTAAGGAAGGATAGCCTCCATCACAGATTCACAATTGCTGGTATATCTGCAATTTCATATAATTAGACAGCCAGTATGAAAACAGAGTTTTCCACTTTTCCTCCATGTGATTTGCAATTGAAATGCTACACAACCAGTCAACCACACAAAATGTCTTCCTTTGGGGTGAAAAAAGGGTCAAATATGAAGTCGCTAGTGCAGATACTGAGATATAAATATTGCTTCCAAGTTGGCACCTTGATTGATAAGATGGTTTCTCTTTGAGGTGTTTTCATCATAAAAATGCAACAAGAAATGAAACACACTTACCAATAATAATTAATATAAATGCTTTAGGATGCTGACAAAGCAAGAAAGAGATGCAACAGACAAACTGAGATGCTAGGAGGAACGGAAGCAGTAAAAAAGGTATTTATTGGGTGGCTATCATTAATTGCATTTCAACAAGTAATTCAGTCAAGCATACCCAAAACCCAAGGTCAAACAAATATCAAACAGAAGCTCAGAAAAATGGAAGGTCTAGGTAGGAGGAGCACAATGCACCTTGGTACGAAGTGTGAAAATGTTAATATTTGTTTGCTGCTACTTTTCACCTCTTCAATAGCATCATGATTCTTGTCATTCAGCTTGTCAAAGTAAAGAGCAAGAGCCTCGTCATCATTTGTCAGGTCTGAAGGCCATTGGCAAGCATGGAAGTCTTTACAAGCCTGATTATACAAAACCGTAAACCTATCAGTTCAAGATATCAAGAGGAATCGTGCAATTTTCTACATAAGAAAAAAGAAAGAGCGCACAATTTTTTGCTTGTCCACACCAGTAAATATTTGTGCCTATGGCTTGTATGCAAGCTACATTTCTCATTGAACATTATAGTTTGGATTGGATAGCTAGTTTGTTAGTTTGGTGCTCATGGTTTAAATAGCTGATATTGAGATATCTAATTTTGCAAAATAAATCAAGCAAACCCCTTGAGGATATGGAATATATAATTCAAGAAACCTTAAACTGAACTAAGTAACAGTACTTGGTAACTAATGGTGTTCTGCAAATGAGTAGGTATTGAGGGAAAGACCAACCTACCATCTCTAGCGACGGGACACGCACACTGTTAACATCCTTCTCCTTGTCAAAGCTCTGGAGGACAATTAAGCAAGATGAGAAAGCGGGATAATTCTAGGAAAGTAGTGCATAATAATTCAAACAAAATATTGAATGATAATGAAGCAAGAAAATTAAACCACCTTGTGATACCATGAGAACAATGGTATGATTCCCAAGTCACCTATTGTTCTTGGGCCAGTATCCACACCCAGCTCACTACACGCATCAAGCAATGCAGTCAGTTTCTCCAGCGAATCCATCTGGAAGGAATAATTTGAGTAACTGAGAGAGCCTCACCAATGATATATATTAGCAAATAAGGTTAATGCTGTAATGATTTCGTCAAAAAGGAAAAGCTGAATGATGTATTCCAAGAAGAATGTGATGTACTGTCACTTATGCTAAGCTTTATCTAACAATACAACCCCACATTCCATTTTTTTTTTCAGTTCAGACAACGCTTTGCAGCATGTGTGGATTCTACGCAGCTAATAATTTGCATAAGTTACTAAGTAGGGAGGGACTCAGCCAGCAACAACTAATCTGAGTGCCATTGTAACCCTTCTGTCAAGAAACAAGTAGAATTACAATATTACAAGCACAAGACAACATTTACAACTGAAATGCAGTCCAGATAGACAGGGCTCCTACAAACCAATGAGCAAAATGAAAACCTCATTGGTAAACTCTACACTGCGGTGCGTCTAAAATTAGGCCTCCTAAAACAGGGAGGCACACTAACCAGGCTGCAGGCAAGCGTTGCAATGTACCATTGGATCAAATTAAGTGGAATTACTGGGTTAGCTCAAACCATCAGAGTGGACTAACCAAACAGCATAATATGCCGTAATAGGTACGCCAAGGCATTTCGTCAAACACCGGGCTTGCGGCACAAGGAAGAAATGCATCGAGGAACGGAGGTGATGCAAAGGAAATGGACTCACGTAGCGTCCGCCCTCGCGGCGCAGCCAGAGATCGTGGTTCCCTGGCACGTAGAAGACGGCGGCGAATCGCTCCCTGAGCACCTCCATGGTGCGCGCGAAGTTGTCCCTGGTCTCGGCCACGTCGCCGGCCACGACGAGCGCGTCGACGCCTTGCCCCTTGCCGGCCCCGACCTCGGCGGGCAGGCGGCGCACCCAGTCCATGTTCTCCGGGTAGTCCGTGTGCAGGTCGGACACGACGAAGACCCGCGTGGTGGCCGCCTCGGCGCGCGCCGCCGCGGGCAGGGCCGCCTGCGGCGCGGGCGCCGCGGCGGCGCAGCAGCGGACGGACGCGGCGCGCGGCGGGCGCGAGCGGAGGAAGTACCCCGGCACCCGGCGCCGCCTCCGCCTCCGGTGCTGGTGCGGCGAGGAGGACGGCGGCGCGGCGGCGGCGTCGAGCAGGTGGTGGTGGTGGTAGGCGGCGGCGCGGGATGTGGTGGTCGTGGAGGGGGAGGGGGAGGCGACGGCGGCGGGCAGATGCGGCGTCATGTCGGGGACGGGGGAAGGTAGCTGCTGCCGCTCGGTCTCTCTCGCGGAGCTGGGTAGGTCGCTGCCGCAAAATCTGAAAAATCTTCTCCCCTTTCCCCTGCCTCGTTCGTTCGTCTCCTTCCTTTTACGACGAGGGGCAGTTTGGTGATTTGCGAGGGGCGGGGCGGCCGGGCGGGTGGTGGTGGTGGTGGTGGTGGGGCGTCCCTCAAGCTCGGCGCGCGGATATATACGGCACCCGCCGCGGCGTGATGCGCTGGGTGTCCGTCCTAAACCTCGCCGGTGAGTTGGTGGGCGACGACGTGGCAGCGGCGCGGGGAATGGATGGGAACGGGTGGGTGCGGGGCGAGACAGCGGGGTGGATTAGTAATAAAATAATCGTAATCCGGGTCATTAGGGGCGTGTGATGGTTATCGCGGCGCGGGGTTAATCATTGCCGCCGCGCGCGGGCGCGGTGCGACCGCTGACACGGCATCATTGCATGCGCGTTCGTCATCGGCGGTTGGCAATCGTCGGAGGGCCGGTTTAGCGGTGTGGATGGGGACGGAATGTGGGACCCGGCGCCGGCGCCGGCGCCGGCGCCAATGCCATCTCCCAAGCCATACACAACCCAACCCCCACGAGGCACGAGGCGTTCTGCAATTTGCAAGCTTGGGCTAGCCAGCAACGGGGCGTGTTTCTTAACCCTTTTTTGGGCTGTCTGTAGGTTATTGTTTGTAGGGGCATGTTGACTGTCAAGGCTGGCAGGGAGTATTGAATTGCCGCACGAGTTTGGTCACGTCCTCGTGCGCGAGTCCAATACACCGGGAAGGAGGTGCGGTTTACATGTCGTCAAATCTTTGTTTATCTAGAATGATATTTTTTATTAACTTTACTAGATATATATCCGTGCATTGCATTGGGACAATGTTTTCTTTTTTGCCCAAACCTTGGTGAACGTGGATGTCTAAGCCTCGAGGACTTTGTATCAAACTTGATCCATGACCATGTAGAATATAGACGCGTAAGCTCCGAGTGAATGATGATTATTCACGTTAGACGCAAATGCATGATCAGGGATCGAGACTTGATATGAGTGAGTAGACGATGATATTATAGTTTTTAGACATGGAGACAGAGGTATATACAAGCAAGTACTCAATATGCCGCGATCTTTCTCATCAACCTTAAAATGGGCAAGCCAAAGCGGAGTCGTGACGGACATAGCTACAAGTATACTCATGGTTAAATATTTGAAGTAGTTTAAAAAATTCCTCTCCCCAGACTATAATGTTCTAGAAGTTTAGAACATTACGCATCGGGACTATAATTGTTCTGAATATTAATAAAAAAAAGCTTCTAGAAGCCTGATAGCTTGATCCACCAACAGGGAAACATATATAGGTCCAATATTGTGAAAGATATGAACTCCTCATATATATTTAAGCCTGATAGCTAGAAGTCGTTCTTGTGTCCCAACTCCCAAGGATTATATATTTTATTTGTCCTGCCTTTGAATCGGGCACGAGAAATCTTGAAGACCAGTAGCACCACCAGGCACTGGGAGTCGCTCACGTGATACCGCGTTGAAAGTTTTGTACCTGTTGCACTTTGGTATTCCAAAACCGAATAACCTATAGCATTTTCCCCCCAAGGCGATGGCATATTGATCATCGCCTTAATTAAACTTGAGTACGTATAGCAGAATGACTCGACTAATACTCCTTCCGTATCGAATTTAGAAGTCGTTTAGGACAGCGACACGGTCTCTAAAACACAACTTTGACCTCTTATTTTTTTATAAAAAATATTTATAAAAAAGTGATATATATATATACTTTTATGAAAGTATTTTTCAAGATAAATCTATTCATATAATTTTTATATTTGTAAACTCAATAACTTAAAAGTTATTAATAATTTATATTTCAAATGTTTGACCCAAACCTTATACAAAACGACTTTTAAATCCGATACGGAGGAACTACTGGCCTATCCTATCTTATCGGAAAGGCTGATAATTCCCGATACGTTCGGGATCTGCCCGCAAGCTCTCCCTGATACGCACCGACTACACTCCGGGAAAAAAAATGAACGAGTCCTGATGAAGTGACGAGTGATGATAGCCTGCCGTTCTACTGTATTTATTTCGAAGTGCGAAGGAACCTTATCATATCTCCTACAACTAAAAGAATACATATACCTTCTCCAACTAAAAAGAATAAAAGATGACACTTTTTTTATGCGACAAACGTTTGGTACTTTCATCTGTTGTCTCATACGAAACCGCGCCCATCGTAGTAGGAGGTGGAAAAGTGTGAATGAAAATATAGAATAAGAAAGGATTCCAGATGCAAATGTAAAGGAGAGAAATAACGTATAAACGTGGAGGTGAAAGGGTACGAAAGAAAATAAACAATAAGCAAGGATTCCTGACGTAAAAGAAACAGAGGGGAAGCCTTCGTCGCAGGCCTCGTGGGTTCACGAAGGTAATCACGCACAACAGGAAGCCGCCTCCAATCCCTCATGCCTCCACGTTCAAAATCCGGACGACGCCTCGACGCCACCAATCGCGCCGCCTGCCTTGCCCTCGCCGCCGCCGCGGAAGCGAGGAGCGAGGACACATCGTCGTCCGCCTCTCCTCCTTCTCGCCTGATCGCTCGCCCTTGTGTTCACCGCCGACGCCGCGGACGCGCCGACGCCTCCTCGCTTGCTCCACGCCGTCCCGTTTTGCCCCGCCGACATTGCAGACGCGAGGAGCATATTGACTGTCAAGGCTGGCAGGGAGTATTGAATTGCCGCACGATTTTGCTCACGTCCTCGTGCGCGAGTCCCATACTTCTGGAAGGAGGTGCCGTTTGTGTGTTGTCAAATCTTTTTTTCATCGGTGCCTTGTACCAGGGCCAAGGTTTTCATGACTGTCTGACGTGGATGTGTGAATTCCGAAAATTTGGTGCCGAACGTGGATACGTGGATCCAGTCTTCGTATTAAAATAAGGTAGAATGTGGACGCGTGAGCTTCGAGCTAAGGATAATTCGTATTAGACGTGGACGCGTGAGCAGGGATCGAAACTTGATATCACCGAGTAGACGACGACATTACAGTCATTTTTAGGTGTAGATAGAGATATACTCCCTCTATTTAGAAATGACAATCGTATTTGACCAGAGAAAAAGTCAAAACTTTATAAAATTTTGACCAACAATTATTAATCAAATTATATGAAAATATAGACCATAAAACTTGCACCAATAGATCTATGTTAAAAGTGCTTATAAGATGATATTGATTTTTAAGTCGTCGACTTTATATTGTAAGAGAAATTAATGGTCAAAATCTATTTTGTATGACTTTTCTCTAGTCTGATACGATTACAATTTTTTAACAGAGGGAGTATACAAGTACGCGAGATGCCTGGATCTTTCTCATCAAACATAAAATGGGCAAGCCAAAGCAGAGTCGTGACGGACATAATATACTCATGGTTAAATATTTAAAGTAGTTTAGAACATTATGATTTGTATCAATTCAATTTAATCCTGTCCTTAAAAAATTTGACCTTATAGGTATCAAATTTCATCAAAAATATTTGATCTTACAACATTTCAATACACTCATTTCCTTTTTTCCAAATATATCTTTGTCTTTTAGCAATATACTTCTATCTCATCTCTTCTACATCTCTCAGTTTTGTTTTCTACACATCATATCTTTTCATTTCTAAAAATTCCTATGCCCAGCCCAGACCTATAAGGTCAAATCTTTAAAATGGAGAGAATAATTGTTTTGAATATAAAAAAAACTTCTAGAAGCCTGAGAGCTTGATCCGCCAACAGAGAAACATATAGGAATCTTTAAAATGAAGAGAATAATTGTTTTGAATATTAAAAAAAAAGCTTCTAGAAGCCTGAGAGCTTGATCCACCAAAAGGGAAACATATATAGGTCCAATAATGTTGTGAAAGATTTGAACCCCTCGTACATAAGCAGTAGCGGAGGCGGGAATGATTTTTAGGTGTGACGAAGTTTATAAAGATCAATAATATATATAAAGATAAATATGTAAGGGGAAACTAAAACATCATATAAATAAATGGTTACACAGAAAACTGACAGACGAAGGAGCCGATTGATTAGGATTGATCATGGAATTTGTAAAAAGAAAACAAGACGCGTCATGCGGGCTGCCACACGTATTAGCTTCTTGCGTTAGATTTCCTACCATATAATTGCCTACCAGACCAGCAAGCCAGCACGTATAATGTATTGACGTATATATACAGTATATATACTGGTCTTTTCTACTGTTTTTAGGTATGGCGGCTGCCAACCCTTGCCATACACCTGCCTCCGCCCATGTATATAAGTCGTTCTTGTGTCCCAAAGAGTATTTAATTTGTCCTGCCTTTGAATCCAGCACGAGGAATCTTGAAGACCAGCACCAGGTACTGGGAGCCTCAGGTGATACCGCGTTGAAATTTTTGTACCTGTTGCACTTGGGTATTCCAAACCGATGCCTAATTAAACTTGGGCCCTGTTTAGATGCCCGAAAATAGGCCCAAATTCGGGGTTTGCTGTAACAGAACCGCCCAATTATACGAGATTCAGTAGGAAAATCATCCAACGGAAGGACAATTTAACAAACTTAAGCCCGTATAACCCGGTAGTCCGTGAAATCTCGACGGATTCCAAACCATTTCGCATAACAGCCAAGATCGTACTAAGTTTAGCGGTCACCATCATAAGTTACATAAATGTTCGCGGCATAAAATACATCGGAGTTTAAACATAGTTATTACAAACCAGGTTTGAATAAGAGTAGCGGAAGCGGTAGTTCAAATCACGCACACACACAACATTTTTAAATAAAGTGCCAGCTTGTGACCATCTCCAGCAAAAGCATCAGACGAGAAGTAGCGAATGACCATTGCTCATGGTCCTATGCTTCGCCCATTGCAGGATAGAGACAGTTGATACAATAGCCATAGTACATCTGTCCATCTGCAACAAGTGGGAACAAAGCCCTGAGTACGAGAAGGTACTCAGCTAGACTTACCCGTCATAAACCAGAAATAAAAGACACCAAGGAATCATGATACGCTTTTTGATGGGGTAGCTGACTCATTTGCAAAAAAAAAGGCATTTTTAGTATTTATGAAAACCTTTACAACAGCTATGTATCAAGTTAAATCTTTATTAACCTGTCAACTACATTTGCACATGTACTAAAGTAACATGGAATTAAACAGGCAATGATAACCAATGATCATTAACAACTTCCATTATGTCATAATTCATATAACTGTCCAAGTGTTCCATCAATATTACTACGATGAAGTAGCTCAAGTCAAGTGTTCACTATCCAGTGAACGATGGCGATTCGAATCGATTATTAACCAGCTGGTAAGTTATTCCTCACACAAACCTCACTCACCCGCTAAAGTGAGGTGTTGGTCGTCGAGTCAACCATTCAGGTAAAGTCGCGAGCTTGCCAGGAACCACTTGTACCCGGGGGCCGCCCGACTGCTCTTTGGCTTTATCATCGCGCCCCCGTATCCTGCCACTACTGCTCCGGTACAGTGCGTTACGGGCAATCCACTCGGCCCGAATAATCTCCCAGTTTCACGGTCGGAAGGTACTTTATTCGGCCAGCTAAATGTGAGGCATGCGTTCAACATGACCCGAGGGACAACAACGGACGGTCCTTAATCAACACAGACGGAAAACACTACAGTCCGAAACCCTGCAAGTTTCCGCCCGGTCTCAATTTCATTTCACACTTAGTTATACCATGACTTCATAGTCAACCAAACAGATCCAAGTAACCACCTATAGCTCGCAGGTGACAGGAAATCACCCGACTTCTACCGGTCTAAGCAAGCTAAGCATTGACTCGACTGCAGATACCAGGGTAACAAGGATATAGTATAACAAAGGTAAGCAAGGTATAATGCAACAACGTCTGCAAACAACTCCTAACGTAATGCATCAAATTAAGTAAAGTTAATAATAAATTATTTGCAAACCGGGAGAGAAATGCTCCGGGGCTTGCCTCTCTCGAAGGAACTTGGACGGTGGTCGGGGCACTCGGGGAGATCTTCACCGGCCTCTTCTTCGGCTTCTGTCACCTCCTGCTGCTGCACCTCGATCTGCTCCTCTAGCTCCTCGGGCAAGACGACTGGGTTCTCGGTTTGCGATCCTGTATGATGCAATGTGCGTAAGTGATTATGCAAACGGTGCATCGAAGGAGATGAATGCAATGGATATGTTTAAATGCAAGGTAGTCAACATCATCCAAGAAATTATACTACAAGCACATGTCATCTACTGCATTCTCTTCTACTACTAATATGTTAAGTTAACATATCTTATAAAATGCTTCAAAGATACACCAAAGCTTTACTAATTTCTTAATCACACTTAAAGCAATACTTGCTTAAACCCTAATTAATAATAAGTTTGAATAGCAACATATATTTCTGATGCTCCTAAAAATCTGAGAAAATTACAGTAGCATAATACTACCCTAAACAAACTACCATAAAAATTTCATGGCATTTGGATAAGTAAACTATCCTACACAAAAATGACAAGCTATAGCCTAAAAAAATGAGCATGAAATTACTTTGTACTATGAAAAGTGTCAAACAACAGAATTAATATTTTTCCTAGGTTCTTCATAGCATATAATGACTGTACAAAAATTTTCACATGCATGTTTTATACAAAATTTGTTCTCTAGCAAAAATAACAAAAATCAGCCATTAAAGGCACTTGAACTACACCTAAAAATTTTCCCACAGCACATGCATGAAACATATTTTTTTCCTAGGAAGTACATGACATAAGAAGATTTAACAAACTTGGAATCATATTTTTCTGAAGCCTATAGATTTTTCTACATATTTTTTTAAGTTATCAGCAATATCAAGAATTAATTAAAGCTCTACAGAAAAGTATCCCAAAAATGACATGCAATAAGTTTCCCAAGTAGATCTAGTGATAAGAAACCTAGCAAAATTTGTTTCAACAAATTTGGAGCAAGTTTGATCATCCAAACATTTTTCAAACCATAATAGATTTCAAATAATAAAGAATAAAGGAAATCAAATCTCTTAAATGTTACTGGGCCAGCCCGTGGAAACGAACTGGCCCACTGCCACAACCGGCCTGCGCGGCCCGATGTAAGGTCCTAGATGGCTAGAGGGGGGGTGAATAGCCTATAAAAAAATCTACAAGCACCACTAAGCAAACTTGTTAGAATAACAAACGGCGTAAAGCGAGTTTTGCTTAGCCAAAGGTTGTGATGCAAGCCTCCTATCCACAAGTCTAGTAGATTATGATCTCTAGTTCACACAAGTGCTAAGTCACTAACTTACACTAGTGAGCAAGCTAACAACTACTAGAAAAGGCTACCACTAGAGATACACAAGATAATCTAGTAAAAGTAAATGCGAAAGAGAGGATTGTGAATCTTATACCGACGGTGGAGTGAAGATGTTGCCAATCACCAAGATGATATACAATCAATTAATATTGACAACAACACAATATGTAGACCAATCACCGGGAGACAAGAGACACAATATTTTTGTTCACCCGGTGTTCACTTGTGCACCGACAAGCTACGTCACCGGTTGTGTCGACCAACACTTAGATGGTTCCTCGGTGTGACCCTCAAGTCACTTGCCCCTCAAGGCACACCCCGCAAGGCACCGCAAGACACCACTCTCAAGTGAGGTAACTCAATGACACGCGCAATCCAATAGAGTTGCTTTTGGCGTCCCGCCGAGGAAAGCACAAGAACCTCTTACAAACAACCGGAGGTGGCCAAGAACAATCACCTTCTCTTGCCAACGCCTCCAACAATCTCCAAGCCGGCTAGGAGCGGTACTCTCCAATAGTAACAAAAAATCCACCGGCTAAACCACCCACAAGTGTCACTAGATGCCCTCAAGCTATGCAATGCACTTTGGGATCACTCAATCTCACTTTTGATTTGCAATCAAGCAAGAGAGATGAGTGGGAGGAGTAGCTCTAGCTCAAAGGATGCACAAGAGTGTTAGAAATGCCAAGAGAGCTCCCCAAGGGCCGGCCAACGAGTATTTATAAGCACCCCAAACAAATAGAGCCGTTGCCACTCCACTGACCGTTTTTTCGGGACGACCGGACGCGCCGGTCGAAACTGACCAGACGCGCTCAACCGCGTCCGGTCGCCCTGCGACGTCCACGTGTCCCTCAAATTTCAAATGCGACCGTTAGATTCTCCAACGGTCACTGCGTGCCAACGGTCAAACGCTATGACCGGACGCGCTGCTCAACCGACCGGACGCGCCGGTCGCACAGCACCGCGCGCGCGAAGCAACGACCGGACGCGCTCCTCGCAACGACCGGACGCGCCGATCCGCACAGCACCCGCGCCCACGAAACAACGACCGGACGCGCTCCTCGCAACGACCGGACGCGACAGTGCCAGCGTCCGGTCGGAGTCCAGTAAGCTCCCTCGACGACCGGACGAGTCCGATCGTGTGTGACCGGACGCGCCCCGCGTCCGATCGTCCTTGCGAACCTCAGTTCTTCTCTGGGCACTTGACCGGACGCGCCGGTCCCGCGAGTGACCGGACGCGCCGGTTGCAAACCCTAGCCCGCGCGCCCGATACCGCGCTGTACTGACCGGACGTGTCCGGTCATACCGAGATCGCGTCCGGTGCAGCGTCCGGTCACCTCAGTGACCCCATTCGCCTCCGTTTCTTTTCCGACTTTCGGCGTAGTGGAAAATAGGCATTTCATTTCCCCGAAATCGCCTGAATCCCGCGCTCACACGCTCGCGCGGGAGGGAGAGAGGAACCCAAACCCCTCTCTACCCGCAAACCACAGCGCGACCAACGCCACCTTTGCAAATGTGCCAACACCATCAAGTGTACATCTCCATGTGCTTGTGTGTTAGCTTTTTCTCAATCATTTTCAAAGGTTTTCCAATTAGCTCACTAGGCTCTACATGCAATGCACTTCATGAATTCACCTAGTGGCACCCGTGCATCGAATAACCGATAAGACTTCCCCTCTTAATAGTTCGGCTATCGATCCTAAACCACTCACACCCTCTATGGTATCATGAGTGTAAAACAAAATGGCCCTATGGTTATACCTTTGCCTTGAGCCCATTTTGTTTCTCCAAATGATATGATCCACTTCATATCATCACATGACCGTCTCGATCCATCGACCTTGATTTCACTTGCTCTTCACCGTTGCATCGGTCCGTCGGCGCTAAGTCTTGCTCAAGCTTCACCATCGCATGGTCCTTCGCTTCGAAGCCTCAACTTGCCCTTCACCTTCACAACCGGTCCATCGAGCCAAGCCTCATCTTGGTCTTCACCATCTTGGTCATATGAGTCAATGTCATGTCTCATATTCAATGACCACCTTTATCTAAATCATCCACTTAGATACAAAGGTTAGTCCTAGGTTTCATCAATTAGCCAAAACCAAACTAGGGACTTTCACCCGAGCGCGAGGGAGGGGGAGACGGCCCAACAGGGCGTCAGCCCACGGCCTGGCTCGGCCTGGCCGGCTGAGGCAGAGCGCCCCGCCGGCGTGGCTCGGCCAGCGGCCGGCGACCATCTCCGGCCACGGCAGCGCAAGCAAGCGAGCGCAGGAGGTTCGCGAGGCATTGGCGAATGCGAGCCGGTAGCTAAGCAGGGTGGAGAAGGGGAGGAAGGAGGAGTCCCACGGCGGCCGAGCGCGGCGGCGCCATGGCCGTCGGGGGCGAGGCACGGGGAAGCTCACTCTGGGTTCGGAAGGCGGCGCAAGCGCGAGCGTGGGTGGAAGGAAGGCGAGGCGGAGTTGTGGGCGCGAGCAATCGGGGAATGGCGCGGTGGTGCGGGAGCTCGACGCCGGCGGAGCTGCGGGCGTGGCGAGCGCAGAGCTCGAGCTCTCGGCTCTGGAGGGGAGGAAACGCAGGCGGGAGTGAGCGAGCGCGCGGGCACCAGCAGGTGAAGGCGGGCGTGTGGGCGCGGTGCCAGGCCGCGGCTGCCGCGCGGCGGGCGTCGCCGGCGCATGGTCGCCACGTGGCGGGCGTCGCCTGACGCGGTCGGCGCGTGGGCGCGCGGCGAGCAGGGGAACGGCGCGTGGCTGGGCTGGCGCGGCGCGGAGGCAGGCCGGCGCGCGAGGTGGGCCAACGCGCGCGGGCGGGTTCACTGGCGCGCTAGGCCGGCTTCGGCAGGCGGGCCAGAAGCGAGGCGGCGGCCCGCGAATGAGAAAAAAAACCTTTTTCATTTCTATGTTCAAGAAATTTTTAAATGCCAGCTTTAAAATATTATTTTGAGCAAGAAAATGACCTCTTTTGAAAATGTACCAAAAATGAAAGTTGTTTAGAATTTAATTCTCTACAACTTTGCTTTTATAACCAAAGCCAAATTCTTTCTAGATTTTGAATTGTAAGATCAAAGTCCACGTTTAGCTCAAAACCCTAATTTTTTTGGAATTTATTTTTGAAGCCATATTTTGAATTAATTTGAATACAAACATTGCTCCAACAATTGAACTAAACATTGCTAGATGATTTAAAATAGTAGCCAAACATGTTTTACTAACCTAGCAAGACAAATTCAGGTCAAAACAATTCTTAAACAGGTGTATGCAACATTTAGGTTTCACGCATGTTTCAGATGTTTCAAAGCAATGTTTCAATTGTTATTCACATGATTAGGCATGTATGATTTGGATGCTTGATGATACATGATATGCATGATTTGCAGTGCCTAAATGCAGGCATAACACCAGGGTGTTACAGCCTTCCCCCCTTATAAAAATCTCGTCGCGAGATTTGGGTTACGAACCATTTGTTATAAAAATCTCCGTAAGCCTTTTGTAGATACTCTCCTGTTTCCCAAGATGCATCCCCTTCATCATGATGACTCCATTGTATCTTATATGTTTTCACCACACTGTTTCGAGTAGCCCTCTCCTTGGAATCCAAGACTCGAATTGGCTGCTCATGATATATCAGGTCTGACTTAAGTTTTATGCCTCGAGGTTCAATTCTCTCCTCTGGAACGCGCAAACATTTCTTGAGATGTGATACATGAAAAACTAGGAATATAGCACCCATTGCATCTGGTAATTCCAATTTGTAAGCCATTGGACCCTTCCTTTCCAAGATTTTGTAGGGTCCTACAAATCTGGCGGCAAGCTTTTTGCGTATTCCAAACCGCTTCTTCTTCATTGGCGTGACTTTCAGATAAACATAGTCACCAACTTCAAACACAAGTGGTCTCCTTCTCTTATCCGCATAACTTTTCTGTCGTGACTGAGCTGCTCTCATATTTTGCTGGATGATACGAACTTTCTTTTCGGCTTCCTCCACGAAGTCAATACCATAATACCTCCTTTCTCCTGGCTCAATCCAATTTAAAGGTGTTCTACACTTTCGTCCATACAAAGCCTCAAAAGGTGCCATTTTAATACTTTCTTGATAGCTATTATTATATGCAAATTCTGCTAGAGGTAACCATGACTCCCATGAACCTCTGGAAGACAACACACAAGCTCTCAACATATCTTCTAAAACAACATTAACTCTTTCAGTCTGACTATCTGTTTGAGGATGATAGGCGGTGCTACGAATCAGACTAGTCCCCAAACCTTTGTGCAAATGCTCCCAAAAGTGAGCAGTGAACTGTGATCCTCTATCAGACACTATAGTCTTCGGTATGCCATGCAATCTCACAATCTCTGCAATATACTTCTCGGCATATTGAGGTGGTCTATAAGCTGTCTTGACAGGCAAAAAGTGAGCGGTCTTGGTAAGACGATCCACGATTACCCAAATCGAATCATGGACTTTCTGAGTAGTGGGCAAACCTGTGATGAAATCCATACTTATATCATCCCACTTCCAACTAGGTACTAACAAAGGTTGCAACAATCCGGCAGGTTTCATGTGAATAGCTTTCACTCGACAACATGTGTCACATCTGGCTACATAAGCTGCAATTTCCTTCTTCATCTTTGTCCACCAAAAACGAGGCCTTAGTTCTTGATACATTTTACTACTGCCAGGATGAATGGATAACTTAGAGTGATGAGCTTCATCCAAAATTTTATTCTTAAGCTCTCTATCCTTTGGAACAACAAGACAGTTGTCGAACCACAACACGTCCTGCTCGTCCACTCTGAAATGTTTTGAAGGTTCTTCTTTAATTTTTCTTTTGATGTGGAATATCCCTTTGTCTGCTTTCTGACCTTCTATTAGCTTACTCTCCAAGGTACAACTGATCTGAATACTGTGTAACACGACAGGGTGCATTAGATTAAAACCATCTTCGAGTAAGGGTTGCATATTCAGACAATGCGACTTTCTACTCAAAGCATCGGCTACCACATTAGCTTTCCTAGGGTGATACTGTACATTCAAGTTGTAATCTTTAATTAGTTCTAACCATCTTCGTTGTCTCATGTTCAATTCTGGTTGGGTGAAAATGTACTTGAGACTCTTGTGATCGGTGAAAATATTGCACACATTACCAAGTAAATAGTGTCTCCAAATCTTTAAGGCATGCACCACGGCGGCAAGCTCAAGATCATGTGTCGGATAATTGATTTCATGTTTTCTCAGCTGACGTGAGGCATAAGCAATGACTCTTCCTTCTTGCATTAGAACACAGCCTAATCCTGTTTTTGATGCGTCACAGAACACTTCAAAAGGTTTCTCGATGTCTGGCTGTGCAAGAACTGGAGTAGTGGTTAACAGTTTCCGCAAGGTGTGGAAAGCTGTCTCACACTCCTCTGTCCACATGAACTTATGATCTTTCTGTAACAGACTTGTCATTGGCTTAGCAATCTTCGAGAAGTCTGGGATAAAGCGGCGATAGTAACCAGCTAACCCTAGGAAACTCCTGACTTCTGGCACTGTGGTTGGAGTTTTCCAATCCATAACCTCTTGCACTTTGCTCGGATCTACCGAAACTCCATTCTCAGATAAAATATAACCAAGGAAAGGAACTTTCTTCAACCAAAATTCACATTTGCTGAACTTAGCATACAACTTATGATCTCTTAGTCTGGTCAAGACAATTCTCAGATGTTCTTCATGATCTTTCTCATTCTCAGAGTATACTAGAATGTCATCAATGAAGACAACTACAAACTTATCCAACTCTGGCATGAAAACCGTATTCATCAGATACATAAAATATGCAGGAGCATTTGTTAAGCCAAAGGACATAACAAGATACTCGTACAACCCGTATCTGGTAGAAAAGGCGGTCTTCGGAACATCTTGTGGCCTAATCTTTATCTGATGATACCCTGACCTTAGGTCTATCTTGGAGAACACTCTAGCCTTAGCCAACTGATCAAACAGAACGTCGATATGAGGCAAGGGATATTTATTCTTGATAGTTACAGCATTAAGAGGTCGATAATCCACACACATCCTGAGAGTACCCTCTTTCTTTTTCTTTACGAACAGGGCAGGACATCCCCATTCAGACTTACTTGGGCGGATAAACCCCTTCTTTAGCAATTCTTCTAGTTGCTTCTTCAACTCAGCTAACTCATCCGGAGGCATCCGATAAGGTCTCCTCGAAATAGGAGCTGTTCCGGGTATCAACTCGATTCCAAACTCAACATCTCTATCTGGAGGAAGGCCAGGTAACTCGTCTGGAAACACATCTGGGAACTCACACACTACCGGGATCTGGTGGATAGGAACAACTTCCATGGCACATGTCACACTCACAAGGTCTGTTCTTTTGGGCAATGGTACCTGAAAAGTACCCTCTGCCTGCGGATCCTTAAGGGTAAGCAATCGACTGCTTGTATCTATGACTGCTCCCTAGTCTTTCATCCAGTTCATCCCTATTATTACATCCAAAACTAGTCCCGGCATAACTATCAGGTTCACTCGAAACTTCCGACTATCTAACTCAAGGGTTGCCCCTCTAACCATCTTATTGGTTAGCACATCAGCCCCTGCTGAACTTATGCGATAACCATAACTCAATTCTGTGCATAGTTGTTCATGCTTCCGTTCAAATGCTTGACTCATAAAAGAATGCGAGGATCCAGAATCAAATAGAACAACTGCAGGGTGATGGTTAACAAGAAACTTACCGGCAGTTACAGGTTCTCCTTCAGGAATCTCATCAACGGTGGTATGGTGCACACGGGCAGTGTAAGTCTGTTGCTTCTTTCTAGGCGGATAAGGGCAGAACTTTGAAAAGTGGCCTGGCTGACCACAATTGTAGCAGGGCCCCTTCACTGTACCAGCAGATCCTATAGCTCCCTTGGAGTTGCTCTGTTCTGCAACTGCGGTGATCTTTGCTGGCGGCACGGCCATCTTGTACGGCTTCTGTGGTCCCTTGTAGTTCTGAGTTTTATGCTGTGGAGGCCTGAACCGTGCACCAGGGGCAGACGGACGATAAGAAGGACGATTTGCAGTGACAACTCTAGACTGGGATGGTCCTGACTCAAACACCCTCTTGCGATTCTTGGATGCAGTGTAGGCGTTGTTGTTCTTTTCTTGTTTCAAACAATCACTGATAAAGTCATTGAACCTGGCGCGGGTATTGGTACCCACATGCTTCATCATCTTCGGACTTAACCCTCTCTTGAAACTAGCAATCCTCTTTGCATCTGTGTCGACCATGTCGGGAGCATAACGGCACAAGTTGTTAAAGGCATGCAGATACTGTGTCACAGTCTTGGTACCCTGATTCAAGGCTAAGAACTCTCCAAGCTTCATTTCAACCAACCCTGGGGGAATATAAACTCCCTTAAAAGCTTCAGTGAAATCTCTCCAAGTAATCTGGGCATTGGGAGGAAAGGTGGTGCGGTGATGTTTCCACCACATTCCTGCCGGTCCCTGTAGCTGATGTGCAGCATACTCTATTTTTAGAACTTCTGTCAGTCTCAGCACACGAAACTTATCTTCCATAGTGTTGATCCATTCTTCAGCGTCGAGTGGCTCTGCTGCTTCCTTAAAAATAGGTGGCCTAGTATCCATGAAATCCTTGAAATTACTGTACTAGTTCACTCCATGGCCACCACCTTGATTATTTCCTCTCTGAACATTTTCAGCGATGGTACGCAGAAAATCTTCCATATTCCTTTGTGACTGCTCGGCGTTGCGCTCGCTTCCAAGAAACTGTGAGAAGAACACTTCTGCAGTGAGCGGTGGAGGAGGGGGCAATTGTGGCTCTGGCTGTGGCTCCTGGTGATTGACGTTGCTTGCGCCACCCCCACCAGCCCCTGCACCGTTGCCACTAGTTTCAGAGGCCTCATACGTGGCACGGCGAGTGTTTGCCATCTGCATATTTCAGCAACAAGCAACAATTGAGCGAAATTGTAGAAATTGTATTTGAGTGAACAATCATGCCATACTGAATTCATTGGAGAGAACAAGTCATACAAGAAAACAGAGGCACAATAATCACATTCCAATTAAAACAACAGCACCAATTAAGTTACTTCAAATGCAACATCGCGTTCCATACAACCACGTTGCCAGCATACATACACTGGACTTTCATGCGTTCAAGCATCACATACACAACCAAGATCCAAAAGATCGCCAGTCTCAAGATCGAACAGGATACAACACGATACATGGGAACCAAAAGAAGGCCATCGCGATAAAGCCTATCACTAACGCAAGGCAACTAGCCTACTCTTCGGGGCCGTCGTCGAGGTCGGAGGCGTCACCATTGCTACCATCAGTAGCGGCGTCGTCGTCGACGTCCATCTGAGCAGCGTCCGGAGGAGCATACGGGCCCATCCCGTTGTAGAGGGCATGAAACTCTTCATGCAAGTTGGCATTGTACTCTTCTAACTCCTCGACCCTTTGCCTGAGAAGGTCCCTCTCGTTCCAGGCTTCATTCCTTTCCTGCACTAGCTGTCCCATCATGCGATCTGCATTACTGTTGGCCTGAGTCAACGTCTGCACCCGCTGCATAGCACTTTCACCTCTCTCGAGAGCCCGATCTCGCTGCAAGCTCATGTCGGCCAACTGCTCCTGCAAGCTAGCTATAGCACGTGCTTGCTTCTTCTTCTGCTTCCTTGCTTCAAGCCGATCATTACCTCTTAGACTAGTCAAGGTCCAATAGGTATTCTCAAGACCCTGGTATGCTCTGATGGCTGCATACATGGCACTCATCGTGTGGTTGTCGCTAGCCTGTCCTTCACTTGGGCCTCTGACCAAGGCACTACCTTGTGGCTGCACCCAAATGGCATCGCGAGGATCATCTCTCGGGAAAGTACCGGCCAAAGCTGCTGCCAACTCATTGGGGAACCTGCTCATGATGTCTCGAATGACGTGAAAGGTTGCACCCTCTGCACCCTCAACTGGAGTGCGCCCTTCAAACTCCAATGCCAACCAGCCCATTCTGGCGCATCACCAAGGGCAGGGACGGTGATCTCCACTATTGCAAGTCCATCCTCAGCTAGCTGGCTCTCATTCCAAGAGTACACCGGCTCTTGACCCTCTGGGTACCCCACATCATGGAGCACTCTCCAAAGTAAGGTGGGCATGCCAAACTCACTTAGAAAATGTCCGTGCTGCAGTGCTCCCGCGGGGCCATCTGGTGACGTGGTGCTCTTCCACTAGTGGACTTACGGGCAGTCTTCTTCGTGCGGGCCATCTGTAGCATAAGTTTTAAATTACCCGGTGAGAACATATTTTAAGTTGATGTCACTTTTATCAAACTGGGATAATCCTTTTATAAGGGGAGGAATGCTGGTTATGAATGAAATGCTTAGGCAGTATGATGCATGCGCGAGTCTTACGTTCTCACAAACTTAGAAAATAAAGACATCTAACGATGAATTCGGTGGCATACAAACGATCTCTCATATACGTAACTAATTCGATCTACACGATAAACGCTGTTATGTACCTGCAGAAAATTCATTTCAGCCCATTCCCCATGAATGCATGAAAGCAGTAAATCTACCTACACGCTCTACACGAATCCCCAGATGTGTGTACAATGGTAGTAACTACCCAAACACATCGTCCTATTGACGGCATCGCCTCAACGGACGGAACACCCACACATGCGATACCTTTATAAAAACATGTGTACAACATGTAATTATTCTAGTATCATATAAGCACTCTCCCTAGATCAGCGGTGTATCCGATCATGCTCTCACAGCTCACACTTACCAAAGCGTAGAGGTAACTGATCCATACATTACCACTCAATTAAGTGGCACTCATACAATATCACGCCGTATGAGCAACGAAAGAGAAATATGGTGCACGAACCCCAAGTTAGTACTTAAATAGCCACCTAGAGTCCTTAACTGGGCATACAGGATATGACCACTGGCACACATTTAGTTTTAAAATCACACTTTTTAAATAAAATTTGGTTTTAAATACACTTATAAACAGTAATCACGCTAAACCATGCTCCGATGCCAGCTGTAACAGAACCGCCCAATTATACGAGATTCAGTAGGAAAATCATCCAACGGAAGGACAATTTAACAAACTTAAGCCCGTATAACCCGGTAGTCCGTGAAATCTCGACGGATTCCAAACCATTTCGCATAACAGCCAAGATCGTACTAAGTTTAGCGGTCACCATCATAAGTTACATAAATGTTCGTGGCATAAAATACATCGGAGTTTAAACATAGTTATTACAAACCAGGTTTGAATAAGAGTAGCGGAAGCGGTAGTTCAAATCACGCACACACACAATATTTTTAAATAAAGTGCCAGCTTGTGACAATCTCCAGCAAAAGCATCAGACGAGAAGTAGCGAATGACCATTGCCCATGGTCCTATGCTTCGCCCATTGCAGGATAGAGACAGTTGATACAATAGCCATAGTACATCTGTCCATCTGCAACAAGTGGGAACAAAGCCCTGAGTACGAAAAGGTACTCAGCTAGACTTACTCGTCATAAACCAGAAATAAAAGACACCAAGGAATCATGATAGGCTTTTTGATGGGGTAGCTGACTCATTTGCAAAAAAAGGGCATTTTTAGCATTTATGAAAACCTTTACAACAGCTATGCATCAAGTTAAATCTTTATTAACCTGTCAACTACATTTGCACCTGTACTAAAGTAACATGGAATTAAACAGGCAATGATAACCAATGATCATTAACAACTTCTATTATGTCATAATTCATATAACTGTCCAAGTGTTCCATCAATATTACTACGATGAAGTAGCTCAAGTCAAGTGTTCACTATCCAGTGAACGATGGCGATTTGAATCGATTATTAACCAGCTGGTAAGTTATTCCTCACACAAACCTCACTCACCCGCTAAAGTGAGGTGTTGGTCGCCGAGTCAACCATTCAGGTAAAGTCGCGAGCTTGCCAGGAACCACTTGTACCCGGGGGCCGCCCGACTGCTCTTTGGCCTTATCATCGCGCCCCCGTATCCTGCCACTACTGCTCCGGTACAGTGCGTTGCGGGCAATCCACTCGGCCCGAATAATCTCCCAGTTTCGCGGTCGGAAGGTACTTTATCCGGCCAGCTAAATATGAGACATGCGTTCAACATGACCCGAGGGACAACAACGGACGGTCCTTAATTAACACAGACGGAAAACACTACAGTCCGAAACCCTGCAAGTTTCCGCCCGGTCTCAATTTCATTTCACACTTAGTTATACCATGACTTCATAGTCAACCAAACAGATCCAAGTAACCACCTATAGCTCGCAGGTGACAGGAAATCACCCGACTTCTACCGGTCTAAGCAAGCTAAGCATTGACTCGACTGCGGATACCAGGGTAACAAGGATATAGTATAACAAAGGTAAGCAAGGTATAATGCAGCAACGTCTGTAAACAACTCCTAACGTAATGCATCAAATTAAGTAAAGTTAATAATAAATTATTTGCAAACCGGGAGAGAAATGCTCCGGGGCTTGCCTCTCTCGAAGGAACTTGGACGGTGGTCGGGGCACTCGGGGAGATCTTCACCGGCCTCTTCTTCGGCTTCTGTCACCTCCTGCTGCTGCACCTCGATCTGCTCCTCTAGCTCCTCGGGCAAGACGACTGGGTTCTCGGTTTGCGATCCTGTATGATGCAATGTGCGTAAGTGATTATGCAAACGGTGCATCGAAGGAGATGAATGCAATGGATATGTTTAAATGCAAGGTAGTCAACATCATCCAAGAAATTATACTACAAGCACATGTCATCTACTGCATTCTCTTCTACTACTAATATGTTAAGTTAACATATCTTATGAAATGCTTCAAAGATACACCAAAGCTTTACTAATTTCTTAATCACACTTAAAGCAATACTTGCTTAAACCCTAATTAATAATAAGTTTGAATAGCAACATATATTTCTGATGCTCCTAAAAATCTGAGAAAATTACAGTAGCATAATACTACCCTAAACAGACTACCATAAAAATTTCATGGCATTTGGATAAGTAAACTATCCTACACAAAAATGACAAGCTATAGCCTAAAAAAATGAGCATGAAATTACTTTGTACTATGAAAAGTGTCAAACAACAGAATTAATATTTTTCCTATGTTCTTCATAGCATATAATGACTGTACAAAAATTTTCACATGCATGTTTTATACAAAATTTGTTCTCTAGCAAAAATAACAAAAATCAGCCATTAAAGGCACTTGAACTACACCTAAAAATTTTCCCACAGCACATGCATGAAACATATTTTTTTTCCTAGGAAGTACATGACATAAGAAGATTTAACAAACTTGGAATCATATTTTTCTGAAGCCTATAGATTTTTCTACATATTTTTTTTAAGTTATCAGCAATATCAAGAATTAATTAAAGCTCTACAGAAAAGTATCCCAAAAATGACATGCAATAAGTTTCCCAAGTAGATCTAGTGATAAGGAACCTAGCAAAATTTGTTTCAACAAATTTGGAGCAAGTTTGATCATCCAAACATTTTTCAAACCATAATAGATTTCAAATAATAAAGAATAAAGGAAATCAAATCTCTTAAATGTTACTGGGCCAGCCCGTGGAAACGAACTGGCCCACTGCCACAACCGGCCTGCGCGGCCTGAGCGCGAGGGAGGGGGAGACGGCCCAACAGGGCGTCAGCCCACGACCTGGCTCGGCCTGGCCGGCTGAGGCAGAGCGCCCCGCCGGCGCGGCTCGGCCAGCGGCCGGCGACCATCTCCGGCCACGGCAGCGCAAGCAAGCGAGCGCAGGAGGTTCGCGAGGCATTGGCGAATGCGAGCCGGTAGCTAAGCAGGGTGGAGAAGGGGAGGAAGGAGGAGTCCCACGGCGGCCGAGCGCGGCGGCGCCATGGCCGTCGGGGGCGAGGCGCGGGGAAGCTCACTCTGGGTTCGGAAGGCGGCGCAAGCGCGAGCGTGGGTGGAAGGAAGGCGAGGCGAAGTTGTGGGCGCGAGCAATCGGGGAATGGCGCGGTGGTGCGGGAGCTCGACGCCGGCGGAGCTGCGGGCGTGGCGAGCGCAGAGCTCGAGCTCTCGGCTCTAGAGGGGAGGAAACGCAGGCGGGAGTGAGCGAGCGCGCGGGCACCAGCAGGTGAAGGCGGGCGTGTGGGCGCGGTGCCAGGCCGCGGCTGCCGCGTGGCGGGCGTCGCCGGCGCATGGTCGCCACGCGGCGGGCGTCGCCTGACGCGGTCGGCGCGTGGGCGCGCGGCGAGCAGGGGAACGGCGCGTGGCTGGGCTGGCGCGGCGCGGAGGCAGGCTGGCACGCGAGGTGGGCCAACGCGCGCGGGCGGGTTCGCTGGCGCGCTGGGCCGGCTTCGGCAGGCGGGCCAGAAGCGAGGCGGCGGCCCGCGAATGAGAAAAAAAACCTTTTTCATTTCTATTTTCAAGAAATTTTTAAATGCCAGCTTTAAAATATTATTTTGAGCAAGAAAATGACCTCTTTTGAAAATGTACCAAAAATGAAAGTTGTTTAGAATTTAATTCTCTACAACTTTGCTTTTATAACCAAAGCCAAATTCTTTCTAGATTTTGAATTGTAAGATCAAAGTCCACGTTTAGCTCAAAACCCTAATTTTTTTTGGAATTTATTTTTGAAGCCAAATTTTGAATTAATTTGAATACAAACATTGCTCCAACAATTGAACTAAACATTGCTAGATGATTTAAAATAGTAGCCAAACATGTTTTACTAACCTAGCAAGACAAATTCAGGTCAAAACAATTCTTAAACAGGTGTATGCAACATTTAGGTTTCACGCATGTTTCAGATGTTTCAAAGCAATGTTTCAATTGTTATTCACATGATTAGGCATGTATGATTTGGATGCTTGATGATACATGATATGCATGATTTGCAGTGCCTAAATGCAGGCTTAACATCAGGGTGTTACATTTGCACAGTATTTAGGCCCCGAATCGGTATGTTGGATCTAAACGCCCTGCCCCAATTTGGTCCCGAATCTAGCTTTCAGGAAGGCCCAAAATCACGACGCCTAAGCCGAACACCCGCCGCGCCGCTCCGCTCCTCTGGACGCCCAAATCCAGAACCTCCTCCGCTCCTCTCGACGCATCCACTCTGCCGCCGTGCCGCCGCCTTCTCCCCCTGCGCCGCTGTCCCCCTCCACCTCCGCTCCTCTCGCCACCGCCTCCGGGACCGGATCCACGGCCTTCTCGGTCGGATCCGGCAACTCCGGTAGCCCATCCACCGTCGGTCACCTCGTCACCGCCTCCTTCCCTCCCTTCGCCGCTCTTCCCCGCCACCTCCGGTGGTCTTGCCGCCGCCTCTTAGACCGGATCCACGGCCTAGTCCGGCGGATCCACCACCTCCGTTTCCACCTTGCTTGACCGAGTCGCCGGCTCCTCACCCCCCCTCCTGCGCCGCTCTTCCCCGCCACCTACGGTGCTTTTGCCGCCGCCGCCGGGACCGGATCCACGGCCTACTCCGTCGGATCCACCACCTCCGGTTCCACCTTGCTTTACGGAGGCACCGGTTCCTCCCCCCTGCGCCGCTCTTCCCCTCCACCTCCGGTGCTCTTGCCGCCACCTAGGGTATCGGATCCACCGCCTCTGGTACCGGATCCACCGCGTCGTCGGTGATGGACGGCTACAACGGCCAGGGGGACGACTCCGAGTTCAACGCGGGCGGATCCGCCAACCCCCCCGACTTCCACTTCGGCAACTTCACCGACTACGACGACGACCAAGGCATGAGGGACTTCTTCTCCCTGGCGCCGCCGGGATCGGGGTCCGGTGCGTACCAGCACTACGGCTCCCCCACGGCCGGATCCGGTGGGTACAACCCCGACGCCTTCGCTCCGCACCCGCACTCGTCCTCGACCCCAAGCCAGCTCGGACTGTCCGGCCTCAACATCAACGCAAGCGTCGGTTACCCGCACCTCAACGAATACGAAGGGATCCTTCGTTCCGGCGACCAACACGGAGGAGCTCCAAGCCGTCGGGGTCCCCCTCTTGTCGGCGGTTCTTCCGGCAGTGGTGCTGTGGACGTGACTCCCTTGCCTTGTCAGCGCCGAAGGCCATCGAGGGCGCGCGGTGGCCGCAGTGGCGCTGCCGGCGCAGGTCAGGCCGCCGCCAACATGAACCCTCCAGACCCGGTACCTTTCACTTCACGTTACTCCCTTGCCTCGTTCATTTTTCCTGTCCATGCTGCCTGAGTGTCCTTTTACATAAATTTGTTTTTCATTGGTCTCTGTCAGGCTGTGCATGCTATACATTATCACTGAGTTATGCAGGTTCATTTGAGATCCATTTTGCCTAGACTGGAACATAAATCATGATCAAATTCTAAAATTACTATCTAGCTCCTTTTTGAGCTCTTCAATTAATAGTACAGTTCTTGTAGTCCAACATCAAACAATTATGCTCGTTCATACATTGCTTGTTCATGCATTGCTTGTCCTTTATAATGTCGACAAAATCGGATGTCACGGGCCAACTGGATGCCAGAGGATACAAAGAAGTTCTGTGAGATCTACTGCATCCAAATTGAGTTGGGTAACTGCAAAAATGGGAACATGACCAAGTGGGGATGGATAGATATCCAGAAGAGGTTCCAAGATGCTACTGGTAAGTTGCATGACAATGAGCAGTTCGGCAATAGGGTCAGAGAGTTGAAAAAACAATGGCTTTTCATCGAGGAACTTCGTCACAAGTCCACCGGCGTAGGACGCCGAGAAGATGGTTCCGTTGTTATGAATGACAAGTGGTGGGAGGACATCCTCGCTCGTCACAAGGTGCATGACCTTTGTCCACTTGTTTGTGCCCACAGTTTTGTGTTTTATTAGGTACTAACAGCATGTTCATTGTTGATTGTACTGCAGGGCAAGCAAGAGTGGTTAGATCTGAAGGACGGATGGCCAGAATACATTGATGAAATGGACCGGATGTTTGCTGGAGTTGCGGTGACGGGAGAAACCGCATATGTTCCTAGGGCTAGGCGTCACCTGAACTTCATAAGTAGCGGTGAGGAAGAAGAAACAGCTGACTTTGGGACCCCTCATAGCCATGTTGGGCCCCCTAGCAGTGGAACCCCAGGTAGCAGTGGTAGCAAGAGGACAACAAGCAGCTGGCAAAGCACTGGAACAAGTCCTGGCAAGAAGGCCAGGAACACAGCAGTCCGAAACATGAATACCAACATGACAAGGTTCAACTCCAGTTATGATCGTAGGACTGAAGTGATTGAGAACATCTATGCCCACAAGGAACAGAGTGTTCAAATGGAAGTGAGCACCAAGAAAGAGGCAGAGAAAAAAAGAGAACATGAACAGAAACAAGTTGTAGAATCAGCTACAGAGCTAGGGGTGCACAAGATGGAGCCGAAGCTGTGGACTGGAGTGGTCAAAATCTGCATGAATGACAGCCTGAGGCATATCTACCTGTGTACACCGCTGGAAGCAAGGCTGCCGATGATTCAGTCCTATGCTGATATGGTGTAGAACCAGCCCCTTCCATCCATGCATTGCACCTACATGTGGCTGTACTTGGCTTTTGTGTACGCTTGTCGTGTTTCGTATTTGAACTATGTGTTTTAAGTTGGTTGTTGTGATGAACTATGTGGTTGAGCCGTTAATTTGAAGCTTGTTTGTTGTAGTAAGTTGTAATGCTTAGTATTTGTTGATATGTTTCGATGTGTGAGGGCATGGGAATAATTTCATTAAGCCATAAATTACGGTTATTGATTATGTTCTTTATTGGAATGGGCAGGAAATTGAAGCTGAGTCTGATGGTCCGGTGGACAATGAGGGTGACGACGACGACTGGTGGGAAGAATTCTGGAACCTGTTGCTTGAAGACGATGATGAAGCACCATTTATCTTTGGTACGTATGAATATGCTCACCATATCGACAAGTATTGCAGTAGACGACCTTATAGGAGTCCACCATATAGTGAGGAGGAATGGGTAAATGATAAGCTTAATGATGAAACAGCATGCTACGACATGTTTAGGATGAGTCCCGAAATGTTTCATAGGTTGCATGATTTGTTGACAACCCAATATGGCCTAACAGCATCACCAAAGTCTAGCTGTAGGGAGGCTCTAGGTATCTTCCTATGGATCTGTGGCGCACCACAGTCAGTTAGGCAAGCAAAGGACAGATTTGAGAGGTCGCTAGGCACTGTGCATAACCTTTTTTATAAAGTCCTTAAATGTCTGGTGGCCCTATCTGCGGACATAATTAAGCCTAGGGACGCATATTTTACCACTATGCACCCGAGACTACAAAATCCTCGGTTCTACCCAGAATTCAAGAGATGTATAGGAGCAATAGATGGCACTCACATTCCTGTGGTAGTGGCAGAGGATATGTTGCAGCAGCACTTGTGTCGAAAGAGCAAGACAACATAAAATGTAATGGCCGCTTGTGACTTTGATATGTATTTTACATTTGTCCTTGCTGGGTGGTCTGGTTCGGTGCATGACATGAGAGTGTTTGACGATGCAATGACACGCTGGGCCACCAAATTCCCGATGCCACCTAGAGGTACAAACTTTGTGAAGTCATTACTGTTTGCTAATTTGGACATTGTGAACTTACATGTACTCCATGTTGTAGGGAAGTACTACCTGGTGGACTCGGGGTATGCAAACCGACATGGGTTTTTGTCGCCTTACCGGCAGACCAAGTATCACATCCAAGACTTTCAAAACGCCGTCGAACCACCACAAGGTACGAAGGAGACGTTTAACTATGCTCATTCGTCTCTTAGAAATGTGATAGAAAGGGCGTTTGGAGTGTTGAAAATGAAGTGGCGCATATTACTGGACATCCCCGCATATCCACCATAAACACAGACTGAAATTATATGTGCATGCATGGCCTTGCACAACTTCATCAGGTTGCATGCTCAATTTGATAGTGACTTTTTTGTAGTTGACAGCAATGTCAACCACATTCCTGTTGAAGCTACTCTAGATCAGCCAGAAACAGAGCCTGCGCCAGAAAGTGCCGATATGGAAAGCATGAATGCATTCCGAGACAGGCTGGCTGAGCATTTGTACAATAGATGTAATTCATGAGTGCGGATCTTTTATTGTTGCGGTACTTGATGAGGATGTAATTTGTGAGGATGTGATTCAATTTGCGTTCGAATTCTACATGTACCAAATTGCGATCGATTTGAGAGTATTTGTCATTGTAAACTAAAACAATTTTCATTCCATTTCAATTTGTACCAATAAATGTTGACAGTGCAGTTTTTTTATATCAAATGTATTAACAACATGCATGAGGGAATGGACATGCATGCAGGGAACTATTTTGGAATGTACAGATTTGGGATGTTCATTTTTGCTACAGTACCGAATTTGACATGAACAGTAACCGTCGAATTTGGAGACCCAGAATTTGGATCTAAACAAGGCCTTGAGTACGTACTTTGAGTATAGCAGAATGACTCGACCAATAGTTTATCCTATCTTATCGGAAAGGCTGACGATTTCTGATACGTTCGGGATCTGCCCGCAAGCTCTCCCGGATACGTGTACAGACTACACTCCGCGAAAAAAAGTTGAACGAGTCCTTGATGATGATAGCCTGCCGTTCTATTTATTTCAAAGTGCAAAGTAACCTATCATAAATTCATAATCTTAGGATTAGGATTCGAACCTAGCCCTACACGCTATCTTGTTTGGATAAGGATAAAGTTGGCCACCGCGGTGTACTACACGATCATCGCTGCCCCCTCCCGCAAGGCACCAGCGAAGCGGCCATCTCGGTGACGAGCGGCCTCGCTCGCTTCATCGCGTCGGATGTCCCACAGCAAACGCTCACAGCGGTGGCGCCAAGCCGCCAAAGAGGAAAAAACAACCTATTGGCGTGTTTGGTTTCAAAGATAAAGTGATCCATCTTCTTCTTACTTCTTAGTATATTTTTTTTATTTATTAGTTTGTAGAATGAAATAACTCATTACCTTATTTTTTGTAACCTAATAATTAGTATATGTATGGGGAATAAATTGATTTTATCAAAATTATTTACGATGCATCATCTCATAAAGTATGAGCTAATTCTACGAACCAAACACACGAAAGAATAATGTATATAGATTCTAGGGCATTGGAAAGATTCTCTAAATTTATGCTATCTTATCCCAAAAGCTTGAAGATTCCGTATGAGATAGTGATCTGACGCACTCACAGTCTGCCTCGTCCGCGTGTTTATGCTACATTCGGCCGCGTATTCCAGATATGAAGCCTCCTCAAATTCTGCAATTATCTTTTTTTCCCCTTCTATAAGAGTATGCTCGATAATAGAACCAAGTTACTTGGCTATATATCAAGCCACAAGAGCCAAGTTATACAATAAGTGTGTTCTATTTGTCTTAAAAAATTCTCTCTCTCCTATTTCTCCTCACAACACTTGCTACTTAGCCCACTAATGCATATGTTTTCGTGCCCAGCTTGGTGTTTGCATGGAAACAAGCTCTCATCTCTATCTTCTCTTCTCTTCTCCACATCAGCATTAGCTTGGTTATAAGCCTATTATTTACTTGCTGTAAACTATGCAAAATAGACGCAGAGACCCACAGCACGTATACAAGCCCTATGAGCATATATGAAAGATTGAACCGGTGCAAGACCCCCCCCTCTCTCTCTATGGTTAGAGAATATCCCTTAATTGTTTTTTTTTTGCTCTTTTCTTGGGCTTGAAAGCCTTGTAACTTGTACAGGAAAATTAAATGAAAAAATTAGGTAGGGGACCCCCTACCGTTGCATCAAAAAAGATTGAACCGGTAAATTATGAAATTTACAAAATCATCACAAAACACCTCGCTATCGAGGGGCACCTCGTCTATCATTGAAAGAATAGAGCTGCTAAATCCCGGAATAATTTCAATAAAATGCAAGCACGCGTGCTAAGTCGAGGATTTGGGCCCGAGCGAACTGGTTCGAAAAAAATCACAATTATGTTCAATTTGTTCGAATTCTACAACTATTGTAGCTTCTTTCATTGGTCCCCAAATAAATCAACTTCCAGAGTTATCATAAGTCACACTTTTGTAAGTGCACTAAGAAAACTATATTTCATGATATCTAAATATACTAATTTTATATCATAAATGTTGATATTCTTTTCTATAAACTAGATCAAACTTATCCCTTCGTCCTAAAAAGAGTGTTGCTTATGGTTTTATGTAAATTAAATTGATTAACTTTAAATTGATTAGATTTATAGGAAATACTAGATGAATTCTCGGTGTGTTGCTGCGGGAATATGGGTCAACTTTAGAGAAACGTTGTAGGAATAAAATAAACGCTAAAGTAGCATGTTCATCAGACCTGGTTGGATGTAACAGTTTCATGCTAATATTACTGAAGCAGCAAACCATCGACGATCTAGCACAGCTCTCTCAACATAAATTGTCGGTGCAACATCTGATGGGAGGTATGCACATTTGAGTTGACAGAAAATGTACTCAACGTAGTGGTGGTGCACTTTGTTTGGGAAGGCAAATAAAAACTTTTCCATGCTTGTGCTTTTATATTGTATAGGTGCACTTTGTTTGTGAAGGCAAATAAAAATTTTAGCATGCTTGTACTTCTATATATTGTAGGTCAACATCCGTTTACTTTTGCATAAATTAGCAAATTTATATTATAAAAACATATTTAACAGTGCCATAATAAATATTAATAATATTGTGTATATATATATTTAATTAAAGTTAACCAACCTACTAACGCTCTACTAGTCCATGTTAGTAAATAATGCAAATCAAGATCGAACACGAGACACAGATTTTTACGTGGAAAACCCTTGCGGGAAAAAACCACGGGCGCCAACCGACGATCTTCACTATATGGAGAGAGTTTACAGAACGCAGGTGAAAGTCCCTAGTTTGGTTTTGGCTAATTGATGAAACCTAGGACTAACCTTTGTATCTAAGTGGATGATTTAGATAAAGGTGGTCAGTGCATATGAGACATGACATTGACTCATATGACCAAGATGGTGAAGACCAAGATGAGGCTTGGCTCGATGGACCGGTTGTGAAGGTGAAGGGCAAGTCGAGGCTTCGAAGCGAAGGACCATGCGATGGTGAAGCTTGAGCAAGACTTAGCGCCGATGGACCAATGCAACGGTGAAGAGCAAGTGAAGTCAAGGTCGATGGATCGAGATGGTCATGTGATGATATGAAGTGGATCATATCATTTGGAGAAACAAAATGGGCTCAAGGCAAAGGTATAACCATAGGGCCATTTTGTTTTACACTCAAGACACCATAGAGGGTGTGAGTGGTTTAGGATCGATAGCCGAACTATTAAGAAGGGAAGTCTTATCGGTTATTCGATGCACGGGTGCCACTAGGTGAATTCATGTAGTGCATTGCATATAGGGCCTAGTGAGCTAATTGGAAAACCTTTGAAAATGATTGAGAAAAAGCTAACACACAAGCACATGGAGATGTACACTTGATGGTGTTGGCACATTTGCAAAGGTGGCGTTGGTCGCGCTGTGGTTTGCGGGTAGAGAGGGGTTTGGGTTCCTCTCTCCCTCCCGCCGAGCGTGCGAGCGCGGGATTCAGGCGATTTCGGGGAAATGAAATGCCTATTTTCCACTACGCCGAAAGTCGGAAAAGAAACGGAGGCGAACGGGGTCACTGAGGTGATCGGACGCTGCACCGGACGCGGTCACGGTGTGACCGGACGCGTCCGGTCAGTACAGCGCGGTATCGGGCGCGCGGGCTAGGGTTTGCAACCGGCGCTTCCGGTCACTCGTGGGACCGGCACGTCCGGTCAAGTGCCCAGAAGGAACTGCGGTTCGCAAGGACGATCGGACGCGGGGCGCGTCCGGTCACACGCGATCGGACGCGTCCGGTCGTCGAGGGAGCTTACTGGACTCCGACCGGACGCTGGCACTGTCGCGTCCGGTCGTTGCGAGGAGCGCGTCCGGTCGTTGTTTCGCGGGCACGGGTGCTGTGCGGATCGACGCGTCCGGTCGTTGCGAGGAGCGCGTTCGGTCGTTGCTTCGCGCGCGCGGTGCTGTGCGACCGACGTGTCCGGTCGGTTGAGCAGCGCGTCCGGTCATAGCGTTTGACCGTTGGCGCGCAGTGACCGTTGGAGGATCTAACGGTCGCACTTGAAATTTGAGGGACACGTGGACGTCGCAGGGCGACCGGACGCGGTTGAGCGCGTCCGGTCAGTTTCGACCGGCGCGTCCGGTCGTCCCGAAAAAACGGTCAGTGGAGTGGCAACGGCTCTATTTGTTTGGGGTGCTTATAAATACTCGTTGGCCGGCCCTTGGGGAGGTCTCTTGGCATTTCTAACACTCTTGTGCATCCTTTGAGCTAGAGCTACTCCTCCCACTCATCTCTCTTGCTTGATTGCAAATCAAAAGTGAGATTGAGTGATCCCAAAGTGCATTGCATAGCTTGAGGGCATCTAGTGGCACTTGTGGGTGGTTTAGCCGGTGGATTTCTTGTTACTCTTGGAGAGTACCGCTCCTAGCTGGCTTGGAGATTGTTGGAGGCGTTGGCAAGAGAAGGTGATTGTTCTTGGCCACCTCCGGTTGTTTGTAAGAGGTTCTTGTGCTTTCCTCGGCGGGACGCCAAAAGCAACTCTATTGGATTGCGCGTGTCATTGAGTTACCTCACTTGAGAGTGGTGTCTTGCGGTGCCTTGCGGGGCGTGCCTTGAGGGGCAAGTGACTTGAGGGTCACACCGAGGAACCATCTAAGTGTTGGTCGACACAACCGGTGACGTAGCTTGTCGGTGCACAAGTGAACACCGGGTGAACAAAAATATCGTGTCTCTTGTCTCCCGGTGATTGGTCTACATATTGTGTTGTTGTCAATATTAATTGATTGTATATCATCTTGGTGATTGGCAACATCTTCACTCCACCGTCGGTATAAGATTCACAATCCTCTCTCTCACATTTACTTTTACTAGATTATCTTGTGTAGCTCTAGTGGTAGCCTTTTCTAGTAGTTGTTAGCTTGCTCACTAGTGTAAGTTAGTGACTTAGCACTTGTGTGAACTAGAGATCATAATCTACTAGACTTGTGGATAGGAGGCTTGCATCACAACCTTTGGCTAAGCAAAACTCGCTTTACGCCGTTTGTTATTCTAACAAGTTTGCTTAGTGGTGCTTGTAGAATTTTTTATAGGCTATTCACCCCCCCTCTAGCCATCTAGGACCTTACAAGTGGTATCGGAGCCGTGGTCACCATTTTAATCAAGGCTTAACATCCTTCGGTGTGAAAAATGGCTCAAATTGTGTTCAATCATGTTGGGGGCAAGCCACCGTTCTTTGATGGTGTTAGTTCTTTTGCTCATTGGAAGAGAAAAATGACAATGTACCTTGGTTCTATTCATGAGAGAGTATTGCAAGTCACCGAGAATGATTTTGCTATCATTTATCCCGATCATCTCACCGATGAAGATAGAGCAAATAGAACATGCAATAGAATGGCTCTCAATACACTTTACAATAATATTGACACAAAAGTATTTGAGGGCATCAAGGATTTGGAATTGGCAAATGAAGTGTGGACAAGGTTAAGTGAAACATATGAGGGCACTAAGGTTGTAAAGAGTGCCAAGCTATATGGGCTCAAGAGTGAGTTTGAGAACTTCAAGATGAAAGAAGAAGAAGCAATCTTAGAGATGTTTCATAGATTGTAAGTCATTGTGAATGATCTCAAGAGCTTAGGGCACAAGACTCAAGACCAAGATTTTTGCCACAAGTTCTTGTTGAGCTTACCTAAAAGATTCAAGATGTTGATCATGATGCTACAAAGAGATGGGCTTGAAACAATGAAGCCCAATGATTTGCTTGGAGAGGTATTGACCTTTGACAAGTATGATCAAGATGTTGATGAGAAGGAGGATGAAAAGAAGAAGAAGACCGTGGCATTCAAGGCCACCTCCTCAAAGGGCAAAGCTTCAATTCAAGAAGAAGATGACAGCGAAGAAGATGAAGATTTGGAAGTTGATGATGAGGCACTTGCTCTAGTTGTCAAAAACATTGGCAAAATGTTTATCAAAAGAAGAGGCTTGAAAAAGAGAAATAACAATTTCAAGAGCAATGAGCAACAAAGGAAGTGCTTCAATTGTGATAGCACCGAACATCTTCAAGCCGAATGTCCCTATGACAAGAAGAACAACAACAAGAGGGGCAAGTTTGAGAAGAAGAAGAGAGAGGCCAAGATGACATTCAAGAAAGGCAAAAATGGTGCCTATGTGATCACTTGGGAAAGTGATGATGAGGAAGAAGAAGAAGAATCATCCAACAAGGCTTTTGCTTCCATTGCTATCAACAAGAAGCCATCACTATTTGATTCATCCTCTTCATGCTTCATGGCTAAAGAAGCTAAGGTATTATATGATGAGAGTGATGATGAAAGTGAAATGGAATATGCTCATGATAGTGATAATGATAATGAAAATGATGATGATGAACCAACTAAAGAACAACTATATGACTTGATGCAACAAACTAGAGACATAGCTATTGCCAAGAACAAGGAGTGTAAGAAGCTTTCAATGAAAGTAGCAATACTTGAGAAAGTTCTTAGTGAGCTTAAGACCACTCATGAGAGTCTAGTGGAAGACCATGAGGATCTTGGTAAGGCTCATTTCAAGCTTGAAAAGGCTCACTCATTGCTACTTGAGCAACAAGAAAAGAAGGAGGTTGTTGTATCATGTGATATAGGTGTTACATGTGATATAATTGATGAATCCTTTAATGAACCTATCATCATGTCAAATGCTAACCCTTCTTGTAGCTCTTCATCCACCACCACCAACTCTACCTCTACTACTAGTGATGGTTTCACTTGTGATGCCTCACTAATGGTTGAGAATGAGACTCTCAAGAGAGAGGTGGATGAGCTCACTCACGCCCTAGGCAAGGCCTATGGTGGTGAGGCCCGCTTGCTTAAGTGCTTGGGTAGCCAAAGGTTCTCTCTTAACAAAGAGGGATTGGGTTACACCCCCAAGAAAAGCAAGTCGGCCTTTGTAACTCCAAAGCCTAGCTTTGTGAAGAGCAATGGTCGGTTTTGCAATAGATGCAAGCAAGTTGGGCACCTAGAGCATAATTGCAATAAAAAGAACCAAAGCAAGAACCTTGTTAATGCTATACCTTTTGATTCTTGCTATGTGCTTACCAAGGGTGTGAAGGGTGTGCAAGCTAAGTTTGTTGGTACACCAATCAGGGCTGGACAAAAAGCTCGTTAAGCTGGCTCGGTGGCTTGGTACAAAAGTGTTTTGGTTGGACTCATTTATCTTTTAAAATGAAAATGACTTGATTTGGAACGACTTTCAACTTCGGCTCGGCTCGTTAGGCTCGGCTCGTTAGGCTCGTCGTGAAGTTGGATCTTAAATAATGCAGGAAATAATGATGAATAAGATTATACCAATTTCTAAAAAAGCTCGAAAAAAACTACGGTTGGCTCGATATCCAGCCCTAACACCAATTGTGGGCCCAAAGAAGAAGGCTATTTGGGTACCAAAGAGCTTAGTTACTAACCTACAAGGACCCAAGCAAAAATGGGTACCTAAGCTTCATTGATTTGCTTGTAGGTCAATTACAAAGCCGGAGGAAGGCATTGGATTATTGATAGTGGGTGCACTCAACACATGACCGGTACATCAAGAATGTTTGATTCATTCAATGACAATGATAGTGGTGTTGATTCTATCACATTTGGCAATAACAAGAAAGGCAAGGTTATTGGCTTGGGCAAGATTGCAATATCAAATGATATGAGTATCTCCAATGTGTTGCTAGTTGAAAGTTTGGATTTCAATCTTCTATCCGTGGCACAAATATGTGATCTAGGCTACAAATGCATCTTTGGGGTTGATGATGTGGAAGTTATTAGTGTGGATGGTTCAAATGTGGCATTCAAGGGCTTTAGATATGAGAATCTCTACCTAGTTGACTTCAATGCTAGAGAAACTTCTTTGACAACTTGCTTAGTCTCCAAATCAAGCATGGGTTGGCTTTGGCATAGAAGGCTTGGTCATGTTGGCATGAAACAATTGAAGAAGCTTACAACTCACAATCTTGTCAATGGTTTGAAAGATGTTGAATTTGAGAAGAATAAGCTTTGTAGTGCATGTCAAGCCGGAAAGCAAGTTGGAAGCTCACATCCAAAGAAGAGTACAATGAGCACATGCAAAGCATTTGAGTTGATGCACATGGATCTATTTGGACCAACAACATATACAAGCATAGGCGGCAACAAGTATGGCTTTGTCATAGTGGATGACTTCACAAGATTCACATGGGTATTCTTTCTTAGTGACAAAAGTGAAGTGTTTGACACCTTCAAGACATTTCTCACTAGAGTTCACAATGAGTTTGAGATTAGAATCAAGAAAGTGAGAAGTGACAATGGAAGTGAGTTCAAGAATACAAGAATTGAAGAACTTTGTGATCATTATGGTATTGGACATCAATTCTCGGCCAAGTACACTCCACAATCAAATGGCCTAGTTGAGAGAAAGAATAGAACATTGCTTGATATGGCTAGATCAATGCTTCATGAGTACAATGTGAGTCAATCATTTTGGGATGAAGCAATCAATACCGCTTGCTACTACATCAATAGATTATATTGTCATCCATTGCTAGAGAAGACCCCATATGAGTTACTTCATGGAAGAAAGCCCAATATTTCTTACTTTAGGGTGTTTGGTTGCAAATGCTATATCTTGAAGAAGGGCACTAGATTGGGGAAGTTTGACAAAAGATGTGATGAGGGGTTCCTACTTGGTTATTCAACTACAAGCAAAACTTATAGAGTTTGGAACAACTCAAGTGGCATTCTAGAAGAAGTCCATGATGTGCAATTTGATGAAACCAATGGGTCACAAGATGAAGAAGAGAATCTAGATGATGTTGGTGGAACTCAATTGGTGGAAGCAATGAAGAACATGGACATTGGGGACATTAGAGCAAAACAAGTAATTGATATTCAAGATGATGATAAAGATCAAGTGCTCAATTCACCATTCAAGCTAGTTAGTGACTCTCAAGTGCAAAATTATGGTGCTAGTTCTTCTCATCGAGATACATTAAGTGATCAACCAAGCTCAAGCAATCAAGTGCAAGTACTCCAACCACAACATGTTGCAAGAGATCACCCCATTAATAGTGTTATTGGTGATATTAGAAGTGATGTGCAAACAAAATCAAGATTGACTATGTTTTGTGAACATGCATCATTTGTGTCAACCATAGAACCAAAGAAGATAGAAGAAGCTTTGAGGGATGCCGATTGGATCATGGCTATGCAAGAAGAGTTTAACAATTTCACAAGAAATGATGTTTGGGAGATGGTAGAAAGGCCAAATGACTACAATGTGATTGGAACCAAGTGGGTGTTTAAAAACAAGCAAGATCAAGATAGTATTGTAGTGAGAAACAAAGCAAGACTAGTTGCTCAAGGTTACACTCAAGTTGAAGGTCTTGACTATGATGAGACATATGCTCCCGTGGCAAGATTGGAGGCAATAAGGATTCTATTGGCTTATGCTTGTGCACACAATATCAAACTATATCAAATGGATGTCAAAAGTGCATTTCTCAATGGGATCATCAATGAGTTAGTATTTGTTGAGCAACCGCCCGGATTTGAAGATGACAAGAAACCCAACCATGTCTACAAGTTGAAGAAGGCTTTATATGGCTTAAAGCAAGCACCTAGAGCATGGTATGAGAGGCTAAGGGATTACCTTCTCTCTAAGGGATTCAAAATGGGCAAGGTTGATACTACTCTATTCACCAAGAAGATTGGAAATGATCTATTCATAGTGCAAATATATGTTGATGACATCATCTTTGGATCAACCGATCAAGCTTATTGTGAAGAATTTGGTGCTATGATGGCCAAAGAGTTTGAAATGTCTATGATTGGTGAACTTAGCTACTTCCTTGGTCTCCAAGTCAAGCAATTGAAGAGTGGAACATTTGTGAGTCAAGGGAAATACATAAGGGACATGTTGAAGAAGTTTGGAATGCAAGATGCAAAGCCAATTTCAACTCCAATGGGCACAAATGGCAATTTGGATAGTGATCTTGATGGCAAAATGGTGAATCAAAAGGAATATCGGTCTTTGATTGGAAGTCTACTCTATGTCACCGCATCAAGGCCGGATGTCATGTTTAGTGTTTGCATGTGTGCTAGATATCAAGCCTCACCTAGAGAAAGTCATCTCACGGCGGCAAAAAGAATATTGAGGTACTTGAAGCAAACAAGAAATGTTGGACTATGGTATCCCAAGGGGTCAAAGTTTGAATTGATTGGATATTCGGACTCCGACTATGGGGGTTGCAAGATCAATAGGAAAAGCACAAGTGGCACATGTCAATTACTTGGAAGATCACTTGTGTCATGGTCCTCAAAGAAACAAAATAGTGTGACAATCTCTACCGCCGAAGCCGAATATGTGAGTGCGGGGAGTTGTTGTGCTCAATTGCTATGGATGAAATCAACTTTGAAGGATTATGGCCTCAACTTCAAGAATGTGCCGTTGCTATGTGATAATGAGAGTGCAATCAAGATGATACAAAACCCGGTTCAACATGGAAGAACAAAGCATATTGACATAAGACATCATTTCATTAGAGATCATCAACAAAAGGGAGATATTACCATTGAAAGTGTTGGCACCGATGATCAACTTGCCGATATTCTCACTAAGTCACTTGATGAAAAGAGGTTTTGCAAGCTAAGGAATGAATTGAACATTCTTGATTTCTCAAACATGAGTTGAATGCACCCCACCCACTTATTGATTGACATGTCTTTCATCCTATGCTAAGGACTTGATAGAGCATATAGACATAATAAGTGGTACGCATAAGCATTCATGATAAATCAAATGAATTTAATGGATATATGTTACCACTATTGCTTCTATGCTTATTTTGATCTAGTGGTGGCATATGACATGTTTGTGAGCTTGTAAACCTAGTGTTGAATCTAGAAGATTTGCTATAAGTGTTTAATTCAACATAGGCAAGATAACCCTTATTTTAAGGAGTGAAGAAGCTTGTCTTTGGTTCAAATCGAATTACATATCTTTGGCAAGTATTCTAGGTTAAACCAAATTTGATAAATTTTTTAACCTTACATGTGGTATCGAATTAATTTCAATCTACTTCATCAAACACTTTTCCTTCTCTCCACAATTTGATCCCCTTTTTGGGTAAGTTGTTGACAAAGGGGGAGAGAAAAAGATGATTCAACTTGATAAAGGGGTAAATAAAATTTGTTGATGCACACAAGTAGGGGGAGCAAGCTCATAAACAAAGTTGTTGCATTTGTTTGTGCATTCTCATATGACTTGCTCATTGCACATGTATTTAAATTCAATATACATGCTTGTGTGGTGCAATGCTAGTATAGAAATTGGATGATGAAATGATCTACTAGCATGCATAGGAATAGTTTACATGTGGTATCTAGACTTGCCTAAAGCTTTACAAGTGGTTAGCTTTACAAGTGGTCCAAGAACCTTTACATATAATGTTGATCTCACGGGGTTCTTGAGTTTTGATGGATGTCTAGTTACTTCATGATGCTAAGGATGGTGTAAAAGGCAACTCCGATTGGTATCACGCTTCAAAGGTCCATTTCTTACACCATAGCATCATTTTGGTAGAATTACTCTCCCAACATTTCTATCCATGCATATGTGCAAAGCTTTCAATCCAAACTCTATGCACATATGTAGGGAGAGCTAATGCTACCAAAATCGAGCTTGTGATAATTGTCCAAACTTTACTTATGAGCAAAATGATTGGACAAGTATGACAAGTTTAAAACTTTTATTATCAAAATCATCTTTGTGAGGGTTGTCATCAATTACCAAAAAGGGGGAGATTGAAAGTCCCTAGTTTGGTTTTGGCTAATTGATGAAACCTAGGACTAACCTTTGTATCTAAGTGGATGATTTAGATAAAGGTGGTCAGTGCATATGAGACATGACATTGACTCATATGACCAAGATGGTGAAGACCAAGATGAGGCTTGGCTCGATGGACCGGTTGTGAAGGTGAAGGGCAAGTCGAGGCTTCGAAGCGAAGGACCATGCGATGGTGAAGCTTGAGCAAGACTTAGCGCCGATGGACCAATGCAACGGTGAAGAGCAAGTGAAGTCAAGGTCGATGGATCGAGATGGTCATGTGATGATATGAAGTGGATCATATCATTTGGAGAAACAAAATGGGCTCAAGGCAAAGGTATAACCATAGGGCCATTTTGTTTTACACTCAAGACACCATAGAGGGTGTGAGTGGTTTAGGATCGATAGCCGAACTATTAAGAGGGGAAGTCTTATCGGTTATTCGATGCACGGGTGCCACTAGGTGAATTCATGTAGTGCGTTGCATATAGGGCCTAGTGAGCTAATTGGAAAACCTTTGAAAATGATTGAGAAAAAGCTAACACACAAGCACATTGAGATGTACACTTGATGGTGTTGGCACATTTGCAAAGGTGGCGTTGGTCGCGCTGTGGTTTGCGGGTAGAGAGGGGTTTGGGTTCCTCTCTCCCTCCCGCCGAGCGTGCGAGCGCGGGATTCAGGCGATTTCGGGGAAATGAAATGCCTATTTTCCACTACGCCGAAAGTCGGAAAAGAAACGGAGGCGAACGGGGTCACTGAGGTGACCGGACGCTGCACCGGACGCGGTCACGGTGTGACCGGACGCGTCCGGTCAGTACAGCGCGGTATCGGGCGCGCGGGCTAGGGTTTGCAACCGGCGCGTCCGGTCACTCGTGGGACCGGCACGTCCGGTCAAGTGCCCAGACGGAACTGCGGTTCGCAAGGACGATCGGACGCGGGGCGCGTCCGGTCACACGCGATCGGACGCGTCCGGTCGTCGAGGGAGCTTACTGGACTCTGACCGGACGCTGGCACTGTCGCGTCCGGTCATTGCGAGGAGCGTGTCCGGTCGTTGTTTCGCGGGCGCGGGTGCTGTGCGGATCGGCGCGTCCGGTCGTTGCGAGGAGCGCGTCCGGTCGTTGCTTCGCGCGCGCGGTGCTGTGCGACCGGCGTGTCCGATCGGTTGAGCAGCGCGTCCGGTCATAGCGTTTGACCGTTGGCGCGCAGTGACCGTTGGAGGATCTAACGGTCGCACTTGAAATTTGAGGGACACGTGGACGTCGCAGGGCGACCGGACGCGGTTGAGCGCGTCCGGTCAGTTTCGACCGGCGCGTCCGGTCGTCCCGAAAAAACGGTCAGTGGAGTGGCAACGGCTCTATTTGTTTGGGGTGCTTATAAATACTCGTTGGCCAGCCCTTGGGGAGGTCTCTTGGTATTTCTAACACTCTTGTGCATCCTTTGAGCTAGAGCTACTCCTCCCACTCATCTCTCTTGCTTGATTGCAAATCAAAAGTGAGATTGAGTGATCCCAAAGTGCATTGCATAGCTTGAGGGCATCTAGTGGCACTTGTGGGTGGTTTAGCCAGTGGATTTCTTGTTACTCTTGGAGAGTACCGCTCCTAGCCGGCTTGGAGATTGTTGGAGGCGTTGGCAAGAGAAGGTGATTGTTCTTGGCCACCTCCGGTTATTTGTAAGAGGTTCTTGTGCTTTCCTCGGCGGGACGCCAAAAGCAACTCTATTGGATTGCGCGTGTCATTGAGTTACCTCACTTGAGAGTGGTGTCTTGCGGTGCCTTGCGGGGCGTGCCTTGAGGGGCAAGTGACTTGAGGGTCACACCGAGGAACCATCTAAGTGTTGGTCGACACAACCGGTGACGTAGCTTGTCGGTGCACAAGTGAACACCGGGTGAACAAAAATATCGTGTCTCTTGTCTCCCGGTGATTGGTCTACATATTGTGTTGTTGTCAATATTAATTGATTGTATATCATCTTGGTGATTGGCAACATCTTCACTCCACCGTCGGTATAAGATTCACAATCCTCTCTCTCGCATTTACTTTTACTAGATTATCTTGTGTAGCTCTAGTGGTAGCCTTTTCTAGTAGTTGTTAGCTTGCTCACTAGTGTAAGTTAGTGACTTAGCACTTGTGTGAACTAGAGATCATAATCTACTAGACTTGTGGATAGGAGGCTTGCATCACAACCTTTGGCTAAGCAAAACTCGCTTTACGCCGTTTGTTATTCTAACAAGTTTGCTTAGTGGTGCTTGTAGAATTTTTTATAGGCTATTCACCCCCCCTCTAGCCATCTAGGACCTTATAGCAGGGAATACAATGAGTCGTCAGCTCTTCCCGTGCGGCTTACAAGATGTATTTATAGGACGGACTGACTGCAGTCAAATACGGAAACAAATCCGCTAATAAACATGACCGAATCGTGGGCCCTCCAGGCGTCCCCACAAGACCAACGTTATAATTCGGATCATATTCCAACAAACTCCACCTTGAGACGAATTCCATCTTGTAGTGAATGAAGTATCATCAATCAACTCACTTCAATAATAAATAATCACCGGCGCCAAAAGTCACTAGGACTTAATTTGTAATGCCAACTAAGCTTGAGCATAGCCCAAACTTAGCTCCAGGAACTGGCTTTGTCAACATATCAGCGGGATTATCATGAGTACTTATCTTGCATACTTTAACATCACCTTCAACAATGACACCTCGAATAAAATGATATCTCACATCAATGTGCTTGGTCCTTTCATGAAACATCTGATCTTTAGTCAGACAAATATCACTCTGGCTATCACAATGTATAGTAATACAAGAAGTAACCCTGCAAAGTTCAGAGTATAAACCCCTCAACCAAATAGCTTCTTTACAAGCTTCAGAAATAGCCATATATTCAGCTTCTGTTGTAGACAGAGCAATAGTGGACTGCAAACATGCTTTCCAGCTAACAGCACAACCACCAATGGTGAAAACATAACCCGTGAGAGATCTCCTCTTATTCAAATCACCAGCAAAATCAGAATCAACATAACCAACAAGTTCATCTCTAGATTTCCCAAACTGCAAATAGGCATTAGAAGTACCTCGCAAATATCTGAAAATCCATTGAACAGCCCTCCAATGCTCCTTACCAGGATTAGCCATGAATCTACTGACAACACTCAATGCATGAGATAAATCAGGACAAGAACAAACCATGGAGATTATGATTGAAAATCAAACTGAAAAGAAGGTTAAAAAGCTTCGCACTGATAATGGGATGGAATTCTGTTCTAATGAGTTTAATGCATATTGCAAGTCTCAAGGCATTGTTAGGCACTATACTATTCCTTATACGCCTCAACAGAATGGTGTAGCTGAGCGAATGAACAGAACTATCATCTCCAAGGCCCGTTGCATGTTGTCTAATGCTGGCTTGAATAGGCGTTTTTGGGCTGAAGCCGCTTCCACTGCTTGCTATCTTATTAACCGTTCACCCTCTATTCCTCTTGATAAGAAAACTCCAATTGAGGTATGGTATGGTTCTCCAGCTGATTATTCACAATTGAGAGTTTTTGGTTGTACTGCTTATGCTCACGTTGATAATGGTAAATTGGAGCCTAGAGCTGTTAAATGCATTTTTATTGGTTATCAACATGGTGTTAAAGGTTATAAATTATGGAATCCCCAGACTCAGAAGGTTATGCTTAGCAGGAATGTTATTTTTAATGAGACTGTTATGTTTGTTGATAATCCTTCTGTTGATGCTCCTATTGAGGGACAGAAAATAAGTGTGCAGGTGGAGCACTTAATTGATTTACCAGATGTTGATAATGCTATTGTCCAAGATGCACCGATTGCTGAAATTTCTTCAATTGTTGATGATTCTTCTATTGCTGAGCATTCTTCTCCAGTTGTGTAGTCTCTACAACGTTCTATTGCTGTTGATAGGTCCAGAAGACAGCCAAAGCCTGTTAAAAGGTATATTGAAGAATGCAATGTTGCTTATGCTATGAGTGTTGCAGAAGAGATTGAAGGTAATTCAGAACCTTCTAATTATTCTGAGGCTATTACTTCTGCTGATCGCAACAATTGGATGACCGCTATGCAAGATGAGATGGAGTCACTTGAAAAGAATGGTATATGGGATTTAGTGAAATTGCCCAAGAATAAAAAGCTTGTCCGTTGCAAATGGATTTATAAAAGGAAGGAGGGTATTTCTCCTAGTGAACCAGCAAGGTATAAAGCGAGGTTGGTTGCTAAAGGCTATAGCCAGATTCCAGGTATTGATTATAATGATGTATTTTCCCCAGTTGTTAAGCATAGTTCTATTCGCACTTTGCTTAGTATTGTTGCCATGCATGATTATGAACTTGAGCAACTTGATGTTAAAACTGCATTCTTACATGGGGAGTTGGAGGAAGACATTTATATGAACCAACCTGAAGGTTTTGTTATTCCTAGAAAAGAAAACCTTGTGTGTAGACTAAAGAAGTCTCTTTATGGTTTGAAGCAGTCTCCTAGGCAATGGTATAAGAGGTTTGACTCATTTATGCTCTCTCGTGGCTTTAAGCGGTCTGATTATGATAGCTGTGTTTACTTGAAGATTGTTAATAGCTCAGCTATTTATTTGCTTCTTTATGTTGATGATATGTTAATTGTTGCTAAAGAAAAATCAGAAATAGCTAAACTGAAGGCACAATTGAGTAAAGAATTTGAGATGAAGGACTTAGGTGCAGCTAAGAAAATTCTTGGTATGGAAATTACTAGAGATAGAAAATCTGGTAAATTATACCTCAGTCAACGAGGTTATATTGAAAAGGTTCTTCGTCATTTTAATAAGCATAATGCAAAACCAGTGAGTACTCCATTAGCTACACATTTCAGATTATCATCAGATTTATGTCCACAGTCAGATCATGAGATTGAGTACATGTCTAGAGTTCCATATTCCAGTGCAGTTGGTTCTCTTATGTATGCCATGGTTTGTTCTCGTTATATGCTAAAAATGCTTCTGATTTATGCTTCAAGAAATAAGACCATACCTTACGAGAATAATCATCAATGATTGTCAACATATAACGAGAACCACCAAAAGAAGGCTTACGAGACGGTCCCCATAAATCAGAATGCACATAATCAAGAATACCTTTACTTTTATGTGTAGAGATATTAAATGACACCCTCTTGTGTTTGCCAAACACACAATGCTCACAAAACTTCAACTTACTGATGCTATGTTCATCAAGAAGTCCTCTCTTGCACAATTCATGTAAGCCTTGCTCACTAACATGTCCAAGACGCTTATGCCAAATATCAGTACCATCAGAATTAGATGATGAATTGGAAATTACAGCGGCATCACCTGTAATTGTAGTACCACGAAGACGGTACAAATTTGGAGATTTTAATTCACCTTTCAACACAATGAGAGAACCTTTAGACACCTTTAATACTCCATCTCCACCGGAGTACTTGTACCCTTTAGCATCAAGAGTACTGAGAGAAATAAGATTCTTGCTCATGCTAGGAATATGCCTCACGTCAGCCAATGTTCTGACAATGCCATCATGCATCTTAATCTGAATGGAACCAATGCCAACAATATCACGTGGACTGTTATCACCCAATCTAACAGAACCTCCACCTTGGAGAGAATCATAGGTGACAAACCAATCTCTATTAGTGCATATATGAAAAGAAGCAGCGGAATCAAGAATCCATTCATCATCACTATTAGCACATCCAGCAAAAGCAACAAGCGAATCACCATCAGAATAATCTGCCTTAGAAGTAGCAACAGAAGCATTACCTTCATCATTGGGTTTACCTTTCTCTCTATATGTGCCAGTTCTCTTCTCTTTATTCTTCAATTTCAAACAATCCTCGATAAAGTGATTATCTTTCTTGCAATACTTGCAGAATTTATCACCTCTATTTCAAGACTTTGATCGGCCTTTGTAACGATTAGAACTTTTGCCTCTGTTGCCATTATTTGATTTATTTTATGTCCTCCCACGAACAGACAACGCTTCTCCTTTGGAAGCAGAACCTTCAGAAGACACCATCAATTTCATCTTTTCCTTGGCATGCAACGCCTCACAGACCTCATCAAGAGTTAGCGTATCATGGCTATATAATAAAGTATCTCTGAAGTTTGAAAAAGAACTAGGCAAAGAGCATAAAAGAATCAGACCCAAATCCTCATCATCATATTCTACCTCCATAGCCTGTAGATCAGAAACGATCTCCTTGAAGACCGTCAGATGGTTAATCACAGAACCACCCTCTTGCAACTTGTGCGAATACAACTTCATCTTCATATGCATCTTGCTTGCCAAATCCTTAGACATGCAAATTGACTCTAACTTGAGCCATAGAGCAGCTTCAGTTTTCTCCTGTAGATAATCTTGCAAAATATTATTTGAAAGATGAAGCTGAATTTGAGTCAAGGCCTTACGATTCTTTTTCTTTTCATCATCGGTCCAAGATTTAGAATCCTTGTTACCGAATTTATCAAGAGCATCATCAACATCAGCCTGCGTAAGAATAGCCCGCATCTTGACTTGCCATAGAGCGAACCTTGTATCACGATCCAGTTGAGGAATATCATATTTCACTGAAGACATGGTGAATAAATAATAGCAATAACCAGAAGAAAATAATCTGCAGAAGTTTAGGTGTAACCCTAGTAATAACCTGCAGCCTGGTACACTAACTGTGTACAATCAGCAATAAACTGAATAGAAGAACACCTCTGGTAGCCTTCCTGAGTGCACGTAACAACTTCACAAAAAAAATTGATTTTATCCCCACAGTCTGGACACCTTGATCCCTGTGCACGTGATCTACGCTGATCAGGGACAACAGCGCTCTGATGGCTTCGATCCTTGTGCGCAGCTACCTCCACAGCTGGACACCCTTGATCCCCGTGCACGTGATTTACCGCTGATCAGGGACAGCAGCGGCAGATGGATTGATCTCTGATGGCTTCGATCCTCGTGCACAACTTTTGGAGTAGATTGAACGACAGGCTGCAGCAGCACAGCGAAAATTTTCCTCCGCCTGGAACAGCCGATTGACAGCACGGAGAAAAAATACGGGCGGCGGCGCACGAACAGGGTGAAACCCTAACTTTTTTTTTCAATCTCGTGTCTAGCTCTGATACCACTTGTTAGTAAATAATGCAAATCAAGATCGAACACGAGACACAGATTTTTACGTGGAAAACTCTTGCGGAAAAAAACCACGGGCGCCAACCGGCGATCTTCACTATATGGAGAGAGTTTACAGAACGCAGGGAATACAATGAGTCGTCAGCTCTTTCCGTGCGGCTTACAAGATGTATTTATAGGACGGACTGACTGTAGTCAAATACGGAAACAAATCCGCTAATAAACATGACCGAATCATGGGCCCTCCAGACGTCCCCACAAGACCAACGTTATAATTCGGATCATATTTCAACAGTCCATATGTCTACATCACGTTCACGTCACGGTCCTCTGGATAACGATACATAATACGTAAGGTAAAGTCAATAACGTTGATCGGATATTCGGATTGGCCAATCGCGAATCATCCGGTCGATCGATTCCATTCGTCCTTCGTACCGGGCCGCTCCAATTCTGGCGGACCAGCACGGCGGCTCCGGCTGACAGGCCGGCCTGCCCCGCTCTCGTGCGGCCTGTCGTTCACGCCCAGTGGGCCCAGGACGGCTTAAGTGAGCACGTGTACCCTCCGGCGCCCAACCACGTATTGAGGCAGTCTGGGCGCTTCTGTGCTCCGGTGCCCATCTCCGACGAGACGAACGCGACGCATCCGTCCGCATCCGCGCTGGAAAAAATGAAGAAGAAGATGTGCACCGGCAACAAAGTTGAACAGCTACAACATCAGTCGCGACTCGTGAGGCTATAATAAATAGCGACGGAGCACAGGTGTCGATCCACGAAGGCAGGAGCAGCGGTCAGAGTCCGATCCGAGACAAAGAGGCACGAGTGGAGTGATAGGAGCAATGGCGGCTGCTGCTGGTGGTGGGTCGTCGCCGGCAAGGCTAGCGCTGGTGCTGCTGGTGGCGGCGGCGGCGGCGGTCGTGGCTTGCGGCGGCAAGGTGGTGCACGTGGAGGAGGCGCACCGGCGGAGCATGCTGGCCAATGGCCTCGGCTCGGCTCCTCCCTTGGGGTAACTCAACTTTCTTTTGGGGGGTTTTTCCTTGCGTGATGAGATGTGATGTTGCCAAGTGTCTAGTAGCTGCGTGCGCGGGCGTGTTGGCCTCGTTTCTGATGTGATTTCTGACCGACCGCAGGTGGAACAGCTGGAATCACTTCCAGTGCGACGGCAACGGCGAGGTGGTCATCAGGGAGACCGGTACTTCTTCTGTTTCCTCAGTTTCTCGTTTTACTAGTGGAGCTCTTGCTTGCTGAATAAAGCAGCTGATGATGAGCTTGCTCTCACGGTTGCCGCCATGCCTTGATGGTCCTCAGCCGACGCGCTCGTGTCGACCGGCCTCGCTGCTCTCGGCTATAGATACGTCAACATCGGTGCGCCAGCTCACTCGCTCTAGCCTCTCGGGTTCTTCAGCTACTTCTGGATGCCTTTTCTTTTCTGAACGATAGAAAAAAATTTAATTGAACTGGATTATCATACGTGTTCTTCCTCTCTCTCCCCATCTCTCAGATGATTGCTGGGCAGAGCCACAACGTGATGCTAAGGTACGTACAACCGATGCTTCAAGTCTCAACTTAACTGAACTGAATAACAATTGGTGCTAAGCAGTAAGCACCTGCTCCGGCCGTTGCATGCAGGGGAATCTGGTGGCCAACACCAAGACGTTCCCGCACGGGATCAAGGCGGTGGCGGATTACGTCCACAGCAAGGGGCTCAAGCTCGGGATCTACTCCGACGCCGGGTGAGATTCAAGCGAACCCTGCTTCTGCTTGGCTGCTTGCCCACACCATTCATTAACGAACCCGAGGGGAACGAACAGCTTGCTTCGGCCCCCGGCGCTTGTTTTTCTCCACCACCGTCGGCCCGTCCGTGTAACAATTGCTCTGCAGGTTCCAGACCTGCGCCAAGGCCCAGCCCGGGTCCCTCGGCCACGAGGAGCAGGACGCCAAGACCTTCGCGGCGTGGGTGAGCAGAAAAGCAGCATCTGCCATCTATGATAGCATTTTCTTCTTCTTCTTCAAGGGAACATCATGTGTGATTTGCGATGTGTTCATTGGCTCTGTCAACGCACGCAGGGAGTGGATTACCTCAAGTACGACAACTGTGACAACGGCGACCTCAAGCCGCTGGAGAGGTCAGACTCAGACTCACACATGCGACTGTCCATCTGACCATCTCCTTGGCCCTTGTTTAGTTCCCCAATTCTTTCCAAATTTCATTATAAAAAAGAAGATTCCCCGTCACATTAACATGTCGGTAAATGCATGGAGTACTAAATGTTGATGAAATCAAAAACTAATTGCACAGTTTTGTTGTACTTTGCAAGACGAATATTTTAAGCCTAGTTAGATAATTTTTACCAAATACAAACGAAATGCTACATGAATTCTGATACAGTGTTTTTCTCTCTAATTCACCGAACTAAACGAGGCCTTGATCGAAGGCAATGGCATCATCACATCGGCATGTGACTGTCGGAGCCTCTGCGGCTATGCAGGTAGCCGAGTAAATGTACGTACCTGACACTGACAGGTTTTGTGGCACGTTAACAGGTACCCGGAGATGAGCAGAGCGCTGATGAAGGTGGGGCGGCCGATCTACTTCTCGCTCTGCGAATGGTACGGTAACCACTAATCAGACGTCTCTTGATCGCCATGATCGGTTTCGTGACCAGTCAGTGACTCACGCGGCCTCTCGCCTTGCCGGGGATCTATCGCTAGGGGCGACATGCACCCGGCGAAGTGGGGGGCGGCCTACGGCAACAGCTGGAGGACCACCAACGACATCGCCGACACTTGGGACAGGTCAAGAGATCTCTGACTGACTGCTTCTTGCGTTGCGGCCTCGCCGTTGTCCTGTCCTGTCCAGATTGTTTTGATATGATACCTGTTGTTACCGGCGTTCCAGCATGATCGCCACGGCGGACCAGAACGAGGTGTGGTCGGAGTACGCGCGCCCCGGCGGCTGGAACGGTCTGTACATTACACCATCATCAGTTGCCGGATCCTAGTTCCGACAACGTGTTTCATGATCATACTTCTCCGGTGGTTTGGCGTGCAGATCCGGACATGCTGGAGGTGGGCAACGGGGGCATGACCAACAGCGAGTACGTCGTGCACTTCAGCCTCTGGGCGATCTCCAAGGTGAGACTGCAGGCATACATACCTGCTCCCTGCATCTCGGTACAGTACAGACACAGCGTTTAGGGCCAGTCCCATGAATGTGCAGGCACCTCTCATCATCGGCTGCGACGTGAGGCACATGTCGCAGGAGACGTACGACATCGTGGCCAACAAGGAGGTGATCGCCGTCAACCAAGGTGAGAGCGCCGAGCGTGACCACTAGCATTCTCTTTGGGCATGCGATGCGATGCGTTGCGTTGCGTGCAGATCCGCTGGGCGTGCAGGGGAAGAAGGTTCGGATGGAGGGCAGCAGCGAGATCTGGGCGGCGCCGCTCTCCGAGTACCGGACGGCGGTGGTGCTCCTGAACCGGCACGCCAAGGACGAGGCCACCATCACCGCGCACTGGGACGACATCGGCCTCCCCGCCGGCACGCCCGTCGAGGCCAGGGACCTGTGGCTGGTACGTAGTAAGCGCGAGCACACGCATGGCCGAATCGTTCAGCGAGTGCGAGCGAGCCTTGACTGACACTGACTCGGGTGTCTTGTCGTTGTTGTGTTGGGTGTCGCAGCACGAGACGCTGGACGCCACGTTTACGGACAAGATGAGCTTCGACGTCGCGCCGCACTCGTGCAGGATGTTGGTCCTCAAGCCCAGCATCCACATCCGGTGAACTACACTACAACACGCCGCATACGGCAGGCGACATCAGCACTGGTTGGTACCATACCAGGCGATTCATTTGTACTGCAGGCTAATTGCATACACTTGGGATCAATCACCAAGAATGTTTCTTGTTCCTTTTATTGTGCCGTGTACTACGTATGTGGGGAAAGATGCTCTCGACTCAACTGAGATACTGGGCCCTCGGCCTCATGGTGGCCTGTCGGCAGGCTGTAGCGATCCAATGGAGAGCAAAACGCGGCCCAGACCAACTGTGAACCGAAATTCACCGCACCGGCCCAAGCAGGTTTCCCTCAGACCCTGAGGTTTCCCATCCGGTTATTACGTCTGTTTGGTTTGGTGTCCTTACGTCCGGCGACCAGTTCAAATATTATATTATGCTGTATCTTGGAATCCAGCAGCAACGCCTGGAGTGGTGAGGTTCATGCGATCAAAGCGCGGCCTAAAACACGCTGCTGTGCCGTGCGCGACCAGTAGCGAGCCGATTATCGATCCTCTCCTGTGTTATATGCATGCAGTCTGTACCAACTGCTAACCGTGCTGAAGCTGAACTGTCCACTAGTTCTGTGTAGGAGCCATGTCTTCAGCAGTGGCCAATCGTCGTCTCATCGTCTGGGATCATACTTATCCTATCGACAGCTACTAGGATGATCCATGTGCGTGGATAGGTTGTTAATCTCTCGTCACAGGCAAATTAAAGCCCGTGTTAGCTACGTTCAACGAGAGAGACAGAGACTGAAAGTATTTGAAGATGGTCGGGTGTCCGGGTCGATCCGTTCTGTTTCATTCGATCCGGACACGCAGGCGGTGTGTGTGTGTGTCCTTTGCAGCGTTGTCCCACCAAGCGATCGAGACAGCGGGATACGGATCGAAGGCGAACGAAGTGGAAGCGTGCAGACGATCAGCGCGATGGCGTCGATCGAGCGCTCTCTGACAGTCGGACCCATGGCGCTGTCTGCTCGCGTCACCAGTCCGATCGCTGCCGACCATCACAGGCATCATCCTTCACCCCTTTTGGCCATGAACCACATCAGCAGTAGTGCTTGAATAAGACTTGCCAACCACTTGACGGTGGAAGGCACGCACCACGCAGGCAGGCAGACAATCAGGACAGGTTGTTGGCGCTTCTGACATCAAAGGTGAGATATGATATGAAGACCGAAGAGAGAAGAATCCCACTGCGTGTACACTGTAGTACAGGCATTCCGGCCGGCCGGCCGGACCATCACTGATCAGCGCATGGCATGCTTTCCAATTCCAATTTCCAAGCAGCAGGCTCCACGTACGGCATTTTGTTCTGGACTCTGGCCTGCTTCCCGTTTGTTTTTTCAAGTAAAGAAACACACCGCGTTGAACAACTGCCTTGGGCCACTGCATTTCTGTGCCAGTGGCAGACGAACCCAAAGGTGATTAGTACCTTCTTCCATGTGTCGAGTAGCCTGACCTACTACTAGGCGTCTTCTAGCACGTATAAGACTACCCGCACTCATGGACCTCTATATTCATCCTCTATACGTTCTAGTCAGCAAGATTCTCTCCTCTATACTCAATTCTCCCGCACCCATCCATCCTCTGTATCATCCTCTATCCACTATATCCACTGTGGGACCAACTTGTCACTTTATCTAAATATATCCATGTGTGATCTAGTTTTGAAGAATTTATTGAGACGAATTTAATGGTGAAATCGAAATTTAATTTAGATTTTTGGTTTGTGAGTTATATCAATTTTTTTCTTTGTTTAGCTAGTGGGGCCTGCCACTATAAAGTATAGAGTAAGCACAGTATCACTCTAAATATAGAGTGAAAGAAAGGATAGAGTATCATTTTAGACTACCCAGTGCAGCAGTTTTTACTCTATATTCATACTCTAAAGCTTTAGAGTATCGTTTTAGAGTATCCACTGCGGGCAGTCTAATTTATGTATAGACTATAGTAGAGCAGAGGCGCAATGCGGCGCAGTTAGTTTCAAAAAGGAGGCAGTTGTAGCAAGCATTGGGTTTATTGAACAAACCCTCCTCCTTGATCATCATTTGAGCGGTTCTGTGTGTGGGGCGCCATATCGTCAAATCGTCACGGTTGCTGCCTGATTATCGATCGTTTTTGCCCGAGAAAGATGGTACTTATCCTAGCTTGACCGCTAGGGGAGTTCCCACATTGCACGGATGACGGATGAATTGGTTGCCTGTCAGCAAGACAGCAACTCATGTCAAGCCATAACTGAATGCTTTGTCACAAGCAAAGCAGCAAAGCCAGCATCTGCAGGCTGCAGCTGAATGACAGCGACGACACGCCCGGTGCTGATCAATCCTTTTCCGTTCCCTTGTGCTCGACCGGGATATACTACTACAGTACAGGGGTGTGGAGGACTGGAGGTATGTCGGCGACGCTCGCTGCTGCATGCTAGAAACATCGATCCGTGCAATATGCGCATGATTGATGATTGGTATGGTATGGTAGTGGTAGGCAGGCAGCTAGGGGCAGAGTGTTGCACTGGAAATGAAGGTTCAGAGGGATGTTCAGTTAAAAAAGCCATGCGGAACAGGCGCATGGCATGGAGATAGATCGGAGGCCAGTTTGGGCCCAGTGCGAGTGGATAAGGAGTACTCGCGATAAGGAGGCAGGCCCAGGCTGATGGTTGTCGAACAAGTGAATCGAATCAAGAGCGGTACTGCTAGGCACGGGCGAAGCTAGCGCTCAGTCAACCCTGGTGCACTACTTTAACCTACATTATCTTGTATTGCCAGACAAAATTTGAATTTTCCCTAATTATGTCCAATTTAATTTTAACAAAATTTCAACATTTTTTTACCACATATGAAACAATATAGTTTTTTTGGACTGTATTTTTCAATAACCTCCAATAGCTGGTCTTTATTGGACTGGTGGGCCAAATATTTTTGGTAAACTAAGCATAAAAGATATATAATGAATAGTCATGTTGTATTATAGAAGAAATAAGAGAGAAAAAACACTTAGATTCAAATCAGTCAAGCAGTATTTGTATATTTGCACATCTCAATTTTCAAGGCTCGGGTCAGAATTCTTCACCACTTGTGTCATTTGTTTTTTTTTGGGCCCTTTTAGGTTTGTATGAATGCCAAAGCACATATTATTCCATACCGTACTAAGCTATCAACAGATCTGAGCTTCCTTTCAAGTTTAATTAAAAAACAACTAGAAATAGATCTGAGCTTTCTTTGACAGACGTCGCAGACCATGTAATCAAGTCATAATAGTTTAAATCGTTTTTTTAATGAAATACAGGTGAAGTTGTGTTTTAGAAAAAAAAATTAAGTTGTTTTCGAATACCTAGTGCCTGCAAGCCAGTGCTATGCTAGCATGGCGCAGAGCAGCCACAGGCCCTTGGTTGGACTCAGCTGGTACACTCCTCCTGAACGATGTTCCACTAAATAATGCAGTGCTGGATAAGTCGTGCCCTTGCGAGAATGTCGAGTCAGGTACATGGTGCCAACGTTTTTCTAAACGCTAAACGGTAAACAGTCAGCCACCTTTCGTTTAGCGTTTAGATTATTTAAACGGTGTTCAAACGGAGTTAAACGGTCTAAACAGTTTTGTACAATAACAATAAAATATACATATTTATGTAGGTAAAAATAAAATTTGCTAGAACTCATACATATTTACACATGTAAAAATAAAATATTCTACCAAATAATCTTGTTGGAAGAAATCTAAATTTCACAACACTTCATATAATTACAATGTTAATTAGTTTCATATTGATTGTGATAGACATACTCCTTTAATTCACTTAATTATGGATTAAATGGTTGTTTAGCTCATTTAATCACGTTTAATCTGATTTTGTTTAGACCGTTTAGATGGGATTGAACGGTTTAAACGGGTTTAAACGATCCAACCATTTAATTTACCGTTTAGGGCCTAAACAACACGACTGACTTCTATTTACCGTTTAAACGGTGTTTAAATGGATTAAACGGCCGTTTAGATAAACAGTGCCTGGTGCACACGGTTGTTCGCAGGGTGGTGCGCAAACGTTGGGATACGGCCTAGTAACTTGTAACACGTTTTCGTAGCCTGGTGCCTGTGCACCAGGGTGGGTCAATGTGGCTTCGGCCCTGCTGCCAGGTGCTAGCGCATGGAGGACGCCCGTGGCTGCAGTTCGTCCCATTTCGTGCCTCCTTCTTCCTAGGCCCCAATTTAGTTCCCCAAGAATTTTGCAAAATTTTTCACATTTCCCGTCACATCGAATCTTTGGACGCATGTATGAAGCATTAAATATAAATAAAAAATAAAACTAATTAAACAGTTTAGACGAAATCCACGAGACGAATCTTTTAAGCCTAATTAGACTATGATTGAACACTAATTGCCAAATAACAACGAAAACGCTACAGTGTCCATTTTGCCAAATTTTTCGCATCTAAACAGAGCACTACTCTTATTCACATGTGTAACACATGATTTACTTTTGAAATGTCTAGATGCAATACTTTTAACATACAAAAGAAAACAGATGACAGATAAAAACTTGAAACATACGTCCGAAACACTTGCAAAAACACCTGAAAACACTTGAAGAACATTGCAAACATACATAATATGCAAATAAAACACTTACAATATATGTGTAAAATATATGCAACATCTAGATGAACACACTTGCAACATACGTCTAAAAAACAGATGAAAACATTGAGAACAGATGCTTGCAACAAACATGTACAACTATCGCAACATATGCAACATCCTGATCCACTTTTGCAACATCCGTATGAAACATTTGCAATATACCTTTGAAACATACGCTTGTAACATGCGCTTTCAGCGCAACATCTCCTTGCTGCTTGGGCGAATGTAGGCTCGTTGGCGTGTGAAGGTCACCGGAGGTAACAGCTCGGGGCGAGCAGCGGAGCTAGGTCAGCGAGCGGATCTCGGCGAAGAGTTGAGAAGATGGCGCCAATATCAAGTTCAAGGAGGTGATGGACAGATCTTGGAATAAAGGGCAATCAGCGGTCCTCGGCTCCCACCCTGAGTACAAGGAGCAGGGTCCTCGGCGGTCCGAGCCGCGGGGGAGCAAGCATGGGTGGCGCGGTAGGTTGGCGTGGAGGGCGGTGCAATGCCGGGTCGGAGCAACGAGGAGACGGTAGGGGCACATGGTTGCGCTGGTGGCCGACGTGGCTGTGGACAACGGCGTGGCGCTGCTGCAGACAGCGTGAGCTACGCACGAGTGCAACACGACGGGGAAGAAAGAGGGCCGCGAGTTAGGAAGACCATTTTTTTTTTAAAAAAACTCCTGAGCGGAAAGGAGGGAGTATTAGTTGAGCTAGCGTCACTGCCCAGTAAACAGAGCGTCCAGACGCCCGCTTCACACCTTTACTGAATCAAGTGGGCATGCGTCATCGTCCCCAGTCTCGACTCCCGACCCATCTCCAAGGCACGGACCGAAGAGAGGACGTGGAGATACGGTGGCCACTGCCACAGCGTAGCTAGGGATAAGGTCAGAGGATAATTATACTGTACGCTAATTAATCCCTTGTCGGATACGCCGTACGCGTACGCACGTTTAAGGTAAGGGTTCAATGAAAATTTGGAGTCTGCCTAGTTTTGTGGCGCGAGACGCAGGATGACTGGATGATGCGCGTATACGCTGCCAAGGTCACCAGTCACCACCCCACCCCGGCGCGCCGCGCGTGAACTGCGCGATTCGTCACGCTCCCGATCCCGGGTACCTACTGTATGCAGCACGAATATCCTAACCTGCTTGGCACGCGCGCGAGTACGAAAACCCAGGCAAAGCTCTTCTTGTCTTGTGCCCTGGCGTGTGAGCGGAGCCGCCCCACGGCCCACGGCCGGGCGGGCGGGATGGCCGTTCCGCGGCCGTCCCGTCCGTCACAGGTCACACCACCCAGTCGGCAGGAGAATGACGACGGCTGAGACATACTTCTCCGTCCCAGATTAAGATCTATTTCTCTGTCCCAGATTAAGATCTATTTCACGATATTACTGCTTCCTAATACAATCCGAGTCACCTAGCCACTGCAAGCAAACAAGCAAGGCTCGTTCCAGTCACCAGCGTCAGTTTCATCACCCTGGCCGGCAGCGAACGAATCCGCTCGCGGAGGATAAACCTATTCCCTCCAGGTCCTGGATTCCATATACAATACTCCCCCGTTCTAAATTATTTCTCCATTCTAAATTATAAGTCACTTTAACTTTTTTGATATATCTATTTTACTATGCATCTAGATATAATAATATGTCTAGATACGTAGTAAAATAAATGAATTAAAAAAATCAAAGCGATTTATAATTTAAAACGGAGGGAGCAGTGCATAAGCTGTACTGCACCTTATATGGACACGGATGCAGTGTTGTCCTGTCCAAGATACAAACTGGGAAATGCGATCCGCTCCGAAATGAAAATAAAACAAAGATAAAGATCCACCTTTTTCATCGATTGGGTATGTCTAGATATATACCAAATTCGATGTACTAGAAAAGTCAAATCGACTTATAATTTAAAATAGAGAGAGTATTACATTAGTCCCGTTTGGTTTCCCGCCACGGCCAGTCATGCCTAGGGCCGTACTCGAGAATTTTAGGCCCGGGTGCGATTCACACAAATGAGGCCTTATAGAGCAATACAAATAACTAAAGTGCATTTGATTCTATTATATAAAGCATGTTTTTTCACAATATCAATAACTATTCAATCCTTTTTTCTTCTTGCGCTTTTCATGACTAGAATCATATTTTATAATTCTAGAAGACATGAGAAAAAAAATAGAGTGCCCTGTTTCACTAATAAAAACACAACAAAACAAATAAAAAAAGACAAAAACATATGACAGTGTTACTAATTAGATAAGAAAGTAAAGGGCATGTACCTACGATCGCCGAGTTGCTGCTCAGCTGTGGTCTGCTGATTTGTGATTGCTGAAGTGCCAAAGTGAAAGTCTCTAGTTTGGTTTTGGCTAATTGATGAAACCTAGGACTAACCTTTGTATCTAAGTGGATGATTTAGATAAAGGTGATCATTGAATATGAGACATGACATTGACTCATGTGACCAAGATGATGAAGACCAAGATAATGCTTGGCTCGATGGACCGGTTGTGAAGGTGAAGGGCAAGTCGAGACTTCGAAGCGAAGGACCATGCAATGGTGAAGCTTGAGCAAGACTTGGCGCCGACGGACCGATGCAACGGTGAAGAGCAAGTGAAGTCAAGGTCGATGGATCGAGACGGTCATGTGTTGATATGAAGTGGATCATATCTTTTAGAAAAATAAAATGGGCTCAAGGCAAAGGTATAACCATAGGGCCATTTTGTTTTGCACTCAAGACACCATAGAGGGTGTGAGTGGTTTAGGATCGATAGCAGAACTATTAAGAGGGGAAGTCTTATCGGTTATTCGACGCATGGGTGCCACTAGGTGAATTCATGAAGTGCATTGCATGTAGGGCCTAGTGAGCTAACCGGAAACCTTCGAAAATGATTATGAAAATACTAACACACATGCACAAGGTGGTGATCACTTGTTGGTGTTAGCACATTTGCGAAGGCGTTAAAGTTTAAGCGGTAGAGAGGGTTTGGGTCTCTCTCTCCCTCCCGCCGAGCTTGCGAGCGTGGGATTCAGGCGTTTTCGAGGAGTTGAAATACCTATTTTCCACTACACCGGAAGTCGGAAAAGAAACGGAGGCGAACGGAGGTCACAGAGGTGACCGGACGCTGCACCGGACGCGGTCTTGGTATGACCGGACGCGTCCGGTCAGCAGTCAGGCGCGCGGGTGCTAGGGTTTGCAACCGGCGCGTCCGGTCACTTGCAGGACCGGCGCGTCCGGTCAGGTGCCCAGAAGGAACTGCGGTTCGTAAGGTCGATCGGACGCGGGGCGCGTCCGGTCACACGCGATCGGACGCGTCCGATCGTTGAGGGAGCTTACTGGACTCTAACCGAACGCGGGCACTGTCGCGTCCGGTCGTTGACTGGAGCGCGTCCAGTCATTTCTTCGCGGGCGCGTGGTGCTGTGCGATCGGCGCGTCCGGTCATTGACTGGAGCGCGTCCGGTCACTCGGGACCAGCGCGTCCGGTCGTTATAAGAGGCGCGTCCGGTCATGGGGTTTGACCGTTGGAGGATCGGACGCGGTTGAGTACGTCCGGTCAGTTTTGACCGGCGCGTCCGGTCATCCCGAAAAGGATCCAGTGAAGGGGTATAATGGCTCTATTCGAATGGGATGCTTATAAATACTTGTTGGCCGGCCCTTAGGGAGGTCTCTCGTGATTTCTAACATACTTGTGCATCCTTTAAGCTAGAGCTTCATCTCTCACTCATCTCTCTTGCTTGATTGCAAATCAATAGTGAGATTGAGTGATCTCAAAGTGCATTGCATAGCTTGAGGGCATCTAGTGGCACTTATGGGTGGTTTAGCCGGTGAATTTCTTGTTACTCTTGGAGAGTACCGCTCCTAGTCGGCTTGGAGATTGTTAGAGGCGTTGGCAAGAGAAGGAGATTGTTCTTGGCCACCTCCGGTTGATTGTAAGAGGTTCTTGTGCTTTCCTCGGCGGAGTGCCAAAAGCAACTCTAGTGGATTGCGCGTGTCATTGAGTTACCTCACTTGAGAGTGGTGTCTTATGGTGCCTTGCGGGGCGTGCCTTGAGGGGCAAGTGACTTGAGGGTCACACCGAGGAACTATCTAAGTGTTGGTCGACACAACCGGTGACGTAGCTTGTCGGTGCACAAGTGAACACCGGGTGAACAAAAATATTGTGTCACTTGTCTCCCGGTGATTGGTCTTCATATTGTGTTGTTGTCAATATTGATTGATTGTATATCATCTTGGTGATTGGCAACATCTTCACTCCACCGTCGGTATAAGATTCACAATCCTATCTCTCGTATTTACATTTACTAGTTATATTGTGTAGCTCTAGTGTTAGCCTTTGCTAAGTAGTTTCTAACTTGCTCACTAGTGTAAGTTTAGTAACTTAGCCCTTGTGTGAACTAGAGATCATAGTCTACTAGACTTGTGGATAGGAGGCTTGCATCACAACCGTAGGCTAAGCAAATCTCGCTTTACGCCGTTTGTTATTCTAACAAGTTTGATTAGTGGTTCTTGTATAATTTTTTATAGGCTATTCACCCCCCTCTAGCCATCTAGGACCTTACACAAAGTCTATTGGCTATATATGGCCGGGATCGCCGAATGTTGATCGCCCGCTGGATTCCAAAATCGCAGTCCGCATTCGCAAGAAGAACCGGCGGTGGGGTTGCTTCGGCTTCGTCACTTCGAGTCCTAGTCAAAACACCTCACAAAACTCAGTAGAGCCACTAGTCCGGCAGGCTGGAAAAACGAAACCAAAAGACCATAGTAGCCTCATGAAGCCCAGCTGGAGGGGCCCTAAAATTTGGGGGCCTAGTGCGGTCGCCCCACTTGCGCTGGGCCAAATAATACGGGCCTGGTCATGCCATGCGCCAGTCTGTGGTGGCGTCAAACTTTTTGTGGCGAGCAAAAGACATGTCACACCTGTCGCTAGAAATACTACTAGATCCAATATATAAACGGCACTGCTACCGTCCGAATGCCCACGGCTGCGGCCCGTTTTCTTGCCTCCATTTCACGCGTCCATGGATGGGCCCGCGCCGTCCAGATGTTGCTCGACCGTGCTTGTGTCACCCGCGCCCACGTGGGCCCGTGCTGCCAGAATGTCGCCTGCGCCGCACGCCTGCGTGGGGAACGCTCGCGTCCTCTTCCGCTTCCCACGCACATCACATGTACAACACCTGATCTACTTTTAAAACATCCAGATGTAACACTTGTAATATATAAAAAAGACAGATCAAACACTTGAACCATGCGTCTGAAACACTTGCAAAAACCATTAAAAACCATTGCAAACATGCACAACATTCATATAAAACACTTGCAACATATGTGTGAAATATATACAACATCCAAATAACACACTTGCAGCATACGTCTGAAAAATCAGATGAAACATTAGGGACACAGACGCTTGCACATATGCATAAAACCATTGCAACATATGTAACATCCTAATCTACTTTTGCAACATCCGTATGAAATACTAACAACATATCTCTAAAACATCTGAAACATTTGAAATGTACACTTGCCACATGCATCGTATCCCGGTTCGGCTTCCTCCGTCGTTTGCATCTGGGCGCCGCAGCCGTAGCAGGAGGCGAGGTCGGAGGGCTTTCGCACCGGGGCCCGGCGCTTCTCCTTGCGCTGGCGGTGCCTATCAGCGTCGTCCATCGGGGCAGGGGCGGCGAAACAGGAGCAACGGCAAGAGCAGCAGGACGGGCGCGAGGAGCAGCCGAGCGGGCTGTGGAGCAGGAGCAGGCAGGGCGGGCGGAGTGGGAGATGGACGGGTGAATTTCTGCAGTTTCATCAGTATACAAAAACCACCCAGTCCGATGTTATCTTATATATATGAATTTCTGCAGCTCGCTATGGGACTCCGATCCATGATCCACAATGCAACAAGGTCAACAATCTCACCCAGCAGAGTCCAGTGGTACGACGCTGTATTTATCCACGATGTTGTTGGCTAACACACTCGGCAAAGGCTTTGCCGAGTGTCACACTCGGCAAAGAGCACACGGCAAAGAAGCTGTCGGTAAAGCAGCCTTTGCCGAGTGTCTTTTATCGGGCACTCGGCAAAGACCGAACCGAAAAATTCTGAAAAAAAACAGGAAAAAAATTTTAAAAAGTTTTTTTAATTAGAGGAGGGACCCACCGGCCAGTCATATGGCAACGGTTGTCAAGTGACCACCCAAAGCAATTTTTTGAAACTTTGCGCCCAGCGAGAATCGAACCTGCGACCTCTCACACACACGCGAGCTCCTCTACCACTACACCTCTCTTTTCATTTGTGTCTATATTCCATTTCGGTTCCCCAAATATTATACCAAATCAAGTGTAAATTGATTGTTTGAGGCCCTAAACGAATTCAAATTTAAAAGTTGTCAACTACAAAGTTTCATAACTTTTTGAGATCTACAATTTTCATTTAGGAAGTTTCTCCATCCGAGGTCGTTTGAAAAATTCGAATTTTAAAATTTTAAATTTCAAACGTAGTTTTGCATAACAAGATGATTTCAAATTAAAAAGTTGTCAACTACAAAGTTTCATAACTTTTCGAGATCTACAATTTTCATTTAGGAAGTTTCTCCATCCGAGGTCGTTTGAAAATTCGAATTTTAAAATTTTAAATTTCAAACGTAGTTTTGCATGACAAGATGATTTCAAATTAAAAAGTTGTCAACTACAAAGTTTCATAACTTTTCGAGATCTACAAAGTTTATTTTGGTTGTTTTTCCATCCGAGGTCTTTTGAAAAATTCAAATTTTAAATTTTTGAAATTCGGATGCAGTTTTGCATGACAACATGATTTCAAATTAAAAAGTTGTCAACTACAATATTTCATAACTTTTCGAGATCTACAATTTTCATTTAGGAAGTTTTTCTATCTGAGATCGTGGTTCTAACATTATTCACAAATCTTATATATCTCTCTTGTAGTTTTATAAAACTATATGAGAGACGTGTAGATTTTGTGAACAACGTTACTATCGCTTTGTCGAATGAAGAAATGACCAAAATAAACTTTATAGATCTTAAGAAGTTATGAAACTTTGTAGTTAAAAACTTTTTAATTTGAATTCATTTAGGGCTTCAAAATGTGCTTTGAAAAACTGCTTTGCCGAGTGCCAAAAAAAACACTCGGCAAAGGCACTCGGCAAAGGTCTTCTTTGCCGAGTGTTTTTTTGGCACTCGGCAAAGAATGTCTTTGCCGAGTGTTTTTTTTTGCACTCGGCAAAGCAGCTTCTTTGCCGAGTGTTTTTTTTTGCCGAGTGTTTTTTATTTAGCACTCGGCAAAGAACTTCTTTGCCGAGTGCCCGAAAAAAAAACACTCGGCAAACCACATGGCACTCGGCAAAGAACCGGATTCCGGTATATTTCTTCCCCTTTCACGTCACACCGACTCGATCTGCCTCCTAGGGCTAGCCGCTACGACCATCATGCAGCAGCTCGATAGGGTTACTGGAATTGTTAATGGCGAAGGATTAGAGCCTAAGGGATCAGGTGACATGACGACATCGTCCACTAATGACACTAGAGAGTGATCATCGATCACTGGCCAAGTCCACTCTACTAGCCGCATGCCCAACAAACTCATCCTTAGTGTGTGTGTGTGTATATATATATATATATATATATATATATATATATATATATATATATATATATATATATATATATATATATATATATAGCTATTACTCTACAACTGGCTATAAAATAACTTATTCTGTAGCCACTTTGAGTTACGATAATTGCTATGCTAATTTACGAGATTATAGTAACTCCTTACTATGTGATTTACTATAACATTATGGTAAATATTGTAACACCCCAGGTGTTTGTCATTCACTAAGCAGTGGGTTTGAGCTCAAACATGATAGATTAAGTGGAGGTGAGCCTAATCTAAACTTGGATGTTACTCCTTTGCTTTGCATATAGGACATTTTCAAGATATATGCTTGAATGACGTTATGACAATATCTTCAAGTGTCTCACCTTAGTACCTATCTATATTGATCCCTGAAAAAGTTTCATGAAGTTTGGAATCAAAAAGTCACATAAAATGATAAGTTCCATTCCTATTAGAATTTGCACCATTAAGTGAATGAAATTATAGACCATCAACCAAACCTTGCAACTTTGCCCAAATGACTCTAGATGAATTCTACAACAAAAGTCATAAAGGGTTCATGTTGAGCAAGTGGCTAGAAAATGCTCAAATAGATCAAAAAGTGTAATTTAAGATTTATCGGGATGCTATTTTGACTTAGGGTGAACTGTGGCTTAGAGTGTTTACGTGGCGGTGAAACCTATATAAGAGTTGTAGTTCATCTTATGTACAATAAACTTTGTTTAATAGTTGAGATCTAGTTTAGTCTCTAACTTAGTCTAACAAGGCCTCCAAAAGTGAATGCAGTGCTGTCCCTAGAGCTGAAAATTTGGCTAAGTCCCTAATGCACTGAAACTGAATTTTCAGTTTCGAGGTACCCCACTTGGGGAAGTTATATCTCATGAACCATTTGAAATTTTACCATGAGCCTTTAAGCAATGTTGTTGTCCTCCTGTAGCTCTACACTTTTCATTACTGGAGTTTTCGCTAACTCGAATCGTATTAGGAGATGGACGGGGACGAAAATGGAGTTTTAGTCGGCTTGAACTGAAACCCAGGATTTCAGTTTTGAGGTACCCTCCTTTGGAGCTTTGTATCTCTCTAACTGTGCCGAATTAGACTTTGATTCTTTAACCAAAGTTGGAGCACAATTGTAGCTCTACAATTTTGTCAATTATACCACGAGCCAATTCGAGCTAATATGGGAGTTGTGATCGATGAAAAATGGAGTTTCAGTGGTATATTCGAGGTAGTATTGACAACTTGGTAGTTGATTCGAACTGGAGCTGCATCATGGCCGACCGGTCTCTGGCCGCGAGCGCCGCGTGGCTCGGTCGCGCTCGCTCAGCTCGCCAACTATCGCGCCGCGTGGAGATGGCAAAGCCCGAGCGCTCGCCCCTCCTTCCCCATGCTCGCTCATTCTCTCTCTCTCTCTCTCGCTTTTCTTTCCATCGCCATGGCCGGTGGCTCAAGCTTGCGGTGCTGCCTGCTCCTGCCACCGTGCCACTGCTCTACCAACCAGCGGCCACGCCTCCATTCCCGTGTCGCGCCTCACCTCCCCACGCCTCCCTCCAGTTAGCTGAGGTGTCGCCAAGAACCGTCGCCTGTGCCGCATCCACCGCCTGCTCCTGTGCGCGTGGTCAGAAGACCACGAGCTGTAGCTGGCCGAGCGGAGCTCGCTGCCGCTGCTGCTGCAGGTGCTGCTCCACCTCTTCCTCCGTCGCAGTGTCTAGCCACACCGCGCACGCACCACCGAAACCCTAGCTGCCAAGCTCACCGGTGCCAACGTGCCGCCGCCCTGCTGGCCTCCTCGCCATGAACTGCGTGGCTAGAGGGCCACGAGCTACAGCTAGCCGAGCCATGGTCCAGGCACGGCCACAGCACAGCCTCGCCGCCTCCTTTCCCACCAGCCGCCCCCTGCAGCTGCTGGCCGAAGCCGGCAGGCTGGAGCCGGCCAGGCTCGGCCCTCCATTGCTCGGTTTCTCTCTCGCCTCCCTGTTCTGTTTAAACGAACAGAGAAGGAAGAAGAAGCCCATGTGTGTATGACCTGTGGGACCCGCGTAGATCTAATACTACCCCATTTTTACAGAATCTGTGTTCATGTTTAAAAATCCGTATCTAGAGTTTGGTAGCTCCAAAATGAGTGGGTCAAGTTTTGTGGTGCTCTGCTATATGTCTAGTTTATTGTAAAAATATAATATGCACTGTTTTATATATGTTTTGGTGCTGTAGAAATTATTATTGTTAAGTGCTTTTAGAAATGCTTAACTCTTGGTAAGTGCATATCTTTAGTTTGGCATGTGCAAAAATAGTGATTACTGTTGGGTTAGTCTTGTGATGACATGATCTAATTAATAAAAATATTAAGAAAGATAGTTGGTTACTGTTTTACTGAGGTTTAGATTTAATCTTGCTAATTAGGCATTCCTTGCATATGTTGTTTGGGAAATTCATAACTGATGTTGTGATGCTCCAAATGATGTGAAATTTTTATGGTAGGCTTGTTATGCTATGGATGTACTGTGGTATAAATTTCATGGTCATTGTTTACTATATGGTCAAGTTATTGATTTAACTTGTTTATGGCTTAATAAATAGTTTATAAATAGTATATAAAGGATAAATTAGAAAATGTTGTTTCATTACCTTAGTATGATGTTTATCTATCATATTGATTCATGCTATGGCCATGTGTTCATAAAAAATATGGAGTTTTAGGTTTAACTTGCTCTCACCTGATTTATTGTATTAGTCAATTGTCTTTTTTATATAGGTTGATATACATGTCCAAATGGCTTGAAATTTGGACACTAGACTATTGGGAGCATATTTAGACCACTGTAATTTTGGTAGAATTTATTGTGTACTTTTGGTTGGTGTTCATAATTCCACCCAATTATCTAAATAAATTAAGAAAATACATTAAAAGAATTTATTTAGGAATGGACACTATGTTTTATGGTGTTCACTGGTCATGTGTGACATGTTGGTAAAGTTGGTTTTGTCCAATTATATGTTTGCAACATAAGTTAATAATTATTTCTTGCAAATGAGGTTTCTAGACAGATCTGGAAACTTAGCAAAGTTCTTCATGATAATGTGCTTTGTTGTAAAACTTGTTTATACAAAAGTTGTAGATAATTTATGTATCTAGATGCTGTTAAAATTTGGTGGCATTTGGCCATGTGGTTTAGGAGTTATAGCTGTTGAAAGTTGGGTTACAGAATTGCTTGCTCTCTGTTTGTCAGGAACAGATTCTGGAACTTTGTATTTTTGACTTGTTTAACTTATGAATCATGCTGTTATGATATTATATGAAATGTAGATAATTTTATAATCTTTCCATAATGTCTTCTTTCAAGTCATTTGGATTTATAAAACTCTAGATATGATTGATTTATGAAGCTACTGTTTGCTAGTCCAGAAATTGGCATATTCCAGTTATCGTTGTTGCTTCACCTTGAGTTGCTTTGCATGTTGCTAAGTGTGATTCATGTCCTTGGTGATGAAGTTAGTACACCTGAAACTTATGAAGATTATGCTTTACTTATTATAAATGGAATGGTTGGTGTGCTATAGTCAGTGAGTGGCTATGAGGGCTTGTATCTTGTTTAAATATTGTGCTTGTCTTATGTGATGCATTCTTATTGCCATTCATCATGTTCATACACATGCATCGTCATATCTCATTTAGGTACGTTAGATGCACTACGTGGATGGCAAGATGTGGAGCTGAACCCGAAGATGGAGTTGGTGGATCCATCCCGAAGATAGAAGGACTGGACAAGTGATAGATTGGGAGATGCTCGCCAAGTGAATTCATCTGACATACTCTAACTTGAGTCGGATCCCAGGCAAGCCCCGGAGCATTATAAGCCTCCTATCTTTAAAGTAATTAATTCTATATATGTTATAAGTATTGTTGCATTAAGTGATAGGAGTTGGTTGGAAACCCTTGCTGCATTATATCATTCCTTGTCCAGTTATATAAACCCTTGAATCCTATATAGACTAGGATCGAGTAGATGCTTAGCCCTGCTTTATGCGGTAGAAGTCAGGTGATTTCCTGTCACCTGCGAGATGTAGGGATATTCATATATGGCACGGTTGGCTATATTGCTATCGTGGAATGGAACCATGTGTTAATAAAATGATCTGAGACCGGGCGGGATGACGATAGTGAAGCAACAAGGCATGGAGGTCTTGGGTGTGGATCTATCCCCGTCTGAGTCGTTTAAGGACCGATTCGCTGTACGTCCTTGAGTCATGTTGAACGCAGTCTAACACTTAGTTGGCCGGATAAGTCGTTCCGACCGCGAAGCCGAGTAATATGGTTCAGGCCGGGAATCGAATGGTAGGTTGCTTCTTGGAGGAGAGAAAGGATGTGCTTGGGGACATTAGCGTGAGACCAAGGGGGGGTTAGAGCCCCTATCACCTGGCAGAGTGTCGTCCTTGGGGTCGCGACATTATTCGGACCCGTGATTCCTGAATCATATGAAAAGGTGGCCTGTGCGACCCTGGCAGGGGTCTGCACGGTGAGTGTTAGAAATACCCCTCCAGCTGGATAGGAATTCGATTCGAATCGCCGTCGCTTCCGGTTAGTGAGCACTTGATTTGAGCAGCGGCAACGTAGATTCCATTAAATTGAACGGATGGTTAATTGGATAACGATGGAAAGGTTGCCTCAATTTATACCTGCTATGGTTAATATTGTTTGCTCCTAATAAAGTGAGTGCTCTAGTACAGATGCTAATATAGATGACAGGCTAATGATGATTAACTTGATGCTTAAGCATTAATGATTACTTATCCGTAATAAGCTTTTATGCAAAATGTTGTCAAGCTAGCCCCACTTTATATCAGCCTTGCATGATCCTTGGTGTCACCTTATTTCTGGTTTCTGACGGGTAAGTCTAGCCGAGTACCTTCTTGTACTCAGGGTTTTATCCCCACTTGTTGCAGGTTGTGATGTATCATGGCGGCTGCAAGAGTTGGTTGACTCCTGCCGTAGTGGCGGAGTGTGATCATGGGCATGATCCTTCTTATTTATCTTCTCTATAATGCTTTTGTTGGAAGTTGACTTTGGTACTGGCATGTATTTGAAATAAGAGAAATGTTAGTTTCAAATTACTTTGCTTCCGCTACTTTTCAAGTTAATTTGTAATAACTATGTTGAACTCCGATGTAAATTGATTTACTTGTAAAATGGTTGTAACATGTGACTTGTTATGTTGAATCACTACGATCTTGGCTTGTATGTTGGTTGGTTTAAAATCTCTCGTGATTTCATTAGACTACCGGAGTTATATGGGCTCAAGTGCGAGAATTTAATCATTTCGGTGATTATTTTTGTACTTGTGCTCTTATAATTTGGATGGTTCTGTTACAGCTGGCATCGGAGCAAGATTCAACATTAAACATGTCGTATGTGTTTTTAAAACAAAGGTTTTGTTTTATAAAATCAGTTTTATCAACTTATAGCTATATATAGGTTTGTGAAATCTGAATTCTAAACCTAAGTACGCCAGTGGTCAATTTCCTTATGCCTATATAAGGATTATTAGGTGGCTTATATAAGTACTAACTTGAGGTTTTTTTTCATTTATGCATCTACGTCCTTGCCAAGGTATGTATGTGTGATAACTCTCCCACACTATGCTACCCAATGTGTCAGATTAGAGGTAGCCTTCATATATAAAATAGCCATATATGTCGTTAGTTTACTTTTATGCAACATCGCACATACGCTCAGGTAAGTGTGAGTTGTGAGAGCATGACCGTACAACCTGCGGTCTAGGAGAGAGCTAGTTTTGGTTACTGGATTATTTACATGTTACACACATGTATATATGAAGGTACTTAATTGTGGGAGATCGATGATTCGGGTAGTTTTGGTACTACATGTACGTATACAGGGGTATATGTACATGGGAGTACTTAGAATTTTACTTTCTTGTTTTCATTGTGTGCCATATAGTGGGGAATTGTTGGGCTGCAATGAAACTTTTCTGCAGGTACGCTAACCACGAATGCGTAAGTCGAATGTAGCTGACGACTAGCTATATATCGAGAGAGTGCGTGTTATGCCACCGACATAGAACGTGATTGCCACCTTAGGTTGACAATCTTGTGAGGACGAATAGGACGAAGCATGCATCTTTATGATTGTTGCTTTTATGCATGACTATGCTCCTCTTGCCCTTATTCTATATTAAGTAACTTATGAACAATGTAGTACACTATCTTCCTTGTGAGAAGCTAACAAGAATGCCTTACTCCGTGTTGTTCATACAAGCATTTGTAAATGCTTTAGACTTTATTTCAGTAATTATGGATTCTCATAAATGAATTAAATTGGTGTTGGTCTAAGGTAACAATGTTTAGAGCAAATAGACTAACATGTTTGTGTGCTCTCTTGTTAAGTATAACAAAGGTAAGCTTTGCTTTGCTTGTTAAATGTTGGCTGCTAGAATGGTTTCAGTTGTAGTGATGCTTTCATGCTTATAATGGTGTTTTCTATAGTTATGGAGAGTACCAAAGATGTAGCTAACTTACTTATCTAGCTTGTCCTAAAAATTCATGACCCTAGGTCTTAAAGTTTGAGAGTTATGAAATTTAGAAGTTTACTGTCAGGTTTTGCTTATGCTCTGAATAGATCTGAATGTTTGGTTTGTTTGACCTATGTGCATAGGGAATCATGTCTTGGAGATAATAGAAGAAGTGTAGTACTTTTTCTAAGCTTTCCAAAATGTCATATAGCACCAATTGTGGTGGTCTAAATCTCTAGTTATGAGCTTGCAAAGTGGAATGACAGAATCTGTCTAAATCTGGGCAGAGATGTCTTCCTTGTCTTGTTTGGCCTTGTTAGCTATAGAATCATCTTAATATGATAATAAGAAAGTTATAGACAACTTAATAAGCTTTACATAAAGTTAAGGATCAGCCTTGTTGGGTCCCTAGAACTCCAGTTACGCATTTTTGAAGTTCTTGTCAGTTTTCTGTCCATATTGATACAGATCTGAAACATCAGCATGTTTGACCATGCTAACTTGTGATTTAGCTTTTGGTATGAATAACAAACGCGTGGAAAACTTTCTAAGATTTCCAGAAAGTCTAGGATCACCTTTGTGGGATGTCTATAACCTCAGTTATAGTTGAAACAAGTAAGTACTGTGTTGCTGTCCAGATTCTGGGCACATGCTAAGTTGGCTTCCTTAGCTAGCGTTGTTTTGAGCTAAACTTGTAGTTAGTTCATGCTTGAGATAAATGCTTGTTTTGGGTGAGCCTTGTGCCTTGTATTGGTTGCTTAAACCATTCGTTTGAATTTTCTCAAAGGACTGCATGATTGTGATGTTGTATGTGTGTTTGTATCTGGGTAGTGCTCTAGTTGTCACCTCGTTTGTCCTCGGTGAGCATACGAGGGTCACATAGCTTTATCCTAGAACAAAGTTCACATACATAATTGTATGGTTGTTGTCTTCCATTAGGTTCTCTATCTTAGGAGCCTGAGCATATAGACTTAGTGGTTAGTCCTTGAATGTTTGTATCGATGCCCTTGCTTGACCGAAAGCCCAAAGTTTAGTTCTCCTATATGTTGTATAAGCCGTGGATGTTTTCCAACCCTTTTTGTGAAGACCCTTATCGACTGACCAACCAAGTTAACTTTTATTAACGCTAGCCTTTGACCATGGTTCGTACATTGCCAGTTGTGGAGACTGCACCCAAATTTATGTTGGACCTCCCGGTTGCCTCTCCCAAAGGTTAGCTAATGCGACGAAACGTCTTTTTGTTGTGGCCTCTAAATCGTGTGCTTGCAAATTCGTGCATCTACCTTATCAACTCAATCTATGACTACATATCGGTTTTCTCCTTGAAATTTGCTTAATTCGTCTCCAACCTTCCCAAGTCTCGGAATGTTTATTAATCTTGATCTCATGTTGTTGCTCAACTTGATTGAATTTCTTGTTAATCTTTTATCTGGTACTCCCCTCAGTGGACTCAAATCGTACGTAGAATTTAAGCAAGAGTCTCTTGCTCAGTTATCCTTGGCAATTGCGCGATGTTCTCTTGTGCTATATGTTGATCTTCGGATCATTTTTGTGTTGATTCTAAACCTTGTGACCACCTTTGCTTGCTATCCCTCCTTGTATGGCGCTTGCTCTTACAGCCCATTGGTGCCACTTGAAATTTCACTTTCGTTGTGCGTTTAGTAATGGTGTTATGAGTAGCCGCTGATGGTGCCGTGACGAAACCAAGGGCCTCCTGTGGCTGCAGACACATGGCTGGCTACCTGGCACGCGCTGGTATCACGGTTTCTAGTCATGATCCATTATCAAATGGCATATGATGTGTTATTTTCTTATGTTTTTTTCTTGATTATCTCTCCAAATCGTATCGTAAGATCCATATCTTAGACCGAAAGTAGTGGAACTTCCTTCTAAAGTTGCTAAAATGAAATTCTTTGAAGAACAGGTCACCGACATAAACATTAACAGACTGCAATATGTGGTAGTCAAGTGACTCTACTTAGTTGCCTAAGTATTGACAACCATCATCTAGGGAGCCATGTATCTCAGCTCTATTGGATAAAAAGGACACACAACACTTAACATTAGATAAGTCATTCGTTGGATAAGAATCGATCGTCACATTATGCAAGTCTTAACCTCTGAATGCATAATGACCATACCATCGCAATCAACCATCTCTAGTGTGACTCCTTATCTGCTGACTTCGATGGCAACCATCTGTTCTGTATCAACCACGATTACTGTGATCAAGAATGAAGATTTAGAACTTTTTAAGTGTTGAGAGACAACTAATTAGTTACCTATAGGAAGGTTAATCTCCAACTAGGTAATGACTCCTTGGTAGCTACGAAGGCTATGTCTTACAGAGCAAAAACCAACAAGAAGTTGATCAACTAGCCAACAACTTGAGTGATACTCTATCTTCTAGAGTCATTGCGATCAAGTCAATTCCATCTTGGACAATCACACAGATAGTGCAAGGTGTTCAATCAGCCGCGGTGAAGAATTAGAGAAATGCATGCCCTAGTTTCGATCAACATCCTTGTGCCCTTAGGTGCCACAAATGGTTTGTTCATAACTTTATTGGACAAAGTGTTGAGGAATATTCAAAAGCAATTTGAAAAGTGTCAAACAACATATTTTCCATCTTAGAGCTGCTGTTTGATCCTAAAAAGAAAGCCTCAAGGTGACAGTTGGCCTGACAAAGTTGTTATGCTGCAAGTCAACTCAACTTATAGTACAACTAAGTCACCAAGGAAGATTTTACTCAATCGCTTGGTGGTAGACTACTCCCCGTGGTTAAGTGAATAATTACAACTTTTGTTGTCCTTAAGGCCTTGCTACATCTTTCTTTGGTAATAATTTTCCAATGCTGACATACTCTGGTACCTTATAAATGTTTTTAACCAAGAGGTTGCATCTGATTCAACCTAGATGACTATTGCCTTTAGGTAAGAGAATCTTATTAGATAGTTTTTGGCTGAAATATGGAGCCAACAGAGTCAACTATCACATTCACTAACTCCTCGACAGACCCAGATAATACAGTGTTGTCGTCAGAGAAAGAGAACTGCACACATGGAACCTCAAGTAGTTTTCCATTAGTTGGAGTCTAAATAAATGAACATTTACGACCAACATAGACCCTGTCTATTGGTTAGTCAGTATCCTATAGCCTCAGAGTATGTTGTCGTCTATGATCTCACCCTTTTGGAAGGTTGTGCTCAAGCTATTTTGGTAGAGGGCTACTTTTTAAACTTTGTGAACATAGAGTCATTTCAACAAGTATACTTCTGAAGATTTTGGTCTAGTGTAAAGTTCATACGAACCATGTTATGTTCAATAAAGAATTGGATACTTGTGAGTGGTCGCTCATGGACCCAATGATCTTTGTACATTGAGAACGAAGTACTGCGTTGTCTTGGATTCCTCCCAAAGTAACAATGCTTCATGGAAATCAATGAAGAAAATTCTTCAGACAAATTTTACCATGAGGAGCAAGTATCAGAAAGTGCCTTCGACCAAATTATTCACCGATGTTGAAGCTTTGTAGCTGAATGCTATAGCAAATGTTGGGAATTAGATAACGTGCCTCTTTTCCTTAAAAGGTCTTCCATTCCGAATCTCGGGACGTGATTCTTTTAAGGGGGGAGGGCTATAACACCCCAGGTGTTTGTTATTCACTAAGCAGTGGGTTTGAGCTCAAACATGATAGATTAAGTGGAGGTGAGCCTAATCTAAACTTGGATGTTACTCCTTTGCTTTGCATATAGGACATTTTCAAGATATATGCTTGAGTGGTGTTATGGCAATATCTTCATGTGTCTCACCTTAGTACCTATCTATATTGATCCCTGGAAAAGTTTCATGAAGTTTGGAATCAAAAAGTCACATGAAATGATAAGTTCCATTCCTATTAGAATTTACACCATTAAGTGAATGGAATTATAGACCATCAACCAAACCTTGCAACTTTGCCCAAATGACTCTAGACGAATTCTACAACAAAAGTCATGAAGGGTTCATGTTGAGCAAGTGGCTAGAAAATGCTCAAATAGATCAAAAAGTGTAATTTAAGATTTATCGGGATGCTACTTTGACTTAGGGTGAACAGTGGCTTAGAGTGTTTATGTGGCGGTGAAACCTAAATAAGAGTTGTAGTTCATCTTATGTACAATAAACTTTGTTTAATAGTTGAGAGCTAGTTTAGTCTCTAACTTAGTCTAACAAGGCCTCCAAAAGTGAATGTAGTGCTGTCCCTGGAGCTGAAAATTTGGCTAAGTCCCTAATGCACTGAAACTGAATTTTCAGTTTCGAGGTACCCCACTTGGGGAAGTTATATCTCATGAACCATTTGAAATTTTACCATGAGCCTTTAAGCAATGTTGTTGTCCTCCTGTAGCTCTACACTTTTCATTACTGGAGTTTTCGCTAACTCGAATCGTATTAGGAGATGGACGGGGACGAAAATGGAGTTTTAGTCGGCTTGAACTGAAACCCAGGATTTCAGTTTTGAGGTACCCTCCTTTGGAGCTTTGTATCTCTCTAACTGTGCCGAATTAGACTTTGATTCTTTAACCAAAGTTGGAGCACAATTGTAGCTCTACAATTTTGTCAATTATACCACGAGCCAATTCGAGCTAATTTGGGAGTTGTGATCGATGAAAAATGGAGTTTCAGTGGTATATTCGAGGTAGTATTGACAACTTGGTAGTTGATTCGAACTGGAGCTGCATCATGGCCGACCGGTCTCTGGCCGCGAGCGTCGCGTGGCTCGGTCGCGCTCGCTCAGCTCGCCACCTCACCAACTATCGCGCCGCGTGGAGATGGCAAAGCCCGAGCGCTCGCCCCTCCTTCCCCATGCTCGCTCATTCTCTCTCTCTCTCTCTCGCTTTTCTTTCCATCGCCATGGCCGGTGGCTCAAGCTTGCGGTGCTGCCTGCTCCTGCCACCGTGCCACTGCTCTACCAACCAGCGGCCACGCCTCCATTCCCGTGTCGCGCCTCACCTCCCCACGCCTCCCTCCAGTTAGCTGAGGTGTCGCCAAGAACCGTCGCCTGTGCCGCATCCACCGCCTGCTCCTGTGCGCGTGGTCAGAAGACCACGGGCTGTAGCTGGCCGAGCGGAGCTCGCTGCCGCTGCTGCTGCAGGTGCTGCTCCACCTCTTCCTCCGTCGCAGTGTCTAGCCACACCGCGCACGCACCACCGAAACCCTAGCTGCCAAGCTCACCGGTGCCAACGTGCCGCCGCCCTGCTCGCCTCCTCACCATGAACTGCGTGGCTAGAGGGCCACGAGCTACAGCTAGCCGAGCCATGGTCCAGGCGCGGCCACAGCACAGCCTCGCCGCCTCCTTTCCCACCAGCCGCCCCCTGCAGCTGCTGGCCGAAGCCGGCAGGCTGGAGCCGGCCAGGCTCAGCCCTCCATTGCTGGTTTCTCTCTCGCCTCCCTGTTCTGTTTAAACGAACAGAGAAGGAAGAAGAAGCCCATGTGTATGACCTGTGGGACCCGCGTAGATCTAATACTACCCCATTTTTACAGAATCTGTGTTCATGTTTAAAAATCCGTATCTAGAGTTTGGTAGCTCCAAAATGAGTGGGTCAAGTTTTGTGGTGCTCTGCTATATGTCTAGTTTATTGTAAAAATATAATATGCACTGTTTTATATATGTTTTGGTGCTGTAGAAATTATTATTGTTAAGTGCTTTTAGAAATGCTTAACTCTTGGTAAGTGCATATCTTTAGTTTGGCATGTGCAAAAATAGTGATTACTGTTGGGTTAGTCTTGTGATGACATGATCTAATTAATAAAAATATTAAGAAAGATAGTTGGTTACTGTTTTACTGAGGTTTAGATTTAATCTTGCTAATTAGGCATTCCTTGCATATGTTGTTTGGGAAATTCATAACTGATGTTGTGATGCTCCAAATGATGTGAAATTTTTATGGTAGGCTTGTTATGCTATGGATGTACTGTGGTATAAATTTCATGGTCATTGTTTACTATATGGTCAAGTTATTGATTTAACTTGTTTATGGCTTAATAAATAGTTTATAAATAGTATATAAAGGATAAATTAGAAAATGTTGTTTCATTACCTTAGTATGATGTTTATCTATCATATTGATTCATGCTATGGCCATGTGTTCATAAAAAATATGGAGTTTTAGGTTTAACTTGCTCTCACCTGATTTATTGTATTAGTCAATTGTCTTTTTTATATAGGTTGATATACATGTCCAAATGGCTTGAAATTTGGACACTAGACTATTGGGAGCATATTTAGACCACTGTAATTTTGGTAGAATTTATTGTGTACTTTTGGTTGGTGTTCATAATTCCACCCAATTATCTAAATAAATTAAGAAAATACATTAAAAGAATTTATTTAGGAATGGACACTATGTTTTATGGTGTTCACTGGTCATGTGTGACATGTTGATAAAGTTGGTTTTGTCCAATTATATGTTTGCAACATAAGTTAATAATTATTTCTTGCAAATGAGGTTTCTAGACAGATCTGGAAACTTAGCAAAGTTCTTCATGATAATGTGCTTTGTTGTAAAACTTGTTTATACAAAAGTTGTAGATAATTTATGTATCTAGATGCTGTTAAAATTTGGTGGCATTTGGCCATGTGGTTTAGGAGTTATAGCTGTTGAAAGTTGGGTTACAGAATTGCTTGCTCTCTGTTTGTCAGGAACAGATTCTGGAACTTTGTATTTTTGACTTGTTTAACTTATGAATCATGCTGTTATGATATTATATGAAATGTAGATAATTTTATAAGCTATCCATAATGTCTTCTTTCAAGTCATTTGGATTTATAAAACTCCAGATATGATTGATTTATGAAGCTACTGTTTGCTAGTCCAGAAATTGGCATATTCCAGTTATCGTTGTTGCTTCACCTTGAGTTGCTTTGCATGTTGCTAAGTGTGATTCATGTCCTTGGTGATGAAGTTAGTACACCTGAAACTTGTGAAGATTATGCTTTACTTATTATGCATGGAATGGTTGGTGTGCTATAGTCAGTGAGTGGCTATGAGGGCTTGTATCTTGTTTAAATATTGTGCTTGTCTTATGTGATGCATTCTTATTGCCATTCATCATGTTTATACACATGCATCGTCATATCTCATTTAGGTACGTTAGATGCACTACATGGATGGCAAGATGTGGAGCTGAACCCGAAGATGGAGTTGGTGGATCCATCCCGAAGATAGAAGGACTGGACAAGTGATAGATTGGGAGATGCTCGCCAAGTGAATTCATCTGACATACTCTAACTTGAGTCAGATCCCAGGCAAGCCCCGGAGCATTATAAGCCTCCTATCTTTAAAGTAATTAATTCTATATATGTTATAAGTATTGTTGCATTAAGTGATAGGAGTTAGTTGGAAACCCTTGCTGCATTATATCATTCTTTGTCCAGTTATATGAACCCTTGAATCCTATATAGACTAGGATCGAGTAGATGCTTAGCCCTGCTTTAAGCGGTAGAAGTCAGGTGATTTCGTGTCACCTGCGAGATGTAGGGATATTCATATATGGCACGGTTGGCTATATTGCTATCGTGGAATGGAACCATGTGTTAATAAAATGATCTGAGACCGGGCGGGATGACGATAGTGAAGCAACAAGGCATGGAGGTCTTGGGTGTGGATCTATCCCCGTCTGAGTCGTTTAAGGACCGATTCGCTGTACGTCCTTGAGTCATGTTGAACGCAGTCTAACACTTAGTTGGCCGGATTAGTCGTTCCGACCGCGAAGCCGAGTAATATGGTTTAGGCCGGAAATCGAATGGTAGGTTGCTTCTTGGAGGAGAGAAAGGATGTGCTTGGGGACATTGGCGTGAGACCAGGGGGGGTTAGAGTCCCTATCACCTGGCAGAGTGTCGCCCTTGGAGTCGCGACATTATTCGGACCCGCGATTCCTGAATCATATGAAAAGGTGGCCTGTGCGACCCTGGCAGGGGTCTGCACGGTGAGTGTTAGAAATACCCCTCCAGCTGGATAGGAATTCGATTCGAATTGCCGTCGCTCCCGGTTAGTGAGCACTTGACTTGAGCAGCGGCAACGTAGATTCCATTAAATTGAACGGATGGTTAATTGGATAACGATGGAAAGGTTGCCTCAATTTATACCTGCTATGGTTAATATTGTTTGCTCCTAATAAAGTGAGTGCTCTAGTACAGGTGCTGATATAGATGACAGGCTAATGATGATTAACTTGATGCTTAAGCATTAATGATTACTTATCCGTAATAAGCTTTTATGCAAAATGTTGTCAAGCTAACCTCACTTTATATCAGCCTTGCATGATCCTTGGTGTCACCTTATTTCTGGTTTCTGACGGGTAAGTCTAGCTGAGTACCTTCTTGTACTCAGGGTTTTATCCCCACTTGTTGCAGGTTATGATGTATCATGGCGGCTGCAAGAGTTGGTTGACTCCTGCCGTAGTGGCAGAGTGTGATCATGGGCATGATCCTTCTTATTTATCTTCTCTATAATGCTTTTGTTGGAAGTCGACTTTGGTACTGGCATGTATTTGAAATAAGAGAAATGTTAGTTTCAAATTACTTTGCTTCCGCTACTTTTCAAGTTAATTTGTAATAACTATGTTGAACTCCGATGTAAATTGATTTACTTGTAAAATGGTTGTAACATGTGACTTGTTATGTTGAATCGCTATGATCTTGGCTTGTATGTTGGTTGGTTTGAAATCCCTCGTGATTTCATTGGACTACCGGAGTTATATGGGCTCAAGTGCGAGAATTTGATCATTTCGGTGATTGTTTTTGTACTTGTGCTCTTATAATTTGGACGGTTCTGTTACAAATATCTCCATGTGTTATAGTAATTTAACTATCGTAAATATATACTGACATTGTCGTAAATTGGTATATAAAATTATCATGAATAGAGGTGGCTACAAGATAACTTATTTTGTAGCTAGCTATAGAGGTGGCCACAGATGACGCCAAGGCGCCAAGCCGAGCTCCCAATTTCTCTCGAGGCCATTTTTTCTCTTTAAAGAAGGGCAGAAACTCTGCCTCTCAATAAGACGAAAGAAGTTACGGACAAGAAAGACTAGCCAAACAAAATATTAAACATGGCACGAATTGACGTCCTATTCGCAATACTTCTGTTTTTGTCAATAACCACCTACTTTGCAAAAAAAAAAGAGAGAGAGAGGGGAGTTTCGTTGGTAGTAGTGCTTGTAATGTAACAGAGCCAAATTTAAAAGAAAATGGGTAGGATGTGCTCACCATTAAATTGGATCGCACATTTGCATCTTCGTTGATTAACTTTTTTAGTACTCTGATTCCTGCAGAGGGCGCTGCACCGTCTGACGCGATGCATGTTGGTCAAAATGGACAAAATTTTAAAAGAAAATTCAAGCGGCCTAATAAAATGTCTGTACAAGGGATATTTTAATTGACCACTTTGTCCTCCCCGAAAGATCAAAGGAGGAAAGGCATGCATGCATGGCTCCAAAAAGCAAGAATAAAGATCAGAAATTGTTTGCCCTTTTTTTCTTGAAAACAAATGGAAAATCGTTGCTGCTGCTTTGAGTGGGGAGGAATTGGATTGGATGGCCGAATTAACAAACGCACGCACTGGCACTCAGTCATTATAACCACGAGATTGGCGAGAAGACACATAAGAAATCGTGAACTAGCTAGGTAGTGGAGATAGGTCTTAACTGACACTCGCTGCTCTCTCTGCACTCTGCAGCGCCAGCAGCAGAGCTGCCACCTGCCGGACATGGCGCCCGCCCCGAGCTCGTCGTCGTGGCCGCCGCTGCCGTGACCGCGTCGGAGGCGATCAGGGTGCCCGCCGCCGGCAACTGGACGGAGGAGCTACGCGGGGCTGCGACGAGGCGCGCCCGCCACAGGTAGCGCTCGCGGCGCCAGGCGTTGGAGAACGGCCTGCGGAGCCTTTTCATGTCAGTATGGTTGAGGATCGGATTTTCCTCGTCTCAGTTTCTTCCATGGATATTGGCTTTGAAGTTTACAAGATCAAAAAGTTTATCTGTATTGAGCTCGAGCTTTCCTTTCACCTCTTCAATGAAGCCGGTTTGTCCTCTGCTCGTTCCTTCTCAAGCAACCTGCCAGTTTATCCTTGAGATGAGGTAATGAGGAAATCTTTTTACGCTGAGATTGTCAAGAAGCCTGCAACAATTCTGGCCAAAGTTAAACAGTTTCCTGCCTAGAGGTTTGTGGCGTTCCTCACGGGTGCAAACAGAGTTCCAATCCTCACTCCACCTGCTCGATAGAATGCCGCTCCCAGTGCTCATCGCAAGTCTGTCTTTGTCGCACTCCACTTTAAGATTGGCCTTCCCTGAATTGTTTTCCTTTGTCAAGAAGCCTCATTTATCCCTCAATTGTGCAGCATCTGTTAGCAATATCTCTAGCCTTTTTAATCTTCCTTTAACAACAGAAGCTTTTGCACAATTTCAGCAGCTTGAAAGCATCTTGCATAACATCCAGCTAACTACAGTTCCTGACACATGGAGTTACATTTGGAGTAGCCCTTTATTCACTTGCAAGAAAGCTTATGGTCAACTCATGGGAAGTAGCTGGTCTCATCCAATTTACAAGTGGATTTGGAAATCTTCATGTCAGCGTAAGCATAAGGTTTTCTTTTGGTTACTCTCTCACGACAGGCTCAGTACTAGGAATATTTTGAGAAGGAAAAGCATGCACTTACCCTCTTATAATTGTGTGTTATGCTCCCTGACCACTGAAGAAACTATCCAGCACCTTTTTTTTTGGATTGTGAGATGGCCAAAGCCTGCTGGAGTCAGTTAGGGCTAGTGTTTTATCCCTCCCTTGATACATTTTAGATTTTTGAAAGCTTCAGAGCACAACTTAATGTCAGTTTTTTCTTGGAGATTGTGATTATCATGTGCTGGAGCATTTGGTCTGTTAGAAATGATGTCATCTTCAGAGGTATTCCTGCGTTTGTTCAGAGATGTTCTGACGTCTTTAGAATCATCTTTGGCCAACTCTTATGGAGGACAAGAAGAAGTTTTTCCCTGCTATTGAATTATGGCTAGAGCAGTTTGTGTAATCTTTTTAATTTTGTTTGTGTCCCTTGTTTCTTGAACTTCTGTGTTTGTCTTTGCTTTCCCTTTTGTTCTGCTGGTTGTCCTGTCTTGTAACTTTCTTGGTTAGTTTCAATAAAATTTCAGTAGAGGCTCTCTGAACCCCTCATGTTTCTTAAAAAAATGTAGACGGTGCTAGGGTGGAGGCATCGAGGGAAACTGAAACAAAATTAACTTTTTGGGCGCATGAGGCAGGGAATGGACATGTCCTCGGTGTTCATATTATCGGATTCACCTCAATCCACATGTGTTAGAATGGATTTAGGTAAAATTTAGTTTAAATTAATTTCACTCTAATCCACCCAATACATGTAAATTGATGCGAATCTAACTACATCCAAACAAGACCTAGGTTAGGTCGGATTGTCAGAAGCGAAACAGGGTCAATCCCTTTCGTTCCCGCGCTAACATCAGCACCTTTTTGCTTCGTGTTGGCTTTCCTCATGCCCAGCTCGAACCTGACCCTTTTGTTTCTTGCCTTCCTGCATGGCCTTGCGTGCCCCCTTTCCGTGGCGTTTCGGCCCATAGAATGCTTAGACGTGGGCGTTCGGCCGTTTGAATGCCGCGCGTCCCACTCTGCCTCACTAGTCCCCCTCGCGCTGCTCGCTCCCACACGTGACGCGCGCCCTGCCTGTGACGCTTGCTCCCTCCCGTCGCCCGCCCTGCTCGTCGCTGCCTTCACCGCACCTCACGCTCGTAAATCGTGCCTCCCGCCTGACTAGCACCGCTCGCCTGGCCACGTGCCCATCCGCCTGCTGTGGCCACTGCTAAGGCCTGTGCCGCCGATGAGCTTCGCACCAACGAGCTCCTTATCGTCACTCTGTGGCATCGAACTGAGCACCAGGTCTAGCTCCACTTCGACGAGCCTTTTGCAACGTATGTTTCACGCGTTTCAGATGTATGTTTCATGTGTTTCATCTGTATGTTTCATGTGTTGCAACCGTATGCTGCAAAAGGCTAGTCGAAACATCTAGTTGCAAAAAGGATCTGGTGTTGCATATGTTGCAATGACACACATGTTTCAAGTGTATGTTCCACATGTTTTATTTGTTTCAGACGTATGTTGCAAATGTATGTTCCAAATGTTTCAGCTGTTTTTAAACGTGTTTTGCAAGTGTTTTATCTGGATGTTGCAATGACTATACATGTATGTTTCAAGAGTTTATTGCATATGTTGTAATGATCTGACGGATGTTGTAGAGGAAATGAGACGTTAGGATAGGGGAAGGGGCATGGCTGAGACAGAGTGCGGCGGAGGACGGGCGCCACAGCGAGGGGAGGAGTACGGCATGGCGGGGGAAGGAGCGCGGCGAGCTTGACGCGGGGCCACAACCGGGATGGGATCGAGGTGCAGGATGGGTTGCGGTTGCGGGTGGTCGAATGCGGTCGCTGGCGAGGGATGGACCGCGGGTGACCGGACACGATCACTGGGTGCGGGATTTGAAGCGAGCGCGGGTGCAGGTGTCGGAGCAGCGTCCAGACGGGGCTAGCGTTTGGACGTCCGAGCACTGGCCACTCATTTTTTTCCTTCCATGTGCAAGAGCGTTTTCAGCAATGCTACCCAAATCAGACCCCTTGCTTGTCTGATTGGGTAGCCTCCCATTTTAATACTATCTATTTTTACTTTCAACTCCAGTAATACTACCTGAACCATAGCTCTCAAATTCATTTTAGCATTGGATGACACATGAGACCCACGTGCCATCCTTTTCCTTGTAGCTATTGGCAAACTCGGCCATGGGAAACCGGCTGCCGTCGGGAGATTGGCAGGAGGAGGTCCCACGCGGGGAGGTCGGGTTGCATTGGGGAGCACCACCGGGGAGGCACCCGCGCTTGAGAGAGTTGCGTCGCTGGTGTCCTGTTCAAGCGAAGAAGAGTTGCGTGCGGAGAAGGAACACGGAAAAAAAAAGTTTGGGTAATCAGAGTAGGGGCCAACTGGATTGCGTAGTGGGAGGGGAAAATAAGAGGCCAATAGATTTGGGGTTCTGTAGAGGGTCTGCTGAAGGTGTTTTTTTTTTTCTGGCCTCCTAGTATAGTTGGATCCATGTGTCTGTACACGTGGTAAGCATCTAGGAGTATGTATGCACAAGAACACCGTGGTTACCGTATCCATAGAATTTTTTTCCGTGCACGCAAGCGGCAACCATCCGACGAGTCGTGCCTGTTCCTGAAGGAAACCGCACGCAGGCAGGTTTGGAATGAGATAATCCATGTACAAGTATTTGTAACAGTGGCCTTTTAACTTTTTTCCCTCTAGTCCTTGCCAACAAGGTCTTCTTCAACGAATGGAACGAGCTAAATGCGCACAGGAAATTTTATAGGCTGTTCACATCGGTTATATTGTTCTCTTTTAAAAATCACGGCCGAAAATGAAATTCAAATGGATAGAGGTCGGGAGCACGTCCGCGGAAATGGCCGCCTTTTTTTCGTTCCTTTCGACGGCAGAGACTCGCTCGTTGGTCGTTGCTTTTCCCGGTTTTTCCCTCTTCTGTCGCCTTTGGTGCTTTTCTTCACTCCTAAAGCATTAGCGAGTTCTTGAATGGTAGAGCGCTGCTTGAGAGGGATATTTTTATGACTTCCATATCAATTTCTACTCGTTTCCTACCACGGTTCTTGGAATACTTGTTCACAATTTTTTCAATTCCAAATGGATTGTACAATTCTTAAGGGACACCAAATTTTCCAGAAACTGATTTCGAAATCCACGGCGAAGAATAGGTGGATCAGTTTTTGCCAACAAGTCAAGGTATATGGCGATCTTTAGATCATCCGGATAGTGCTTCCTATTTTTTTCATTAGAACCTGGAAGAGTAGCAAGGCAAGTTGACTCGCCACCACTGTCTGCGGGTGAAATAAATACAGCAGTTTATTCACTGCGCTTTCCATCTCATGCTCGGGGTATTTTCTTTTAAAACAATGATACGCACACTCGTGCGTATTCGAGAAAAAAATAATGATAGAAGCTCTGCCTCTCAACTAAGATGAAATAATTTTATGTATAAGAAATGATAACCAAACGAGATGCCAATACAAGACACCCGAAAAGGCTTACCCACCCACGTGACGCCACATAGTACAAGCACTGTCATGAGTTATCATTGCCGAGCATGGTTGCGCAACAACCAGCAACTCCGACTTCTCATGGCAGAACACAACACAGATGACCTTCTAGCGAAGGTGAACAGATGGGCCCAAGCAAGAGACCACAACAGGTCATCTCAAGTGCGCCGCGAAGAGCAACTTGGACTTCCTATCACTATCTCACGCCTCGCCCCCAATAGTTGCAAATCTCCCAAATAGAACCCTAGTCTTCGAAGAAGTGTGGCCTTGTCCTGTGTCATCGTTGCCGAGCCACGTCCCTGACGCAGTAGCTCCGACTTCACATAGCAAGACCTGCCTCCACATGTCAACTAGGCGCCCAGAAGCGAAGAGCAAAAGGTGACATCGAAGCCGAGACGAATTTCCAACAGAGACGCCTTCAGGAAGGGCGCAACGTCGATGGCACCACCATCGCTTGTCCAAAACTAGACCGGGTGTTGACACCGAAAGGTGATCCAGATCAAACACTAGCGAGGATTAGCACACCCACGGTCGACAAACGACCTTGAACGCGCAAGAACGCAGCGAACCGACGAAATTGATCTAGAGACCCGGTTAGACTGATGTTGAGCCCGTTCTTCGCTTGATAGACTGGGTATGTGGAGTCGGCTAAGTCGATTGGCTGGGTTGGCTAAGCCAACTAGGGCGAGCCAGGCGCATACTCCTCTCTTCTTTGCTCGTTTCTCTTGTTATTTGTTGTGCCAATTAATTTTCAACACGTCCATAATGTTGAGAACTTGCTGGAGATGCCTATATCCTATGTTGAGACACTTTTGAGTGTTAACACCGGGTTTTCACCCTTGAAAGACAATGTTAGAGGGGACACACAGAAATAGAGTTAGCGGCGCCGTCAGGCGTCACCGTCGCCAATGCACGTATATTACAGGATGGCATCGTGAACTAGTAGGCACACTCCAGCACACATACAGCGGGTGTACTGTCAATCTGTCATGCCAAGCATGTGTGTACTCGTGTGCTTGCATCACGTCTTTACTTGCTGCTGTCTTCTTTTTTTTTTTTTGGCTGTTTTGCGACACCAGATACCGGAACTTATCTATTTCCTAATCTCTACACCTAAAAAGACTCTAATGTCATCATCTACCTGGTGATACCAAATCTCGATCCCTGCTCACGTGTCCTCGTCCAATAAGAATCATCCTCCACTCAGAGCTCAATATGTCCGCATCTTACCCGGTTCCGATGCGAAGACCGGGTCCACATATCTGCATCCGATTACTACTTTTCACTTCAAATAATCATGACCCGTGCAACGCACGGGCATATATCTAGTTTCTATAAAATAAAATTACTAACCTTTGGGTCTCCGGTGAGGCGGTGATGAAATTGTGCGTGTACTGCTGCTTGTTCAGGTGGAATAGTTGGAACCACTTTGGCTGCGGGATCAACGAGGACCTCATCAAGCAGACAGGTACGCCTGCTCCTCCTATCAACACATTCAATCATTCATAAACTTGCCATCGTTACATACATATTTGGTTTGGAGAAATCACATGAGATTCTCAATTCTGCTGTAACAGTTTTCCTTTCCTTCAGCTGATGCACTGGTCAACACTGGTCTGGCGAAATTGGGCTATGAATATGTTAATATAGGCATGGATTGTGATCTGAAACCTCATTTCACATGATACATACGTAGTACATAAATTAGTCCTTAGCTGAAAGGTTTTGCATATCTTCTTTCAGATGATTGCTGGGCAGAATCTGACAGGGACTACCAGGTAAGAAGATCAAATTTGCCTACAGATGCGGCACGCTAACCACTAACCACCCCCAATCATTTTCAGCATTAACATCAGTGCAAGCAAATAAAATGTGGAGGGGAAACCCCAGTAAGCACAAAAGTAAATGGAGAGGAACTCATCAATAACAACGCTCATAGAGAACTTTAAAACTTTGTTTTTATAAATATGCTAATGAGGATTTAAATAGTAAATACAGAACTTGTATGTGGACTATTATTGCAGCTATAATGGGTCTGTCGGTCTACTCTTATTTTCCTCTTACAGGATGACCTGACTACAGTTTAGTACTGTCGGTCTGTCGCCATTGACAAAGTTGCATTATTATTTTTCAGGGAAACTTTGTTGCAAATAGACAAACCTTCCCCTCTGGCATCAAGGCACTCGCAGATTATGTGCACGCAAAAGGGCTGAAGCTTGGCATCTACAGTGATGCTGGGTATGCTATGCTGCTAGCTATAAAAAAATCTGTTTTATTATGATATATAAGTGCCAGTTTATTCTGGTCCTAGAGTAACTGTAATCCTCAATACCAAGGAAACTAATAATTTATAATAGCAAACGTTACACTGAACTGCTACTGTTCATTGCAGGACACGGACATGCAGCCAAAAATGCCAGGATCACTTGATCATGAAGAGCAGGATGTGAAAACATTTATATCTTGGGTAAAATATCTTTCTATTGCTTCCCTGATGACTGCCAAATCAACAGTGACAAAAGTGGCTGATCATCTGATTTTGAGTTTCTGGTGTTCTTCTAACTCTTCTTCTCTCAACTCCAGGGTATTGATTATCTGAAATATGACAACTGCAATGATACTGGCAGGAGTGTAATGGAGAGGTAAACAAGAATGATGCCTCAAAACTGCATTATGGTTGATGCATTGAGCATTGCGCCAGATTGCTGAGTAACTTATGGCCATTGCAGATATACTAAAATGAGCAATGCTATGAAGACCTATGGAAAGAACATCTTCTTCTCACTGTGTGAATGGTGAGTTTCCTCCTAGCAACACTTCTGCCCAGAGGGAAGAAATGTTACTGATTCAACTGTGCCTCTTCTATATAGGGGAAGACAAAATCCTGCTACCTGGGCAGGCAGCATGGGAAACAGCTGGAGAACAACTGATGATATCGCTGACAACTGGGGCAGGTGCTGTTCATTTCATTTTAATCTCCCCTGGATAACTACTGAAATTGACAGGACTAATCACAGTTACCATGATATTTCAGCATGACATCTTGTGCAGACCAGAATGACAGATGGGCTTCCTACGCCAGACCTGGTGGGTGGAACGGTAAGAGTTCAGACATCAGAAGATTCTGTCTGTGCCTAAACATTTGTAAAAATTTACCAATTGATAATAGATTCTCTTGTGTTTGAACATCAGATCCTGACATGCTTGAAGTGGGCAACGGTGGTATGTCTGAGGCGGAGTACCGCTCTCACTTCAGCATCTGGGCACTTGCCAAGGTACTAAGAATTTTTCTGCATGTTAACAGTGCAATTGCAATGTAAAATGTTCTGCAGTTTCATCACTGGAAACCTATCTTGCCTTGTGCAGGCTCCTCTTCTAATCGGGTGTGACGTATGGTCGATGAGCCAGCAGACAAAGGACATACTCAGCAACTCGGAAGTCATTGCTGTGAACCAAGGCAAGACTTCCCTTACACATTCTTAACTATGATGATTTTATGGCGTTTCCGTGTACTGATGCAACAGATTTCTGAACAGATAGTCTAGGTGTCCAGGGAATGAAAGTGCAATCCAACAATGGCTTGGAGGTAAGTATTCCTCGTCCTCAGTATTAGCACCTTCCATGAATCCACAGAAAAACCACAAAATGCCTTAGTATGGTTCCGGTTTCTGAAACTGAGAGTGTTGTTTCTTTTGTAGGTTTGGGCTGCGCCACTCAGCAACAACAGGAAGGTCGTGGTTCTCTGGAACCGGCGGGACTACCAAGCAACCATCACCGCACAATGGTCGAGCACCGGGCTTGCTTCATCCACTGTTGTCACTGCTCATGATCTATGGGCGGTACGCTTGCTGTCTTTCTTCAGATTGTATACTCCATATCATAATCATGTAATGAAGGTTGGTGTTCGGACTTGAGATTTCATATTCCATTTTGTTGTGCAGCACTCATCATTCTCGGCTCAGGGCCAATTATCAGCTTCAGTTGCACCTCATGACTGTAAGATGTATGTCTTGACCAGTGGCGGAGGGAACGGGGGGCTGAGGGGGGCCTGGCACTCCCCAACATTTCTATACCCCCTCCAATATGTTTACTTAATTAGCTACATATTACTCTAATTAACAAGTTAATAATGTTATTTATGTTTTGTTATTTGTCCTACTTCCATATTAATTTTTAATGTCATCTTGTATAATTAAGAATTAGTCTTCCTATTATTTTTCTCCATTTCTTTTGCTCTTTCTATTATTGCCTACCAAATGTCTACTTCATCCCTATGGTACACCCTCTAATCATCTTATACAATTGAGAATTAGTCATTCTATTATTTTCTCCATCTCTTTTGTTGTTTCTGTTATGCCTACTAAACGTCTAGTCCATCCCCACAGTACACTGTAACACCCTAAAATTTTGGATAAAAAAAGATAGGTAAATATGATTTTTATACAATTTTGTGAGCATACAAATTTAGAGTAATAAATAATTTTTATTAACTTAAAATCAAATATAAGGGTAGAAACATGTTTGTGCACTCATGCTGTTGCATTTGAATTTTTGGATGGAGTGGTTTGATTCAAATTCAAAATAGGATTCAAAATCAATTGAAAATGCTTTGAAATATTTGAAAAGGAAAAAGGAAAAAGAGTTTCACTTCCCTCCCTAGCTTTTGGCCCGGCAGCGCAATCCTTCTCCGCGGCCTGCGTTGCTCCTCCCGCGCGCGGCCCGTTCTTCCGCTGCCTGTGGCCTGCTTGCCTCCCGCGCGCGCGTGTCGCTTCGCCGCTTGGGCCGAGCCTAGCTGCTGGCCCAGCAAGCTCGCGCGAGCGCGCTGTCGCGTTTTCTTCGTTGCGTGTCGCTAACACCGTGGTCCCATCTATCTGGCGACATCTTCTTCTTCTTCACGCCGGCGACGGATTTCTTTCCTTTGCTTCAACCGATCGAATCCGTCTCCCATATTCCTTCTTTCCTTTCTTGAAACCGCCTTCGGGCTATAAAATCGAGTTCGCGCACCCCTCCGCTCCATCCCATCTCGACGCGAAGCACCGAAGCCGTCCCGAGGAGGCTCCGCTCGAATCACCGACGGGACCGTCCGCCATCTCGAGCACCGTATCGTCTTCGGGTCAGCTCCGCCTTCGTGTTCCACCTTGGTGAGTTCGCCTTGATCTATACTTCATCCCGGTGTTTTTGTTTCGCGAGGTGATGCTGTAAATCGCGAGTTTGCAATCTCCGGCGATGGCGCCGCCGCGGACATCGCCGTCGGGGCTGTTTTCCGGCCGGAGCGCCGCCCAGCTCTCCCCGGATCAATCTGGACCGTCCATTTTGAATCTAACGGCTCAGACTTGAAGATATCGTTTCGCCTATATATTTTGCTAAAGAGACCCTGTGTTTTTCTATTATATAACCCGCAGTCCAAGGCGTATTCCAGTATCGTGTATTATCCTATTGAAAGCGTAGTTTGATCTCAGTTAAGTCAAAATTACGTTTTCAGCTATTTACAGTTTTGCCACTGAGTTTGTTTTAGCCATAATTTATCCGTTTTAACTCCGATTTGACCCATTCAAATTGCGTTAGGTTCGTATTTGAGAGCTCTACATGTTAGTAGAACTGTTCAGTAGGTTTGTAACATTTTATTTTCGAGTTTGAATTAAAGTAATTACTTTTCTATAGGAAATCTTCGTAAATTCATAACTTCGTCGTTTTAGCTCCGTTTTTCGTGATATTCGCGTCTGTGTGATCCTAGCGAGTTGTAGATTTGTTTTAAAAACTTTTTATCTTATTTTATTATTGTTGGTGTATTGTTCTAATTATAGTCTTATTTGTTTATGCATGATTGTTCTAGATGAATGTTGTTGCTATTGTTGATCGAGTATAGACGGTGAGCAATTCGTTGGGGATCAGGAGTTTTTCTACGAGCAAGATCACCAGGACCAGTTTGAGCAAGGCAAGTATAGCATGGAATTATCCTTGTTGTCCTATTCACATTAAGCAAATAATATCATTATGCATATATTCCTTGTTAAGGATGACTTAGTGTTGATCTTATTCCTTGATACCTATTATATTGCATGGATTAGTATTGCTAGTGCTTAACATGAACTATGATCATGTAATTTGACTAATGGAATATGCAATAAACATTAAAAGATGATTTTTATTACTGTTAAAGGGTACTAGAGCATGGGGTTATTTTGGTGCTCTCGTTACTCTCCATAAGGACTTATCTATAAGCGAAAATCTAGGATTTACAATACAACTGTGAGGGCTAAAATGGCTCTGGCTTTAGTCATATAGAAGGACCTTTTCTAGCTTGTTAGTGGTATTCCTTTATGGTATAAGAATGGCTTGACGAATCGGATAAAGTGCGGCCTCTGTCCTTATGAGTATAGGCTGCGTGTTATTGTGCCATTTGGAAGGGGGGCTCTACATCTGTTTGCCGAGTGAAATCTAATGGCCCTAACTTGTTAGACGAACCTTCGAAAGACTTCATAGTGTTCCCCTGCCTACTCACCTTGGAAGTGTTTTGGGAGTAATTAACCCGGGCATATGGGCAACACGACTCACAGTGAAAGTGTACAACCTCTGCAGAGTGTAAAACTGTTATAACAGCCGTGCTCACGGTCACGAGTGGCCTTAGACCCTTATGGAATAGTGGATCATTAATAATGAATATGTTTTTGCTATTCGTTAATCATTTCACATGGATCATATGTTTATTGTTTACATTGAGACATTTGATATGATTGATATACTGAAATAATGCTAATTAAAAGCTACATGCTGATAAACCTATGTTATGCCTTTGAGCCTCATGAACCCCATGTTACATTTATTGAGTACGAGATGTACTTACGCTTGTTTATTTTCCTTACTTGGATAAAAATCCCGGATGGGTAACAGATGGTGCAAGTAGTGATTATTTCTATTTCCCTGAAGATTACTAGACTTGCAGTCAACCAGTCAATGTGCCTGTGATTAGAGCTACCACGAGAGTTTACATTTTACTTCCGCTACATTTGTGTAAAGACTATGTATTATTAATCGTGATGTAATAACATTTGTGATGATACATCCTTTATAATTTGTTAACTTATGTGTAATTGATCTCTGGGCACACATAAGAGTATGCACTCCATTTGGTCGTTAAATGGGTGTGACAAATTAGTATCAAAGCTATTGTTGACTGTAGGACGCAAGCCTAGCTAGAAATGGTCGATTTAGTATCTTCTTTTCACTATTTTTATGCTTATTATCTTGCTCTTGTTATTTGATAAATTTTTATGCTTCTTATGTCTCATTCTATTACGAAAATTTGCCTCTATTCTAACTACATCTAAAAACTCTGTAGATGGTTCATGGCCGCAAGACTGCTCGCATCCGCTGGAGGACACTTACTGGAAGACAAGAGCGAGCATTTTTCCTAAGGATGAGGAAAAAGGGGCATACCAGCTCGACAGGATGTATGCTCACATGGGTCGTCGAGCTACCATGGAGGATAGCATTGAAGACGCCGCTTTCGAAGCATGTATGGGCCTTCGCTACCTTCGCTTTGACAGCATGAAGCATGACATTCACCGCTACTTCCCTCGTGCACACTCCGACCTTAGATGGGCCATGATGGATCCAGTGCAGTTGGAACCACTTCCTCGGGTGATGGTGAACTTTGTCTATGATATGATGGAGAGGAAGCTGCAGTTAGAGGAGATTGTGAAGGCACAGGGGAAGACCATCAAGAGGTGCCAAGCAAAGATTGATGAACTCCGAGCAAATCAAGACATGACCAAGATTTATGAAACATTAGAGCATGAGCCACGTCATTAGAAAATAGGAGTCCTTTATGTAATAAGAACGTTCTTAGTAACGTCAGTTGAGTCTTCGAGTCTGTCGTGTGGTTTGAACTTTGGTGTGATAGTTGCTTTATCATTGTGCTTATGTGTGAGTTGGATTTTTTTATGAGTGCTGGGGCTTGTAGGCATGTCAACAACTTCCATTTTTAAGAATAAAAAGTTTATTAGTCAAGGAAATAATAGTGGGGTTTGGTATTGTCACGTTTCGATCCTTACTGTTTTCTGGAGCAGCCTGCAATGTTTCTAATATGGTTTAAAAACGGTTCGTGGAATATTTATTAAATTTTTATGAGAGAAACTAGGCTTAAGCACCTTTCAAATGCCACTGGAATCACATTTTTATCTGATCTGGTTCGAGAGATATAACTGTCACAAGTTAAAGTTTCTGCACAGACTGGAATCTGAAATAGTTTCTGTTGCGCCTTATTTTTCATTAACTTAACGACCGAATCTGGTCTTATGGTCCAAATAGAAGTTGTGGAGAATTTCATAAGCTTTCCAACCATATAAAGCACGCCTCTATTGGACTTCTGTAGCTCGAGATATGATTGATTTACTGAACTGTTAACATTGATATTCGCCCAGAAAACTTTCAGATCTCATTCTTTATCTTATAAGTGGTTGATAACATGGAAATCTCAAAGTTTGTATTCTTATGGATGTTAGATGGCCGGAAGAGGAAGAGGAAGGGGTCGTGGAGGTGTTCCCCCAAATCCACCGCCACCACCGCCACCAACTATTGAGCAACTTCTGGCAGTGTAGACACAACTTATGCAACAATTGGTGCAGACCCAACATAATCATCCAGTTGCTGGGGCACCACCACGTGATAAGCGTGGTGAGTTTTTGAAGGGTCATCCCCCGGTGTTCACGCACGCCGCTGATCCATTGAAAGCAGATGATTGGCTTTGTGCCGTGGAAAAACAACTCAACATTGCTCAATGTGATGACCGACAGAAGGTGTTGTTTGCTTCTGGACAACTCTAGGGAGAAGCTCAGGACTGGTGGGAATCGTATGAGTATGGTCGTCCCGCCAATGCACCCGCGATCACTTGGCAGGAGTTTAGAGAGAACTTCAGGGCTTACCATATACCAGAAGGGATTGTATGATAGACTAGAATTGCAGCAGATGTCCAATACTTATCCCAACTTTCAGACGCTTGTGAACCGCGCTATCATGGTGGACAACAAGAACAAGGAGATGGATGCCAAGAGGAAAAGGCTTCAGGGACAGACTTCTGATTGTAACACTCATCTGCGTACTGGTTTTCAGCAGGGTAATCAACAAAGGCCTCCTTCTGGTCAGTGGAATCGTGGTCAGGTCTCTTTCCGCAATCAGTTCCCACAACGTCCCCCATTCCAGCCGCAAAATGGCAACCAACGCCCTCCGCAACAGAGTGGGAATTAGCCTCAGCGTCAGGGTCCTTCCAATAATACTCCAATAAAGACCAGTGCTCCCAATACCCCCAACAAATGCTTTTGATGTGGGAAAGAAGGTCACTTGTCTTACAATTGCCCTGAGAAGATCAACCAGCAGACTCCCCAGAGGCAGGGTAGTCACCAGAAGCCTGCATCTAACACTGGAAGGGTGAACCACTTGTCCCAGGAAACAACAGTGGAGGAAACAGAAGTTATGCTTGGTACGTTCGATGTCCATTCCACTCCTGCCACTGTTCTTTTTTATTCTAGAGCATCACATTCTTTCATATCACAATCATTTGTTAGAATACATAGAATTCATTTGTGTGCCATGAAGAACCCCATATTAGTAAACTCACCTGGTGGAAGCATGCCATCATCTTATCGTTGTCTCCCGATTAGTCTCATTCTAAGGGGGGTAGAGTTTAAGGTGAGTCCTATAGTATTGAGAACAGCTGAAATTAATCTCATATTGGGAATGGATTGGATGATGCAACAACAAGCAGAGATTCAGTGCAAGGGAAAATCAGTAGTGCTGACAACACCAAAAGGAGATAGGATCAGGGTTGATGTGAAAGTGCAAAAATAGGAGACCGCTACAGTGAACCAGCTTAATGATGGTGCCAATAAGGAGGACCAGGTTGTAGAGGAGTTCTCCGATGTGTTTCCTGAGGAATTGCCAGGTATGCCACCAGACCGTGATATTGAATTTATTATTGAATTATTACCTGGAACTGCACCCATAGCTAAGCGTCCATATAGAATGGGAGTAGATGAATTAGAAGAACTTAAGAAACAAATTAAGGAATTGCAGGATAAGGGTTTCCTTCGTCCTAGTTCTTCACCTTGGGGAGCACCAGTGCTTTTTGTGGATAAGAAAGATGGCACTCAGAGGATGTGTGTAGATTATCGGTCGCTCAATGAGGTTACCATCAAGAATAAGTACCCATTGCCTAGAATTGATGACTTATTTGATCAGTTAAGAGGTGCTTGTGTATTCTCCAAGATTGATCTTCGTTCTGGATATCATCAGTTGAAGATTCGTGCTAGTGATATACCAAAGACAGCTTTTACCACACGGTATGGGTTATATAAGTATACAGTGATGTCTTTTGGTTTGACTAATGCCCCTGCATACTTTATGTATTTGATGAATAAGGTGTTCATGGAATATATTGACAAGTTTGTAGTGGTATTCATTGATGATATTCTAGTATTCTCCAAGACTGAGGAGGAACATGCTGAATATTTAAGGTTGGCTTTGCAAAAGCTTAGAGAACACCAGCTATATGCCAAGCGGAGTAAATGTGAGTTTTGGTTGAAGGAAGTTTCCTTTCTTGGTCATGTTGTCTCAAATGGAGGAATATCAGTAGATCCTAGCAAAGTGAAAGATGTATTGGACTGGAAGCCACCAACCAATGTAAGTGAGATCCGTAGTTTCTTGGGATTAGCAGGTGTAAGGTCCAAAAAGGCTAGAGGGGGGTGAATAGCCTAATTAAAACTTATACAAGAATTACTTAACCACACGTTAGTACGAAAGGTGGCGAAACAAAAGCACTAGCTCTAACTAATTAAGAAAGCCACCTACACAAGTCTATAACAAAGCTATAAACTAAACACAACAACAACTACAAGCTAGAAACAAGAAGTAATACGAGAGAAGAGCTTTGAGTGATTATACCGCCGTGAAGAGATGAGAAGTACCAATCAATCAATCACACAAGAGAAGTCCTCGGGAAGAGAATGACACAAGAATTTATCCCGAGGTTCACTTGCTTCCCGGCAAGCTACTCCCCGTTGTGGCGATACACCCACTTGTCGATTCGCGAGCTAATCGACTATCAAGAGTCGAGCCCTCGGTGGGCGCCGCACAATCGCACACAAGATGGGGATTCTCCAAGCCACGAGCTCCACTAGAGTATCCAATTTGCGAACTCCCGCGGGGAAAGATCAAGAACCCCTTACAACACTTGGTGAAGGCTTCAACAATCTCCAATTACGAGCTCAATCACCTCCGCTGCTCCAAGCCATCTACCGTGTCGGGAAACACGGAAGAGTAACAAGAAATCCGCAGCAACTCGAAGATCAAGTGCCTCTAGAATGCAACTCTCAAGCAATGCACTTGAATCTCACTCAATCTCACTCAAGATGTGCAACTATGCAAAGAGATGAGTGGAGGGGTTATTCTCTAGCTCAAAGTATGTCTCTAGGTCTCAAAATGTGCAAGAGTTTCCCTCAAACCCCGACCAACGTCTATTTATAACGAAGGGGTATGCAACTAGCCGTTATGAACGACGCAGTTCAAAACGGGTTGACCGGACGCGCCGGTCACTACAGGACAAGCTTGAACAGTGCGCGTCAGAAGTTACCATTGCTATGACCGAACACGCCCTAGCGTATGACCGGACACGCCCTAGCGTATGACCGGACGCGCCCTAGCTGGCGTCCAGTCAGAGTCCAGTAAGCTCCCATCACGACCGGACGCGTCCGATCGTACATGACCGGACGCGCCTCGCGTCCGATCATCACTCCTGCGCTCTCTGCCCCTCTGGACGCCTGACCGGACGCGCCGGTCCCGTGAAGGACCGGACACACCGGTCGCGCGCTATGCTTCTACGCACAGGTGAACTGACTAGACGCGCTGGTCAGGCTAGACCAGCATCCGGTCACTCACCCTAGGCACGCTGACCGAATGAACTGACCGGACGCGCTGGTCAAGCCGTGACCACGTCCGGTGCAGCGTCCGGTCACCATAGTGACCTCCGTTCGCCTCCGTTTCTTTTCCGACTTCCGGCGCAGTAGACAAAAGGCGTTTCACTTCTCCAAAAAGCGCCGAATCCCACCTCGCAAGCTCGGCGGGAGGGAGAGAGGAACCCAAACCCCTCTCTACCGCTTAATCTCCACCGCCTTCGCAAGTGTGCTAACACCACCAAGTGTACACCACCAAGTGCATGTGTGTTAGCATTTCACAATCATTTTTAAAGGCGTTATGTTAGCTCTTTACTAGATCCTAATGCATATGCTCAAGACATTGATCTAGTGGCACTTGATTTCCGAGCTAACCGTGATTGCCCCTCTTGATAGTCGGCTATGTATCCTAAACCCTGTCAATCACTTCTCTACTCATCTTAGACCGGCAAAAGGAAAATCCTATGGTTATACCTTTGCCTTGCGCTCTTAGATCCTTCTCTTTCACTTGATCATCATGTCCTTCATTTTATGTGCATCTCCACCATGATCATCATTTCATGTCCATGCACCATCTCTTTGTGATCTTGTGGCCACAACTCCTTGCCACATACATCTTCATCTCATGTGTTGCTTGTGCCTAACTCAAAACTCTTAACACATGGCATTAGCAACTTGATGTCATTAATTACCAAAACCAAACTTGGGCTTTCAATCTCTCCCTTTTTGGTAATTGATGACAACCATCACAAAGATATGAAATAAAATCAATTTTCAATTTCGATAGTATTAGCTCCCCCTACATATGTGCTTCCATGAGTTTGGTTCAATTGTGCACATATGTATGGATTTGAATTTTGGGAGAGTTACTACTATCAAATTGATGCTAAGGTATATAGAATGGACCTTTAAAGCATGATACCAATCGGAGTTGCCTTTATATACCATCCTTAGCATCGATGTAGCTAGACACCACTTGTAATACATCACTTGTAAAGATCACAGACACTAAAGTACCCCGTGAGATCAACATTATAAGCAAAGATGTCTAGTTACCACTTGTAAAACTACTCTTAACAAATCACCATTCAAGTTCTATTTCTAGGAAACACCATACAATCATGAATATCAAAATTAAATTTGCAATGCAACACATCATCATGTTAGTGCACATACAAATGCAACAAATAATTCATGAGCTTGCTCCCCCTACTTTTGTGCTCAATTTTAATTGATCCCTTTCTCCCCCTTTGTAACTTAACTTTTTATCTTTGTGACTTTTCTCTCCCCCTTATTACATCTTATTCCCTTTGTAATATCTTTGTGACTTTTTCTCTCCCCCTTTGTCAACAATCACTAAAAAGGTGCCAATTTTAGTGAGAGATAAGTCAATCAATATGAGGGAGTCCAAATTATGGTTCAATCTAGATCACTTGCCTAGAATATGTAATTCGGTTTGATCCAATCACAAGCTTCTTCACACCTCATAAAGTATAAGGGTTATCTTGAGCATGTTGAATTACACATCATGAGCTCATTTTCTAGATTCAACACTAGGTTTGCAAGCCCACAAACATGTCATATGCTACCACTAGATCAAATAAACATAGAAGCAATAGTGGTACCATACATACATCAATATCATTTGATTTTCATGAATGAGCTTATTTGCTATGTAAATATGTCTATATGTTCTAACCATGTCCTTATCAAAGTATGAATGATATGCCAAACAACTTTACCTTGCTATGTTGGAGGAGAGGCATGTCATATAAGAATGTGGGGGTGCACTCATTTTAAGTTGGAGAAGTCAAGTATGTTCAATTCATTCTTCAACTTGTAAAATCTTTTCTCATCAAGTGGCTTTGTGAATATGTCGGCTAGTTGATCTTCAGTGACAATGCTCTCAATGCTAATATCATCCTTTTATTGATGGTCTCTTATGAAGTGATGCCTTATGTAAATGTGTTTGGTTCTTAAATGTTGAACCAGATTTTGAGTCATCTTGATAGCACTTTTATTGTCACAAAACAATGGCACATTCTTTAATTTTATTCCAAAGTCATTCAAGGTGGCTTTCATCCAAAGCAATTGTGCACAACAACTACCAGCACTAATGTATTCAGCCTCGGTGGTAGATAGTGCAACACTATTTTATTTCTTTGATGACCATGAAACAAGAGACCTTCCAAGCAATTGACAAGTGCCACTTGTGCTCATTCTATCAATCTTGCATCCACCATAGTCGGAGTCCGAATATCCAATCAACTCAAAATTAGACCCCTTTGGAAACCATAGTCCAACATCATGAGTGCCCTTAAGATATCTCAATATTCTCTTGGTTGCTTTCAAGTGACTTTCTCTAGGTGAAGCTTGATATCTTGCACACTTGCACACACTAAACATCACATCCGGCCTAGAAGCGGTGACATAGAGCAAACTTCCAATCATAGACCGATATAACTTTTGATCTACCATGTTTCTACTATCATCAATACCCAATTGATCATTAGTGTCCATTGGTGTACTCATTTGCTTAGCATCTTGCAATCCAAACTTCTTGATCATGTCCTTGATGTACTTGCCTTGACTTACAAAAGTGCCATTCTTCATTTGCTTGATTTGAAGTCCAAGGAAATAACTAAGCTCTCCAATCATAGACATCTCAAACTCATTAGCCATCATATTTCCAAACTCTTCACAAAAGTCTTGGTTAGTTGATCCAAAGATAATGTCATCCACATAGATTTGCAACAAAAACAAGTCATTTCCAAGCTTCTTGGTGAAGAGAGTGGTGTCAACCTTTCCCATCTTGAACCCTTTAGAGAGGAGAAAGTCCCTCAACCTCTCATACCATGCTCTAGGTGCTTGCTTCAAACCATACAATGCCTTCTTTAGCTTGTAAACATGGTCAGGCTTCTTGTCATCTTCAAAACCGGGAGATTGCTCAACATAAACTTCTTCATTGATGTAGCCATTGAGAAATGCACTCTTGATATCCATTTGATAGAGCTTGATGTTGTGTGCACAATCATATGCTAATAAGATTATAATTGCTTCTAATCTTGCAACCGGTGTATATGTCTCTCCAAAGTCAAGACCCTCAACTTGAGTGTATCCTTGTGCTACTAATCTTGCTTTGTTTCTCACAACCATGCCATCTTGATCTTGCTTGTTTCTAAAGACCCACTTAGTACCAATCACATTGTAGTTCTTTGGCCTCTTAATAAGTTTCCAAACTTAATTTCTAGCAAAGTTGTTTAGTTCTTCATGCATGGCATTTACCCAATCGGAATCCATCAAAGCATCTTCTATCTTCTTTGGTTCTTCTAATGAGACAAATGAGTAATGCTCACAAAAGGATGCTAGTCTTGATCTAGTTTGAACACCACTTTGAATTCCACCAATGATTTAATCCAACGGATGATCTCTTGCAATGCTAGTAGGTTAGAGTATTGGAAGTTGATTGCTTCCACTTGTTTGACCTTGAACTTGAGCTTCATCATGAGAACCACTAGAGCTTGCTTGATTTGTATCAATTTGCACATTTTGGTTGATCACATGAATATCATCATCATCATCATCAACTTGCATCGGCCTTATATCTCCAATGTCCATGTTCTTCATTGCATTTGACAATTGATCTCCTCTCACATCATTAAGGTTTTGAGCTTTATTTTAAGATCCTTGGGTTTCATCAAACTCAACACCATGAACTTCTTCCAAGGTGCCATTTGTGAGATTCCAAACTCTATATTCCTTGCTTGTGGTAGAATAACCAAGTAAGAACCCTTCATCACATTTCTTTTCAAACTTGCTCAATCTAGTGCCTTTCTTAAGAATATAGCATTTGCAACCAAACACTCTAAAGTATGCAATGTTGGGCTTTCTTCCATTCAACAGCTCATATGGTGTCTTCCCAAGCTTTCCATGGCAATAGAGACGGTTGCTACAATAGCAAGCCGTGTTGATAACTTCACTCCAAAATGAATGACTCACATTGTTTTCACTAAGCATTGATCTAGCCATATCAATTAAGGTTCTATTTTTCCTTTCAACTACACCATTTGATTGAGGAGTGTATGTTGGTGAGAATTGATGTCCAATACCAAGATCATCACACAAATCGTCAATTCTTGTGTTCTTGAACTCACTACCATTGTCACTTCTAATCTTCTTGATGGTAGTCTCAAACTCATTTTGCACCCTCTTGATAAAAGACTTGAATAGATCATAAACATCACTCTTGTCATAGAGAAAGAACACCCAAGTATATCTAGTGTAGTCATCAACAATCACAAAACCATACTTGTTACCACCAATGCTAGTGTATGTTGTTGGCCCAAACAAGTCCATGTGCAATAGCTCAAATGCCTTTGATGTGCTCATTTCACTCTTACTAGGATGTGTATTTCCAACTTGTTTGCCGGCTTGACAAGCACTACAAAGTTTATCCTTTTCAAAAGTGATATCTTTCAAGCCTCTAACTAAGTCACGCCTCAAAAGTTTGTTCAATTGTTTTATTCCAACATGACCAAGTCTTCTATGCCACAACCATCCCATACTAGATTTACTAAGCAAGCATGATGTCAATTGTGTCTCACTATCATTGAAGTCAACCAAGTATAAGCTACCATGTCAAAATCCTTTGAATATCAAATTTGTTCCATCAACACTTATGACTTCAACATCATCACTACCAAATATGCACTTGAAGCCAAGATCACAAAGTTGTGCCACCGATAAAAGATTGAAATCCAAGCTCTCAACTAGCAACACATTAGATATGCTCAAGTCATTTGAGATAGCAATTTTACCAAGCCTCTTGACCTTGCCTTTCTTGTTGTTGCCGAAAGTGATAGCATCAAAACCACCATTTTGACTTGTATCAATTGAATTGAACATACAAGAGTCTCCAGTCATATGTTGAGTGCACCCACTATCAAGCACCCAATGCCTTCCTCTGGCTTTGTAATTGACCTACAAGATAAGGTCAATTATTTTTAGGTACCCAAACTTGTTTGGGTCCTCCAAGGTTAGTGACCAAGCTCTTTGGTACCCAAATGGCTTTCTTCTTTGAGCCCATCCATGGTGCACCAATGAACTTAGCATGAACACCATTTGTACCCTTGGTAAGCATGTAGAAAGAATCAAACTTAATTGAGGATACGTTAGCATTAGATTTCTTGTTCATGCATTGTTGCTCTATGTGACCAATTTGCTTGCAATTTTTGCAATAACTACCATTGTTCTTCATAAAACGAGTCTTGTGAGGAGCAAAAGTGGCCTTGCCTTTCTTGGGGTTATAGCCCAATCCCTCTTTGTAGAGAGACGCTCTTTGGCTACCCAAGCACATAAGCAAGTGGTCCTCACCACCATAAGCCTTAGCTGATATGTGATTGAGCTCTTTTACCTCCTTCTTAAGATTTTCATTCTCAACTATAAGTGTGGAGTCACAAGTGAAACCATCACTACTAGATAAGGATGATGTAGATGAGCTACATGAAGGGTTAGTGGGAGTAACAACAATAGGCTTATGAAAGGATTCATCAATTATATCACATGATATGCCTATGTTGCAAGTTTTAGCTTTCTCAATATTAGTTGGCATGTTTTCACATTTTTCAACTAGAGAGGAATGAGCTTCTTCAAGCTTGGTGTGAGACTTTTGAAGCTTCTTATGGTCTACCTTTAGACTCTCATAAGATGCCCTAAGCTCATCAAGTTCTTGCATAAGGTTTTTATTTTCCTTAAGCAAGCCCTTGCACTTCTTTCTAGATTCTTTAAAATGTTGAGTGCAATCTTCTAGCATAGTGATTAGTTCATCTTTAGTGAATTCTTCTTCATCACTATCACTATCACTAGTATTATCATGATCACTCTCATCGTCGGATGATACCTTAGCGGCCTTAGCCATGAAGCACGATGGAGTGTCGAAGATGGAGACCTTCTCTTGGATGGCAATGCTAGCATGTCCCTTCTTCTTGCTCTTGTTGTCATCCTCATCATCACTTGAGGAATCATCACTATCCCATGTAGCAATATGAGAATCATTCTTCTTCTTATAAGAGCTTTCCTTCTTCTCTAGCTTCTTCTTTTGCTTCTTCCTCTCCTTCTTGATAGTATCTTCATCATCACTATCATAAGGACACTTTGCAATGAGATGGTGTAACAGAACCGACCAAATTATAAGAGCACAAGTACGAAAACAAGCACCGAAGCGCTCAAATTTTCAAACTTGAGCCCATATAATCCCGGTAGTCAATCGAAATCACGAAGGATTTCAAACCAAACTGCTTACAACTAGGATCGCATCATTCAACATACAACATCATACGATACATTTCACAAGTAGTCCCGAAATAAGTTTACACCACGGAGTAGCAAATATTACAAACCAAGTTTGAAAGTAGCGGAAGCATAACACACACATTAGTTAATTAAATACTGCCAGTCTGGATGATCGACAACCCGCAAAAGCATGAGGAAAGTACATAAAGACGATCACGCCCTTGTGATCTAGTCATCGTCACCCGCAGGGTGGAGACACGTCTTGCAGAATCCCTGATAAAGCATGTCATCTGCAACAGGAGGGAATAAACCCTGAGTACTGGAATGTACTCAGCTAGACTTACCCGTCGAAAACCAGAAATAAGATGACACCAGGATCATGCAAGGCTTACACAAGAGGCTAGCTGACATAACATTTTGCATAAAGGCATAAGGAATTGATACTCTTATAACCTGTACTAGCAGTTATTTTTAGCATTTACCTGTCATCTATCTTAGCACCTGTACTAAACATACACTTGATTATAATCAAACAACATGATTATTATATCCATAGCAGGTATATCATTATGGCAACATTGTATCATTCCCTTAACCACCAGTTCATTTAATGAGGTCTACGTTGCCGCTGCTCAAGTCAAGTGCTCACTAACCGGGAGCGACGGCGATTCGAATCGAATTCCTATCCAGCTGGAGGGGTATTTCTAACACTCACCGCGCAGGCCCCTGCCAGGGTCGCACAAGCCACCTTTTCATATGATTCAAGAATCGCGGGTCCGAATGATGTCGCGACCCCAAGGGCGACACTCTGCCAGGTGATAGGGACTCTAACCCCCCCCCTTGGTCTCACGCCAATGTCCCCAAGCACATCCTTTCTCTCCTCCAAGAAGCAACCTACCATTCGATTCCCGGCCTGAACCACATTACTCGGCTTCGCGGTCGGAACGACTTATCCGGCCAACTAAGTGTTAGACTGCGTTCAACATGACTCAAGGACGTACAGCGAATCGGTCCTTAAACGACTCAGGCGGGCATAGCTCCACACCCAAGACGTGAAGTGTCTTGCGGCTGTACTATCGAACTCCCGCCCGGTCTCAATTTCAGTTTTAAGCATGGTTCCATCCACGATAGCCATAAAGCCACTCGTGACTCCTTCCTACATCTCGCGGATGACCGGAAATCACCCGACTTCTACCGTACTAAGCAGGGCTAAGCATTGACACGTGCCTAAACCTAAAATAGGATTAAGTACGATATCTGGACAAGGACAGGTATAATGCAACAAGTGTTTTCATATAACTCCTACAACTTAATGCAGTAAACAATTAAAAGTACGCAAGATTAATTTATAAATCAGTAGGTTCAGCATGCACCGGGGCTTGCCTTTCAGAAAGGTTGTGGGCCGGTGATCTGGACACTCAGGAAGGTCGTCTGCGGGCACTCCTTCGCCTGCTGGATCCTCGGGCTCCTGCTGCTCCTGGTCCTCCTCCGGAATCATAGGCTCGAATTCGAGGAGAGTTACCCCCTCTGGTACACCTATTGCATGAATGCACAATAAATACAATGGATGCATAAATGGGTGCAACATGCTCGGAATGAAATGCATTTCAGAAATAAAAACAATAATCTAATCAAGTTACTTTATTAGTACGTGCAAATCTCTTCTCCGGTGGAGAAGTACTTACCTAAGCTACTTAACCTAAGATAAAGTTGCTCATCCTCAGTTAAGGCCCTAACACCTAACAATTACAAAAGTAGCATGTCTTAGGATATCTCACCATAACAATCAGCAAAACACCACAGTAAGCATTCTGGACAGCAGCTACTTGTTTTTATCACAACTGGAGATTTATAATTCCAAAAGATATGATCTAAGACAATCTGAAAAGCCTAAGAAATATACTACAATTCATTTTCAGACCTCAACTCCAAACTCCTAAGTTTTCCATGTCAAACTTCACAAGTTCCAGAATCTGTCCTCTCCAAAACAGAGAGTAGCAGATTTTGAACTGCCACTTTAAACAACAGTAACTCTCAAACTACTAAGCCAAATGCTTCCAAATTTTAACACAAGCTAGTTCATCAAGTTTACTCCAACTTTGGTATTTACAGGTTGTCCAGCAACCAATTTTATCAAAGCCAAATTTAGAATTACTACTTAGCTGTCCAGAAAACCTAAATTACAAAGGTTAAATATTTATTGATGTGGCAAACATTCTCTAAAACCAAACTAATGCTACTACAAGTTCACAAATATCACAAGGACACCAGAAAGTAAGGTGTGCCCACCTAGAACATTTATTTAAACCCATTTCTTAATTTACTTAAGTAATTAAGTGGAATTTTAAACATATATGTAGACTGCTCCCAAAATTCTACAAAAATTACAGAGGACTCTTTGACCCAAAAAGAGACTGCTGTAAAAATTTGAACTAAATTTATTCACAGGAACTCCCTACACAAAATTCACAAGCTAATAAGGCTGATTTTTGTATAAATAAGAAACCCTATTGAAAAGTGTCAAACAACAGATTTCATATTTTTCTTAGACACTTTAAGATACCAAGACATTCTCCAAAAATTTATAAGAACAATGCACATGTAGAAAAATTACTAAAATTCCTTTAAGCATTTCCTAAAATAACAAGATAGCATTATAACTTGAAAAGTACTTAAGCACTGATGCCCAAATTTTTACCAGAGCTAGGACTAGCATAGAGTAACCTACCCATCAAATTTTATGATTTATGGAACACTACAGCTCAAGTTATAAATTTAACAAATTTGCATGCATTCCAAAACACATTTAAAGGATCTATTAAATTCTCCTAAAAATTAAACATCACATTCCAGATTTATATTTTTCTAAAATACTACACATCATGTGGACCCTAATAAAATTTATCTCATGATTTTTGGATCATTAAAACCCTAGATCTATATTTTTCCAACTTGTACAAAAATCAGTGACAAAATAATAAAAATGAATTTCGTTTCAGATGAACTGGGCCGGCCCGGAAAACTCGGCCCACACTCGCGCGCGCGCGGCCCGCTCAGCGCTCCCGCCCGCGCGCGACACTGACAGGCGGGCCCCCGCGGTCAGCGACCGGAGACCGGGGAGGCGGAGACCCGCGAGCTCCGACGAGCTCGAGCTCGCCGGAGAAGGGCTCGCTCGGCCAATCGGACACCGCCTCGTGTTCTCCGCCACCCGGTGCGTCGATTGGTGCTCGTGGAACGGATGGGGATGGGGTGGAAGGGGCTTGTCACCGCGAGCGGCGGCCGGTGATGTCCGGTGGCGGCGCACCGTCGCCGGTGAGGATACACGGTGCGGTCTAGGCTCGGTACGAGCTTCACCGAAGCTAGGCGGATCCATTTTGCTAGGAAGGGAGGGTGGAGGGAGACCCGAAGCACCCCGACCACGGTGAGGTCCCATGGCGGGCTCCGGCGACCTCTCGGAGGCGGGGAAGAAAGCAATGCGGCTCACCTTGAGTCAAATTGCTGGCTTCGGTGGGTCAGGGAGATGGAGGGTGGTGAGGCGGAGGGAGTGGCGAGGTCTGGTGGACTGCGATGCGGTGGTGAGCGGGCACGAGCTCGCCGGAGAGGGGCGGCAATGGCGGCTCAGTTTTCTTTGTGTCGAAGCCGAATGAGGGAGGGAGAGGAACTGGGGCAGCTCTGGTGCGGCGTGGCGACCTTGTAGGTTCGGTGGACTGACCAGTGGGACCACGGCCGGCGCATGGCCGCCACCGAGCCCCCACGCGTCGCCGCGGCCCTGCCTCCGGTCGGCCACGACAGACAACGAAGTCGGGTTCGACTGAATGAAGACTGTCATTCGATGACTGACAGCGTGATTTCAACGAAGAATATCTCCTAAACCAGCTCGAGTTAGTCGAAGATGATTACACCAATTTTGTAGAGCTACATGAGGTCTACAAGTTTGTCAATTGGAGTTTGGGCTGGTTCGGCCTAGATTTGAAACTACAGAGCTCCAAAGTGGTGCTTGATGAAACTGAAACTTAGTTTCAGTCACTATGCCGACTGAAACCCTAACTTCAAGACATTATATCTCCTAAACTATTGAGAACCAGGTGATGATGATATTGACAAAGTTGTAGAGCTATGTGTGGACAACAACTTTGTCAATTGGCTCAAAGACTGGTTTGGCCTAGTTGGTGAGTTACAAGTTGCTAAAGTGAGGTACAGTGAAACTGAAAAGTCCAATTTCCAGACTTAGAATTTTTCTAAGTGTTGATTCCCACTCAAGCTAACTTGTGGGCCATTTTTGAGCATGCTCTGGTCATTTTCATGAGATGGCCACATTAGAACTTTTGTTCCTCATGAAATTCTCTACAACTTTGCTTAAGGGTGCTCTTCCATGCAAGGTCTCTAAATTAGACTTTTTAATTGGTCAAACTGGAGCCTTCTAGGGTCAAATGGTGGTCAAACTTTTCTTGGAGGGCAATTTTGTAATTTTGGTCAACATGAACCTTGTTCCAAATGTTACCCTAAGTATAACTAAGGTGTTGTAGGTCATGATTGGCTACCTTACCTTTTTGTTACACCAACTATCAAGTACTTCATGAAATAAATCAAACAAACCCTAAAATAATCACATGTGTTGCATCACATAAAATAACAAACATGAATGATGCATGCTTATGCCTATGCCATGCAAATGCAATGCAATTAAGGACTAAACACTTGAAGTGTTACAGCCCTCCCCCCTTATAAAAATCTCGTCCCGAGATTTGGAAAGCGTACCATTTTTCATAGAATTCTTTATAACCATCCCGCAAATAATCCTCCCGTTCCCACGTAGCATCACCCTCACTTCCCTGATTACTCCACATCACTTTGTACCACTTAACCACTTTACTTCTAGTTACTCGTTCCTGAGTATCGATCACTCGGACTGGCTTTTCTTCATAGGTTAGGTCGGATTCTAGCCTGATATCACCTAAAGGAACTTGTTCCTCAGGAACTCAAAGACACTTTTTAAGCTGAGATACATGGAAAACGTTGAATATGGCTCTCATCTCAGGAGGCAACTGGATTTTGTACGCAACAGCTCCACTCTTGCCTATGATCTGGAAAGGACCCACGTATCTCGGCGCAAGTTTCCGCTTAACACCAAAACGTTGGACACTCTTCATTGGAGAAACTTTCAGATACACGAAGTCTCCAACTTCAAATTCGAGTGGTTTTCTACGACGATCCGCATAGCTTTTCTGTCTCGCTTGTGCTGCAGCCATATGTTTTTGGATGGTACGGACTTGTTCCTCGGCTTCCTGGACAAAATCAATGCCATAATACCTTCTTTCCCCAGCTTCTACCCAGTTTAGTGGAGTTCGACACTTTCGACCGTACAAAGCTTCGAATGGGGCCATCTTAATACTCTCTTGATAACTGTTATTGTACGAGAATTCGGCTAAAGGTAACCATTTTCCCCAAGAACCCTTGGATGAAATGACACATGCCCGCAATAGATCTTCCAAGATTTGGTTAACCCGTTCCGTCTGTCCTGATGTCTGGGGGTGATAAGCAGAGCTTCTCACTAACTTGGTTCCCAGAAGGTGATGCAAATGCTCCCAAAAGCGAGCAGTGAACTGGGGACCACGGTCAGAAACGATAGTACGAGGTATCCCATGAAGTCGGACTATCTGATTGAAGTACAACTCAGCATAGTCAGTGGGACGATAGTCCACTCTCACTGGGATGAAGTGAGCTGATTTGGTCAAACGATCAACAATTACCCAAATAGAGTTATGGTTTTTGACAGTAGGAGGAAGTCCGACAATGAAATCCATACTTATCTCTTCCCATTTCCAGCCTGGAATGGAAAGTGGCTGAAGTAGCCCAGCTTTCATGTGCACAGCTTTAACTCTGCAACAGGTGTCACATCTAGCAACATATGCAGCTATCTCTTTCCGCATCTTGGTCCACCAATAGTATGGCTTCAAATCATAATACATCTTATTGCTGCCAGGATGGATGGACAACTTAGAGGAGTGTGCTTCAGACATAATATCATTTCGAAGCTCCCAGTCCTTAGGCACAACTAACCTATCCTTGAACCATAGTACACCCTCTTCGTCTATCCTGAACTGTGTAGTTTCTTGTTCATTCATCTTACGCTTGATGTGGAATATACCAGTGTCAGTCTTTTGGAGTTCAATAATTCTGTTTTTGAGAGTACAACTGACAGTGATGTTGTACAAGACTGCTGGATGTAGAAGGCGAGACCGATGAAAATCAGTTTCAACTAAGGAATGGCAATGAGACTTACGGCTTAAAGCATCCGCAACCACATTTGCCTTGCCAGGATGATAGTGCACTTGAAGGTTATAATCCTTAATTAACTCGAGCCATCTTCTTTGACGCATATTTAACTCGGGTTGGGTGAAGATGTATTTGAGGCTTTTGTGGTCGGTATAGATGTTGCAGACATTGCCCAGCAGATAATGTCGCCAGGCTTTCAAAGCATGAACAACTGCGGCGAGTTCTAAGTCATGTGTTGGATAATTCGCCTCATGTTTCCGAAGTTGTCGAGAAGTATATGCAATTACTCGGCCTTCCTGCATCAACACACCTCCCAAACCTATGCCTGAGGCATCACAATAAACATCAAATGGTTTCTCGATATCCGGTTGTGCCAAAACCGGAGCTGAGGTTAGGAGGGTTCGCAGTTGGTGAAAAGCCGCATCACACTCAGGAGTCCAGACAAACCTGGTGTCTTTTTGCAGCAACCGAGTCATTGGCTTGGCTATTTTAGAGAAATCCGGGATGAAGCGACGATAATAGCCAACCAAACCAAGAAAACTCCGGACCTCGTGAACCGAGATAGGAGCCTTCCAGTTCAGTACTTCCTGTACCTTGGCGGGGTCCACCATAATTCCTCCATCGGACAGCACATGCCCAAGGAAAGGTACTTCTCGAAGCCAGAATTCGCACTTACTGAACTTTGCATATAGTTGATGTTCACGCAGTCTTGTGAGGACTATACGCAGATGTTCAGCGTGATCCTCCTCATTCACAGAGTATACCAGGATGTCATCAATAAATACCACCACAAACTTATCCAATTCAGGCATAAACACCGAATTCATCAAGTACATGAAGTGTGCGGGGGCATTTGTCAAGCCGAAAGACATAACAAGATACTCATAAAGACCGTATCTGGTAGAAAAGGCTGTCTTTGGAACATCTTTCGGTCGGATTTTAATTTGATGGTAACCAGATCTTAGATCGATCTTGGAGAAAACTTTAGCTTTAGACAACTGATCGAACAAGATGTCGATGCGCGGTAGAGGGTACTTATTTTTGACAGTGACTGCATTGAGAGGTCTATAATCTACGCACATCCGCAATGACTGATCCTTCTTCTTTACAAAGATAGCCGGACATCCCCACGGAGACGAACTAGGACGAATCAACCCCTTTTTCAAAAGTTCGTTCAATTGCACCTTAAGTTCAGCGAGTTCATTCGGAGGCATCCTATAGGGTCTCCTAGAGATGGGCGCCGTGCCAGGCAACAACTCAATTTTAAACTCCACATCCCGATCCGGAGGGAGCCCCGGCAAATCGTCGGGAAAAACATCCGGAAACTCTTTTACTACTGGAATTTCGGCCAACGCCTTTGCTTGAATAGCATGAACTTCCCCCGACAAATCAACTTTTCTGGGAAGTTGTACCAGAAAACCCTTTTGATCTGTAGGGTCTCTGAGCATAACTACCCGAGTGGATGTATCAATGAGTACCCCATTTTGACTCATCCAATTCATGCCCAAGATAACATCTATGTCTAAACCAGGTAAAACCAATAGGGCAAGCGAATAACTTCGCCCTTCTATCTCAAACTTAAGGTTCCCCACTACTTTGTTTGTGGAAATATTCCCACTTGCAGCACTAATACAATAACCCACACCTTCAACAGTATGCAACTTGTGTGCAAATTTAGATGCAAACTTAGGACTGATAAAGGAATGCGAAGCACCTGAATCAAAAAGTACCACTGCGGGGTGTTGGTCAACTAGAAACTTACCAGCGGTGACCACCTCACCAGATGGAATTTCCTCAATGCTGTTATAATGGGCGTGACCTTGACGGCCACCTTGGTTGACATTCTTCTTGGGGTAAGGACAATTCCTGGACCAATGGCCTGGCTTGTTATAGTTCCAGCAAGGCATGTTGCTAGGAGGAACACTGGAGCTGCCTTGGCCCGCATTACTCTTTGGCAGAGCCACTGTATATGCCTTACGAAACCCAGTTTTCATTGGCACCTTCTTTTGTGGAGGACGGAACTTAGCATTTGTGGCAGGAGGGCGAGGAGGAGCCCTCGGGGCAGCTGGAGCTCGAGACTGTGAAGCACTCGCCTCAATGGCCCTTTTGCGGCTCTTAGAGGCAGAATAGATAGCATTGTTGTTCTCTTGGGTCAAAGCATCGCTGATGAAATCATTGAAAGTAGTACATTTGCTAGTGCCCATTGTTTTCATCAGTTTTGGGCCGAGGCCCCTTTTGAAGCTAGCAATCTTTTTGGCATCGGTATCCACAAACTCAGTGGCATACCTTGCCAGGTTGTTGAAGGACTGCAAGTATTCAGTCAGGCTTTTGTTTCCTTGCGACAGCCTCATAAACTCTGTGTGCTTGATTGCCATAAGACCGGGAGGGATATAATTTCCTCGGAATGCCGCCTTAAACTGATCCCAAACAATCGGGACATTGGCAGGCAGTGTGGAACGATAGTGGCTCCACCAAATACCCGCTGGACCATGCAACTGATGGGAAGCATACTCAGTTTTCAGCTCATCAGTTAGACGTAGCAGACGAAACTTTTGTTCAATGGTATTCAACCACTCGTCAGCCTGCAGTGGTTCTTCCGCTTCCTTGAAGAGCGGGGGCTTTGTATCCAGAAAGTCCTTGAAATCGCTGTACTGATTTGGCTCTGGGCCCTGGCGGCCATGACGAGCCTCTCGATTAGCCAGTTGGCGCATGGCATCAGCCAACATACGCTGCCCCTCAACCACTGATTGCATCAGCTCGGCCGGAGTAGGTGGTGGCGGAGGGGGCGGCTGTTCCTCCTCCTCATTTCCACGGCCCCGGCGTAGATTGTACGACATCTGCAAAATGCATAGCCAATGAGCACTGACGATGTGGGAATTTTGTAGATGAATTATTGTAAATATGTCAAACTGACTTCATGAAATAGACTTCTCAAATTATTCATGGCACAATAATTCATCACAACCGCACAATCCATTCAAGCGGATCAATTGGCGCAATCATGCGAGAGAATCCAACAAGGTGTACTTTGATAAAGGCTCACACACAAGGAGCACAGTAGTTACTGAACCGTTTACGTTAAAATCTACGTGATTTTTGATCTGTTGCCGGTACTTGAATTTAATTTCAAGATTCTTAGTTGACTGTGAAAGGCTACTTCAAACTGACCACAAAGAGACTCCTCAATGAAGAGTTCCATGGTGGATCATGACTAGCCACCTCGATACCTGCGCGTGCCAAGCAGCACAGCCTTATGTCGCGCGCCATAGGAGGCCCTCGGTTTCGTCGCGGCACCGAAGGGTGCTAATCGTGACACCATCATCGAACCCAACATAATAAGACATCAAGTTGTGATCGAAATCAACAGATTCAAACTACATTCAGGAAACATACGGTTCAACCTTACATCCCAACGTCAAGTTATTACAAGGCCTCACTCCTTCACAGGGAGGGCACAAAAGACGATCCTAACATTAAAGGCACGTGATGACTACTCTAAGCATCATCCTCCGAGTCGGTGTCATGGATCTCCCCGCCGTCCTCATCACTGACAGGCTCTAACTCCTCGTCTTCTTCTTCTTCTGGTGCTTCTGCAGGTGGGGCATCCTGTGGTCCATCAACCTCTACTTCATCATCATCCTCAGCCATGAAGATTCCCGAACCCATGTCCTCATCGACGTTGTTGTTTCGAGGCAGCAGGGGATTAAGCTCGTTATTCATGCGATGCACTTCTTCATGAAGATTATCATTGTATTCTTCAGCGTTCTCCAACTGTTGCTCGAGCTCAAACTGGCGAGCTCTCAGAACGTTCTCCTCGTGCCAGGCTTCATCCCTCTGTTCCATGACATGAACCAACATGCGTTGACAGTTGCGGTTTGCTACTGTCAACCTCTGGACTGCAAGGGTTTCCTGGTCACGATCACGGATCACTTGCTCCAGTTGCTGGCGCGCTGCATTCCTGGCAGCAGTCACTTCAGCCAACTCTGCCCTCAGCCTTTCCACCTCAGTAGGCTCAGGGCGGGGCTCACGTGGAGCGAGCTGGTGACGCGGTGCCCTGCCCCCAGTGGACTTACGAGCGGTCCTCTTGGTACGTGCCATCTGTAGCAACAAGATAAGATACGACTTAAAGTGAGGATCATTTAGGGGATACGAAATTTACTTTAGTCGGGAGTACAGAAATTTTTAAGGAGGGAGTAAATGATATGTATGATATAATTAAACATGATGTATGCACGTTTCGTACGCCCTCTCACCTTAGTAGAAACCTAAAGTTCTAACGCTAGGCGGTGGCATACATACGTTCTCTCATATAAGCGAAACTATCGGTCTACTCGTTACGCTGTTAGTGTACCTGCAGAAATTTTCATTGCAGCCCAACAATTCCCAATATATGCACACAAGAAAGCAGTAAATTAAATACTTTCCATATACACATCCCCAGATGTATATACTTCAGTATCAAAGCTACCCGATAATAAGGTTCCCACAATTAAGCGCTTACATAATTACATGGTTTAAACACGTAAGTATGCAAGTCACCAAAACTACTCTCCCCTAGATCGCCGGTTGGACGATCATGCTCTCACAACTCACACTTACCAGAGCGTCGAGGTAATTGATCCATACATTACCACCCAAGTGGATGGCATCCATACAATATCACGCCGTATGGACGACGAAACAGAAACAAACAAGGCCCCCAAGTTAGTCTTTATAATAAGCCACCTAAGAGTCCTTATTTGGGCTAAGGGATGTGATCACTGGCATACCTATAAAATAATTTTTTTGAGTTTAACCCTTTTTGCAAACAAATACTTTTGTTTTTAATTACCCGTAAGATGTGTTTAATGTTGAATTATGCTCCGGTACCAGCTGCAACAGAACCGACCAAATTATAAGAGCACAAGTACGAAAACAAGCACCGAAGCGCTCAAATTTTCAAACTTGAGCCCATATAATCCCGGTAGTCAATCGAAATCACGAAGGATTTCAAACCAAACTGCTTACAACCAGGATCGCATCATTCAACATACAACATCATACGATACATTTCACAAGTAGTCCCGAAATAAGTTTACACCACGGAGTAGCAAATATTACAAACCAAGTTTGAAAGTAGCGGAAGCATAACACACACATTAGTTAATTAAATACTGCCAGTCTGGATGATCGACAACCCGCAAAAGCATGAGGAAAGTACATAAAGACGATCACGCCCTTGTGATCTAGTCATCGTCACCCGCAGGGTGGAGACACGTCTTGCAGAATCCCTGATAAAGCATGTCATCTGCAACAGGAGGGAATAAACCCTGAGTACTGGAATGTACTCAGCTAGACTTACCCGTCGAAAACCAGAAATAAGATGACACCAGGATCATGCAAGGCTTACACAAGAGGCTAGCTGACATAACATTTTGCATAAAGGCATAAGGAATTGATACTCTTATAACCTGTACTAGCAGTTATTTTTAGCATTTACCTGTCATCTATCTTAGCACCTGTACTAAACATACACTTGATTATAATCAAACAACATGATTATTATATCCATAGCAGGTATATCATTATGGCAACATTGTATCATTCCCTTAACCACCAGTTCATTTAATGAGGTCTACGTTGCCGCTGCTCAAGTCAAGTGCTCACTAACCGGGAGCGACGGCGATTCGAATCGAATTCCTATCCAGCTGGAGGGGTATTTCTAACACTCACCGCGCAGGCCCCTGCCAGGGTCGCACAAGCCACCTTTTCATATGATTCAGGAATCGCGGGTCCGAATGATGTCGCGACCCCAAGGGCGACACTCTGCCAGGTGATAGGGACTCTAACCCCCCCTTGGTCTCACGCCAATGTCCCCAAGCACATCCTTTCTCTCCTCCAAGAAGCAACCTACCATTCGATTCCCGGCCTGAACCACATTACTCGGCTTCGTGGTCGGAACGACTTATCCGGCCAACTAAGTGTTAGACTGCGTTCAACATGACTCAAGGACGTACAGCGTATCGGTCCTTAAACGACTCAGGCGGGCATAGCTCCACACCCAAGACGTGAAGTGTCTTGCGGCTGTACTATCGAACTCCCGCCCGGTCTCAATTTCAGTTTTAAGCATGGTTCCATCCACGATAGCCATAAAGCCACTCGTGACTCCTTCCTACATCTCGCGGATGACCGGAAATCACCCGACTTCTACCGTACTAAGCAGGGCTAAGCATTGACACGTGCCTAAACCTAAAATAGGATTAAGTACGATATCTGGACAAGGACAGGTATAATGCAACAAGTGTTTTCATATAACTCCTACAACTTAATGCAGTAAACAATTAAAAGTACGCAAGATTAATTTATAAATCAGTAGGTTCAGCATGCACCGGGGCTTGCCTTTCAGAAAGGTTGTGGGCCGGTGATCTGGACACTCAGGAAGGTCGTCTGCGGGCACTCCTTCGCCTGCTGGATCCTCGGGCTCCTGCTGCTCCTGGTCCTCCTCCGGAATCACAGGCTCGAATTCGAGGAGAGTTACCCCCTCTGGTACACCTATTGCATGAATGCACAATAAATACAATGGATGCATAAATGGGTGCAACATGCTCGGAATGAAATGCATTTCAGAAATAAAAAAACAATAATCTAATCAAGTTACTTTATTAGTACGTGCAAATCTCTTCTCCGGTGGAGAAGTACTTACCTAAGCTACTTAACCCTAAGATAAAGTTGCTCATCCTCAGTTAAGGCCCTAACACCTAACAATTACAAAAGTAGCATGTCTTAGGATATCTCACCATAACAATCAGCAAAACACCACAGTAAGCATTCTGGACAGCAGCTACTTGTTTTTATCACAACTGGAGATTTATAATTCCAAAAGATATGATCTAAGACAATCTGGAAAGCCTAAGAAATATACTACAATTCATTTTCAGACCTCAACTCCAAACTTCCTAAGTTTTCCATGTCAAACTTCACAAGTTCCAGAATCTGTCCTCCTCCAAAACAGAGAGTAGCAGATTTTGAACTGCCACTTTAAACAACAGTAACTCTCAAACTACTAAGCCAAATGCTTCCAAAATTTTAACACAAGCTAGTTCATCAAGTTTACTCCAACTTTGGTATTTACAGGTTGTCCAGCAACCAATTTTATCAAAGCCAAATTTAGAATTACTACTTAGCTGTCCAGAAAACCTAAATTACAAAAGGTTAAATATTTATTGATGTGGCAAACATTCTCTAAAACCAAACTAATGCTACTACAAGTTCACAAATATCACAAGGACACCAGAAAGTAAGGTGTGCCCACCTAGAAACATTTATTTAAACCCATTTCTTAATTTACTTAAGTAAATAAGTGGAATTTTAAATATATATGTAGACTGCTCTCAAAATTCTACAAAAATTACAGAGGACTCTTTGACCCAAAAAGAGACTGCTGTAAAAATTTGAACTAAATTTATTCACAGGAACTCCCTACACAAAATTCACAAACTAATAAGGCTGATTTTTGTATAAATAAGAAACCCTATTGAAAAGTGTCAAACAACAGATTTCATATTTTTCTTAGACACTTTAAGATACCAAGACATTCTCCAAAAATTTATAAGAACAATGCACATGTAGAAAAATTACTAAAATTCCTTTAAGCATTTCCTAAAATAACAAGATAGCATTATAACTTGAAAAGTACTTAAGCACTGATGCCCAAATTTTTACCAGAGCTAGGACTAGCATAGAGTAACCTACCCATCAAATTTTATGATTTATGGAACACTACAGCTCAAGTTATAAATTTAACAAATTTGCATGCATTCCAAAACACATTTAAAGGATCTATTAAATTCTCCTAAAAATTAAATATCACATTCCAGATTTATATTTTTCTAAAATACTACACATCATGTGGACCCTAATAAAATTTATCTCATGATTTTTGGATCATTAAAACCCTAGATCTATATTTTTCCAACTTGTACAAAAATCAGTGACAAAATAATAAAAATGAATTTCGTTTCAGATGAACTGGGCCGGCCCGGAAAACTCGGCCCACACTCGCGCGCGCGCGGCCCGCTCAGCGCTCCCGCCCGCGCGCGACACTGACAGGCGGGCCCCCGCGGTCAGCGACCGGAGACCGGGGAGGCGGAGACCCGCGAGCTCCGACGAGCTCGAGCTCGCCGGAGAAGGGCTCGCTCGGCCAATCGGACACCGCCTCGTGTTCTCCGTCACCCGGTGCGTCGATTGGTGCTCGTGGAACGGATGGGGATGGGGTGGAAGGGGCTTGTCACCGCGAGCGGCGGCCGGTGATGTCCGGTGGCGGCGCACCATCGCCGGTGAGGATACACGGTGCGGTCTAGGCTCGGTACGAGCTTCACCGAAGCTAGGCGGATCCATTTTGCTAGGAAGGGAGGGTGGAGAGAGACCCGAAGCACCCCGACCACGGTGAGGTCCCATGGCGGGCTCCGGCGACCTCTCGGAGGCGGGGAAGAAAGCAATGCGGCTCACCTTGAGTCAAATTGCTGGCTTCGGTGGGTCAGGGAGATGGAGGGTGGTGAGGCGGAGGGAGTGGCGAGGTCTGGTGGACTGCGATGCGGTGGTGAGCGGGCACGAGCTCGCCGGAGAGGGGCGGCAATGGCGGCTCAGTTTTCTTTGTGTCGAAGCCGAATGAGGGAGGGAGAGGAACTGGGGCAGCTCTGGTGCGGCGTGGCGACCTTGTAGGTTCGGTGGACTGACCAGTGGGACCACGGCCGGCGCATGGCCGCCACCGAGCCCCCACGCGTCGCCGCGGCCCTGCCTCCGGTCGGCCACGACAGACAACGAAGTCGGGTTCGACTGAATGAAGACTGTCATTCGATGACTGACAGCGTGATTTCAACGAAGAATATCTCCTAAACCAGCTCGAGTTAGTCGAAGATGATTACACCAATTTTGTAGAGCTACATGAGGTCTACAAGTTTGTCAATTGGAGTTTGGGCTGGTTCGGCCTAGATTTGAAACTACAGAGCTCCAAAGTGGTGCTTGATGAAACTGAAACTTAGTTTCAGTCACTATGCCGACTGAAACCCTAACTTCAAGACATTATATCTCCTAAACTATTGAGAACCAGGTGATGATGATATTGACAAAGTTGTAGAGCTATGTGTGGACAACAACTTTGTCAATTGGCTCAAAGACTGGTTTGGCCTAGTTGGTGAGTTACAAGTTGCTAAAGTGAGGTACAGTGAAACTGAAAAGTCCAATTTCCAGACTTAGAATTTTTCTAAGTGTTGATTCCCACTCAAGCTGACTTGTGGGCCATTTTTTAGCATGCTCTGGTCATTTTCATGAGATGGCCACATTAGAACTTTTGTTCCTCATGAAATTCTCTACAACTTTGCTTAAGGGTGCTCTTCCATGCAAGGTCTCTAAATTAGACTTTTTAATTGGTCAAACTGGAGCCTTCTAGGGTCAAATGGTGGTCAAACTTTTCTTGGAGGGCAATTTTGTAATTTTGGTCAACATGAACCTTGTTCCAAATGTTACCCTAAGTATAACTAAGGTGTTGTAGGTCATGATTGGCTACCTTACCTTTTTGTTACACCAACTATCAAGTACTTCATGAAATAAATCAAACAAACCCTAAAATAATCACATGTGTTGCATCACATAAAATAACAAACATGAATGATGCATGCTTATGCCTATGCCATGCAAATGCAATGCAATTAAGGACTAAACACTTGAAGTGTTACAGATGGTCCTTGCTATGGCATCTAAAACATCTCGTGGTATGCTCATTCTTCTTGGATGAGTTCTTCATCCTTGCACAATAGCCTTTCTTCTTCATGAATTTGCCAAATTGCTTGACAAAGAGAGTCATCTTCTCATCAATGTCATCACTATCACAAGAGCTTGAGTCTTCATCACTTGATAATTCAATCTTGGATTTGCCCTTGGATGTGGTGGCTTTGAATGCCACACTCTTCTTCTTTTCATCATCTTTCTTCTCATTTTCCTTTTTCTTCTTCTTGACCAACTCATCCTTCTCATCATCTTCTCTATATGAATCATCGGTCATCACTTCTTGGAATATTTGTTGAGGAGTTGAATCCTTCAATGTAGTCCTCACTAGCACGGTGATCAATGTATCAAATCTCTTAGGTAGACTTCTCAAGAACTTCATAGAGAATTGATTATCCTTGACCTCCTCACCAAGTGCCTTGAGCTCATTGACAATGACTTGCAACCTATGAAACATCTCCGGTACACTCTCATCATCTTGCATCTTGAAGCTTGAAAATTTTTCTTGCAAGATATATGCTTTAGCGGTATTTGTGCCTTCGGTGCCCTCAAATGTTTCTTCTAGCTTGGCCCAAGCATCATGAGCAATCTCTATGTTCTTTACTTGCTCAAATGTCTTGTCATCTAATGCCTCATGAAGAGCACTAATGGCAATGTCATTGCATTGGAGCTTCTTCTCTTCCACCGGTGTAGGTGCTTCCGGATTAGCAACCTCAAATTTTGTTTCGGTGACCTTCCACACTTCTCTATTGATTGACTTTAGGTGTGCGGTCATCTTAACCTTCTAATATGCATAATTTGTGCCATCAAAGTGAGGTGCCTTCTCGGTGTTGTTTATGTGCAAGCTTAATTGAGCTATTTCTTTTTCACCGTAGGTTCTTAAGCCTCAAATAAACGGTGCCACGGCTCTGATACCACTTGTAAGGTCCAAAAAGGCTAGAGGGGGTGAATAGCCTAATTAAAACTTCTACAAGAATTACTTAACCACACGTTAGTATGAAAGGTGGCGAAGCAAAAGCACTAGCTCTAACTAATTAAGCAAGCCACCTACACAAGTCTATAACAAAGCTATAAACTAAACACAACAACAACTACAAGCTAGAAACAAGAAGTAATACGAGAGAAGAGCTTTGAGTGATTATACCGCCGTGAAGAGATGAGAAGTACCAATCAATCAATCACACAAGAGAAGTCCTCGGGAAGAGAATGACACAAGAATTTATCCTGAGGTTCACTTGCTTCCTGGCAAGTTACTCCCCGTTGTGGCGATACACCCACTTGTCGATTCACGAGCTAATCGATTATCAAGAGTCGAGCCCTCGGTGGACGCCGCACAATCGCACACAAGATGGGGATCCTCCAAGCCACGAGCTCCACTAGAGTATCCAATTTGTGAACTCCCGCGGGGAAGGATCAAGAACCCCTTACAACACTTGGTGAAGGCTTCAACAATCTCCAATTGCAAGCTCAATCACCTCCGCTGCTCCAAGCCATCTACCGTGTCGGGAAACACGGAAGAGTAACAAGAAATCCGTAGCAACTCGAAGATCAAGTGCCTCTAGAATGCAACTCTCAAGCAATGCACTTGAATCTCACTCAATCTCACTCAAGATATGCAACTATGCAAAGAGATGAGTGGAGGGGTTATTTTCTAGCTCAAAGTATGTCTCTAGGTCTCAAAATGTGCAAGAGTTTCCCTCAAACCCCGGCCAACGTCTATTTATAATGAAGGGGTACGCAGCTAGCCGTTACAGACGACGCAGTTCAAAATGGGATGACCGGACGCGCCGGTCAGGGTGACCGGACGCGTCCGGTCACTACAGGACAAGCTTGAATAGTGCGCGTCAGAAGTTACCGTTGCTATGACCGGACGCGCCCTAGCGTATGACCGGACGTGCCCTAGCGTATGATCGGACGTGCCCTAGCGTATGACCGGACGCGCCCTAGCTGGCGTCCGGTCAGAGTCTAGTAAGCTCGCATCACGACCGGACGCGTCCGATCGTACATGACCGGACGCGCCTCGCGTCCGATCATCACTCCTGCGCTCTCTGCCCCTCTGGACGCCTGACCGGACGCGCCGGTCCTGTAAAGGACCGGACGCGCCGGTCGCGCGCTATGCTTCTACGCACAGGTGAACTGACCGGACGCACTGGTCAGGCCAGACCAGCGTCCGGTCACTCACCCTAGGCACGCGTCCGGTGCAACGTCCGGTCACCACAGTGACCTCCGTTCGCCTCCGTTTCTTTTTCGACTTCCGGCGTAGTAGAAAAAAGGCGTTTCACTTCTCCAAAAAGCACCGAATCCCGCCTCGCAAGCTCGGCGGGAGGGAGAGAGGAACCCAAACCCCTCTCTACCGCTTAATCTCCACCGCCTTCGCAAGTGTGCTAACACCACCAAGTGTACACCACCAAGTGCATGTGTGTTAGCGTTTCACAATCATTTTTCAAGGCGTTATGTTAGCTCTTTACTAGATCCTAATGCATATGCTCAAGACATTGATCTAGTGGCACTTGATTTTCGAGCTAACCGTGATTGCCCTTCTTGATAGTCGGCTATGTATCCTAAACCCGGTCAATCACTTCTCTACTCATCTTAGACCGACAAAAGGAAAACCCTATGGTTATGCCTTTGCCTTGTGCTCTTAGATCCTTCTCTTTCACTTGATCATCATGTCCTTCATTTTATGTGCATCTCCACCATGATCATCATTTCATGTCCATGCACCATCTCTTTGTGATCTTGTGGCCACAACTCCTTGCCACATACACCTTCATCTCATGTGTTGCTTGTGCCTAACTCAAAACTCTTAACACATGGCATTAGTAACTTGATATCATTAATTACCAAAACCAAACTTGGGCTTTCAGCAGGCTATTACAGGAGATTTATAGAGGGATTTTTTAAGCTTGCGAAGCCAATGACTACACTATTGGAGAAGAATGCCAAGTTTGTGTGGTCTGAGAAGTGTCAGGATAATTTTGAGGAATTGAAGAAAAGATTGACCACTGCACCCGTATTAGTTTTGCCAGATCTGAGTAAACATTTCTCTATCTACTGTGATGCATCTCGTTTGGGTTTAGGATGTGTTCTTATGCAAGAAGGTAGAGTTGTGGCATATGCATCGAGGCAGTTGAGAAAGCATGAATTAAATTATCCTACTCATGACTTGGAATTAGCTGCAGTGGTTCATGCACTAAAGATATGGAGACACTATTTGATTGGACATAAAAGTGATATATATACGGATCACAAGAGTCTGAAGTATATCTTCACTCAATCAGATCTAAACTTGAGACAACGTAGATGGTTGGAGTTGATAAAGGATTATGATCTGGAGGTTGCATTATCACCTAGGAAAGGCTAACGTTGTTGCTGATGCTCTTAGTAGGAAAAGCTATGCTAATAAAGTGCAAGTAATGCCTATACCAAGAGAGTCGTGTGCTGAATATGAGCATTTGAACTTAGGGTTTACCACCAATGCAGTAGAATTGGTACTAGAACCTACTCTGGAGCAAGAGATACGCAAGAGTCAGATGAAAGATGCAAAATTGAGAGAGATAGCGGAAAATATAGTGAAGGGTAAATCACCAGGATTCTATAAGGATGATAAGGGTACGCTATGGTTTGGAAAAAGGTTGTTTGTGTCAGAGGATAAGACTATCAGAGAGGCAATTTTGAGTGAAGCTCATGAGTCAGCTTATTCCATACATCCTGGGAGTACTAAGATGTATCTGGATCTGAAAGAGAAATATTGGTGGTATAGTTTAAAAAGAGATGTTGCTGAATATGTTGCTTTGTGTGACACATGTCAAAGGGTGAAAGCTGAACACTAGAGACCTGCAGGATTGCTACAACCTATGCAGATACCCGAATGGAAATGGGAAGAAGTTGGTATGGATTTTATAGTTGGATTGCCACGTACTCAAAGAGGGTATGATTCAATTTGGATAATAGTAGATCGTCTAACAAATGTTGCTCATTTTCTGCCAGTTAGGACTACATATAGCAGCGCAAGGTTGGCAGAATTGTATATGGAAAGAATAGTGAGTCTACATGAAGTTCCTAAGAAAATTGTGTCTGATCGGGGTACCTAGTTTACATCTCATTATTGGCAAAAGATACATGAATCACTAGGAACCAAGCTAAACTTTAGTACAGCCTACCATCCATAGACAGATGGACAGACAGAGAGAATTAATCAGATATTAGAAGATATATTGAGAGCTCGTGCTTTACAATATGGTACTAGTTGGGATAAAAGTTTGCCTTATGTTGAGTTCTCTTATAACAATAGTTATCAGAAGAGTCTTCAGATGGCACCGTTTGAGGCTCTGTACGGACGAAAGTGTAGAACCCCGTTGTTCTGGAATCAGACAGGGGAAAGTCAAGTGTTTAGGCCTGATGTACTCAAGGATGCTGAAAAGAAAGTGAGAATGATTAGAGATAATTTGAAAATGGCCAGTCCAGACAGAAGAGTTATGCTGATACTCGGAGGAGAGAGTTGACTTTTGAAGTAGGGGATTATGTCTACTTGAAAGTATCGCCAATGAGAAATGTGAAAAGGTTCAACATGAAGGGAAAATTGGCACCAAGGTATATTGGACCTTTCAAGATCATAGAAAGACGTGGTGAGGTGGCGTATCAGTTGGAATTACCTGAGAGTTTGGTAGGTGTACATGATGTGTTTCACGTGTCTCAACTTAAGAAATGTTTGCGAGTACCAGAGGAGCAGATTCCATTAGAGGAGCTCACTGTTAAATAGGACCTCACATATGAAGAGTTTCCAGTTAAAATTCTAGAGACTGCTAAAAAAGTCACGAGGAGTCGAACTATCAAAATGTGTAAGGTTCAGTGGAATCGGTACACTGAGGGTGAGGCCACCTGGGAAAGAGAAGAGGGTCTGAGAAAAACCTACCCGCAACTGTTCGAGTAAGCATCAACCGAATCTCGGGACGAGATTCATCTTAAGGGGGTAGAGTTGTAACACCCTAAAATTTTGGGATAAAAAAAGGTAAATATGATTTTTATACAATTTTGTGAGCATACAAATTTAGAGTAATAAATAATTTTTATTAACTTAAAATCAAATATAAGGGTAGAAACATGTTTGTGCACTCATGCTGTTGCATTTGAATTTTTGGTTGGAGTGGTTTGATTCAAATTCAAAATAGGATTCAAAATCAATTGAAAATGCTTTGAAATATTTGAAAAGGAAAAAGAAAAAAGAGTTTCACTTCCCTCCCTAGCTTTCGGCCCGGCAGCCCAATCCTTCTCCGCGGCCCGCGTTGCTCCTCCCGCGCGCGGCCCGTTCTTCCGTTGCCTGTGGCCTGCTTGCCTCCCGCGCGCGCGTGCTGTAACAGAACCGTCTAAATTATAAGAGCACAAGTACAAAAACAATCACCGAAATGATCAAATTCTCGCACTTGAGCCCATATAACTCCGGTAGTCCAATGAAATCACGAGGGATTTCAAACCAACCAACATACAAGCCAAGATCGTAGTGATTCAACATAACAAGTCACATGTTACATCCATTTCACAAGTAATTCAATTTACATCGGAGTTCAACATAGTTATTACAACTTAAGTTCAAAAGTAGCGGAAGCAAAGTAATTTAAAACTAACATAAATCTTATTTCAAATACATGCCAGTACCACGGTCGACTTCCAACAAAAGCATTAGAGATAAGGTAGCTCAGAAGGATCATGCCCATGATCACACTCCGCCTCTATGGCAGGAGCCAACCAACTCTTGCAGTCGTCGTGATACATCACAACCTGCAACAAGTGGGGATAAAACTCTGAGTACAAGAAGGTACTCAGCTAGACTTACCCGTCAGAAACCAGAAATAAGGTGACACCAAGGATTATGCAAGGCTGATATGAAGTGGGCTAGCTTGACAACTTTTTGCATAAAAGCTTAATATAGATGATCAATCATTAATGCTTAAGCATCAAGTTAATTATCATTAACATATCATCTATATTAGAACATGTACTAGAGCACTCACTTTATTAGGAGCAAACAATATTAACCATAGCAGGTATAAATTGAGGCATCCTTTCCATCGTGATCCAATTAACCATCAGTTCAATTTAATTGAATCTACGTTGCCGCTGCTCAAGTCAAGTGCTCACTAACCGGGAGCGACGACGATTCGAATCGAATTCCTATCTAGCTGAAGGGGTATTTCTAACACTCACCGCGCAGGCCCCTGCCAGGGTCGCACAAGCCACCTTTTCATATGATTCAGGAATCGCGGGTCCGAATGATGTCGCGACCCCAAGGGCGACACTCTGCCAGGTGATAGGGACTCTAACCCCCCCTTGGTCTCACGCCAATGTCCCCAAGCACATCATTTCTCTCCTCCAAGAAGCAACCTACCATTCGATTCCCGGCCTGAATCACATTACTCGGCTTCACGGTCGGAACGACTTATCCGGCCAACTAAGTGTTAGACTGCGTTCAACATGACTCAAGGACGTACAGCGAATCGGTCCTTAAACGACTCAGACGGGAATAGATTCACACCCAAGACCTCCATGCCTTGTTGCTTCACTATCGTCATCCCGCCCGGTCTCATTTCATTTTATTAACACATGGTTCCATTCCACGATAGCAAATATAGCCAACCGTGTCATATATGAATATCCCTATATCTCGCAGGTGACAGGAAATCACCTGACTTCTACCGCTTAAAGCAGGGCTAAGCATCTACTCGATCCTAGTCTATGTAGGATTCAAGGATTCATATATCTGGACAAGGAATGATATAATGCAGCAAGGGTTTTCAACCAACTCCTACCACTTAATGCAACAATACTTATAACATATATATATAATTAATTGCTTTGAAGATAGGAGGCTTATAATGCTCCGGGGCTTGCCTGGGATCCGACTCAAGTCAGTGTTTGTCAGATAAAACTCGCTTGGCGAGCATTCCCTCATTCTAGCACTTGTCCGATCTTTCCATCTCCGAGATCGGTCCACCAACACCATCTTCTGGTTAGCTCCACATCACGTCCTTCACGTGGTGCATCTAGCGTACCTAAGTGAGGTGCAACAATGCATATGTATGAATGCATAGAAATGCAATAAACAAAGTAATCATGTAAGCATACCAAAGTTCACATAAACCCTAGAGCTAATTAACTTAATCCTCATTAAGACATAATATAGAAGAGGGCTAGCACATCAATCAAGAAACAAGTCTCACAAGATCACAGGGTACCACCCAAGTATCATCAAAGATATGAGTCACACTTCAATACCCAAGCATGACAAAGTTAATCAAGTATTAGAACTAGAAATTGCTACCTTCTGGACATCAGACCAACAGCTGAGTAATTTAATCATAACTGGAGATCTACAACTCCAAATGACTTGCAAGAAGACATTATGAAAAGCTTGTGAAAATATCTAAATTTCATTTATAATCATCTAAACCTGATTCTAACATTTACTAGGTCGAAATACAGAAGGTACAGAATCTGTCCTGGAAGGGCAGAGAGCAACAAAAATCTGAACCTAAATTAGAACAGCTGTAGTTTCTAAACCATATGGCCAAATACTACCAAAATTTAACAGCAGCTAGATCATGAAATTCACAACAACTTTGTTATAGCACACAAGACATGAAAACATCATTTGCATAGGGTAATTAACAATATTCTCAAATCTATTCAGAAACCTCATTTGCAAGAAATAATTATTAACTTATGTTGCAAACATATAATTGAATAAAACCAACTTTACCAACATTTCATACATGACTAATGAACACCAGAAAACATAGTGTCAATTACTAAATAAATTCTTTTAATACATTTTCTTAATTTATTTAGATAATTAGGTGGAATTATGACCACATAATAAAGATACTCAATAATTTCTACCAAAATTACATGGGTCCACAAATGCTCTCAAAAGTCTACTGTCCAAATTTCAATCCATTTGAGCAAGTATAACAACCTCTATGAAAAAGACAAATAGCTATTGCAATAAATCATGCGAGAGCAAGTTAAACCTAAAACTCAATATTTTCTGTGAACACATGGCCATAGAATGAACTAACATCAAAGAGCAGCATTATAATAAGGTGATGGAACAACAGTTTCTATTTTATCATTTATATATTATTTATAAGCTATTTATTAAGCCATAAACAAGTTAACTCAATAACTTGAGCATACAATAAGCAATGACCATGAAATTTATACCACAGTACATACATAGCATGACAATCCTACCATAAAAATTTCACATCAATTGGAGCAACACAACTCAAGATATAAAAATAACAAGCAATATAATGTAAATTCCTTATTTATCAAGGTCCAAACAAAACTTTAAGAAAACAGTGAACAAGTAGAGTGTTTAATATTTTTCCTAGCAAGTAAAAGTCATCACAAAATTAACAAAATAAGAATCACCATTTTTGGGGTTCTAAAACTCCAGATCTTGCTCTGGTTAAGTTTATAAGCATTTTTGGAACCTTTTAAAAGCAAAAATAAAGACATCAGGAAACTTCTACAAACATGTAACATATTATGACTCCACTGCATAGATCTCTTCTCAACGTTCCTAAAAAGTCCACATTTGCTATTTTTGGACTTACCTAGCAAGAGATATGAATTTTAGATGATTTAATCAAATTCTGAAATTCAAAAACAAAACCAACTACTCCACCCTAGATCTGCTAGGCGCACCCGATTTCCCACCCCAGATCTGTCACTACTAAAACCGACATGTGGGACCCGCTGCTCAGCCGGGCCCACCTGTCATGCTCACCCCGAGAGACAGAGAGAGGCGTCGGCCTTCATTCCCCCCCGGCACCAGAAACAGGGGAGGCGCCCGGTGGCTTGCCGGCCGGCCATTCTCCGGCGATGCAGTCGCCGGCAGCGGTGGCCAAGGGCGGCACGAGCACCAGCTTGCCCACCCGCAACCAAGGGAGGTGGAATCACGACCGGAGGTGGACCGTGGCCTCCTGGCCACGTGCACAGGCGGCCTAGTGGTGGCCGCGCCGGCGGTGGCGATGAACCGGAGGCGAACGACTGCGGGGAAAGGCAGCTCGAGCACCAACATGTCCGCCCGCACCCGTGGGAGCACTTGGGCTTGCCGAAGGTGGCCCATGACGCCCTAGCCATGTGCGGCCGCAGCAGGGAATGCGACACGCGGTGGCGCTGCTCGGCTCTGCCGGCGAGGGTGATGCGCAGGGGCAGCAGCGGCTACGCCCGCATGCGTGGGCGATGGCGGCTCGGTGCTCTGCTTTCGAGGATGCAGGAGGGTGCGTGGAGGAGCGAGAGCGGCAGCGGCAGCGAGCTCTGCTCTGCAATGGCGGTGCGCGGTGGCCGTGCTTGGCACCAGCGAGGAGGGCGAGCAGGGAGTGGAGAGGGGAAGGAGAGGGCGTGCTGGTGCCCCTCCTCATCGGCAGCAGGGCACAGGGCGCGTGGCCGAAGGTGGGACGCGCGGCAGCAAGGCCAGGCGCGGCAGGGACGCGTGCCGGGAGGGAGCCGGGCATGAGTGCCACGTCCGGACGCGCGGCGCCCATTGAAGCCTACTACCGAACACGTGGTGGGCGTCGACGAGACCACCTTGGGTTCCATTTTTGGGTTGTCTGGGGTTCGAATTTGGGTATGGGCCAATTATGAAAGTTGTTCATTTCATGATGCCCTACAACTCTTGTTTAAGGACCTTAGTCATTAGAGCAATGTATTAGTAGCTAATTAATCTCAAAGTTGACAGCGTCAGTGAGTTGACAGTGATTAGCAACTACAAGAATTGATGGCCAAAATGAAATGCAACTTATGCCATCTTCTTGCATGGCCATTCCCTTCATGTGAGCTCTAACTTTTACATTTGGACCTACCCATGTTACTTAACAATTTTTGGAGAACGTGACATGCCAATGTCGATGACACTGAAATCAGGGCTTTAATTTTCTAAGTGCTGAATTCAGCTCTATTTCTGACTTGTGGGCCCTTTTTGAGCATGTTCCACACATTTTCATGACTTGACTCTTAAACAAAGTTTGTTCCTTATAAAATTTTCTAGAACTTTGTAAAAGGGTGCACAGTCATGCAAAACTTCTAGGTCACACTTTTGAAATGGTCAAACAAAAGTGTTCTAGGGTCCATACATGGTCAACTATCACTTAGAAGCATATTTAGACATAATGATCAACATGAACATTGTTCCTTTAAGTGTCCTAAGTGTAGTTAAGGTGTTGTAGAGTCCAAACATACACACCATGCATAGGTTGCACAAAAGTGTAGGTTTTAGTTATAATCCAAACAAGCATATAACTCATCATTTCATGTGACTTTTTGATTCCAAACTTCATGAAACTTTTCCAGGGATCAATATAGATAGGTACCAAGGTGAGGCATATGAAGATATGGCAATAACACCATCCAAACATATATCTTTGAAAATGGACCTATATGTAAAGCAATGATGCAACATCCACTTTAGGTTAGGCTCATCTCCATAGGTTGACCTTGACATTGTCATCTCCACCTAATTTGTCGTGTTTGAGCTCAAACCCACTGCCTAATTGGTGATAAACACCTGGGGTGTTACAGCCCTCCCCCCTTAAAAGAATCGCGTCCCGAGATTCGGAATGGAAGACCTTTTAAGGAAGAGAGACACGTTATCTAGTTCCCATCATCCGCTATAGCATTCGGCTACAAAGCTTTGACATTGGTGGAACTAATTTGGTCAAGGTATTTTCTGATACTTGCTCTTTATGGTAAAATTTGTCTGAAGAATTTCCTTCATTGACTTCCATGAGGCATTGTTACTTTGGGAGGAATCCAAGACAACGCAGTACTTCGTTCTCAATGTACATAGATCCTTGGGTCCATGAGCGAACCACTCACAAGTATCCGACTCTCTAATGAGCACAACATAGGCCATATGAACTTGACACTAGACCGAAATTATCAGAAGTATACTCGTTGAAATGACTCTATGTTCACATGGTTTTGAAAAGCAGTTCTCTACCAAAATGGCTTGAATACAACCTTTCAAAAAGGGTGAGATCAGAGACGACAAACATTCTCTAAGGTTATAGGATACTGACTAACCAATAGACAGGATCTATGTTGGTCGTAAATGTTCAATCCTTCCGATATCAACCAATGGAAAGCTACTTGTGGTTCCATGTGTGCAGTTCTCTTTCTCTGATGACAACATTGTATTATCTGAGTCTGTCAAGGGATTAATACATATGATAACTGACTCAGTTGGCTCCGTATTTCTGCCAAATGTTACCTAAGAAGATTCTCTTATCGAATTGCAACAGTTATCCGGGTGGATTCAGATGCAAGCTCTTGGTAAAAACATGTATAAGGTACCAAAGTATGTCATCATTGGAAAATAATTCCTAAAGAAAGATGTAACGAGGCCTTAAGGACAACAAAAGTTGTAATTATTCACTTAACCGCGGGGAGTAGTCTACCACCAAGCGATTGCGTAAAAATTTTCCTTAGTGACTTAGTTGTACTGTAAGTTGAGTTGACTTGCAGCATAACAACTTTGTCAGGCCAACTTTCACCTTAGGCTTTCTCCTTTTGGATCAAATAGTAACTCTAAGATGGGAAATCTGTTGTTTGACACTTTTCAAATTGCTTTTGATTCACGATGGTATAAATTGATTGGTTGAAACCAAGGCTGCTCGTACATTGGGGATACGAGAAAGCAAAAGCAAGTGAAAGAGTGTAAACAAGTATCTGTGGGACCTCAAAAGGGCCATCCAACAGCAGATCTCGACCATTAATTTACATATCAATCCGAGGATGCACACGCTTTGAACTTGCGGGTTACTTTTGCAGGGCAAAACACATACTCTGCCTGGAGAACATTCCTACAAGGATAAGGAACCGCTTTCGAATATTCCTTGACACTTCATCCAATCAAGTTATGGACAAACCATTTGTGGCACCTATGGCACAAGGATACTAATTGAAACTAGGGTATACTTTCTCTAATTCTTCGCTTTAGCTGATAGAACACCTTGCACTATTTGTGTGATTGTCCAAGATAGAATTGGCTTGATCACAATGGCTCTAGAAGATAGAATATCACTCAAGTTGTTGACTAGTTGATTAACTTCTTGTTGGTTATTGCCCTGTAAGACCTAGCCTTCGTAGCTATCAAGGAGTCATTACCTAGTTAGAGATTAATGTTCTTATTGGTAACTAATCAGTTATCTCTCAACACTAAAAATTCCAAATCTTCACTCTTGACCACAACAACTGTGGTTGATGCAGAACGAAGGGTTGCCATCGAGGTCAGCAGATAAGGAGTCACACCAGAGATGATTGATTTCAATTGTATGGTCATTATGCCTACAAAGGTTAAGATTTGTATAATGTGATGATCGAGTCTTATCCAACGGATGACTTGTCCAACTAAAATATTGTGCGTCCCTTTTTATTCAATAGGGATGAGATACTTTGCTCACTAAATGACGTTCGTCAATACTAGGAAAACTAAGTAAAGTCACTTGTCTACCACCTCTTGCGGTCTGTTAATGTTTATGTCGGTGACCTGTTCTTCAAAAGTTGTCCTCTTAGTAACTTCAGGAGGAAGCTCTACTACTTTTGGTCCAATATAAGGGTCTTTTGATAAGATATGGGAAAGATAACCAAGGAAAAGTTCACATGAGAATAACACGTTGATGTTGTTCGTAATGGATCATGACTAGAAACCATGATACCAGCGCGTGCCAAGCAGCACAACCTTGTGTCGGCCGCCCACAGGAGGCTCTTAGTTTCGTCGCGGCACCGTTAGTTGCTACTCATAACACCATTACCGATCACACCACCAAGGTGAAATTTCAAGTGACACAATTTGGGTGGTAAAAACAAGCATTATACAAGGGAGGGATAGCAAGCAAAGGTAATCACAAGGTTTGGAATTAACCAGGAGGTGATTCGAAGATCAAAATATAGCACAAGAGAACATCACACAATTGCCAAGGATAACTGAGCAAGAGGCTCTTGCTTGAATTCTACGTACGACTTGCGTCCACCGAGGGGAGTACCAGATAAAAGATTAACAGGAGATTCAATCATGTTGAGCAACAACTTGATATCAAGACTGATGAACATTCCGAGACTTGGGAAGGTTGGGGACAGATTAAGCAAAATTTTTAGGGCAAAAACCGATATGTAGTCATAGATTGAGTTGATAAGGTAGATACACGAATTTGCAAGCACACGATTTAGAGACCATAGCAGAGATACACTGCGTCATACTAGCTAACCTTTGTGAGAGGTAACCGGAAGGTCCAACATGGATTTAGGTATGGTCTCCACAACTGGTAACGTACGAACCCTGGTCAAAGGCTAGCGTTGATGGAAGTTAACTTGGTGGGTCAGTCGACAAGGGTCTTCACAAAGAGGGTTAGAAAACATCCACGGCTTATACAAACATATAGGAGAACTAAACTTTAGGCTTTTAGTCAAGCAAAGGCATAGATACAAACATTCAAAGGCTAACCACCAAGTCTACAGGCTCAGGCTCCTAAGAGAGAAACCTAATTGAAGACAACAACCATACAATTATGTAACGTGAATGTTGTTCTAGGATAAAGCTATGCGACCCTCGTATGCTCACCGAGGAAATCGAGGTGACAACTAAGGCACTACCTAGATAACAAGCATACATACAACATCAGTCAAGCAGACATCTGAGAAAATTCAAATGAATGAGCTTAAGCAATCAATACAAGCACAAGGCTCATCCAAAATAAGCATTTATCTAAAGCAAGAACTAACTACAGTTTTAGCCCAAAACAAACGCTAGCTAAGGTGATTAACTTAACATGTGCATAGAATCTGGACAGCAGCACAGTAGTTACTTGTTTCAACCATAACTGAGGTTGTAGACATCCCCCAAAGGTGATCCTAGACTTTCTAGAAAGCTTAGAAAGTTTTCCACACTTTTGTTATTCATACCAAAAGCTAAATCATAGGTTAGCATGGTCAAACATGCTGATGTTTCAGATCTGTACCAATATGGACAGAAAACTGACAAGAACTTCAACAATGCATAACTGGAGTTCTATGGACACAACAAGACTGAACCTTAACTTTATGTAAAGCTTAGTAAGTTGTCTATAACTTTCTTATTATCATATTAAGATGATTCTATAGCTAACATGGCCAAACAAGACAAAGAAGACATCTCTGCCCAGATGTGGACATATTCTGTCATTCCACTTGGCACACTCATAACTAGAAATTTTGACCACAAAAATTAGTGCTATAGGGCACTTTGGAAAGCTTAGAAAAAGTACTACACTTCTTCTATTATCTTCAAGACATGATTTCATATGCACATAGGTCAAACAAACCAAACATTCAGATCTATTCAGAGCATAAGCAAAACCTGACAGTAAACTTCTAAAATTCATAACTCTCAAACCATAAGACCTAGGGTCATGAAATTTTAGGACAAGCTATATAATTAAGTTAGCTACAACTTTGGTATTCTTCATAACTACAGAAAACACCATTATGAGCACGAAAGCATCACTACAACAGAAATTGTTATAGCAGCCAACGTCCTAAAAGCAAAACAAAGCTCGCCTTTGTTCTACTTAACAAGAGAGTACACAAACATGTTATTATAATAGCTCTAAATTTTATTACCTTAGACCAACACCAATTTAATTCATTCATAAGAATCCATAATTACTTAAGTGAGGTAAAAAGCATTGGCAAACGCTTGAGTGAACAACATATCCATCACTTTGCTAAGCTAGAAGATAACTCTAAGTTCAAGCATGTCGCCACACTTATTTCTAGTAAGGCTAAGCACACATTTTTCTCAAACAATATGGAGTAAGGCATTCTTATTTAGCTTCACTCAAGAAAGATAGTGTAACACATTGATCACAAGTTACACACTATAGAACAAGGGTGAGAGGAGCACAACTATGCATAAGGCAACAATCATGAAGATGCATGCTTCGTCCTATTCGTCCTCACAAGATTGCCAACCTAAGGTGGCGATCACGTTTTATGTCGGTGGCATAACACGCACTCTCTCGATATATAGCTAGTCGTCAGCTACATTCGACTTACGCATTCGTGGTTAGCGTACCTGCAGAAAAGTTTCATTGCAGCCCAACATTTCCCAATATAGCACACAATGAAAGCAGAGAAGTAAAATTCTAAGTACTCCCATGTACATATACCCCCGTATATATACATGTAGCATCAAAACTACCCGAATCTTCGATCACCCACAATTAAGTACCTTCATATATACATGTGTGTAACATGTAAATAATCCAGTAACCAAAACTAGCTCTCCCCTAGACCGCAGGTTGTACGGTCATGCTCTCACAACTCACACTTACCTGAGCGTAGGTGCGACGTTGCATAAAAGTAAACTAACGACATATATGGCTATCTCATATATGAAGGCTACCTCTAATCTAACACACCGGATAGCATAGTGTGGGAGAGTCATCACACATACATACCTTGGCCTGGGCGTAGATGCATAAATGAAAAACCCCCAAGTTAGTACTTATATAAGCCACCTAATAATCCTTATATGGGCATAAGAAAATTGACCACTGGCATACTTAGATTTAGAATTCAGTTTTCACAAACCTATATATAGCTATAAGTTGATAAAACTGATTTTATAAAACAAAACCTTTGTTTTAAATACACATACGACAAGTTTAATGTTGAATCTTGCTCCGATACCAGCTGTAACAGAACCGTCCAAATTATAAGAGCACAAGTACAAAAACAATCACCGAAATGATCAAATTCTCGCACTTGAGCCCATATAACTCCGGTAGTCCAATGAAATCACGAGGGATTTCAAACCAACCAACATACAAGCCAAAATCGTAGTGATTCAACATAACAAGTCACATGTTACATCCATTTCACAAGTAATTCAATTTACATCGGAGTTCAACATAGTTATTACAACTTAAGTTCAAAAGTAGCGGAAGCAAAGTAATTTAAAACTAACATAAATCTTATTTCAAATACATGTCAGTACCACGGTCGACTTCCAACAAAAGCATTAGAGATAAGGTAGCTCAGAAGGATCATGCCCATGATCACACTCCGCCTCTATGGCAGGAGCCAACCAACTCTTGCAGTCGTCGTGATACATCACAACCTACAACAAGTGGGGATAAAACCCTGAGTACAAGAAGGTACTCAGCTAGACTTACCCGTCAGAAACCAGAAATAAGGTGACACCAAGGATTATGCAAGGCTGATATGAAGTGGGCTAGCTTGACAACTTTTTGCATAAAAGCTTAATATAGATGATCAATCATTAATGCTTAAGCATCAAGTTAATTATCATTAACCTATCATCTATATTAGAACATGTACTAGAGCACTCACTTTATTAGGAGCAAACAATATTAACCATAGCAGGTATAAATTGAGGCATCCTTTCCATCGTGATCCAATTAACCATCAGTTCAATTTAATTGAATCTACGTTGCCGCTGCTCAAGTCAAGTGCTCACTAACCGGGAGCGACGGCGATTCGAATCGAATTCCTATCCAGCTGGAGGGGTATTTCTAACACTCACCGCGCAGGCCCCTGCCAGGGTCGCACAAGCCACCTTTTCATATGATTCAGGAATCGCGGGTCCGAATGATGTCGCGACCCCAAGGGCGACACTCTGCCAGGTGATAGGGACTCTAACCCCCCCTTGGTCTCACGCCAATGTCTCCAAGCACATCCTTTCTCTCCTCCAAGAAGCAACCTACCATTCGATTCCCGGCCTGAATCACATTACTCAGCTTCGCGGTCGGAACGACTTATCCGGCCAACTAAGTGTTAGACTGCGTTCAACATGACTCAAGGATGTACAACGAATCGGTCCTTAAACGACTCAGACGGGGATAGATTCACACCCAAGACCTCCATGCCTTGTTGCTTCACTATCGTCATCCCGCCCGGTCTCATTTCATTTTATTAACACATGGTTCCATTCCACGATAGCAAATATAGCCAACCGTGTCATATATGAATATCCCTATATCTCGCAGGTGACAGGAAATCACCTGACTTCTACCGCTTAAAGCAGGGCTAAGCATCTACTCGATCCTAGTCTATGTAGGATTCAAGGATTCATATATCTGGACAAGGAATGATATAATGCAGCAAGGGTTTTCAATCAACTCCTACCACTTAATGCAACAATACTTATAACATATATATATAATAAATTGCTTTGAAGATAGGAGGCTTATAATGCTCCGAGGCTTGCCTGGGATCCGACTCAAGTCAGTGTTTGTCAGATAAAACTCGCTTGGCGAGCATTCCCTCATTCTAGCACTTGTCCGATCTTTCCATCTCCGAGATCGGTCCACCAACACCATCTTCTGGTTAGCTCCACATCACGTCCTTCACGTGGTGCATCTAGCGTACCTAAGTGAGGTGCAACAATGCATATGTATGAATGCATAGAAATGCAATAAACAAAGTAATCATGTAAGCATACCAAAGTTCACATAAACCCTAGAGCTAATTAACTTAATCCTCATTAAGACATAATATAGAAGAGGGCTAGCACATCAATCAAGAAACAAGTCTCACAAGATCATAGGGTACCACCCAAGTATCATCAAAGATATGAGTCACACTTCAATACCCAAGCATGACAAAGTTAATCAAGTATTAGAACTAGAAATTGCTACCTTCTGGACATCAGACCAACAGCTGAGTAATTTAATCATAACTGGAGATCTACAACTCCAAATGACTTGCAATAAGACATTATGAAAAGCTTGTGAAAATATCTAAATTTTATTTATAATCATCTAAACCTGATTCTAACATTTACTAGGTCGAAATACAGAAGGTACAGAATCTGTCCTGGAAGGGCAGAGAGCAACAAAAATCTGAACCTAAATTAGAACAGCTGTAGTTTCTAAACCATATGGCCAAATACTACCAAAATTTAACAGCAGCTAGATCATGAAATTCACAACAACTTTGTTATAGCACACAAGACATGAAAACATCATTTGCATAGGGTAATTAACAATATTCTCAAATCTATTCAGAAACCTCATTTGCAAGAAATAATTATTAACTTATGTTGCAAACATATAATTGAATAAAACCAACTTTACCAACATTTCATACATGACTAATGAACACCAGAAAACATAGTGTCAATTACTAAATAAATTCTTTTAATACATTTTCTTAATTTATTTAGATAATTAGGTGGAATTATGACCACATAATAAAGATACTCAATAATTTCTACCAAAATTACATGGGTCCACAAATGCTCTCAAAAGTCTACTGTCCAAATTTCAATCCATTTGGGCAAGCATAACAACCTCTATAAAAAAGACAAATAGCTATTGCAATAAATCATGCGAGAGCAAGTTAAACCTAAAACTCAATATTTTCTGTGAACACATGGCCATAGAATGAACTAACATCAAAGAGCAGCATTATAATAAGGTGATGGAACAACATTTTCTATTTTATCATTTATATATTATTTATAAGCTATTTATTAAGCCATAAACAAGTTAACTCAATAACTTGAGCATACAATAAGCAATGACCATGAAATTTATACCACGGTACATACATAGCATGACAATCCTACCATAAAAATTTCACATCAATTGGAGTAACACAACTCAAGATATAAAAATAACAAGCAATATAATGTAAATTCCTTATTTATCAAGGTCCAAACAAAACTTTAAGAAAACAGTGAACAAGTAGTGTGTTTAATATTTTTCCTAGCAAGTAAAAGTCATCACAAAATTAACAAAACAAGAATCACCATTTTTGGGGTTCTAAAACTCCAGATCTTGCTCTGGTTAAGTTTATAAGCATTTTTGGAACCTTTTTAAAGCAAAAATAAAGACATCAGGAAACTTCTACAAACATGTAACATATTATGACTCCACTGCATAGATCTCTTCTCAAGGTTCCCAAAAAGTCCACATTTGCTATTTTTGGACTTACCTAGCAAGAGATATGAATTTTAGATGATTTAATCAAATTCTGAAATTCAAAAACAAAACCAACTACTCCACCCTAGATCTGCTAGGCGCACCCGATTTCCCACCCCAGATCTGTCACTACTAAAACCGACATGTGGGACCCGCTGCTCAGCCGGGCCCACCTGTCATGCTCACCCCGAGAGACAGAGAGAGGCGTCGGCCTTCATTCCCCCCCCGGCACCGGAAACAAGGGAGGCGCCCGGTGGCTTGCCAGCCGGCCATTCTCCGGCGATGGAGTCGCCGACAGCGGTGGCCAAGGGCGGCACGAGCACCAGCTTGCCCACCCACAACCAAGGGAGGTGGAATCACGACCGGAGGTGGACCGTGGCCTCCTGGCCACGTGCACGGGCGGCCTAGTGGTGGCCGCGCCGGCGGTGGCGATGAACCGGAGGCGAACGACTGCGGGGAAAGGCAGCTCGAGCACCAACATGTCCGCCCGCACCCGTGGGAGCACTTGGGCTTGCCGAAGGTGGCCCATGACGCCCTAGCCATGTGCGGCCGCAGCAGGGAATGCGACACGCGGTGGCGCTGCTCGGCTCTGCCGGCGAGGGTGATGCGCAGGGGCAGCAGCGGCTACGCCCGCATGCGTGGGCGATGGCGGCTCGGTGCTCTGCTTTCGAGGATGCAGGAGGGTGCGTGGAGGAGCGAGAGCGGCAGCGGCAGCGAGCTCTGCTCTGCAATGGCGGTGCGCGGTGGCCGTGCTTGGCACCAGCGAGGAGGGCGAGCAGGGAGTGGAGAGGGGAAGGAGAGGGCGTGCTGGTGCCCCTCCTCATCGGCAGCAGGGCACAGGGCGCGTGGCCGAAGGTGGGACGCGCGGCAGCAAGGCCAGGCGCGGCAGGGACGCGTGCCGGGAGGGAGCCGGGCATGAGTGCCACGTCCGGACGCGCGGCGCCCATTGAAGCCTACTACCGAACACGTGGTGGGCGTCGACGAGACCACCTTGGGTTCCATTTTTGGGCTGTCTGGGGTTCGAATTTGGGTATGGGCCAATTATGAAAGTTGTTCATTTCATGATGCCCTACAACTCTTGTTTAAGGACCTTAGTCATTAGAGCAATGTATTAGCAGCTAATTAATCTCAAAGTTGACAGCGTCAGTGAGTTGACAGTGATTAGCAACTACAAGAATTGATGGCCAAAATGAAATGCAACTTATGCCATCTTCTTGCATGGCCTTTCCCTTCATGTGAGCTCCAACTTTTACATTTGGACCTACCCATGTTACTTAACAATTTTTGGAGAACGTGACATGCCAATGTCGATGACACTGAAATCAGGGCTTTAATTTTCTAAGTGCTGAATTCAGCTCTATTTCTGACTTGTGGGCCCTTTTTGAGCATGTTCCACACATTTTCATGACTTGACTCTTAAACAAAGTTTGTTCCTTATAAAATTCTCTAGAACTTTGTAAAAGGGTGCACAGTCATGCAAAACTTCTAGGTCACACTTTTGAAATGGTCAAACAAAAGTGTTCTAGGGTCCATACATGGTCAACTATCACTTAGAAGCATATTTAGGCATAATGATCAACATGAACATTGTTCCTTTAAGTGTCCTAAGTGTAGTTAAGGTGTTGTAGAGTCTAAACATACACACCATGCATAGGTTGCACAAAAGTGTAGGTTTTAGTTATAATCCAAACAAGCATATAACTTATCATTTCATGTGACTTTTTGATTCCAAACTTCATGAAACTTTTCCAGGGATCAATATAGATAGGTACCAAGGTGAGGCACATGAAGATATGGCAATAACACCATCCAAACATATATCTTTGAAAAGGGACCTATATGTAAAGCAATGATGCAACATCCACTTTAGGTTAGGCTCATCTCCATAGGTTGACCTTGACATTGTCATCTCCACCTAATTTGTCGTGTTTGAGCTCAAACCCACTGCCTAATTGGTGATAAACACCTGGGGTGTTACACGTGTCGCTTCGCCGCTTGGGCCGAGCCCAGCTGCTGGCCTAGCAAGCTCGCGCGAGCGCGCTGTCGCGTTTTCTTCGTTGCGTGTCGCTAACACCGTGGTCCCATCTATCAGGCGACGTCTTCTTCTTCTCCACGCCGGCGACGGATTTCTTTTCTTTGCTTCAACCAATCGAATCTGTCTCCCATATCCCTTCTTTCCTTTCTTGAAACCGCCTTCGGGCTATAAAATCGAGCTCGCGCACCCCTACGCTCCATCCCATCTCGACACGAAGCACCGAAGCCGTCCCGAGGAGGCTCCGCTCGAATCACCGACGGGACCGTCCGCCATCTCGAGCACCACATCGTCTTCGGGTCAGCTCCGCCTTCGTGTTCCACCTTGGTGAGTTCGCCTTGATCTATACTTCATCCCGGTGTTCTTGTTTCGCGAGGTGATGTTGTAAATCGCGAGTTTGCAATCTCCGACGATGGCGCCGCCGCGGACATCGCCGTCGGGGCTATTTTCCGGCCGGAGCGCCGCCCAGCTCTCTTCGGATCAATCTGGACCGTCCATTTTGAATCTAACGGCTCAGACTTGAAGATACCGTTTCGCCTATATATTTTGCTAAAAAGACCCTGTGTTTTTCTATTATATAACCCGCAGTCCAAGGTGTATTCCAGTATCGTGTATTATGCTATTGAAAGCGTAGTTTGATCTCAGTTAAGTCAAAATTACGTTTTCAGCTATTTACAGTTTTGCCACTGAGTTTGTTTTAGCCATAATTTATCCGTTTTAACTCCGATTTGACCCGTTCAAATTGCGTTAGGTTCGTATTTGAGAGCTCTACATGTTAGTAGAACTGTTCAGTAGGTTTGTGACATTTTATTTTCGAGTTTGAATTAAAGTAATTACTTTTCTATAGGAAATCTTCGTAAATTCATAACTTCATCGTTTTAGCTCCGTTTTTTGTGATATTCGCGTCTGTGTGATCCTAGCGAGTTGTAGATTTGTTTTAAAAACTTTTTATCTTATTTTATTATTGTTGGTGTATTGTTCTAATTATAGTCTTGTTTGTTTATGCATGATTGTTCTGGATGAATGTTGTTGCTATTGTTGATCGAGTATAGACGGTGAGCAATTCGTTGGGGATCAGGAGTTTTTCTACGAGCAAGATCACCAGGACCAGTTTGAGCAAGGCAAGTATAGCATGGGATTATCCTTGTTGTCCTATTCACATTAAGAAAATAATATCATTATGCATATATTCCTTATTAAGGATGACTTAGTGTTGATCTTATTCCTTGATACCTATTATATTGCATGGATTAGTATTGCTAGTGCTTAACATGAACTATGATCATATAATTTGACTAATGGAATATGCAATAAACATTAAAAGATGATTTTTATTACTGTTAAAGGGTACTAGAGCATGAGGTTATTTTGGTGCTCTCGTTACTCTCCATAAGGACTTATCTGTTAGCGAAAATCCGGGATTTATAGTACAACTGTTAGGGCTAAAATGGCTCTTGCTTTAGTCATATAGAAGGACCTTTTCTAGCTTGTTAGTGATATTCCTTTATGGCGTAAGAATGACTTGACGAATCGGATATAGTGCGGCCTTTGTCCTTATGAGTATAGGTTGCGTGTTATTGTGCCATTTGGAAGGGGGGCTCTACATCTGTTTGCCGAGTGAAATCTAATGGCCCTAACTTGTTAGACGAACCTTCGAAAGACTTCATAGTGTTCCCCTGTCTGCTCACCTTGGAAGTGTTTTGGGAGTAATTAACCCGGGCATATGGGCAACACGACTCACAGTGAAAGTGTACAACCTCTGCAGAGTGTAAAACTGTTATAACAGTCGTGCTCACGGTCACGAGTGGCCTTGGACCCTTATGGAATAGTGGATCATTAATAATGAATATGTTTTTGCTATTCGTTAATCATTTCACATGGATCATATGTTTATTGTTTACATTGAGACATTTGATATGATTGATATACTGAAATAATGCTAATTAAAAGCTACATGCTGATAAACCTATGTTATGCCTTTGAGCCTCATGAACCCCATGTTACATTTGTTGAGTACGAGATGTACTTACGCTTGTTTATTTTTATTACTTGGATAAAAATCCCGGATGGGTAACAGATGGTGCAAGTAGTGACTATTTCTATTTTCCTGAAGATGACTAGACTTGCAGTCAACCAGTCAATGTGCCTGTGATTGGAGCTACCACGAGAGTTTACATTTTACTTCCGCTACATTTGTGTAAAGACTATGTATTATTAATCGTGATGTAATAACATTTGTGATGACACATCCTTTATAATTTGTTAATTTATGTGTGATTGATCTCTGGGCACACATAAGAGTATGCACTCCATTTGGTCGTTAAATGGGTGTGACATACACCCTCTAATGAGTTAGTTAAATGTAATCGGTGTTTTCTTGTTTGCTCTCCCTCCAAATATTTCATCTCTAATAGCATCTATATTCTTTGGGATTAGTCTTCCTTATCTCCTTAATTTGTTCATGTTTGATTCTTTTCTCTGGCCTAAGGATTAGATTGATCGAGTGAACGTCAGAGACTTAGAGCTAATTTTGTTCCCTTTTCTATAAAATATTCAGCTTTCTTTTTTTAGTTTTTATTTTTCTTTATATCATAAAACAAATATTATTTGATTAGTATGTATAATCTAGTCCTGTATGTATTTTGTTTTGCATTATTGCTGTGGTCAAATCCTGGCTCCGCCTCTGCTCCCGACGCCAAATTAACTTAGGAGACAAGAGAGCATTCCATAGTGTGGGATGCAACTACTCGATCAAGATTCAGGAAAAAGAGTATGCAGGCAAGGATTCCAAGAGAAGGAAATAGGATATCATTTGGTTATACAGGATAGGATAGGAGTGCAATGTTGGAATAATTTATAATCTGTAAGTGTATCTAAGGCGCCGTCAAATGCCGGTGCCTGTATTACTGAATGTTTGTAACGAAAGTTGCAGCAATAAAATTGGCTTGCTCACCACTCTCTTTACCAGTTACCAGCATGTGAACGGAGTTCAGAGAGCGGGAGAAATAGACTTCTATATAAGCTTACCACATGGTTCCATTTCGTTGAATATGGAAATGCCAATTTCACTGATTATTCTCCCACTCAATGCCACGACAGGCATCGCGCTCATTGCCATCTGAATTGAGGGGAACTTTTCCACGCAGAACCAAATGGTGCATCTAATCTAACAAACTGAAGCCGGGCGAGCAGCGCAGCAGGATACCTTGATCTGGACGCTGGTGATGGTGGGAGAGCGGGCGGCGCCGAGCAGCTTCCCCGGCGGCTGGCCAGGAACCTCTCCCAAACCTCGCGCCTTGACAACCCTGCCGACCTCCCAACTGCAGGCTCGGAGGCTCCGGTAGAACGGCTGCTGGTACCCACCGGCCACACCTCTCCGCGGGTCAGATAAAGGAACTGTCGAACTGTCGGTGTCCATCTGATAAGGGGACGGCGATGGCCAAAGACACTGCGAATTAACGGCCCATCAGCTTTTGTCCCATATGGTGGCCCCGACCCACTAAGCCCACATATATAATGGGCCAGAAGTTTTACACACTCGGGCTTGTATTACGAGCAAAAGAAAACTTGGGCCACAGTATTCTAGACTTACAGTCGCTTAACGCTCAACGTACAGTACTTGTAAAACTAGTATATTGTCCGTGCTAACGCCACGGTGTCATTTCAGGGATGCACATAAAAGCAACCAAATGGGGAAAATACGTACGGACAATATTTGCAAATTGTGATTGATCTGTTATCGATAATTTGGCTAAAAATGTTCCTCTATCAGGGTTAATGTTCCTCTATCAGGGTTAACTGCTTAGAGCATCTCCAACAGTTTGCCAAAATTCACTTGGCAAATATCGTGATTTGGCAACTTGCAAAAATATATGGCAAATGAAAAAATTGACTCTCTCTAGTAGTTTGTCATTTTTACTTGGTAAATTTATAAAAGTAGACCCGTAAACTACCGGTTCCCAACTGCTCGCGCCGCACGCGTTTCTTCCTCCTCGCGCGCGTTGTACGGCTTTCAGAGACAATTTGTTTTCTTTCAAGCGTAATGAACCGTTGTACGGCTTTCAGAGACAATTTGCAACTGAAGGACACCTGACGAATGATCTGATGGCCAATGGCACTTGTCTCCCATCTGCACTTAACCATGCACGTCATTTTCATAATCAAATAAATCAAACACAGGATCTTTGCTGTGCCGGCCACCATGCAAGACACAGAGTACGGCGACGAATCAGGTTGCAAGACAGAGAGCAGGCGGCGACGCGCGGGAGGGCGATGTGGGATGCGCGCGCGGAAAGATACGCCCGCGGAGGGCTTCGATGCAACTCGCTAAAGATGGCAACCTCATTTGGCACATTGTTGGAGAGCAAATTTTCTTGTTTTGCCAAATTTTCAAGGATGACAACCTTATTTGACAAACTGTTGTAGTTGCTCTTCTACTATTTGACATTATCTTGTTCCTCAAATCCAATGAATGTTGGTGCTTGTCCACTTGTCCTCAGATCCTTAGTAGTCTCCTGAAAATATATGCAAGACAAAATCATATTATGAATGGCAAGAAGAATTTGATAGTGCTGCTGCTACTAAACATTTGGTCAGAACAAATACTTGTATTAGTTCTCAAGTCAGCACCGCTTAGAACTTCCTTCCTCTTATAGAATGATTGTTGGAAGTGACACCAACTGCATGGTAACAACATAATTGTTTGTAGCAATCAGATCCGGTCATTGCTCCCATCCATAGTTAAAAAAAATCAACTTAGCAAGAAATTATTTGCATGTTTCATTGCTTAATAGCAAGATTTGACAGCAAGAGAAAACATTATAACTGTAGCTTGATCATGATTTACAGAATCCATTGCTTATAAGTGAAGGTCTGATGGATGAAGATGGAAAAGGAAAGCAGATACTTAGCTGTACTTTGTTGAACAGAAACAAGGATCATTAGTTGATTCAGGAACGATATACAGACCGTAACAGATACACCATCCGTATTTAAATATATGACATTTAGGACAAGCTAAGAGTGATGTCAATGCCAGGTATTCTGTCCTTATCCTTCTCAGAACCAATCCAGTGTAGAAACAATCAGAACTAAAGAAAAAGATTTGCATCAAACAATTTGGTTCAAATCACCTAGAAAATCATCGAAACTTAGATTTGCTACATCTTAATATTGCTCCTTAAGGCTGATCCTAAGTTCTTGAAAGTCCTGGAAAGGAAATATTTATACATCCTGATATGAACAGCAGAAGCTTTTAGAATGCAGGAGTGATCCTTAATGAGAATATCAGAGGTCATAATTTTAAGCTACGCCAAAGTGCCAACACCATATGAAGTAAATATAAAGAGGTTATTACTACCATTGGGATAAAAGCTTACTTCAACTATATGCCCCAGCACTTAGCCACAACTCTCTGAAAGTCCTATGTTTGGTGTTGGTAATTAGTGACAATGCCTAAGTACTAATCCTATGCCTAAGTTGTATGTAGCATATGAGGATTAGTACATTCCAAGGTTGGTGGCAAGATGGACATGGTGATCATGATGGCCACACTTGGATTTGGACGCAACCCTATGTGATCAAGGCAAAGGTATATGCTTAAGGGTTGTGTTTTAGTAACCAAGACACCTAGTGGGTGTGGTTACATTATAGGAAAGATAGCCGTACTATAAAGAGGGGAATGACGCGGCTATTGAACTCCTAAGTGTCTCTAGGTGTGCATTTCATGATCATATGCATTTGGACAGAACTAATATCGCCTCAAAAAATGATTGTGAAAATGCTAACACACTCACACTTGATGAAGATCACTTGGTGGTGTTAGCACGTTTGCGAAGGCGGTGGAGTTTGAGCGGTAGAGAGGGTTTGGGATCCTCTCTCCCTCCCGCCGAGCTTGCGAGGCGGGATTCAGGCGTTTTCGAGAAGTTGAAACGACTATTTTCCACTACGCCGGAAGTCCGGAAAAGAAACGGAGACGAACGGAGGTCACAGAGGTGACCGGACGCTGAACCGGACGCGGTCCTTGCATGACCGGACGCGTCCGGTCAGTGTTCAGTGTCTGCGCGTTTTTCAGTTCGATGATCGGACGCGAGGCGCGTCCGGTCACTGATGATCGGACGCGTCCGGTCGTTCAGGGAGCTTACTGGACTCTAACCAGACGCTGGCACTGTCGCGTCCGGTCATGTTTCTTCAGCGCGTCCGGTCGTTGTTTCGTTGAGCGCTGCTCAGGCGACCAGCGCGTCCGGTCATTCTCGGGACCAGCGCGTCCGGTCATTCGCAGCGCGTCCGGTCTGCGCGTCAAGCGCGTCCGGTCGTTGCTTTGCAACTAGCCGTTGTGCGACTGGCGCGTCCGGTCGTTTGGACCAGCGCGTCCGGTCAGTGTTTCATGTGTTAGACGTTGGGCGACCGGCGTGTCCGGTCAGTTGGACCAGCGCGTCCGGACAGCACGATTTCGGCTGTTTAAGTTTCTAACGGCTCTATTCGAAGGGGTACGTCTATAAATACTCGTTGGCCGGCTCAAGGCTCTCTCTCTCGATCATTTGACATACTTGTGAGCACTTTGAGCTAAGCAACTCCCCCCCACTCATCTCTCTTGCTTCTTTGCATATTCGAAGTGAGATTGAGTGATCCAAGTGCATTGCATTGCGAGATTGCATCTAGTTGGTACTTGGTGGTTGATTTGCTGCGGGATTCTTGTTGTCTCTTGGTGGTTGCCGCCACCTAGACGGCTTGGAGCAGCTTGGAGGCGTTGGCAAGAGTTGGTGATTTTTCTTGGCCACCTCCGGTGATTGTGAGGGGTTTGTGCCTACCTCGGCGAAGCGCCAAAGGCAACATTAGTATATTGCTCGTGTCATTGCAACCTTTTGCCATTTCGTAGGTTCTTGTGGCGCCTTTTGAGAGGCTCGGTGTGTGACCGATTAGCCACCGAACCACGTGGTGAAGAGGGACACAACGGGGACTAGCGTGCCGGCAAGCACGTGAACCTCGGGATAAATCTTCGTGTCATCACTTTCATATTGTGATTGATTGATCCCGGTGTTCGGTTATCTTGGTATTCATCTCTTGATCATATTGATTGGTTGGCTCAATTTTTCGCCCATCGGTGATACCCTCCTAACTCTATCTTATATTAATTCCTTAGTTATCTTTGCTAGCGAGTTAGCTTTGCTAGAGTAGCTTCTTTGTGTAGCTTGCTAGTTGTAGTTTCTTTCTCGGTTTGACTTGTGCGGTTGAGTGCAAATACACTAGAATTGTGAATTGGTTAGGTGGCTTGCAAACACCCCGTAGGCTAAGCAAAACTCGCATCTCACTATTTATTTTATTGATAAACTTGTTTAACTTGTCTTTGTAGAAAATTTTAATAGGCTATTCACCCCTCTCTAGCCATCAAGACCTTTCACTCTCCTGATGAAAACATCACCTGAGCTGTAGCCCAATGCCTACAACGATTGTTCTCAAACAACAGATTTGGACTGTTCCTAGATCGTCGCGTGTGCGGGGGGAGAGGAGTCGCGGTGCGCCAGGGGAGCCGTGGGGCTTCATTTTTTTTCTTTTTTTTGAACTTGGGGCTTCATTTTTTTCGGAAAATAAAAGGCACCCGAGGGGTCGAACCCTGGCTGCAGGGCACATGCATTGCAGCTGAAGGCGAACGGAGGGCGCGTGCCTGTGGGGGAGTAGCAGTCACATTGAACCATCACCGTTGGATATGGTTGAGTAAGGAGAGAGAGAATGCCTGAGAGATGATGTGGTGCATCCGTTTTGATGGTGTTACATTTTCTAGGTGCACATGTAGGTGTGGATGTAGCATATGTCATGACTGTGGAGCAGACATTTGTTGTGTGGTTGTAGATTAATTCTAACTGGTGTATTATATTATATATAATAATATAATGTATTATATTATATAATTATAATTATATAATAAGGGATAGAGATAGAGGAGAGATAGATACGAAAACCAACGAGCAACACCCGAATCAATGACCATGTGCGTGTGCAAATGCAATCGCTGTATTCATCACGTAGAGAAAATTACAAAACCTACCCCCACCACGCCATTTTAGCTTATACTTATCTATAACTAATATTAAAAAGTCAAAATTTCACCCCCTCAACGCTTAGGGGTGGGCGTCCGATCTTCCGGACGCTAATGTTGCCGTAGGCCGCAATCCTGACATGAATGGCCTAACAAGTGTGTTCCAATATGTTCGTATTTTTTATTGAAAAATCGTTCGGTCGTTGTCCACTCTCCAAAATGGAAACCCCACCCTCCACTCGTCGAGGTCCCAAACTCCAGCACCGCCGCTGCGTGGCTGCCTACCTGCCACCATCCTTCCTCTCCACCAGTGGTGCTCGCGCGTTGCAGCTAGCACTGATGCTGGTGGTGCTCGCTCTACCCATCATGCGCGCCGCTCGGCCCCTCCAATTGCGCGCGCTGCGCGCCTGGCCGAGCCAAGCCCGATGCTGGTGGCGCTGATGGTGCTCGCGTCACCGCTGGTGCTGGTGGTGCTCGTGCGTTGCCACTCGTCGCCGGCTCCAACCCCAACGGCTAGATTCGACCAGCCCTGGTCTTCTCCTTGTTGCAAAACGCATGTTTCAAATGTTTCATAGGTATGTTTCAAGTGTTTCATATGGATGTTGCACATGTATGTTGCAAGCTTCTGTTCTCAATGTTTCATCTGTTTTTTCAGACATATGTTTTTCAAGTGTGCTTATCTAGATGTTGCGTATGTTTACATGGTTTCAAGTGTTTTTAGGTGTTTTTACAAGTGTTTCAGATACATGTTTCAAGTATTTCATCAGTCTTAAGATATATGTTGCAAGTGTTACATCCGGATGTTTCAAAAGTAGATCGGGTGTTGCATCTTCTTCCTCCTCGCCTTCAGTTGCCTCTCCTCGGTGTCCTTCTCCTTCCAAGTGCTCAAGTTCGGTGTAGGGCAGCGGTGGAGGAGCAGGGGGCATTGTTGTGCAGATGGGGATGGCCTATGGATGCGAATAGACCACATCGGCTAGCGAGGCACGAAGCTTTTTCTTAGGGAAAGAGGCGTGAGGCTATGGATGAGCACAACGCGAGCTCTGGAGCAGTGGCCGCACGTTCGGGCGCTAGGCCTTTGGTTTTTTTGTCTGGCCTATTCCGTTCACGCCTAAACGTCAGTCCACTCACTCATATCCGCTTGCAGTCGATAGCTGCTGACCCACTCGCTTGCTCATGTCCGCTCCCGTCCCGTCCCTCCTCTTAATAAAAGAAAATGTTTGTCTCCCTGACCTACCGACGCTGTCGCTCCTGCCGTCGCGCAGCACCGCCGTTCCTACCATCGCGCAGCACAACCATTTATTCCATTCCTTACCTCCGTCTCGCATGCAGCTTCGTCGCCGCTCTGCCGTCCAGCGGGCAGTGCCGCCAGCCGCTGATTAGAGATTTTCCAGGGTTAGTTAAACGCAAATTCCTTTCACTTTTTTTCTACTTATACGGAGTATATATTAGAGATTTTGGTTGGAACTAAAATTAAAAGGTGTCATTGGATATCCTCGAAGCAGAACAAGTATAGAAGCTCCTGATCTCATTGCTGGCGGTGGCCGGTGCCCGGTGGGTGATTTGGGGATGAAGGACGGGGAAGTGGAAAGTGACGTGGTCATCGTTGTCATCGAAGGTGATGCCTGATGCGGCTGGAGGATGTGTTGGAGTCGCCATTAACGACCGAAGCGGCATCAACACATACTTCACACAGATCATCGCCCAGCTCATATGCTTCGTTTCCCAATCCACACCTCCTATTCCTTGCGGGCATATTTTGTTGTTGAGAAGACCCTGTTCCATGGAGAACAATGTGCAGGTGACTGACGCCTACGGTATATTTTTGGCTGATATATCAAATATCATGTTGTCGTTGATAGTTTTTTTTTTGCTTATCTTTTTCTTCACATGTCCTCTGCGTTGTGGAGTTTGCAATGGATGAACTAATCCTAAATTAGCATGACTGGTATACTAATCGTGTCATGTACTCGTGTCTACTATTTTCTTTCTTTTTTTTACTAAGTCTACTATTTTCTTTTTAACTCTTCTCAGAGCAGGTTTACTTCACAATCTGCGTTAGAACAAGGAAAGGCCTCTGCTGCAGCTCATGTTGATTTCTTTTTCTGATAATTTTCAAGATTGGAGGTGCTCCAAATATATTCTGACTATATGTCTTTGTTTTGAGATTATAATCCTTTTTTTATCTCAGCAATTTATTGATGCAATATGTTAATTGACAACTTGCCTATCTTCTTTCCAGGTAAACCTGGTGGACACTTCTGTTGCCAAAGTCCAAAGAGGCCAAAGATTCAAGCGTAGCCGGTTTAGTATTTGTAAGGCACCATTGAAAAATTGACCGTGTGCAACTTCCGTATCACCCATTTATCATATTGATTAGATCCGTGCCCCAATATATATAATTATGTTCCATTGCAAGGCACTTAATTATATATTGCTTATATATATTATTATTTATTATTAATCAAAGAGCCAAAATTTCTGTCAACAAATTTTTGTTCAACCCGTCGTTCAGTCTACACAACTGCATACGTGTAGAACTGTGTCGTAGTGCCGAATCTGGTTTTATTCCTACTGTTCCGTTGCAACGCATGGACACATTTGTTAGTTATAATACGCCACGGTGGCATTTTAGGTGATGCAAATTAACAACTAAACGCAGCATAAATAAAATAGATTGAAGATTCACAGAAAGGAGATATACAAAGTTACAGGATCAAACTTATATAGTTGAATACAATAAGGATTAACTTAATCTATGCCTTGATATCCTGTAACGTTACAGAACATACCTAATAAATTTGATTTCAGGTAGGACAGTGCGTCATTTCACTTCGCTACTATCAGTGCCGATGCAGCATTTCTTTCTGAAAAAGAAATTATTTGTTCATTTGTTATATTGATCAGCTTGTATCAACGCAGCTGATTGTGGTCTGCTTTCGCCAACTTGGAGAGTTGGAGTCACTGGTCTGATTTTCGATGAAGCTTTTTCTTTAAAATCGGTCATGCATTTACTCTTATAAACTACCTAATAGCTCATAGTAGTAATATTTGTTGGTGTAAGCGTGACGTTAACGGACAGAATTTATAACTAGGCAAACCTCATCAGAGTTTCGATCAATGTCGTTAACGTAGACAAAAATGATTAATTAGTATTATTGGAGTTATGAAGACAATTAGATGAGACAAAAATCAAAATGTGTTGACATTGACAATATGGAAATGATATTTCATCCGACCATATCCAGGCATGAATGCTATATTGGTTAGACTGTGAAACAACAGATTTCATCAACTCAAATCACTTCAGATGACATGGCACTTTAAGAAACTGCAAAATGCCAAGAGCACTACCTCGTGGGGATAGGCTCACCGCGGGAGGAGATGGAAGCTAAAGCGGTTTGCTGACTCCAGTAGCAGATCGATGAGCAGAGCGTTGAGCGGTTGAGGACTGGAACACGCGTGCATTGGCAGCGAGCCGGTTATCGTTCTTTTTTTTTAGACGTAGGAAGAATTATATTAGATAATTACGGGTTATATCATCACCTTACAAGTACTCTTTTAACTATATTGTACCCACGCTATGAATAGGTTCAAATCTCAAGTCCAAACCTGAATGACGCTTTGTATGGATAACCGTATAGGCAAATACTTGGCAAAAGGCTTGAGAACATATGCCCAACGAACGATGACCAATATTTCCGTAGGCTGAATTGAGAAACTTATTCTTTCTTGTATCTTTCATCTTCTTCTTCCTGCTACCGAAGAATAAGTAAGACTGATCTGAAACTTGTTCTCCCTAGTCCTTCATCGTGGCTAGATCTAACCACAACACGGAGAAGTGACCGGAGAAATTTATTTCATGGCGGCGACATCATCTCCGCCTTGATCTCACCACCCGGAAAGAAAAGTCTCTATGTCGTCATGCCGAGAAAGCTGAGCCGTAGTTGTCGTTCTCTGTAACAGAACCGACCAATTATACGAGATTAAATAAGAAAATCATCCACCGAGCAGACGATTTAGCAAACTTAACCCCGTATAACCCGGTAGTCCGTGAAATCACGACGGATTTCAAACCAACTTACATACCAGCCAAGATCGTAATAAGTTCAGCGGTCACCATCACAAGTTACATAAAAGTTCACGTCTCAAATACATCGGAGTTTAAACATAGTTATTACAAACCAGTTTCGAAACAAAGTAGCGGAAGCATTTAGTTCAAATCACACACGCACACAGAGTTCAAAGTACAGTGTCAGTTCAGGATCATCTTCCATCAAAAGCATCAGACGAGATGTAGTGAATGACCATTGTCCATGGTCTTAAGCTTCTCCCATTGCAGGATAAAGGCAGTTGATACAGTAGCCATAATACATCTGCCCATCTGCAACAAGTGGGAACAAAGCCCTGAGTACGAGAAGGTACTCAGCTAGACTTACCCGACAGAACCAAAAATAAAAGACACCAAGGAATCATGACAGGTTTTCTAGTGGGGTAGCTGACTCATTTGCAAAAAGATATTTTTAGTATTTAGAGAATCTTTACAAAAGCTTTGCATCAAGTTAAATCTTTATTAACCTGTCAACTACATTTGCACCTGTACTAGAGTAACATGTAATTAAACAGGTAATGATAACCAATGATCATTAACAACTCCCATTATGTCATATTTCATATAACTGTCTAAGTGTTCTATCAATATTACTACGATGAAGTAGCTCAAGTCAAGTGCTCACTATCCAGTGAACGATGGCGATTCGAATCGATTATTAACCAGCTGGTAATTTATTCCTTACACAAACCTCACTCACCCGCTAAAGTGAGGTGTTGATCACCGAGTCAACCATTCAGGTAAAGTCGCGAGCTTGCCAAGAACCACATGTACCCGGGGGCCGCCCGACTGCTCTTTGGCCTTATCATCGCGCCCCCGTATCCTGCCACTACTACTCCGGTACAGTGCGTTGCGGGCAATCCACTTGGCCCGAATAATCTCCCAGCTTCGCGGTCGGAAGATACTTTATCCGGCCAGCTAAATGTGAGGCATGCGTTCAACATGACCCGAGGTCCAACAACGGTCGGTCCTTAATCGACACAGACGGAAAACACTACAGTCTGAAACCCTGCAAGTTTCCGTCCGATCTCAATTTCACATTAACACTTAGTTATTTCCTGACGACATCTTTTCTCAAGCAGATCCAGGTAACCACCTATAGCTCGCAGGTGACAGGAAATCACCCGACTTCTACCGGTCTAAGCAAGCTAAGCAATTACTTGACTGCGGATAACAGGGTGACAAGGATAGGGTAGAACGGAGTAAACAAGGTATAATGCAGCAACGGTTGCAAACAACTCCTAAACATAATGCAGCAGTTAAAGTAAAGCATTCATAAAATATTTGCAAACCGGGGGGAGAGAAATGCTCCGGGGCTTGCCTCTCTCGAAAGAGCTTGGACGGTGGTCTGGGCACTCTGGAAGATCCTCACTGACCTCCTCGTCGGCTTCGGGCACTTCCTGCTCCTCGGGCTGCTCTTCCGGCTCCTCGGGAACTACTACTGGCGTTACTTCCTACGATCCTGTATGATTCAATCGTATAAGTGCTTATGCCTAGATGCATTACGGAAATAACATGCAATGGTCATGATGAATAAAATATAGATAAATAGGTTCACTTTATTTCATAAAGTAGGAATACATTTCTTCTACAAGGTAGTCAACATCATCCAAGAATACAGACTATAAGCACATATCATCTACTGCATTCTCTTCTACTACTACCATGCTAAGCCAGCACATTTTATTAAATGCTTCAAAGATACACCAAAGCAAAATCCTATTCACTAGTCATGCATTAACAAGGTTAAATAAAACCCCAATTACAACTAGGTTTGAACAGCAACACCTATTTTAATAGCATAGAAAAATCTGAGAAAATTACAGTAACTTTCTATCATCTAATCTAGCATCCCACAAAAATTTCATTGCATTTGGATTACTAGAATTGCCTACACAAAAATAACAAGGTAGGACCTAAAAATGAGCATAAAAATACTTTATACTATGAAAAGTACCAAACAACAGATTTAACATTTTTCCTTCATTCTGCACAATAAACAATCACTATAGAAAAATTATTACATGCATGTTTTATTCATATTTTTCTCTCTAGCAAAAATAACAATTATTAACAATATTAAACACTTGTACTACAACTCAAGATTTTTCTACAGAACATGCATGACATATATTTTTCTTAGAAAGTACATCACAAAAGAAAATTATAGCAAGTGGAAACATATTTTTCTGAGCTCTCTGTGATTTACTACATATTTAATAAGAAAATAGTAGTTTTAGTGATTAAATAAAAACTCTACAGCAAAGTATTTAAATCTTGACATGCAATATTTTTCTCAAGTAGAGCTGATGATAAGGAACCTAGAAAAATTTATTTGAACAGATTTGAAGTAAATTTGAGTAGTCAAACATTTTCCAAACCATTTCCACTTTCAAATAATAAAAGAAAAATGAAAAATCAATTTTCTTATCGCTAACGGGCCGGCCCAGCGAGACCAACCGGCTGGCAACGGCCTTTCGGCCCGTGCGCGCGCGCGGGAAGGCAGACACGCCGCCCGGCTTGGGCTGCGGCCCAAGGCCGCCTTGGCCTAGCGAACAGCGAGGGGGGAGAGCCGGCGTGTCCATGGCCGGACATGCCGGCGCTCGAGAACGCGGTGGTGCGGTCGCCGCCGACGGCCAGCGTGAAAGTCCTATGTTTGGTGTTGGTAATTAGTGACAATGCCTAATTACTAATCCTATGCCTAAGTTGTATGTAGCATATGAGGATTAGTACATTCCAAGGTTGGTGGCAAGATAGACATGGTGATCATGATGGCCACACTTGGATTTGGACGGTCATGGCGTTTTCGAGAAATTAAAACGACTATTTTCCACTACGCCGGAAGTCCGGAAAAGAAACGGAGGTGAACGGAGGTCACAGAGGTGACCGGACGCTGAATCGGACGCAATCTTTGCATGACCGGACGCGTCCGGTCAGTGTTCAGTGTCTGCACGTGTTTCAGCTTGATGATCGGACGCGAAGCGCGTCCGGTCACTGTCGATCGGATGCGTCCGATCGTTCAGGGGGCTTACTGGACTCTAACCGGACGCTGACACTGTCGCGTCCGGTCATGTTTCTTCAGCGCGTCCGGTCGTTGTTTCGTTGAGTGCTGCTCAGGTGACCAGCGCTCCGGTCATTCACGGGACCAGCGCGTCCGGTCATTCGCAGCGCGTCCGGTCTGCGCGATGAGCGCGTTCGGTCGTTGCTTCGCAGTTAGCCGTTGGGGCGACCGGCGTGTCCGGTCAGTTGGACCAGCGCGTCCGGTCAGCACGATTTCGGCTGTTTAAGTTTCTAACGGCTCTATTCGAAGGGGTACGTCTACAAATACTCGTTGACCGGCTCAAGGCTCTCTTTCTTGAATATTTTGACATACTTGTGAGCACTTTGAGCTAAACAACTTTCCTCCCACTCATCTCTCTTGCTTCTTTGCATATTCGAAGTGAGATTGAGTGATCCAAGTGTATTTGCATTGTGAGATAGCATCTAGTTGGCACTTGGTGGTTGATTTGCTGCGGGATTCTTATTTCTCTTGGTAGTTGCCGCCACCTAGACAGCTTGGAGTAGCTTGGAGGCGTTGGCAAGAGTTGGTCATTGTTCTTGGCCACCTTCGGTGATTGTGAGGGGTTTGTGCCTACCTTGGCGAAGCGCTAAAGGCAACGTTAGTGAATTGCTCGTGTCATTTGCAACCTTTTGCCATTTGGTAGGTTCTTGTGGTGCCTTTTGAGAGACTCGGTGTGAGACCTATTAGCCACCGAACCACGTGGTGAAGAGGGACACAACGGGGATTAGCGTGCCGGCAAGCACGTGAACCTTGGGATAAATCTTCGTGTCATCACTTTCATATTGTGATTGATTGATCCCGGTGTTCGATTATCTTGGTATTCATTGTTGATCATATTGGTTGGCTCATTACTTCGTCCCTCGGTAAAACTCTCCTAACTCAACTTCGTATTACTTTGTTAGTTATCTTTGCTAGCTAGTTAGCTTGGCTAGAGTAGCTCTTTTATGTAGCTTGCTAGTTGTAGTTGTAGTTACCTTCTCGGTTTGTCTTGTGCGGTTGAGTGCAACTACTAGAATTGTGTTTTGGATAGGTGGCTTGCAAACACCCCGTAGGCTAATCAAAACTCTCATCTCGCTATTTGTTATATTGATAAACTTGTTAACTTGTCTTTGTAGAATTTTTAAAAGGCTATTCACCCCCCCTCTAGCCATCAAGACCTTTCACAGCGGCCGCTTCTGGTCGTGAGCAGGTGAGGCGTGGAGAGCAAACGAACCGCGTGGGAAAGGCGAACACAACGGCGTGATGCAAGGGGAGAAATGGGGAACGAGGACGCCGATGGCGGAGCACGAGCTCGACGGCCCGGCTCGGTGGCGCGCGCGGGAAGACGCTCAATTGAGTCTTACCATCGGCGAGCAAGGTGCACGGTGACCCGTTCGGTGGGGAGGAGGAGGTGGCGGAGCTCATGGCAAGGCGAATCGGAAAGAGACTCGTTCGTTGCGCGGGAACGGTGGTTCGAAGGTGGAAAATGCCGGCAATGGCGTGCGGCGGCGGAGCACGGGCTGTGCGAGGGAGAGAAAGAGCGCGCAGGCGAAGAAGTGAGCAGCGGGTGGAGCAGATGAAGGCGGAGGTAGTGCGCGAGCGCGGAGGCCACGGCTGCCACGCGCGGGGCGTTGCCGGCATGCGGCCGCCACGCGGCGTGCGCAGTCTGCCGCGGTCGGTCGCGCTGGCGCGGCGAGCGTGCGCGGGCGGAGGCAGACGCGGGCGCGGGCGCGGAGCAGGCCGGGCCGGCTTCGGCGCTTGGGCCGGAAAGGAGGCGGCGGCCCAATAAGGCTGAAAAAGTGATTTTCTTTTCTAAATAATTTCCAGATTTTATAATTTGATTCAAATTCAAATTTTGAAGATGAAAAAGACATTTTCACAAATTGCCCCCAAAACAAAAGTTGTTCAAAATTTTATTCTCTACAACTTTCATTTAGGGCACTTATCAAAATTCTAAATAGAGTTTGAATTGTTGATTTAAAGTCAAATTTTTAAATGAAAACTCAATTTTCTGAAATATTTTTAGAAGCAAAATTTGGGAAGATTTTGAATACAAAACTTGCTCCAAAAATCATGCTAATTATTTCTAAGTTATTTAGAGTTATAGCTCCACAAATTTTTATCACTTTTACCTGGGACTTTTACCAATTCAGAGCTCAAACATGATTATCACAGTTTTAAATAAATTCTAACTTAATTTACATGTGATGATGATCATGCATGAAATGCAAATGCTCATGATTTAGGATGTGAATGCCTGCTTAACACCCAGAGGTGTTACAGCCTTCCCCCCTTATAAGAATCTCGTCCCGAGATTTTAGGTTACGAACCATTTGTTATAAAAATCCTCATAAGCTTTTTATAGATATTCACCCGTTTCCCAAGTTACATCTCCTTCATCATGATGACTCCACTGTATCTTATATGTTTTCACCACACTGTTCCGAGTAACTCTTTCTTTAGAGTCTAACACTTGAACCGGTTGCTCACGATATATCAAATCTGACTTGAGCTTTATGCCTCGAGGTTCAATTCTTTCCTCTGGAACACGCAAACACTTCTTGAGATGCGATACATGAAAAACTGGGAATATAGCACCCATTGTCTTAGGTAACTCTAACTTATAAGCGACTCGACCTTTTCTTTTCAAGATCTTATATGGTCCCACAAATCTGGCTGCAAGCTTTCTGCGTACTCCAAACTGTTTCTTCTTCATTGGCGTGACTTTTAGATAAACATAGTCACCAACCTCAAACATAAGCGGTCTTCTTCTTCGATCTGCATAGCTTTTCTGACGTGATTGAGCGGCTTTCATATTTTACTGAATAATATGAACTTTCTTCTCAGCTTCTTCTACGAAGTCAATACCGTAGTATCTTCTTTCTCCTGACTCAATCCAGTTAAGTGGTGTTCTACACTTTCTGCCATACAAAGCTTCGAATGGTGCCATCTTGATACTTTCTTGATAACTATTATTGTAAGCAAACTCTGCTAAAGGTAACCATGAATCCCATGAATCTCTAGAAGATAACACACAGGCTCTCAACATATCTTCTAGAACAGCATTAACTCTTTTGGTCTGACCATCTGTTTGAGGATGATAGGCAGCACTACGAATTAAACTCGTTCCCAAACCTTTATGCAAGTGCTCCCAAAAGTGAGCAGTGAATTATGACCCTCTGTCAGACACGATATTCTTCGGTATGCCATGTAATCTTACAATCTCAGCAATATACTTCTTGGCATATTGAGGTGGCCTATAAGCTATCTTGACAGGTAAAAAGTGAGCTATCTTTGTAAGGCGATGCACAATTACCCAAATCGAATCATGTCCTTTTTGAGTAGTGGGCAAACCTGTGATGAAATCTATACTTATATCATCCCACTTCCAACTAGGTACAGACAAAGGTTGCAACAATCCGGCAGGTCTCATATGAATAGCCTTTACCCTACAACATGTGTCAAATCTAGCTACATACGCTGCAATCTCTTTCTTCATCTTGGTCCACCACAAACGATGTCTTAGTTCTTGGTACATTTTGCTACTTCCGGGATGGATAGATAACTTTGAAAGGTGAGCCTCATCCATAAGCTTATTCTTAAGCTCTCCATCTTTAGGAACAACAAGACGGTCGTCAAACCATAACATGTCATGTTCATCCAATCTAAAGTGCTTGGATGGTTCTTCTTTAATCTTTTCTTTGATATGGAATATCCCTTTGTCGGTTTTCTGGCCTTCTATTATCTTACTCTCCAAAGAACAACTAATCTGAATACTGTGTAACACTGCAGGATGCAGTAGATGAAAACCATCTTCGAGCAAAGGTTGCGCATTCAGGCAATGTGACTTTCTACTCAAAGCATCTGCCACCACATTGGCCTTTCCAGGATGATATTGCACATTCAAATTGTAATCTTTGATCAATTCTAACCATCTTCGCTGTCTCATGTTCAATTCAGGTTGGGTGAAGATGTACTTGAGACTCTTGTGATCGGTGAAAATATTACACAAATTACCCAGTAAGTAATGTCTCCAAATTTTTAAGGCATGCACTACGGCAACAAGTTCAAGATCATGTGTCGAATAGTTGATCTCATGCTTTCTCAACTGACGGGAGGCATAAGCAATGACTCTTCCTTCTTGCATAAGAACACAGCCTAATCCTGTTTTTGATGCGTCGCAAAACACATCAAAAGGTTTCTCAATGTCCGGTTGCGCTAGAACTGGAGCAGTGGTCAACAGTTTCCGCAAGGTGTGGAAAGCTATCTCACACTCCTCTGTCCATACAAACTTATGATCTTTCTGTAGCAGACTTGTCATTGGCTTGGCAATCTTCGAGAAATCTGGGATAAAACGGCGATAGTAACCAGCTAAACCCAAGAAACTTCTGACTTCTGAAACTGTGATTGGTGTCTTCCAATCCATCACCTCTTGCACTTTACTCGGATCTACAGATACTCCATTCTCTGATAGAATATGACCAAGGAAATGAACTTTCTTCAACCAAAATTCATACTTGCTAAACTTAGCATACAACTTATGATCTCTCAGTCTGGTTAAGACAATTCTCAGATGCTCTTCATGATCTTTCTCATTCTCAGAGTATACGAGAATATCATCAATGAACACAACCACAAACTTGTCCAACTCTGGCATGAAAACTATATTCATCAGATACATAAAGTATGCAGGAGCATTTGTTAAGCCAAAGGACATAACAAGATACTCATACAACCCGTATCTGGTAGAAAAGGTGGTTTTTGGTATGTCTTGTGGTCTAATCTTTATCTGATGATAACCTGATCTTAAATCTATTTTAGAGAACACTCTGGCTTTGGCTAACTGATCGAACAAAACATCAATGTGAGGTAAGGGATACTTATTCTTGATAGTTACAGCATTAAGAGGCCTATAATCCACACACATTCTCAAAGTACCCTCTTTTTTTCTTCACAAACAAGGCAAGACATCCCCATTCAGACTTACTTGGCCGAATAAACCCATTGTTCAACAACTCCTCTAGTTGCTTCTTCAACTCAGCTAACTCATCCGGAGGCATCCTATAAGGTCTTCTTGAAATTAGAGCTGTCCTGGGGATTAACTCAATTTTAAACTCAACATCTCTATCTGGCGGAAGACCAGGTAACTCATCTGGAAACACATCTGAAAACTCACACATGACCGGAATCTGATGAATCGGAATGACTTCCAGAGCACATGTCACACTCACAAGGTCTGTTCTTTTGGGCAACGGTACCTGAAAAGTACCCTCTCCCTGTGGATCCTTCAGGGTAAGTACCCAACTTCCTGTATCTATAACCGCTCCCCATTCTTCAACAATTCATCCCTATGATGACATCTAGAACTAGTCCAGGCATAACTATCAGGTTTACACGAAACTTTTGACTACCTAACTCAAGGGTTGCCCCTCTAACCATCTGATTGGTTAAAACATCAGCCCCTGCTGAACTTATACGGTAACCATAACTTAAGTCTGTGCATAGTTGTTCATGTTTCCGTGCAAATGCTTGACTCATGAAAGAATGCGATGATCTAGAATCAAATAGAACAACTGCAGGGTTTTGGTTAACAGGAAACTTACCAGCAGTTACGGGCTCTCCCTCAGGAATCTCGTCCACAGTGGTGTGGTGCACTCGAGCATTATAAGTCTGTTGCTTCTTTCTAGGCGGATAAGGGCAGAACTTGGAAAAGTGGCCTGGCAGATCACAGTTATAGCAAGGTCCCTTTACTGTACCAGCAGATCCGATAGCTCCCTTCGAGTTACCTTGTCCCATGGTTGCGGCTGTCCTTGCTGGCGGCACTGTCATCTTGTACGGCTTCTACGGTCCCTTGTAGTTCTAGGTCTTATGCTGCGGTGGCCTAAACCTTACACCAGGTGCAGACGGACGATAGGTCGAACGATTAGCAGTGATAACTCTTGACTGTGATGGTCCTGACTCAAAGGCTCTCTTACAAGTCTTGGATGTTGTGTACGCGTTGTTGTTCTTCTCTTGTTTCAGACAATCACTGATGAAGTCATTGAATCTGGCGTGGGTATTGGTACCCACATGCTTCATCATCTTCGGACCTAACCCTCTCTTGAAGCTAGCAATTTTCTTAGCATCTGTGTCAACCATGTCGGGAGCATAACGACACAAGTTGTTGAAGGCATGCAAATATTGTGTCACGGTTTTAGTGCCCTAATTTAAAGCCAAGAACTCTCCCAACTTTATCTCAACTAGCCCTGATGGAATATAAACTCCACGGAAGGCTTCGATGAACTCTCTCCACGAGATCTGAGCATTCGGAGGGAAGGTGGTGCGGTGATGCTTCCACCACATCCCTGCTGGTCCTTGTAACTGATGTGCAACATACTCTGTCTTCAGTACTTCTATCAGCCTTAACACACGGAACTTATCTTCCATAGTGTTAATCCATTCTTCAGCGTCAAGTGGCTCGGTTGCTTCCTTGAAAATTGGTGGCCTAGTGTCCATGAAATCCTTGAAGTTGCTGTACTGATTCACTCCATTGCCACCACCTTGGTTGTTACCACGTTGCACGTTGTTGGCAATGGTACGCAGGAAATCTTCCATATTCTTCTGTGACTGCTCGGCATTGCGCTGACTTCCCAAAAACTGTGCAAAGAAAACCTCTGCAGTGAGCGGTGGAGGAGGCGGCAAATGCGGCTCTGGGTGTGGCTCATTATGGTTGGCATTGTTAGCACCACTCCCACCTGCCCCGGCACCATTTCTACCAGTTTCAGTAGCCTCATACGTGGCGCGTCGAGTGTTTGCCATCTGCATATTTCAGCAACAAGTAATGATTAAGCGAAGTTGTAGTAATTGCGAGTGAATGAAAAATTATGTCGTACTGAATTCATTGGAGAGAACAAAGTCATACAATAAAACAGAGGCACAATAATCGCATTCCAATTAAAACAACACCACTAATGAAATTACTTCAAATGCAAACATCGTGTCCACTACCACCACGTTGCCAGCATACACACACTGGACTTTATGCGCTCAGGTCTCGCATGAACAACCAAGATCCAATATTCCACAAAGTCTCAAGGTTCAAACGAGATACATCAAGATACATGAAACCAAAAGAAGGTCATCGTGACAGGGCCTAGCAGCTAACGCGAAGCAACTAGCCTACTCCTCGGGGCCATCATCGGGGTCGGAGACGTCACCATTGCTACCATCAGTAGCAATGTCGTCGTCGGCGGCAGGTGCGGCTGTGGGCTCGTCCTCATCGTCGTTGACGTCCATACCGGCGGCTTCTGGAGGAGCATATGGGCCAATCCCGTTGTAGAGCGCATGAAACTCCTCATGCAAGTTGACATTGTACTCCTCTAGCTCCTCGACCCTCTGCCTCAGGAGGTTCCTCTCGTTCCAGGTTTCATTCCTCTCCTGAACCAACTGTCCAATCATGCGGTCTGCATTATTGTTGGCCTGAGTCAACGTATGCACCCGCTGTAGAGAACTATCACCTCTCTCTAGAGCCTGGTCTCGCTGCAAGCTCATGTCAGCCAACTGCTCCTGCAAACTAGCGATAGCACGTGCCTGCTTCTTCTTTTGTTTTCTTGCTTTGAGTCGATCATCACCACGCAAACCAGTCAAAGTCCAATAGGTGCACTCCAGACTCTGGTATGCTCTGATAGCTGCATACATCGCACTCATAGCGTGATTGTCGCTAGCCTGTCCTTCGCTTGGGCCTCTGACTAAAGCACTTCATTACGGCTGCATCCAAATAGCATCGCGAGGATCATCTCTCGGAAAAGTGCTAGCCAAGGCTGCTGCCAGCTCATTGGGAAATCTGCTCATTATGTCCCGGATGACACGGAAAGCTGCTCCCTCTGCACCCTCAACCGGAGTGCGTCCTTCAAACTCCAAGTGCCAACCATCCCACTCTGGGGCATCACCAAGAGCAGGGACAGTGATCTCCACTACTGCCAGTCCATCCTCTGCCAACTGGTTCTCACTCCAAGAGTACACCGGCTCCTGACCCTCTGGGTATCCCACATCATGGAGCACTCTCCAAAGCAAAGTTGGCATGCCAAACTCGCTCAGAAGGTGTCCGTGTTGCGGCGCTCTCACGGGGCCAACTGGCGTCGGGGTGCTCTTCCACCTGTGAACTTACGGGCAGTCTGCTTCGTGCGGGCCATCTGTACCAAAAGTTTCGATTACCCGGTGAGAATATATTTTAAGTTGGTACAATTTTTATCGAAAGGGGATAACCAATTTATAAGGGGAGGAATGCATGGCATGAATGAAATGCACAAGCAACATGATGCATGCACGTTTCTTACGTTCTCACAAACTTAAGAAATAAATGATATCTATCGATGAATTCGGTGGCATACAGGCGATCTCTCATATACGTAACTAATACGTTCTACATGAGAAACACTGTCATGTACCTATAGAAGATTCATTTCAGCCCAAAACCCTATGCATGCATGAAAGCAGTAAATCTATCTACACGCTCTACACGAATCCCCAGATACGCGTACAACGGTAATAACCACCCAAAACATCGTCCTATTGACGGCATCGCCTCAACGGACGGAACAACCACACATGCGACACTTTTGTAAAAACATGCGTAAAACATGTAAGTACTCCAGTATCAAACAAGCACTCTCTCTAGATTGGCAGTGTATCCGATCATGCTCTCACATCTCACACTTACCAAGGCGTAGAGGCAACTGATCCATACATTACCACTCAAGTAAGTGGCACTCATACAATAGCACGCCGTATGAGCAACCAAAGAGAAATATGGTGCAAGAACCCCCAAGTCAGTACTTAATTAAGCCACCTAGAGTCTTTATTGGGCATAAAGGATATGACCACTAGCACACTCTTAGTTTGTAAATCTCATTTTTCAAACACATTTTTGTTTTAAATACACTTGTGAACAGTAAACACGCTAAACCATGCTTCGATACCAGCTGTAACAGAACCGACCAATTATACGAGATTAAGTAAGAAAATCATCCACCGAGCAGACGATTTAGCAAACTTAAGCCCGTATAACCCGGTAGTCCGTGAAATCACGACGGATTTCAAAATAACTTACATACCAGCCAAGATCGTAATAAGTTCAGTGGTCACCATTACAAGTTACATAAAAGTTCGTGTCACAAATACATCGGAGTTTAAACATAGTTATTACAAACCAGTTCGAAAGAAAGTAGCGGAAGCATTTAGTTCAAATCACACACGCACACAGAGTTCAAAGTATAGTGCCAGTTCAGGATCATCTTCCATCAAAAGCATCAGACGAGATGTAGTGAATAACCATTGCCCATGGTCTTAAGCTTCTCCCATTGCAGGATAAAGGCAGTTGATACAGTAGCCGTAATACATCTGCCCATCTGCAACAAGTGGGAACAAAGCCCTGAGTACGAGAAGGTACTCAGCTAGACTTACCCGACAGAACAAAAAATAAAAGACACTAAGGAATCATGATAGGCTTTCTAGTGGGGTAGCTGACTCATTTGCAAAATGGCATTTTTAGTATTTAGAGAATCTTTACAAAAACTTTGCATCAAGTTAAATCTTTATTACCCTGTCAACTACATTTGCACCTGTACTAGAGTAACATGTAATTAAATAGGTAATGATAACCAATGATCATTAACAACTCCCATTATGTCATATTTCATATAATTGTCCAAGTGTTCCATCAATATTACTACGATGAAGTAGCTCAAGTCAAGTGCTCACTATCCAGTGAACGATGGCGATTCGAATTGATTATTAACCAGCTGGTAATTTATTCCTCACACAAACCTCACTCACTCGCTAAAGTGAGGTGTTGGTCACCGAGTCAACCATTCAGGTAAAGTCACGAGCTTGCCAGGAACCACATGTACCCGGGGGCCACCCGGCTGCTCTTTGGCCTTATCATCGCGCCCCCGTATCCTGCCACTACTACTCCGGTACAGTGCGTTGCGGGCAATCCACTCGGCCCGAATAATCTCCTAGCTTCGCGGTCGGAAGGCACTTTATCCGACCAGCTAAATATGAGGCATGCGTTCAACATGACCCGAGGTCCAACAACGGTCGGTCCTTAATCGACACAGACGGAAAACACTACAGTCTGAAACCCTGCAAGTTTCCGTCCAGTCTCAATTTCACATTAACACTTAGTTATTTCCTGACGACATCTTTTCTCAAGCAGATCCAGGTAACCACCTATAGCTCGCAGGTGACAGGAAATCACCCGACTTCTACCGGTCTAAGCAAGCTAAGCAATTACTTGACTGCGGATAACAGGGTAATAAGGATAGGGTAGAACAGAGGAAACAAGGTATAATGCAGCAACGGTTGCAAACAACTCCTAAACATAATGCAGCAGTTAAAGTAAAGCATTCATAAAATTTTTGCAAACCGGGGGGAGAGAAATGCTCCGGGGCTTGCCTCTCTCGAAAGAGCTCGGACGGTGGTCTAGGCACTCTGAAAGATCCTCACCGACCTTCTCGTCAGCTTCAGGCACTTTCTGCTCCTCGGGCTGCTCTTCCGGCTCCTCGGGAACTGCTACTGGCGTTACTTCCTGCGATCCTGTATGATGCAATCGTATAAGTGCTTATGCCTAGATGCATTGCGGAAATGACATGCAATGGTCATGATGAATGAAATGTAGATAAATAGGTTCACTTTATTTCATAAAGTAGGAATACATTTCTTCTACAAGGTAGTCAACATCATCCAAGAATACAGACTACAAGCACATGTCATCTACTGCATTCTCTTCTACTACTACTATGCTAAGCCAGCACATTTTATTAAATGCTTCAAAGATACACCAAAGCAAAATCCTATTCACTAGTCATGCATTAACAATGTTAAATAAAACCCCAATTGCAACTAGGTTTGAACAGCAACACCTATTTTAGTAGCATAGAAAAATCTGAGAAAATTACAGTAGCTTTCTATCATCTAATCTAGCATCCCACGGAAATTTCATTGCATTTGGATTAGTAGAATTGCCTACACAAAAATAAAAAGCTAGGACCTAAAAATGAGCATAAAAATACTTTATGCTATGAAAAGTACCAAACAACAGATTTAACATTTTTCCTTCATTCTACACAATAAACAATCACTATAGAAAAATTATTACATGCATGTTTTATTCATATTTTTCTCTCTAGCAAAAATAACAATTATTAACAATATTAAACACTTGTACTACAACTCAAGATTTTTCCACAGAACATGCATGGCATATATTTTTCCTAGAAAGTACATCACAAAAGAAAATTATAGCAAGTGGAAACATATTTTTCTGAGCTCTCTATGATTTACTACATATTTAACAAGAAAACAGCAGTTTTAGTGATTAAATAAAAACTCTACAGCAAAGTATTTAAATCTTGACATGCAATATTTTTCTCAAGTAGAGCTAATGATAAGGAACCTAGAAAAATTTATTTGAACAGATTTGGAGCAAATTTGAGTAGTCAAACATTTTCCAAACCATTTCCACTTTCAAATAATAAAAGAAAAACGAAAAATCAATTTTCTTATCGCTAACGGGCCGGCCCAGCGAGACCAACCGGCCGGCTACGGCCTTTCGGCCCGTGCGCGCGTGGGAAGACAGGTGCGCCGCCCGGCTTGGGTTGCGGCCCAAGGCCACCTTGGCCTGGGGAACCGCGAGGGGGGAGAGCGGGCGTGTCCATGGCCGGACATGCCGGCGCCCGAGAACGCTGTGGTGCGGTCGCCGCCGACGGCCAGCGACCGCTTCCGGTCGTGAGCAGGTGAGGCGTGGAGAGCAAATGAACCGCGTGGGAAAGGCGAACACAACGGCGTGATGCAAGGGGAGAAAAGGGGAACGAGGGCGCCGATGGCGGAGCGCGAGCTTGGCGGCCCAGCTCGGTGGCGCGCGCGGGAAGACGCTCAATTGAGCCTTACCGTCGGCGAGCAAGGTGCACGGTGGCCCGTTCGGTGGGGAGGAGGAGGTGGCGGAGCTCGTGGCAAGGCGGATCGGAAAGAGACTCGTTCGTTGCGCGGGAACGGTGGCTCGGAGGTGGAAAATGCCGGTAATGGCGCGCGGCGGCGGAGCACGGGCTGTGCGAGGGAGAGAAAGAGCGTGCGGGCGAAGAAGTGAGCAGCGGGCGGAGCAGATGAAGGCGGAGGTAGTGCGCGAGCGCGGAGGCCACGGCTGCCACGCGCGGGGCGTCGCCGGCATGCAGCCGCCACGCGGTGTGCGCGGTCTGTCGTGGTCGGTCGCGCTGGCGTGGCAAGCGTGCGCGGGCGAGCGTGCGGGTGGAGGCAGACGCGGGCGCGGGCGCGGAGCAGGCCAGGCCGGCTTCGGCGCTTGGGCCGGAAAGGAGGAGGCGGCCCGATAAGGCTGAAAAAGTGATTTTCTTTTCTAAATAAATTCCAGATTTTATAATTTGATTCAAATTCAAATTTTGAAGATGAAAAAGACATTTTCACAAATTGCCTCCAAAACAAAAGTTGTTCAAAATTTTATTCTCTACAACTTTCATTTAGGGCACTTTTCAAAATTCTAAATAGATTTTGAATTGATGATTTAAAGTCAAATTTTTAAATGAAAACTCAATTTTTTAAAATATTTTTAGAAGCAAAATTTGGGAAGATTTTGAATACAAAACTTGCTCCAAAAATCATGCTAATTATTTCTAAGTTATTTAAAGTTATATCTCCACAAATTTTTACCACTTTTACCTGGGACTTTTACCAATTCAGAGCTCAAACATGATTATCACAGTTTTAAATAAATTCTAACTTAATTTACATGTGATGATGATCATGCATGAAATGCAAATGCTCATGATTTAGGATGTGAATGTCTGCTTAACACCCAGAGGTGTTACATTCTCATCTTCAACAGAGCCACCATGGAGAAAACAAATCGACCCTACCATATTGCCGTCGCCAGAGAGGAGGAGGAGATAAATCCCCAATACTAAGAAACTTGGCATGGAGAGATTCTAACCCTAAGGACTCGATCTACTAGAAAATTTGTTAAAAAACGGTAGATCCCCACTCCTTCCGGCCTCCGACGAGATGCCAGAGGGGGAAGGGAGGGGGACAACGGTGGTGGAGGCGCGGTGGCGACGGCGACGGCGCTACGGCAAGATGCGGGGAGATGAGAGTCGTGAGGCCCTGTCTGCTTCGATGGTTGTGTTGACCCGGCTGTGCACACCTCTTGGTTCGTGGCCCACATGGACCACCCCTAGCTACACCATTGTCCGCCGCCGACGCTGCCACATCTGAAGGAGGAGGAGCACCCGCGGCTGCAGCCACTTCCCCAATAGGTGGTAGTGTGCCTAGTTGGTGGCACGTGGTGGTTCAAGCTGACGTGGGCCTGTCCATCGTTCGCCACATGTTGGGCGCTCTACCCCCGGGCGACACCGACGTGTTCCTACACAACCCGCTAGACATCGACGCCTACAATCTCTTTATTCTGGCCCACACCGCGCCGCCGGGGACCACAATGGCCGCAGTGCGCGTGTTTTGGCCGGAGCACATCGCCGTGACGCCGGGTCACGCGCGAGCGCTCACCGGGCTCAACTCGCCCAAAGGTGTCCAGGCCAGTTTGCTTTGCCTCGCTTATTGCATGCCATCGCCATGCCTTACCGTGCCCCAACTGGGGCTTGCTCGCCGAACGCCCACGCCATGCGCACATGCGTGGGAAAAGAAAACCGCACCGGTATCAAACTAACAACGCTAACTTAACAACGTTAATTTCTACCGGTAGAATATTAGTAGTGACGGATGTAGAAATGAAGTTCAGGGGGTTAAAATTTCATCTCCAATCTCCAGCCTCTCCTTCTTAAAGCAACCATGGCAAAAATTCTTGGAGGGGCTCTAGGGGGCTCCATGGGATCAGTGGCGGTAGGGGGGCATGAGCCCCTCCCACCCCACCGCTAGATCCGTCCCTGGGTTTAATTTCTTCCTGAACCGTCTGAATGGAAAATGTTTCAGGGGTTCATTCCTGGACTACGCGCACCGAAAAACTCCCTGAAAAGAGCAAAGAGGCAAGTACATACATTATACACCTGTCAAAGTATCAATGCTTCCAACCTCTCCACCTGATCTACTCTGCGGATGCGGTAGACCCGCATTTAGGCGCACCGCTCGAACTAAGAAGAACAATGGCCGCATCTTTTGCACATGTCTGGTATGTTATTGTAACAAGTTTGTTGAACAGCTGTGATTTAGGTTTAGTAATAACGACTGCCAATAGGAGGTATTAATATCTTATAGGACTTCGACAGCGCCTCCCCTTTAGCTTATAAAATGTATGTATACTTTCCTCGTCTTCGTCTCTCAAAAATCATGAGAGTGCTCGTAGTGTTGTGCCTCCTTTTCAGCTTGGTGGCGGCGCAGACGGAGTGGACTGCTACTCCACTGCCACCGTCGACACCTTGCAGCCCCGCCACGGGGCACCAGGACGTGAAACCTCACGGGCTCAGGCTGGCCCTCTCCTTCTCAAAGCTTAGCAACCTGAATAAGGGTTTGATTGCCATCTCTAGAAAAAGCTTAACAATCTGGACAAGTGCCTCATTGGCCTGCCCTTAGGCTGGGCCTCTCCTTCTCAAAGCAACCATGATAAAAATTCTTGAAGGGGCTCTAGGGGGGGCCCATGGGATTAGTGGTGGTAGGGGGCATGAGCCCCTCCCACTCCACCGCTACATCTATCCCTGGCGGTAAGGAAATACTCTCGGCCTTATAGGTGGAATTTATGAGTTGCTTAACAGCAAAGTTTTCTGCTGAGGAATGAACTTGTATAAGTCACCCAGCTCCCAAGCCACAGATCCCTCCCAAAGCACAGCTCCAGAATGCAAGATCCACACACAATCTTCCTTAAGCTAGCGCCGCCCTGCTCGCTCTTGTCTGCTTCGCCACCATCAACCTCCTCTGGCGCATTGCCGGCGGAGGCGTGGAGGGGAGCCAAAGCCGCCACCGCACATGGGTGCGGTGGCGTGGCAGCGCATCCCCTCGGTGGCCTCAATCTTTGTTGGGATGTTGCTGCTCTTCTACTCGGCTGATGGTTATTGTGGCTGATAAGCCGGCTGATGCTGATTTGTTGTGAGAGAAAAATATTATAGCATGGCCGATAAATCGGGCTAATAATAAGTTCAGGCGAGCAGGGCCGTCTGAGATCATACTTATCCTCTTGACAGCTACTGGGACAATCTGCATGGATAGGTTGTTAATCTCCTGTCACAGGCAAATTAAAGCCCGTGTTAGCTACGTTCAACGAAAGGGACTGATCCAGACCGAAGGATTTGAAGACGACATGGTGTCCGGGTCGTTCCGTTCCGTTCCGTTCTGTTCGATCCGCCGGACGCGCAGGCGGTGTGTGTGTGTCAGTGTGTGTCCTTTGCCGCGTTGTCCCAGGCGATCGAGACAGCGGGATACGGATCGAAGGCGAGGGAAATGGAAGCGTGCAGACGATGAGACCGAGTGCGATGGCGTCGAGCGCTCTCCGGCCGGCCCGCCATGGCGCTGTCTGGCCGCGTCACCAGTTCCATCGCTAGCTGCCGAGTGCCGACCACCACAGTGACGATCATCCGGCTTCCAGGCTCCATCCCATGGCCATGAAGCACATCAGCGGTAGGAGTAACTAGTAGTGCTTGAATAAGAAAACGCTAGCTGGTCCTACCAAACGGCGCCGCGTCGTCACTTGCCAACCACTGGATGTCGATGGTGGAAGGCAGGCAGACAATCAGGACAGGTTGTTGGCGCTTCTGACACTTTAAGCAAAGACATCAGGGCCCGTTCACTTCCCAAAATATTTTCTCTTCCATCTATCACATTGAATCTTTAGACGTATGCATAGAACATTAAATATAGATAAAAATAACTAATTATATAGTTTGTCTGTAAATATCGAGGTGAATCTTTTGAGCCTAGTTAGTCCATGGTTAGATAAATTTTACCAAATAACAACGAAAGTGCTATAGAAATTCTTCTCCAAAAAATTTCAGATCTGAACACAGCCCAAAGGTGAGATATGAAGAGAAGAATCCCACTGCGTGTACACTCTACAGCCATTCCGGCCTGCCGGCCGGACCAGCGCATGCATGCTTTCCAATTAAGGCCCGGACCAGCGCATGCATGCTTTCCAATTAAGGCCTTGTTTAGATACCTAAATTTACCCCTAAATTCCACTATGCAAAAAGGAGATTTTCCATCACATCAAAATGTCGGCAAATGCATGGAGTATTAAATGTAGATAAAATCATAAACTAATTACACAGTTTTGTTGTACTTTACGAGACGAACATTTTGAGTCTAATTAATCAATGTTTGGACAATTATTACCAAATAAAACAAAATTGCTACAGTGTTGTACAGTAATTACTGTGCAGAATTGGTGCACCAACTTTGACATCTAAATAAGGCCTAATTCCCAGCAGCAGGCTCCATGTACGGCATGCCCGGTTTATTTTATATTGTTCGCTGATTTGTTATGAAAATAATATTATTGTTTCGCTGAAAAAGAACGGGCTTGGACTCTTGCCTGCTTCCCGTTTGCTTTTTCAAGTAAGGCCCCGTTTGGTTGGTGTGTGTTAAAGTTTAACTCACATCACATCAATGTTCCCTCAAATGCATGAAGTACTAAATGTAAACTAATTGTATGCATGTCGACACAGATTAGGAGTAATTTACGAGACGAATCTATTAAGCCTAATTAGTCCAAGATTAGAAACTTTTTGTCAAATAAGACGAAAGTGCTACAATATTTGTTAAACTTTAACATCCAAACCAAACGGGGCCTAAAGAAACACAGACATGCGTTGAACTGCCTTGGGCCACCGCATTTGTGTGCTGATGGCAGACAAATTAAACCCAAAGGTGGCTAGTGCCCTTCTTCCATGTGTCCAGTCCAGTAACCTAACCTAGGCGCCGTCTGGCTTGTATATAGACTAGCAAAACATGCCCGTGCATTGTACCGGGTCGGACAACTTGTTGAGTGGTTACATGGATAGCGATTTGGAGATTTATATAAGTATAATGGGCGCTTATCTGCTCTAATACATCTTGAAATCGATGTAATGTGTAAACTATAGGGACCGGTCAGTCTATTATAAACTGTATATATGGATTGAATATTATATAGTTCATTTTAAACTTATATGATGTAGCAGAAGAAGGTTCCTTATTTTATTGTTGATGACAAAAGAATTTATTGGTCGTGGTTAGTATACTATAAATAAACCAGGTAAAGTATTTTTCTCGACCATCAGATCGAGACAACCTCTTGGGTGACGGCGAGGGGCTCGATTAGCGATGCGGGTCGGCGCACGTCCAACTTCCCGGACCACGCGATCAGCGAATGGAGCACGGTCTCGTCGTGGTCGCATGTTGACAGCCCCGCGCTGGCTTCTTGTGCCAGCTGTGTCTTCAGCGTCTGGACAGGCAGCAACAGCGCCACCTGTGAGTCCACGATCTGCCCAAGTCGCTTGTAGTGGACACAATGATGATAGGATCCCCGGGCTGGTGAAGGGCGCTCCACGAGCACGACCCTTGCTGTTGACCATGAACGAATAGGACAAGTAGGCAAAAGAAAAAAAAATGACACCTCTCTTCCATTGCAAAGCGCATAATTATTTAGTTATAAGTATATCTTAAGCATAATCTAACAGCATTCACTTAACATTTATGAATAGATCACATTTTTTATCAAACTAACAAAACTGGTCTGGTATTTTTATGATTTTTATATGATATTTGGTGAATTTTGCAAGATCTCTGTTTTTATAAATATCGAATTTAAACATTTTGCATCAGGAACCCTAATATATTTAAAACTAATGGAGGTCCTTCCTCTCTTTTTTTTCTCTCTTACATCTTTACATCTGGAACCCTGTATTACTTTTTATTCTCTCCTCCACACTTTTAACGTGAATCAGCCCAGCCCACCGTGACCTGCGTACACGAGCGGATGAAAAGCGTGGGCGGACAGAAATTGCCGACAGTAAGAAATGTGGACTAAGTGTGTTTCATATTTATTTACGTTTACCTGTTTTGCAAATTTTATTTAAAAGGCTATATTTTCTATAACCACAATATTTATAATATAATTTAATATATTCATAATAATGTCACATTATCCAATCAAGTCTATATTAAACTAAAATATAATTTGGCAGTTTTTTCCTTTCCATTGTAAAGCACAGAAATGTAGAATTAATCCCTATCCCATTCATCCCGTGGGACTATCATAATATAGGCCTCGTTTAGATTGCAACTTTTTCCAATTTTGCTACAGTAGCATTTTCGTTTGTATTTGACAATTAGTGTCCAATCATGGACTAATTAGGCTCAAAAAATTTGTCTCGTGATTTACAATTAAACTGTGCAATTAGTTATTTCTTTTACCTACATTAAGTGCTCCATGCATGCGTCTAAAGATTGATATGATGGAGAGAGTGTGTAAAAATTTGGAATTTGGAAGGGAACTAAACAAGGCGTTTCTCATGATTCATGTAGCATCAATGTAATCACCCAGAAAAAAACAACGTAACATATTCGTAGAAAAATAAACACCATTACAATGTTCACAATAGTTTCTTAGCAGCTTCGATGAATATAAATTTTAAACGATGATTTATGGTACATTAGAGACAAAGTATATGATTATATTTTAGGATATCATTGTCAAATATTATCCGGTCCCAAATCTTCCAACAAATCAGTCAACAGTACTTTCAGCCATGGCTTCTCAAGCAAATGGACATATATACGATCATTGTTATGTGGTGCAGTCGTACTAATGTATGTAAATATACTCCATTTTGTTTTAGGTATAATATTCAGGTACATATAAATATTTCTTTTTGTTGTGTTTTTTTGAAGGAGCTTTTTGTTGTGTTTTGTATATACATAATAAATACCATTTTATATATGGCATGCAGTCATCACCTTAAAAAAGAAAAAAAAGTATGAACGTGCACGTACTACCATATATACATATGGACATATAAACTCCTAGCATGTGTGCAAATTTGAAAAGGCGGGAGTGCCTGATCCTAATCCGTAAAGGATTTCGTGGTTGCTTTTGACAAACCTGATTAGAACATGTGGTTGAGTTGGTACAGGTGGCAAGAAAAAAATGTCATGGCAGAAACTTTGCAAAATAAAATAAGATTTTTCCTAATTTATTTTTGCCACGGGCGTGACCTGGTCTGGACTCTGGACGTCGAGCACAAGCGCGCGAAGCAATCACGTGGCGCGGGGAGTCCAAGCTCCAAAGTCCATAGAATACACGCTGGTTTGACTTTTGGAGAGGAGCAGATGGGCCTTGGTGCAACCAGGCCTCAACCAACCGCACGCTCTTGTTGTTGGCAGACAGAAGCGGAACCAAAAAAAATCACGGAAATTTTCCCTTTTAAATATTAGGTATAGATATAGAGCTTGTTCGGCTGGTCATGTTTCGGCTGGTTTCGGCTTGTTTCAGCTTATTCTTTCTCACATAACACTGTTCAACCAGCCGAAATCTGCTGAAATTCTACCAGCCGAACTGGACCATAGTAGAGCAGAAGGAGCAGTTAGTCTGAAATTAAAAGGAGGCAGTTGCAGCTAGCACTGGGTTATTGAATAAGAGTAAACCACTAAACCCTCCTTCGTGATCACTTGAGCGGTTGTCTCTCTCTGCGTGTGCGTGTGGGCCATATCGTCACGGTTGCTGCCTGATTTTCGATCGTTATTGCCTGATGAGTTCCCACATTGCACGGATGACGGATGAAATTGATTGCCTGTCAGCAACTTATTCAATCCATAACCGATTGCTTGTCAGGCCTGGTTTAGATACTCAAGTTAGTAAACGTCACGTCACACTGTAGCAATTTTGTTTTTATTGGGTAATAATTGTCTAAATCTTGATTAATTAGGCTTTAAATGTTCGTCTCGCAAAGTACAACAAAACTGTGCAATTAGTTTTTTATTTTATCTACATTTAGTACTCCATATATGTGCCGACATTTTGATGTGATGGAGAATATGAATTCTACATAGTAAATTTAGTAGGCAAAGTTAGGAATCTAAACAAGGCCTCACAAGCAAAGCCAGCAGTGCTACGTAGCCTAGCCTCTGCAGCTGGATGACAGCGAGTCAGCAACGACGCACGCAGCAACGGTGTTGACTAATCCTTTTCCGTTCCCTTGTGCTCGACCGGGATATGTGCAGTGCAGCTTCCAATCCAAGGGCCTATTTAGATCCTAAATTTTTCACCAAATTCCACTATGCAAAAAGAAGATTCTCCATCACATCAAAATGCCGGCACATATATAAAGTACTAAATGTAGATGAAATAAAAAATTAATAGCACAGTTTTTTTTACTTTCCGAGACGAACATTTTGAGTCTAATTAATCAATTTTTGAATAATTTTTACTAAATAAAAACAAAATCGCTACAGTAACTCGGGCACTGTTCATACCCGAATTCAGGCCCGAATTCGGACATCTAAACACGGCCCAAACAGGGCCCAAACAGCGTCCAGAACACTCGCCGACAGCAGCCAGCCGGTGTCACCGCCAATCATTGCCGATCACGCGTCACGAATTAAAGTCACAGGACACATGGAGCCGCAGGTCAGGTGTACGTGTATCCTTGGGATGTTCCTTGGTCATGGGTGTGTTTAGTTCCCTTAAAAAGGGTGAAAAAAGTATTGTAGCATGTTTTGGTTTTATTTGGCAAATAGTGTCCAATCGTTGACTAATTAGGTTCAAAACGTTCGTCTCGCAAAGTACAACCAAGCTGTACAATTAGTTTTTGATTTCATCTACATTTAGTACTCCATGCATGTATCGCAAGTTTGATGTGACGAGGAATCTTTTTTTTTAATAGTACGTTTTTGGTGGAACTAAACACAGCCCACGAAGGCATGGTCGGTGTGATGGAATGAATCATGGGCTCATGTTCCGATCTACTGTTGCACGCACGCACAGTGCTTGGACCGTTATATACACATGTATGTAACCTGCTCACTGCATGTTCATGTGTGGAGGTAGCTAGGTCGATCGGCGACGCTCGCTGCTCCAACTAACCTCTGCATGCTAGAAACATCGATCCGTGCCATATGCGCTTCATTGGTATGGTAGGCTAGGGACAGAGTGTTGGCATGTGAAGGACCGAAAACGGCGATCAGAGAGGGGTGAATGGGAGCCAAAAATTTCTTTCGAGAATAATTGGCTACTGTCCGAAAATCACTACCAAAAGCGCGAACAACACACCATGACGTCCATGACCCAACTAGTGGGTGGATGTTTCCTAAGAACACAGCGGGACACCAGAAACGAGCACAGAACAAGAACTAAACCGATGGACGAAAAAGAGATACTCAACTTCTATGGAGAGGAAGCGAGTTCTCAAACCAAAGTACTCATGCCAACTGGTGACAAGAATACTTAGAAAAAGATCCTTGAGACGCTAGACAATCAAAGCAAAAGACCAATCTCAAAACGAGCACTCGAAAAGCTCAAACACATAATTTCAGCAAGCAGGTGCGGAGGCTCCGCGTTTTTCCCCGGAGGCTCCACGGCCCGGAGGCTCCACGTTTTAGCCCGGATGCTCCGCGGCCCGGAGGTTCCGCGTTTTTCGTGGAGGCTCCGCGCTGTCAGAAACAGCAGCACGAACCAAGAAAGAACGGGTCAAAACTCGATCAAAACAACTCGGATTGACTTGAAACTTTGCAGGTAGGTTCTTGGGAGTGTTGAGAAGATATCTTCAAGACATCAACATCCAATTTTAAGCCTATCACGAGAAATCGAAGAAAAATGAAAAAGCACCGGTTCTTGAGACCTAGACCAAGAAATCGCTCGATCTGCGAGCTCGTGAGGAATTGGTTGATTTCCTTCGGTGAAAAGGATCAACTCACGTCATAGCTCAAATCAAGGCAACAAGAACGAACCAAAATGGTCTAGAAACGAAGAATCGGCTCAAGAACGAGATGGGGAAGAAGAAGAATGCGAAGAACACATCAAGAACACACGAATTGATTCAAACTCCGAACACCGGAGGACACGAGGTGGTTAGGGCCACCATTCCCTTAAAGATTCATGGTTCTTACACTAATCGGTGGATTAGTGGACCTCTCTCTCACAAGAACCTAAAGGAGGGGAAACCCTAAAGGAGAAAATGAAAATGGAGGAGGTGAGGAAGATGGGGGCTCCCTCATCCTATTTAACAGGACTATTACACATTTCCAGTTTTGCTCCTGGATACAAATAAGCCAAACCATTTAGCCAAAGGGCGTAAAGGTCCAACCCGGTGTCATCTTCATCCGACGGCCACCGCGCCTCCTCACCGGTAGCTTCGCCTCGACGCGAACTCCCCGATGCCGCCACATGCTGTCTGTTCCTCCTTGGAACCTCCGCCCGGGTTTTGAGGCTCAAACCCGTAAACCCGCCACTGATGGTTTTGAGGCCCAAACCACCAAACAGCTCGCGAGTAGCGTACTCCATATGCAACCCCCGCCGATGATTTTGAGGAAGAAACCACCAAACCCCCAATGTCGACGCGTGTCCGACCTTCCGCCAAGCATGACGCCTTCGCCTTCCTTCTTGACTCAGCCCACCGGCCTCCCGCCAAGTGCCACGACGCCATCGTCTCCATCTTGACTTGGCCGATGTCGTCTTCATCACCATGTACACTTGCACTCGTCGATGTCCAAAGTGTCAGCCACCGCGGCTAGTCACCCGGCCTCTTGGTCCCTCGGTCCAAGCCTCACGTCCGCCCTTCACCACTCCCGGTCCGTCGGCACGGCACGTCCTCCTTAACCTTCACCTCTGTAGGGTCGAGATGGCGGACTAGAGGGGGGGTGAATAGTCCTTTCTAAAACTTAAATACGTTGGCTAACCGAAACAAATGCGGAATTAAACTTAACGGTCTAGCCAAGACTACACCCCTCTATCTAAGTTCTCTAGCACCTTGAAAAGATCCTAATTAAGCAACTATGGTGCTAAGCTTACCAAGAGCTCACCTAATCAATTCTAGAGCAAGGTCACACAAACCTATGCACTAGTACTTTGCAAGCAAGAGGGAGCTCCTACACAACTAGTGAAGCAAAAGCACAAAGCTCCTAGGCTCACTAGCAATGCTCAATAACAAGGCAACTAATGCCAAATTAGAGGGCGCAAACCACTTAGCTACACAAACTAAGCAATGTGACTAACAAGGTTACACAAACCAAATTAGTCACGCAAGGGGAAGCTTCTAGCTACACAAGCAAGAAGACAACTAGCAAGCTACACAAGCAAACTAGTTTCGAGAGCAACTACACAAGCACAAGTATATATGAAAGTAAATACAAGCTTGTGTTACACGAAGGCAAACCACCGAGAAGAGTAGACAATGTTGACACGGTGATTTTCTCCCGAGGTTCACTTGGTTGCCACCAAGCTACGTCCCCGTTGTGTCGACCAACACTTCGTGGTTCGGCGGCTAATCGGTCACACACCGAGCCTCTCAAAAGGCACCGCAAGAACCTACCATAAAGTGTGGTAGCTCAATGACACGCTCAACTAGAGTTGCTCTTCGCGATCCCCGCGGGGTGAGCACAATCCCCCTCACAAAGCTTCTCCGGAGCCTCGCACAATCTTCTTGCGAGCTTCGACGGAGCCACAAGCCACCAAGCCGTCTAGGAGGTGGCAACCTCCAAGAGTAACAAGCACCACCGGCTTGCAACACGATCACCTAGTGCCACACGATGCAATCTCTCAAAGCAACGCACTAGAATCGCTCTCTCACTCGATCCGATGAACACTATCAAGCATGAGTGAGTTAGAGGGCTCCCAAGCACTACCACACAAGTCACAAAGACTATAGTGTGCTCAGCTTACCGGCCAAGGCCGGCCACAAGGTCTATTTATAACCCCACAGTCAAATAGAGCCGTTACCCCACTTGTCCGTTTTTCCGCGGGAGCACCGGACGCGCCGGTGGTAACTCACCGGACGCGCTCAACCGCGTCCGGTGCCCCTCCGACATCCGCGTGTCCTCCGAATTTCAAATTCGTCCGTTAGATCCTCCAACGGTCACTGCGTGCCAACGGTCAAACGACCCACCGGACGCGCTGCTGCGAACCACCGGACGCGCCGGTGCGCACAGCACCCGCGCCCGCGAAGCGACCACCGGACGCGCTCCTCGCCACCACCGGACGCCACAGTACCCGCGTCCGGTGCGAGTCCAGTAAGTTCCCTGGACCATCGGACGCGTCCGATGGTGTGTCACCGGACGCGCACCGCGTCCGAAGACTACGTGACTCGCTGTTCGCCAGACCGGACGCGCCGGTCCCGTGGGTCACCGGACGCGCCGGTGCCAAACCCTAGCTCGCGCGCCTGACGCCCGCGCTGCACTGACCGGACGCGCCGGTCCACAGTGACCGCGTCCGGTGCAGCGTCCGGTGCAGCGTCCGGTCACCTCTGTGACCGCGTTCGCCTCCGTTTCTTTTCCGACTTCCGGCGCAATGGAAAATAGGCATTTCATTTCCCCGAAATCGCCTGAATCCCGCGCTCGCACGCTCGGCGGGAGGGAGAGAGGAACCCAAACCTCTCTATATCCGCAAACCACAGCGCGACCAACGCCACCTTTGCAAATGTGCCAACACCATCAAGTGTACATCTCCATGTGCTTGTGTGTTAGCTTTTTCTCAATCATTTTCAAAGGAGTTAGGCACTCAACTTGCCTCGCCACTCGATCCTAACACGTATGCACAGTTAGATCGCTCAAGTGGCACTAGATGACCGATATGCAAACAAGTTTGCCCCTCTTGATAGTACGGCCATCTATCCTAAACCCGGTCATAAACTTCTCTACACACCTATGACCGGTGAAATGGAAATGCCCTAGGTTATACCTTTGCCTTGCGCATTCCACTCCATCTCCTCTGACGTTGATGCAACTCATGCACCAACCAATCACCAAATGATATGATTCACTTCATATCATCACGTGACCGTATTGGTTCATCGATCTTGACCTCACTTGCTCTTCACCGTTGCATTGGTCCGTCGGCGCCAAGTCTTGCCCAAGCTTCACCATCGCATGGTCCTTCGCTTCGAAGCCTCAACTTGCCCTTCACCTTCACAACCGGTCCTTCGAGCCAAGCCTCATCTTGATCTTCTCCATCTTGGTCACATGACTCCATGCCATGTCTCATATGCAATGAGCTCCTTCATGACATCATCACATGTGGACTAATCTCCTGTGTATCTCACATAACCACATATTAGTCCACCTAAGTTGTCACTCAATTACCAAAACCAACCAAGGACCTTTCAATCTCCCCCTTTTTGGTAATTGATGACAACTCTACAAAGATATGGAAATTATGCTTTTTCAAGCTAGCACTTCACACAAGTGTAAATTGCTAACTTGTTTTGGATTTAATGTTACTTATCCAACTTTTAAGCTCTATGTCAAGATTTGGATAAGCACCATAAAATCCGACTTGGTAGTGATAACTCCCCCTACATATGTGCTCAAATGGTTTGGTTTCAAGCTTGCACATATGCATAAATATGAAATTTGTGGGAGGGTTAGCACTACTAAGTGATGCTAAGGTGTATAGAATAAACCTTTGTAGCTCGATACCAATTAGTAGCTTGATACCATTTGAAAGTCACAAGTTTGCCATCATCCTTAGCATCACGAGTAGCTAGACATCAAAAACACTAGAAACCCCGTGAGATCACATTATAAGCATGGTTCTAGTTATTGCATAATAATCACAAGTCTAGCTATCATCCTATGCATGCTAGTTATCAAATCATCATTTAAGTTCTATAACTAGCATACACCACACAAGCATGCATATTGAATTTAAGAACTTTATGCAATGCAAGCAAACACATGAATTATGCACATATCAAATGTAATCAATCAAAGTTCATGAGCTTGCTCCCCCTACTTGTGTGCTTTCTTTGTCCAAGAATGTTTGATCCCCTTACATTCTTCAATGTTGCTCCCTCTTTGTCCATGTACATGTCCAATCTTTCCAATTTCTCCCCAAAGCTCAAAAGGCTTCTTTTCATATCTTTGTACAACTTCTCCCCCTTTGTCATCAATTTCCATAAAAGGTGTTCTTCTCAATTGATACAAAGGCTTGTATTGGGGTAGATGGTTGAGACTTGAATATTGCATTTTTGATGGACATTACCACATATGTTGGAATGACAAACTTTATGGTTGCTCTTGAGATTCCACATAGGATCTTTGACCTTGATACCAATTGGTGGGGCTCCTCCCCCTATGTCATAGCATGTGTCATTCATTTGAGATACCACTTGGAGATGAGGGTAGCATTTCTTGATTTGATCACTTAAGGTTGAGGATCACTTGTGAAACCATCGTCTTGCATGAATGATACCACGTGAAGCTACCATGAGTAGAAATGTGATACCATTTGAAAGAATTTTCTTGTATGGATTCACTTTGAAGGATTTGGCAATAACATTCACTTCTTGAACATTTTCTCTCTTCATGAGTACCACTTGTAAGATATCACTTGTAGATCATGATCTAGACACCACTAATGAATACCACTTGGAAGATCGATTTGAGTCTAGATACCACTTGAAACAAACTAGATATCTATTTTCATTATTGTCTTGTGCTTGTACTCTTATCATTGTTATGAGCTTCTTGTATGACTTGAACTATGTTGATTTGCCTAAGATTCCAAGTCCGATTTGATCCAATGACAAGCTTCTTCACTCCTCATGCTAAGGGTTATCTTGCCAATGTTGTACTTGTCACTTGTTAGCAATCCAAGCTAGATCAAGTATTTGGGTTTACTAGCTCATGAACAAACTCATATACATACCACTAGAACATTTTAATAAATTCAAGCAATAGTGGTAGGCTATGAATTTAAACATTTCATTTGTTATGCATGATCCTAGTAGCATGTACTATATGCACTAATCACATACTAGTAAGGGATGAAATGATCATGCACATTACAATGATACCTTTGCTATGTTGGAGTAGAGGATAGTCACATAGATTCCAATTAATTACTCCAATAGCAATATGAAGTCCAATTTATAAGTTTGGTGAAGACCAATCATCATAGATAAATCCATTCTTCACCCATATGAAAATGTAAATCACTTATGATCAAGTGCACTATCGCTTGAGTTGTGGTTGGCTTGCTTCATCTTTTTGATCAATGCTTGCATGAGAGAACTACTTAGAATACCACTTGAAATACATGACTAGCTCTCTTTTGGGTGTTGCTTGCTTTTCTTGATCAATCCTTTTGATTGCTTCAACTAAGCATCACAAGTTCCTCGGATCACCACTTCCATGTTAGCCTTCCAAGTCCCAAACTTGGTTTCACCTACACACGGCGGCAAGCCCCTCACTAGGGAGAAGTGACCTTTCTCCAAAGAACCACTCTTGATACTCACTTGAAATGATATAGTTTGATTGATCCAAATGATGAACTCAATCTTGATGAATAATCCTTGAATCTATATTTGAGTCCAACTCTTTCTACTTGTTTAAGTCCTTTTCTTTCTACCAAATGATCTCTAATCATCACTAGAACTTAAACTTCATCTTTATCTTAAGTTTGATCTTGATCTTCAAATTGAGTACCAAATAAGTACATTCCACAATCAAATGTTCTTATACTCATTGCTCTTCATGATTCTAGATCAATCCAAAACCAAACTTAGGTTCCTCAACCACTTATAAACATGTTTCCAACTTGAGGACCTTTCAATCAAAGTGACTCTAGATTAATCCAATGATTGTCACTTTTCTGGCAGATTCTGTACCCTTCAAAGAATAATTCATATCTCCCAATGTACAGATCCAAATGCCATGCAATTTGGTGGAGATGTGATTCACTAAGTCATATATCAACTGTAAAAATTTGAGATTCATTTGACATCTAGATTGCTACCAAATTTCAAATCTTCCACCACTGCTATATGCTAAAAACTGCTGCACTATAGCTGACAAGATGCACTCCAGAACCGAAGCATCTCTTATCCAATTCTCATGAAATTTCTACAGCATCTTCTTTCATAAGTGTAGAGCATGTATACTAAATTTCATGCCAATCCAAATAGATTTGATCACTCAAACATGGCTAAGATCACTGCTAGCTCAGATTTTTAATGTAGGACAGATTTCAATACATGAGCTATTCTTCATTAAAAGTGAATCAAACTTGAAACTAACTTGTTTGAAAACCTTCACAAGACATATATCCATCCAATCCACTTACTAAATGTCATCTCATGAATTTATCCAACACAAATCAATTCAAACTTGATTGCTAAGCATTTAATCCATTCAATCATCTCATAGCAAGCAACATTGCATATTTATCCAATTCAATCAACTCATATGCACCCAAGTGAAATGATCAACAAGGGATATACCTTGGTTAGCTCATGATCATTCAATAGCAAGCTTTTACTCAAATAAATTGCAAGCCATAAAATAATTCCAATAAATTACCACAATCTTTAACATTGCACTTGTATGTTGTAGCATTTGGACTCCACTTATTTTGACTTGGCATTGGGATAGAATATGCATTGAGTTTCATAACTTGACTCAATATATGATGAACAAAATTAATCTAAATGAATCAAGCCTCCAATGCCGATGATACCTATAATCATTTATCCACTTTTTGATGGTACCCAAACTAGTTTGGGTCCTCTCAAATTAGGTGCAACATACTTAGGCATAGCCTTAGTATGAGTAGCGGGATGTTTTGCAATTTCAACCAATGAGGTACCATTGCCATCCTTTCTAAGCATATTAGTATTATCAATTGAAATAGGCTTAGAATTGTTACCTAGGGGACATGAATGAGCCATGTGTCCCCTTTTCCGGCATAAGTAGCAACTTCTTTTAGAGTGAGCCTTTTCTTCCTTGCTCATGTGTTGCTTCTCAATGCCTTGCCTCTTATGAGTTGCTTGAGCTTTCTTCTCAAGCTTGGTAGGACACCCCGAGACAAAGTGTCCCATATCTCCACACTTGAAGCACTTGATGTGAGCATGTACTTTCTTCTCCATTTGATCCTTGCTCATCATCTTGGCATCTTGGATTTGCATTGGATGCCTTGCTCTACCACCCCTTCTTGTTTTCTTTTTCTTCTTTATCAAGTCACCATCATCTCCATGGTTGATCTTGATTTGTTCTTGGGGTGTCGCTTTTGGCTCAACTTGAGACTTCTTGGTAGGGCAATACTTAGCAATATGTCCCATTTCATGGCATCGGTGGCACATGAGTTGGGATAGCTTCTTTGCATTTTGCTTCTTCATAATCTTGCCCTTGCTCTTGTTGTAGCCAATACCACTCTTATCACCATATCTTCTTTGATTGGTCATGATATGCTCAATGGCGATTTTAGAGTTGTAGCACCTCTCCAACTTGTTGCTCAAATTCTTCACTTCACTTTTGAGCTCATTGTTCTCCTTCAAAAGGTTAGTCTCACAAGACATAGAAGTAGAACAAGCATCTAATTGTGAAGAACATGGCATATCTAATAAATCATCACAAGAGGTGGATACATGCTTCTTGCCTACATCACAAGGGTTAGTAATATGTGATTGATCATTTGACCCAAATGATGAGCTCTCACTAGATTTGGTTTCTTCATTAGAAAGCTTCTTAGTGAGTAAAGCATGTTCTTGTACCAAGTTATCATGAGCAACACTTAGTTTCTCATGAGTTAATTTTAGCTCCTCATGTGAACAAGTAGTAACATAAAGTAGATGCTTTTGTTGTTCACATGTGGTCTTTAGAAAAGAGTTATCATTTTCCAATTTACTTACTCTTTCCATTTCCCTTTTCAAGGATCTTGAGAGTTTATATAAAAGCTCTAAATTTGGATCATCACAATCCACAACAAAACCACCAACATGTATCTTAGTGTTACCATGTGATGATGTTAAAGAGCTTGTTGAAGCATCACTCTCATAGCCATCATCTTCACCATCAAGTGTGCATGAGGTAGAATCAATGTGTGCATCACTTGTGGCATTATCATTCTTCTTGTCAAGTGATGTTGTGATATGATCATCTTTGTCATCACTTGACCGTGAGGTGGAGCAATCCTCCACAACCACCTTGTTGTGGTCATGCTCAACATCCTCATGTACCTCCATCACTATGTGATCATCCTTCTTGAATTTTCCATCATCCCAAATTGAGGAGTCACCATAGTGATGCTTGAGCGCCGTCCACATGCTATGTGCACTTGAGAGACCCCTCACCTTGTCAAAAATCTCATCATTTAAAGCTTTGATTAGATAAAACTTAGCTTGTGCATCAAGTGTTCGGCAATCCTTTTGAGCTTGGGTACGGTTACCACACCCATCCAAGTCATGAGAAAAGCCAACAACTATGATCCACCAAAACTTAGGGCCAAGAGCACGAAAATGATCAAGCATGTGATTTTTCCACCGTGCATAGTGAGTGCCATCAAAAATGTGTTCCACACAATCATCTAGCCCATAAGTCGCCATCCTCTCGGGTCGGTGAAGACCACAAATGAGAGACCTAGCTCCGATACCACTTGTAGGGTCGAGATGGCGGACTAGAGGGGGGGTGAATAGTCCTTTCTAAAACTTAAATACGTTGGCTAACCGAAACAAATGCGGAATTAAACTTAACGGTCTAGCCAAGACTACACCCCTCTATCTAAGTTCTCTAGCACCTTGAAAAGATCCTAATTAAGCAACTATGGTGCTAAGCTTACCAAGAGCTCACCTAATCAATTCTAGAGCAAGGTCACACAAACCTATGCACTAGTACTTTGCAAGCAAGAGGGAGCTCCTACACAACTAGTGAAGCAAAAGCACAAAGCTCCTAGGCTCACTAGCAATGCTCAATAACAAGGCAACTAATGCCAAATTAGAGGGCGCAAACCACTTAGCTACACAAACTAAGCAATGTGACTAACAAGGTTACACAAACCAAATTAGTCACGCAAGGGGAAGCTTCTAGCTACACAAGCAAGAAGACAACTAGCAAGCTACACAAGCAAACTAGTTTCGAGAGCAACTACACAAGCACAAGTATATATGAAAGTAAATACAAGCTTGTGTTACACGAAGGCAAACCACCGAGAAGAGTAGACAATGTTGACACGGTGATTTTCTCCCGAGGTTCACTTGGTTGCCACCAAGCTACGTCCCCGTTGTGTCGACCAACACTTCGTGGTTCGGCGGCTAATCGGTCACACACCGAGCCTCTCAAAAGGCACCGCAAGAACCTACCATAAAGTGTGGTAGCTCAATGACACGCTCAACTAGAGTTGCTCTTCGCGATCCCCGCGGGGTGAGCACAATCCCCCTCACAAAGCTTCTCCGGAGCCTCGCACAATCTTCTTGCGAGCTTCGACGGAGCCACAAGCCACCAAGCCGTCTAGGAGGTGGCAACCTCCAAGAGTAACAAGCACCACCGGCTTGCAACACGATCACCTAGTGCCACACGATGCAATCTCTCAAAGCAACGCACTAGAATCGCTCTCTCACTCGATCCGATGAACACTATCAAGCATGAGTGAGTTAGAGGGCTCCCAAGCACTACCACACAAGTCACAAAGACTATAGTGTGCTCAGCTTACCGGCCAAGGCCGGCCACAAGGTCTATTTATAACCCCACAGTCAAATAGAGCCGTTACCCCACTTGTCCGTTTTTCCGCGGGAGCACCGGACGCGCCGGTGGTAACTCACCGGACGCGCTCAACCGCGTCCGGTGCCCCTCCGACATCCGCGTGTCCTCCGAATTTCAAATTCGTCCGTTAGATCCTCCAACGGTCACTGCGTGCCAACGGTCAAACGACCCACCGGACGCGCTGCTGCGAACCACCGGACGCGCCGGTGCGCACAGCACCCGCGCCCGCGAAGCGACCACCGGACGCGCTCCTCGCCACCACCGGACGCCACAGTACCCGCGTCCGGTGCGAGTCCAGTAAGTTCCCTGGACCATCGGACGCGTCCGATGGTGTGTCACCGGACGCGCACCGCGTCCGAAGACTACGTGACTCGCTGTTCGCCAGACCGGACGCGCCGGTCCCGTGGGTCACCGGACGCGCCGGTGCCAAACCCTAGCTCGCGCGCCTGACGCCCGCGCTGCACTGACCGGACGCGCCGGTCCACAGTGACCGCGTCCGGTGCAGCGTCCGGTGCAGCGTCCGGTCACCTCTGTGACCGCGTTCGCCTCCGTTTCTTTTCCGACTTCCGGCGCAATGGAAAATAGGCATTTCATTTCCCCGAAATCGCCTGAATCCCGCGCTCGCACGCTCGGCGGGAGGGAGAGAGGAACCCAAACCTCTCTATATCCGCAAACCACAGCGCGACCAACGCCACCTTTGCAAATGTGCCAACACCATCAAGTGTACATCTCCATGTGCTTGTGTGTTAGCTTTTTCTCAATCATTTTCAAAGGAGTTAGGCACTCAACTTGCCTCGCCACTCGATCCTAACACGTATGCACAGTTAGATCGCTCAAGTGGCACTAGATGACCGATATGCAAACAAGTTTGCCCCTCTTGATAGTACGGCCATCTATCCTAAACCCGGTCATAAACTTCTCTACACACCTATGACCGGTGAAATGGAAATGCCCTAGGTTATACCTTTGCCTTGCGCATTCCACTCCATCTCCTCTGACGTTGATGCAACTCATGCACCAACCAATCACCAAATGATATGATTCACTTCATATCATCACGTGACCGTATTGGTTCATCGATCTTGACCTCACTTGCTCTTCACCGTTGCATTGGTCCGTCGGCGCCAAGTCTTGCCCAAGCTTCACCATCGCATGGTCCTTCGCTTCGAAGCCTCAACTTGCCCTTCACCTTCACAACCGGTCCTTCGAGCCAAGCCTCATCTTGATCTTCTCCATCTTGGTCACATGACTCCATGCCATGTCTCATATGCAATGAGCTCCTTCATGACATCATCACATGTGGACTAATCTCCTGTGTATCTCACATAACCACATATTAGTCCACCTAAGTTGTCACTCAATTACCAAAACCAACCAAGGACCTTTCAACCTCGTTGTCGACTACCGCCTCCGTGCTCCACACCCGCACATCATGAGTCAAGAGACATGCCACACACATAGCTTTCGTCATGGTAGGGTTAGTCACCACTCAACCTACTTCGTGCATCGCATTGACAATCACTCATCACAAAACGAACATACAAGGGTACTTGTCAACCTTGTGTTCGTAGCCTGATAATGAAAGGGTTCAAAGGGATGTTTAGTTGATACGGGCCAAGCGGACCAGTGCGGGCACAGGCCGATCGAGCACGGCGTCCTACGATTTTGCCACGTTGGCATAGTAGATGCACGAATGTGTGTGGATAAGGTGTAGCGATAAGGAGGCAGACCAATGCATGATGTGGTGTGGGTCTAAGGACTAATGCTAAGCTTGCATCGAACAAGTCAATTGAATCTAGTGAAGGCCTGGTTTAGATACCTAAATTCATTCCCAAATTTCACTATACAAAAAGAAGATTCTATATCACATCAAAATACCGGCATATGTATGGAGTACTAAATGTAGATGAAATAAAAAACTAATTACACAGTTTTGTTGTACTTTGCGAGACGAATATTTCGAGCCTAATTAGTCAAAATTTAAACAATTTGTACCACATCAATTCGGTGCCCTGAATCGGGCATCTAAACGAGGCCGAAGTGAGCATGCGTCGTCCCCAGTCCTGACTCCCGACACGGGTCGAAAAGGATGTGGAGTCACGGTGGCCATTGGCAGAGCGTAGGGATAAGGTCAGAGGATAATCATACCGTACGCTCCTCCCTCGTCAGATCCACGTACGGTACGGGTTTAGTGAAAACTAGTGGAAGTGGCGCGCCCTGCGCGCCGAGTGGAAATAAGTATCTTGCGCGCGTCGCGTAACACTTAATATGTGTTGCAATGTTTATAATTGTCTGGTCTTCTTTCCCTTGAACTTCAAAGACCACTTCAATCATCAGATCAATATTCAACTATTCGTTGAAGCTCAACTATAATTTTGGGTAATATAAATGAGGTCTATTACAGGCTAAAAACCACGCAATAACATGAAAATACAACATTGGTGGTCCACTAAACATCATGTGATAGATAATAATTCGTTACATAAGGTAATAAATGCAGGTGTCTCAAGTAATTTCAAAGTTAGACATTGATGTACAATAATCATGTGCTAGATTCATGATCCAATGAGTCCTTGGAGTACAATCCCATACAAATCCAGCCCATTGGTACTCAATCAAACACCCTGACGACAATAATGATGAGGGCCAACTAAACGGGTTGTACATCTCGGCGCTTGGTTGTTTGTAGGCACTGTGTTCACTGGCAAGAATGGGAGCACCTATTCTGGTAGGAAACAGGAGCAGGGAATGGGGATTCAGAGGAGCAATGCAGTGGAATGCTGAAGCGACAGGCACACGCCTTCGGTTTGTATGCAAAGAGAAAGATACCTATTGGAGTGGCCCGGATGAAGGCTAGAGCCACAGAGGCGTCTAGAATCTAGAAACAAAATGTGAATCAATCTAAAATCAACATGGAAAATGGTTGATGAAACACTAAGTTGGGAGGTATATACTGCTTAAAAAATAGTTGTAAAAAACACTCCAAACGCATGGCAAGGTCCTAGAGAAAGATACCTATTGGAGTGGCCCGGATGAAGGCTAGAGCCGCAGAGGCGCCTAGAATGTAGAAACAAAATGTGAATCAATCTAAAATCAACATGGAAAACGGTTGATGAAACACTAAGTTTGGACTTTGGAGGTACGTACTGCTAAAAAATAGTTGTAAAAAAACACTCCAAACGCATGACAAGGTCCTAGTTTTGCAGATAAAATCTAGAGCATGATGACTGTTAACAGTGAGTTTATGGCATGATGACTGTACCTACCGTTCACAGGAGCTGAGCCAATTCATGTTCTTTGAACCACGGTAACATCTCCAAATCAAAGCTCGGTGCATGGAGTGTTTGCTCTGAAAGCAGAGTAAGCACATAAGTGACTTGCATTTGGAGAGGCATTATTGAATGACTCTTTCCTAGTTTCTAAACTCTAAAGTGAGCAGAAAAACTATTTTGCAATTTGAGATACAAATATGAATATTGGTTCAAACTAATTAGAGCACTGGAATTGTCATTTCTGACTTCTGAATTATCATCAGAAGGGTACACTATTTCATCTGCATGAGCACATGCTAGGTAGCATATTATCATTCAGAAACATGACATGAAAAATCAAAAGACATCAGGTCAGGCTAGGTAGCATATTATTATTCAGAAACATGACATGAAAAATCAAAAGACATCAGGTCATGAGTGTGAATCTAATTAATCAAAAGGCATGAGAGTATGAGTGTCAACCTAATAAATCGAAAGCCATTAGGCTTATCGCAAACCTTCAGAGGTTTGAAAATAAGAAATCTTAATTGAATTGAATGATGGGTCTAAGAAAACTACATGGCTAAGAGGCATGTGAATGGAAAGGAGTAATGACGGGTCTAAAAAATATATGGCCAACAGGTATGTGAATGGAAAGGAGTGATAAGTAAGACAAGCTAACATTCACAAACTATATTCTGTTTCATCATATATCAGCAGTTGCTATGTGATATAGGGTTATGGTTGTTTGCTTGTTTTCCCATTTGTCAAATCAATCTAATAATAAAAGTGCAACAATCTGTGAAGCTACTGAAGCACTAAGCATACATTGCACTAAGAGCCCAAACAAATTTACCGGAGCAATCAAGATCTTAAATCTCAAATAACAGGCATCTATCAGACACAATCATAGGAGGAAGCACAATAATCAAGTGATTGGGATACAGATACAGTTAAGGATTAACCATGCTATTTATGTCATCTCAGTCGAAGAACTACAATTACTTTGGCAAAGAAGGCAACAATGGTTTTCAGAGAAGTCAATAAGCTCTGATGCCTTTTCCAGTATCTTAGACAAACATTCTATATTTGAAAAGGACAAATGGATCTTGTAATATGATCAAATTGAATAATAGTAGAAATAGATTGTGTCAAGCAGAGCAGACAATAAAACTGATTGAAAAGCTGAGTTTATTCTTACCAAGAGTTGTTGTTCTCCCTTGTTTGCATGCAACCATCTGCCCACTACACTGATATTACAATGCATCTCACGTCACTTGCAGATAAATTTAAGAAGTTGCCATGTATCCAAGGTCCAATCTAATGGGAACAAAAATAGAAATGATCTCATGTTTTGTTGTGTGTTTGAGATGAACGCTACTTAGGATGGACAACTATATTAAGAGGAACGACAGTCAACAGTGTCCTAAAAAGGATTTTCAGGTACAGTGCCCATATAAATCAGACAAAATGGTATTGTTTTTACAAATTTAGGCAATAAAAGGAGCATCGTCCCGATCCTTACAAATAATTAGATAAAGTTTTTGTACCGAAGACAATTGCAGATAGTGGTATGTGTCATGGTCCCCAAAATAACATGATGAAGCAAACCAAAATTTAGTAGTTGGTATATAGAAAAAAAGACCTTTTTGCTGCCGCTGAACTTGACCCCATGCCATCCCCTCAGTGTGGGCTCGTGCTGCTACACTTTGGTGCTTCCCTGTAACAATCAGCATAAAGGGTAGACGACCACCATTAGGATGGGGAGGGAGCATCGCCCTCATGTTGTCCTTCAAGAAAAGGTAAAAGGAAGAAAAGGCAAGGAAGAAAGGGGAGGCCTCACCTAGAAAGCTGCAAACGTCTTGACTCTCTACATCCAGCCACATCTTTGGAATACCATGAAAATCAGATGGTCTTGTAAATACTAAATAGGGAACTCTGGTACCTTTTAGCTGTTGTATATATGGTCTTGTAAGGGCCTCGTGGTCTGGTTAGGACAATGAAGAATTGTTATGGATGGTAAAACAAAGCCATGAATGAGAAATCTAATTATATCCAATTTAGTCAATCGACGAGGCACAATAAACAAACAGATAGTAACACATACATATACATGAACATGGCCTGGCCCGCTAAAGATGATGAGCCTATGTTTCCAACTAATGTGAGAGTTCAATTTCATCACAAGCTGCAGGGCTACAGAATTTCTCTTTGAAGATCAGCAGCCTAGATTCCCAACCTATATAAGAAGTCATTTTCATGACAGGCTATAGAGGAAACGAAAATTTGCATTAGGTACAGCAAGCATGATGGGAAAAATATCAGCTACCGCATACAGCAAGCCGTGAAATATGTAGGAGATTCGAAGTATGAAATTAAGGCCAAACTCCAAGGCGAAAAAGAGAGGGACATAGAACAGGCCTGCTCCTCCAGAGGGGAGGTAGCGCAGGCTGCAGCACCCCCAATCAGGTGTGGGAATGGAGGATCTGAGGGAAGAGGCACAGGACAGACGAGGAGGAGAGGAAGAGGGTGACCTACCGGCAGACCCAACCGAGGAGGTGCACCGCCGCGACGTTCACTACCACTTCGGTGTGGCAGCGCGGCGACGTGGGCCTTCTCCGTCCGGCGCAACACCCGATGCACCACCAGGCGCGGCTCGCGGAGCACAGGCAGCTAGGGTTTCGTTGACCGCAAGAGCTGTGCGGAGGATGGGAGAGAGGTAGGCACCGCCGGGCGCCACCCGCGCCAGCGCGCCGAGGAGGGTGAGTGCCGCCGCCGAGGCCCGCTGGCCGGGAGAGGAAGGGGAGGCGCGGGGGGCCTGAGCGGCGGCGGCATCGCGGCGACCTGCAGGAGGAGCGGAGGAGGACGGGGAAGAGATAAGGTGGAGGCCGGTTTTTTTCCCGGAAGGATCACGAAGGCGAATCGGAAGTCCTATATATATTCGGTGGGCTAGCTTCGGAGCAGAAGCCACAGAACACCGAGAGAAGCAGAGGAAATGCGATGGAAACAAAGAAGGAGGGGCAGAAGCCGCTGGTAGACGATTCCGGTGCAGACAAGCACAGGCACACGATGGAAGATCCAACGGCCGGAAACATTCGAGGCGACGTGGAGCAGGGTTCTTTGGAGGAGCGCGTTCGTATTTGTAGGTTCTAAATTTGAGTCTGGCTAGTTTCGTACTAGTGAACTGCGGGATTCATTCGTCGCCTCCCGTAGACCCGGTACGATGCAGTTGCTAACCAGCTTGGCACGCGCGCGGCGCGAGTGCGGAACTGAAACCCCTGGCTGCTCTTGTGCCGCCCGGGCGGTGGGAACAGATTACTGTACAATGCGACGAGCCAACACTTGGGATCGAGATGCTGGAACGTACTTCCAGCAGATTTTACCACCTCCATCTTTGCGGTCATGTTGTCAGGCAAGCGTCGCCATATTTGTATGCTGGTGCTTACAATCAATCACGGTCGTCACGGCCAGGATTATATATGTTGGGAGCAAATCGTGGAGCCTCGGATCCTACCCTACCCTCCAATCAATTGCTGGTGAGCACGCGTTTCGCTGTGCATGCTCCCACCATCAGCTAGCCGGCCCATACAGTTAGTGCAACGCTGCCAGTGCGTTCACAAATCGGCAAATCCACAACGGATATAGACATCACCAAGGCTTCTTTATTTTGACATTTCTTTGAGTGAGACGATAAGCATAAACACACACAGGCCTGCATACCTTATCACTGTCAAGAGAAAACAAACGATGGTGGAGTTTTGCTATCGCCCAATTACGCAGTAGCAGTGCACGACGATTCTCAGGATACAAAAATTAAACCACCCAATCCGATGTTATCATCTTATCTGAATTTCTGCGGCTGGCGATGGGACTCCGATCCGAGATCAACGACGCCACAACACAAAGGTCAACATTCTCTCCCAGCAGAGTGCAGTGGTATCCACGGTGTTGTTGGCCAACTCCGTTTTTCTGTTTTTCGCATCGCATCTGCCCATTTCTTTTCCTTTCACGCCACACCGACTCCTGCGTCCTGGGGCTACCCTACCCGCACTACCATCATGCAGCAACTCGATATGGTTACTGGAATTGTTAATGGCGAAAGGATTAGAGCCCAAGCGATCAGGTGACATGACGACATCGTCCACTAATGACACACGGAAACGGAGCGGCGACCCGGGGAGGGAGGCAGGGATGATCCATCATTGTCCAAGTCCACTCCGCTAGCCGCCGCATGTGCGCAACGAAACCCATCATCTGTCCACCGACGACGCCGAGCGCCGAGCTCCCAATTTCTCTCGAGCTACATCGTCTTCTCTCGAGCTACATTGTCAGGCCTGGTTTGGCTGATCGTTTCTGCGGCTACTGCTGATGCTGATTTGTTATAAAAGAAAAACACTGCTGAATGATTGGCTGATTCTAGCTGATAAGCTCTAAGCGAATAGGGCCTGAAAGTCTGAACGTGCTCATGGATATCCGGCTCCCAAGGATCTATTAGCAGGTGCAGGTCGGATCCAGATTTCATCATTAATTCATTCATGGCTGGAAGCCTGGAAGGAGTGGAGATAGAGTGGTATTGTCCCTTTGGTGTGCGTCAACATCCGGTTCTACATGCCCATGTTCCGCGCCGTATATGCACACCCGAACGGCAGCAGTGGCGAGCTTTTTGGTTTTGGGTCCAGCTGCACGAATTGGCGTCCTATTCGCAACACTTTTGTTTTTATCTATAATAACCACTTGCTTTGCCAGAAAAGAAAAGGAGGGGAGATCAGTTTCTTGGTAGTAGTGCTTGTGACAGAGCCAAATTAAAAAGAAAATGGTTAGGATGTGCTCACCAAGGGGTTGTTTAGTTGGTGAAAAAGTTTGGGTTCGGCTACTGTAGCACTTTTCGTTTTATTTGGCAATTTATATCCAATCATGGACTAATTAGGCTCAAAAGATTTGTCTCATGATTTACAACTAAACTGTGTAATTAGTTTTTTTCTTTCGTCTACATTTAATACTCTATGCATGTGCCACAAGATTTGATGTGACAGATACTGTAGCACTTTTTGGGTTCACTTTTCCGGAACTAAACAGGCTACTAACCATTGAATCGCATCTCTGTTAACTTTTCTAGTACTCTGATTCCTGCGGACCAGAGGGGCGCTAGATGCACCGTCTGATGCGGTGCGTGTTGGTCGAAATGGACAAAATTTAAAAAGAAAATCCAGCGACCTAATAAAATGTCTGTAGTAGGATATCCTAAGGGCTGTTTAGTTGGCAAATTTTTTGGCGAAACGTTACTGTAGCAGTTTTGTTGTTATTTGGTAAATATTGTCCAATCATGGTCTAATTAGGCTTAAAAGATTTGTCTCGTCCATTTCGTCTAAACTGTGTAATTAGTTTTATTTTTTATCTATATTTAATGCTTCATGCATGTGTTCAAAGATTCGATGTGACGGGAAATCTGAAAATTTTAGCAAAATTTTTAGCATCTAAACGGTGCCTTAATTGACCGCTTTTGTCCTCTCCGAAAGATCAAACAAAGGGAGAAAGACGCGCATGCATGGCGCCAAAAAGCAAGAATAAAGGTCAGAAAATGTTGGCCCTTTTTTCTCTAAAATAAATGGAAAACTAGAAACAACCCGCAGCGTTGCCACGCGGTCTCATAGGATGAAACCAGTTGCGTAAGAGTTTAGATTAATTGTTGATTATTTTTTTAGCGGGTAGGGTGTCTAGCCTTTTGAGTCAGTTTGGTTATATGTTTATGTTGCTACGAACTATTTTTTTGAAACAATGGTGTATAATTTGGAGATTTGGCTACCATAGGTTTTAGTGATTATTTATAGGCGTAATAGAATAGGCAGTAGGTGTCATGGAGTATTCATTTTTTTACGTCAAAGAAGAGGCGGAAAATATTTAGATACGTTCTAGACTGGTTTTAGTTTATTTATAAATTTTCTAGAAATTTTATGCAAATAAAAAGGGTCTACTTTGACAAAAGGTGAACGATAGGATTTTTTTTACGATAAAGAAGCGGACATTTTTTTTCTACAAAGAAAAATGGGCTAGTTTGACAAAAGGTGAACGATAGGATTTTTTTTGATGACATAAAAGAGGCTAAAAATTTGAGGTATGTTTTAGATTGGTTATAGTTTATTTACGAATTTTTTGAAAATTTTTTACCAAGGAGAAGGGTCTAATTTAATTTTATGGGTACGTTTCTCATGTGTGCGTAGCAAAGATGTGTAAACAGTATTAAACAGTTCATGAATAGTAACATTTCTGGGTACGTTTCCTATGTGTACGTAGCAAAGATGCGTGAACAGTGACAGCTGTTATGTGAACAGTGGCAGGTGAACAGTGACAGATGTCATGTGAACCGTCTCTTGTTTGCACAGCAAAGATGCGTGAACAGGGACGATGTTTTTGTAGGCGAGGCCAGCTCCACCGCCCGGAGCTCGGCTCCGGTTTAGAGATTGTTGCTGTTGCTTTGAGTGGGGAGGAATTGGATGGCCCTTTCGCTAGCTGCAGTCGCCGAATTAACAAACGCACGCACTGTCTGGCACTCAGTCACTAACCATGAGATGGCGAGAAGACAAACACATAAGAAGGAGCCGTTCGGCTGGAATTATAAGTCGGCTGAAAAACACTATTGGCTGATTTTTTGTGAGAGAAAAATACTGTTCCGGCTGAAAAAACAAGCTAAATAAGATGGATTATAAGCCAGATGAACAGGGCCGAAATCGTGAACTAGCTTACGTAGTGATGGCACCAAATAAACAACCATGGCATTTTTTTTTCTCTTAACGACTTGTATGGACGGGCACTTTGCCACACGGAGTGGGCTATAAGCTTGAGTGCTTCGCCATTGCTTTGATTGATCCACATAGCGGGAATGGATTGCCCCAGAGGGCCAGCACCGATTAAACTCCTATGAACGGCTAGCGTTTTTTTGTTTTTAGCCCTTTTTCGAAAGATTCTCTCAAATATACCCATTGCGGAAAGATTTCAAAAAATGGACCCTTATCTTGGCGCCATAGTCGTCGGCGCCAAGATATAACGGCATGGCGCCAGGGTCACTGGCGCCAAGACCCTGCCGTCGTGGCGCTGACGTGGCAACCTGGCAAGGGTGCATGGCGCCATGGATCTTGGTGCCATGCATGGCGCCATGCCCCCTGTAAAACCGTTTTCTTTCTTCTTTCTTCTCCTCTCTTCTTCTCTTTTTTTCTTCCATCTCCGCCGCCGGACGCCCGCCCGGCGCCGCCTCGGCCGCTGTAGGGTCGAGATGGTGGACTAGAGGGGGGGGTGAATAGTCCTTTTTAAAACTTAAACGTGTTGGCTAACCAAAACAAATGTGGAATTAAACTTATCGGTCTAGCCAAGACTAGACCCCTCTAACTAAGTTTACAAGCACCTCACAAAGATCCTAATTAAGCAACTAAGGTGCTTTCCTTAGCAAGAGCTCTCCTATTTAATTCTAGAGCAAGGTCACACAAACCTATGCACTAGTACTTTGCAAGCAAGAGGGAGCTCCTACACAATTCTAGTAAGCAAAGCGCACAAAGCCTAAGCTCACTAGCAAGGCTCAACAACAAGGCAACTAATGCCAAATTAGAGAGCGCAAAACACTTAGCTACACAAACTAAGCAATATGACTAATAAGGTTACACAAACCAAATTAGTCACGCAAAGGGAAAGCTTCTAGCTACACAAGCAAGAAGACGACTAGCAAGCTACACAAGCAAACTAGTTACGAGAGCAACTACACAAGCACAAGTATATATGAAAGTAAATACAAGCTTGTGTTGCATGAAGACAAACCACCGAGAAGAGTAGACAAAGTTGACACGGTGATTTTCTCCCGAGGTTCACTTGGTTGCCACCAAGCTACGTCCCCGTTGTGTCGACCAACACTTAGATGGTTCCTCGGTGTGACCCTCAAGTCACTTGCCCCTCAAGGCACGCCCCGTAAGGCACCGCAAGACACCACTTTCAAGTGAGGTAACTCAATGACACGCTCAACTAGAGTTGCTCTTCGCGATCCCTACGGGGTGAGCACAATCCCCCTCACAAAGCTTCTCCTGAGCCTCGCACAATCTTCTTGCGAGCTTCGACGGAGCCACAAGCCACCAAGCCGTCTAGGAGATGGCAACCTCCAAGAGTAACAAGCACCACCGGCTTGCAACACGATCACCTAGTGCCACTCGATGCAACCTCACGATGCAATCGCACTAGAATCGCTTTCTCACTCGATCCGATGAACACTATCAAGTATGAGTGAGTTAGAGGGCTCCCAAGCACTACCACATAAGCCACCAAGGCTAAAGTGTGCTCAGCTACCGGCCACGGCCGGTCAAGGCATCTATTTATAACCCCACGATCAAATAGAGCCGTTACCCCTTCACTGGGTTCTTTTCGGGATGACCGGACGCGCCGGTCATAACTGACCGGACGCGCTCAACCACATCCGATCCTCCAACGGTCACTGTGCCAATGGTCAAACCCTATGACCGGACGCGTTTCTCAGAACGACCGGACGCGCCGGTCCTGAGTGACCGGACGCGCTCCAGTCAACGACCGGACACGCCGATCGCACAGCATCGCGCGCCCGCGAAGTAACAACCGGACGTGCCCCTCGCAACGACCGGACGCGATAGAGCCTGCTTCCGGTTAGAGTCTAGTAAGCTCCCTCAACGATCAGACGCGTCCGATCGTGTGTGACCGGACGCGCCGCGCGTCCGATCATCCTCGTGAACCGCAGTTCCCTCTGGGCGACTGACCGGACGCGCTGGTCCCGTGAGTGACCGGACGCGCCGGTTACAAACCCTAACACCCGCGTTTGCGCTGTACTGACCGGACACGTCCGATCATACCATGACCGCGTCCGGTGCAGCGTCCGGTCACCTCTGTGACCTCCGTTCGCCTCCGTTTCTTTTCCGACTTCCGGCGTAGTGGAAAATAGGCATTTCAACTCCTCGAAAACGCCTGAATCCCGCGCTCGCAAGCTCGGCGGGAGGGAGAGAGAGACCCAAACCCTCTCTACCGCTCAAACTTCACCGCCTTTGTAAATGTGCCAACACCAACAAGTGATCAACACCTTGTGTACGTGTGTTAGCATTTTCACAAACATTTTCTTCGAAGGAATTAGGCACTCAACTTGCCTCGCCACTCGATCCTAACACGTATGCACAATTAGATCGCTCAAGTGGCACTAGATGACCGATATGCAAACAAGTTTGCCCCTCTTGATAGTACGGCCATCTATCCTAAATCCGGTCATAAACTTCTCTACACATCTATGACTGGTGCAATGGAAATGCCCTAGGTTATACCTTAGCCTTGCGCATTCTACTTCATCTCCTCTGATATTGATGCAACACATGCACCAACCAATCACCAAATGATATGATTCACTTCATATCATCATGTGACCGTATTGGTTCATCGATCTTGACCTCACTTGCTCTTCACCGTTGCATCGGTCCGTCGGCGCCAAGTCTTGCTCAAGCTTCACCATCGCATGGTCCTTCGCTTCAAAGCCTCGACTTGCTCTTCACCTTCACAACCGGTCCATCGAGCCAAGCCTCATCTTGATCTTCTCCACCTTGGTCACATGACTCCATGTCATGTCTCATATGCAATGAGCTCCTTCATGACACCATCACATGTGGACTAATCTCCTGTGTATCTCACATAACCACATATTAGTCTATCTAAGTTGTCACTAAATTACCAAAACCAAACAAGGACCTTTTAGCCGCCCGCCCGGTCACCGCCCGGCCACCCTCCGCCGCCGGTGAGGCCGCGCGCTGCTGCCCGTCCCTCCATTGCCAAGCGCCGGCATCTCCGCTTCTCCTACAAGGTAAAATACTTTGTTGTTCTTACTTAACAATAGTTAGTTAGTTAGTTAGGTAGCTAGTTAGTTAGTTAGTTAGTTAGTTAGTTAGTGTATTATAGATTAAGATTTGAAGAAAGATGTTTAGATAGATATGTAGATTGATGGATACTTTATATAGGTACTTAGTTATTTAGTTAGTTAAATAGTTATATAGTTAGTTACATAGATAGTTACTTGACATAGTTAGTTAGTAGTATTGTGCAGTTAGTAGTAGTTATTAGTTATGAATACTTAGTAGTTAGTAGTACTTAGTATTTACTTTTTATGTATTAGAGACCTAGTACTTAGTATGTTTCATTTATATTGGAGTAAAGCAATTGTGCTTCGTTATGTTTTGGAACTAGATGGACAACCTAGTGAGCATATATCATGGAGGAACTGTGGAACGAGATCGTTATGGATATGTTGAGTTTGTTGACATGCAAAGTGTGCCTGTGCTATTCAATGAGAAGCCATCATTTAGTGAGTTGACTGCAAGGGCTCATGAGGAGGTACAATGCCATGGAGATGATGTCATCATAGTTAAGGGTGTACTTCACCTAGGTTTCCCTCCTAACATGCTAAGGAAGATGATCCCAATAGGGTGTGCAGATCAGTGGAACAACTATGTGAGATCGGCTATGAAAAGCCAGTTCCAAAGTTTGGACGTGGTTGTGCATTGGGTGCTCGTTGATCCCATCCCTCTTGGGTTGTCTCCGCCAATGGGTGAGCAGGCATACTTTGAACCTCGCGTCCTAGAACGTGATGTGGATGCAGAGGTTCCGCCTACCGTTCCCGATGCGCAATCTGGCCCCAATGATGTGGCACATCCTCCTCAGGAGATCCCTTTGATACAGAATCATCCGAGTAAGTGTCAATTAGGTATCGTTTTATCTTTGTAACTTAAGTCTCTTCTTTTCATCCACTCCTCTTATCATCTCCTCTTATTTGTGGCTATGTTGCAGGAGACGTTTCCGATAATGAGGGCGCTCCTCCTGCTGATGCTCAAGTCCATATTAGAGATAGAATTCGTGCCTTCAATAGTGTTGAAATTATGAATGATTTAGAGCCATATGAGATCGCAAGGGCTGTTGATTCTGACGATGATCATCCCGTTGGAGAGCTCACGGAGAGTGACGTTGAGATGCTGAGGCGTATTTTTCCCGGCCGCCGTGATCCTATGGTTCATGAGTTCAGTGATCTTACTCATTCAGATCAGGCGTTTGCCGAAGGACGTGATGATGAGCTGCAAGAAGCTCTAGAGGCTGGTCCTAGTATGGAGATAGAGAAGGGGAGGGTTTTCAATGACCTCCCTGCATTGAAGAGGTGATTGCAGGCGTTTGCAGTGATACGCAAGAGACCGTACAAGGTCCTGCATTCCTATGTGGAGCGGCGTTACACGGTTGTGTGTGACAAGAAACGCTGTCCATGGAGGGTTTGTGCAAGAAAGCAAAAGGTCTCCGAAAAGTGGAATATCACAAGAGTTGTCGGGCCACATACTTGTTCTTCACATGACCTCAGCATGAAGCATCGGCAGTTGACATCTACCCTCATTGCCAAGTGGTTGATGAAAGTATTACAGGGAGAGCCGAACATGAAGGTCAGGACAATTATTAAAATAGTTAATGAGGTGTATGGAGGATATGACATAACTTATGGCAAAGCCTGGAGGGCTAAGCAGCGGGCGTGGAAGATGATATATGAGGACTAGGAGGATGGCTATGAGCAGCTTCCAGTGCTTCTCAAGGCAATCAAAGCAGTGAATTCAGACATGCATTATGAGTACATCCCTAGGCCAGACGCATGGAAGGATGGGAGACAGATATTCTTCCGTGCTTTCTGGTGCTTCCCTCAGTGTGTCAAGGCCTTTAGGCACTGCCGTCCAGTCTTCTCCATTGATGATACATTCTTGATTGGCAAGTACCGTGGCACACTTCTCATAGCCATATCGTGTGACGCAAACAACAAGCTTGTTCCTTTGGCATTTGCTTTGGTTGAGAGGGAGAATAATGATAGCTGGAGATGGTTCTTGAGGCTAGTCCAGATACCTATGGTTGGGCCTGGCAGGGAGGTGGGCGTCATATCTGATAGGCACCAGGGCATACTTAATGTTATGCGAGAGGAGATAGAGGGGTATGCACCTTTGCACCATCGTTGGTGTACTCGGCACCTTGCTAAGAATCTACTCCGAAAGGATGGTGTGAAGGATAATTTTGATCTTTTCTAGGAGGCTGCTCGACAGCTTGAGGATAGGTATTTTCGGAGGAAGTTAGAGGAGGTCAGAACCGCATCTAATGCAGAAGGTAGACAATGGCTGACAGGTTTGATGAGAGATGTGGAGAAATGGACAAGAGCTCACGACGCAGGTGGTTGGAGGTATGAGTTTCAGTGCAGCAACATGGCCGAGTCTTTTAATAAGCTGCTGCTGGGGATTCGTGGTATGCCCGTAAACGCTATCGTTCAATTCATATTCTACAAGCTTGTTGCCTGGTTCAACGATCGGCACGCCCATGCATTGCAGTTGCAGAGTGAAGGTAAGATTTGGGCTCCAACACCATAGGCACATCTAGACAAGGCAAAGGAAAGGGCTGGCACACATGAGGTCACATGTTTTGACCATGCCACAGGAAGATATGAGGTGAAGCATACCGGTGGTACTACATCTGATGGTGAGGTCCGAGCGTCGAGGATTTATGTGGTAGTCCTCCAAGATTTCTCATGCACTTGTGGGAAACCAAGGCAGTATCACTTTGTATGTTCTCACCTTGTAGCAACTGCTAGGCATCGCAACTATGATATTGAGGCTAGGATACCTCGTGAGTTTAGTGTCAACACGTTTGTCCAAACATGGAGGCCCCGCTTCGTGCCTTTCCAGGACCCTGGAGAGTGGCCTCCATACGACGGTCCAACGTACGTTGCAGATCTAGCTTACCGTTGGGACAAGCGGGGCTCTAGAAAGAGGACGAGGCACAGGATGGTTATGGATCAGATACTCGGTAGAACGCGACATGGGAGAGTGATGCTATTTCTTAATGACCCAGAGCAGTACGAGTGTGGCAAGTGCGGTAGACTTGGCCACAATTCCCACACTTGCCATTGGCAAATTAGTGAGGTGCGACTTGTAGTTGTTTCTATTATTTAATACCTATCGTATTGATTGTACAATTCTTGCTTTATGTTTAAATGTATATTTATTTTATAACTTACTGACTATATTCTTTTTGTAGGATGGCGCAATTCCACCTTCTGGACCCGGTGTACGACGAGACCCACCGAGGACGTCTCATAGCGTCGGGGCAGGTATGATTTTACACTCCCATATCACATACTTCGAATTATAAGTGCATATGCGTGTGTCAAGTAACATTTGTATTTTGTTTAAATGCAAGACCTTCCGCTCCTTCGTTCTAGAGTACATGGAGGGTTCTTGGAAATGCAGTACCACGACAGGTACACACCTTACCTATCGAGAGCTGGCCTAGACATCATATCTTTCCAGGTTCGTCGTGGCCTGCCTTTGTTCAACTCAGCGGGCTTGACTTCGTTGGTTGACAGGTATTTTATAAACATATAGGTTGTATTAATAATCATTTGTTCACGCGATTATGTTTCTGAGGAGCATTATTGTTTTGCTAAAATTATAGGTGGCGACCTGAGACTCATAGCTTTCACATGACGTTTGGAGATATGACAGTCACGCTACAGGACTGTCAGAAGATGCTAGGTCTGAGGATTCGTGGGAGGGCAGTGACAAGACAGTGTAGGTCAGAGGGTTGGAGAGCTCAGGTGGAGGCCTTCCTTAGACGTGAGGTGGGTGAGCAAGGAGAGCGCACTTCTGGTTGCTCATCCCGTGGTGTTGGCTGTGGATGTGGTCACGGCTTCCAGTTGCTCGTCCCGTGGTGTTGGCTCCTCGTGACTGGTTCCCAGTGCAGAACGCACGTCTACAGCCGACGTGGGTGTACCTGTGGGACCAGGTGATAGTTCCTCACGTGAGGATGGAGCGGGCGTACAAAGAGTACACGGACGAGCTAGACATGCTAATAGCCTCTAGTGTAAGTATAAATTATTATATATGTTGGTTCGAAAGAAATTATTTATTAAGCTATCTAACTTCTTGTTTGGACACGTTGCAGGTGACTTGGGAGCCGTACGTGGACAAGTCCGCACTTCCTTTTGTGGTGAGCAACGTGTGTGACAGCGACAGCGAGCTCTACAGGGTGAGGTGCCCTCTTATCTGCTTCTATGCTATCGAGTACCACCTTCCACATCGAGTTGCACGCCAGTTTGGAGCAAGGCAGCGTTGTCCACCATCTCCAGTGTCGACCGGTGTTGACTTGCACAAGTAAGTGTTCTATTCTTTGTAATATGTCGAATAAGATGGATGAAATAATTGTTGGTATGTTTGTATGTCTATGGAATGCATATAGGTGTGGTTTGCTTCAACAAACAAAGGAAACTCTACCAAAATTTTTAACTTTGGCATACATGCATGTTATAGTCACACGATGTTGACTAACTTGTGTACGTGTTTTGCAGGCTCGATCGTAAGAAAAATAAGAAAATCCTTGATTGGGCCCATCACCACCGAGACTACATCGAAGAGTGGGAGATGTTCAACGAGAACGTGGACGACAACGACGAGCCGCACACAAACAGAGACTACAGGCGGTACCAAGCTTGGTACCACCAAGCGACTTATCCGAGGCTTAAGCTACAGTGGACACACGATGACTACGCTGACATTGAGTCGTCCGAGGATGAGAACACAGTGTACGACTACTCTACTCGTGTAGGTCGCTAGGTGGGAGAAGGACCAATCTTGGACAGAGTGGTATGTCATTTGCTCTACTTTTATATATCGATTTGCGTAACAATGAATTACAACTTAAAACTTTATTGTACGGCAACTCCCTCAGGATGTCGGTCTAAGAAATAGAATGCTTTCATCCGAGGGTGAGGGACGACGACACACGTAGCTTCCTTGATGTAAGTATCTGGATTACTAACACGTTCAATACATTCAGTTGACATGATTTTGTGCACCAGAGACTGGCACGTCGGCTACGCCGTACTGCTGCACGCTGTGGTTGCAGGACATGCACGACGCAGGACGTGAACGTGCCTTCTGCACCCAGAGGTGGCTTAGGTTCATCTAGCCACCCACCTATAGGGTCGCGAGGCATTTGCACCGAGGACGACGACGAGGACGATGACGACGACCACGAGGACGAGGACTAGAGGCACGAGGAGATTGGACCGTCTCAGCTAGACGATGCTCTCTGGACTCAGCCTACGCAGCAGGTCGGTACCAGGCGACGTCGACCACCTGACCCTTACACTCCAGGCACCCACGCTCTTGGACACAAGGGCAAGGGTAGGTCTAGGAGACAGTGAGGGACTGTAGCCGACTTGTGGACTGTATGGACTGTATGGACTATTATTATGGACTGTTATATCCTATTATTATGTATTGTATGAACTACTATGGAGTTTATGGCATATGCACTATAAACGCCTTCAGGATACTCATATATATTGTTTAAGGTGAATGTCATATATAATTATTGATGACATATGTTAATGTGATATTTGTGTTTGGATTGAATCAAAAACAGGGAAAACTCTACCAAAATTTTCTGCAACATGTCAAGTCGTGCAGTACACCGATAGCATGTAGCCTTTTCAGTGATGTATCATGTCACTATCCTATCGTACGTCCTCTTTTACAGATGAATTGATTGATCAAGGAATGTAGCCTTTACAGATGAGTTTTCAAATAGGCTTTTCATTAATTTAAATAGGCTTTTTAGGAATGGCATCTAGGCTTTTTAGGAGCATTAAAGCCATAATACAACGGCTCTCCACTCCACTGTTGGCTATATATACACCTTCCTCCATACAATGCTAGTCACTTGAAACCAGAAGTTGGTTATCTACGAGTAGTAATGTCTAGAGGGTCATCTAGAGGGAAGGGAACGGGGGGGGACTAAGGGTACTCCCATTGTGTGGGAGGGGTCTCTGGGTCCAAAAGACTTTGATGAACCAGTGTATCATTTTCCTGTCAAGACCAAGAGAGATTTTACCAAAGAGTGTCCACTCCGAGGATATGATAACCGGAAAGAAGATTGGCCAAAATGTAGGCATGGTGAGGACTGCTTAGTGCAGATGTTCGTGGAGGATTTGGATGGAGGTCGCCGATTCTTCAAATGTCCGCGAGCAGAGGTAATTGGTTTTAAAATTTATTACTCAAATTTTTTTCTCCATTATTTTTCATCTCATAGGCGAAACTAACTGCATGTTCACTAAAATCTTTGAAATGCAGTGTTCAGAGTCCAAAGAAAATTGTGGCTTCACTAGGTGGGTCGATCCTAGACTAATCTATCCGCACGCACAATACATCTACTACTTGCAAGACCGTATCTTCGAACTAGAAAGGGAAGTTAGCAACGGTTACAAGGACGACGAAGCAGACGATACCAGTATTGGTGTCGTTTCACAGGACGGACCATGCCATGATCCATATTGCACCTGCCCTAACCATAAGAACAACGGGCCTCCGCCACCACCCCCGCCACCTCCACCATCAACAATGGGAGCATAATGTGGAGAAAGGGCTACACAGTTTGCTATGTAGCCGCACTACTAGATGGAACAAATCTATCATGTACACATGCCATGTAATATGCTTGTTGTTCGCTCTAATTATCTAAGGCATGTTAGGTTTAGTCCAGGACATATGTGCCCTAGTTTGGTATAAGTTCTGACATGCCATGTCCTATGTTATGCATGTTGAATTGTGAAATCCAGTACTTTTTTATGTTTTATATGCACCTCGAGAACTAATTTCAGTAACTCAGTAACATTAAACCTGATATATGACAATACTATGCAAGGTTCAAAAACTTAAAGTGCATATAAAGTACATGACGACGAAATAAATAACACAGAACATGCCTTATGTACATGATTTACCTAAAGTACATTAGATTAAACACATTGCATACTACATCGACCACATTTTTTATAATTAAACCATACAACTAGCATACTACTGAGTACAACGAGGCCACTTTCTCTTTTTCTGGGCATCGGGATTCTCCTCCATCGTTGCCTTCGCTCGGCGCACGCGCTCAAGCTTCTTCTCCCTCTCCTCCCTACACGCAGCAACACGCCTCCTTTCCTCCTCTTCCTTGTGCTCCTTTGCTGCTAACTCCTCTCTGCGTCTCTTCTCTAATATCTCCAGGCGCTCCGCATCCCACTCCTTTAGGCCTTGTAGAAGCCGCATGTCAGCCTCCTTAATCTCAGTGTTGATCCACTGCTCAAAATCATATAGCGGTGGAGGGGTCTGCAGCAAATGCAATTGTTTCAAATCCAATTAATATGCAAAACTTCATATGACACAAATTAATTAATAAACAAAAGCAATTTCTCACAATAAATATACTGCGGCGCTGACGCTCTGTAGGCTCCCATGCAAAATTGGAACACATCTAATATCTCTGCTTATGTGTTGCCTCACCTTCAAAAATATCTACCTTGCAAGGATCGCCACAGAAGCATATGGGTATTGGCACACCACTAGAGAGCAGCTTTGGGACGTATGGACTTTCGGTCATCCGTTCATAGCTATAATTTAACAAATTCTGTTCTAATATAACAAAACAAATAACAGTAAACCTTAAAACTAAGGGTTTAATATATGATAAAAAAAGATCTACGCATACCTTTGTTTTCTAGCTTTTCCACGCCTAGACATCCTACGGTTGTACAATACATACGAATTTTAAGTACATGAACAAATAACATGTGAAGTTCATAGGTTAAGAATATGACTTTATTTTACCAAATCGATTCGAAATAAATAAGGAAGGGTGAGAGGATACCTAGCTCTCGAAGATCGACGGATAAAATCCAACTTTTCACGGTCCAATAGGTCGATTGAAGAGGTTGTCCAAAATGTACAAAGGAAAAACCCGAAGAGAAGGAGAAAGAAAACGAGAATGACTCGGCGAGAAAGAGGGGGCTGGCTAAAACGTGGGCTCTTGGCGTCAAGATCTACGGCGACAAGGCATGGCGCCAATGACGATGGCGCCAAGCTCCCTGTCACGTCAGCGCCACGACGGCGGGGTCTTGGCGCCAATGACCCTGGCGCCATGCCGTTATATCTTGGCGCCGACGACTATGGCACCAAGATAAAGGTCCATTTTTTGAAATCTTTCCGCAAGGGGCATATTTGAGAGAATCTTTCAAAAAAAGGCTAAAAAACAAAAAAAAAAGACGGGAACGGCTACGGCATCATGAGGTTTTACCGCTTTAGAGCAAGTTTAATAAAAACGCCGGCAGCAGGCTGCATACCCATACTACATCACTCGCCAGTCTGCTGCAGCCTTCAGCAACGAAGACTGATATAGTGGGGCAAACTGTAGGGTTGGCTGTAGTATTTAATGCTCAGATGCGCAGACCAATATACGTTTAGATGTTCAGAGCATTGCGGGCTGAGAGACAAGCTTTTTTCGCGTGGCTTGTGCTGCAGCCGGCGAGAAGGGAATCACCCGCTCCACGGTCTCTCTCCTACGTGGCGTCTTTTTTTTTATCGACGTGGACTGCTCTCCACGGGCTCAAAAGCGTTATTATACTTGCTCTTAGTAGTGTTATACTTAGCGCCACGAGTATCTGATTGCGTACTCCCTCCGACAACTCCACGGCATCCAATCACGACATCACATCATAAATACATGCAGGACGCGTGTGGACGATTGCTCATGAGCTGCAGCATGTCACGCAAGCTCCAGCACACGAGAGCAACGATTTTCCAAGTGCCATGCCATCACCCTCCATGCACGGTGCACCGCTTCTGACGGGCGGGCCCCGCTCTGAATCTACTAGCTGTAGCGATTAGTCGTTCACGCACGAGCGCCAGCTGGTTCTAATTGCTAATTGGCGGGGAGCCCGCGACAAAGGCGAGGAGTTGAACGCAGAGTAGTATAATACTAATACTATACCCAGCAGTATACGTATATTTATATATTGAAATGAAAAAGGAGTAAAACTTACTGACACGGTGGGACCCGCCGCGCGACCGTGGCAGCGGCTATATAAAGGCCGGCCCAGTAACCGCGTCCCCAGTCCGATCGACAGCGCCCGCCAACCCCTCCTCCAAAGTCCCCTCGGGCCCTCCGCGTCTCTGCTCTGCACTCTGCAGCAGCGCCAGCAGCAGAGCGGCCAGCATGGCGCGCGCCCCAAGGTGGTGGTCGTCGTCGTCCCTCGCCTTGGTGCTCATCATCGTGGCCGCCGCCGCCGCCGTGACCGCGTCGGAGGCGGTCAGGGTGCCCGCCGTCGGCAACTGGACGGAGGAGCTGCGCGGGGCCGCGGCGAGGCGGGCCCGGCAGCGGCACGGGTGGCGCTCCCGGCGCCGGGCGTTCGAGAACGGCCTCGGCCGCACGCCGCAGATGGGGTACGTACATATACACTCGCCGTCGTCGTCGCTGCTAGTGCTAGCTACTAGTACGTATATATGATATTCCCGCGGCGGCGCCATTACCGCCGTCCACCTGCTCTTGTGTCGTCTGTCGATTGCTTTTTGCCGCGCCATCGGCATGTTGCCAGTTGATCTGCACGACCCGCGTGGTCAGAGAAATGGCACCACCAACAGACAGTCCAACACCAACCAAGTTTTTTGGGCGCAGGCACCGAGGGAAACTGAAACGAAATTAACTTTTTTTGGGCGCGGGAGTGAGGGAGGGAGGGAAGGAGGGGAACGGACATGTCCTTGGCTTGCGTCGGAAGCGAGCCGGGGTCAATCCCCCTTGCGTTTCCGCGCTCAGCGTCAGCAGCTTTTTGCTTGGTGTTTTTGGCTTTCATCATGGCCAGCTCGAGGCTGACCCAGTGTTTAAAGCCCTTTTGTTCGTTGCCTTCCTGCATGGCTCAAGTAGCGCCGCGCGCCGCGCGCCCCTTTTCTGTTGCGTCTCGGCCGATAGATTCTTTTTCGTTGCATGCGTGAGTGGCAGGATTACTTCGCTAGTAGGGGCCTGTTTAGTTTCCCAAATTCATCCCCAAATTCTATTATACAAAAAGAAGATTCCCCATCACATCAAAATGCCGGCAAATATATGGAGTACTAAATGCAGATGAAATCAAAAACTAATTGCACAATTTTGTTGTACTTTGCGAGACGAATATTTGAAGCCTAATTAATCAATGTTTGGATAATTATTAGCAAATAAAAACAAAAATGCTACAGTAGGAAACAGTGATTTGGCTGGCTCCTATTTGGCCATCTAAACACGGCCTAGTTAGTAGTTAGTTACTGTAATCAGCTAAGCTAGCTAAGACGCGGTCGAGGTGGTGGTTGCCCTTTTTTTTAAAAAAAAATCCTCTAGCCCTTTCCAACCATGGCCCGTTCATTCGGCTTATAATCCGTCTTTTTCAACTTATTTTTTCAGCCGGAATAATATTTTTCTCTCACAACAAATCAGTCATAATTGTTTTTCAGCCGGCTTATGAGCACAGCCGAATGGCTCCAAAGTCGGATGCATGCATGGAACGAGCTCAATGGGCACAGGAAATTTACAGGCTGTCCACATCGGTTATATTGCTCTCAATTTAAATGTCGCTTACGGTTGAAAATGAAATTCCAATATTCCATGGAGCTATTTATTTGGACGGTGAAAGTGATCGAAACTTGGCGGGGGCAACTGAGGCCTGGTTTAGTTGCTAAAATTTTTGGCAAAATGTAACTGTAGCTTTTTCGTTGTTATTTGACAATTAGTGTCCAATCATGGTCTAATTAGGCTTAAAAGATTCGTCTCGTCCATTTCGTCTAAACTGTGTAATTAGTTTTATTTTTTATCTATATTTAATGCTTTATGCATGCGTCTAAAGATTCGATGTGACGATGAATCTACTGTTCTTTTGCAAAATTTTCTGGATCTAAACTGGGCCTGATGCTATACGTAGATAGAGGTCGGGAGCACGTCCGCGGAAAATGCCCAAAGGATGCGCCCTTTTTTCGCTGCTTTTGACGGCAGAGACTCGGCCTCAGCTTTTGTTTCCCGGTTTTCCACTCTCCTGTCGCCTTTCGTGCCTGGTTCCATCTAATGTATCACCGTACCGGCATGATTCAACTGCACAAGGCAAGTTGTCGACTAGCCGCTGTCGGTGTGTGAAAAAAAAATCAACAGTTTATTCACTGCACTCTCCATCTCGCCGCCGTGCATGACGCACGTAACGTACTAGGCGATGGCATCGTGTGTACTGCTAGGCGTACTTAAGTGTTATAAAGCAATAGGTGTTTCGCTGAAAAGCTAAACTAAAAAGTACTATTCACTAATTTATTATGAGAGAAAAACACTACTGTACCATGGTTGATAATCCAGGGTGATAAGTTCACACAAACAGATCCCACGGCCATTTTGGGCCTCGTTTAGATGAGAGAATTGGGGAGAAAAACACTGTATCAGAATTCCTGTAGCATTTCGTTTGTATTTGGTAAAAATTATCCAAATTTTGACTAATTAGGCTTAAAATGTTCGTCTCGCAAAGTACAACAAAACTGTGTAATTAGTTTTTGATTTCATCAACATTTAGTACTCCATGCATTTGCCGACATTTTGATGTGACGGGGAATCTTCTTTTTGCATAGTGAAATTTGGGGGAGAATTAGGGAACTAAACATGGCCTTGGCCTTGTGGTGAATCACCGTGTGCGTTTCAGCTACTTTCTTGGTGGCGGTAGTTAACAAGCGTGTCGTCATGCTTAGGGGCTGTTTGGTTTCTAGGAGTTAAAGTTTAACTCTCATCATATCAATGTTACGGCAAATGCATAGAGTACTAAATGTAGACTAATTGCATGCATGTCGGCACAGATTAGGAGTAATTTACGAGATGAATCTATTAAGGCCCTGTTTAGTTGACATGCAAACCTAAAATATTTCATCTTCCACCCATGACATCGAATCTTTTAACGTATGCATGGAGCATTAAATATAGGTAAAAAAGATAACTAATTACATAGTTTGTCTGTAAATGTCAGGACGAATCTTTTGAGCCTAGTTAGTCCATGATTGGATAAATTTTGCCAAATAACAACGAAAAATGCTACAGTAACTTTTCACCTACTTTTCGCGAAGTGAACACACCCTAAACCTAATTAGTCAAAGATTGGAAACTTTTTGTCAAATAAAACGAAAGCGCTACAGTGTTCGTTAAACTTTAACTCCTTCAACCAAACGCCCCTCTTATTTTGAACCTGCACTCTTGCAACATACTTACAGCGGGGTGGTACTACTGCGAAGCAGAGCATGTGTGTACTCGTATGCTCGTATCACGTGTTTACTTGCTGTTGTCAGTTACTATTAACCTTTTGGGTCTCCGGTGACGAAATGTGCGTGCACTGTGTTGTTTTAGGTGGAATAGCTGGAACCACTTTGGCTGCGGGATCAACGAGAACCTCATCAAGCAGACAGGTACGCGTACGCCTGCTCCTCCCCTTCCCCTACCACACTCCATGTCTCCATCTCCATCTGAGGCAACCAGCTAGCCCTTTTCTTTCTCGGCTGCTTGGTTTGCTAGGAGTAGGTAGTCTTTTGCGTGTTCGCGGTCTCGCGGAGCAGAAAAGAATACAAGAGTGAATGAAACGCGGGCGTATCTGCTGCATGTTCTCGGGGCGAAAAAAAATAAGGGAGTGCTAGCGTGTCGTGTGTGTATTATTATCCGCGAGAGGTCGATTCCGTGGTCCGTGCCGAGTGCCGACTCTCCCTTTCAGCTTTTGGGTGCGGTCGAGTTCGGCATGGTTCTGTTCATCCGGCTTATAATTCATACTTTTCAACTTATTTTTTCAGCCGCTCATAACAAATCAGCCAATAATTTTTTTCAACCGACTTATCAGCACAGTTGAACAGGACCGAGGGTCGGTCGGTCGGTTAGGCTCTCTCTCACGTACGTAGCATTAGCATCCTGTTGGTTCGGGTGGCATGTTACCATCAGCAAATTCGGCGATGCGCTTGCGCACAAGAGGATTTTGTTGCGTCTCTGTCCGCTTTTCAATCGTCCTGCTTTAGAAGGACAACCAATGCAACCTTTTTTAGCTTGTCTGGGTTAGAACCAAATCAACCATGGTGGTGCTGCCTGTGTGCAAGTTGCATCGATTGTAGGTAACCAGAAACTCACGACACTCCAAATAGTACGTATAGGTTCAGAAGAGGTGCCGTTGGTATGGACTGCGGAAATCATGTATCTTCTTCCCGGATTTCGCAAGACGTCTGAGCTCCACCCCCTTACTCTATCTTTTACAAGCAGGAAAGATTTATGCTAGGCACGTATATGCGGGCAGAACTCCTGGCGGTCGTTTCAAAAAAAAAATCCTGGGAACAATTTCAGTTCAAGTATACATTACATTCAAACAACTGTCGTTGTCAGTGACAACACGCGGCCGGGTTAGTAAACCAGGCGATCAGAACGCGGAGCACAAGGCAGAGATGCCCACCGAGGCTTGTGCTGTTGTGCATTGGGGACCGGCCATCGGATACCGCAAGAAGTAGATACAGTTCGCCAATCACCACCGCCGCGCGACTGATGTCGGCCGGCGAAAATTATCTTCTAGTTCCTGGGTCCTGGCTTCCTGCAGAGCTGTTGGATGTTTGTTACAGCTTGCACCTTGCAAGCAGCAAACTGAAATGCAAGTCATGGACCCTCCAAGGAGGGAGAGGACAAACCAGATTCGCCGCACCCGCACAATGCCAGATTCTTCTTCCCTCCCCGGCTCCCCCACTCTCTTTCCTGCTTCATGCCATCCAATCCTCTAGCCGCTCTTTATTCTTTCAGCACCGGCCGGATCAGATCAGATCAGATCTGAGGTGTTTTTGCCTTTAACTCCTGCGCAGATGGTCTCGCCCAACGACCAACGACTCGATACAGTCGGAGCACTGTGGCTCAGCTGAACCGCTTGATTGCTTCAGAAAAGTTCAGAACACAAACCATAAAAACACACACTTCAGACACCGAGAGAAACAAAATACCATGTGTGACTGTGTGTAGCTAAATTTTCTGGCAGAGACATGTAGAGAATATTTCATTTTTTATTAAAAAGTGAAGAGTTACAAAGGGATTGGCAGAGTGTGTCCTTGGGAAGTTTTCTATATATTGTTCATTACATGACGACCCATACCCATAAGGCTCATGATCCACTGACAAAAGGGCCTCCATGGATTCTTCCTCTTGTTCCTGGAGCGTTGAATGGAAAATTGAATGAACCCACGGCATGTGCTGGCGGATCTCTGAATAAATCTAGATATCGTCTTTATGAATAAATCTAGACAGCGGTCTTTGTGACAGGATACATTAATCGTAATCTTTGTGGTCCAATGGACAGGATAGCAAATCAATTGACCATTGTGTCACCATGGTCTATAGAATATATGTGGTTGTTGATGGACGAAAGCATTGAGAAAAAAGGGACGTCTGAGTCTGAGCCAACAAAGTTGGGTCAGACAAGGATTGGTGCAGCCTAACCTAACCAGTTTCTAATAGGAGAGGGGCAGATGTAGATCATGCACCTGCTCCTCTTGGACTGTCTCCATTGACATATAACTGTGATTAGTACTGAACCACTTAGTCACCAGTTCCATGTTATGGGTGGTTGAAGCGGGACAAATGGCCCGTGAACACGTTGTTGTATCAGAATAATGCAAAGGATATATTATCCTGTAAAACTTCTCCTATCAACAATGATCATTCATAAACTTTCCATCGTTACATACATATTTGGTTTGGAGAAATCGCGCGAGATCCTCAATTCTGCTCTAATAGTTTTCCTTTTCTTCAGCTGATGCACTGGTCAACACTGGTCTGGCGAAATTGGGCTATGAATATGTTAATATAGGTATGGATTATGATCTAAACCTCATTGTATGATATACATAAATTAGTCCTTAGCTGAAAGGTTTTGCATATCTTTTTTCAGATGATTGCTGGGCAGAATCTGACAGGGACTACCAGGTAAGAAGATCAAATTTGCCTACAGATGCGGCATGCTAAGTCGCTAACCACTAACCACCCAAATCATTTTCAGCATTAACATCAGTGCAAGCAAAAAAAATGTGGAGAGGAACTTCTAGAAAGCACAAAAGTAAACGGAGAGGAACTCATCAATAACTAGCTGATAGAGAACTTTAAAACTTTGTTTTTATATATATGGTAATGAGGATTTAAATGCAGAACTAGTATGTGGACTATTGCAGCTATAATGAGAAAATGAAGTTTTTTTTCTTTTACAAACTTTTGTAATCCAGTGGCCAAAACACACTTTACTTTTAATTTCCTCTTACAGGATGATCTGACTACATTTTAGTACTGTCGATCTGTCGCTATTGACAAAGTTGCATTATTATTTCTCAGGGAAACTTTGTTGCAAATAGACAAACCTTCCCCTCTGGCATCAAGGCACTCGCAGATTATGTGCATGCAAAAGGGCTGAAGCTTGGCATCTACAGTGATGCTGGGTAAGCTAGGCTGCTAGCTATCAAAAATAAGTTTCGTTATGATATATAGGTGCCAATTTATTCTGGTTCTAGAGTAACTGTAATCCTCAATACCAAAGCAAAATAATAATTTGTAATAGCAAACCACTGAATTGTTACTGTTCATTGCAGGACACGGACATGCAGCCAAAAAATGCCAGGATCACTTGATCATGAAGAGCAGGATGTGAAAACATTTTCATCTTGGGTAAAATCTCTTTCTATTGCTTCCCTGATGACTGTGCCAAATCAACATTTTCTGGTGTTCTTCTAACTCTTCTCTCAACTCCAGGGTATTGATTATCTGAAATATGACAACTGCAATGATGCTGGCAGAAGTGTAATGGAGAGGTAAACAAGAAAGATACCTTAAAACTGCATTGTGATTGATGCATCTAGCATTGCATGTGAGTAACTTAAGGCTATTGCAGATATACTAAAATGAGCAATGCTATGAAGACCTATGGAAAGAACATCTTCTTCTCGCTGTGTGAATGGTTAGTTTCCTCCTAGCAACACTTCTGTCCAGAGGGAAGAAATTGTTACTGGTACTAATTTCTTCAACTGTGCCTCTTCTATGTAGGGGAAGACAAAATCCTGCTACCTGGGCAGGCAGCATGGGAAACAGCTGGAGAACAACTGATGATATCGCTGACAACTGGGGCAGGTGCTGTTCATTTCATTTTAATCTCTCTTGGATAGCTACTGAAATTGACAGGACTAATCACAGTTACCATGATATTTCAGCATGACATCTCGTGCAGACCAGAATGACAGATGGGCTTCCTATGCCGGACCTGGTGGGTGGAATGGTAAGAGTTCAGACATCAGATGATTCTGTTCGTGCCTAAACATTTGTGAATTGAAAATCGATAATAGATTCTCCTGTGTTTGAACATCAGATCCTGACATGCTTGAAGTGGGCAACGGTGGTATGTCTGAGGCAGAGTACCGCTCTCACTTCAGCATCTGGGCACTTGCCAAGGTACTAAGCATGTTAACAGTGCTATTGCAATGTAAAATGTTCTGCAGTTTCATCATGGGAAACATGTCTTGCCTTTTGCAGGCTCCTCTTCTGATCGGGTGTGACGTGCGGTCGATGAGCCAGCAGACAAAGGACATACTCAGCAACTCGGAAGTCATTGCTGTGAACCAAGGCAAGATTTCCCTTTCACATTCTTAACTTTGATGATTTATGGAGTTTTAGTGTACTGATGCAACAGATCTCTGAACAGATAGTCTTGGTGTCCAAGGAAAGAAAGTGCAATCCAACAATGGCTTGGAGGTAAGTTTTCCTCAACCTTAGCATTAGCACCTTCCATGAAGCAGTTTGTTCCACAGCAAAAGAACAGAAAGCCTTAGTATTGTTCTGATTTCTGATGCTGAGAGTGCTGTGTTCTTTTGTAGGTTTGGGCTGGGCCACTCAGCAACAACAGGAAAGCCGTGGTGCTCTGGAACCGGCAGGGCTACCAGGCAACCATCACCGCACAATGGTCGAGCATCGGGCTTGCTTCATCCACAGCTGTCACTGCTCGTGACTTATGGGCGGTACACTTTCTTTCTTTCTTTCTTTCTTTCTTTCTTTCTTTCTTTCTTTCTTTCTTCAGATTGCATACTCCATAACATAATCATGTAATGAAGGTTGATGCTCAGACTGAGATTTCGTATTCCATTTTGTTGTGCAGCACTCATCATTCTCGGCTCAGGGACAATTATCAGCTTCAGTGGCACCACATGACTGCAAGATGTATGTCCTGACGCCAAATTAACTTGAAGACAAGAGCAGATTCCATAGTGTGGGATGCAACCATTCGATCAAGATTCAGGAAAAAAGAGTATGCAGGCAAGGATTCCAAGAGAAGGAAACGAGATATCATAGTGGGGAATAATTTATAATCTGTAAGTGTATCTAAGGCACTGTCAAATGTCAGTGCCTGTATTACTGAATGTTTTTGCAACGAAAGTTGCAGCAATAAAATTGGCTTGCCCACCACTCTCTTTACGAGCATGTGAACGGATTTCAGAGAGCGGGAGAAATAAGCTTATACCATCATGGTTTCGTTTCGTTGAATATGGAAATGCCATCCCACTTTCGCCGATTCTTCACCCACTCAATGGCACGACAGGCATCGCTCATTGCCATCTGAATTGAGGAGAGAATTTTCGTACGCTATAAAATTGTAACGGCAGGTTCCACGCAGAACCAAATGATGCAACAAACTGAAGCCGTCAAGCCGGGATACCTTGATCTGGACGCTGGTGGGAGAGCGGGCGGCGCCGAGCAGCTTCCTGGCGCCTAGCCGCGAAACTCTCCCAATCCCTGACTGGCCACGCGAGTGCCAGACCTTGCCCTGCGTCCCTGCCGATCTCCCAACTGCAGGCTCAGAGGGCAGAGGCTCCGGTAGGACGGCTCCTGGAGCCTCTCCGCGGGTCAGATAGATCCTAATAATTCCTGAAAATGGACTGCGAATCAACGGCCCGTCAACTTTGATCCCATTTGGTTTGGAAAAAGAGACATATTTTTCCTCCCACAAGGCCACAATTATCACAAAACTCATCTTTTTCTCCTTAGTCTCCCAAATTCAGACACGTGACCCACGGCTAATTTTCTCACTGTGCTTTTACAAATTTCAAAAAAAAAATCCTAGAGATAGATTGAGATACGCCAAATTAAGATGAAATATTTAGAGCTCACAAAAATATATCTAGACGTTTAAAAATAGTTTTATATCTAAAAAATGGAAAAAAATGCATAAAAATATAGAAAATTCCTAAAACATTTTAATCAAAGTATAAACGTGTTTTAAAAATTTTGCATGACAAAAATATGAGATGCAACTAGAATGAATATAGCATACATTAATGTTGAATGCATTTATGCTATGCAATTGTAATGGTTATGTATTATGTATTTTATATTTGATAAGTTTTGAAAACATGTTTACAGATTGATTAGAATGTTTTTAGATTTTTTGAATATTTCTTCATTTTCCTAGAGCTAAACCTACTTTTTAAAGCATATGGAGATATTTTCATGACCTCTAAATATTTCATTTGAATTTTCCATATCCCAATCTATCTTTAGAATTCTTTTTAGAATTTTAAAAGCTTAGAGATATGTCATATCACGTGGTTTAAAGAACTTATCAACTATTTAATGAAAATTTTAATTAGAAAAGTTAACCACCTTCAAAATCACTCAAAATCAGGACACAAAGGTAAAACTATCTGATTTTAGAGTTTGAGGAGGAAAATCAGACTAATATAAGGTGATAGTTGGGGAAACTGATTAACTTTAAAACAGATTACCCAAACCAATTTAGCCCACAACCTTCTCAGTCTGTTTCCCTCCAAACCAAATCGGCCCAATAAGATAAGCAGACCATAAAAACGGTTTCGCCGGCATGCTGCAACCCTGCCGACCTGCCGTTTGCCCGTTTCTTCTTCTTCCACTACCTCCAGCGTGCCGTCGCTGCCGACCTAGGTACGCCGGGTGCCCAGGTCTTCTTCGGACCTTCACCGACGACGGGCACCACCAGGTACGCCCACCCCCGGTTTTTCCTTCCTGCTGTGCGAAACCGGACCCAAACCCTAACTTACTATTCGCAATCGGATCTGATCAAGTTAAAGTGTATATGCATTGCATTATTATGCGGTTATGCCTACTAACTTTGAGTACTGCAAAAAAATTCGGGTGTACATGTGTACACCAATGTCCTTTACTGGGTCCGCCCCTGGTTGATGCCGTACCACATTGAGATAATATTACCCCATCCGTTGATGGAAAATCATGTTATTCTAATTTTCCTATACACCACAAAGTGGCAACAGTGTTTTGAACTCATATTATCATTTTTCTTCTTCGCTTAGCTCAGCATCTGATGCAAAATCACTGCCAATATTTCCACAAAAATAGAACAAATTTCATCCTGAGTAGCTTTACAGCTGATGCCGTTTCAGTACAAAAAACACAAAACTCAGAAATTTCAACGAGTTAAATTTTTAAAACACCTGTTTAGTCAGCAATTTATGTTGGGAAAGCAACCATAGTCCATAGAATTTAAGATTTTCAGATCCATGGTGCAAACTGTTATTAGGCATTTTAAGCTTCTCCATTTATGGGATGGGATTAACATATATATACAATAGAACAGATTGGTCACTATTTCCTTTTTTTTTTTTGTCTCTATGCTAACTTGCAGCAGCATGTATATGTAGCATATGCTTCAAGCGAACAAGGACAAAATGGGTTCATCTGAGGATGACTTCACCCCACTGTCTGAGTTGACCGTCGGAAAGAACAAATGTAGAGTCCGGGTGCGTGTCTCACGGCTGTGGGAATCTTTCAATCCGAAAAATGACATATCATTTGGCCTTGACTGCCTTCTGATCGATGATCAGGTGATGCATTCCCTACTTAAGTTAAACACCAAATGTCTGATCACATTGCTTGCTACTAATGTTAAATTACCATCCTTTGAGTTTTCAATACACTGATTCTTCCTCTTGTTTTTCACTTGTAGGGTGAAACTATGCAGGCACGTGTGCTTCCTGACGATATAGACCAGTTTGAAGGGCAGCTAATTGAAGGGAAGGTCTATGCCTTGTCGGATTTTACAGTTGATGATACTAGGGAAAGCTACATGACCTGTAGCAATGAGTTCACTATGTACTTTGGAAGGCAGACAGTGGTCAATGAGATAGAAGGAGATATTGATTCGATACCCCTCCACAGCTTTGAGTTCATTGATTTTAAGAATCTCCATTCTAGGTGCAACAATAGCATACTAACAGGTAGATTCTTTTGGAACTGCAAATTTGATCAGAGTTACTGGCACATTTATATCTCTTTTTTTTCACCCTTACATGTGCGGATATAAATAATGCAGATGTTCTTGGCCACATAGTATATGTTGGGGGTCTGGAGGAGGTTGAGAAAAAACCCCGCACTATAGAAATTTGTAATGCCACAATTCAGAATTTGAGGTAATTGAATACAATTCTCCTTTTTTGGATGATTGATGTGTAATGATGATGGATATTTTAGGGTAACTAGGCCTTATGCTTTGCCAAGAGCTTGAGAGATTGAGGGAGACTAGAATTGTTTCTTCATAATTCATTGCTTGCCTCTAAATGACAGACCTGCCTCTTTTTATATAGAGAGGAGACTAACCCTAAACCTTGACCTAACTTAACGGCTAAGCTAATGACTCTTGGGCCTATTGGGCCGGCGGCAGCTTGTTGGCTGCCCATGACATCTCCACCGCCCTCGGAGACCCAGCTCGTCCTCGAGCTGGATAGTTGCCACGGACCTATTTGACGCAACATAGGGTTAAGCCTTTTACATCTCGGCTTACCTTTGTTATTGAAGATTAAAGTTGGAAATAAATTTGAAACTAAAATATAAATTTGGACGACGACTACGTCCTCGTGTCCTCCTGGATCCCAAGGAAAGAGCGCCTCTGCTGGCTTCATGTGGGCTGAAGGGTGGAGTTTGAAGCAGCCCGCGCTTACGTTGGATTTGTCTAGCACCACGGCAGGAACAAGGATGAATGAGACGCCCATAGCCTTTGATGCCTGATGCTGGACGGTGCTGCGAGTTCGCTGCACGGGAAGTGCCCATACTTGGACCTCCACTTCAATTGGAGCAGCAGGCCGTATCGGTGAGTCCGAGTGAATGAACACGCACGACAGCGACGAGCTGAGGAGCATGCGCATCTTCCGCATCATGCGACGGACAAGCAATCCTCGCACTGCTGCCTGGAGGCGCACTGTTGCTTGCTCCTTCGATGCTTTTGTGGCACGAAGAGCCTGCGCTCGGCGGCGTGCCAGGAGTCCCCGTACTGCTGCCCGGAGGCGTACAACCGCCTAGCGTTCACGGTCCTCCTTGTCCTTCGCCTCGAGACGCGCCCGGAGGCGATCCAGTTGTGTGGACACCTCATCAAGGATGCGCAGGGAGTTGTCGATGCTAAGGGCCACCCGATGGAGCAGGTTGGGGCACGGGGGCGATTTGAAGCGCCGGTGCAGGAGCTCGGTGAAGCGACGCCACGTCGGGGTGCCCTCCTCCTGGATCTGGAGGAACCACGTACGAGCGCCATCGTCCAGATGACAGGAAGCCATCCACACCTTTTCTTCCTCCATGATGCGCTCTTGACGGAAGTATGTGTCGCAGCTGTTGATGAAGATGAGGGGTTCGGAATTACCGTCGTAACGCGGAAAACCCAGTTTCTGGAACCGCGGCGGACGATTGTAGTGGTGTTTCTCGACAGCCGAACTGTTGCTGGACGCCGAGCGCTCAGCGGACAGGGCCTTGATGGCGGCGGCGTTGGCCTTCACGGAGGCCTGGAGGTCCCTCATGGCGTCGGTGTTGGCCTTCATGGAGGTTGTGATGGTCTCCAGGGAAGCTTTGTGGTCGGTGGTGCAGGGGGAGGCGGACGGCGAACTGGTGGTTGTGGTGGCGGCTGCTGATGGAGGAGATGTGGTGCGGGTGGTTGGCGGCTGGCTGGTGTTGGCGCAGGAGGTGGGGGACAGCGGCTAGTGGTGGGGAATGTTGGCGCGGCGGCGGCGGTGGGGGATGGATCGGGCGGCGGCTAGGATCGACGGATGAGGATCGGCTGATCTGTTTTTTTTTTTTTTTTTGAACGTAGGAGAGGATCTAGATCGATGGATGACGAGTTGGAACTGGAAGATGAGGATCTCTGGACTCTAGATACCAGATGTAATGATGATGGATATTTTGGGGTAACTAGGCCTTATGCTTTGCCAAGAGCTTGAGAGATTGAGGGAGACTAGAATTGTTTCTTCATAATTCATTGCTTGCCTCTAAATGACAGACCTGCCTCTTTTTATATAGAGAGGAGACTAACCCTAAACCTTGACCTAACTTAACGGCTAAGCTAATGACTCTTGGGCCTATTGGGCCGGCGGCAGCCTGTTGGCTGCCCATGACATGATGTCCCTTGATAGCTCCTCACTGCTGGAATTACTGTTTACAGTGGAAAGAAACTGAGTGTCACATTGTATGGAGATATTGCTTGCGGTTTTGCTGAAGAAATGCTCGAGAAAGGAAAAAAAGCCTCAGTTGTTGCTGTCTTTGCAGGGATGCGCGTTGAAAGCTCAGATTCAGGTTAATCCTTGATCCACCCTTTCATTGTCGGCTTCTACTATGCAATACTGTCAAATTATATATCTTTATTTTCTTGCAAAACGTTACTCTATCATTTGATGCAATCATGCAACCATAGTGTGTACTGAGATTATTCTGTGTTATAGTTTGCTCTACAGCATGTTCGAAGTACTATCTAGATCTGGAAATACCAGAGGTTCAAGAATTCCGTGAGAAGTGAGTGGACTTCATAAGTTCGTACCTACATTGATGATTGATCTATGTTGTAAGCACATGGCCAAGGCTGGCCAACGAGCCAGCTCGGCTCGGCTCGGCTCGGCTCGTTCTGGCTCGTTAGGATAACGAGCCAGCTCGGCTCGGCTCGTTATTTTAACGAGCCAGAAAGCCAGCTCGGCTCGGCTCGTTACGAGCTCGAGCTGGCTTATTAGACTCGCGAGCCAGGTAAAAAAAATATACAAAATATAATATTTGTATTTATCTAAAGCATAAAAATATTAATAATATAAAAATAATATATTCAATAGCCTTAAATCGAACAAAATATTCATATGAGCTAACATATTATCTATTTGTGAAGTGCAAAACATGAAGTAATACAAAACTAATATAAGTTATGATGACTTTTTCTCTAAAACTACGGCTCGTTTGGCTCGCGAGCGGCTCACGAGCCAGCTCGAGTTGGCTCGTTATAGCTAACGAGCTAAAATTCTAGCTCGGCTCGGCTCGTTATCATAACGAGCCGAGCTGAGCCGAGCCAGCCACGAGCCGAGCGAACTAACGAGCTTCGAGTTTTTCGTCCAGCCTTACACATGGCTAACTTGTTTGTGTGCATGCAGTCTGCGCATTCAGCAAGAAAACCCAATTCCAGAAAAAAGTCAAGCTCAGAAGTTAGCTGAGAGTTGGCGAACAGTTGAACAGCTAAAACGCCTCAATCCAAAGGATTATGACGAGGTTAATTAACAGGCTGCTCTTCTCATGACGTGCAAAGCCTATCTGTTTTACTCACGTACCTGTCTTCACTTGCAGGATACCAAGTTTCTGTGCACAGTCTCCCTGATAGATATAGACTACACCAGTAAATGGTGTTATCTTGGATGCGATACCTGCCAAAAGTCAATGTACGGGGCCCCAAGAAAATATAAGTGCAGCCGATGTGGCCCGATTAAGAGGCCAGTTCACTGGTACGCTGCCATTTGTTGCTCAAATGATTCTCAGTTTTTAATGGTTGCTCAATATGTAAGTCACTAATTACCACACTGCTGTGCTGGATATGCAAGGTACAAGCTGAAGACGACGGTGAAAGATGAAACCGGCACAATGAACTTGATGATCTTCTGTGATGTGGTGGAGGAGCTGGTTGGTGTCTCTGCAGAGGAGTTCGTTGATGAAATCGAGGATGAGGAGTTGTACACCCTGCCAGATGAAATCGAGGATCTTCTTGGATCGACCCACTCCTTCCAAGTATTCGACAAGCATCTAAGCGGGAGCTTCTCGGTATATTCAATCATGGACCAGTCCCTTCTGCAACCACTAGTCAAGGCAACGAGGAGAGCAACGCTGTGACGGGAGAAGCAAGGTTGAAGTCCACTCGACTCCAGAAGCCTAACAAGCGTCTGCGAGGGGACGACTGGATCAACTAACTCGTCGAGCGACATTCATAGTTCAGACACTCTGACTCGTTTAGCGTACCTAGGCTAAGGCATCCTCTAGGATGGGTTCTGTTCTCTTCTAGTAGTACTACCTGGGAACAATTATATATCTAGGTCTCGTTTAGTTCGGTGAATTGGGGAGAAAAACACTGTATCAGAATTCCTGTAGCATTTTGTTTGTATTTGGTAAAAATTATCCAAATTTTGACTAACTAGGCTTAAAATGTTCATCTCGCAAAGTACAACAAAACTGTGCAATTAGTTTTTGATTTCATCAACATTTAGTACTCCATGCATTTGCCGACATTTTGATGTGACAGGGATTCTTCTTTTTGCATAGTGAAATTTGAGGGAGAATTAGAGGAACTAAACAAAGTCCTACTGCTATGTGCTGTGACTGTGAGTCGATCTGGTGTCAGCGCTAGGTAACAGACCTTAACTTGGGCCCTGTTTAGTTCCCAGAAAATTTTGCAAAATTTTTCAGATTTCCCGTCACATCGAATCTTTGGACACATGCATGAAGCATTAAATATAGATAAAAAATAAAACTAATTACACAGTTTAGACGAAATGGACGAGACGAATCTTTTAAGCCTAATTAGACCATGATTGGACAATATTTGCCAAATAACAACGAAAAAGCTACGGTGCTGTTTTGCAATTTTTTTTTGCATCTAAACCAGCTCTTGTTCAAGAACGATGTTTATCGTGCCATTATTAATGCCAAATGTGCTTCGCGTTGAGTGGCGTGCTTTCTTAGCGCCTGTACGACGCGGTGCTCACGGGTTTATAATCCGGAAATGTTACTACTATGGCTATCGTACCATTATTAATGCCAAAATGTTAGCAGTCTAGCAGAGTATTTTGCCTGTGGACATCTAAAACAGATTGGAAAAAAATCATTTGACCTCCCTTAACTATTGCACAGATCTCTTTTTTTAATAGGAACTATTGCACAGATCTCTGTCAACTAAAAAACTGATTTTTTTTAGACTTTCTAACTTTTGAAACCGTCTGGTAGCTGATGTGATGCCACGCCAGCCACGAGAAAGATAAATCAGACTTTTGCGATAATTTAGGGAGGCCAATTAAACTTATAAAAACAGTTTGTAAAAAATATTTTTTAAAAATATCAAATATTTTTCTAGAAAAAAAATGAATTTAAAAATACTAAAATCTGATTTGACCTTAGAAAATTCATAGAAAAATACTAAAAGTTTTATATATTTTTTTTTCCTAAAATCATGCTCCATGTTTTTTGTGAGCTAGGCACATGAAGTTCGCCATCTCGAGCCTGTCCAAACTGCTTCCTTGCTCGATCATGTGCTTCCGATACGTGCACAGACATAATGGTGATGACAAACAAGAAAGCGGCCGCGTCCATCCAGATTGAGATTTGTGTTCATGAATTTTTCCTTAGTTAAATGTTTTCGTACATAATTGGTTAAACATTTTCATGTTCCCATGAAAACCGCTAAATTAAATAGCTTCCACTATTAGCTTTTTTTTTGGAGCAACAACTTCCACTATTAGCTTGTTATAGCTTTTAGAGTAAGATATCACTAAATGTCATAGCACACTATTTACAATGTTGTATTTTTTATTTGGAATTTTTCGTGCATGTTTTGATGATTAAGCAAAGACGTGTTGCTGAGAAAACATTTTGCAGTTTACGCGATAGGTTGCACAGATATTCATGTTGCAATCTATAAGGATTTGTCTTGTCCTGCATCCTCCGTTTTATATTTGGCCTAGTTTCATATTTTAGGATACCATATTCAAATAATTATAAGCAAGGAATAATATAGCATGATTTTATAAAAAAAATATAAAATCAGTTTCATATATTTTGAGATAAAAAAATTTCTAATAATTTTCTAAGATTAAATAAAATGTTTATTATTTTTCAATACATGTTTTTAAAAATATTTGGATAATTTTTCAAAAAATATTTTTTATATTTTTTTTGATAAAGTTTAATTGACCTTCCTAAATTATTGTGAAAGTCTCTCGTGGCTGATGTAGAGCTACATATGATGGTTGATGTAATCGCTTTTAAAACCGCTTAGAAGGTATAGTTTTAAAATTTTAGGATTCTAAAAATCTGATGTCAAATAGACTTTTTTCAAACAGATCACCCAGACGAAATCAGCCCACCAACCTCCAGTCTGTTTCAGTTCCAAACCGAAGCGGCCCAGTAACATAATAAGCAGACCATAAAAACCGGTTGTGGCCCAAACCATTGTTACCTTAAGTTTGCTCCGGACTATATACGCGGACACACTGCCTTCTCTTCTTCCACTGCCCCCAGCGTGCCTTCGCTGCCGACCTAGGTACGCCGGGTGCCCAGGTCTTCTTCGGGCCTTCACCGGCGACGGGCACCACCAGGTATGCCCACCCCTTGGTCTTCCCTTCCTGCTGTGCGAAACCGAGCACCCAAACCCTAACTTACTATTTGCAATCGGATCTGATCTATTCATGTATTTTGCGGTTATGCCTACTAACTTTTGAGTCCTTTGCAAAATTATCGTGTACACCCATCACCCATGTCCTTTGCTGGGTCCGCCCCTGAGTAATGGCATATCACATTGAGATATAACCGCATCCGTTGATTGAAAATCATGTTATTCCAATTTTCCTATGCACCGCATAGTGGCAGCAGTATTTTTGAACTGATGTTAGCATTTTTCTTCTTCCCTTAGCTCAGCATCTGATGCGAAATCACTGCCAATATTTACACGAAAAATAGGACAATTTTCATCCGGAATAGCTTTATAAATGATGCCGTTTCAGTACAAAAAACACAAAACTCAGAAAATTCAACGAGTTAAAAACTCCTGTTTAGTCGGCAATTTAAGATGGGAAAGCAACCATAGTCCGTAAAGTTTCAGAGTTTCGGATTCATGGTGCAAACTATTATTAGGCATTTTAAGCTTCTCCATTTATGGGATGGGATTAACATATATATACAATACAAAAGATTGGTCACTATTTCCTTTTTTTCTCTATGCTAACTTGCAGCTGCATGTATATGTAGCATATGCTTCAAGCGAACAAGGACAAAATGGGTTCTTCTGAGGATGACTTCACCCCACTGTCTGAGTTGGACGTTGGAATGAACACATGTAGAGTCCGGGTGCGCGTCTCGCGGCTGTGGGAATCCTTCAATCCAAAAAATGACATATCGTTCGGCCTTGACTGTCTTCTGATTGATGATGAGGTGGTGCATTCCCTACCAAGTTAAACACCAAATGGCTGATCACATTGCTTGCTACAAATGTTAAATTACCATCCTTTGAGTTTTCAATACACTGATTCTTCCACTTGTTTTTCACTTGTAGGGTGAAACTATGCAGGCACGTGTACTTCCTGACGATATAGACCAATTTGAAGAGCAGCTAATTGAAGGGAAGGTCTATGCCCTGTCGGATTTTATAGTTGATGATACTAGGGAAAGCTACATGACCTGTAGCAATGAGTTCACTATATACTTTGGAAGGCAGACAGTGGTCAATGAGATAGAAGGAGATATTGATTCGATACCCCTCCACAGCTTTGAGTTCATAGATTTTAAGAATCTCCGTTCTAGGTGCGACGACAATAGCATATTAACAGGTAGATTCTTTTGGAACTGCAAATTTGATCAGAGTTAGACCTGCCACATTTCTATCTCATTCCCCCCCTTACATGCGTGGCTATATAAATTGCGCAGATGTTCTTGGCCACATAGTATATGTTGGGGATCTGCAGGAGGTCGAGAAAAAATCCCGCACTATAGAAATTTGCAATGCAACAATTCAGAATTTGAGGTAATTGAATACAGTTCTCCTTTTCGGATGATTGATGCCCCTTGATAGCTCCTCACTGCTGGAGTTACTGTTTACAGTGGAAGGAAACTGGGTGTCACATTGTATGGAGATATTGCTTGCGGTTTTGCTGAAGATATGCTCGAGAAAGGCCAAAAAGCCTCAGTTGTTGCTGTCTTTGCAGGGATGCGCGTTGAAAGCTCACATTCAGGTTAATCCTTGATCCACCTTTCATTGACGGCTTTTACCATGTATACTATCAAGTTATATTTCTTTCTTTTTTATTATTGTAAAACGTTAATCTCTATCATTTGATGCAACTATAGTGTGTACTGAGATATTCTGGTGCCATTTGTTCTGAAGTCATGATCTTTTGTGTTATAGTTTGCTCTACAACATGTTCGAAGTACTATCTAGATTTGGAAATACCAGAGGTTCAAGAATTCTGTGCAAAGTGAGTGGACTTCATAAGTTAATACCTACATTGATGGTTGATCTGTGATGTATTAGTACGTGGCTAACTTTTCGTGTTCATGCAGTCTGCGCATTCAGCTAGAAAACCCTATTCCAGAAAAAAGTGAAGCTCAGAAGTTAGCCGAGAGTTGGCGAACAATTGAACAGATAAAACGCCTCGATCCAAAGGATTATGACGAGGTTAATTAAGAGGCTGCTCTTATCATGACGTGCAAAGCTTATCTGTTTTTCTCACATACCTGTCTTCACTTGTAGGATACCACGTTTCTGTGCAGAGTCTCCCTGATAGATATAGATTGCACCAGTGGTTGGTGTTATCTTGGATGCAATACCTGCTACAAGTCAATGTACAAGGCCCCAAGAAAATACAAGTGCAGCCGATGTGGCCCAATTAAGAGGCCAATTAACTGGTATGCTGCCATTTGTTGCTCAATTGATCATCAATTTTACTTGTTGCTCAATTTGCAAGTCACTAATTACCACACTGCTGTTCTGGGCACGCAAGGTACAAGCTGAAGACGACGGTGCAAGATGAAACCGGCACCATGACCTTGATGATCTTCTGTGAGGTGGCGGAGGAGCTGGTTGGTGTCTCTGCAGAGGAGCTCGTTGATGAGATTGAGGATGACGAGGAGTGGTACACCCTGCCAGAAGAAATCGAGGATCTTCTTGGATCGACCCACACCTTCCAAGTATTTGACAAGCATCTAAGCGGGAGCTTCTCGGTATATTCAATCATGGACGATGATACCGTCCCAGTCTCTTCTGCAACCATTAGTCAGTGCAAGGAGGAGAGTGTACCTGAGGGCAGTGTTAACGCAGCAGTCCCTTCTCGAGCCACTACTCAATGCAAGGTGGAGCCCATCGTTGAGGACAGTGTTGGCATGGCAGCCCCTGCTCCAACCATGATTCCATGCAAGGAGGAGCCTGTCCTTGAGGAAAATTTTAGCATGGTAGTCCCTGCTCCAACCACGAAACATGAATGCAAGGAGGAGCCATTCCTTGAACACACTGTTAACATGGCAGTCCCTATGCCAACCACTGCTCAACCTCAATGCAAGGAGGAGGAGCCTGTCCCTGAGGACAATGTTGGCACGGGAGAAGCAAGGTTGAAGTCCACTCGACTCCAGAAGCCTAACAAGCGTCTGCGAGGGGATGACTGGATCAACTAACTCGTTTGGGCCACATTCGGAGTTCAGACACTCTGTGACTCGTTTAGCGTACCTTAGGTTAATGCATCCTCTAGGATGGGTCCTGTTCTCTTCTAGTACCTGGGAACAACTGTATCTACTGCTTTGTGTTGTGACTCGATCTGGTGTCAGTGCTAGGTAACTGACCATTAGCGTGTTTAAGAACGCTGTTCATCGTACCATTGTTAATGCCAAATGTGCTTCGCGTTGAGTGGCGTGCTTTGTTAGCGCCTGTGCGACGCGGTGCTCACGGGTTTATAATCCGGAAATATTATACATGTTACTACTACTACTAGAGTATCTTACAACAAGTAGCTAGTCTTGCAACTTCGATGGGAAATTGAACTTCCGTCATTTTGCAAGCGATGTCGGTGCCGAGGACCGCCGTCGTGACGACGGCGGCGACGAAGACAGATGCATCAACGCATGGCAGCTCGAGCGGCCGCGGAGCCGCTGACCGGTGGTGGCGCGGACAGAAGGGAAGGAGGAGGTGATCTGCTCGGCGCAGAAATGGAAAAGCGGCATACGTGATCGCTCTGCCTGCTCCTGAAATGCAAGTGCGGAGAGGACAGGGTGCGAGTGCCAAGCCAGAGCAAATCAAAGAATACCTGCTTACCTTACTTCCGAATTCAGCGGATATGGTCATTCCAATGTATTCCCGCCAATCACGTGCACATCACGCTCGACTCGGCTCACTTGCATGATCTTTGTCCTTGAATTGAACCGAAAGCATCGCAACGAGCAAGCACGTTCCTGCAAGTGTGACAGCAGGCGAGTGAGGTCACTAGGGTAGTGTTTAGTTGAGAGACAAGGTATAGAGTGAGATGGTCTGATACAGGACGATCTTATTTTTTGTTTGGTTCAGAAAGGACGTGATCGACATATTTATTTATTTTTTGCTTGAGATTACCAAAAGTAAGATTAGCTATATGACAGGTGAGGGCCACGTGCCAATCTCTTCTCTCGCCTCTCCTTCTTTCTCCATCCCTCATTCCAGTTCGCATGTATCACTCTCCCACGGCCGGCCCCACGCCCGCCCTCCCGCCTTTATATATGGCCATATTGTCGCTGTGCCACCCAGCCGTGCCTTCACTGATGGGTCGGCGACGCCCGCCCTTCCATGACACTCTCCAAACCTCAAACCACGGCGTTCGTAGCCTAGGGCTAAGGATGTCACACACGACCTCCACCCTTCATCCCTGCATCCGACATTCCGACGGCACCGCGACACGACTCTCGGCACCGCACGCCGCCGGCCTTGTCTCCTGGCTTCTCTTCATCGCATGCCCCACACATGCACCAAGCCAGAGATGACTTTGTCCGCTCAAAAAAAGAGGGACATGGAGTCACGGAATCTTTATAAAATATTCCGAGTGGATGTCTTTAACTCCATATGTCTCTGAACAAACACCAAAAAAAAAAGAATTCATTTTGTCCATACTCTAAAAATCCTTCTAACCAAACACTACCAAAACAATTTGTTAGGGCTAGAGGAGATAGATGATAGATGTTGTTTGGGCTCCACATGGCTGTGATAGTAAGGTCAGGGAGTGACGAAGGCTAAAGTGGTATGTGTCCCAATTATGTGGTTGATTTGACCCAAGAAAAAGATATAACAAAAAAGGTCAAAATATTATACTGAAGAGGTAGCCTTAATAACTAAAACACGCTATACCTATTAATTTACATGTCTCATCCTATCCGATACGAGATAGAACTATGCCATCTTTTTTTCACCCTCTCGAACCAACCAAATAAAAAAAAACGCTAACCATCCCGTTCTTCTAACCAATCGTGGATTGAGATCATCTCATCTAAAAAAAACATACATATGACCATCCCATCTCATGTTAAGCACCGGCGAAGGGCTAGTGGTTCGTTAGGTTTGTTGTTTTCTTCAGATCTTAGCATTTGGTATGCTTTTTAGAGGTAGCAGTTGGTTGCCTTTCGATGTGGCGATCTCGACCTCTTCTTTTAGTCTGTTCTACAACAAGGTCCGGCATCTTCAATACACTATTCTAATAGTGAAGGATTGTAAGTCTGCTTCCTTGGAAGTTTCCTCTAGCCGATGTTCTTTTAATGAATACTAGATCTCATTGTCAGCAGCGAGTGGCTATTTTGGTCTTCAAGGCCTTATTTGATTATTTTCCTTAAGACATATCAAATGTGACACTCTTTTGAGTGTCTTTATAAAAAAAGGAACTAACACATGAGACTCTAATTATTCACCTGGACACTAGAATGGTCCGTTGTAGTTTAGAATGGAGTAAGGCCACTTGAATGGTGCAAGCGAATTATTTTAAAATATTCTCCTATTTCTTTATTTTTTAAATATTAAAAATACCATTAGGCCATCCAATGCTCTTCTTCTTAGATCCTTTTGCACTGTTATGCATTTCCTCCACATCTGCAGAGAGAAACTGAACCTCAAGGTGTTTTAGAGTTTCAAGCCAATTCTAGGTTGTGATCAAATTCCTACTCCCTTTGCAAAGGTGTTTGGTTGAAGAACAGAATAGGGGACCAGGGGTTGAATAGAAACCCTCAAAATCTTGTCTCGCGGAGCAAACGAGTGATATGTAAGCTATTTTTCAAAGGTCAACCCAAGTGTCCCTTCTAGTCAGGAATGAAAACGGTGAGGATATTTTTCGACCGTATTCGAGACCAAATCGATTTAGAGAGATTCAGATCTGTCCGTATCCGAGTCCGAATATTCAACATCTGATACCGTATCCGTATCCGAATATTTAAATTGGATATTTATGATGTCGACATCGAATCGTGTCCTATTCGGCATGGCTAACACAATCTGTATTCGAATCCAAATCCGACCAAAAATATGAAAACAAATGTAATATCAGTCATATCCGTTCGTATCTGATCCGTTTTCATCCCTACTTCTAGTTCTAGTTCTCCCCAGGATCACACAGTCACAACACACCTACTGGCCTTAGGAGCACAACTAGGATGATCCAAAGCTAAACGAGAAAAAAGGACAGGGCAAACACCAAAAATTAGTAAAAACAGATCACTGTTTAGCCAAAACTCAATCACATAAATTTTGGATCACCTGGTTTCAAAATCGGATGATTTGTTTTTCTAGATTTCAGCTTGAGAAGATTTTTTTTGAAAAAAAAGGTAAAGAGCAAGCAAAATGACCCCATGGTGTGTTAAATCGTTGTTGGGTTGATGCAAAAAAATGAGTAGAAAATTGAGTTACTCACTAGTCAATTCCATACTTGTGTAGATTTAATTGGAAGGCTTCTTTAGTATACTAAGTGATTTGATCGTTTGATTTACAGTGAATTATATAAATTGTGTGGGAAAAAATTCTTACATGTTTGTCATGTGAGAAGTAACCTTGTATGTTCGCCTATACGATCCTTTTACCATTAAGGCTGTAATAATTATATGTGATATCAGTATAAATACAATATAACATACGTGATTCAACCAAATATTGGTTAAGTTTAACATATGTGCCTGGCTATTCGCACTACCTAGAAATGCAGGCTGGATCCACCGTGTACCTAACTACCTATTCATCGAGACATGCAAGACAAGGCTAATGTTAATCAGATGTAGTACCTGTTCCCCAAAAAAAGATGTAGTACCTAAAAATAGATACTATTCTTGAATAAAATGAGGAGATGGGAGGCTGATTAGGTTTTTCTCATGCTGTTTCAATAAAATTGCCGCTGCAGAGGATACTCCTTATATTCCTTCTTCATCGCTCCTGGAGTTCATCTGAGGTAAGAGAGGTTTTTTTTTGTCTTCAATCTTATTTGTGTATTTGAAATATTGAGCTGCCAGATTCCCCCTCCTCTAGTGCACTGGGGATTCATCGATCTCCATTTGAGGACTCCAACCCATGCTGTTGTTATTGTCATGATGCCGTCTCATCTTTTGGTGGAGTTTGGAACCACAGCAAATGATTGAAATTTACTTTCTACAATAGAACATTTTTTATGGATCAAACAAGTTTTTACATGCTCCCTATAGTATCCCCCTACCTTCCTTTTCATTATGGAACTCACAAGCGAACTTCGGCTTAACAAACATGGTTGCATGTTAATCTACAGTTTGTTGCATGGTATCCAGATGACTTGACGCTCGAAGATTTATGCAATGACCGTGTTATCTTTTCGAATATACATATTGAAATCAGACCCCGTACCATGGTACACACGTGTCGTTTGAAACTTGGTCCCATGTTAGATTTGGATTTTGTTGGCTCTAGATTGAAAACATGGTGTTGTATTGTATTTTGGTTAGAAACGTGTGGACAACAGGAGTGAGATGCAGATGGTGGAGAGCGAGGTGCATTGAGATGTGTTGAAGAACGCATAATCAGGGGAGAGAAACTTTCGCACTTTAATATTAGGTATATATATATTAGATATAGATGATGCACATATATATATGAGCCATTCCCTTTGTTCTTATTATTTATATAAATATTCAAGTATTTGTTACATTCCATATTGATCCTTCCTCATACCTCAGGTACACTTCAGTCAATTCAGAAGATCCAATATGAGGAGTAGCGATGAAGGCCTTGTGAATGCGATGCCCATCTTGCTAATTGTGCTTTTCGGACGCCTGACATTGCCTGGTAAGTATACTTCACCTTCTTGTGTTAAACCCTAATTATATAAAATTCATGATGGATACAATTGGATATTATCTACTAATAATAAAAATAAATTTTCAAATAGGTTGTCCTGAGCTACTCAAGGCAGGAGACGCAACGAGTTACCAAAATAGTCTTATATCTATGGACACAAGCTCAAGCGCAGTTATAGTCCAAAACACATCGGTAGGGGAGAAAAAGTTCACTATAAAATTTTGTGTGAGGTATAGCTGCGACGAGGATCATCACCCCTGCTACTGTTGTGATAACAACCCACAGGACCAATATTGTTACCACACAATGGAGAAGTGTCATGCCAATTGCCCCGCGTGCAACCCTCATTGCCCCCCACAACAATTGAATCAAACAATGATGGTAGGGAGGTCTTCACGCACATTAACGAATTCTACTTTAGTTAGAGGTGCATGATCTTACACTTGTTATATGTACATGTCAGATGCACAATATATATGTTAGCATCCGGTTTTCCTAAGAAGAATAAACACTTGTTATATGTGTATCCAGGATATCCATAAGACACATGTAGTGACAAATATGAAAAATATCATAAACGCTGCTCATTAAATAGCAAAAAATATATTTATGTTAACACTTACATCTTTGAAAGAACACAACAAAAACGATTAGGCCCCATTCGGTTGTTCTGGAACAAGCCATTCTGGGCCTGAAACCATTCCTTCGTAATACAAATTTGTGAAGGAAGGATGTGGTTGGGAATCAATCTCAAATAACCGAATAAGGCCTTACTAATCTTCTCTTAGACCTCCATTCTCCACAGATATGATTGATCAGAGGAGTACTCACCTGGTACTCATAAAACTCCTAAAAAACTCTTAAGATGCTTATAAGGTCCCATACTCTTGAGATGCTTATAAGGGTAAGGTGTGTGTTTATAGGGATGAGTATGTGTATTTGCGTTCGCAAAAGCAAAAAAAAACGCATAAGATGCACCATATGATTCCCATTTAAGGGCATGTTTGGTTGCAACTTGTTAAAGTTTAACTCACATCACATTAATGTTCCCTTAAATGCAAATGTGGACTAATTGCATGCATGTCGGCACAGATTAGGAGTAATTTACGAGACGAATCTATTAAGCCTAATTAGTCCAAGATAGGAAACTTTTTGTCAAATAAGATGAAAATGCTACAGTGTTTGTTAAACTTTAACTCCTCAAACCAAACACCCTCTAAGATTCGTTGAATATAGAAAGTGTGATCAGCATGTTACGTGTACTACGCCATGCTTGAGTGCGGCAATTAACGACTGGCATATCGTACGTGTAATGCGTACCACCCCATCGTCTCCTGCCACGACCAGCTGAGCCCACTTGTTGTTCCTTATTATCAAATGCAGACTTGCTGATCTTTAATCCTTCCCAAGGTAATAAATAGCGGTGGTAGCGGCCGCAATTGCACCTGCAATAGCGGTAGCGGTTCATTGCCGCTACCGCTATGAGGTAGCGCTCTGAACTTTGCATCATGAAACTTTGCGGCCGCAATTCTGAATAACGGGTTGATATTGCAGCCGCAATTGCGCGTGGTAGGCCGCAATAGCATGGAAGCAAATATCCCTAATTAGTCTAGCCCACTATGACTCACGCTCCAAATTCAAATACTCACGCATCGGTGGTGGAACTTAAAATTATTCATGATATATGCACTTAAAATTATTTATACTCATTATTCATGATATATGTACTTAAAATTATATGGGACTATCGGGTGCTGCTATTGGAATTTATCGTCCGCAATATCGCTCGCTATCCGCAATCCGCTATCTCGACGTCAATCCGCTACCGACCCGCTATACGCTATTTATTAGCTTGATCCTTCCTGTCGAGCATCAGTTGCAATTGGTTTATGTGTGAATGCGTCTAGCAGCTTGCAGTGAGGTCATTGAGAGAGTCTTCATGCATGCTAACCTTTTTTTAATGCTCGTGTAATAGTAACGCTAGGAACATCATATTTGTATCATCACGACGTTAATTTTTTTTCCGTTGGAACATACGAACATTTATCTACTATAAATACTCTACTAATAAATAAATCCTTAAGAAACGGCCTTGTGCAATATTGGTACGGAGGAAGCGGACGCACGCGAGCAGAGTTGCTCTCAGGAGTCAGGAATCGCAGGATCGCGGGCAGACGGCGAACCGAAGGGAACCAAAAAAAAAAAGTCGCACGTGGCCCCGTCTCCGCCGCGCCCCGCTCCTCCTTTACAGCCTCACCGGCTCACGGCCTCCCGCGTCCGGACCCGCGCTCGAGGCTTCCCGCGCGGTCCCGCCTCCGGCAACGATGCTCGCCGCTGCGCGCCCCGTGTCCGCCCACCTCCTCCTACTCGTCCCGCTCCCTTCTCCTGCCCGCCTCTCACATCCCGCCCCCACCCGCAGACTCTACGCCCTCGCCCCCGCCCGCCGCCCTGCGGCGGCGGCCGTGCGCGCGCGCCGCGAATCCTCTCCTCCCTCCGCGCCCTCCCCTCCCGCTCCTGCCCCGGCCGACTCGCTCGACTGCGTCGGCGCTGGCTCGGATGTCGAGTGCTTCGTCGACGCCGGCGCCGAAGACGCCGCTAGTCCCCTCCTTCCCACGCGCTCCCCAGCCCCAGGCGCGTCCAAGGACGATGGGAAGAACGAGGGCGACGCGGCGGTTTCGGCTTCATCCCCTGCCGGGAGGGAGCTCTGGGAGTGGGCATCCCTGGTGTCGCCCTTCTTCTTCTGGGGCACGGCTATGGTGGCCATGAAGGGGGTCATCCCCCGCACGGGCCCCTTCTTCGTCGCCGCGCTGCGCCTGCTCCCCGCCGGCGCGCTGCTCGTCGCCTTCGCCGCCGCGCGCGGCAGGAAGCAGCCCTCCGGCTGGGAGGCTTGGCTCGCCATCGCCGCGTTCGGACTCATCGACGCCGCCTGCTTCCAGGTGCATACTCGTCGCCATGTTGACAGCTCAAGGCGTGAGCTTTTAGCGCCTGTGCCTCCTCGAGTGTGTCTGTGGTTCTTGGAATCAAAAGCGCGGTGTTTGTTCTTGGTTGCTTTCACAGGGCTTCCTCGCGGAGGGATTGCAGAAGACGTCGGCTGGGCTCGGGAGCGTAAGGCGAAATCCAAACTCCCGCGGTGTTCTTTAGCTCATCAGGCAAGGCAAGCAATTGCCTTGTCGTCTTGGCCCGGTGAGCTGGTAGCACTTACGCAGTTCAACTCTCCATTCCAGGTCATCATTGACTCGCAGCCATTGACGGTTGCTATCCTTGCATCACTGCTCTTTGGAGAGTTGATTGGCGCCATAGGAGTTGGAGGGCTCGTGTTGGGTGTCGTGGGGCTCTTGCTTCTCGAGGTTTGCCTTCTGCTGATGCGAGTTCAAACTTAACATATACAGTAGACAGGTTGGCAATTTTGGGACCTGAATATTTATTATAGTGACAAAAGTTCCATTGTTCATATTCTGTTTTCTTCATGTTCAAGTGCATATTTGCAACATTTGAAGGCAGACATTCATTATATATATATATATATATATATATATATATATATATATATATATATATATATATATATATATATATATATATATATATATATATATATATATATACACACACACACACTATTCTATAGCCCGGCCTTTGAAAACTAAATAACGCTCCGGCGGTGCACCGCCCATCTCCGGCGGAGGGTGCTCAGAAATAAAAACTGAAACGGGAGGTAGCTCATTAATAAATGCACTTTTCAGGTAATAATAAATCACGGCCGCGTTTTGAACCTCCGTTTAATGACACCAGCGTCGTTCGGGGAGAAAACCCCGACCCATCTCACCAACTCCATTAGCGCCCCACTCCACGCTCCCCACTCCATTCGTTTTCCTCCGCCTCCGTGCTCACCATCTCCATTAGCGCCTCCGCCCGTTTTCCTCCGCCTCCATGCTCCAGCCAGGTTCGCCGTTCGTCGAATCCAGGAGCTCCGCCCCTCCTGTCGTCCATGCTTCGCCTAATTTTATCCGCGTCGGTGCTCCAAGCAGGCTCGGCAGCCGTCGAATCCCGGCCAGACCAATTGGATCACGCAATGGCGGCGGCGGTGGCCGCATCTCCGGCAACGGCGCCCGGCCGCGGCTGCATCTCCGAGGCAGTCCTTCTCGCTCCCGGCCGCGGCCACGACGGCCCTTCCACCCCGACGTCGGCCACGCGGATCTTCCCCAGACGCCGGTGGCGGTACTTTCCCCATCCCGACAGCGACCGTGCGGCTCTTCCGCATCCCGACGGTAGGCTCAATCAACTACACCTGCCAAGAACCCGCGGAGACGAGACTGTAATCGTCCCCAACAGTACCCACCTCCACATCGAACAGATCCACAATCGGTGAGACCAAACATGCCGGTTATTATCATAGTCAAATTTACCGCTCACAGATTCGGGCAGAATTATTTACTTAACCAAACAATACTATTAGTAATAAAAATTATCTGACCGAATGGAATTATTTACCGCTCAGAGGTCTAGATGGAATTATTTACTTAACAAAATGACACTATTAGTAATAAATCTTACCGTGCTCGGAGACCGCATGCCTTGATAACTATCACAACCATATTTACTGCGCATGGGTTGTACAGAATTATTCATACACCCAAATGATACTATTAGTAATAAATATTACCCCGCACGGAGACCGGATGTCTCGATGATCATCACTGCCAATTTTACTGTTCACAGGCCCGTGCTAAATTATTTCTAGACATATATGATACTATTAGTAACAAAAAGTACCCTAACCAAAGACCAGACGTCCGCCAATTTTACTGCTCATAGGTCTTGGCTGAATTATTTCTATATCCAAATGATACTATTATTATAGTAATAAAAGATACCCCACACGAAAACCGGACATGTCGATGATCACTGCCAACTTTATTACTATTAGTAATAAAATAATACTATTAGTAATAAAAAATCTGGCCAGAGACCAAACATGCCGGTTATTATCATAGTCAAATTTACCGCTCACAGATTCGGGCAGAATTATTTACTTAACCAAACAATACTATTAGTAATAAAAATTATCTGACCGAATATATATATATATGCTCTTTATTATGCAATATTTTGGACCACACCTTAACTGATTTGATGTTTAAAACAATTGTCTTCTGCAAATGTTCTATATTCTTCTCCACTGTTTCTATGTCAAGTGTATATTTACATCACATTCATCTGTAAAATGTTCAAAGATGGTTGGTCAGTTTGGACTCTATGAAATTCAGATCGTGAATGCCAAGTAAAGCCCTTTTTTACAAATAAATTGCTTCTAATTATGGATTCTGCCTTGCACTATAGCTGGATTTTTGTCTCCCCTTTCAATGATTTTTTTTTATTTCGCTAGGTTCCAGCACTGTCAATTGAAGGAAATGACACAGCAATCTGGGGAAGTGGGGAATGGTTGATGTTCCTCTCAGCTCAAAGCATGGCAGTCGGAACTATCATGGTCCGCTGGGTGTCAAAGTACTCTGATCCAATTATGGCAACAGGATGGGTATATTATACACAGCTGAACAATCAGTCCATGTTATGTCTTAGTTTGTGTCACACACGCCAAAGCTCTACTATGTTATTGGTTATGTTGCTTCAAGTTATCCTTTTTGTGGTCTATTCTGTCAAATGATTTTGCATGTTTCCTGGAATTGTTAATTTAGTTAGTTCATTCTGCAGAATGCAATGTATATAGCATTTGTTGCTATTATAATTGCAAAGCTTATTGCATACTCATGTAGTTCCAATAATATGACCCATGTAGTTGAAGGCAGATGCATAGATTGCAAAACAGAATTGCATTTTTTATTTGTTGATATTCTTAAAGGTACCTAGGCCTCCCAACTTGTTTAATGATCCGTGTTCCGTCAGAATGAAGATGTTACCTTTAATGCATGTTGTTGAAATTTTGTCCCTTTTATGGGATGATTTTAATGGTCCTCACAATTAGTATCAAATCTGCCATTACCTCATTATTAAATACTAACATCGACATTATGACAGCACATGATTATAGGTGGGCTTCCTCTGCTTGGTATATCTGTTCTTAATCATGATCCTGCTCTGAGTGGCCATATTCAAGATCTTACATTGAGCGACATATTAGCACTTGGCTATACATCTATATTTGGCAGTGCTGTCAGCTACGGTGTATACTTCTACAATGCTACTAGGGGTATGATTGTTTTATACTAGTCCAATGCTATTTTCATGATTCACTCTGAAAGGTATCCCACATAACTAGTTCTTTGTCATTTTTTTCAGGTAGCTTAACCACACTTAGTTCTCTCACTTTCTTGACCCCCATGTTTGCATCTGTTTTCGGGTAAGATCCTTATGAGGATGTTGTGCTACCTGATTTTCAGTTTTCACACAATGTTATCTTGACTCCTTGCCACCTCTTTGCTGTTCAGGTACCTGTACCTGGGTGAGACCTTCTCACCAGTACAGCTTGGTGGTGCGCTTCTCACACTGGTTGCCATCTACATGGTCAACTACAAAAGCATTATAGGTGAGAAATAAGAGGCTATCACATACTTGTGTGGTTTCTATCACATAAGGGTGTTTGGGTGCTGCATGCAGCACCTATTGCCACTTATTGGGTTCAGGAATCTGAAGATTAAGTACAATCGTGAAGACTCAGGCAAATTATCGGATTGGAGAGAGATGTGCTCTGTTTCAGGTCTAGACTGAAAATGCAGTATAAAGTGGCACAAAACCAAACAGGTTCCATTAGTTCCTTGGACATTACTATTAGATTTCCTGGTTATGTCATCGCATGCTTCTAGGTTAGCCAGCAGCCTTTTTCTCTGTTACGTGGAGCTGAGAAAAAAAATTATAATTTATAGGATGCTTCCACATTTGTAGTTGATATGCATTATCAGATAGGGAGCATTGTGCAGTGGTCAGAGCATGGAAATAGTTGGAAGGAAGGCTCATTTGTATATATATGAATTCGCTGCATTTTTAAATATATAAGAAGACATGTGTATTTGTTTATCGAAGATGGAAGGAAGGCTCATTTATATGAGTTCATTCCTGGATTGACATCACTGAAGAGTGCTGACCTTTCGCCTGTTAGCTGGATGTCAGTTGCCTGGTATGATCAAATTTATATATGAATTCGCTCCATTTTCAAATAGTTGGAAGGAAGGCTCATTTATATATGAGTACATTTATATATGAATTCGCTCCATTTTCAAATAGTTGGAAGGAAGGCTCATTTATATGAGTTCATTCCTCCCAAAATCTACAATCACAAACATAAGAACAAGTAGATCGGGGCAAATCATTCAGAAGTCAACTTGCACAACAAGAACAAGCAAAAGAAGACGTGTTTTGTTTATCGAAGTTCAGATTCACCTCCATAAATCACACTCTATTGAGGAGCTCCCAAGGGAGCCGTGTCTCTTCTAACCACTTGCCCTCGCCAAAGAACCCATAAAGATCGACCGTGGCCTTTCACTACCTTGATTTCTTCCATGTGGAGGAAAAAACAAAAGCTTCACCTCCAGGGAAAACGTCTAACTGGACAGGGTGTCCCAGTCCGCCCATTTCGAAGGCCTAACCAGACGAAGGTACCTCATCTACTTGACCTATAAGGCATCATAGGATGCACTTAGAAACCGATTCAATCTGTAAAGATCCAACTAGATCTCTTAACAGACTAGGAAACCAACCTATCCCATCAGGCCTTTCCATTGTAAAACCCTACTTCCCAGCTATATAAAGGAGGCTTAGGGTGCCCTAGATGGGAGAGGCTGAAGTTCATTGTCATAAATGTCATTCCACCATGAACACTAGCACCCCACCCTTGCAACCAGCACATGGCGCACAGTAAGGAGGCTCCTTCACTGGACGTAGTGTACCTCATACCCATGCTAATATAGATGTGTGCATGTGTGTTATCATTCGCTATGCGTGATACGCTGATCACTAGTCGGATGCAAATGCAAGCGGGCTCTTGCCTGGTTGGCTAGCTCGTGTTAGAGTTGAGCTAGCAACCACGGTTCGAATCCCCGTGTGCACAGAATTAAGCCATCTTATGGCCGGGGTTTCGACCCTATTAATTTTTTCTAGTCGAATGCAAAATTCACTGACAACGCCGTGCTCAGGGAGGAGGCTAGGAGGGCTTGGGTGGTGCAGTATGGCAGACGGGCACCGTCAGGCCGTCAGGGACGGTGCGAGCGGCAGATGGGCAGGATGAAGAATGACGCGGGGGCAACGCCTGAGAGTTTCCGGCATGAGTGAGGGGGGATAATGTGGGAAATGGTAGGACGCAACCTGATTTGGTAGGCCTCCAATTTTTTATAATAATGATTCTCTACTGCGTCCGTCCTAGGACTCCCGTCCGCACGCGGCTTGACCTACGTAGGACCGCGGCTCCCATCTCTCTCAAAAAAACTCACTCCGCTCATCCTCCAGCCCCCCTTCCCTCACCGCGACTTATGTTCCATCAGACACGACGCGCCTCTGCCCGAGCAGCGCCCCCTCCCCCGCACACGCTATGCCTTTGTGAAAGGTCCTAATAGCTAGAGGGGGGTGAATAGCCTATTAAAAATCTACAACAACACTAAGTCAAGTGGTTAGATAATTATGAGGCGAAGCAAGTATTGCGCTAGCCTACCAAAAATGCAAGCCCCCTATCCACAATTCTATTTGTTATGGTCTCTAATTCACACAATGGCTAAGTTGCTACTCTCTACACTAGTTGAGCTAAGAACTAATTACAACTAAGAAGCTAGGCTACACAACTAGCTACAACTACCGCAAGCTCTACACAAAGTAAAGGCACAATGTAATACAAGAGAGTGGTAGAGAGATATACCGTCGTGACAAGTGATCAATCAATGAATACCAAAGAATACCAAGGAGACAATCAAGACACAATGATTTTTCCTCCGAGGTTCACTTGTTTGCTGGCAAGCTAGTCCCTGTTGTGGCGATTCACTCACTTGGAGGTTCACGCGCTAATAGGCATCACACGCCTAACCCGCAACCGGGTGCCGCACAACCAACTCAAGATGAGGATCCACAAGCCACGTGCAATCCACTGGAGTTGCCTTTGGCGCTCCGCCGGGGAAAACACAAGAACCCCTCACAATCACCTTTCTCTGCTCGACGATCCACCAATCACCGGGCCATCTAGGTTCGGTAAACACCAAGAGTAACAAGATCTCCACCAGCCCAAATCGCCCAACTAGTGCCACAAGATGCTAGATCACTAAGCAATGCACTAGAGGCTCTCCAATCTCACTGAAGATGATGAAATCAACTGTGCAAGTGAGTGGAGTGGTTTGCTCAGCTCCCAAAGGGTATACACAGGTGTGGGAAGTGCCAAGAGAGTGGCCAAGGCCAGCCACCACCTCTATTTATAAGCCCACAAACAAATAGAGCCGTTACCCTGGAGCCACTTTCTGCGAGGGCACCGGACATGGTGGTGAGCCACCGGACAGGGGGTGGCGGTGACCCTCCAATGGTCATCCAATGGCTAGTTTCACTAGCCATTGGGGCACCAGATAGGTGGCAGTGGCACCTGACATGGCATGGCGGTGCCACATCGAGCCAGCTGCCTGTTTTCCCTCCTCTCTGGATAATTAGGGCGGTGCACCACTAAGGGGTGGCGGTGACCACGGTGGTGCCTGACTCAGCAACCCCTGCTCTTTGTTGAAAAACGGCGGTGGCACCGGGCAGGGTGGCGGTGCACCGTCATGCCTGGGGCGGTGTACACCGCCACATGCGGTGCCAGCCCTTACTTCGCTACTCTCGGCCAAGGTTTGGTAGGCACCGCCCTAGGGGTGGCGATGCCACCGGACAGGCTGTGGCGGTGCCCCAACCAAAGCAACAGCCAACACCTTCCTCTCGGCCTCCAGCCGGTCACCGCCCTAGGGTGGCGGTTGAAAGTCCTATGTTTGGTGTTGGTAATTAGTGACAATGTCTAAGTATTAATCCTATGCCTAAGTTGTATGTAACATATGAGGATTAGTACATTCCAAGGTTGGTGGCAAGATGGACATGGTGATCATGATGGCCACACTTGGATTTGGACGCAACCCCTACGTGATCAAGGCAAAGGTATATGCTTAAGGGTTGTGGTTTAGTAACCAAGACACCTAGTGGGTTGTGGTTACATTATAGGATAGATAGTCGTACTATAAAGAGGGGAATGACGCGGCTATTGAACTTCTAAGTGCCTCTAGGTGTGCATTTCATAATCATATACATTTGGATAGAACTAATATCGCCTCAAAAAATGATTTGTGAAAATGCTAACACACTCACACATGACGAGATCACTTGGTGGTGTTAGCACGTTTGTGAATGCGGTGGAGTTTGAGCGGTAGAGAGGGTTTGGGGTCCTCTCTCCCTCCCGCCGAGCTTGCGAGGCGAGATTCAGGCGTTTTCGAGGAGTTGAAACGACTATTTTCCACTACGCCAGAAGTCGAAAAGAAACAGAGGCGAACGGAGGTCACAGAGGTGACCGGACGCTGGACCGGACGCGGTCTCTGTTTGACCGGACGCGTTCGGTCAGCGTTCAGCGTCTGCGCGTGTTTTAGTTTGATGATCGGACGTGCAGCGCGTCCGGTCACTATCGACCGGACGCGTCCGGTCGTTCAGGGAGCTTACTGGACTCCAACCGGACGCTGGCACTGTGGCGTCCGGTCAGTTCTGCAGCGCGTCCGGTCGCTGTTTCGTTGAGCGCTGCTCAGGCTTGACTAGCGCGTCCGGTCTGTTACGGGACCAGCGCGTCCGGTCGAGCCCAGCGCGTCCGGTCTGCGCGTCAAGCGCGTCCGGTCGTTGCTTCGCAGCTAGCTGTTGTGCGACTGGCGCATACGGTTAGTGTAACCAGCGCGTCCGATCAGCGCGACTGCGGCTGTTTCAAGTTTCTAACGGCTATTTTTGAATGGGTACGTCTATAAATACTCGTTGGCCGGCTCAAGGCTCCATCTCTTGAACATTTGACATACTTGTGAGCACTTTGAGCTAAGCAACTCCCCTCCCACTCATCTCTCTTGCTTCTTTGCATATTCGAAGTGAGATTGAGTGATCCAAGTGTATTTGCATTGTGAGATTGCATCTTGTTGGCACTTGGTGGTTGATTTGCTGCGGAATTCTTATTTCTCTTGGTGGTTGCCGCCACCTAGACGGCTTGGAGCAGCTTGGAGGCGTTGGCAAGAGTTGGTGATTGTTCTTGGCCACCTCCGGTGATTGTGAGAGGTTTGTGCCTATCTCGGCGAAGCGCCAAAGGCAACGTTAGTGAATTGCTCGTGTCATTGCAACCTTTTGCCATTTGGTAGGTTCTTGTGGCGCTTTTTGAGAGGCTCGGTGTGAGACCGATTAGTCACCGAACCACGTGGTGAAGAGGGACACAACGGGGACTAGCGTGCCGGCAAGCACGTGAACCTCGGGATAAATCTTCGTGTCATCACTTTCATATTGTGATTGATTGATCCCGGTATTCGGTTATCTTGGTATTCATTGTTGATCATATTGGTTGGCTCAATACTTCGCCCCTTGGTGAAACTCTCCTAACTCAACTCTGCATTACTTTCTTAGTTATCTTTGCTAGCTAGTTAGCTTTGCTAGAGTAGCTCTTTTGTGTAGCTTGCTAGTTGTAGTTGTAGTTACCTTCTCGTTTGACTTGTGCGGTTGAGTGCAAATACTAGAATTGTGAATTGGTTAGGTGGCTTGCAAACACCCCGTAGGCTAAGTAAAACTCGCATCTCGCTATTTGTTATATTGATAAACTTGTTTAGCTTGTCTTTGTAGAAAATTTTAAAAGGCTATTCACCCCCTCTCTAGCCATCAAGACCTTTCAGCGGTGCACCGGACATGGGGTGATGGTGCCCACAGAGGCAGCATCTCATCCCCTACTTCGCCTCCTTTGAATCTTTTGCGAATGTGCCAACACCACAAGTGTTTCACCATCACGTGCAAGTATGTTAGCATTTTTACAATCATTTTTCAAAGGTTATTCACTTCTCACCGAATGTGCACTAGGTCTAAAATGCATATAGCATATGCAAGTTTTCCAACACCTAGTGGCACTAGATGATCGAGTTGTCCGATAAGAGCTCTCCTCTTAATAGTACTATCTATCCTAAATGTGATCACATTCTATATAGTGTCTTGATCACCAAAACAAAATAGCCCTATCACATATACCTTTGCCTTGAGCCCATTTTATTTTTCTTTCTTCTTTTTCAAATCCGGAGCTTGATCATCATCACATGTGATCATCACCATTATCACATGTCCATCTTCAACACCATGGACTTCTTTTTGTGTGGCCATCTCTATCCATGAGTGCCACCTAGCTCCACCACTTGGGTTGGACCAACCTATCTCAAATCCACACTTAGAGTATAGAGTTAATCCAAATGGGTTTCATCAATTCACCAAAACCAAACTAGAGCTTTCACTTTGCCCGAGCCTCGCGCGCCCCTCTTGCCCAAGCCACGCCCCTCCCGTGTCACGCCGCTCCCGTGTCACGCCCCTAGCCGAGCGCGCGCCCCAGCTGCACCGCGCTCCATCCCTCACCGCGCCTCCATTCACTATCGTGCCCCACTCCGAGATCCATAGCGGCAAGACCCGGAGTGGTGAGATCCAAGCGCCTCCATCCTTCTCCGGTGCCAACTCATGCAAGACCAGCGGCCTTCCATCCACTGTCGCGCCCACTTTGAGATCCGGAGCGGCAAGATCCGATCGCCTTCATCCATCTTCGGTGCCAGCTCGTGCAAGACCGGTGGCCTTCCATCCACTGTCACGCCCCACTTCGACATCTAGAGTTGCGAGACCCGGAGCGGCGAGATCCGAGCGCCTCCATCCTTCTCTGGCGCCAGCTCGTGCAAGACCAGCGACCTCCCCCCTCTCTCTCCACGCTGACGAGCCTCCTTTCGCCTGTTAGCTGTAGGAAAAGATGTTGCGCTAAAAGCATGTTGCAAGGGTATGTTTCAAGTGTTTCAGCTGTTTCATACGCATATTGCAGGTGTTTCATACGCATGTTGTAAGTTTTTTAGGTGTTTCATATGCATGTTGTAGGTGTTTCATATGGATGTTGCAATTGTTTTATTTGAATGTTGCAAAAGTATATCGGAGACGTTGCAGGTGTATGTTTCAAGTGTTTCAGCTATTCCAGACGGATATTGCAACTGTTTTATTTGGATGTTGCAAAGTAGATCTGGATGTTCCATGTGTTACAATGGCTTCACATGTATGTTGCAAATTTATGTTCCAAATGTTTCATTCGTTTTCAAACCCGTGTTGCAAGTGTTTTCCTCTGGATGTTGCAAAACTAGTTCTAGAGGTTACAAAAGTACATCTGCTTTTCAAATTCCCGTGTGTGTGTGCAAAACAGAGCAAGCGAAACCGCGTGCGCGCGTGGAAAGGAGGGTAGGATGGTCCCACAGGGCGCGCGCGTGCAACGTAGCGGGCGGGGCGGCGCGTGAAACGGAGTGGGGCGGGGCGGATCTACCGCGAGTCCGAGCGGGCGGGGCGGAGCAGGGAGATGCGTCCGGACGCGACGTCCCGTCCGGGCGCTAGGTGTTCCGATTTTTTAAGCCAAATAAGGGCCCTGTTGGACCCTATGTTTTTAGGCCCACTTCTCAAAAAAAGAGTTTGAGGGTCCAAGTAGGTGTGTACATTAGATTAATTTTTGCGAATGTATGTTTAGAGACATCTAATAAAATTAGAATTTTAACAAGATTAGTATGGTGGCCCTTGTTCAAGGATGACATGAAAAAGTTGAGAAATGGTCCGTATTTTTTTAGTTTCTAACTTATCCTTTTTTTTTTGCTGATTCGAATTCACAGTATTCACAATGAAGCCCTTACAGAATGCTTAGTCGCACTGAAAGTCTGAAACGATTATGGCCTTGTGCTCTCGTGTCTGATGTCGATTAAACTGCCATGTGCAAAATATCAACACTCATTTGGACGTATAAAGTTACTAGTTCTATTTGGTAATTTTATGCAGAACTTCGCAAAGATCACAGGTTATGCTGTCTCTTTCTGTAACTCATTCGTTTTCGACTTTGCAGGGAAGCCTGTTTTTTCACACTGCAGCTTCACAGGCACTGTTCTTAGGGTGACCAACGAGGCACTGACAGAAATCCTTACAATCAATTAAAATGGAAAGCCTGACATTCATAAATCTAGTCATGCTACAAAAACTAAGGTAGTGTTTAGATGGTGTAAAAGTTGGTGTAAAGTTCCTGTAGCACTTTTCGTTGTTATTTGGTAAAATTTATCCAATCATGGACAAACTAGGCTCAAAAGATTCGTCTCGACATTTACAAACAAACTGTGTAATTAGTTATTTTTTTTACCTACATTTAATACTCCATGCATGCGTCTAAAGATTCGATGTGACAGGGAATCTTATAAATTTTTTAGAAGTTTGAGGGATCTAAACACTGCCTAACATTTCTTTTGTTTCGTTGGACTTCGCTTCTTTGCACTAAAAACAGTAATAGCAAGCGCTGTAATATTCGTCATGCTGAATTGCAATTTGGTATTGGGTTTCCTACGAAGGAAGTTAAGCAGCTGTCTTGCTCTTCTAGACTTCCCTATTTGAAGCACAACTCAATAATACAGCGATCAGAATGAAAACATGGGCGTACAACTGCCTTGTAGAAGAGGATGAAATTGTCATCAACAGATTCAGGTCCAACTGGAGTCTTCGTAAGCAGTTTCATCCTAGACTAACATTCTCGAGGGCACTTAAGTTCACAAGCAACAGCTACAATATGGATACAACCCCACATTGGATACCAAATTAGTTGCAAAACTTCTGTACAGATCAGTTACAAGAAACAGAAAACCTTTTGAGTGCCGACATGTTTGGTATTCGCAGCAGTAAACTAAAGTATAAATCTATCCTGCGATTGTTAGACTCACTTTACCATCGCACTGTACTGTAAACGTTTTGCTACCGTTGTTGGTGGTGTAAGTAATATCAGTAGCTTCAAATTGAACCCATGTGGTTCTTTGCAAGCTACTCCAGATCAGTGGTTCACATGGGGTGAGTGATGAAGAAGTTGAAGTCATGGTGCTGGACTCCAAGCTGCTTCAACCAGGAGTCCGCTGCACCGAAGAGGACGTCCATCTTTCTGTGATCTCCTGTTACGGGGTTGGTCCAGAGGGAACCTTGTATCTTGTGTGCTGCGAGGCCAAATGGAGGCAGTGATACAGTGTTGCTCTTTTTATCCATATGGCCATTTTGTTTGCCGTTGGCAACTGGATGGCAACAATCATTGGTCATGGTCTCAAGCCCGTGATCTGTAAGAAACATAACACATGTTACTGTGGTTTGAAAACAGTACTAAGGTCATCACTGGTACAGCTGCAAATAAGGATATGATGCATTATCAAATAACTGCCGGAAAGTCAATGTCTTAACATGCAAAGCGTAGTCAAGTTCAAAGATCTGGCTTGATTTGGACTCTAATATCATTATTTGTTTTCTTAGAAAGGACAGCTGGTGAACCTAGGTGCTTTTGCACATTTCGCAATCCAAGCAAGTTTTCTCCAAAGATGTGTCTATGAACAACACTTCCTCCATGTCATATGTATTTTTAGTCTTCAAGGAACAACTGCATGTCTAAGATTAAATACTAAAGTCATGGAACATGACAACTTGACAAGGCAGTCTCTTTCCTTCTCTTTACTGAGCAAAAAACTGCTGCCACCAACTTTTATTTAAGTGGTTTCCTTAACTAGACACTTAAAAGCTAAGGCATGAAGCCTTTTGAAACCAGCGTTGACAAACTGGATGCAAAATAGCAAGCCGAACAAAGCCTTGAAGGAAACTCTCATACTCTTGTAAGCTAAGCCATCAATTGATTTAAGAATAGTGTGGCATACCAACTGATATGCAGTATAAAGCACATCATTAAGTTATATAATATGAATCTATCAATATATAGAAACGTAACTGAAGCATCAGTTGTTCCTTTTCCTAATATACAGTTCATTGTTTGAAAACTAAAGACCACTCAACCAACCAGTTACAAGAAGAATGAGAAAGCAACGTTTTAAATTCCTTTCTTCTGATCTCGGCCACCAGATTGCCATTCCTCTTTCTTAGTGTACATTAAGCAATATATCGATGGCTCAGGGAAATCTTTTCTAAGGTACACAGACATGAGAAATACTCTTTCCTGTGAATGATAATAATGTTGCAATACATATCATGTGATTTGAGCTTGAGCAAATGGCAACCTTTTTCACTCATTAAGCCTTAATGTTTTATATGCAAATAAGTTCTAACTCACAACAGAAAAGAAGTATTGGAAGACTAGATGTTTATTATAATACTGCACTAGAGGAAAGGAGCTGTCATTATATCCTGTAGTCATGCTCTTCCGGGTACAACCAAGTTTGAAATTTCAACCAATATGCCAACACAAATATATGAAGATATTTGTGTGGCATTGGTACAGAAGCCTATTAGAATAATCAAATTATTGTGCCATAAATCAAAATGGTAGAGTTTAGTGTCTGATACTCTGATCTGCAACAAACATGCCTTGAAACAAAACAGAGGAAAACACATACCTTGAAACGAGGAAGAAATGGTATGGTAAGTTAGGAAGCATGCAGATAAATCCTTCACGCTGCGCTGGTAAGGAATGTGGTATATAGGGTACCTAGTTAAAGTAGCAGACGTGAATGATAATTCTAACTGCTATCATCACTGAAAAGAAAATCACCAAGAATTGATTTCTGAACCTAGAAATAACGGTTACTATTTAGAAACAAAAGATCATCGAAGCACTCAAATCTGTCATCAAGCTGCTGTAAGGCAGAGGTTTAATGCGGTATGCAACTGATTCATTCAATCTATAAAACTATTTGCAAAGAGGAAAGCTAAACAAGAATGATCTTATTTACAAAACTACTAGATAATATAACTATTTCATCAGCAAATTTTTGTTCTTTCAGAAGAACATAAGCAGTGGACATAAATTTGATCATACCAGGCAACTGACATCCAGCTAACAGGCGAAAGGTCAGCACTCTTCAGTGATGCCAATCCAGGAAAGCCCTGGGATAGTTCATAAACCTAGAAAGGGCAATGATCATGTAAGAGAAGCGATCCATACCACAGTGGAAATAAGGTCACAGCAAAGCCCATAGAAATTCACCTTGTCAATGAGCGGGACCCTTCCATAAGGTGAGCCTACTTCAAAGAACTCAAAGTACAAGTGCCCTGGGCGCTTCCTATTGGACCATAACACATCACAGTTGAACAATGATTCATCAGAGGTCGAACTCCAGGATCTCGACATCTTCTCGTTGTCCTCATCATCACTCCAGAAATCCATGCCATTATCTTCACCAAAGCTCCTGCAGGAAACAGAGACTTGGATTGGCCTACAGCTCAAAATCACCATGAATGAACTCGAAATCTCCCCCCTAGCAAGGATCTCGCCCATACCTGGATGCAGTCAGGACCTTGTTGGTGTATAGCTGCATCCCTGACAGGTATGGAACATAGTACTGAACTACTCTCTCCCCTCCTGGGAGCTGCACCGTAGCTCCGGCGCCGTACGCGCTCCACTCGTAGTACTGTTCCCAGAGATCGGCAAGATTGAAGTACTCGACGCTGTCCATCTCAGCGTGGTGCCAGGCATCGGTCGGCAGTCGTCCATTCATCTGGATCAGAACGAAGGGCGGCTCACTTTCAGATAGGATCCGTCACCCAAGAGCATTAATGGAACAGTTGAAGAGCAGACGAAAATTGACACAAGGAAACCGAATTCAAGATTGTTCTCCAGCTAGTAAGACTTGGTATCGTGCAAACAATCCTCCAAATAATTAAGGGGGGAAAAATGAAAAGAAGAGTACTAGCGACGCAGAACGATGCAATTTGACATGGGCATTTACCGTCAGAAAACGCAGAACGATGTATCAATAAAAAAAAGATGAGCCGTAATAAAATAAAACGAGTAAAAGAAAGCCCATCTTTTTCCACCCCAACACGCTAAGCGGTGCAAGGCAGAGAATGGAGTAAATGACAAATCCGAAACTCCCAGGACGCCGCAGATCGACGGCGGCCATGGCAAGCCCCGGCCAGAAAGCAGAAAGAACATCTACTTAACGGGGGGCAGTTGCGTCACCTTGGGGAGAATGTGCGTCTCCACGGTGGGGGTGGTGCAGTCCAAGAAGCACTGCAGGTTGGACGGCGGCATCCCCTCCTCCACCCACTGCCCGCCCATGCGCTCCCCTCTTTCCCTTCCCTCGCCTCTGCAGTCACAACCCCACAACAATCCGCGGCGCACCAAATCGCTCACGGCAAACCAAAGAAGAAACCGAACCGGCAGCAGCAGGAGGGAATCCAACCGAATCCTCCGGCACTCTGCGCCTCTGTGCTACTCTGCAAGAACCGAAACCGTGCCGCTGGGAAGATTGAAGCGCGGAGGAGGAAGACTGGAAGAGGAGGGGACTTTATTCGAGCTGCGGAGGAAGGGAGGGAGCCGGAGGAAGGCAGGAGGAGCAGCGGGGTGCGATATGAAACCGGCTTCGGTTTGCTTTGCTTTGCTTCGCTGTGTGTCCTTCTCTTCTTCTCGCTTTGCCTTGTCGGACTCCAAACCAAACGCAACGCCGCCCGCGATATCATCCACCCCACGTCACGCAGGAAGGGAGGCCCAGTCCGTGGGCTGCCTGGACCCGGTAGCCCGCCCAAATACCCGGTACGGTTTCTTGCGCGGTTTGGGCACTGTGTTATTTAAGCTAGTATATATGGCTATTTCCAGAGGCTATTAAACCTACATGAGTTGTGACTTGTAACCATGGAATCTCCATAAATGATTTCTTTCCAGGTTTCTCTTACCCTCTACACATTTATTCAAACCCTAATAGAAACGTTCTGAATTTAATATTGTCGTTTCCAAAAAAAATTCCTTGCTTGATTTGAGGAGCATGTTGGAAATTTCTGCTTATTGGATACCCTAATTGTATCAAGAACCTGAAGTTCACACGGTATGCGATTGTTTTTAGGAAATTCACGAACAATAATTCAAGTGTACGCTGATGTGATGAGTATATATAATCGTTCGTGTGAGCGTATCTTTTCTATAGTGATTACAAAAGAGATGTTTATGGTGGCCACACAAGACATTCTTATGCATTTGGGTCGATCTGTATAGTAGTGTAACTTTATACTAGTGGATGTATAGAAGGGGCAAATCATTTTCACAAGGAAAACGTGTGGCTAGGCAAAATGCACGAGCAAACGAAAAAGAAAGAGACACCATCCCTTAGCCATACCCCATACATATATATCTAATTCACAAGCAATCTAAAAAAAAGAAAGGAACATTCTGTCTCCAGAACCTCCACCGGCCCAAGAAACTATATAACCCAATAACCCATTTAACTTGCAGCACAAAACTATACTCCCTCTGTTCTGACATATAGTGTATTCTAAACATTCAAGACAACTTAACAAAACACTCCAATAATATATGTACCCATAGACTATTTCAATTAAGGAGTTTATCCTCAAATCATGATTTTCTTTTTACTAAACTTTTTAAAATCTAAGCATAGTCATTACATAGAATACAATATATTTTAGTATAAATTGTACAAGTCACACTGCACCGCTCAGGACGGAGGGAGTATGTGAATGTCATGTCAGTTAAATATTCCTTTCTAGCTTTAACTCGAAATAAGTCACCGTGCCATCCCTCTTGTTGGGCCCACTCTCTATGCCCAAAGAAAGGTGCCCACCCAGGCGAATATCCACGTATATAGACGCGTAAAAGCATGCTATTTGTGGATCCGATAGCCCGCTAATTGGCATGATTCTTCCAGCTTTGTGCCTGTGTCACACCGCCTCCATGTGTCCAGTTTTGCAAGGCAGGACTTCTCCTGCGTCATTCTCTTGGCTTTTTTGCAGAGCCTCCCCAATACAAGGATGCAACCATCCGTATTTTTGAAAAGTTGCTTGCCCTTTTTGCAACTAACCGACCAATGGGTTCCCATTTTCCTTGACCATTTTGTCATACTGATTGAAACACTGGCGACTTTAGGCTCTTGTAGAGATGTTCGTGTTCCATCTCCTAAGTGCACTGGTCTTTTAATTTGTTGCTTCGGTGATGAGGTGTTTAGCAAGTTTAAGCAGCCATGGTCCATGCCTTTTTGACGAGCCAAGAGTAGTCCAAGCAAAGGCAGAAAATTGCCAGAGACTGAGAGGCGTCTGCAACATTGCATTTCAATGGAATCATAACCCCCCTAGTACCTTAATACAATGATACGTAAGCCTTTTGCTTATTCGAGAGAAAAAAATCATACATGTTTGGTTTTCCTTAATTGCAAAATCTTCATTTCACGGAAGGAGATGGATATTAATAAATACACAATATCCTGAGATGATATGCATCTTAAATGATTTGATTGGATATCGATTTGGCACACATGTAGGTGTAGAATTTATTAAAAAGAGATTTGCATTTATAAATGGTGTGTGTAGTAGCTATAAATGCGCTTGTGGATGCAGATATGAACGAATGGCTCACTGGCTTAGTCAGTACTCAGTAGTCAGTTTCACCAAGGTCAAAACAGTCTCCTCAGTTCTCCCTACAAGCCCTTGTTTAGTTCCCTAATTCTCCCCAAATTTCACTATGCAAAAAGAAGATTTCCTGTCACATCAAAATGTCGGCAAATGCATGGAGTACTAAATGTTGATGAAATCAAAAACTAATTGCACAGTTTTGTTGTACTTTGCGAGATGAACATTTTAAGCCTAGTTAGTCAAAATTTGGATAATTTTTACCAAATACAAACGAAATGCTACAGAAATTCTGATACAGTGTTTTTCTCCCCAATTCACCGAACTAAACGAGGCCCAAAGCAAGCAGAGCAGCAGCATGTTCGGTGTTCCCCAGCACCCGCCATTGGCAATTGGCATGCTGAGTTGGTCCGTGCTGACCGAGGTTGCTATTCTTCGCCAAAGGTCCAAAAATCCGATGGAATTTCTTTGCTGGATCAGACTGGTCTATTGGAAGTGGACATATGAGACCCTCTGGTTGGCAGTTGGGCAGTTGGCAGACTGCTGGCCCATCCCAGTGCCATTTCCAAGCTGGGGCCTTGTTTAGATTGAAAAAAATTTCAAACTGATGAATAGTACCACTTTCGTCTTATTTGGCAAATATTATCCAATCGTGGACCAACTAGGCTCAAAAGATTCATCTCGTGATTTCCGACTAAACTGTGTAATTAGTTATTTTTTTACCTACATTTACTACTTCATGCATGAGTCTAAAGATTGATGTGATGGAGAGAGAGTGAAAAAATTTTAATTTTGGGTGCATCTAAACGAGGCCTGGAATCTGAAGCCATTTCCAAGCCCTTAGCTGTACTGCTGTAGGCCTGTACCAAATCCCAAAATGAAGCCGGGCCGTGTTTAGTTGCGCCAAATTGGCAGCACCCAAATCTGCACAGTGCAGGAACAGACACTGTAGCATTTCGTTTGTATTTGTGAATTTTTGTCCAAACATTGACTAGTTAGGCTCAAAAGATTCGTCTCGCAAAGTACAACTAAACTGTGCAATTAGTTTTTTATTTCATCTACATTTAGTACTCCATACATGTGCCGGCATTTTGATGTGATGTGAATCTTCTTTTTGCATAGTGGAATTTGGAGATGAAATTTGGGATCTAAACAAGAAGGTTCTGCTGGCCCACCCCCACTGTTGGTTCCTTCTCCTTGCAAGTGTGGCCTGATGTGACGGTGAGAAAGAAGGGTCATGTTCAGTTACCCTCAAATCCTGAATTTAGTACTATGCAAAAAGAAGATTTCTCGTCACATAAAACTTACGGTATATGTATAAAGTACTAAATATAGATGAAATCAAAAACTAAGTGCACAGTTTGGTTGTACTTTGCGAGACAAACGTTTTGAGCCTAAATAATCAATGGTTGAACAATTATTACCAAATACAAACGAAATACTTAAATAGTCAATGTTTGAACAATTATTAATAAATACAAACGAAATACAGTGCCGCAGTAAAAGCGGCGACGCCGCATCGGGGCAACTAAGGAGGGGGTGTTTGGTTTGAGGCGTTAAAGTTTAATAAACACTATAGCATTTTCATCTTATTTGACAAAAAGTTTCCAATCTTGGACTAATTAGGCTTAATAGATTCGTCTCGTAAATTACTCCTAATCTGTGTCGACATGCATGCAATTAGTCTACATTTAGTACTCCATACATTTAAGAGAACATTGATGTGATGAGAGTTAAACTTTAACAAAACGTAACCAAACACGCCCTAAACAAGGCCAGGGTATCTTCACAGGGTCACTGGACAGGAGGAACCATCCGATGATTCTTGATCCTGAAACCATATTCCCTCCTCAGGCTTGGTTAGATCCGAAATTTTTTGAGAAAAATTCCTATAGCACTTTCGTTGTTATTTGACAAAATTTATCCAACCATAGACTAACTAGGCTCAAAAGATTTATCTCGACATTTACAGATAAATTGTACAATTAATTATTTTTTACCTACATTTAATGCTCCATGCATGCGTCTAAAGATTCGATGTGACGGGTACTGTGCAAAAAAAAAATTGGGTGTTTTTGGAAACTAAACGAGGCCTAAAGCAGCCTCTACCACTAGTACTACCCTCTCTGTACCACAGTGTGCTACTGGAAAAGATGCTATGCTAGCCACAATAATTTTGGTGTGGTAGGAGGAGCAGCGGCTTTATTCGCGTGCCCCTGATGCATGTTTGTGCCCGGCCGGCGGCCACCATTGCTCCATCCATGTCTGTTGGCAATTGGCATCGGAGATCCCTTTTCTCTGAAACTGAAACTCTGAAAGCTTTGCTTCAAGGATTGGGGTGGTGTCGGCCATTAGCGGAGAAAGACAAACGTTTCTGAATGCTAATGAGTTATCTTTATAATGGAAGCATGGTAAGCACTCCACTGTCGACGTTTCATTAGACACCAACGGATACTCTTTCTTTGGGTGGCCTTAGATATTAGCACAGACTAATCTGTGAGTTTGGGAAATCACTATTTAGACTTTAATGGTTCTTCTCATTTTGATATGGCTTGAGCATATGTTCCTTTTCATCAGTCATAATATAAATATTTGATACTCACAGATCAGCAGCTTCAGCATATATGGCTTGAGTATTTGGGTTAGTGATTCTCTTTTCTTAAGTTGCAGACTTGGCCAGTACTTTTTACTGAGATAATACAATAATCAGCATGTTCAGTAGAGCTTGTTGCAAGGCACTGCTCACATCTCCTCGGGTGGGTCAGCCCGACGTCGAGATTGGCGACGAGACGCCCACGCCGCGCGAGGCCGCTCGGCGCCTCGCACGGTTTGTGGATGAGGTGCGGGTCGTGCGGGTGCCGCCTCTGATTGCCTCTCCACCGCGACAGAGGGCAAGAGCCAGGAGGCCCCTGCCTGTCAAGCGCAGGAGCACACGAATTGCCGCCTAACCGTTGGCACACATACCGGCCTCCCGGCGAGGTGAGGTACTCCTCGAGCAGCGGTTGGGGATTGCGCCGCCGGCCACTACGGTTTCACTTACGCCCAAGGGGATACTCGACGCCTTGCGTTCTGGGACCTTGTCGTCGAGTCAGGTGGAGGCCCTTGACGCGTTGTTTCCAGCGTTCAATGGGCGCGCGTGCGAGCTCTTCGTGGAAGGCCCGTAGGGTGCGGCGGTGTTAGCACGTTGGTTGTTCTATTTATGTAATATCGAACCAGAGAGCAGTCTGCTAGGTTGGTCCGGACGTTAGACCACCTCATGCGCTAGATGCGCGTCGTTTGTACTAAAAACTCTCTTCTTCTTAATTGCAATGATACGCAAATCTTTTGCGTATTCGAGAAAAAAAACTATTTTAACTAAAATACAATAGTCAGCTTAATCTTGCTGCTATATACTTCACTAAAACCTACCTTTTTTTTGACAAATTTCTGCATAAATTTCGTATTTTCAGATAAAGATGTCAATAGCCCAAGGTACACAAAGTTTGGCGAGGACCATGTTCGAAGAGCCAAATTTCAATGGCCGGAGAGAAAGCGGCTACCATTCCAAGTTCAAGGTCATCAAGCTGTCGCCATCTGCATCATTCTTCCTTTTTCTTGCGGGATATGCGCATTCGCAATACATTGTGTGCCATTTTAAATTTTTTCACCTTAGGCCTTATTTAGATCGTGAAAAGTTAGAATTTTTCTAACTGTAGCACTTTCGTTTATATTTGACAATTAGTGTCCAATTATGGACTAACTAGGCTCAAAAGATTCGTCTCGTAATTTATAACTAAACTGTGTAATTAGTTATTTTTTTATCTATATTTAATGTTTTATGCATGCGTGCAAAGATTGATGTGACAGATAGAGTGAAAAATTTTAACTTCTTGCGTCAATCTAACAAGGCCTTACACCCTGTGCCTAACTTTCTATCCCCCCAAATTTGACCTCTTGTTTGGATCACCTTGGAATTCCGTGCACAATTGACAGCAAGCATCCGATGCTCTTCACTCACGAAAATTTCAGTTGACATAATTGACCTCGGGGGCTGTGCGGTTAGGCAACTCAGCAGGACTGTAGCAGCCACAGCTCGTCGATGCCATTAAGATGAATGAAAGCGACGTGTATGGAGTGACGTGGCACGGATAAGTTAAGGGGTGTTTGGTTTGAGGTGTTAAAGTTTAACAAACACTGTAACACTTTCGTCTTATTTGATAAAAAGTTTTCAATCTTGGACTAATTAGGCTTAATAGATTCGTCTCGTAAATTACTCCTAATCTGTGTCGACATGCATGTAATTAGTCTACATTTAGTACTCCATGCATTTGAGGAAACATTGATGTGATATGAGTTAAACTTTAACAAAGGTCCTGATCAGGATATTATGTGAAAAATAGACCTTGACAACGCTGTCCCTGTCTTTGTCAGCACAGCTAGTCTGCTCGACAGATCACTACTAGTAGACACTAGTCACATGCTTGGTGGCTTCAGCTTTTGTCAATTGTGCTACAGAGGTTTTGTGGGACATCCCAAGCAAACGATATATTGTATCTCTTTGAGGGTAGGCCTTGTTTAGTTCTCAAATTCTCCCTCTAAATTTCACTATAAAAAAGGAGATTTCTCATCACATCAAAATGTCGGCAAATGCATAAAGTACTAAATATAGATGAAATCAAAAACTAATTACACAGTTTTGTTGTACTTTGCGAGACGAACATTTAGAGTCTAATTAATCAATTTTTAGATAATTTTTTGTACTAAAAAACAAAAAGTGCTACGGTGCTCAGGGTGGCACTGTGTCAAATCGGCCACCCCTGAGTCGGCAACTAAACAAGGCCCTAGCATGCCAACTTTAATTTTGGAGAATTGTTTTGTGCCTTTTGATTTCGTCGTAAAGTTGTATCGCGTCATTAGTGGATGGTGACGGGTGCACCCGGTGCTAATGCGTTGTGGTCTTGTGGGGGTACTGATTGTGTTTTAAGATGTATATAATTTGGGATGAAACTTAGTTTTTAGTTGGCGATGGGATCAGTAGTGGTCGGCTATAAAAGAGGAGGAACTAGATTTTGTAGCGCCGTATTAGAATGACATCTAGCAAACTTCATTCTTCGTGGATATGATTGTTGATTGGTGTTCTACTGAAATTTGTAATATATGCATTCGACTTAAGTAACACAGACAGATATTGTGGTATGACCTATCACGAGAAACGGTTCTAAAGTCTCATATAGCAAGGTCGTTAGGACCAAGATCTTAATTTCAATTGTTTCTTGTTTGTGATTCTATAAGATTTAGAAAAAAAATATTCTTATGTAAGATTTGTAAGATCGGAATTCGTGACATTCATATTGTAAAATTTGAAGCCTGTAATATTGATTTTGATCAATTTAATGCCCAGGGTTTCTATAAACTTGACTTTACTCGTTCCCATTATTTCCAAACCTTATAATAGTAATTATAGTGCGATGCCTTGAAATCTGAGGTCACGTAGGTCCAGTGGCATGTACAAGTATAGGTACTGTATTTTACACAATTAGCCACGCAGCAAATCTTGCGCAATGCTGATGCATGTCGGTCTAAAAAACACTGCTCATGCATGTCAATTTTGATACAAAGGTTTGTGGACATCCCAAGCAATGATATGATATCTCTTTGGAGGCAATCTAGAATTCCAACTTTCATTTTGATGGATTACATATGGGTGTTTTTTGTCATAAAAGTTGTGCGGCGTGCCGACATCCATCTGGTGTGGTTTGTGGGTGTAATGATTGTGTTTTAAGATGTAACTGAGATGAATTTTGATTTGTAGTTGGAGATGGCTTTAGTGCGGGCTACGGGAGAGGAGTTTTAGTGGATTTTGTGGCTTGATCAAAGAAATAGGCATGTACCAAACTTCACTCTTCTTCGATATCATTGATGTTTCCAATAATTAGTATTGTAGTATATACATTCAACTTGAGTAACCACTCACTAAATGATAGATCCTCCTCGAGCAACCATGTGAAATCATCCTAAAATCTCATATATCAAGGTTGTTATCAGTGACGGAATTTGAATAGAATCATAGAGGAAGCCAAGTTTAACATAACAAGAAAAGGATCGGACCAATGGGTCATTTTAGCATTTTCATGTTAATTGAGTGATAAAATTAAGTAAATCGTTTACATGGGAGGGGGAATGGCACTTTGGTTGTAAGGAAGTTACACACTTGGTTATTTTTGATCGGGTTGCTATGTAGCCTTGTTTTCCATTTTAGAGAATTGAATCCTATGATGTCACTGCTGTCACCACCACCACTGCATGCCCACAGTAGACAAATCCCTCTAGATCAAGGTTAGCACCATGCACTTTATAAGCCTCGTCGCTTGGTGGGTGTAGCCGGCTGAGACTAAGCTTCACACGATTATATGGCCTGATCTCTGCCATATGATCCTAGTCCTCTTTGGGCATGATGAACACGAGTTCCTATCGTGCCAATTGTTTCACATTAGATAGGGATCTATCACAGAATATGTCGACAGGTTCTCTAAGTTAATTGATCAGTTATTGGTCTATGAGCCCAATGCCAAGCAATAGCACTTCTGCAACACATTCCATTGATGGCCTACGCGATGATATCAAGAGTATATTATTCTTGTTTAGCATCCATCTAGTTTCGATGCTGCTTGCACTCTCGCTTTGTTGCGGGAAGAAGTGGTGGACTCTAACCAATGTAGTGATTTCATCGTTGTTAATGGTAGTTAACAACCATTATAAACCGTCAATATAAGGGCATAAAATAATCACTAACATAGGTTTAGGGGTTTAAACTAATAAATTTTATGAGTTTTGGTGAATCTATGTTTTCTGCAGGGTTTATTCAGAAAACCGTCAAGGTGGACCCAAATGTCAGATTTAATCGTAATTATCTGCGACAAAAACAACTCCAGAAGGTTCCAGAGGACATTAGAAGGCAAACCACCGAAGAAGACTGTGAGAGACAACCGGCCCCACCTGCAGGTCGGCGAGCCCCTAGGCCCACCTGTCAGCCCCCTCCTTCGAATGTCGATTCTCCACCACCTTACGGTTTGCATCTACGCCGTTCTTTTAAGTCGATTTGATCCAAGGGCTCAGGATTGACGCTACCCCCTATATATACCAGCCCTTGCCACCCCAGGAGAATCGTCAATCATTCAAGAGATCAAGAAACCCTGATCATCCTCAGAGCTCCACCATATTTTAGGGCATAGCTAGCTAGGCTAGATCTAGAGGGAGGCAAACTTTGCTTGGATTCCTGATCTTGTCAAGAGCGTGGCTTGGTATAGCCCCTTGTATCCTCTTTTGTGTCTTTCATTATTCATATGTTTGGTACAATTAATTCGACATTGTTCTTAATATTATTCATGTTCCTAGTTATTATATTCATCGTCTACTTTGATTATATGCTTAGTATAGCTAGATTATCATCATGTTCTAGCATAAGTTCATATAGCACTTGCTCTAAAGTACAAGGGGTGAGTGGTCGACATTGTGTAAGCATGGTATTTATACGTTGTTTGCTTGTGGATGCACCCTATATTCCGGGTCATGTGGTAGATCGCAGATATGACACTCTCATTGAGTCCTTTGTAGTCCACTCTCCGAGTATAGGTCAAGTAGGATCTAGTTATGAAGGAAGTCATGCTCTGTTCTTAATCTTCCTTAGTAATATCCCTTATGTGTAGATATGAAGTGATCTTAGCCATGACTACTGAGTGTAATTGCACTAATCATAGTATGCTTTGACTTGTAATTAAGAATGACTTAGGAATTATTTCTCTAATTTCTACTTAGCCATACTAATGCCATAGAAAGGAGTACTTTGAGTGATCAATATCATATATATATATATATATATATATATATATATATATATATATATATATATATATATATATATATATATATATATTATTCCTAGTCATAATAAAATACTTTAGTACTTCTTAGTATCATTCTAGAGGTGACGGTAGAAAGTACCAACAAGCATTTCTGGCATCATAGCTAGAGATGACAACTTAGCAAAAGTGATGTTAAGAAGTATCAACAACATTAGTTGGCTACTTAAACAAGTGACAACTCCGTGCCCGTCTCTCTACGGACTCGCCGCAGCCGTGCCCTGAGCGGCCGCCGTGCCTTTCCCTGCAACCATGTCGCACCCGTGTCGCTCGCCTCCCACGTCACGGCCCCTACCCCCGCAACATTGGCCGCACGGGCGAGGGCGTCATGGTGCCCGCATGCCTAGCTGCCGCGACCACGCCTCTGCGGCCGGGTCAGCCGGCTGGTGCTGGGAAGGCCTCATGAGCGACCACCTCCCCAGGTGGCGCGACTGACACCAGCGCTCAGATCTGGCCTCCACGGCGACATAAGCTGACACTTCCCCTCTCTTGCGCTTCAATCTTAGCGTACATGGGGTGCTGCTATGTCTTCAATGGCCTCTAATCCCCCTCATCTTTGATCACCATGAGGCCTCCATCTGCTGTTTCCTTTGCTCTTGCTAGTCTGTGCCCTTCAAGTGCTCGATGAAATGCCCAAAGGGCTCTGTTTGCTGATCTTGCATCGGTTCAGTGCCTTCCAGTCATTAGCTTATCATACTATCATGCACTTATCATTCAGCTATCTGTGGAGTTGGTTTCTTCAGCTGCAACTAGAGGCCCGAGGCGGACACCTACTCATGTTAATCAGTCACATGGAGGTAATTTTGTCATATTAGCGTAGCTCATCAAGTTTAATTATTGTCTCCATGTCTTCCTTCAGTATGCATGTACATAAACATCCATTACTTTTGCTTTCTGGCGTAGGTAATGTTATCAATAAATAACCAAACAATGTTCGGTCCTCTACTTCGGCTTTGCATTTATCAATGCCGATTTCAGAAACCCTGAGCAGACACCTACTTATGTAAATCAGTCACACAGAGGTAATTTTGTCATATCATTGTAGCTCATCAAGTTTAAATATTCTTTCCATGTCTTCCTTCAGTATGCATGTACATAAACATCCATTAATTTTGCTTTCTGGCGCATGTAATGTACCAATAAATAACCAAAACAATGTTCGGTCCTCTACTTCGGCTTTGCTTTTATCAATGCCAGTTTCAGAAACCCTAAGCGTCAGTAGATAAGTAGTGTTGATTCATCTACTTTCGGCTTCACATTTACATATGCCAATTTCAGAAACCCTGAGCGAGTGGTCCAGCGATGCATGGTATTACTTACATACTTTGTTTCAAAGTAATATACCAAATAGGTTCATACTTTTCCTATGATTTATTTTTAAGGTCTTATTAGGTGGCACTTATTAGTCTCTTAACAATCTCTTCATTGGTTATGTGAAATGAACCTCCTATGAATCAAAGGCACTGTCAATGTATCAAACTGCTGTTTCGCTGCAAAATTCCAGTAATTACGGAGCTACTGTTGTCGTTCTGAATTCATATTCCTACCCCACGTTGTATTTCTCACTAGGTGAGTTTCATACTAACAGCTACTTATATGATCATTCTATGATGACCTTTCCACAGCAAGTATGGGAGCCGACAGATTTCTTCAATGCCTATTTCCAGCAAAGGGAAGGCTTCATTTTAGTTATGCCAAGTTAGATGGTGCCAAAATTGCATTCTTCCTTTGAGTGCAGGTGACACAAATTTCTCATTCTTCTCAGACAACGTTCATTCCTACCTCAAAATGCATATATGCAATTTAAAAAGAATACATTGGAAGTATGGAACTCTGCTCCTCCAACTCTTTTTATGGCCACCTGATATGTTGCTACTTCTGTCAACAACAATATGCACACTTCGTTCATAGTTCCTGATGGTTGGAATTATTGTTCGTATTTTTTCCATCTTATGTGTAGCCTACAGAAAATACTACTTTTCTGTAAATCAAATAGTTTGTTTTCGTGCCCAATAGCTCTCATAGATTGCCAATTGTTCCCGTCAATATTTTCCCTGCTTCTATACATGTCGTTGAATCTCAAATTAGTTCATATGTGCATTGCAAGAAAAAAATAAAGATTTTAGGTCCTGTACATTCATATTGTTAGTATTTTTTTGCATCTTATATGTGTAACCTAGAAAAAAATACTACTTTCCTATAACTGAAATAGTTTGTTTTCGTACCCGTTAGCTCTCATAGATTGTCAGCTGTTCCTGTCAATGTTTTCCCTGCTTCTATACATGCTGGTGAATCTCTGCAGTTTAGTGGTCGCAAAAAAAGACAAAAAACTGCTTCCTTAATCAGTATGATGCTTTTTCTATGATCAGTAAAATTCATCCATTTATGCTTGGTCAAACTATGTTTGTCATCTTATTCGCCAGTCTCTGGTCTTTGTCTGCAATAGATATGCCGCGACCAGGGCTCTCATTACCACTCAAACTTGCAGGAGATATTGAACAGTTATACCTTCTGGAAGAGAAGAAGGAATGTTCTCATATTTTAACAAAGAAACAAGAGTTCTACATGTTACATCATTAATGTTCTCCCGCGTTCTCCCTACTTTATCTATTATTATTTCCTTAAATGTATGTATAACTTGGCAGAAAATTCGGCACTGCCCCTATATAATCATCACCGACGTTAGCTCTTTGCTTGCTCATATATTATTCCTATTTTCCCACTAGCAAATGTTAGCTCTGTGCAAAACAAACATGCATATGTGCTTCCATGTTGCTTTTGTCCATATAATTTCCCATCCAATACCTGTGCTCAGCCCCATCAGCAGCTCACTATACTCATTTCTCTTTTACAACAGCTCTCTAAATATTTATTGTCTAATGCAATTATTTCTACTTTAGGTTTGATCTATAGTACATGCCACACATCTAAGGATTGGTCAACATGTGTGCACTAGAAGTCCTTTTGTTCCATGATCTATGAAGCTTATTGTAGGGTACTATAAGTCTACCCTTCTCATCCTAAAATGTAATATTCATATTTTGCATGTGCTTTGTGCTTGCATTTGACAAATGCTCCCTCTCTATGTATAGAACATACTTTTGTACATCTGGCAGTACCAATAAATCTAAGTATTGCAATGCTGCCTCTTTACGTATAAAACATACTTTTATTGCAGGATGTGCACATACAAGGTTCATCGTCCATTTGGTTTCCACTAACTTTACGTTCAAGCATTATCGAATGTCCATGTATGGAATTGTAATCCTATGTGACTACATTCAAACACAATAAAAGTATGGAAAACAAGAACAGGTGTGCCATGACAAAATAAAAAAGATTCAGTGGACATGGTTGTTTCCCCTTTTTGTCACCTCATATCATAACGCAAACTTCATTGATTTATTTCGATATTTGACTGCTGCAATCATGACATGTTATTTTGCTTATGAGACATTTAACATATGATGTTTTTTTCAGTCATCAGTTGCTATTATCGCTCCTGCGTGCGCAATACGCGGGGGTACTGGCTAGTTTTCTTATATAGAGGTACATTGGCGGAGAACGAAGGGGATATCCATTCCATATGAGACGTCAAAACTCAAAAGTGGATGACTATGCTTATAACGAATACATATTTATACATTATAAAATTCAGAGCCTGTAAATAAATAATGATTTAGATCAATTTATTAATTGTGATTTTTATAACCTTGCATGGACTCTGTTTGCATTATTTTCAAAGGCTATAATATTGGGATGCCTGGAAGTCGAGATCACGTGCATACGACTCGGAACGGAAGGGAGTACTGTTTTATGACATACGAGCATTCATAGCTAGCTTGCACAGCTGCATGTGCATGTCATGCTAAAACATGCCGCTCATGCATGTCACAGTTACTCTACACTAGTGAGGTAGTCGGTGATGGATGTGGAGATCAGCCCAGATATTTTTTTTCGTGGCATTCAAGGCGAAGGGAGAAAGGGACAGCTTTGGTGTTCCAACACCAAAAGCGGTCACGATTATCTGATTCGGAGAGCCCAAAAAGATGAGGCATGGCAGGGGGCGCAGACGCGCACAGGGCAAACAACTAAAACAAGGGTTAGTGCGGTGCCCACTCATCATCCTTTCCATTCCATCCACGGCATGCATGCCAAGTAATAATGGGTTCCCATGAAAGCTCGCTCGCTCGATCATGGCATCATCCGATCCGATGGCAACTGCGCGCATGTCCCTCGGACACGGCATGTAGGGCCGCCCGGGTGGGTTATCCTAATAATCCTATACGAGTAGGTTGCTTTGCTTCCCAACTCATCCCCATGTGTCGTCCCTGTGTTGGGACCCCAAAACGATTACTTGTTATCGTGCCGTATTCTACTCATCTACTGTCGCATTCGCTTTACTCTGTGTCCTGTTACTGTTGTGTTTGCCGCTTGTCCATCGGACATGCATACTACTCCAATGTTATGTTATGATGCAGGAGAAGGAGATCCCTAGCTAGCTCTTTGCTTCATCCTCGTTCTCACAATCTCACTTATGACACACACATGCACATACGTACAGGTGCCGACATGTCGGCCAGCTAGCACACCGTACCCCCACCTCAGCTAGCGTCGCCAGTAGTCGTACCAGTGTACCACCATCGCCGGCCCATGCTGTCACGCTAGCTAGCTATATACAGCACCAATACAATGGACCGACCATATATATACGTGCATGCATGACCAATTGATAATTAGGATTAGGAAGAAGAGATTCCAGCAAAAGAAAAAACGACGTGAGAGGTAGTATAAATAATAAAACGAGGAAACAAATTCGCCTCGATCGAATTTTTACTCTTCTCAACTTGCTTGTTGCACTGGCATGCATGCATGCATCGCATCATCATCCATCCGTGTCGTACGTACGTGCCCGTAGGCCGTAGTCGTACTGTGTCCGTTCGTGTTCGTGCATGCCGTAGTAGTATAGTGTCCACAGTAGACCACAGTGCACCGTGCACGTCCGATCGAACGACGTGATGGCCACAATCCCACGACTTGAAAACAACGCCCGTACGTACCAGATCAGGCTGTACGTACGTCGTTTATTTTTTTTTCTTTTTTTTTCTTTTCCATCCACTTACACATCCACGTAACTTTGCATGGCTATATCATCTTTGGCGTACGGTACCGGCCGGCGTGCTGTGCAACACCACACGCCGACACGCGTGCATGCAAGAGCGGACCAGCGCACGCAGGCTGATTAGCTAGCTCGCCGGCTCGACAGGAGCGCTGCTAGACTACTCCTAGATCACTAGAGACATTGTCAAACCCGGCCGGCGAGACGAGCAGGAGCGCCGGCCCGGACCCCATGCCCATGTGACTATTAACTCGCCGTACGTGCTGACCTTTGTTAATCTCGGTCTGACTTTCTTCTCTTCTTCTGATGATCCTTGGAAAATACTGTAGATTATTACTAGTACTCTTATTAATTAGTTACGGAGTATTACTAATCAACTTGTATGGCCTCAGGTATATATGTATGTACTACAAGTACACGTTAGTTTTATATTGACCGAGCTATATAGGTAGATCGTCATTGCATTGAAGCAGGCGCCAAGGAGGTGATATTTATATATGTATCAGTAGCTCTAACAACTATACTGTGGGTGGGCTCTCTGAACGCTTCAACATCAGACTAAGTTATATTATGTGTTTGAGTGACAAACAAATTAAATTAAAGATGGAGGGTGCTAAGCTAGCTTAATTTTAAGTAGTTCTAACGTAACTACTGCGAGCTGAACGTTTCAAGATGAGATATGTTCAAAGATCGATGATGCACGTGCGTACCTGGCAGATAAGCGTCTCTGTCAATGCAGTGTTTTTTTGGTTTATAAACGGCAACGTGTTGTGGACCGTACGACGTACGACGGTACGAGTTTGAATGGGCTGCTGTGTACGTGTGCGTTAGTCCCAATCCCGGCCGGAATCCCCAGTACACCCAGGCAAACAATCGTTGAAGCGATCAGGTACGTTGGTACACAATACAATGGGGTGCTGGATCGAAGAGTACCTTTTGGACGATGGTGCTTATGTTTTGACGAAAATAAAAAGGACCACGGCCTGGGACAACACGATTTCCAGTGGCACGTGACAAGATTTGCTCAGTTTCGTACGAGGCCGAAGAAATTTGGACATGTTAATTATCGTTGGAACGTCAGAATGGGCCAAAGTTCGAATTGGCCCATCGTCGACTTGAGTTACGAACATGGCGCTCCGTTTCCGGGGCCCTGTTTCAGTCCAATTCCAGCCCAGCACCGCGCAAGCGCAGCTAGTATTTCCCTTTCCTCTATACATTGATTGATGGTGCATGTGCATGTGCATATGCCTGCACCTGCATGCTGGTATGGTATCTGCTGGTACCTGGTATGGTACCAAGTTACACCAACAAGGTCTTGCTACAGTACATAGACTTTTTTTTGGGTCTTCTTTGAGCTACTAGTTTTTTTTTTTTTTGATCTGAACTTTGAGGTACTAGTTGGAGTATCGGATAACCCATAGAGAATCGGATAAATTCCGAGCTGAAATTAAAGGAGTGGCCACATGCTGTGATAGAGAGAGATCACGCGTGTCATCATTGTTTTCCCTGCCTGTTGGAGATGATTTTGGTATGAGATGCTACCATTAATTTGGTGATGAACTGTTATTGATGAGTTGAAGGTGTAATAACATTTGATCCTTTCAAAAACTACCCTGTTTGGGGTACTGAATGCGAATGGGACGGGACCCAACGCGTCTAGCTTGACAGTCCACCGCATCAGTGGTTTTTTTATTGTCTCAACCTTCCAGTATAAGCTGTAGTATCTGAACTCACACATCAGCACACCACACACACGCTACCCACTCACTCTCACACCTAGTGCGCAAGCTAGATCTGCATCCTATACCTAGAATATGAAACACGACTGAGAGATTTGACAGTTGTGGCACATTCGTGTGAGGCAACAAAAATTATTTAGGCAACAACTGTTTCCAGGTGAGACACTAGTGTTGAAGCTAGGCTTCGAATGCGGGCAGGCAGGACGCACACTGGCAATCCTAGCCAACTGAGCTACGACTCAGTTCTCACTGCATCAGTGGCTTTGATGAGCAGATGCGCATGGGCTGGAGAATTTCATTGGAAGTGCCAAGGGAATTTTTAATCATCTTAGTCGTTTTCATCTCTCAAAAATCATAAGTGTGCTTGTAGTGTTATGCCTCCTTTTCAGGATGGTGGCGCAGGCGGGGTGGCTTGCTGCTCCACTGCCACCGCCGGTGGCTTGCAGACCCGCCACGGGGCACCAGGACGCGAAACCTCTCGGGCACCCGCACCAGCCACAACCTCTCGGGCACCCTCTCGACGACGGGCACCACCACGACCCTCGCCCACCACCACAACCCACACGCTCTCCTCCGCGCTGGTAGTAAAATAATCCTCAGGCTGGGCCTCTCTTTCTCAAAGCAACCATGGCAAAAATTCTTTGAGAGGCTCTAGGGTGCTCCATGGGATTAGTGGCAGTAGGGGGGCATGAGCCCCTCCTACCCCACCGCTAGATCCGTCTCTGGCGGTAAGGAAATAGTTTGGCCTTATAGGTGGAATCTATGAGCTGCTTAATTAACAACAAAGTTTTCTACTAAGGCACTGTTTATCCGGCTTATAATCCATCTTTTTTAGCTTGTTTTTTCAGACGGAATAATATTTTTCTCTCACAACAAATCAACTAACAGTGTTTTTCAACCGGCTTATCAGCACAGCCGAACGGGACCTAAGGAACGAACTTGTATAAGTCACCTAGCTCCCAAGCCGCAGATCCCTCTCATCTCCAGAATGCAAGATCCACACATAATCTTTCTTAAGCCAGCGCCGCCTTACTTGCTCTCGTCTACCTCGCCATCGTCGACCTCCTCTGGCGTGTGGGGTCGGCGGAGGCGTGGAGGGGAGCCAAAGCCACCACCGCACATAGTTGCGGTGGCGTGCCAGCGCATCCCCTCGGCGGCCTCAATTTTCGTTGGGATGTTGCGGCATCTGTGTTCTAAACTTTGCGCCACCGGCGTACAGAATTCCATCTGAGATAAGTGCTCGTGGTACTCCCCCACTTCGTTAGTATGCTAATCAAAAAGACTCTGCGGCGTGCGGCAATGAAGCCCGTCTGAGGAGGGAGGCGTGACTGATGCGAGTCAGGAGGGAGGCGTGACTAATGCGTGACAGGTGCACTGCTAGATTAGAGAAGAGACGTTGTCAAACCTGGCCGGCGACGAGCACGAGCCCAGCTGAGCGGCACAGCCCACGCCCATGTGACAATTAACTCGCCGTGCTGACCTTTGTTAATCTCGGTCTCACTTTGTTCCCTTCTGATCTTTGGAAAATACCGTAGATTATTATTACTGTTAGTACACTCTTATTGTTAATCAACTTGTATGGCCTGTGTGGTACTACAAGTACACGTTAGTTATACATTGACCGAGCTATATAGCTAGATCAGTAGATCGTCGTTGCATTGAAGGCGCCAAGGAGGTGATATATATGTATCAGTAGTTCTAACAACTATACCGTGGGTGAGCTCTGAACGTTTCAACATCAGACTAAGTTATATTATTATGTGTTTGAGTGACACGCAAATTAAGGACGCATGGAGGGTGCTAGCTTAATTTTAAGTAGTTCTAACGTAACTACTGCGAGCTGAAAGTTTCAAGATCAGATATGTTCAAAGCAGATCGATGATGCACGTACCTAATAACATATAAGCGTGTCTGTCAATGCAGTGTTTTGGTTTGTAAACGCCAAGGGTGCTGGTCTGCTGGATCGTCAAGTACCTTTTTTTGGACGATAGTTTTTGTTTTGGCGAAAATGAAAGGACCACGGCCTGGAACAACACGATTTCCCGTGCCCACTTTTTTTTTTTTGAGAAGATTTCCAGTGCCCACATGACAAGATTTGCTCTGTTTCGTACGAGGCCGAAGAAATTCGGACACGTTAGTTATCGTGGAACGCCATAATGGGCCAAAGTTCAAATTGGCCCATCGACTTGAGTTATGAACATGTCGCTCCGTTTCCGGGGCCCAGTTTTAGTCCAATTCCAGCCCAGCACCGCACCGCAAGTGCAGTTGAACTGTTCTACTCCAACAACAAGGCCCAGCTAGTATTTCCCTTCTACTATACAATCATGGTGCATGCCTGCACTTGCATGGTGGCATCTGCTGTTGCTGGTATGGTACCAAGTTACACAAAAAAAATCTTGCTACCGTACATGATTTTTGTCTTTTTTGGGCAAGTTGGAGTATCGGATAACCCATAGTGAATCGGATAAATTCCGAGCTGAAATTAAAGGAGTGGCCACATGTTGATGGAGAGGGATAGATCATGCGCGATCATTGGTTTCCCTGTTAGAAATGATTTTGGCATGAGATGCTAGCATCAATTTGGTGAGCTGTTACGGGAGTTGAGGGTGTATTAACGTTGATCCTTCCAAAAACTCCCCTGTTGGGGATACTGACTGAATGCGAATGGGACGGACCCAACGCGTCTAGCTGACAGTCCGCCGCATCAGTGGCTTTGATGAGCATGGGATGGAGAATTTCATTGGAAAGTGCCAAGGGAATTCTTCGTTGTTATCAAGTACTAGTGCACGGATGATGAAGTTTTTGAGATAATACAATTTCGACCCTATAATTCTTAATAGTCATGGGAATAAAAACAAAACTGGTGCAATCCTTATCCTAGGGCCAAATAAAAACAAGAACAAGCAGCAGGGACCAACTGGGCAGTGTGATGCGTCACACGTACTGTTGTACCGGCCTTTGATATATGTGGCCCATATTTAGGTTGTTGCAAGATGGGCCGGACTCGGGACTGCTAACTGAAAGCGCCCCACTGGCCCTGGCCTACTCTTCCCGGCTTCTATATTCTCGCTGAGCTTATCCGTTCCGACGTTCCGTCAGGGATACTACCTTTCCCTAAAAAAAGAAAATCAGGAATACTACCTGCAGGCTGCATGAAACTATATACATGTGTGCTTACTTCCGTTATGTACCTTGAGGAACAGAAACTTGGATTATTGGTTGTCCTCTGTGTTTGAAGAGGAGAGTCTGAATTTTGAATTCAGTCGATTTTGACTAAACGTTCGATCGAGATAGTTATACGCTTGTACTTTATCCGAGGGAGAGTTACCGTATAGCGAACATGCCTCTACCTTAGTTGGTTAGGTGGCTCTAGTAGTTTAGTATATGCCATTAGTTTAAATATGGATATTTTATATTGTTTTTAAATATGTTACGAGTGGTGATTTATATGGCACTACGGCCCCGTTTGGCTGGGCTGATAAGCCGGCTGAAAAATACTGTTGGTTGATTTGTTGTGAGAGAAAAATACTGTTCCGGCTGAAAAAACAAGCTGAAAAAGACGGATTATAAGCCGGGTGAACAGGCTCTATGTGGAGGGCCTCCAATAAGACGCGCACACGTAGCAACGGGTTGGCCCAGTCGTTATCGGGGGCGCATGCGCCGTTAACTGAAGCGGTGCACACGACGAGTCTGTCGCCGGAATTGAGGAAGAAGGGGGCGGGTGGTGGGCGGAACGACCACTAGCGAGGTCGCCATGGCGGGGATAGTGGACGAGGCGACGGTGTGGTGACGAGTTAGGGTTTTAGATTTTGCAGGCATCCATGGCCGGTGGGCTTAGAAGGAGGGGCCTGACGATGGTGGCAGGTTGCCGATGGTGAGAGGCGGTGAGGCGCGACCGAGTAGGCGGCGGAGGGGCGGAGTCAGCGGTGAGGCGAGGAGTCGCAGGCGAGGTGTTCAATTGGGATTAGCGAAGGGTGTTGGTATAAATTAAATGCACACAAGTTATAAGATATCCGCAAGCGCACAGATAAATCTATCCCGTTGTAGCACTTCACCAAGATAATCCTGATTTTAATATCAAACCCAAAGAAACAGTATGTGAGTGTATTCTAATTAGCTGGTCTATAAACTTAATCCAAATTCACAATCAATGTCTGATAATAAAGGAAAATAAAGAAGACTACTAAGGATTGTCTAGTTCCAATCTCGATAAACTTTGTCAACTAAAGCTCAATTCGTGGGCAATGTCTCCTAAGGAATAAAATCATAGTTCCTTCCCTACGAGCACAATTTGGCCTATATCTTTCTCTATCTCTAACTAAGACTAAATCCTATGGAGGACTAATCTTTTCTTGATTGCTGGTCTAGATCCTGATGAAATATGAATTAGGGTTTCTAGCTCTAGATCTAACTTGACTTCAAGGGGGTTCTGCCATTTATTTATAGCCCAGGAGGTTGAATACGAGCCCTTGGATCAAACCGACTTCACGTATGGTTGAGATGCATCTTTGAAGGCGGTGGAAGAATACTCCAAAAACTCATGGTGGCTTTCCACCACAAGGGGCCGGACGGCACAGGGGTGAGGCTGGCCGGCCCCACCTGACAGGGTCTGGTCTCCTCCCTCGGCGTGGAGTCCTCTGGTGTCCTCTAGAACTTTCCCGTGTATTCGTGATGAAATGATCCCGCGATCTATTTTGATATTTAGGTTCTCTTTGGTGATTTTCTGTATAAATCCTGCAGAAAATATAGATTCACCAAAACTCATGAAAACTGTCAGTAATAACCTCCTACTCTATAATATTTATCTATTTTGATTATTTATGAAAGAAAGGTTGACGGTTCACGGTATACTTTATCTACCATCAACAAAGGACGGGAAAGGTCGGCGCAACGGGGTGTTGAGGTTGCCGGTTGTAAGGTCCAAAAAGGCTAGAGGGGGGGGGGTGAATAGCCTAATTAAAACTTCTATAAGAATTACTTAACCACACGTTAGTACGAAAGGTGGCGAAGCAAATGCACTAGCTCTAACTAATTAAGCAAGCCACCTACACAAGTCTATAACAAAGCTATTCACTAAACACAACAACAACTACAAGCTAGAAATAAGAAGTAATATAAGAGAGAGCTTTGAGTGATTATACCGCCGTGTAGAGATGAGATGTACCAATCAATCAATCACACAAGAGAAATCCTCGGGAAGAGAATGACACAAGAATTTATCCCGAGGTTCACTTGCTTCCCGGCAAGCTACTCCCCGTTGTGGCGATACACCCACTTGTCGGTTCGCGAGCTAATCAACTATCAAGAGTTGAGCCCTCGGCGGGTGCCGCACAACCGCACACAAGATGGGGATCCTCCAAGCCACGAGCTCCACTAGAGTATCCAATTCACGAACTCCCGCGGGGAAGGATCAAGAACCCCTTACAACACTTGGTGAAGGCTCCAACAATCTCCAATTGTGAGCTCAATCACCTCCGCTGCTCCAAGCCGTCTACCGTGTCGGGAAACACGGAAGAGTAACAAGAAATCCGCAGCTACTCGAAGATCAAGTGCCTCTAGAATGCAACTCTCAAGCAATGCACTTGAATCTCACTCAATCTCACTCAAGATGTGCAACTAATCAAAGAGATGAGTGGAGGGGTTGTTCTCTAGCTCAAAGTATGTCTCTATATCTCAGAATGTGCAAGAGTTGCCCTCAAACCCCGTCCAACGTCTATTTATAATGAAGGGGTACGCAACTAGCCGTTACAGACGACGCAGCAAAAACGCGCTGACCGGACGCTCCGGTCAGGGTGACCGGACGCGTCCGGTCACTACACGACAACCAGAAACAGTGCGCGTCAGAACTAGCCGTTGCCCTGACCGGACGCGCTCAACCGAGTGACCGGACGCGACAGTGTCAGCGTCCGGTCGCGTTCCAGTAAGCTCCAGCTGCGACCGGACGCGTCCGATCGTACGTGACCGGACGCGCCGCGCGTCCGATCGTCACTCCACTGCTCACTGCCCCTCTGGATGCATGACCGGACGCTCCGGTCCCGTGAAGGACCGGACGCGCCGGTCGCGCGCTTTCCTTTTTCCCCAGTTGAACTGACCGGACGCGCTGGTCAGGCCTGACCAGCGTCCGGTCACAAACCCTAGTGCCGCGTCGCGGTGAACTGACCGGACGCGTCCGGTCATACCGAGACCGCGTCCGATGCAGCGTCCGGTGCAGCGTCCGGTCACCACAGTGACCGCCGTTCGCCTCCGTTTCTTTTCTAACTTTCGGCACAATAGAAAATAGGCGTTTCACTTCTCCAAAAAACGCCGAATCCCGCCTCGCAAGCTCGGCGGGAGGGAGAGAGGAACCCAAAACCCCTCTCTACCGCTTAAACTCCACCGCCTTCTCAAACGTGCTAACACCACCAAGTGTACACCACCATGTGCATGTGTGTTAGCATTTCACAATCATTTTCCAAGGCGTTATGTTAGCTTTTTACTAGATCCTAATGCATATGCTCAAGACATTGATCTAGTGGCACTTGATTCCCGAGCTAACCGTGATTGCCCCTCTTGATAGTCGGCCATGTATCCTAAACCCGGTCAATCACTTCTCTACTCATCTTAGACCGGCAAAAGGAAAACCCTATGGTTATACCTTTGCCTTGAGCTCTTAGATTCTTCTCTTTCACTTGATCATCATGTCCTTCATTTTATGTGCATCTCCACCATGATCATCATTTCATGTCCATGCACTATCTCTTTGTGATTTTGTGGCCACCACTCCTTGCCACATATACCTTCATCACATGTGTTGCTTATGCCTAACTTAAAACACTTAACACATGGCATTAGCAACTTGGTGTCATTAATTACCAAAACCAAACTTGGGCTTTCAATCTCCCCCTTTTTGGTAATTGATGACAACCATCATAAAGATATGAAATGAAATCAATTTTCAATTTCGATAGTATTAGCTCCCCCTACATATGTGCTTCCATGAGTTTGGTTCAATTATGCACATATGTATGGATTTGAAATTTGAGAGAGTTACTACTATCAAATTGATGCTAAGGTATATAGAATGGACCTTTGAAGCGTGATACCAATCGGAGTTGCCTTTATATACCATCCTTAGCATCGACGTAGCTAGACACCACTTGTAATCTATCACTTGTAAAGATCACAAACACTAAAGTATCCCGTGAGATCAACATTATAAGCAAAAGGTGTCTAGATACCACTTGTAAAGCTACTCTCAACAAATCATCATTCAAGTTCTATTTCTAGCATACACCATTCAATCATGAATATCGAAATTAAACTTTGCAATGCAACATTTCATCATGTTAATGCACATACAAATGCAACAAATAATCCATGAGCTTGCTCCCCTACTTGTGTGCTCAATTTTAATTTCTCTCCCCCTTACTATATCTTTCTCCCTCTTTGTGACTATTCTCTCCCCCTTTGACTATTCTCTCCCCCTTAGTAACTTAACCTTTTATCTTTGTGACTTTTCTCTCCCCCTTTGTCAACAATCACCAAAAAGGTGCCAATTTTAGTGAGAGATAAGTCAATCAATATGAGGGAGTCCAAATTATGGTTCAATCTAGATTATTTGCCTAGAATATGTAATTCGGTTTGATCCAAGGACAACCTTTTTCACACCTCATAAAATATAAGGGTTATCTTGACCATGTTGAATTACACATCATGAGCTTATTTTCTAGATTCAACACTAGGTTTGCAAGCCCACAAACATGTCATATGCTACCACTAGACCAATCAAACATAGAAGCAATAGTGGTACCATATATACATCAAAATCATTTGATTTTCATGAATGAGCTTATTTGTCATGCATATATGTCTATATGTTCTAACCATGTCCTTAGCAAAGTATGAATAATATGCCAAACAACTTTACCTTGCTATGTTGGAGGAGAGGCATGTCATATAAGAATGTAGGGGTGCACTCATTTCAAGTTGGAGAAGTCAAGTATGTTCAATTCATTCTTCAACTTGTAAAATCTCTTTTCATCAAGTGGCTTTGTAAATATGTCGGCTAGTTGATCTTCGGTGCCAATGCTTTCAATGCTAATATCACCCTTTTGTTGATGGTCTCTTATGAAGTGATGCCTTATGTCAATGTGCTTGGTTCTTGAATGTTGAACCGGATTTTGTGTCATCTTTATAGCACTCTCATTATCACAAAACAAAGGCACATTCTTGAATTTAATTCCAAAGTCATTCAAGGTGGCTTTCATCCAAAGCAATTGTGCACAACAACTACCGGCACTAATGTATTCGGCCTCGGCGGTAGATAGTGCAACACTATTTTGTTTCTTTGATGACCATGAAACAAGAGACCTTCCAAGCAATTGACAAGTGCCACTTGTGCTCATTCTATCAATCTTGCATCCACCATAGTCGGAGTCCGAATATCCAATCAACTCAAAATTAGACCCCTTGGGATACCATAATCCAACATCATGAGTGCCCTTTAGATATCTCAATATCCTCTTGGTTGCTTTCAAGTGACTTTCTCTAGGTGAAGCTTGATATCTTGCACACTTGCATACACTAAACATCACATCCGGCCTAGAAGCGGTGACATAGAGCAAACTTCCAATCATGGACCGGTATTGCTTTTGATCTACCATGTTTCCACTATCATCAATACCCAATTGATCATTAGTGCCCATTGGTGTGCTCATTTGCTTAGCATCTTGCAATCCAAACTTCTTGATCATGTCCTTGATGTACTTGCCTTGACTTACAAAAGTGCCATTCTTCATTTGCTTGATTTGAAGTCCAAGGAAGTAACTAAGCTCTCCAATCATAGACATTTCAAACTCATTAGCCATCATATTTCCAAACTCTTCACAAAAGTCTTGGTTGGTTGATCCAAAGATAATGTCATCCACATAGATTTGTAACACAAACAAGTCATTTCCAAGTTTCTTGGTGAAGAGAGTGGTGTCAACCTTTCCCATCTTGAACCCTTCAGAGAGAAGAAAGTCTCAACCTCTCATACCATGCTCTAGGTGCTTGCTTCAAACCATACAATGCCTTCTTTAGCTTGTAAACATGGTCGGGCTTCTTGTCATCTTCAAAACCGGGAGGTTGCTCAACATAAACTTCTTCATTGATGTAGCCATTGAGAAATGCACTCTTGACATCCATTTGATAGAGCTTGATATTGTGTGCACAAGCATATGCTAATAAGATTCTAATTGCCTCCAATCTTGCAACCGGTGCATATGTCTCTCCAAAGTTAAGACCCTCAACTTGAGTGTATCCTTGTGCTACTAATCTTGCTTTGTTTCTCACAACCATGCCATCTTGATCTTGCTTGTTTCTAAAGACCCACTTAGTACCAATCACATTGTATTTCTTTGGCCTTTCAACAAGTTCCCAAACTTGATTTCTAGCAAAGTTGTTTAGTTCTTCATGCATGGCATTTACCCAATCGGAATCTTTCAATGCATCTTCTATCTTCTTTGGTTCTTCTAATGAGACAAAAGAGTAATGCTCACAAAAGGATGCTAGCCTTGATCTAGTTTGAACACCACTTTGAATTCCACCAATGATTTGGTCCAACGGATGATCTCTTGCAATGCTAGTAGGTTGGAGTATTGGGAGTTGATTGCTTCCACTTGTTTGACCTTGAACTTGCACTTCATCATGATAACCACTTGAGCTTGCTTGATTTGAATCAATTTGCACACTTTGGTTGATCACATGAATATCATCATCATCAACTTGCATCGGCCTTATATCACCAATGTCCATGTTCTTCATTGCATTTGACAATTGATCTCCTCTCACATCATCAAGGTTTTGAGCTTTATTTTGAGACCCTTGGGTTTCATCAAACTCAACATCATGAACTTCTTCCAAGGTGCCATTTGTGAGATTCCAAACTCTATATGCTTTGCTTGTGGTAGAATAACCAAGTAAGAACCCTTCATCACATTTCTTTTCAAACTTGCTCAATCTAGTGCCTTTCTTGAGAATATAGCATTTACAACCAAACACTCTAAAGTATGCAATGTTGGGCTTTCTTCCATTCAATAGCTCATATGGTGTCTTTCCAAGCTTTCCATGGTAATAGAGACGGTTGCTACAATAGCAAGCCGTATTGATAGCTTCACTCCAAAATGAATGACTAACATTGTATTCACTAAGCATTGATCTAGCCATATCAATCAAGGTTCTATTTTTCCTTTCAACTACACCATTGGATTGAGGAGTGTATGTTGGTGAGAATTGATGCCCAATACCATAATCATCACACAAATCTTCAATTCTTGTGTTCTTGAACTCACTACCATTGTCACTTCTAATCTTCTTGATGGTAGTCTCAAACTCATTTTGCACCCTCTTGACAAAAGACTTGAATAGATCATAAACATCACTCTTGTCATAGAGAAAGAGCACCCAAGTGTATCTAGTGTAGTCATCCACAATCACAAAACCATACTTGTTGCCACCAATGCTAGTGTATGTTGTTGGCCCAAACAAGTCCATGTGCAATAGCTCAAATGCTTTTGATGTGCTCATTTCACTTTTACTAGGATGTGAGTTTCCAACTTGTTTGCCGGCTTGACAAGCACTACATAGTTTATCCTTTTCAAAAGTGACATCTTTCAATCCTCTAACTAAGTCATGCCTCAAAAGTTTGTTCAATTGTTTCATTCCAACATGACCAAGCCTTCTATGCCACAACCAACCCATACTAGATTTACTAAGCAAGCATGATGTCAATTGTGTATCATTATTATTGAAGTCAACCAAGTATAAGCTACCATGTCTAAATCCTTTGAATATCAAGTTTGATCCATCAACACTTATGACTTCAACATCATCACTACCAAATATGCACTTGAAACCAAGATCACAAAGTTGTGCCACCGATAAAAGATTGAAATCCAAGCTCTCAACTAGAAACACATTAGATATGCTCATGTCATTTGTGATAGCAATTTTACCAAGCCCTTTGACCTTGCCTTTCTTGTTGTTGCCGAAAGTGATAGCATCAAAACCACCATTTTGACTTGTATCAATTGAATTGAACATACAAGAGTCTCCGGTCATATGTTGAGTGCACCCACTATCAAGCACCCAATGTCTTCCTCCGGCTTTGTAATTGACCTACAAGACAAGATCAATTCTTTTTAGGTACCCAAACTTGTTTGGGTCCTCCAAGGTTAGAGACTAAGCTCTTTGGTACCCAAATGGCTTTCTTCTTTGAGCCCATCCATGGTGCACCAATGAACTTAGCATGAACACCATTTGTACCCTTGGTAAGCATATAGAAAGAATTAAACTTGATTGAGGATACATTTGCATTGGATTTCTTGTTCATGCAATGTTGCTCTATGTGACCAACTTGCTTGCAACTTTTGTAATAGCTACCATTGTTCTTCACAAAACGAGTCTTGTGAGGAGCAAAAGCGGCCTTGCCTTTCTTGGGGTTATAGCCTAATCCCTCTTTGTAGAGAGAAGCTCTTTGGCTACCCAAGCACATAAGCAAGCGGTCCTCACCACCATAAGCCTTAGCTAGGGATGAAAACGGTCGGGAACGGTCGGGAAAATGTCTTAACCATTCCTGCTACTGTATTTTTTGGCCGGGAACGGGAACGGGAACGGGAAGGCCGGACGGGAAAACGAATCCGGTATTACGGGATATCGGGAACGGAATATTTCGAACGGGAATGCGTCGATTACGATCGGGAAGCGGTAACACAAAATGAAAACATCGATATATGTAACCACTGAAAACAGTGAGCTCGATGCAACAATAGCAACCATGCATAATCCATATGCATACAATAGCAAATAGTGAGCTTGTCAGAATATTTATGCAAAGAAAACTAAAGAACTACCAAAAAAGAAAATGGAAAAAGAAAAATGAACAAAATGCTTGCTGCTCCTGTGCTCCATGCCTCCATGCGTGAATTCCTGGGCCAACTGGCCAAGCATGGAATGATGGGCCGCATGCATGACTCAGCTCTTTGCCTCCTCTCTTCCTGGGCCAAACCTTGCTTTCTGGGCCAAACTTTGCTTCCTGGGCCAAAATTGCTGCTCCATGGGAAAAACGGGAATTTCCCGCGGGAGTTTTCCCGGACAAATACGGGATCCGCTAATTCGGTCGGGAAATCACTCTAACCGATTTCGATACCGGATTCACCGAATTTTCCCGGATTTCTTCCCGAATCCGTTTTTTCCCGAGAAAATGATATCCGGTCGGGAATTTCGGTATTCGGTGTCGGTCGGTACGGGAATTTCCCGTTCCCGCTTTCATCCCTAGCCTTAGCTAATGTGTGATTGAGCTCTTTTACCTTCTTCTTGAGATTTTTATTCTCAACTATAAGTGTGGAGTCACAAGTGAAACCATCACTACTAGATGAGGATGATGTAGATGAGCTACATGAAGGGTTAGTAGGAGCAACAATAATAGGCTTATGAAAAGTTTCATCAATTATATCACATGATATGCCTATGTTGCAAGTTTTAGCTTTCTCAACATTAGTTGGTATGTTTTTATATTTTTCAACTAGAGAGGAATGAGCTTCTTCTAGCTTAATGTGAGACTTTTGAAGCTTCTTATGGTCTACCTTTAGACTCTCATAAGATGCCCTAAGCTCATCAAGTTCTTGCATAAGGTTTTTCTTTTCCTTAAGCAAGCCCTTGCACTCCTTTCTAGATTCTTTAAAATGTTGAGTGCAATCTTCTAGCATAGTGATTAGTTCATCTTTAGTGAATTCCTCTTCATCACTATCACTATCACTATCACTAGCATTATCATGATCACTCTCATCATTGGATGATACCTTAGCGGCCTTAGCCATGAAGCATGATGGAGTGTCGAAGAGGGAGACCTTCTTTTGGATGGCAATGCTAGCATGTCCCTTCTTCTTGCTCTTGTAGTCATCCTCATCATCACTTGAGGAATCATCACTATCCCATGTAGCAATATGAGAATCATTCTTCTTCTTATAAGAGCTCTCCTTTTTCTCTTGCTTCTTCTTTTGCTTCTTTCTCTCCTTCTTGATAGCATCTTCATCATCACTATCATAAGGACACTTTGCAATGAGATGGTCTTTGCTATGGCATCTAAAGCATCTCATGGTATGCTCATTCTTCTTGTAAGAGTTCTTCCTCCTTCTTGCACGAAAGCCCTTCTTCTTCATGAATTTGCCAAATTGCTTGACAAAGAGAGCAATCTTCTCATCAATGTCATCACTATCACAAGAGCTTGAGTCTTCATCACTTGATGATTCAATCTTGGACTTGCCCTTGGATGTGGTGGCTTTGAATGCCACACTCTTCTTCTTTTCATCATCTTTCTTTTCATTTTCCTTCTTCTTCTTCTTGACCAACTCATCCTTCTCATCATCTTCTCTATATGAATCATCGGTCATCACCTCTTGAAATATTTGTTGAGGAGTTGAATCCTTCAATGTAGTCCTCACTAGCACGGTGATCAATGTATCAAATCTCTTGGGCAAGCTTCTCAAGAACTTCATAGAGAATTGATTGTCCTTGACCTCCTCACCAAGTGCCTTGAGCTCATTGACAATGACTTGCAATCTATGAAACATCTCTGGAACACTCTCATCATCTTGCATCTTGAAGCTTGAAAATTTTTCTTGCAAGATATATGCTTTAGCGGTCTTTGTGCCTTCGGTGCCCTCAAATGTTTCTTCTAGCTTGGCCCAAGCATCATGTGCAACTTCTATGTTTTTCACTGCCACCGCCGGTGGCTTGCAGACCCGCCACGGGGCACCAGGACGCGAAACCTCTCGGGCACCCGCACCAGCCACAACCTCTCGGGCACCCTCTCGACGACGGGCACCACCACGACCCTCGCCCACCACCACAACCCACACGCTCTCCTCCGCGCTGGTAGTAAAATAATCCTCAGGCTGGGCCTCTCTTTCTCAAAGCAACCATGGCAAAAATTCTTTGAGAGGCTCTAGGGTGCTCCATGGGATTAGTGGCAGTAGGGGGGCATGAGCCCCTCCTACCCCACCGCTAGATCCGTCTCTGGCGGTAAGGAAATAGTTTGGCCTTATAGGTGGAATCTATGAGCTGCTTAATTAACAACAAAGTTTTCTACTAAGGCACTGTTTATCCGGCTTATAATCCATCTTTTTTAGCTTGTTTTTTCAGACGGAATAATATTTTTCTCTCACAACAAATCAACTAACAGTGTTTTTCAACCGGCTTATCAGCACAGCCGAACGGGACCTAAGGAACGAACTTGTATAAGTCACCTAGCTCCCAAGCCGCAGATCCCTCTCATCTCCAGAATGCAAGATCCACACATAATCTTTCTTAAGCCAGCGCCGCCTTACTTGCTCTCGTCTACCTCGCCATCGTCGACCTCCTCTGGCGTGTGGGGCCGGCGGAGGCGTGGAGGGGAGCCAAAGCCACCACCGCACATAGTTGCGGTGGCGTGCCAGCGCATCCCCTCGGCGGCCTTAAATTTTCGTTGGGATGTTGCGGCATCTGTGTTCTAAACTTTGCGCCACCGGCGTACAGAATTCCATCTGAGATAAGTGCTCGTGGTACTCCCCCACTTCGTTAGTATGGTAATCAAAAAGACTCTACGGCGTGCGGCAATGAAGCCCGTCTGAGGAGGGAGGCGTGACTGATGCGAGTCAGGAGGGAGGCGTGACTAATGCGTGACAGGTGCACTGCTAGATTAGAGAAGAGACGTTGTCAAACCTGGCCGGCGACGAGCACGAGCCCAGCTGAGCGGCACAGCCCACGCCCATGTGACAATTAACTCGCCGTGCTGACCTTTGTTAATCTCGGTCTCACTTTGTTCCCTTCTGATCTTTGGAAAATACCGTAGATTATTATTACTGTTAGTACACTCTTATTGTTAATCAACTTGTATGGCCTGTGTGGTACTACAAGTACACGTTAGTTATACATTGACCGAGCTATATAGCTAGATCAGTAGATCGTCGTTGCATTGAAGGCGCCAAGGAGGTGATATATATGTATCAGTAGTTCTAACAACTATACCGTGGGTGAGCTCTGAACGTTTCAACATCAGACTAAGTTATATTATTATGTGTTTGAGTGACACGCAAATTAAGGACGCATGGAGGGTGCTAGCTTAATTTTAAGTAGTTCTAACGTAACTACTGCGAGCTGAAAGTTTCAAGATCAGATATGTTCAAAGCAGATCGATGATGCACGTACCTAATAACATATAAGCGTGTCTGTCAATGCAGTGTTTTGGTTTGTAAACGCCAAGGGTGCTGGTCTGCTGGATCGTCAAGTACCTTTTTTTGGACGATAGTTTTTGTTTTGGCGAAAATGAAAGGACCACGGCCTGGAACAACACGATTTCCCGTGCCCACTTTTTTTTTTTTGAGAAGATTTCCAGTGCCCACATGACAAGATTTGCTCTGTTTCGTACGAGGCCGAAGAAATTCGGACACGTTAGTTATCGTGGAACGCCATAATGGGCCAAAGTTCAAATTGGCCCATCGACTTGAGTTATGAACATGTCGCTCCGTTTCCGGGGCCCAGTTTTAGTCCAATTCCAGCCCAGCACCGCACCGCAAGTGCAGTTGAACTGTTCTACTCCAACAACAAGGCCCAGCTAGTATTTCCCTTCTACTATACAATCATGGTGCATGCCTGCACTTGCATGGTGGCATCTGCTGTTGCTGGTATGGTACCAAGTTACACAAAAAAAATCTTGCTACCGTACATGATTTTTGTCTTTTTTGGGCAAGTTGGAGTATCGGATAACCCATAGTGAATCGGATAAATTCCGAGCTGAAATTAAAGGAGTGGCCACATGTTGATGGAGAGGGATAGATCATGCGCGATCATTGGTTTCCCTGTTAGAAATGATTTTGGCATGAGATGCTAGCATCAATTTGGTGAGCTGTTACGGGAGTTGAGGGTGTATTAACGTTGATCCTTCCAAAAACTCCCCTGTTGGGGATACTGACTGAATGCGAATGGGACGGACCCAACGCGTCTAGCTGACAGTCCGCCGCATCAGTGGCTTTGATGAGCATGGGATGGAGAATTTCATTGGAAAGTGCCAAGGGAATTCTTCGTTGTTATCAAGTACTAGTGCACGGATGATGAAGTTTTTGAGATAATACAATTTCGACCCTATAATTCTTAATAGTCATGGGAATAAAAACAAAACTGGTGCAATCCTTATCCTAGGGCCAAATAAAGACAAGAACAAGCAGCAGGGACCAACTGGGCAGTGTGATGCGTCACACGCACTGTTGTACCGGCCTTTGATATATGTGGCCCATATTTAGGTTGTTGCAAGATGGGCCGGACTCGGGACTGCTAACTGAAAGCGCCCCACTGGCCCTGGCCTACTCTTCCCGGCTTCTATATTCTCGCTGAGCTTATCCGTTCCGACGTTCCGTCAGGGATACTACCTTTCCCTAAAAAAAGAAAATCAGGAATACTACCTGCAGGCTGCATGAAACTATATACATGTGTGCTTACTTCCGTTATGTACCTTGAGGAACAGAAACTTGGATTATTGGTTGTCCTCTGTGTTTGAAGAGGAGAGTCTGAATTTTGAATTCAGTCGATTTTGACTAAACGTTCGATCGAGATAGTTATACGCTTGTACTTTATCCGAGAGAGAGTTACCGTATAGCGAACAGGCCTCTGCCTGAGTTGGTTAGGTGGCTCTAGTAGTTTAGTATATGCCATTAGTTTAAAAATGGATATTTTATATTGTTTTTAAATATGTTACGAGTGGTGATTTATATGGCACTACGTGGAGGGCCTCCAATAAGATGCACACACGTAGCAACGGGTTGGCCCAGTCATTATCGGGGGCGCATGCGCCGCTAACTGAAGCAGCGCACACGACGGCTCTGTCGCCGGAACTGAGGAAGAGGGGGGTGGTGGTGGGTGGAACCGCCACCAGCGAGGTCGCCGTGGCGGGGATAGTGGACGAGGCAACGGTGTGGTGACGAGTTAGGGTTTTAGATTTTGCAGGCATCCATGGCCGGTGGGCTTAGAAGGAGGGGCCTGACGGTGGTGGTAGGTTGCCGATGGTGAGAGGCGATGAGGCGCGACCGAGTAGGCGGCGGAGGGGCGGAGTCAGCGGTGAGGCGAGGAGTCACAGGCGAGGTGTTCAATTGGGATTAGCGAAGGGTGTTGGTATAAATTAAATGCACACAAGTTATAAGGTATCCGCAAGCGTACAGATAAATCTATCCCGTTGTAGCACTTCACTAAGATAATCCCGATTTTAATATCAAACCCAAAGGAACAGTATGTGAGTGTGTTCTAATTAGCTGGTCTATAAACTTAATCCAAATTCACAATCAATGTATGATAATAAAGGAGAATAAAGAAGACTACTAAGGACTATCTAGTTCCAATATCGATAAATTTTGTCAGCTAAAGCTCAATTCGTGGGCAATGTCTCCTAAGGAATAAAATCATAGTTCCTTTCCTACGAGCACAATTTGGCCTACCAAATCCTATCAACGGGAGATGGACTGCAAAGGATCCAACGCAGCTGTCACCTACGTGATCTACCACCTTCTGGCCAATAGGGGATATTCACAAGTAACCCTAGTCTAAGCACCACGCTTACACTATGAATACTACTTCAATCAAGGAGCTACGAAGATCAAAGCACTCAAAAGAAAGTTACAAACTTGAAGAACAATAGAGACAAATTGCTTACTTGAATCAGAAGTTGATTACCAAAGAACCTTAGAAGCAAGCTCCAGAAGAACTTGATCTCGCAGAATACAGCAGAAGAGAGCATGACAGGCCGGAACTCCTTCAGAACTCTACTCTTGCACTCTATCTCTCTCTATCCTTAACTAAGACTAAATTCTATGGAGGACTAATCTTTTCTTGATTGCTGGTCTAGATCTTGATGGAATAGGAATTAGGGTTTCTGGCTCTGGATCTGACTTGACTTCAAGGGGGGTTCTGACCTTTATTTATAGCCCAGAAGGTTGAATACGATCCCTTAGATCAAACCGACTTCACGTATGGTTGAGATGCATCTTTAAAAGTGGTGGAAGAATACTCCAGAAGCTCATGGTGGCTTCCCACCACAAGGGGCCGGAGGGCACAGGGGTGGGGCTGGCCGGGCCCACCTGACTGGGTCTGGTCCCCTCCCTCGGCGTGGAGTTCTCTGATGTCCTCTAGAGCTTTCCCGTGTATTCGTGATGAAATGATCTCGCGATCTCTTTTGATATTTAGGTTCTCTTTGGTGATTTTCTGTATAAATCCTGCAGAAAATATAAATTCACCAAAACTCGTGGAAACTGTCAGTAATAACCTCCTAATCTATAGTATTTATCCATTTTGATTATTTATGGAAGAAAGGTTGACGGTTCACGGTATACTTTATCTACCGTCAACAAAGGACGGGAGAGGTCCGCGCAACGGGGTGTTGAGGTTGCCGGTGAGGTTGCCGACAGCCTAGGTAGTGGCGGAGCCAGAAATTATGCATAAGGGGGGCCGATTGAAGAATTTCAAAATATGAGAATTGAGTGTAGCTTATTTATTTAGATTTTTGTCCCAAGGTTTGGCTCGATTTATTCTAGTATTTGACGATTTAACCATATACTCGCTATTCTTCACGTATTAGACGACCGTGTCTATCAACAGTGGGGTGCATGATGACTCATGAATATTGAAATCTACCGTAGCATTTCGAAAGTGCTCATACCCGTGGTAGGTAACCGTGTCTGTCGACAACAGGGCACATGTGATTACTCATATGAATCTTGAAATCTACCAGCTTAGTATTTCGAAAGTGCTCATAATGAAGTAGGACGTGCGTTTGATCATAGGAGAGTGTGAGTACGTGCAGTTGTGCATGTACGTGAGCATCTACATTTGTACTGTGATTCACAATAAAAGGGATAGTCACCGAATTGTTATTGCTTGTTAAATACGCGTTCAATAAAATATGAAGTATAATGAAACATAAGTATTTTAGTAAATAAAAAAGTTAATAGATATATCTAATATGGTAGGCAAACAAATTTAGATAGATCAAATATTTTATTCTAATTATATTCTATGTGATTTTGTTGCCTAAGAGATATCAATAAACAATATAAGAAGATTTTCTTTATTATTCTCTTTTAATATAATCATAGATTATTTACTATACATATTATATATAAAAAAGTTTGCATGGTTTGGGGGGCATGCCCCCGCTGCCCCCTTGGCTCCGCCAGTGTATAGACTTGTCGAAGTGTGAGCACAGCTTAAATGTAGACTGTTAGAGCAATTTCAAGAGGTTATCTAAAATTAGATTCCAAAATTAAGGATTCAGTCATTGTCTAAAATAAAACATCCTCGAAAAAGTACTGCAATGCAACAGTCTTTCTAAATTTTCTTTTCTCTATTTTTTTAATCTGCCATGTCATCACAGACCCCACCTTCCTTCGCCGCACGCACACATGCAGGAACCTGAGGCCACGCTGATTGGTGGACATATCGGCACATAGCGTGAAGGCAAGTGGCGCCTGCTCGCTTTTTCTAGCTAGCGGAATTGACGGAGTACAAGACTAGGTATTTTAGAATTCGAAATAGAACATCTGTTGGAGCACATTTGGTACCTCAAAAAGTCTAAATCTGACTCAAAGCTAAAAATAGCAACTCTCTTGGAGTTGCTCTTAGAAACAAAGAAGGTTCTTTTGTAAAATCAGCTATGCTTAGTGTAGCAAAATCATTCCGAGTAAAATAAGAGGAAAAACTTTTAACCTGAACCTGTATAAAATCAGCGAACTCCCAGGCCATAGATCTGCCTCTCATCTCAGAATGAGAGATCAACATACGTTGTTCCTCGAGCCTGTGCATCTAGCAGCGATGACCATAGCAGCCGCTGCCTTGTGTTGCCCTTGTGTGCTTCACCACCGTGGACGTCCTCTAGCGCATGGGGGCGCTTCGCTGGCGGAGGCGTGGAGGACTGGAGGGGGGGGGGGGGGGAGGGGCAGAGCCGCCACCCAGTGGCAGAGCCAGGAATTATGCATAAGGGGGGCTGATTGAAAATTTTCAAAATATGAGAATTGAGTGTAGCTTATTTATTTAGATTTTTGTCCTAAGGTTTGGCTCCTATTTTCTGGATTTATTCTATTATTTGACAATTTAACCATATGCTCGTTATTCTTCACATATTAGACGAACGTGTCTATCAACAGTGGGGCGCATGTGATGACTCATAAATATTGAAATCTACCCTCTTAGCATTAATTCGAAAGTGCTCATACCCGTGGTAGGTAACCGTATCTGTCGACAGCGAACACATGTGATTACTCATATTAATCTTGAAATCTAACAGCTTAGTATTTCGAAAGTGTTCATATGGAGTAGGATGTGTGTCTGATCATAGGAGTGTGCGTACGTGCAGTTGTGCATGTACGTGAGCGTCTACATGTGTATTGCGATTCACAATAAAAAGGATGGTCACCAAATTATTATTGCTAGTTAAATACGCGTTCAATAAAATATGAAGTATAATGAAACATAAGTATTTTAGTAAACCAAAAAAAATAATAGATATATCCTAATATGGTAGGCAAACAAATTTAGATAAATCAAAATATTTTATTCTAATTATATTATGTGTGATTTTGTTGTCTAAGAGATATCAATAAACAATATAAAAAAGATTTTCATTATTATACTCTTTTAGTATAATCATAGATTATTTACTATATATATTTATAAAAAAGTTTGTATGGTTAGGAGGGTGGCATGGCCCCCCCCCTCCCGCTCCGCCAGCGAGCATGTTACCGTCTTATGATCCTTTGACTATCAAACTGCCTTACGGTTTAAGTGGAGCGGTATCATATCGGGCGATGGTGGCTCATCCTTGAGGATGAAGACACAATATCTGTCGAGGCAGGCACAAGGCATTGCAGCTGTGTTAGGCACGTAGGGTCCTGGCATTTTCTAGCCTGGACAGCTTTAGCTCAGGCGGTGCTTGAGGCGGTGGAGAGATAGAGCGGTGCGGACGGAGGAGGAAGAAACCGTGTGCTAATAACCTTGCTGGTGCGGGCGCGCTGATTAAGAGACTCGGTCCGCGGGTTGTGCACCATGTAGGATGCGAGACCAGTGGCCGACCACAACGGCTCCGTGAAGCGGCCCGGACTTGCTGGAGCTGGGAATTCGAATCCTCCGGTCTGCGGCCTTCCGATGCATCGCGCGTTGCTACAACAAAAAGGCACCAACCATGCTGTTGAGAACAAGTATAGTAATGAGCTTATAGCCAAGCTAATCAGTATTTTTACTGATGTGGAGGAGAGAAGGTATGAGAGAGAAGAGAGCTCGACTCTTATTCGAGTACCAAGCTGAGTACGAAAGCATAGACATCTGTGGACCTAAACAACAGTGTATGTGAGGAGGAGTAGAAAAGAGAAAATAAGACATGATACCATATAATAAAAAAATATTTTTTACAGATAAATATGAGACAACTATTATATAACTTAGCACTTATACTTGACTTATAGTCAAGCACTTAGCTCTATTATTGACCTTGCTCCGACACGCGTGGCGTGATCATATAGCCGAAATTAAGGCAGAAACCCGTGCGTGCTCTCGGTTTCTCTGATTACCTGGCCTGGTCCTCGGCCCGCCGCCCCCCAGGGCCTGCCTGCTGCCGGCCGATGAGTCGCGCGACGGCAATGCATGCTAGATTGCGAGTCCCCCCTACAACCGTCGGCGTTACATCACTTGATGAAGATCGAGCGATCGATCTACGACATTCAGATCCATGGATACCGGGGGCTATATATATACACGGATCTGAGTTCTGAGTAGAAGATAGCTGCAGGGATCTGGTCTGATATGCAAATGAGTACTCCGTACGAGTCGTGGTAAATACGGTAGGGACGATGGCAGCACCCCGTGTGCAACTAGCATGCAGTGGAGTAAAGAGGTGGGACTTGGGCAGTGCCGTTTCGGGTCGTACCCTCTAGACACGGGAGGCATGTCGGGCCGTGTCGATATGGTACGGTGAATCTGTTCTTCGGCCCAAGAACGGTCCGTGGCACGTTGGCACGCCTTCGGGTTGTGCCGGTCCAAGCACGGTCTTCAAAATATCTTTGCTAATTTTCTTTTTTCACTCGTAATATATATATATATATATATATATATATATATATATATATATATATATATATATATATATATATATATATATATATCTTGTATGTACTATTTTAATAAAAGTTTAATGATTTTCATAATCTATCAAGAATTAGATAAGAGGTAGTATAGTAAATACTAGAAAATTGTATTGTATAGTTGTATAAGTGTCTACGTGCCATTTTCGTGTCGTGCCAGCCCAAGCACGGTCCAAGATGTGGGCCGGGCCATGTAGCCCGCCGTACCGAGATTCTGGGCACGGCACGACCCTCGTGTTCGTGTCGTGCCGGCACGACCCAAAATATTTCGTGTCGTGCCGTGCTTCAGGTCGTGCCAAAAGACCGTGCCATGACCCGTCCTCAAATGGCACGGCCCAAGTCCCAACTCCAGTGGAGTACTCGCTCCGTCCCATTGGAAGGATTGTTTTTTACTTTTTAGACTTATTGACCGTTCATCTTATTTAAATTTTTATGTAAATAATAAAATAAATAAATTAAAGTATCTCTAGTAATAAAATAAGTCATAAGAAAATAAATAATATTTATATAAAAATTTTGAATAAGACGAACGGTCAAACAAGAAGTCTAAAAGTAAAAAACGACACTTTTAATTGAACGGAGGGAGTACTAGGGTCCCGTTTAGTTCCCAGAAAATTTTGCAAAATTTTTTAGATTCCCCGTCATATCGAATCTTTGAACAAATGCATGAAGTATTAAATATAGATAAAAAATAAAAGTAATTATACAGTTCAGACGAAATAAACGAGACGAATCTTTTAAGCCTAATTAGACCATGATTGGACACTAATTGGCAAATAACAACGAAAAGTGCTACAGTGTCATTTTACTAAAAATTTGGCAACTAAACCGGCCCTAGCTATTACTTGGAGTATTAACACGTTTTGTCCTTTAACTTTATTGTGGTTTGGGCTCTACAGTCTACACGCGTGGATTTTATTGGATCGTAGCTAGTACGACAGTCGACAGTCTTGAATCAATGTAGAACCTGTTCAGTAGTCCAAAACAGGACGATAAGTTGTCCTAGGAGCGTTAGACTACCCGCATTTAGGCTCTCCGCACTGGCGTGCGCTATGTGACACTGGAGGAGCATTTAGCGTAGAAAAACAATGTAGCGCGTACGCTATGCCGCACGGCATGCAAGCGTTCGGGCATGCGGTATGCTAGGAATAACGGACGGGCGCGAGAGTAGCGGACGGTACGGTCAGCGCCTGCACGCGCGGAGGCAACGCGTGAGAGAGAGAAAGAATCTTCGCGGGCCCCACTGCTACTACTAGCTAAAAATGCGATAACTCACAAACCAAAAACCCAAATCAAATTCCGATTGCATTATTAAATTCATCTAAATAAATTCTTCAAAACTAGATCACACATGGATATATTTAGATAAAAGTGACGAGTGGATCCCACAGTGGATAGAGGATGATATAGAGAATGGATGGGTGCGGGAGAATTGAGTATAGAGGAGAGAATCTTGCTGACTATGACGTATAGAGGATGAATATGACCTCTATATTCATCCTCTATACGTCATAGTCAGCAAGATTCTCTCCTCTATACTCAATTCTCCCGCACCTATCCATCCTTTATATCATCATCTATCCACTCTATCCACTGTTGGACCCACTTGTCACTTTATCTAAATATATTCATGTGTGATCTAGTTTTGAAGGATTTATTGAGACGAATTTAATGGTGCAATCAAAATTTAATTTAGATTTTTGGTTTGTGAGTTATAGCATTTTTTTCCTTTGCTTAGCATTTTTGTTTTTATTTGGTAATAATTGTCCAAACATTGATTAATTAGACTCAAAATGTGTGTCTCGTGAAGTATAACAAAACTGTGCAATTAGTTTTTGATTTCATCTACATTTAGTACTCCGTATATGTGCCGGCATTTTGATGTGACGAGAAATCTTCTTTTTGCATAGTAAAATTTGGGTTTGTGAGTTAGGCCCTATTTGGTTACATGAGGTTAAAGTTTAACTCCCATCACATCAATGTTCCCTCAAATGTATGGAGTATTAAATGTAGACTAATTGCATGCATATCGACACAGATTAGGAGTAATTTACGAGACGAATCTATTAAGCCTAATTAGTCCAAAATTGAAAACTTTTTGTCAAATAAGACGAAAGTGCTATAGTATTTGTTAAACTTTAACCCCCTAACCAACACCCCCTTATATCTTCTGTGTTCTTAATCGAGGTAGACAATACAGTATGTACGTACACTATGCAATATTGTTTTTCGAAACCTGCAGCATGCGATGCGACCACAACTGTCGCAGCACAAACGCTATCCCGCCACGCCATGAAAGCACTTCTTGGTTCTCCGAACCTGTGCCGTGGATGAGCCCATGCATCGTCGATCCGCCCATGAGAGAGAGGGCAGCTAGCGCAGCATCCCCGATGGCCCCGATCCTGAAGGCGGTTGCCAACAGGAAAAGATGGGCTGAGAAACCGGCGGCAGAACAGGAGCAGTCCTGCTTCAGGCCTTGTCTAGATCTCAAATTTTTTTGGAAATAATTTCTGTAACACTTTCGTTGTTATTTGACAAAATTTATCCAACCATAAACTAACTAGGCTCAAAAGATTCGTCTCAACATTTACAGACAAACTGTACAATTAGTTATTTTTTTACCTACATTTAATGCTCCATGTATACGTGAAAGATTCGATATAAACGGGGCCTCAGTGCTCGAATCTCCCAATGATGGCTGCTGGCCTGCTTGCTACAGCGTCGTCGAATTCAGACCTTTTCCGAGGATTCAGAAACCAATCAATCAAATACAATATAGAAACAGAAATGGGTCGATTCCTATATTTATTTTCATATCAATCGTGATGAATCCTGTGTATATTCCATCTGCCCATCTGGAATCCTCGGGATTTTACGTGTAAAATACAGTACATATTGAGCAGTAGTTATGGCCTCGACGGCACTCCGCGTGAGAGCGAATTTTAGGTTGAGGCTAAAAAAATCCCTTCTTCTGTCCCACGGCCAAAGCGTAGGTCAAAGGCCCGGCACAGTTCTCATAAGGCAACAGTGCCCCTGTGTTAGAGTGAGGCAGGGTTCAGGGTTTTTCCGGTCTGTGTGAGAAGATCTTCTCTCCTGCTGCAAAGCTTGGGGTGGCTTACCCTCGGTAGGTCGAGTCGGAACAACCGAAACACAGTAATTCAGCTGGATCACTGAAGGCATTCTTGTGAGATGAGAGAGAGAGGGGCAGGATTCTTGTGAATTCACTTCACCCTCAGGCCTGCCCACAGTAACTGACTAGGCCGTGGTACTAGCTCGCTAGGCTAGAAGCAGTAGAAAGCTTTTCATTTTGACGCAGCACCGCAGCATAAATGCGTGCGTGCGTGCACGCATGGGTGCCAACAGCCACCTGCCCGCTGTTTGAATGCGGTTGAGGGCCTGCATCCGCGTTCGTTCCATACTTCCATTTCGTTTGCATGGAAGGCTTAGGCTGGGGATGGGGAGATGCAACCGGCCCCTGAATGGCTGAATGCCTGAATCCATCGTCCTTGCCTTGCTCCACCGGTGGTGAAACCAACCTGCCAATGGCGACGCTGCATGCAGGTGGTATGCTACCCCTCTGCATGCTCGTGTCGTTCAACGTGCTCGCACGGAGAGGGAGCGGTCACCGCCGGACCAGCGGAGCACGGGGAGGTTTGTGCTTATCCAGTGATCCAGCTCTGCTAGACTGCTACCCAAATAAACGTTCAACTCTAGACTGACACAGTTAGTTGGCTCGGTTTGAGAAAGCCCCCCGTCGGTCCCCTTAACTGTCTGTAAAGAGTTCAACAAGGCTTGGTGATGGCTATTCAGATTGTAGTTGTGTGTAGACTAGAGTGACTGAAAGAAAGCTAATTAAAGCGAGTAATTTCAGCTCGAACGATCGACCAGCAAGCTATTCGGATGGACGAGGAGGCAGTACTGCTATGCTTGCCTGATCTCCAACACGCCACATGCTAATTTCGGCCCTGTTTAGATGCTTCGAAGTTCCAAAAAATTTACAAGATTTCTTATCATATCGAATCTTTGGACGCATGCATGGAGTATTAAATATAGGTAAAAAATAACTAATTATACAGTTTGGTTATAAATCACGAGACGAATCTTTTGAACCTAATTAGCCCATGATTGGACACTAATTGCCAAATAAAAACAAAAGAGTTATTGTGCTTCCAAAAATTTTACACCACCATCTAAACACAACCTTCACCGCAGGGCGTCATTGATAGGTTGTGGAGTGAATCGTGTGGCAGCAGGGCCAGTCAATTTCAACGCAGGATCGATCGATGTCCAGCTTTTCATCTCTTTGGTCCCAATCCCAACTGCCAAGCATGCCAATCTTTGCCTGCAGACGCGTACGGAATGGGCCAGCAGGTTAAATAATGTTGGGTACTTCGGACAGTAGTAATGCAGTAGAAGTAGTAGCTTGGTATCCGATTCCCGATTTTCTTTGATTCCGTGTTTAGATCCGGTATCTAAACAGATCCGGCATCCGGCATCCGGTATTATCTCCATAGGCTGGTAGAAACATGGTTATCCGACCTTGTAAAGGTCTGTTTAGGAGAGTTCCATCACTGAAATAAGTAAAGAGCAACAGCTCCACCGTGGATCAAGAATCACACCATTGATCTGGGATCTATTCGATCTGGACAACACCGACTCGCCGAAGAGACTGGACGCAGGGGAGGAGCTTCATTAGGGCCACAGTGAGCCATGGCACCCCCTCATTTTTACAATTCTATAGAGGATGATGTTATATGATATTATTTATATATATTGCTAAGGAAGTTTTATAATGGCTACTACCCTAACAGTTACACCCTCCATTTCAAATATAAATCATTTTGGTATATCTAGGTACATTTTTTTGCTACTATGTATTTATTAGACATGACACATCTATCTAGGTGTATGTATAACCAAAGCTATACACTTAAGAAAAGTCAAAACAACTTATAATTTAGGACGGAGGGATTACTAAACTATATACATTCTCATGTTTGGCCCCATTTGTATTTAAGGAGGTGGTTGGCGCGGGCAGGGAGGACCGGCGGCCTTTTGTTCGATGCGGGGAGGGGTGACTTCTGTCAAGAGAAGAAGAGAGTGGACATATAACAAAAAAAATCAAATCGGTGCAGTAGTATGTGCATTATTGGGTACTTACCATCCAACTCGTCAAGGAGGTACGAAACTCTTGATTTCATAGCACCCCTTGAAGAACTCCAAGTCTATGGATTTGATCCATCTAGGATTTTGGTGAATCCGGATTCCATAGAGTTGGATTATTTGGTAAAATTTCGTGGAGTAGATTTATTTTGTTAGATCTAGAGCTATTGAAGCTCTCACAAACAAGCCTTGAGATTATGGAAGCTGGATGGTGGGAGTGGGATTTTGGTATGTTTGGTGGATACCACCTGAGCTTCCTTCCGCGCGTTGGATTGTGGAAGTTGATACTACGACTGGTCCTTGGCAAGTCCTGTGGATATAGTTAATTAATCACTTACAGTAATTAAGCAACGGGATAGAAAAAACACGGCACCTTAATTGCGACAAGTTTTTATCGACTTGTTTCCATGTTCTCAATATTTGGGTTGACGTTTCGAGGATGAGGACGTGGCATGGCTCCACGTACGGTTCCCGTGACCAGGGGTACGATGCATCACGTAATTTGAAATTTTGTTACTTCCTTCAAAGTTTTTTCCGCTGTTCTCTTTCCACAAGTTCTAGAAAGGGGGACGGGGACCCATTACTCACTCATCGAAACATGAAAAACTTGAAAAAAAAACTCTTTCGACTTTTCCTACTAGCACCAAACTGTCTAGAAAAAGCTCGTACCTATACTATACTCATAACAATAACGATGGACGACGTACGGTACGGGGATGGCAAACTGATGCCATAGAGAAGAAGAGCTACAAAACGCTGTGAGAAGATGAACAATAGCGTTAGGTGCTGGTTGCTAATTAAGATGTGTTGCAAGATTCCAGGCAACTATAGGATGGCGTCATGCTGCCGTTGTACGTCTCGCAGACTCGCGGGGTTGTCTCTTGGCGCAGAAACATGTCACATTTCGTTTTGCATGAGAGGCAGCGCCGACATACAAATACTACTAGTACAAGTATATACGTAGTATATTTATTATATACTGTATATACGACAATGGATCATTATGGACCTGGAGTAAGTCTTAAACCCATATCGGACTTGCCAGCGCCCAGACGTATGCTCCAGGGTACTAGCGTCGGACGGTATCCGCTCAGCGAGCGAGCACGCACCCTAGCGCGTCTGCTTGCGAGCGAGCGCCTCAGCAGTGGGCCTGCGTCACCTTGGACGTCGCACGTGCCGTCAGCCGTTTCCCACGCGCATCCCATGTGCAACACCCGATCTACTTTCTAAACATCCAGATACAACATACCCTTTGTTCTAAATTATAAGTCATTTTGACTTTTTTGGTTCATCCATTTTGCTATGTATTTAGACATATTATTATATATAGATGCATAGTAAAATGGATGTGCTAAAAAATCAAAGTGACTTATAATTTGGAACGGAGGGAGTACAAAAGAAGGCAGGTGAGACACTTGAAACATGCATCTGAAAAACTTGCAAAAACACCTGAAAAACACTTGAAAACAATTGCAAATATATACAACATCCAGACGAAACACTTGCAACAGACGTACAAAACACCTGAAATACTTGAAATATACGCTTGCAACATGCATGTATATACAACGATACACTTGCAACGTCCAGATAAAAACACTTGTAACATACGTCTGATAAAGATGAAACGTTTGGAACATACACTTAAAACATACGTGCATAGCCATTGCAATATGTGCAACATCCTGATCTACTTTTGTAACGTCTCGATCTACTTTTGTAACAACGATACGAAACACTTGCAACATACCTCTGAAACACCTGAAACATATGTTTGCAACATGCGGTTTCAGCGCAACATCTCCTTGCTTCTTGAGAATGGAAGGCTCGTCAGCATATAGAGTTCACCAGTGTAGAGCTCGCCACTCCGGTGGGGAAGGCCGTGACAGATCTGGCGCGAGCTGTCATTGTTCTGGTGAAGAAGGCTGCGGCAGAGATGGAGGAAGGCAGGCGGCCGCGGCGGGCCGGAGGCATGATGGAGATAGAGGAAGGCGGGCGACCGCGCTCGGGTGCGGTGGAGATGCCGGCCGGCGGCACTCGGATGCCCTGGAGAACGTCGAGAGGGTGCGGCGGAGTGCGGTCACGGCGATGCGGAACAAAAGCGTCCAAGTGTTGGAAGCCTTCTGAAAAACAAAAGCATCCGAGTGCCGGAAAGGATACGACTGTTGGGCTGGGCCGTTGGACTAGTGGTCAGAAGTGTCCGGACGATCAGAGGCCCTCGACACAGCATTCCCGAACCATATTGCTAAAAAAAAGTAGTTAGTAGCTAACTAAAAAACAACTTCCATGTGAATTTACAGGTGTATACAACGTGACACACGATGAGTACCGGTCACTCACTTTCCCCTGATCAACATCAACCCGTTGGGCCGGTCCACGCGCGCATGCATCGCATGCAGCCGGCCCAGATCAGACCAGACCAGACGTACGTACGTGTGCGTGTGGTGCGTGCGACGCATGCAAATGCAGTTTTGCACCCATTCCAATCTCACGCTCCAACACCCGCATCGCATGCTACGCCCTGCTTTCTGCACCGCTTGACCCCAGGTCAAACTCATGCGCCGTCATAACTTCCGCTCCCTCTCCCCGGCTCGTCTCAGCTCAGTGAACCACTCGCCGCTCCATTTACTCCCTCGTATCCACCCCTGCTTCCCGTCCCGCTCATAAAACTCGCCACCCCCGGCACCACCGCTAGCAGCAGCAGAGCCAGAGCGAGCAGAGGCAGCGTGAACCTGCCAGGACAAGGAGAGAGAGAGGCTAGCCATTCTTGCGGGCAAGGGATTGAAGGCGCGGCGCGCGAGGCCTCCTGCCGGCCGTCTGCCTGCTCCGTACGAGGTGCATGAGGAAGGGGGCAGTGGCCGCCGGGATGGGGAGGGAGGCCGCGGCCGCCGTGGTGGCGGCGGAGCTGGAGGACTCGTCGGGGAAGGCGGCGGGGGCGGGCGCGGCGGCGGCGGCGCCCGTGCTGAGCCCGCTCAGCGAGACGCTGTGGCGCGACAGGGCCGCGGCGGGCGGTGTCCTCCTCGGGGACGTGTCCGCGCGCCTGGCGTGGCGGGACCTCACCGTCACCGTCGCGCTCGGCACCGGCGACACGCAGGCCGTGCTGCAGGGCCTCACGGGCCACGCCGAGCCCGGCACCATCACCGCGCTCATGGGCCCGTCGGGCTCCGGCAAGTCCACGCTGCTCGACGCGCTCGCAGGGCGCCTCGCCGCCAACGCCTTCCTCGCCGGGACCGTCCTCCTCAACGGCCGCAAGGCCAACCTCTCCTTCGGCGCCGCGGTACGTACGTCGCCGTCATGTCATCGTCACTACTGTTTAATTAAAAGAAGGATTCATGTTACGCTTGTAGATCGAACAATTTTTATGTATATATATATAAGATACATTTCCGAAGGTAACTTGGCGTTAGCTCTAGTTAATTATGTTGCCTACAAGCCTTCCTGCGTTTTCGGTGTGAAAAATTGTAACTGACCATGTGTCTCCCATCCCATGAACTTGGAGTGGATTGGATTTGTCAAAAAGTAGCACTACCTACTTGGTAGCAGTAGCACACATCACACTTCCGTTGATGTCACCTCCCCCCTGATGGTGTGTGCTGTCTCTTTCCACAACCCATCGGCGACCTTGAATTCTCTTTGGATCTTCCGGCATCGCCTCACCTGAACAACAACACTCCGGCCACTGACTCGTCACTCTTGGCTCATCACGAGTCACGTGCCAGGTTTTGTAACCTTGCCGGCTTTCGGCGGCAGCTTGGCAATCGCATCTGCCCATTTTCAGCAAAGGATGCCATGATGCCGGATAGGAGGATCTCGGCTCGACTCCATTAAACCCTTGCAGCTGGGGTTGGGTTGGATCAGTATCCATCACCGGTCAGAATTTGGGCGATCTGCCTCCACTGTCGCCTGTCGTTTTCTGGTGGATCATTCTGTTTTCGGATGTGTGTTTGGTGATGGAGTTAAACACTCACTGCATGCCTCACTGGTTGGTGAGGAGACGCCGTTATGTTTCCTGGAAAGGGGATTTGGGGTTGGGTGTTGTTCACCGGTTTCTTCAGCACCGGGGCTCACCAAAACCTCATGATCTGTTAAGATCTGGAGGTATTTTCTTATTTGGTTATAAACTAATCATATTTTATCCAGAAAAGAAAGCGCATATTCCAAACCAAAACGACCCCCTGGTTACATTAAAGAATGTATAAATACATTCACAGCAGTAAAAAATGATGATCCCGTTTTTTTTTTGTATGTATGTATGTGGCATGCATCTGAATATTTGATCGATATCGTGTAAACACCTAGTCACAATTCACATAATGGATTCTCACCCTGATACTGGAAACTATTGTCAATCTGCAATTTCAGGCCTATGTGACACAAGATGACAATCTGATTGGCACACTGACAGTAAGGGAGACCGTCTCATACTCGGCACGTCTCCGACTCCCTGATAACATGCCCAGGGAGGAGAAGCAGGCTTTGGTCGAGGGCACCATCGTCGAGATGGGGCTTCAGGACTGTGCCGACACAATCGTCGGCAACTGGCACCTGAGGGGGATCAGTGGCGGCGAGAAGAGGAGGGTCAGCATCGCCTTGGAAATACTGATGAGGCCTAGGCTGCTCTTCCTGGATGAGCCCACCAGTGGTCTCGATAGGTATGCGCTTCTATTTCATCTCTTTGGCACCAATTAACCTATCATCTGCCGAAGTGACTGATGCAACAAAAAAAATTGTGCAGTGCTTCGGCATTCTTCGTGACACAGACGCTGCGGGGACTGGCAAGGGATGGCCGAACCGTCATAGCATCGGTCCATCAGCCGAGCAGTGAGGTTTTCCTGCTGTTTGACTGTCTCTATCTTCTATCAGGGGGCAAAACGGTCTACTTTGGGAAGGCCTCAGAGGCCTGTGAGGTAACAACATGCAGCTTGTTTTTATCTATGTCTTGCTACACCAATGGGGCATCTGAATCATCTGGTCTATTCTCTATTGTGCATGAGAGCAGTTCTTCGCCCAAGCTGGTTTCCCATGCCCGCCGATGCGCAACCCATCAGATCATTTCCTCAGGTGCATAAACTCGGATTTTGACAAGGTGAAGGCGACTCTGAAGGGGTCGATGAAGACGAGGGTGAGTTGAATTTTATCACCTCTTTAGTATTTTCTGTAGCCTGTAGCATTATGGTGTACGTGTCTTTGAATTTTCGCACTCCTTTTCACATATGTAGTTTGAAAGATCTGACGATCCGCTGGAGAAGATCACAACTTCGGAAGCCATGAGGAGGCTGATCAGCTACTACCAACACTCACAGTACTATATCAATGCGCAACAGAAAGTAGATGAGATGGCCAGGCTCGTAAGTACTTGCTGATTTTCTCCAGCGCTTTATGATCATTCAAACTCTACTAGACCGTTCCAAATTTCCAATAGAATTGAAAGGATCCATGTGGAATGTCCTCACAGAAAGGAACAGTACTGGATTCAGGAGGGAGCCAAGCTAGCTTTCTGATGCAGGCGTTCACGCTCACGAAGCGATCCTTCATCAACATGTCAAGGGATTTTGGATACTACTGGTTGAGGCTTATTATCTACATTGTTGTGACACTTTGCATTGGGACCATATACCTCAATGTTGGCACCAGATACAGCTCTATTCTGGTAAGAGTTATTTGTACCATTGATGTTTAAATTTCTCCACTTCAGTAATGTCTTAGGCACTGAATGTATCTACTTGTTCTGAATTTTAAACCTGATGTTGATGACTGGGTTAAACTGATGAAAACTATTAGGCCCGGGGCGCATGTGCTTCCTTCATCTTTGGTTTTGTCACATTCATGTCGATCGGAGGGTTTCCATCTTTTGTGGAGGACATGAAGGTTTGTGGAGCCACTGAAGAATGAATGAATCTAGAAAAGTCTCAGGTCCTTCAATTGCTCAACTTAATTTCCATTTTTCAGGTCTTTCAAAGGGAGAGGCTCAACGGGCACTACGGTGTGCTTGCGTTTGTCATCAGCAACACACTCTCGGCGATGCCATTCCTGATCCTGATCACCTTCGTGTCGGGCACGCTGTGCTACTTCATGGTGCGCCTGCACCCGGGCTTCATGCACTACCTGTTCTTCGTGCTGGCCCTCTACGCCAGCGTCACCGTCGTGGAGAGCCTGATGATGGCCATTGCCAGCGTGATCCCCAACTTCCTCATGGGCATCATTATCGGTGCCGGGATTCAGGTAAACTGAACATCCGTTCCAGCAACTTGATACCCTCCATCATCTGCCACACAACTGTTTATAGGAAAAGAAAAACGCTGTGCATCCGAACTGGGATTAATTCTGACGCTGTGCATGGAACCACGCACCATAAGGCTGATGCCTGCTTATATTCTCTTCTGATGATAACAACCCACATTTAATGGGTAACAATCGTTTTGAAATGGACAGGGGATATTCATGCTGGTGTCAGGTTACTTCAGACTTCCGCATGACATCCCAAAGCCCTTCTGGAGGTACCCCATGTCCTACATCAGCTTCCACTACTGGGCATTGCAGGTAAAATGGGGATTCATATTTTCACAGTGACCGTCAAATTAAGGGGGTGTTTGGTTCGAGGAGTTAAAGTTTAACTCGCACTGTAGCACTTTCGTCTTATTTGAGAAAAAGTTTCCAATCATAGAGTAATTAGGCTTAATAGATTCGTCTCGTGAAAAACCCCTAAACTGTGTCAACATGCATGCAATTAGTCTACATTTAGTACTCCATGCATGTGCCGTAACAATCGATGTGATGGGAGTTAAAATTTAACTCCCCAAACCAAACAGGGCCTAAACTCAGTTCAAGAATAAAGCAGGGCTAATCTGTAAGAAAGATGAGAATAATGAATGCGACACGAACATGCACGGGTCGTTGATCGTCTTGCAGGGCCAGTACCAGAACGACCTGAAGGGCCTGCTGTTCGACAACCAGGACGACGAGCTGCCCAAGATCCCCGGGGAGTTCATCCTGGAGAACGTGTTCCAGATCGACGTGAACCGGTCCAAATGGCTGGACCTGGCCGTGCTGTTCAGCATGATCGCCATCTACCGCCTGCTCTTCTTCGTGATGATCAAGATCAGCGAGGACGTGACCCCCTGGGTGCGCGGCTACATCGCGCGGCGGCGGGTGCAGAACCGGCGGCAGCGCAAGGCAGAGCTGGCCACCCGAACGCCGTCGCTCCGCGGGTACGTGGTCGACGCGGCCAGCCTGCCGGCCGATCACCCGTGAAGCGCGCGAGAACGGGGTATCAGTATCACACAAAGGCTAAACTGGAACTGATAACAGTCCGGTAGTACTGCAATATGAATGTGTTAAGTTGTCATATTTATAGCTAGTAGCAACCGCTTAAGCTGTAATGGAGTGTTGTTTGATGCACTGCTAAGATGTATGTATATCACCAGCTTGATGCAAGTTTTCTCTGTTATTCTTCGGCTGCGAGTGTGATCATTATCTCACGATACAGAGACCACGGTGAACAATCAAATCTCTCGTGTGGCATGATGCCAAATCAAGAGGGGGGTAGTGATAGCAGTGGGGGTGTGAAAACAGTGCTATAAATGGCAACATTGCACAGACGCAGACTGGAGGAGATTTTGCCGATGGATGATGGATCGCTCGCCGTCGCCGGGGCACCACGCAGATGTGCAGTTTACGACAAGAACAGCATATGCAAGGACACCGGATGGTTATTGCCATTATGGGCCAAACTGTTTGCCACCATGGGCAATTCATTCATTACTGCTACTCATCTGAATGGCCTCCTGTCACACACAGCGATCAAAGCTGCGCTTAGCAGACGTAACCAGATCAGGATGATGGGCTCGTCGTTATCATCAGTTACTAGGAGTAATAGCATATCTCTCTCAGCATGCATGCATTCGCTGACAGATGCTTGGTGCTGTGACCATGAAGAAGTTATTGCAGTGGGCAGCGGCAGCAGTGCTACAAAGATACCGCAGGCGAGGAGACACATGAACTCAGGCCGTGTTTAGATCCCAATTTGGGGCACAAAATCTGCACAGTGCGCACTGTAGCAATTCATTTGTATTTGGTAAAAAATGTCCAAACTTTGACTAATTAGACTCAAAATGTTCGTCTCGCAGAGTACAATAAAACTGTGCAATTAGTTTTTAATTTCATCTACATTTAGTACTCCATGCATGTGCCGGCATTTTGATGTGATGAGAATCTTCTTTTTGCATAGTGGAATTTGGGGATGAAATTTGGGATCTAAACAGGCCATCAGCCAATTCGGACACTTTCGTTAAACAGTGTGCATAAAAATATCTTGCCATTATAATGCAGGCCGAGGATGGACCTTACTCAGCTATGCCTATGGCATCGTAGTACCTTTTGCTGCATTAACGAGGCCTTATTTAGATCGAAGATATTAGAAAAATTTGGAATTGTAGCATTTCGTTTGTATTTGATAAATTTTGTCTAATCATAGGCTAACTAGGCTTAAAAGATTCGTTTCATGATTTACAACTAAACTGTGCAATTAGATATTTTTTTTACCTATATTTAATGTTGCATGCATGCGTCCAAAGATTAATGTGATGGAGAAAATAAAAAAAATTTAACTTTTAGAGGTGATCTAAACAAGACCCAAGTAAGGGGAGACAGGAGAACGAGCTCTCCCCTCCTCGGCACGGCATTCCGGGATTCAATTTGCAGCCGGCCGGCGCCTCTCTGCGGTCTGCGCTCGCCGCACGGCATGCCATGTGTGGATCCGTCGACAGGAGGCGCCTAGAGTTGGTGTGCAATTACTTGCAGAATAACTGAATCGTGCGATTGTTCCCTCAAAAAAAAAACTGAATCGTGCGATGTCGTCTTAGTCAACTGAACCGCAAATGCAGTGTCTCAGTGTCTGGGATTTAATGGTACCGCCTTTTTTATTATTATTGGGAAGTCTGAGGTTTTCTTGTAAAGTTGCACTATCTGTTCCTTCATGAACACTGACTAGTTGAATGGAACAAAACATGCATGAGTTTGTCAGGTATCCTGCCTTTTTCAGATGAAATTCTAAGGCATTGTAACTAGTACTAGATTAGGATCTGTTCTGTGTCCAGAGAGAGGGAGAGGAGGTGATGGCGCTGAAGATGGATGGAAGCTGGCATGTTCTTCAACAGGGAGAGAGAGTACAAGCTAAAGGCTGAACAAGCATCGACCAACTCGGGGTCATTAACTGGCTGCAGTACCCGCAAACATAAGCCAGCTTTGCTCGCATAACATGATTAAGCCTGCACGCAAAGAAGGTTGAGGAGAAATTGGATTCAGTTTTGGTTGAGACACCGGACATTCTCTAGATGAACAGGGAGTTAGGTTGCGTTCGGAGTGAGCTGAATGATTGATGTGATTTGAGGCACTACGGCAGTTTCAGTGGAGTCGGTCGCGGCCGTTGAGGTTTTCAATCGCAACTTGCAAGGCTGCTCCATTCTCTACCAAGCAGTAGGAGTACTCTTGTAGAGAGAAGAAGAGAAAAGAACGAGCAAAATAGTTTTTTTTTCCCTAACGCGCCAAGCACGCGTGTTCCCGTACCGTAAGAGAAATGGAGTGTTTGTTTGTTACTCGTTCCGTTTCAAATTATAAGATGTTTTGTCTGTTCTAAATAGTAGCATCTAGACATCTATTACCACCTAAAAAAATAGAAAGAAGTTTCGTGCACCAGACCATCATGCGCGTGCCCGCTACTCGCGCACCCGGCGCTCCCTCCGTTTTTCCAGATTCCGACATCACCTCGGCCATCTGGTTTTTTCAATACACCTAAAAAGAAAACTCCTGCATGCGCCCCGCCGTCACGCTGTGGCTCAGCTGCAGTGCTGCTGCTCGCTTGTGCTGGGTGCGGTCGCAGAGCACCGGAGTCTGAAGAGGGCGGCGTGAGGCACTGAGATGATGAGGTCGCGATGGACGCCTATAGGTACGGATGAAAATGGACGGAAACGGACGGAAAAATTCTATTTCTATTTCGGTTTCTATAATTTTTGGCGGAAACGGGAGCGGGTTCGGAAAATGCGGGTTCGAAAACGGAATCGAAATATGCGGACATACGAAAACGGACAAATACGGATAGAGAGCCGGAAAATTAAATTAAGATCACATAATTTAATATTATCAAAGTATACATATATATATAAAGTCATGTAATAATATATACAAAGTTTAATATTCATTTACATGCTATGTACGTGAACATAACATGCATATTTGGTGATTCGTAGTTATATTAACATAATATAAGGACATGTAATTGTTGAACATGTTGAGCATAGATTGAAAACAGGATAAAAACGAGATAAATATAGGTCTATTCCGTATTAAAACGGGATTACTTGGAAACGAATGGAAAACACCATTTTCTACTTCCGCAAATACGAAAACGGGATCTCGCAAATACGGAAACGGACAGAAAAATGTAGAAAACAGAACGGGACGGTACAGAAAAAATTCCGTCCCTTTTCATCCCTACCTCTACCTCTAGGTTATGGCTAAGCTCCGGCCTCCGCCATTGCCAACACGCCGTGCCTCTGTTGCCGCTGCTCCTGCTAGCCGTGCTACCGTGGTTGCAGAGATCCGAAGCGGAGGCCGGGTGATGACGCGAGGGCCAAAGGCCGAGAGGCCCCGAAGCACGAAGCATTCCGCTCCGCTGATGCGGCAGTGCTCCTCCCTCCTCGGTCCTCTCTGTGCCTCCGTGGCTAAGATCGGGGTCAGTGGTTGCGACCTTGCGGAGACGCAGATGGTCGACAATCGGGATGGAGCTAGGAGAAGCAGCGGGCGTCGGGGCATCAGGGCAGGCCGGCAAGCCCCCTCACCTGCTTGGGACGTGTCACGTGAGGCGTCTAGGCTATTGGCGGATGAGGCCACTGAGGCTAACGGACTTTGTTGATGGGCCGGAGGGTTGGCTTATGGGCTAAACAGTCAAATCAAATATCTTCTCTTCTATATTTTTTATTATTTTCTGAAAATGATCAAATTAGCTTAAACTACACCGCGAACCACATGCTCCCCATAGGCAGGGGCCAAATTTGAGGACCCGGTGCAATGCACGGGCACATATCTAGTAATTTATATATGTGTGAGGAGCGACCATGAGCACTTGGGTCGCCCCCTTTGTCTCCCTTGGCCATGGCTCCCCACTCTTATCTTACTGTTGGTCATGGAGCTTCCTTAGCTGGATTCTCGGCCTGGGAAATTGATCGTGGATGAAATCTATCATCGGTTCCATTCTATGGCCAGTTGGTCGATGTAAATGTCCACTTACGGACACTACAGCGGCACTCATTCTTCAATCGGTGCTTGGTTGGGGGGGGTAATCCCTCTGCTTTTTGGGTCCTTAGCCTTGGTGATCGTGTTTTCATTTCGTTGTTAATTCCCAAGAGGTTGGTTTCATATCTACATGTTGTGGTCCTATGAATGTGACGCCTTCAAAATTTTCTTCAACCTATGGCATAATGGAGGTGCACATTTTCGTTCTGAATATCGAAATTGGGAACAATCTTCACAATGGGTTCAAGTGATCAAGCACTCGCCCAAATCGGTATGTATCTCTGGACCCAATGCTATCCCACTTTCGAATTTTCATTCTTCTCAGGGCAAGCATGTTCATCACCCTCCAAATTTCCCACAATTAATGGTCGCAACTCAGTTTTGAAGTGCATATCTTTTCCTTCTATCGGTCAAGGCCCTGATCTTTGTCAAAATTCTTGGCATGCACATTATTGTTCGATGTGCATCGGAATGACAACACTGATGGGATTCGGTGCAAGGGCAGCCGAGTGCGAGGAAATTCAAAGCTCGCACCACACCATTCTACCAGAGAGGGTTGCAAAAGTGATCTTAAACGCTAACACACATTGGAGCCATCCAATGTTGCAACGGACAGGTCATCGGACCTGACTCCAGAGAGTTTTCAGGGTTTGGCACTAGAGCTGCCACCGGACTTCAAATAGTCCAATGGCTTGTTTTTGAGCTGTTGGAAACTAGCCACTGGAGGAGTGTCTAATGCGACATCCGGTGCTCCACCGGAGCTATCCAGTGCATAGGTAGACTACGACACAAGTGGGTAACGGTTAGATTCTTTTGGTGATCTATAAATAGACCTTGTGGTTGGCCTTGGCCCCCTGTCTTGGCATCCCTAACAGTTGTGCATGTTCTTTTTAGAGTTGAGCAACTCACTCCACTGACTTGCCCCCTGTCTTGGCATCCCTAACACTTGTGCATAACTTTAGATCACATTTGGGTGAGATTGGAGAACCTCTAGTGCATTTGCCTCATCGATTTGCATCTCGTGGCACTAGTTGAGTGTGGTGGCTGCTGGTGTTCTAGTTACTCTTGGTAATTGTCGTCACGTAGCTAGCTTGGATCTCATGGGATCGTTGAGGGGCTTGTGGTGATTGTTGCCGCCTCCGATTGAGTTGTTGTAAGGTGCTCTTGTGCTCATCCTTGCGGGAGACTGTTAAGAGCAACTCTAGTGGTATGCTCGTGGCTAGTTGCAGTGCACCTCACTACGTGAAAATGGCTTTGTAGCAACAGGTCTTTTTTTAGGGGCGGCTGGCATTGGATCAGCCCCTACAGTGGGCGTGCTCGAGCCCTAGCATAGCAGCTGCCCCTACAAAAGGCACAGTAGGACAAATGGGTTGATTTGTAGGGGCAGCTACTACCATCTGCCCCTGTTGTAGCCATTTGTAAGGGCGGCTAATTCACCAGCCACCCCTACAAATGCCCAGCGTATATATTGAAGCAGCCACCTTCTCTGGCGTGGACGTAGTCCACTAAGCCGCCACCCCGACGCTGCTAGGGTTTGAGCCGTCGGGTGTGGCAGAATCACCTAATCTAATGCCCTCCCAAGAGTACTTGTCTTCCATTAGACACTAAGTACTCAAGAGAGTGCACTAAATTCTGCGATTCCGTCGAGCACACCCGAGGGAGAACTCGAAAATCCACATTTTTACCTCAGGATCATAAATGAGAGATAAAGCTTACAACATCTTTACCATTTCTTACATCACTTTTAGTACAATATCAGGGTAATCCATTGTTTAATTATAACAGTGGAAAATAAAATGTTATCAGAGTTCAGCGGAAATGAAACCATTTAATGATGAGTTAAATATTATCATGATGAACATTTATATATGGGAAATGATAACAGGTGGTAAATTTTTCCCTTGTAAAATATTTTTGGTGAGAGTTATAAATCAACTCTACATTCGCAACGTAAAGGAAATCCTCACTGAGCCTATCAGGAGGTTTTCACACACAAATGTCATCTTCAAGAACACCTGTCACCTGCAACAGGGTAGAACAAACCCTGAGTACTCAATTGTACTCCGCAAGACTTACCCGTCATAAGGAAAGAAAAGACTCCAAGGATATGCAAGGCTATCTGGCTTGTGGGTTATTGCAACTACAGGAAGCATTACTAAAGGTGCATCCTTATATTCAATTTTTATTAGCAGTCATCGGTAGTTCATTAACCAACCATTCTAGGTAAGCACCTGTTCTACTTTCAAGCAAAGGTTGAGCCATCAGAACCATTTTTCCATCATTCATCTTTCATCTTTCATTTCTTACTACGGTGCCCGGATCAAGTCATATCGGACCGCTTACGCGGCGATTCGCGAATCAATGCAGCCCAGCTGGGTACCCCGAAAAACACACGCCCCGCTCGTACCGAGGTACAAACGGGACCAACCCATTATCCTCCTGTCAAGAGAACCGAGTCCCCGTCCATACTGGGACTCCAAGCCCCCGCCCTCTCGCGGTGCTTAGACCTCCTAATACCCATATATAATCCACCTTCAGTTGGTCCGGATGGAGCCGGAACCCATAACAAGAGAATAACAAGTCTTTCTAGCCCCCATCCGCTAATATATGCTCGGGATAAGAAGATCTGTGACCTGACAACCATCCAAATGCAACGAACGGTCCTTAATCGACACAGGTGGAACAAATGCAACCAAAGCCCCGCTCTGTTGCCCAACCAGGTCCAAGTCAAGATGGCAACGGGTACGTACCCGACGGGTAGTGCCCACCCGTACCCGTACTCGCACCCGTAAAATTTTACCCGTCGGGTTACCCGTACCCGCATGCGGGTAAAAAAATAGTTCCATACCCGTACCCGCCGGGTAATTCTCACCCGACGGGTAACCCGTACCCGATAGCATACCCGAAAATTACCTAAAAATATCAAATAGTCACATGCAAAAATAAATCATTCTAAGCTTCCAACAAGTTACAAACATGCTAACAAACATTATTAGCATCATTACATCAAAGACAATCTACTAGAAATATAGTGGATGTCTCAATGGGCCAAATTCATGACTTATATACGCTAAAATAAATGAGGTTGGCTAGTTATTTTTACGGGTATGTCTTACTCGCGGGTATGCGGGTATGGGTAGTATACACCCGCACCCGTACCCGCCATACCCGATGGGTATAGGATTTTGCCCAATAACGTACCCACGGGTAGAAATTTCATCCCATACCCGTCTCTTTATCGGGTAATACCCGTCGGATACTTGGGTTTCGGGTACCCGTTGCCATCTCTAGGTCTAAGTCCATCCAAGTCCGTTCCGCCTAGTCTCCAATTATTATACATATTTATTCCATAGGATAGTAACATGATAATAGTAACAATAATATATTTCCTATCTCTCGCGAGTGACAGACAATCACTCGACTTCTACCGGAGTCCTGTAGCATAGCAATTTATACGATCCTGACATACTAGTAAGATTCATGGGATCAGGATATATATATATATATATATATATATATATATATATATATATATATATATATATATATATATATATATATATATATATATGCAAGTGGGTTTCATTCAACTCCTTAAAACTTAATGCATAAGCATAGATAAAGTGCAGAATAATAGAGGTTATGCATCGGGGCTTGCCTGGGTAAAAATATAACCAAATGTTAGTATGCTATCTCCGGGGCACGATCACCATGGCATCATCTTTTGGGTCAACGCCAAGTCCTCCGGTTGATCCATCGATCCATCATCGTTCCTATTATGATTTACGCGAATGCAAAGCAGAGACATAAGTAAAAGACAGCAATCGCAACTCTCGTCGTACGACTACGTCTCGCAAGCTAACGGGTTAGCCACACACCAACTCACTAGGCCATGTGTCCACGTTGTCGATTCAAACGTTATTTCTCAACTAGTGTTTTAGTTATGTAAACCCGAGACGTCGCATTATTCATTTTATCGATTTACTACATATTCAAACTAGGTTTGTTAATTATCCTAGCAACTAATTATTTTAGAGTTACCAAAATCACAGCGAACATATAATAATACTAGGAGCTTACTATAAAATTTCTAGGATTAATACTATCACTAATTATTTATAACAATTCTTATAAGTTCATGTTTGATAATATTAAACGCATCGAAGTAATTAGAGCAAGCCTAAAAATAGTATAAAACTACGTGAACCAATTACACCTTTATCTAGATCATGATTTCAGAAAACTAACAAAATTGGTTCCATTATTTTTGGACACCTACACAATTTTATATTAGATTCACAAGTTTTGCTTACATGTGGAGGTTGATTAAGGAGGTGATTAGTACATGCTGATCACGTAAACCGAAGCTCTGAAAGAGCTCACCCCAGGAAGGGAGAGGACACGCTGTGACTTAAAAAAATTAGAGATAGCTGATTCTCGAGAGGTACCCACCGCACCCGCCGGGTAAGATTGACACAGGCCATGTGCAGCGTGCAGCAGGGCAAGAAAGTCGAGAGATCGAGTGAGAAGCAACTAAACCTAGTAAAGGCTCACGGCTACTGGATGTGCGGGCTCGCAGAAAAAGGATGACTGACACGCGCGACACACTTCAGCGGAGGCAGCGCTCTAAATAACCTCGTAGCGCACCGACGGCGAAATGCTTTCTTCAGATGAACAGTGTTTTCTGCATGATACAGTACCCGGTCGAGAATTTCCTGTGGCCCACAGTAAACGGATACAGTTTTCTGCGCTACAGCACCATGCTACAGTAATTCCTGTGGGCTACCGTGATCGTCTACAGTAATTCCTGCGTGCTACAGTAGATCCATGCGTGTTCTCTGGTTCACTGGCTTTTCTGGTGCTCAGCGCGGCGTGTGCTCCGGTTTGCTTTCTGGTACTCAGCACGACGTGCTTCAGCTGACGGCAGAGCGGTAGCACGCGTGTGCGGACAGCGGCAGCTGCACAGGCTCGTAGGGCTCTCGGCTCCCTCTCAGACAAATAAACCGGCCGCACGCACGCAGAGGGCAACAAAGCAGCAAGGCGGTGGTGAGCACGAGCAGCGGCCCAGCATCGACGTTCGCAGTGCATGCATACAGTTGCACAGGCGTGTGGCAGCAGCCAGCAGCAGGGCCATGACGGAGGGCAGCAGGCGTGCGTGAATATGTGTGGTGTGCGTGTGTTTTGTTTCTAATTTCTTTTCGTTTCTTTTCTTTTAGCAAAATAATTACGTAATTAAGTAAATTACAACATCCCATTATTCCTTTATTACTGATCTAAATACACACATGTATATATCTATTATATAAATATACATATATTTATCTATAGAGATACACTCTGAAAGAAATAAATTTCTTCACTACTTTAAATAATCTAGCAACACGCTTATCAACACGAAATACGTGATTGTATACCACACTGGTTTTATAGAATTTGTTTTCGCGCTAAGTGATTAAAATGACTTATTCTTTTTTTTATTAAGATCACAACCGCATATTTTCACCTAAAATAAACTAAGTTACAACACTCATGTATTTTTTCCTAACTATAGAAATGAGTCACATAAGAGTCGGGTATCATTTCATGAGCGATTAAAATTTTAAAACCCGAGAACTCGTTTTGTTAGTTTCTTTTATGCTTTAATCGTGTGCTAAGTAAGCTAGTAACATCAGGGGTGTTACACCGGGCCCCCCCGCCCCATCTCCCCGGTGCTCCCTAGCATCCACGCTCACCGATGTGCTCCCTTCCCCTGCAAGCGCCCCGGTACGGTGCCCGTTAGGGTTTGGCGTGAGCGCACCTCGACCGGCGGGCGGCCAAGCTGCTCGTGCTGCCCCGCGTTCGTGGTCCTCCACCGGCATCGGCGCTCCTCCACCAGCCCCCTCCACCGGCGCTCCTCCATCTTCCTCGGCTCCCCCTCGTGCACGTCCTCCCCGGCTCCATCTTCCCCGGCTCCGTCTTCCCCGACACTGCCATCTGCCACCGAGGTGATGCACTCTACCTTTCTGAGTGCCTGTGATGCTGTATGCTGCCTGAGCATTTGCCACTGCCTATAAGGCTGTATGCTGCCTGAGCATTTGCCACAGTCCTATTGAGTATAATGTATCTGTTGCTCTTTTCTTAGCTCAGTTATCATATCAAAATTCCTATGTTGATATTGCATAATGTTTGAGATCTTAGCCTGTGTGTTTTACTTTAGAAAAGGCGGTTAGCATTTTTTCATAGCTCTTAGCTGTAGGGACTTAGTGTACTAGAGTGATAAACTTAGGTTACTGTTGTTTGAGTTCAGGCAGCAAGTAATTTATCTATGAAAAGCAACTGTTTGCTTCATGTCTGCAGCTTGTGTTTGCCTTTTCACTTTTATTTTTAACACATATGCTAAGGGAATATTCGATAAACAATCCTGCCAGATAAATATAAATGACTTAACATAATATTATCAGTCTATGGTTGACATGTATATAAAAAGCATTGCTTGAGGTTGCTTTATTCTTTATTATATAATTTTTGCTGCCAATTTAGCTTAAGTAGAAGAGAAATCGGAATTGATTTTTTCAGTTTGTCAATTTCTCTAGCACTCAAGCTGCTGTCTTTGCTCTGTGCTTCTGACCGGTGTATGCTCTGGTGTTGGGCGTCTGGGTGTGCTCTCTCCAAGCTGTTGTTCGGTGCAAACCAGCACCTGCAACTTAAGTTGCTCTTGATTTCTTGGTTATGCTGGGTCTCAACTCTATTGCAGCAACAAAAGGCAGCAGCTGTTCTTGAAGCTATTCTTTAACAACAATAGCTGTAGCTATCTACTTTCTCGACCTTGATCTGCTCTGCAACTACAGAGTTTGGATCTGTTTATGTTACTTTCAGCAACTCGAAAGTCTTATTTGGATTGTAATAGTGAAGGTAATTGTCACTTGCAGGCACACTCGGTTGCATGCTGATAGCTAGTAATAGTTTTACCAGGTTCTTTTGCAAGCTATCTGAATTCTGCTCAAGTCTATTTAGGGCCATAAAGCTGTCTCTCTACTCTATACCCACATATTGGTATGATGCACATGTTGGTTACTATGATGCATCTATACTACTACTACTACCTTTCTATCTGTTGCTCTGTCACTGGAGCTACTACTCTTAACTGAATTTTGCCTCATGTTGCTGGTGCTCTACTATCTACTCTCTTCTCTCTTCTATGGCTCCTACTTTTCTATTTCACTGGATATGTGCCTACTGCCTACTGCTCCTATACACTACTCCTCTCTTTTGCTCGCTCTATACTAGTTTTCTATACTATTGACTCGTTCTTTGTGGCATATGCAATGATGTGAACCCTTTTATGCTAAGGTAGCTCATATGATGATCGAATGGCCCCCTACTTATAAGCAGCTGTTGCTTTTTTTGCCACCTTCCTATCCTCTATGTTTGGGAAGCAGCAACTGCTTTTTTGACATATTTTCCTCTCTATGTTTGCTAAGCAGCTGTTGCTTTTTTTGCCAAATCTCCCTTCTCCTCTCCTTTCCTTTGATTTGTCGATGATGAAATTGTCCAAGTCCATACATTATATAGAATATGAGCTGATGATCAAGAACTCGTGAGGAACTTAGCATCATTATCAGCCGCCCCTACATTACCTTCTCCTCTCTTCTCTGTTATGATGCCTTGATGCTCCAAGTTCATGATCAAATGATGATTGACATGTTCTGAGGCCTCTACTACGCATATGTTATGAAATACTAAACCAAAACTTATTCTCTTGTAGTGGAAAGAAGAGAAAGAAATGAAAAGAGACCCATACAAGGATGACCAACTCTTAGAGCTCGTCATCGACCTTTGCAACTTCATAATGGACCAGATTGTACACATCAAAGGCACCTACCATGAACGAGCTTTCGACTTAGGTAGAAATCCTCAGTACCAACACCTTCGTGAGACTGAAAGGCTAGCTCTAGGCTGTTGATAGCAATGTGTATGGAATTTGACATTGGTCTTACCTTGTGGGATGGTTTGGACTTATAGAACGAATTAGACTTGTGAATTATGTCTATGTAATGATGGATTGTATATATTCTTATGAATTGGACTTATAATGTTAGTTTATATAATGCTCTTGTGCTTGTGGATGCATATATGTTCTGGTTAGATTTGAATTATGCATGCATATATGTATATATGTTCTGTTCAGTTTTGAATTATAAATTTGAATTTTTTGGCGAAAAATATATTGTAGGTGTGGTTCTAGACTGAACCACCCCTACAAATAGATATTATAGGGGCGGCTGGTATTACAACCTCCCTTACAAATTGATTTTGTAGAGGCGGCTGGTGTTACCAGCCACCCCTACAAACTAATTTTTAGGGGTGGCTGATAACACCAGCCGTCTCTACAAATTGATTTGTAAGGGTGGTCAGGGAACCGCCCCTACAAATACATGATTTGTAGAGACGGTATGGTAGGGGCGGCTGGCCGAGCCGCCCCTACAAAGCATCTCCAGCCGCCCCTACAAACTATTCCTGTAGTAGTGCCTTGTGCTTTTATTCTTGTGGCACACACCCAAGTTGTGGGTCTAGCTTGAGTGGCTAGTTAGGATGCGAATCATCACTTGCCCAGTTTGGTGTACATCACTACACTTGTGCTCCCTTTCATATTCATAGTTTGTGTAGTGCTTGTTGCTTTCTGTAGAGGTAGCTCTAGTTGTTAGTTGTTGTTGTAGCGAGTAGAAGTAATAGCTTAGTTGCCTCTCTTTGTTTTAGTGCAACTTGGGTAGCTAGCTCTTGTGTGGTGAAGTACTATAGAGTGGAAATCCCTTTGCTGCTAGAATTATATAGGGGCTAGCTCGGGTGATATAGAGCTAGAGCAAATAGTGGCTATTAGGGTCATATTTTGTACTAATCAACTTTGTTCTAGTCTTGTGAATTTGTAGAGAATTTTTATTGGCTATTCACCCCTCCTCTAGCCATCTAGTTCCTATCAGTGTTGCCCATCATGTACTCTTGTTGTACATTTCAAATCATGTGCATTAGATGAGATTAGGTTGTTTCCCACAATGTTTACCCTACAAACACAGTACTCGAATCGCATCAGCCAGTTGTCACTAATGACAATTGTGTCCCCTACCGATCCCATGGTCAAAATGATGAGCCCTTTGATGATAATGTGTATATTAGCCTTGCACATGCACATGCAGTTGCAACGACATTTTGACCAGAGGGAATGCGAAGACGAAGACATTTGTGTCATCGTGCTCTCTATCCCAGAGCCATGTTGCTACCAATGGATCACAAACAACATTCCCCTTCAATCCAACAATCCAATCATCAAACCCTTTTGAAAATCACATGAATAATATCCTTCCACATGTCCATGCAAATTAGTTTGACCATAGGAGCCATGATGGTGACAATCTTGTTTTGCAATTGCGTATTCCCAACCGACTGATGGTCAAAAACACTAGCCCTCGTTCGGACGCCCGCGTGTGGCAAACCGTCTCAAATAACTTACTTTCGGAAGCACTTATCTTTTATTAGACACTAAGTACCCCGAAACTGAGCTAATTTGAACAGTTTCGTCGAGCACACCCAACGAGAGAACCCGAAACAATCCACATTTTACATCCAGAATCCAATAATGAGTATGAGCTTACAATACTTAGTCCATTTCATACAACATAAAGTGAAATTATTTATTACAATACCAGAGTTCAGAGTGCGATAATTAAACAGCGAAAGTAGAAATAAACATCTAGCGATAGCGATACAAGGATCCGTATGTGCCACCAGAAGAATCCTCCACACACGATCTACTCCTCAAGCTGCACCTGCAATAGGGTAAAATAAACCCTGAGTACACAATATACTCGCAAGACTTACCCGACTAGTGGGAATAATTTCTCGACTCTTAAGGGATATGATAGGCAAGATGGCTTGTGGTGTTTCTTTTGTTTCGCGAAAAGCATTACTAGTAGTTCATCCTTACAGTCAAGTTTTATTAGCAGTCATAATTACTTCATTAACTAACCATTCTATGTAAGCACGTGCTCCACCTTTAAGCAAGGGTTGAGCAATCAAAACCATTTTATCATCTTCCATATTATAGTTCTTACTATAGTACTAGACCATAGCCAAGTCGTACCGTCTCAAAAATGGCGATTCACGAATCAATGTATCCTAACTGGGTACCCCAAACACATGCCTCATTTGTACCCCCAGGCACAAACAAGATCAACCCGTTCCACTCCTGCCAAGGGGTCCAGGTCTCCATCCAAACTTAGACTCTAAGCCCCTAACACCTAAGACCCGGTCTCCTTATGGTGCTTAGACCTCCACCTAATACCCACCCCTAAAAGTCGGTTCGAAAAGAGTCAGAACCCATGATAAGAGAGTAACAAGTCTTCCTGCTCCCATAAGCAAGTATGTGCTCATGATAATAAATCTGTGATTTGACTACAATCTAGAGCAACGGATGATCCTCAATCGACACGAACAGAAAAACAGTGCAACCAAGCTAAGTCCTGTGGTCGCGGGACACAACTCGTTACATCCACCAATAACCCATGCCATATCCCTGCCCGGTCACCATTTCTTTTTATCATTTTATCATGAGAGTAATAATTATCACCTATTGTGAGTAATGGCAGGTTATTCACGCTATCGATAACCTAAGCATATCAACTACACGAACATGCACTAGTAATACTCATAGGATAGATATTTATATGCATGTGGTTTCCATAAAATTCCTGAAACGTAAATGCACAACAGATAGATATACGGTGATTATCCAAAAATAACGGTTATGCACCGAGGCTTGCCTTGGGCAGGCGCAGTGTCAGATGCATCAGTCAGTTGTGGCTCCTGGAACTCCTCCTGTACGGGGATCTCCTCCTCGTACTCCTCGACCACCTCCTCGTACTCCTCCTTATCGGTGATCGTGAACTCCACCAACTCATTCTATATATGCATGCGATGATGATGATGCAATAATTCAGTATTTAAGCAACAACAACTCTTAAAATAAGAACACATAAGCCACACAAACAAGCTAGCACTAATGGCTAAGATACTAACTAACTATCATCTTCATCAAACCAGATGTTAAGCTTACCCTAATCAAGTGCTAAATTTTATAAATCATTATTGTGCTCTTATTCCTATTAGTTTTAGTGTATATTTAGCTACCATATTAAATAGTCTATCCTAGGGCTACAAAAACTACATCAAGCACATAATAATGCAATAAAGTGTAAGGTCCAAATAGGCTAGAGGGGGGTGAATAGCCTAATTAAAATTTCTACAAGAATTACTTAACCACAAGTTAGTGCGAAAGGTGGCGAAGCAAAAGCACTAGCTCTAACTAAATAAGCAAGCCACCTACACAAGTCTAGTACAAGGCTATCCACTAAACACAACAACAACTACAAGCTAAAAATAAGAAGTAATACGAGAGAAGAGCTTCGAGTGATTATACCGTCGTGTAGAGATGAGAAATACCAATCAATCAATCATACAAGAGAAATCCTCGGGAAGAGAATGACACAAGAATTTATCCCGAGGTTCACTTGCTTCCCAGCAAGCTACTCCCCGTTGTGGCGATACACCCACTTGTCGGTTCACGAGCTAATCGACTATCAAGAGTCAAGCCCTCGGCGGGCGCTGCACAACCGCACACAAGATGGGAATCCTCTAAGCCACGAGCTCCACTAGAGTATCCAATTCACGAACTCCCGCGGGGAAGGACCAAGAACCCCTTACAACACTTGGTGAGGGCTCCAACAATCTTTAATTGTGAGCTCAATCACCTCCGCTGCTCCAAGCCGTCTACCGTGTCGGGAAACACGGAAGAGTAACAAGAAATCCGCAGTAACTCGAAGATCAAGTGCCTCTAGAATGCAACTCTCAAGCAATGCACTTGAATCTCACTCAAGATGTGTAACTAAGCAAAGAGATGAGTGGAGGGGTTATTCTCTAGCTCAAAGGATGTCTCTAGGTCTCAAAATGTGCAAGAGTTACACTCAAACCCCGGACATCTTCTATTTATAGCAAAGGGGTACGTAGCTAGCCGTTACCGGATGACGCAGTTCAAAACGTGCTGACCGGATGCACCGGTCAGGGTGACCGGACGCGTCTGGTCACTACAGGACAAGCATGAACAGTGCACATCAGAAGTTACCGTTGCTGTGACCGGACGCGCTCTAGCGAATGACCGGACGCGCTGCACCTGGCGTCCGGTCGGAGTCCAGTAACCTCCCACCGCGACCGGACGCGTCCGATCGCACATGACCGGATGTGCCGCGTGTCCGATCAGCACTCCGCTGCTCACTGCCTCTCTGGACGCATGACCGGACGCTCTGGTTCCGTAAGGGACCGGACGCGCCGGTCGCACGCTCTTCTTCTGCGCACAGGAGAACTGACCGGACCCGCTGGTCAGGCCAGACCAGCGTCCGGTCACAAACTCTAGGCGCGTTGTGCCTCTGCCCTCGACTTGAGCTGACCGGACGCGCAGGTCCACCCTAGACCGCGTCCGGTCCAGCGTTCAGTTGACACTTTTTAGTGAAAAACACTCTGGACTTTTACCTCCGTTTCTCCGCCTCCGGCGCAGTGTAAAATAGGCATTTCACTTCCCCAAAAAACGCCGAATGCAAATGTGCTAACACCACCAAGTGTACACCACCATGTGCATGTGTGTTAGCATTTCACAAATATTTTCTAAGGCGTTATGTTAGCTCTTTACTAGATCCTAATGCATATGCTCAAGATAATGATCTAGTGGCACTTGATTCCTGAGCTAACCGTGATTGCCCCTCTTGATAGTCGACTATGTATCCTAAACCCGATCAATCACTTCTCTACTCATCTTAGATCGACAAAAGGAAAACCCTATGGTTATACCTTTGCCTTGCGCTCTTAGATCCTTCTCTTCCACTTGATCATCATGTCCATCATATTATGTGCATCTCCACCATGATCATCATTTCATGTCTATGCACCATCTCTTTGTGATCTTGTGGCCGCCACTCCTTGCCACATACACCTTCATCACATGTGTTGCTTATGCCTAACTTAAAACACTTAACACATGGCATTAGCAACTTGGTGTCATTAATTACCAAAACCAAACTTGGGCTTTCATAAAGCTACCATAAAAATTTCAAGATTAAAGCATCCACCAATTTACCACAATAATTCTTACAAGATTTACCCTATTAATATTAATCATTTCCAATTGATTTAATGGACCTCAACATCATCATAGACATGTATGAACTAATTGCACTACCTGATAGATCATAATTTTAGGAATCTAACAAAATTGGTTTTATAATTTTTGGACACATATACGATTTTATATTAATTCTACAAACCTAGCCCAGAAATCAAAATATGAAACTATTTCTAATTCTTTATGAAAAAGAAAAAACTAATCAGCCCAATGTGGCCCAACATGGACGCGGCCCACGCGCAAAAACGACCCATGGTGAGGGAACTCATGCGCGTTGGCGCTTTTGCAGAAACACCCTTACGCTAGCCGCTAATAGCGTAACCACTGTGAGAACTATTCCCGCAGTCAGCATTTATGCACCAACGCCCTCACACTTTCTCATCTTCACATCAGGGAGGTCCCCAACGGCAGCACGAGCGACGGCGCGGCAGCCGCCGGCACCTCGCGATTACGCCGAGCAACCAAGGCTCGCGCTGGCCCATCTGAGGGGCCGACCTCCATCTCCGGCTCGCACGGCGTCAAGGTGCTACGGTTGAGGGGCTAGGGGAAGGCACTACGTGAGCAGTAGTGGCGAGCGACGCTTCACGGCGGTGGCGCAGGCATTCCGAAGGACAAGGGTGGTATCCGGCCTCACCAACCGGCACACGAGCACTAGGAGCCTACCACAAGCTTAGTCGAGGTGACTGCGGGAGGGGAGAGTGGCGGTGGAGATCCGACCGCGTGTGACCCAACGGCACGACGGACACAACCGCGCCCATGGCCAAGGAGAGGTGGTAGAGGTTTACTGGTGCACGGGGAGTATAGAGGGGGTCGAGGCGAGGCTACCGACGCAACTAACGGCGGCTGAAAAGCTCTAAAATTCGAGCTTGGCGAGGCATGGTTCAAAGCGGGGTGGAGATGGGCGGCTCGACGACTTAAAAGCGGAGTCAGTGTCGTGGTGAATTGGGCGATGGTGACTCCACCATGCCGCCTTGATGATGCGGGTCCGACGGCCATGGTGGCAGAGGAAAGAGAGGAAAAGAGAGAGGGATCTAGCTCGGCTCGTCCCTATTCTTGGCTCGACGCGATAAAGCAACAACATAGCACACGTGCGGCGCAACGCCATTAAGACGGTGATGGCGTTATGCGGGGAGGGAGGAAATAGATGTGACAGCGAGTCGACGGCAGCCGCAGCGTCGCGGCGTGAGGCAGGGGACTGCGGCAGCAGCAGCAGCGCAGAGCCGGGCGAGTCAGAGGTGGCAGCAGCGCAAGGCAGGGCACCGGGATCCGTGGCCGGCGGCAGCAAGCGCAGAGCGGCCGGCCGCTGCCAGCCACGGCCAGGCCTTGGCTAGGCCAGGGGCAGATCTGGCCGGCCAGGCAACCAAATCCATGTTCGTGCATGGATTTTAAAGCACACACAAAAACTAATCTAACTCGATTCCGATTCTACTGTCTAAACCATGAGAAGGAGAGTACATAGGGCTATCATTAGGAGCAAGAACATGACGTTCATCTTCTCTATATTTTCCAGAATTAGTTCACCAACTTAGCCTCCTTATACCTTTTTTCAGACTTAGGAAACTTGCTTAGGCTAATTTTTATTTCAAGTTCCATTTTCAAGCCATTAGAAATATTAGCTAGCCCTATTATTTTTCTAAAACAAAGGTTGCATTATCATCTACAAAGTTCATACTTCGAACTTTATTTTTTGAGCCACATATATGTTCTATAGTATTTTTTGCTCAATAAAAATTGGTTTTGAACCTTACTTGATATAACATGAGCTATTGCATTAATTTTTATTTAACATTTTTATTAGCCATTTTAGTTGACAAAAATTTATCTTAATACTTTAGCACATGCAATAACACATAAATATGATGCTCATGACATGATTTAACAGGTTATTTAGGGCGTAACACCGAGGGTGTTACACCACGCGTGCCTGTCTGCTCCGCCTACATATGCTACTGTGGACTACCATTAATTAATTAAAATTCCCATCCATCTCTGTTGTCTCTCTTTGATGCTCCCGTGTCCGCATCCCACCCCACGCCCCACGTCCCGCATTCCGCCCCAGCACCCGCACTCGTGTCCGTCGCAGGGACTCGCGCCCCAGCGCCTCCCCGCGCCCTGCATGGGGAACCCCACGTGGGTTGACCCACGACTGCGCCCCAGCAGCAGCGACAGCCACTGGCCACGCCGTGCAACGCCCTTATCTACTTTTACAACATCTAGATGAAACATTTAGAATATAGAGTTGAAACACCATTGCAACATGTGCAACATCCCGATTTACTTTTGAAACATTTAAACATAACACTTGCAACATACGTGTACAAAAAAAACAGATCAAACATTGAGGATGGATGCTTGCAACGTACGTGTACAACCATTGCAACATATACAACATCCTGATCTACTTATGCAACATTCGCATAAAACAATCGAAACATACATCTGAAAAGAATTGAAACACTTGAAATATGGGCTTGCAACAAAGTCTGAAAAGCGTCAAGAAACACTTGAAACACAGCATCGCTGTGCAGCCACGACCTACCTGGTGGGCAACTGCAGTGGCGCAGGCTCGTTGGATGGGCGTGCACGCACGCCCCGCCATGCCCACCGTCAGCCGTGGGAGAGGAGACGCTGCCGGATCTAGGGAGGGCGCCGCCGGCCGGGGTAGGGGAGGGCCAGATCTGGTGGGACGCGGGAGAGGGTCGCAACCGCCATGGAGTGGGGGAAGGGGACGCCATGGAGGCCACTGAACTTGAGGGAAGACGCACGTGGATGAGAGGTGGCTGGATCCATGGAGGGGAGGGGAGGAGGCTTGCTCGAGCCGCCCACGGAGTGGGGGGAGAGGGTCGCTGTCGCAGTGGCGGAGAAGAAGCGAGCTAGGCGGCAGTGCGGTGGAGGCGCCCGTAGCGGCGATGCAAATGAGGAACGATGTGTCGCTCTATTTTATTTTGTTTTTGTTTTTGAAGAACTCTGTATGCGAACCGGAAGCAGGCTGTGGGCCGGTCCGCAGGCCCAGCTAGCCACCTCCGACACGGGACGGATGCCCTAACCAAAGCATTATCGTGTACCATAACATACTTCATATATTTCCTAAAACCGCCCCCCTCTCCCCCCCCCAAAAAAAAAGATTGTTCACTAGTGCTACAATGACTATGCTTTGTTGATCATAGCTCTCACTACCCACGGACGTGCACAAGTGCTCTGTCCGCATTGTCGAATAGCTAGCAGGTACTGGAGCTGCAATGTTAAGGTACTGTAGTAATCTTCTGTTTAATGAAAAACGTACCATGGCGCGATCACGATAAAAAGGTAAATACCTTTGCAGGCAAAGTGAAGAAGCCAATAAAAATAAAAGATATGTTTTGAGGCTTCACCGGCTCTCGCTACAATGCTCTATAATGGTGAAGTTGAAGCCAACTTGAGCCCTTGTAGAGAGGGCCAAAGTCTTGTAAGAAAACGCTAGACAATATAGAACTTCTTCCAAAATAAAACATTCGTTCCAAAATAAAAAAAATATAATTTAGGTTAATAAGTCAAACTTTTTTAAGTTTGATCATTGATATTTATGTCTTCAATTAATTTTATTTGAAATTATATTTCCTAATCAATATAATAATAATTTAATAGGTTAGTTTTTATATAAACTAGCAAAAGTGCCCGTGCGTTGTAACATGTCACTATTTTCACTATTAAATTGTTAATACCTTTCTCATCCCTCACATTTCTGTCTTCTTTCAATCCATCGTTAATAATACGTATCAACACACCCTCGATAACAATATGTGTTGACACCCTTAAAGTATCTTACAAACACATGGGTTAGTGGTCCAATCTTCACCAGTCGTGCACAGGCTATGGACGGTTCTCCATTGCACACGCTAGCGGCGTCATCAACCGTGGCTCGATGTTCGTCGTTTTTCTTAGTCATACAACAAATCATCCTCTCCTTATGCATGGTCGCGCTGAGTGGGACTAAATTCGTTCATCCACAAAAGTTAATGTTGTATGCCAACCCTTATCGAGGATTACATAAATAGAGTTATTTAGATTGGATTAGATAACAAAGTGCTTAGGATTTCAGTTTACGATCGATCTAAGTTCTAATTCTAAAAGAATAAGTAGTGTTTCTAACTAAAACTACATCAACAACTTGATGGTAGAAATCTTGAGTTTTTTAGGCAAAAGTCAATGGTTCAAAAACATGTAATGTTGTATTTATTATTTGTTTTTAACTTTTATAAAAAGAACCCTGGAGCAGAGTGGAGAAAAAACCAAAAACAGAGATACATGACATGAAGGAAAAGAAAGCGGACTACGGCAGAGGATATAATAAGAGAAACAAAAGCAGGAGCCGACGAAAAAAACAGAAAAAACACGGACATGAAAGAAAAGAGAAACACAATTGCGGACCAAAACCAAGGACGAAAAAAGGAAAATAAAAACGGAGTTCTCGACGAGAACACAGAATGAAAAATAAAAACAGAATTATGGACGAGAGCACGGAACGAAAAAGGAAATAGTTCCTGAGACAGAAAAAAGGAACGAAGCCATGTAGAATCATATAAAAAAGAAATAAGTAAGAGGGCTAGATGAAAAAAATTAGGAGAGAGATTTTGACTTGTTGCTATGAAATCTAATGTATATCAGAATTGGATTTCGTATCATCGCTACGCACGAGTTGTTGTAACTCATATGAGCATATCTCATGAGTCCGGGTCATGTATATATATATGGGATATGAACTTAATATATCTTTGAATCGTACTTCGTATCAATCATTGCAAGACGCGAACCATTCTAACTCGTACGAGCATGAGTAATATAAGTCCATACGAAAGAAACTTTCCATTATCCTAATATATCTTTGAATCGTACTTCTTATGAATCATCGGTAGACGTGAATCATTCTAACTCGTACAAGCATGAGTGAATAATATAAGTCCATACGGAAAAAACTTTGCATTGTCCGACAGATAGAAGGAACGGACAAAAAATGGGTGGTTAATATTAGCTATACATATAGATTTAAGAGCATCTCCAAGAGTTTGTCAAATCAACTTGGCATCCATCTATTTTTGGCAAAACAGAAAAAATTGTGTTCCAACAGTTTGGCATCTAACTTGGCAAATTTTAGCAACTTGGCAAATCTCCCCCCTCCACGCGCATATTTGCGCGCTGAGCGCGAGCGCGCATCCGGCTTCACGTGCAAATTTAAGCGGGGCTCTTCGTTTCTTAACGGGGCTCTTCGTTCGCTTAGCGGGCCTCTTCTTATTTTACCAAGTCCAAATGGCAAACTCTTGGAGAGAGTCTATTTTTTTATTTGCCATATATTTTAGCGAGTTGCCAAATCACGATATTTGCCAAGTAAATTTTGGCAAACTCTTGGAGATGCTCTAATTAAAGTTAAAATTATTTGACTTATAGCGGGAAAGTGAAAGTGAGAAGTATGTATTCCCCGAGCACTGGCTGAAGCAGGCCGAAGCCCAGCCCGAGAAAGGAGCAAATAAACCAAACCCAGCCCGAGAAGGGAGAAAGAAAAACTAGAAACCCTAACGATGCTGCAGATCCGCCTGAGCAAGATTGGCTCGTCGGACTCCGGCGCTGCCGCCACCGGCTCGGCAGCCGCCGCCGGTGCCTCCGCCGCGGTGGGGGCGGCTGCGGCGCTGGGTGGCGGCATCCCGGAATCCGTCACCGTGGCATGCCCCGACCACCTGGTGATCGCGGACCTCCCCGTCGCGAAGAGCCTCGGTGCCGTCACGACCTCCGCTGCCGCCGCCACGCGCGCCATCGGCCGTCGCTCCCGTCGCCCGCTCGGGGAGCGCGTCCACATCTGCTCCCGCTGCGAGTTCCCCATCGCCATCTACGGCCGCCTCGTACGGACTTGCTAAACCCCTTTTTTTTAATGCGGCTATCAAACCGCGAACTTGTTCAGCTCGTGTTGCTGCTAAGGAAATTAGAGCTTTAGTCAACCGCGTGTGTTTAGCCATTTACCGCCACCAACTCTATTCCTCTGTTGATATCATAAGTGAAAATGAAGCATTGGATGTGCATCATCTTTGTTTTATGCTCCCTGTTTAGAGTGTTGGATTTCTGAGAGTTGGACAAAAATACCAATACATATAATTTATAGTAGCTCTGTGGGATTGGCTATTGCCTCAGTGTTCTAGCGATTCCATTGTAAGGAGAGCCAATGTTATCTCGTTTTGTTCATGGCAAGCAGTCAAGGGAAGCTAAGATCTACTAGCTAGCGATTGAATGAAGGCAGTATTGCTGTTCTCTTACAATGCTAGTACATCTGTTTGTTTTAACGGATCACACAGGATTTGCTTGCTGGTGGTACTAACCTAAGGAATTGATAAATAGATTACTCACAGTTTGACCTCGATTGCATAATGAAATAAGCTTCTGGCTTCAGTTGCTACTGTGGCTTTTAAGTTTGAACTGGTCATATCTAGTTTATTTGTTGCCCTTTTTTTGTTTGGTTGAAGTACTTCAAGCAAGTTAAACGGCCTTCATGCATAAACTTTGTAGCACAGATACAGGATACATGGATATGCCATGTTCCCCAAAAAAGTCGATATGAGGATAGGTTTTCAAGGCTAGAGATGAAACCCAAAAGAGACGAGAAACAGGGAGACACATAAAGGGACATAAAGGGCACAAGACAAAAAGAGGTCACGGTTCAGGCACGTTGATTGCCAATCTCCAAGCGCTCCTGTCCATAGCTAAATCCTTGGAGATATTCCACTCCTTAAGATCTCTCTTAACAGACTCGTCCCAAGTTAGTTTAGGTCGACCTCTACCGCTCTTTACATTATCGGTCCGCTTTAGAACTCCACTACGCACCGGCGTCTCAGGAGGCCTTCGTTGGACATGTCCAAACCATCTCAACCGATGTTGAATCAATTTCTCCTCAATTGGTGCCACCCCAACCCTATCCCGAATATCGTCGTTCAGGACTCTATCCATTCTTGTGTGCCCACAACACCAACGCAATATACGCATCTCTGCTACACTCAATTGCTGGACATGTCGCCTTTTTGTAGGCCAACACTCAGCACCGTATAACATCGCCGGACGAATCGCCGTCCTATAGAACTTACCTTTCAGCTTCTGAGGCACCCTTTTGTCAAGCAAGAGCTCTTTCTTGCTGCTTCAAAATCCTTATGAATCAGTATCAGCACAAAATAAAAGGAATGTATATATAAGCTATCACCAATGTGTATGCAAGATGTAGATTATAAGTTCATTAGCTATCTGAATGCATTAGTGATTGCTAAGGGAGGGTGTCCAGATATGAGAGCATACCAAAAGCAACAACTCGTTGCCGTTGCTGTACTTCGTTAGCCCCGCGTGCTACAAGCACTGTATGTGCAGTGCCATAGCCCACAGCTTGCACGATAGGATGCTGGGCACTACCCTGTTGGCCGACCTAATCTAGCATCAATGGACTCACGTGCATGTTCATCATGATTTAGTTCCTTACATGTATTGCACGATAGGTTTTCATGTATATAAACTTTTAAATAAATTATAGGACACATTAAAATTTTAAAAGCTAATAGCAAATCGAGCATCACCAAAACTCCATGATCCAATTCTCCTAATGACTTGCAAAAGCCAGATAAGAATGTATAAGTCTTATATTGTAAGATAAAAAGTCCCAAGTGCTTCATGTGAAAACTTGAGGGAGGATACAAGTACACCTTTGAGGCTCGGAGGAAATCGATCCAGTTCCTTACATGATAGTTGATACCTAGACAACTAGGAAGTGCAGCTTGCAACTCAGGCTGCTATTTCATCCTCATGTGCTTCATCCCCCAATTATTGCTGCCATCTAATCAGAGTCTGGGAAATCAAGCTAGAAGAACACTAGATCAGCTATCAGTAGCACTAATTGATTCTAATAACTCGCTAGCAACTACTGGATTCAGGGAAGATCAAGGGAAGAGAGTCAGAAACTGACCGCTGAGTCGCTGCTGATCTGATGTGCCACCAGCCCACCACGGGGGCGCATGTTGCGTGGTTGCCCACGGGCAGGCTTGTGGGTAGCGTGTGTCACTGGCTCACCGCGGCTGTTGCTGTGGGCATAGTTAGCGGAGAGGAAAGGAACTCACCTCACTGTTGCTGGCCACCGGGGGTCACCACTGCTGGAGTTGAGTGACAGGGAGGTGGTGCAGTGTGCGCCCACGTGTGTTGCTGTGGCGTCCAGGGCAGGGAATGACCTGAGCGAGTAGCAATTGCCTTCAAATACCAATCTGTTGACTGGGCTGGGCCATATCCAACAGAGGAATAGATGGGCTGATATGTCTAAGCCCAAGTATCTGATATTCATATATTTATTTTTTCCCGATAGTCCATGGGTACTTATCGTGGCTGCACGTGTCCATAACAGATACATATCCAATACACGATACGAGGGTGTTCTTGGATATAAGCCCAACTGTATGTAGCACGTGTCCATAACAGATACGTATCCAATACAGGATATGAGGGTGTTCTCGCATATTCGTGCTACATACATAGTATGTAATAGTCTGGAATCATATTTTTTTAATGTGTTGTTTCAGTATATTCTGTATTTTATGTTCATGTGGTTTTACCTGTTCCCTGAATAAGTGCTACATGTGGCCATTCACTCTATAGTTTCTTTTCTGATAATATAAACAGTTGGACCCTATAGTAATTTGATGAGCTTTTTTCTTGGTTTCAGATCCCTTGTGAACATGCTTTCTGTTTAACCTGTGCAAGAAGTGATTCCAGCTGTTATCTGTAAGCATTCTAACTCCCAGGTTTCTCTAACCTACTGTTATCTTGTTGTCAGCTTAGTTCATGGTAGGTAGCATACATTATTTCATTGGTTTATCAGCAAGAGTGCAAGACATGATGGTGCTTGCTCTAGTAAATTGGTCTATTATACGAAATCTGAGCCTTGACTGATTGTTCTTGCTTTTCTTATGATATTTCATTTCAATCAATGGGCATATGTTTGCAATAGTGTGGTACTGTTTAAATCATTTTCTATCCTAAGTTTGTTGTTGTGTACACATATAAGATATTCTGTTCATTCGGATTCATAATCTGAATATTGGTTAAAAATTGACATATCCTGTACTGAAACTCTCATGATACCAATGTACCCTTGGATACATAATTAAATGTTGGGCAGGCAATCTAAGGGGAGTGTCTCTGGAAATGTTGTAATTTCAATCCTTATTTAATGTAGACAGCTGCTTTGTTTCTCTTTTAGAGTTCCGCGCTTCTGCTTGGTCTAAGTATGTCAATTTAAACTTCTGTTTACCTCTGCAGTTGTGATGAGCGCATTCAGAAGATACAGAGTGTGAAAATGATGGAAGGGATTTTCATCTGTGCTGCACCGATGTGTCTCAAGTCGTTCCTTAAGAAAGCAGATTTTGAGTTTCATGTGCCCGATGTCCATGCCAACCTCCTCCAAACTAATCAAGAGAAGGAGGAAGAACGCAATGAGTCAGATGCTCCTAACATCTCCCGTGCTTCTGCAGGGGATACTCAAAGACAATCTCAGATGCCTGAAATGTCTACTGCACGTGCTCCTCCAAGGTCAGGTGTTTCACAAGATCGTGAAGAACGCTCCCGCTACCACCAGTCTAGGGAGCAAACACCACTGAGGCCTCCAACCCTTTCAAAACCACCTTCATTCCATGGTCTCCACTCGTACCCACCAGGGGATACTCAGGCTGAGAACAATCCACCTCAAGGATTCGACCGGCCCTACAACTGGACTTCTCAATCACGGCAGGAGAGCCCAGGTGCGGCAACTCCACTTCGCCAAGAATCTAACCACAGTACTCAGGACAAGCAGCAATTGATGGCTAATGCACCTTATATGTTTCCGCCGATTCCTCCTCACCAGGGAAACTTTATGATGCCTATGAATATGAATCAGCCTTTGATCCCCAATGCACCTTTCAATTACCCTCTCCAGCAAGATGGAAACCCCCAGTACTTTTCTGCCCCTTTCCAGATGCAGCTACCAGATACTGGATCAGACCAAGGTTCCATGCCAAGTGTCCAGCCTCCAGCTGGTCCTATGAGCTTCCCTGAGGGGCTTCAGCGCCCGTGGGCTATGGGGCTGATGCCATTTCAGTCGATGGCCCTTGGTCAGGGAATGACTGATGGTGTGGGTGATCCTCAGGGTGGTGGTGGCCTTGCCTTCATGCAAGCTGGTTTTGGGGGCATGCCTGATGGCTCCATGAATACAGGCATGCCCGATAGAGGTGATGGAAGGGGTATTCTAGCACAGATGCCTATGTCAATGCAAATGCAGATGTCACTTCCCCCACCTCCGCCAACACAACCTCCATCAGGCTCACAGCAAACGTTTAACAGGAGTTGATAATATTTTTTTGCACGAATTGATGGTTCCTCTCAAAATTGCATGTCGACTCATTGAGAAAATTGTAATTTTATCATTCTTGGCATGTAACCTGTGAGAACTAGATGGCTCAGTTTCATTCCCTGGTTGCATAGGAGCCTGTATTATGCTACAACTGTCCTGTTGGGATGAAATGTTCCCAAATTCCGAAATTTTAGTTCGAGATGTTGATTGTGTCGGGTAAAGTACTTCTGACGATGCAGTTAAGTTTGAAACATGTGGCTGGTGTTAATGTTATATATTGTTGAATCCTGATCTGCCCATTGCTTGAGGTATTTTAGTTGCAATCACGCAGTGTGATTTTGGTTTGCCCTTATAAGCCAAATCACGTTGACCTTGAGCAAATTTTTTCCATGTATAAATATTCCGTCTAGAAATAGTAAGTGTATGTGACCAGCAGTTGAAAAGTCATATTAAATAGATTTTGATGATTAATTTCTCTTATAATGTAGTAGTTAAATGCTAAAAACTTGCATATAATTTGACAAAGACTCTTTAGCATGTGAGATTTTTCTGTTTCTATGTTTTCCTGTGAAAATGAAATAACTCTTGTGTTCCAAGAAGCCCTATTTTTTTAATCAAAGTTTATAAGATTTGATTTTTCCTCTTACTTTCATCATTCTTGAATGGAGGAAGTATAAGTTTGAAATTTTCTAAAATGCAATAACGAGTAACGCTTCCAAGGACTTAAAAAGTTGAACGTATGTAACAAAGGAAAAGATCTAAGGAGGCAAATAAAAGTTAAATGTACTCTCTCTATTCTTCTAAATTATAAGACGTTTTAGCTTTTTTAGAATTCTAGATACAATGATTTTAATATGTCTCTAGACATAGCTCATACCTAAATACATGGGGAAAATTATGCACGTAGAAAAGTCCCTTTCCCTCAGTCACTTCTCGGGAGGATAGGAGGAGGCAGCCATGGTGAGAGCATGAGACCACACCACAGCGGCTATATGGGCGTTGGGGATCTTTTTTTTATTTACAATGAACGTTAGGGATTCAAGCAAGGAGAGGCAAGGTGACGATTGGGATCGTTGGGCTGCCCGGCGGCCACATCAGATAAAACTCGGCCAAAAAACCAACTTGAGGCGTGTTTCTTTGGCAAACGGGTGTTCTCCACGTTAAGGGCCTAGGTCCACCCATCTGATAAATAGTAATCAACCAAATGCGTTTGATGTAGCATCCAATGGTCAAAAACTAGGTGGTAAAAGGATTTAAGGTGAGCGATATTTTTCTATTCTTTCACTCTTTTTATAGCGTATGTGTAGATAGATAGATACTCAAAAATAGTCTCAAAACATCTCATTTATACAATATGAACATATGCAACATCACATATATGCTACATAAACATCATGTGTATCTCACAAAATATTGGAAATAATAGAAAAACATGAAAATGAAAAAACAATTAGTTAGAGTAAAATAAAGAAGGAAAAAAGGGAAATAAAAATGAGGCATGTGATGAAATATACAGAACAAAAGAAAATAAATGAATAACTTAATAGGAAACAACATTAATAAAATATATAGCAAACCATAAGGGAAAGAAAAACAATAAAATGGAAAAAGGCCACGTAATAAAGGAAAGTAAAAAAAAGAACATAACGTTGAAAAAATAAAAAAATCTCAAATAGAAATAAAAAAAAGATAGAATCAAACGTAAGGAAAAATAATAAAAAAGAAAAATCCACATAATAGATAAAAATAAAATAGAACATCACATGAATACTACTTAAACAAGCTAAAATACACCACATAACATCTTGAGTACTAGATGAATAATCAAATATACATAGTGAAACATGACATTTATACTATACACTATATGAATGCATTAGAATATCCAATGAAACATCTCTTGAATATAATGTGAATAATTGAAATATGCCGTAGAACATCACATGAATACTACACAAACATCGAATGTATTTATGGAATATAGAAAATAAAAAGTAAAACATGAAAAATAAAAAATAAAATTTTTGAGTAAAGTACATCGTGGAAAAACCTGTACACATGACTACATGGTCCGGTTATAACCCGGACCTACCCGTAAACCAGCCCACGACAAACCGTATAGGGAGAAACCGAGCTAGTTGGTTTGCAACGGCTCCACACAGCTCAACCCGACGAGGTCTTTGATATTTCAGAGACGGCTTGCAGTAAGACGTGTCTCAGATAGTATGTCATCAGTGACGGGTAATTGGATGTGCGGTTGTTGACTAAATTTTCAGAGACGGTTCTCTTTTCACTCGTCTGTACTACTTTATATGTGACGCTGTCTAAAATACTGTCTCTCCACGGAGGGCAGAGGCACAGCTTTGAGGTCCTGTCTAACTCCAGCTACTGCACCTTCAGACGCACGCCAAGCCGCGCTCGCCTGGTCGGCGGCGGCGCCGTGGCCACGCACGGGGAGGAGCCGACCCGGTCGTCCTGTGTTAGCGTCTCCAGCACGAATTGCGTAGGGTGCAGTGTTGCCTTGAAGCCAGGAGCGGGCGAATGGGGAGGATCAGAAGAAAACCGGCACTCATGGGACCCGTGGGTTAGAAATAGACCTGAGCATTTTGTGGGCCGGGCCGGAAAAAAGCCCGGTTATTTCGGGCCGAAAAAGTCCCACCCATGACCGTCCCACTGGGCAGGTTAGGTCTAATTTTTCGGGACGGGCTTGGGCCGGGGTCGGGCCTGGGCGGGCCAGCCGCACATTTTATAGTGTAAAATAGTAAAAAAATGGTATTTCGGGCCGAGCTCAGGCCAAAAAAAAGTTTTCGGCTAAAACCCATCGCGCTCGGGCCGGGCTCATTTTGCTCAAATATAGTTAGAAACCGTTGGCAGATAAATCTTGCGGGTTGGGTTGGGTTGGGTTTTATCCAAAAACTGGATAAACCGGCTCATGAACAGGCCTAGTGAAACATCCCATACATATTATGCGAACACCAAATTAAAAATAATTAGTAAATTATTAGAAGAGAAGAAAAATCAAATTTATAAGAAAATGAAAATGAAAAGAACAACAATAAATATCAATCAACGGAGAAGCTACGAAAAAGAAATAAGACTTGTAATAAATAAACAAAACTATAGAAGAAAAGGAAATGGTGAAACGTACGTACGCAAGCCTAGGATGGATGTGGACACGAATCGGACACTAGACACGTATATATAACCTATATTAATTAAATTACCAGAGTCTAGGTATTCCGATTTGATGTAGATCAGAGTCGGACACTGGACACGCTTGACTGATAAGTCATAGCTGAAAGTACTGTTCGCTGATTTGTTGTGAGAGAAAAACACCGCTGGTTGGCTGGCTGATTTGGCTATAAGCTCGAGCGAACATGATGAATGTATTCCGATCCGAAGCGGATCAGAGTCGTGCATCGAAATAATACATTATACTCAGGTCCCAGGGTGCTGGTGTTCTTTTTCGATCGTTGCATGCATTGCGCGCATTGGTGAGAACGATCGATCGAGATACAAAGTTTTTGCAAGCCGTCATCATCATCGTTGTCGTCATCATCATTGTGATAAGGAACGTAATAAACTAGATCATGATGGAATCCACTATTAGTCGATCAACGAAGGAAGACTTGCTAAGCGAGCTGCCCAGCGATGTCCTAGTCTCAATCCTGGAGAAGCTCAGCCTCCGTGACGCGGTCAGGGTCGGGGTCCTCTCCCGGCGATGGCGGTGTCTTCCCGCTCTGCTCCCGAGGCTTGCCCTGGGTATCGCCTCCTTCTTGCCAAGCGATGCACGCGACTTGGACGACCACCATGACATCTTATCCGAAGCGGGAGATAAGCTGGCTGACGTGGCGACGGAGCTGCTACAGTCTAGGCGGAGGCCGCCGGCTGGTGGCAATGATAATAATCATCTCGACGACGTCCACACCACGACTACTCTTGCCATGAGATTCTATCTTAGGCACAACTACATGTCGTTAGGGCGCCTACTCGACGCCGCCGTCGCCGGCGGCAAGGTGCACGCCGCCGAGTTGACGATCACGACGACATGCCGCCGCTCGTTAGACGACGACGACGACGACGAAAATACCGAGCGCTCTTTGGTCGGGTACGGCCGGCGTTTCAGGGCTCTCTTCGATGCCTGCCCAGCAGCTTCCGGAGCTGTGACCCAGCTCAGCCTAGAGAAGATGAGACACGGCAAGCCTGACTTGGACGACATTCTCACTACCTGTACAGGGCTCGAGAAGCTGTCCTTGCGTAGCTGCGGCCCCGGGGCCGGTGCGTTGTGGGATGTGCAGCACGCACGGCTTAAAGACATCAGGATCTGCCTGTGCGCCATCCGTGGCGTCAAGCTCATATGACTTCCCAGATTGGAGCGCTTCACTTTGCAGGGCTGGCTCTTCACGACTGATAAACTTGTATCCTTGGGTCATGTTCCACGTCTCACTACTGTCACCTTGTCTGAAGACATCGGCCATAACCAACAGACTCAAGCTAAGCCGCATCCTTACCAACAGCACTGCACTTAGGGATCTGCGGCTCAATTTCAGAGACAGTAACGTAAGTAGCATAGTACGTCTTAAGTTTCTATGTATATACCCTTTGTTTCTTTATTACAAAATAAAATACATACTCTAGTACCGGTGTGTCAGCAGTAGCACGGTGTGTTTCTTTTTCGTTTTCCTAATCAACTTATATATTAATTAATTGGTTTGGCTTTATTAATCTGTGCAGATCTGGGTTCAACCAGAAACGTCAAGACGTCTGACAAATGTGTTTAGCAACCTCAAGAACTTAAAGATCCGTAATGTCCACCGGGAGTGTGGCCTTGCTTGGATCATGTTCCTCCTGCAGTCTGCACCACACTTAGAGGAACTCTACGTTAAGGTATTGTCTTGTCTAATACATACACACGTCCGTTTTTTTTTATACAATTAATACAGCACAGAAAAAGCAAAGCACATATATACATAGGAATACATATTTGGCGCAAAAAGTTATTATTGCTCAACAATTCGTGACTAGCTCCTAGATGCATCAGTCAATATATAGATATTATTATTACAGAATTGACACGTGCGCGTACTAGCTAGTTTACTCCTGAATACTTATTACACACTACCTTTATTCTTCTGGATTGCAACTAATGGAACATGATTGCGAAGAATTTGTCAGAAAAAATGTGCCTTGGGAAGTAGACACCAGTTTCAAGCACTATAGTCTGGCCAGGGTCACAATTCTTGGCTTTACCGCACCGAAGAAACAATCGTGACATTCATACGCCATATAGTAGAAGCAGCGGTTAACTTGGAGGAGATACGTTCAGATGTGTCATCTGTGGACATATGGAGCCGCCTGCTGGATCAAGGTTCCCGCAAACGAACCAAGACAGAGATACTTTTGGGAAGAGAATCATCAATGATGGCAGATCAACTGCGGCTGCTGTCAAAATATATATTCAATCGGCGGGATAACGGAAACATGGCCATGCAAACAGAGATGACGCGGTTCTTGAAAACTGTAGTGTTCAAAACTGTGGTTTTATAAGCTAATAAAGAGACACAAAACTGTGGTTTAGAAAAAAGAGGTCATGAGTAAAGTTTTTAAAACTCTAAGACTACAGTTTTAACAAAATCATGATTTTAAAGACTACAAGATTTGTTACAGCAAACCACCTAGTAGCTTTTAAAAACCAAAGTATTTTATAAAATCATAGTATTTCTTCATACTCAAAAATACTTTGCATCAAATAGGGCCTAAGCATGAATCAGTTGGTCAGATTTTTTCAGAACTTATCCATCCGGATTTAAATATTTGGCGCATATGCTCGTATTTTTAAAAATTTGACGATGCGGAACGTAGAAACGTGGCTGATGGCTCCGTATCTATTGACCGTTGAAAAGAAGAGAAAATGGCCCCGTATGTGTTGACTGTTGAGGGACTTAACTGCAAGGGGCATAGTATCTGCAAAGGAAAAGGAACGGAAGTAGAAAATCCATGCATAACCACTTCCTCTTACGCTAAAAGGACGAAACATGGTTCCCGCATGTGTTGGTGTCGGAGGGACCTAACTGCAAGGGAATTAAAAACCTCATGGGACAAAACAAAATGGCATGGTGGCATATCAGCAAAGGAAAAAAAACACCGAAGCAGAAAATGTAACTGTTGTGAGTTATGTGTTGTTTTAAGAAGATAAAAGAGACATGATAGATTTTATAGTTGTTTTAACCAAATAACTTACATCTTTTTTACGGCAATAACTCACAATAACTTTTTCCACAACTTATAGCTGAATCAAACAGACATGTAAAACGTCTCTTTATTTCTACCAATTTGAAAAAGCATAAAGCCAAAAGTATGGTCCTGGTGGTACAAAAATTATACTATATAAAAGCAGTTGCTTCTAGAAAAACAGCTCCTGATTTAAACTATTGGTTGACCTTTTGGTTCTAGCCACTTAGTTGACGTTCTACTTTTTTTTATAACAGAAGCACTTTCCAAAGCTAAGAGCATCTCCAGCAGTCCCCAATACCTCCCCTTATCCCCATAAAACTATCATATTAGAGACAGCTATGATTTTTTTTCTTGCTCTAACAGTTTTCCAATACCTCTTCCTTTTTTTGTGGTCACCAATATTTTTCTTATCTCCCCTCAAAAAAGAGGGAAGATACAACTCCTCTAATACCATGAGGATCATCCTAACTATCATTTTTCAGCGATATTTTTTCTTACACTCCTATGAGACTCACCTTTCATATGAGTATTGGGGAAGGTATATTAGGGGTACTATTGCAGCATCTCCCCCGATAAATCTAGAAAGTGATATTGGGCTACTCTAATACCATCTTATTGGGTGACTTATACTGGGGGACTGCTGGAGATACTCTAAAACAAACGAACACAACCTGAACATTGTCTATGCTTCCACATGGACCATGTGCTCCACACCATATGTCCATATTATCCGGCCCGCCTACGAGCTACCGCTTACGGCCCACAGCCCTGTACTGTATACGTTACGTCTACATGAGCTTCAGGAAACACCTATACATTTTTGCACATAAAAGAGTAGAGTTTTTTCTAAAAAGGGGGAAAGACTAGCACCTGGACTTCCGGACGCGGTGTTCGTCCGAACGCCCGCGCCTACTGCCCGCCCACGCGTCTGATGCGCTTCCTCTGCATGCGGCAGGAGACGCACTTCCCTGGATGCATGCGGCCAACAGAAGGGACGCGTGCATCACACCTCCGCCCTCCCACTTTGCCTGGGTGGGTCCACAGCGCATGCATGTAGCCTGCCCGCCCGCAGGCACACTGCTGCTGCACCTGCCCGCGCACTGCTACTGTTGTCCGCGCGCGCGACTACTGTCGCGCCTGCCAGCTTGACCCCGCCTGCTGCTGCGGTACACATGCGCCTGCGCATGCATGTGGGCTGTTGCGCCCGCTTCGCTTCTCGCACGCACACGGGGACCACCTCCATCTACGCTCACTTCCCGCACCCGGTTATACAACACTGGCAACATAAAGCATTTGCTAAAATATATGTCCGAAACAAATAAAACATTTACAAGCATACGCTTGTAACATATGGATATGGCCACGGCAACATATGCAACATTCAGATTAAACACTTGCAACATACGTTTGAAACAACTAAATATTTGAAATATACAATTGCAACATATGTATATAGTCAGTGCAACATATGCAACATCTAGATAAAACACTTGCAACATATGTTTGAAACAACTGAAACATTTGAAGCATACACTTGCGACATCTGTATAGCCATTGCAACATATGCAACATCCAGATAAAACACTTGTAACATACGTTTGAAATAGCTGAAACATTTGAAACATACACTTGCAATATACGTGTATAGTCATTGCAACATATACAACATCCAAATGAAACATGTGCGACATTCAGATGAAAACTCAGATGAAAACATATATCTGAAACACATGAAACATACGGAGATAAATGCCATGGAGTGAAGCTCCCATGCAGATGTGGTCCCGCGATCCTCTAACAAACAGGCAAGCGCCCTAGCCAGCCCTGCAAGTGGCTAAGCGCCCAAGCCGATCGGCCAAAGCAGCAACGCGGCAGGCAGCATACCGTAGGGGCAGCTAGACCTGGCGCAGATAACACACAGAGAGAGAAGAGCAGCACGGCAAGTGGCAGCAGGCCAGGGGCTAGGTAGCAGAGGGCAAGCACGACAGGGAGGCCTGTGGCCCTAGGCGCGTGCGGCTAGGGCCTGTCTGGCTAGTCCAGCCAGCTACGTACGCAACAGGTAGTCAGAGCAGCCAGTCCTCTCTGTGTGGTCACGCGCATGCACAGGCCCCACGTGCTATATGCACCCCGAACAAGTGGCCGCACACGCTCACAGGGTGCGGACCCTGCTATAACTGTAGCCCCCCTTTTTTATTAGGCATAACACGCGCGCAGGGGTGGATCCGTTTGTCTGTCCGGACGTCCTCAACCAAGCATTAGCGCAAAAAAAACATAAGAAAAGAGTAATTATGCTTTCAGCATAAATTGCGATCTCTATACAGGTATTTCTATAGACTAGTTCTGTACGTGAAACTGATAACTCAATTCGAAGGTTTATGGCGCCTCTGCACGGGGAAACCAAATTTTCATACGCAGCTTGCAGCTAAAAGGAGGTGGAACGCATTGGGTATAATAGAGACCCAATTGCTCAGCTAATCAACAGAAGGAAATGGGGAGAAAATGACACTAATAAATTGGCAATATAAAAGTTAAAAGAAATGCTGCTTACGTACATTTGTCATTAGGTGCCCAAGCACATGCGCAAACAGAGGGCGTGCACACGCAACGGTAAAATATAGAACCTCTGAATTCTCTAATCTCTATCTCTATATATACCTTAAAAATGGAGAGAGAAAAACTTGTAAGCTTCACGCTATACGGCAATAGTATCAAATTGACCCTTGATTTCCTACACATGTATGTAATTTCTATATATTTCTTTCTTTCTAGCTGTAAATCCTAGGTTGCTATATCTGTTATGACCAAAGGAAATGGAGTGCGTGAATATTTTGCAGGTTGTGGTATGGTCACTGTTTACACGCTTGACAATTGAAAGATATCCTGAAGAAAAAGGTTGAGCTCCTGAGCTGATCTCCCAACCTCGCCTTGTCGCCTGCAAAGGAAATGCCCAGAGGGCATTAGTTTAGGTCATTGAACTGAACAATGTTTTGAGGTCTCATGGGATACTTAAGAGGCTAGAGCCATTGAAGTTTACCTTGTCAGCAACTTGAGGCTGGCGCTCACATTCTTCAGTTCTTGGAAGCATAGATTGCACCGCTCCAACCTAGCAAGATATGCACTCGTGAAGCAAGCCCATTGTATGCATGGGGCAGGAAGAAGAATCCATTACAATTTTCAATGAGATGAAAAGAAGAAAACACCTCTGCTCTGCCTCAAGGTCTACCCCAACAGGTGGTGTAGCCGACAAAGCTGAAGAAATGGTGGAACCAAAGCTCTTAACAAGACTGAGAATCATCCCCAAGGCAATGCTCATATGCCTGAAAAGTGTCAATGCACATCTATCAACTACAGCCTTTCACTTTTGACAAAACAGTTACTGTTGCAATGTACACTGTCAGTCATTTTTCATACTAGTAGCACCATATGCAAACCGTGAAAACGAACTTAAAACAGTGGAAGGGGCAGTTAAATATTGCACAATCGAAAAGCTTCTAATTAATGAGGCTACTAGTGTTACCATCAGTGAAGGAAGCTGAGTATACCATTGGGACTTTCCTTTTTGGGAATGGGTACAGCAGGACATTGATACATGGTCGCTAAACTGTTTGATTGCGATCCATATCCATGGAACCATGGAATCCATGACCCACGTGAATTTTAAAAGTACAGTCGTGCAAATGTAGTTTTAGTGATGCAGAAATTTTTGATTCCTTGAATAGACTGGCCAGCTAGTGCTAAAATTAAACTATAGCCAGAACCATGAACAGCATGTCATATCTGCATACTCAGATCTGTACGTGTCATACTTTGAATACAATGGCCAGCTAGTGCTACAATTTGACCATACATGAACAGTATGCCTTTTTTGAACAAATACATGACGTCATATCTTCCATCTCTTTCTGAGGAAGGGACACATTATAATCAGATTTACTTCCCATTACAAGGTCCAACTCTCAACTCCGCCTATGTTGACTGGAAGATTTTCTTAAGTCGTCTCAACATAGCCGGTCCCAAGCCCGGGTAAAGGAGGAGGGTGTGTTAAGGTCTGGCAAACCAACAGTAAAAAAACAGCCACTCTCATGGATTTGAAACCCACAAGAGATTCGTTGGGGCGTAACCCTCTTAGCGACGCGCTACATCGGAACCCGGGTGTGGTGTTAAATGGGCAAGGGCCGGGTCGTCATCCCCTTAGTGGCGCGTCGTATCGTGACCCGGGTACGATGAAAAATGAGCAAGGGTCGGGCCGTCGCAACCTTAGTGGCGCGCTACATCTACGCCCGGGTGTAGTGAAAAATGAGCAAGGGTCTTCGCACTTCCCTCGACGGGTGCGAAGGGTAAGGAAGCTAGCCGAGCCAACTAGGATTCGTCTAGGTAGCTGGAATGTAGGGTCCCTAACGGGTAAGCTAAGAGAGCTAGTCGATGCAGCAATTAGAAGGCGTGTAAATATTCTATGCGTTCAGGAGACTAAATGGAAGGGCCAGAAGGCGAAGGAGGTGGAGGATACTGGCTTCAAACTTTGGTACACGGGGACAACATCGGGTAGGAATGGTGTAGGCATCTTGATCGATAGGAGCCTTAAGGATGGTGTCGTTGATGTTAGGAGGCAAGGCGACCGGATTATCTTGGTCAAGCTGCTAGTTGGAGATTCGGCTCTGAATGTGATCAGTGCCTATACCCCTCAGGTAGGTCTTAGCGAGGGCACCAAGAGGCAGTTTTGGGAAGATCTTGATAGCATGGTTAGTACCGTGCCTATCAGCGAGAAACTCTTTATAGGAGGAGACCTCAACGGCCATGTTGGTGCGACTAATGTAGGTTTCGAGCGGGTGCACGGGGGGTTCGGGTATGGTAGTAGGAATCAAGAGGGGGAGGATGTTTTGAACTTCGCGCTGGCCTATGACTTGTTGATAGCGAACACCCTCTTTAGGAAGAGGGAATCTCATCTAGTAACCTTTCGTAGTGGACAACACTCGAGCCAGATCGACTTTATCCTTGCAAGGAGGGAGGATAGACGTGCTTGCTTTGATTGTAAGGTGTTACCTGGGGAGTGTGTTGTCCCTCAACATAAGCTTGTGGTGGCGGACTTTCGCTTTCGGGTACGTGTCCACCGGGACAAACGGGCCAAGATTGCGAGAACGAAGTGGTGGAAGCTTAGAGGGGAAGCAGCGCAGACGTTTAAGGAGAGGATGCTAGACGAGGGACCTTGGGAAGAAGGAGAAGATGCCGACGACATGTGGCTAAAGATGGCAACATGTGTCCGGAATGTGGCTTCGGAAGTGTTTGGCGTGAGTAGGGGAGGCAAACGGGAAGCGAAAGACACATGGTGGTGGAATGACGAGGTGCAAAGGGCTATTAGGGAGAAGAAGGAGTGTTTCAAGCGTCTCCACCATGACAAGAGTGTAGCCAACATCGAGGACTATAAAATAGCGAAGAGGGTTGCAAAGCGAGCTGTGAGTGTAGCAAAAGGTCAGACGTATGATGGCCTTTATCAGCGGCTAGGCACGAAGGAAGGGGAGAAGGACATTTATAGGATGGCTAGAATCCGCGAGAGGAAGACAAGGGACATCAACCAAATAAAATGCATCAAGGATGGGACAGATCGACTTCTGGTGAAGGATGAGGAGATCAAGGACAGATGGAGAGAGTACTTCGACAAGCTGTTTAATGGAGAGAATGAGAGTCCTGCCCTTGAGTTGGACGACTCATTTGACGATACCAACAGACGCTTTGTGAGGAGAATTCAGGAGGCAGAGATCGGAGAGGCTTTGAAGAGGATGAAGGGAGGTAAAGCGATGGGCCCTGATGGTATCCCCATTGAGGTGTGGAGATACCTAGGCGCCAGAGCGATAGTATGGTTAACTAAGCTTTTTAACCTTATTTTTCGGTCAAACAAGATGCCTGAAGAATAGAGGAGAAGTATATTAGTACCTATCTTCAAGAACAAGGGAGATGTTCAAAGTTGTACTAACTACCGTGGGATTAAGTTGATAAGTCATACGATGAAGCTCTGGGAGAGGGTTATCGAGCATCGCCTAAGGAGAGTGACACATGTGACCCAAAATCAGTTTGGGTTCATGCCTGGTAGGTCGACCATGGAGGCGATTTTCTTATTACGACAATTGATGGAGAGATATAGGGAGCAGAAGGACTTGCACATGGTCTTTATTGACCTCGAGAAGGCATATGACAAAGTACCGAGAAATGTCATGTGGTGGGTCTTGGAAAAGCACAAAGTCCCAACTAAGTACGTTACTCTCATCAAGGATATGTACAGGGATGTGGTGACGTTTGTCCGAACATGTGATGGCGACACCAATTAAAATAGGACTGCATCAGGTGTCAGCTTTGAGCCCTTATTTATTTGCTTTGGTGATGGATGAGGTCACAAGGGACATACAAGGTGATATCCCTTGGTGTATGCTCTTTGCTGATGATGTGGTGCTAGTTGACGACAGTAGGGCGGGAGTTAATAGGAAGTTAGAACTATGGAGGCACACGTTAGAGTCGAAAGGGTTCAGACTTAGTAGGACTAAGACCGAGTATATGAGGTGCGATTTCAGCGCGACTAGGCACGAGAAGGGAGACGTTAGCCTCGATGGGCAAGTGGTGGCCAAGAAGGATACTTTTCGGTATTTAGGGTCGATGCTACAAAAGGATGGAGACATTGATGAAGATGTTAGGCATAGAATTTCAGCCGGCTGGTTGAAATGGCGTCAAACTTCTGGCGTTCTCTGTGACAAAAGGGTGCCTCAGAAGCTGAAAGGTAAGTTCTATAGGACGGCGATTCGTCCGGCGATGTTATATGGTGCTGAGTGTTGGCCTACAAAAAGGCGACATGTCCAGCAATTGAGTGTAGCGGAGATGCGTATGTTGTGTTGGTGTTGTGGGCACACAAGGAGGGATAGAGTACGGAACGACGATATTCGGGATAGGGTTGGGGTGGCACCAATTGAGGAGAAATTGATTCAACATCGGTTGAGATGGTTTGGACATGTCCAACGGAGGCCTCCTGAGGCGCCGGTGCGTAGTGGAGTTCTAAAGCGGGCCGATAATGTAAAGAGCGGTAGAGGTCGACCTAAACTAACTTGGGACGAGTCCGTTAAGAGAGATCTTAAGGAGTGGAATATCCCCAAGGATTTAGCTATGGACAGGAGCGCTTGGAGATTAGCAATCAACGTGCCTGAACCGTGACATCTTTTGTCTTGTGCCCTTTATGTCCCTTTATGTGTCTCCCTGTTTCTCGTCTCTTTTGGGTTTCATCTCTAGCCTACCCCAACTTGCTTGGGACAAAAGGCTATGTTGTTGTTGTTGTACAAGGTCCAACTCTCCAAAGAGCATTTAGTCAGCTTTTAATCAAAACAGTCAGCCAATGTTCAAATGCAAGGTCAAATTTAAACGATCTCACAATTCTAATATTGATAAATTAAGAGGAAATATGAGAAATGACCTGTCATATGTGCTTTCAAGAAGACTGGCAGTAAGACGTAAGAGAGAAGCGCAAACATCTAATGTGATACAGTTCCTATTCTCCATTAGAGCGTTAACTATATCAGTAGTGACCTACAAGAGTAGAGAACATTCAGAAATTGTAATGGGTGAAACTACAACAAAGGAGTAGTAGAGTACATACAGCAAAATCCAACATTCTCCATGTAGCATCAATATATCCTTTTATATCATTTCTTTGCCAGCACCGGTAAACCACCTGCAAATATCACATAGCGACTACAATTACTCAATACATATAACAAATCGTGTCCCATAACAGCAAATGGATTCTTGATAATTACTCGATGGACGATCTTATTCTGGACTCCTTAATACCTCTAGTTTGGTTAGCCGAGACTTCATTACATGAATGAATTCTTGATGGTTTTCCATTAGACCAGACATATCATCTTCATCACTTGCAGATGCACTAAGTTTTCCAGAGAGTGAAGGACGCAGCCTCTACAGAAAATAGTAAATACGAGGTGCATAATGGTTCCATATAAAAAAAGTACTATTGGCGCCCAAGATGACACAATCTTGGAAGTAAACATACCGAGCTGTATAGTGTTGTCACATACCGGATGCTATCATAATTAGAAGAGGAAGGTCCTGTTCCAACCAAAGAGCTTGGTGACAATTCTGAAGGAGACTGAAACCAATAGAACAATGTCAGGTCACTAGATCACTTACGGTCGTCAACAGCATGTTTTCCACTTGACTCCATCAGTTGGCTTCTGTGGATGCTGGCAAATTCTGGATTCCTTGCAGCAGCAGGATTCCATTTATCAAAACTAGTTACACTGTACCAGCTACCAACTTCATTAGACTCAACACTCTCAGTGCACATCAAACCAGAACAGTTATTGTCCCCAGCACCTGAAGATTCTCTCATAAATTTCCCCTGTGATGAACTAATAGGTTCTGACAGAGGTATAAGCTGCTGCACCTCTTGGCTTTCTGGAGCTATCCTTCTATAGTCAATATCTGAATTAACTCTCAAACTATTTTCTAGGGCTACATTTTTATATCCTACATCATTAGTGATTCTTCTACAGCCAACTTCTTCAACCATCTTTGAGCTCCTTGAAACAATTACAGGTACCAACTTGCCATCTTCTTTGCCATGTTTGGCAGCTAAACCTACTTTTTCTATATTTTGAAGCTCAATATCTGCTAACTCAACTGTGGCTGCTTCACTGAGATCGGGACCAGCATCCTTTCTAGAGCTATGCCTCAGGGCCAGAACAGGTACAGAAGATGATCCCATAATACCATACCGAGAACTATTAGACCTTGACCTATACATGGGAGCTGCTGATGCATGTGAACTGCGAGACAACATTCCAGCATCTGAAGAGAGATTCACGTTAAAGCGGACTATTGGTTCTGGTAATGGTACAGCAGCAGCTGGCTGATTCTTCCGTCTGTCAATGAAATTTGGGTTCAATCTAACTCTAGGAGAAAGAAGAGGCGTAGAAACAGATCTTGTGAGCTGGAGATCCCTTTTTCCAGGTGGCTTTGACAATCCCTTCGTTGATGCAGAAGTTGAGACAGGAATTTCTTTTGAAGCAGACATTGAGCGTCCAAGCAGAGTATCCGATCCAATTTCATTGGCTGTTTCAAAAAGTACAAAAACATATCTGGTTTTAGAGTGCAGAGATAACAAAGAGATCTCATAAGAAAAGTGTTTGCTGCTTTCAGTACCTGGGCTTCTGGAACTTGATAGCCTTCCAAACACTGATGACATGCTATCATCTGATTCAATTAGCCTATTTACACTTCCATTTAAGCGTGGTCCAGCACTATTATCAACATAAGGCTCATTTCTCTGAAAATTTATGTACGTACCATGTCATAAAGAAACAACTCAATTGATAACATAGTAAATTATGCATAACACGCCATACCATCAAATCCACAACCCACACACTGACACAATTTTGGTTATATGAGCAACCAAGAAGTTTTCCTTCGTCTACAGTTAGATCTGCTAATGTGGACCAGCCTACATCAACCACATCATGACATATGATGGGTTCCCAGGAAAGAACCTACAAGCAAAAAGATAATGACCTTTGTTCCACTATTATTTCCTGGAGAATGAAATAATCAGTTGGATATGTACCTTTAAGCTTTCATGTAATCCACAAAAAATTGTTTTACCATCACTATTGAATTTCATAGAACGAATTACACTAGCCTGAAAATTGAGGACAGCTACCATTAAGCAATTGGTTATCTGATTGCAGATCATGTGCTTTATTTACAGCAAGCCTGTCATCCATTTCCACACAGAAATTCCAGGCATAGGATGGTGTGAAGAAATTGGTGATCAGAAACCATACCGGCTCAAAGTATTCCCTGCTGTTCTGCATTAAGCAAGAAAAGGTTAATTATATCCAAGAAAAAGAAAAACATGGTAGAGAATGGACAGTAACATTAGATTCTTCTTCATCAAATTGAAATACAGCAGATATATGTGCCACTATCTGGTTTGCAACAATCTAAAGAAGAGTGAAAAAAAGTGCATACCAATATACCTATTTTTAGAGTGCCAACAGTCTACAGAAGAGTCAAAAAATTGCCTACCAATATACCGATTTTACAAAACCTCAAACTTGACAAGTTGTTTCACAAACAAAGTATTATGTTACACATGCTTAATAATAGCTATTTCAGTATTTCACTAAGAAAGTTTTTCATATGGTGCAATCTTTGGTCTGAGATGCTGCATTATATTGGTAAAAATCGTTTGGTCATTGGTACTATTTCATGATCACATAGATAAATAAAAACTGCTACTTCATGCTGCCTTTATGTGTTCCTTGAATCCTTGCGACGGATCATACTTGGGCAGAGTGGCAAACAGACTAAGGTTGGAAAAATCATTATTTTAAAACTCATAATGGTGCATCTTAGTTCGAATACATTTCATTTAATTCAAGCATATGATCAAATCATATAATGCTTAAATACAACTTTTTAAAATTGTAGCCTTCACAAATAGCTTTTTTCCAGATCACTATATAACCTTGGGTTCAAGAGCTATATTGATTCAGATTTTGAACATAGAATAGTTTCAACTTGGGGCATGAATGATTCATTTTGTGAGTCGTTATAAATAGATATGGTACCTCAGGTCCAGAAGAACCAATCAACTCAAAAGTCTCAAGGTCCCAAAATTTAAGAGTCTTATCAACTGAACCTGCAAAGGTTTTTGAAAAGGACAGCATGGAATATGTTACTTAGATCTCCAGGTGATGTACAAATAAGAAGCATGAGGGAGAGGGACTAATAAGTCCGCAATAAAAATAATAGAAATCTTATTTTAGAAAATTTAACATCCCAGGAAAAATTCATTACTGAGTGAGTATATAGGACCTGTAATCTAACCTGTAGCCAATAAAAACTCATGGGGGTGAACATCTAAGCAGTTGACTGGACCTTCATGAAGACGAAAGTCATGCATGAGTTTTCCAGCCGTCAAATCCCAGACCTAGCAAGATATTTTAAACAAAATTTCAGTGATCAGGAAATATGAGGTAAAGTTATAATTAATGATAGTACGACATTGTCCATCTCGTTGACAACAGCCATGTTGTAATTTGTAAGACACCTTAAATTTTGGGTGCTATGATCTTCGAATATTTTGCATTTTAATTAACGGACATGCTCAAAATTTTACCTTCACTGAGTTATCAGCCCCACCAGAAACAATCCATCGACCATCAGGAGTAAATTTAAGCACATTAATTCGTCGGGTATGACCCTTGTATGTGTGGATGCATCTCTTCTTTCGAGTATCCCATATTTTCATGTTTGTGTCTGAAGATCCAGAGGCTAAGAATTCTCCAAAAGGATGGAAATCAAGAGATGCACAATTTGATCTGTGCCCAGTGAAAGTTCGAACAACTGCACATTGTGCAAATCGTCAATAGAAACTGAGATTATTGCATGACACAGTTGCAGTTCATGTTTTCAATGCACTGTTGAGTGTCAACACTGGTTAATACCTTTCGCCTCCTCAATATTCCATATTTTTATCGTTCCACTTGCTGCACCAGCACCTACCGTAACTTCAGAAGAGTCAAAGCTTACTGACTCAACTGGACTTGTAAAGCCTGATAGGCTCTGCTATGTACAATGAAAATCACTTGAAGTAGATAACTGATTGCCAAAAAAAAAGCAAGAATGACATTACACGTAAACCAGCAGGATACCCTATAGGAAATTACCAGGACGGCACTGGGTTTCCCTACAGCCCAAAGATTGACCTTCAGATCCTCACCACCAGTGATGAGGATCCTTGATGTTCGCCTCCCAAACTTGGCACAATTGACATTCGAAGCATGTGCGACAAACTCCTCTGATCAGTGTCAAGGAAACAAGACATTGAAGGTTGCATACTACAACAAGAGAATTAAAGTCTTATCCCAGCATGATATCCAAAGCTGTAACAGAATGTTTTCGACTACCACGAACCTATCCCAGCATGTTTAAAGTTTCTTTCATAATTCATGTTTTCAGAAGGAACTAAACACAAATTTCCACAAGGAAAAAATATTGACTGAAAATCCAGAGTAGAATACTTAAGTGTTCATATCATCAGCATGCATGTTCATCATTGCAATTATCGAAATGATACCAATTTTTGGCATAGCACTAAGTTCATACCAGCAGCTGCACTATCCATATGGTAGCAACTACATTCCCGATGAAACAAACTACTTAGGGTGAAGTTAAAGTTCTCGGTCAAAGGAATTAACACGTATGATATTGAGGACTGAGCATCTTGTATAGATCTCCTCAACTACAGTGTGGCCCTCTTAGCAGCAATTGATACAACCTACCAAACAAATGATAAGCTACATAGCACGGAAGTCACGATCCCTGGCAAACAATAGAACTATTCTCCTGTCTCGAGTTAATCCAGACCACCAAATTTAGTTTGATTTCAGGCAGGAAGCTATAATATTCCAGGTCTGAAACTTCGCGGCACTAAAATTTCATTATATCCCCACCTACACAAGTAGCAAGACAACTCGGATGGTCCTGAATACGTTCCTTGGTGGGAACGCAACTCCTGCACTGCACTCCACTCAATCACAGGCTCACAAGACCAGATGGCAAGGATGAAGCCAACATGAACAGTAATATCAGAACCTGGAATCGAATTCGATCATCGCGGGTGAATCCAACCCCAACCCAACCACAACTTAACTGCATCAGTTCAAACAGAGCAGGCAAGAGCAATCCGACTTCAAGTTCCAATTCAAAATCCTCAAACCGGCAATCACGGGGATACGAAGCTTGTACGCGCGCGTGGTGGCCATCTGCAACGGCCGCCGTCATCCAAAGCTTGGGCTCCTGCTGCGGAGGCGAGAGGGTTTTGGATTTCCAGGGTGCTCTCAGGATCCTCCCATCTGCAGCCGCTTAGCTGGCGCTAAAACTTCGCCTAATTGTTAGGTGGAGTGGGAGAGGGTGAAGGGAGAAGGAACGTTGAGGAAGGAAGCACAGCAAGTAATTCCTGGCTGCCGTCTTCGTTCACGGCCTCTTGTTTCACACGCCATTTTCAGTTTTTTATTTTATCCTAAATGTTTTTATGTTATATAGGCTTCAATTATAAAAGTGAAAAGCCAAGAAGCAATACGCAAGTAAGAATTTTTCTTAATATTTTTATGCTACAGTCTTACTATTAAAAGTGAAAAGTCATGAAGACATGAAACAATATGCAGGTACTCCATCCGTCTCAAAATATATATATTTTGTCAGTTAAACTGGCTTAAGTTTGATCAAGTATCTTCAAAATATATTTTATAATTAATTTAATGATACTTGTTTTTGTATATGTTTAGTATTTTTTTATATAATTTTGATCAAAACTCAAATTGATTGATTTATCGAAAAATGAGAATTATTTTTTTTAACACGGGGGGTAAGAATTTTTCTCGAAGGTGTAGTGAACTTTGAGACGACATGTAACACCCCTGGTGCTAACTTTAAGTTAAGCAGTGAATTAAGACTAATCCAAACGAGTCAGCGAATAATTAAGAGCTTTAGTTAACGCCTGACAAGTGGTGGCAAGGTGTTGAGTTTAACTCTTCTAACATAAGCCCTAACTTAAATTTTGCTTGTATGTTTGTATTTTTCAAAATATGCATGAGTAATTTTAATCATGTCTTTTCATGTGCATCATCTAACCATGAACATATCTTGGGCATATGAAAAGTTGCATGTTGATTTGGATCAAAAAGTTATATGAAATGATAGTTTCAATTTAGCTTAAAAACACTCTTGCTAATTGAGTAGGAACATGTGATATCAATTAAACCTTGCATTCATGTTTAAACAACTCTATTTTAACTCTTGAACAAAAGTTGTTTAGGGTTTCTTTTGAAAAAGTGTAAAGAAAATGCTTAAAAATAGCTAAAACCCTAATTTAAATCTTTTCATGTTGCTACTTTGATCAATATAGAACTTTAGATTCTGTTCTAGTTCTGAGGTTTGGCCTTAAATAGAAATTGTGGTTCAGTTCGTGTGTTACAAACTTTGTTTAAGGACCTAGGGCTAAATCAATTTCTAATATATTCTAACAGTAGTTCCAAGTTTGAGTTCAATGTTGTTGTGGACCACTTAGAAAATTTTCCTAATTCTGCGAATATCAGTTAGAAAGTTCAATCTTTGGGAATTTATACAATTAAATTTCATTATAAAGATTGTGTAATTTTTCTTTTATAAATTGGGTTGATGTTTGCACTTTGACATTGAGCTTTTGGTTGTACTGTTTGATCAATGCTTAGCTAGTAAATAAATGGCCAAAGTAGCTAAACAACTTCATTGTAGCTGACTTAACTGAGTTTTGAGTTTTAGTTTTTAAGTAGGTGTTTTCAAAATTCTATATCTTTCAAACTAGTGAGCTTTTGATGTTGGTTCTTAAAGCAAAGTTGGAAATCTCAGGAAGATGAACAACTTTCGTTAAAGACGATCATCACGTTTCTGCGCCGAATTTGGAGAACAAGAACGAAGAAAAGAGAGGGTCAGACTGCTACAGTACACCGACCAGTTGCTCTGTTGTTTGCTTCACCGCGACCGATGTCCCTTCCGGCGCTTCTCGTGCCTGGACACGTAACCGCTCGTGTGGCCGAGCTCGTGCGAGAGCTGGCGAAGCCGAGAAGCATCACCGTGCCCGTTTAAAAATCCAAGCCGCTGGCCATTTTCTCTTTCTCTTCTCTCTCTGTCTCTCTGCTCGCCCGCCATGGCAGCCGGCTGCAGCAGCAGAGCGCTCGCCTTCATCCGCTCCCTCTCCTCCGTGCGCTCTCCTCCGGCTCCACCAGCTGCTCCTGCATCTCCCTCTCTTCCTTTCGCGTCTGGCGCGCCACTTCTCCGCCCGCCGCAACCATCGCCTCCGATGAAGCCGCCACCGTCCCTGCCACTTCGCTCTCTCGCTTGCGGCCGCCTTCTGTCCTCGCAGCCACCCACCGCACAGCCGAGCACCACAGTGCCTACACCGCAGCGCGCCACCTGGTGCGCCCCTTTTTCCGGCCTCATCCCCGCTGCAGACAGCCGCCGCTCGAGCTGTGCCTCTGTGCGCCGCGCACACACGTGACTGAGCCGCCTGGACCCATCCCTAGCCCAGCTGGTGCCACTCTCGGGCGCGGTGGACAGCCCTGATGCTTCCCCGCCACTCCCCGGCCGCCCGCATGGCCTCTTCTCGTCGGAAGACCCGGAGTCCGACCTCCTCTGCTCTGCCTGCCTTGGGGAAGAAGAAGAAGGACCTCGGGATGAGAATAGAAGCTTTTTCCAGAGTTGCTAATGTAAATCTCGTGACTCATAGAATAGTATTTTTGTACTGCGGGTTGATTCTGGAAAAACTCAGGGGCCTTTATGCAAAACAGCGCGCTCGCGCGCTAGGCCGGCTTATCCTCCCTATGTGGGTCGGCCTGCTTGCGCAGCTGGGCCACTTTGGGCCCGAGCCTCCTTTTTCCTTTTTCAGTGTTTTTTATTTCTATAAAAGTGTTGATATTTGTTATTTTCATAACTAATTATGGAAGCCTGATAAAATCATGAAAATTTTTTTGTATCCTCTACATGATGTTCTCTATGTAATAAAAATATTAAATGATCATTTTTAGTAGTTTTTCTATGTTTCAAAATTACCTCTTTTAATTAACAAATGCAACTTCTATGATTTTTGTAGGCCAATCTAAATATCCAAAAATTGTGAAATTTGTTTTTCCACTGTGTTATGGTATATCCAACCTTCACAAAAAGTTTGGAACCAATTGGATGATGTTTAATTATATCCTTAACTATATGCTTTAATTATCATTGGTTTATAATTATTTAAGGGACCAACCTAAATCATGATAGGACTTGGGTGCATTTTGAAGTTGATTGTAGACCACGAGACACATCCACACCTGCTGTTTCATGGCAAAGTAATTACCTTCTTGATATGCTCATGATCAACTAGTGTTAATAGAAAGTAGAAATGCTTTTTGGTGTGGATAGGCACTTCATTAGGTGGAAACGCGTATGTAGCTTTGATTGCTCCTTTATATGCAACCTCTTGGGTAAAAAGATTAGGTTATGTATGTTTCCCCATGCCAAGATCTTGATCCTCTATGCTAACCTAGTCTTTTGTGATAACAACTTTTAATTTGATGTTAAGTAATAAAGGTGGTTTAAACTAATGTTTGAGTGATGCTTTTTGTGAGTGGATACATGTAATTAAGCTATGACCTTTTGCTTGCTTTCATGTTTGAGATATGTAGATGTTCCATGGAATCTTGTAATGACCTAGAGTAGGGTCTCATGTTGACTTAATAATTGATAAGCATAAAATGATAATGGCTTGTATGCTTAGATGACTTACAAACTTTGTCTTCTCTACCGGAGAAGAGATATGCACCTACTTGATAAAAAGAATTAAAGGTTGATTTCCATCTTTCCATTTCTATGATGTTCATGATGCTCTCTATTTAGGTGATCATGTTTTATGGCCTACTTTGCATCATATATCACCTATATGAACCTTGGTTAACCTAATGACTATGTGAGTACAACAGCCCTATACATCTGGTAATGCCATTCTAGTTACTTCGTAATAGATGAATACCTTGTAGTAGTTTAATAAAGGTGACATGTGATTGAATGATTTGGTTTAGTAACTCGCAATCTCACTATGGTAAACTTGTGTGATGTTTAGTTAACCTTCATTCATTTAAGGACTTGTACCCAATCTAACATGACCTTGTATTTGTGTTGCTCACCTTCTTGTGATGCATCGTATATTGCTCTTCTATGCATTCATATCTTGCATTGTTGCATATCATCTAGGTACGTTAGATGCATGACGTGAAGATGAAGGACGTGATGTTGAAACCGACTAGAAGATGGTGTAACGGTGACCAAGTCCAGAAGATAAAGATGATGGTTGATTATGATATGAAGATGAAGCTAACTAACTAACATTGTGCTTCAAACCCAAGTAAGCCCCAGAACATTCTAAGTCTCCTACCTCTCTTTTAAAATACACTTGAGTTTATTTTTTGTATTGTGCATTAAGTATAGGAGTTGAATTGAAACCGTTGCTGCATGTCTTACCTTGTCTACAATATATATACATGTATCCTTACTAGTATATATAGGTCGCTTTATGCTTAGCTATGTTTAGACCGCTAGAAGTCGGGTGATTCCTGTCACCCGCGAGATTTAGGTGTCTACTCGGACACGGTTGGCTACATTTGCTATCGTGAAAATGAACCATGTGATAATGGATAATTAGAGACCGGGCGGGATCAGGTGTTACTATGGTTATTGTTGATGCTGGCTAGGCATGTGTTTCTTGATCCCGTCTGTGTCATTTAAGGACCGCTTCAATGTCTCGGCCCTTGGTTGAGATTGAAGGTACTAAACACATAATAGGGCTTGGGTTATAGTTGACCGTGAAGTCGATCCTCGTTCGGGCTGAGGAATTAGGCCATTAGCATTGCTGGGAGGAGATGAAAGGTCCTTGTTTGGTTTTGGTAATTGAGCGACAACCTTAGGTGGACTAATTGTGTTTATGTGAGATACACAGAGAATTAGTCCACAGATGATTGTGTCATGAAGGAGCTCATTGCATATGAGACATGACATGGAGTCATGTGACCAAGGTGGCGAAGATCAAGATGAGGCTTGGCTTGATGGACCGGTTGCAAGTGTGAAGGGCAAGTCGGAGGCTTTGGAGCGATGGACCGCGAGGCGGTGAAGCTTGAGCAAGACTTGGCGCCGATGGACCGACGCAACGGTGAAGAGCAAGTGAGGTCAAGATCGATGAACCAATATGGTCATGTGATGATATGAAGTGGATCATATCATTTGGTGATTGGTTGGTGCATGTGTTGCATCAACGTCGGAGGAGATGGAGTGGAATGCGCAAGGCAAAGGTATAACCTAGGGCATTTCTATTTCACCGGTCATAGGTGTGTAGAGAAGTTTATGACCGGGTTTAGGATAGATGGCCGTACTATCAAGAGGGGCAAACTTGTTTGCATATCGGTCATCTAGTGCCACTCGTGTGATCTAACTATGCATCGTTGCTAGGATCGAGTGGCGTGTCAAGTTGAGTGGTTAACTCCTTCGATAAAATGTTTGTGAAAATGCTAACACACGTGCACAAGGTGGTGTTCACTTGTTGGTGTTGGCACATTTGCGAAGGCGTTGGAGTTTGAGCAGTAGAGAGGGTTTGGGTTCCTCTCTCCCTCCCGCCGAGCTTTGCGAGCGCGGGATTCAGGCATTTTTGAGGAGTTGAAAAGCCTATTTTCCACTACGCCAGAAGTTGGAAAAGAAACGGAGGCGAACGGAGGTCACAGAGGTGACCGGACGCTGCACCGGACGCGGTCATGGTATGACCGGACGCGTCTGGTCAGTACAGCGCAGACGCGGGTGTTAAGGTTTGTAACCGGCGCGTCCGGTCACTCGCGGGACCAGCGCGTCCGGTCTTGCGCCCAGAAGGAACTGAGATTCGCAGAGGATGATCGGATGCGCGGCGCGTCCGGTCACACATGATCGGACGCGTCCGATCGTTGAAGGTGCTTACTGGACTCTAACCGGACACGGGCACTGTCGCGTCCGGTCATCGCAAGGAGCGCGTCTGGTCGTTGCGTCGCGGGCGCGTGGGTCAGTGTGATCGGCGCATCCGGTCATTCGACAGGCGCGTCCGGTCATCGGGACCGGCGCGTCCGGTCGGTTGAGCAGCGCGTCCGGTCATAGCGTTTGACCGTTGGCGCGCAGTGACCATTGGAGGATCTAACGGTCGCATTTGAAATTTGAGGGACACGTGGACGTCGCAGGGCGACCGGACGTGGCTGAGCGCGTCCGGTCAGTTATGACCGGCGCGTCCGGTCATCCCGAAAACGACCCAGTGAAGGGGTAACGGCTCTATTTGACCGTGGGGTTATAAATAGATGCCTTGGCCGGCCATGGCCGGTAGCTGAGCACACTTTGGCCTTGGTGGCTTATGTGGTAGTGCTTGGAAGCCCTCTAACTCACTCATGTTTGATAGTGTTCATCGGATCGAGTGAGAGAGCGATTCTAGTGCGTTGCATCGAGAGGATTGCATCGAGTGGCACTAGGTGATTGTGTTGCAAGCCGGTGGTGCTTGTTACTCTTGGAGGTTGCCACCTCCTAGACGACTTGGTGGCTTGCGACTCCGTTGAAGCACGCGTGGAGATTGTGCGTGGCTCCGGAGGAGGATTTGTGAGGGGGATTGTGCTCACCCCGTGGGGATCGCGAAGAGCAACTCTAGTAAAGCTCGTGGCTTGGAGGATCCCCATCTTGAGAGTGGATGTGCGGCACCCGCTGAGGGTTTGACTCTTGATAGTCAATTAGCTCGTGATCCATCAAGTGGGTGTATCGCCACAACGGGGACTAGCTTGGTGGCAACCAAGTGAACCTCGGTGAAAAACCGCCGTGTCAACATTGTGTACATCTTCTTGGTGGTTTGCTTTCAATTCACAAGCTTGTATTTACATTCATATATTTGTGCTTGTGTAGTTGCTCTTGTAACTAGTTTGCTTGTATAGTTAGCTAGTTACCTTCCTGCTTGTGTAGCATAGAAGTAGCTCCCGTTGCGTGGCTATTTTGGTTTGTGTAACCTTGTTAGTCATATTGCTTAGTTTGTATAGCTAAGTAATTTGCGCTCTCTAGTTTGGCATTAGTTGCCTTGCTATTGAGCATTGCTAGTGAGCATAGGTGGCTTCGTGCTTTTGCTTACTAGAATTGTGTAGGAGCTCCTCGGCTTTGCTAAAGTACTAGTGCATAGGTTTGTGTGACCTTGCTCTAGAATTGTTTAGGAGAGCTCTTGCTAAGGAAAGCACCTTAGTTACATAATTAGGATCTTTGTGAGGTGCTTGTGAACTTAGATAGAGGGGTGTAGTCTTGGCTAGACCGATAGTTTTAATTCCGCATTTGTTTCGGTTTGCCGACGTGATTATTTTTAGAAAGGACTATTCACCCCCCTCTAGTCCGCCATCTCGACCCTTCAATTGGTATCGGAGCCCGGTTTCTCATTTGTGGTCTTCACCGACCCGAGAGGATGGCGGAATATGGACTAGATGTTGATTGTCCTCACATGTTTGATGGCACACACTTTGCACGGTGGAAAAATTGGATGATATGCAATTTTATGTTTATTTGCCCTCAAATGTGGTGGATGGTAGATGTAGGCTTTTCTCATGTGTTGGATGAAGATAATCTAACTCAAGCACAAGAGAAATGCCTAGATCTTGACATCCAAGCTACTAACATCTTGTATAGATCTTTGGATGATAGCATCTTTGGTAAGATCATGGACCTCAAATCCGCTCATGAGATATGGGCCTATCTCAATAAAAAGTATGGAGCTATCACCGATGATGACGATGATGTCGAGCCCAAGGAGGTTGCACATGATGATGTTGAGCATGACCATAACACGATGGTTGTGGAGGATTGCTCCACCTCATGGTCAAGTGATGATGATAATCAATCTACCACAAGTTCACTTGACAAGAATGGTGATGATGCATCAAGTGTTGCAAGTGATGTTTCTACCCCAAGCACACTTGATGGTGACAACGTTGGTTCATGCTCGGGCCTTGATGATGCTACTACAAGCCCATCCACTACATCACATTGCTTCATGTCACTAGGTGACACAAAGGTATCAAATGATAATGTGATTGATCATGTTGATTCATATGATGAGCTTGTTAGTAGACTTGCTAGCATGAACACGTCTTTAGAAAATAAGAAAGCTAAAACAATGAAATTAGAAAATGAAAACTCTTTTCTAAAGAACTCATATGAAGAACATAAGAGCTTACTTGATGATCTTAAATCTTCACATGAGAAGCTAATGTTGACTCATGAGAAAGTACTTGCATCTCATGAGGAATTGTTAGAAAAACATGCTTCTCTCATTAAGATGTTTTTAAAGAAAATTAAAAATAATGAGAGCTCATCACATGGATCAAATGATCAATTGCAAAATGTGACTAACCCATGTGATGTAGGGAGAAAGCATGTATCCACCTCTTGTGATGACTTATTAGATATGCCATGTTCTTCACATATATATGCTTGTTCTACTTCTACGTCTTGTGAGACTAACACTTTGAAGGAGAACAATGAGCTCAAAAGTGAAGTAAAGAAATTGAGCAACAAGTTAGAGAGGTGCTACAACTCAAAAGTCACCTTTGAGCACATGATAAAGACTCAAAGAAGCTATGGTGACAAGAGTGACATTGGCTTCAACAAGAACAAGGGCAAGAAAATGAAGAAGCAAGAACAAAAGAAGCTATCTCATTTCGTGTGCTTTAAATGCCATGAGATGGGTCACCTTGCCAAGTCTTGCCCAACCAAGAAGCCAAAGATGAGGCCACAAGATGAAAAGAAGATACCCCAAGCTCAAGTCAAGATCAATGATGAAGATGTTGGTGACTTGATGATCATGAAGAAGAAAACAAGAAGGGGTGGAAGAGGAAGGCATCCAATGCAAATCCAAGATATCAAGATGATGAGCAAGAATCAAATTGAGAAAAGAAATTTGGCTCACATCAAGTGCTTCAAGTGTGAAGATATAGGACACTTCGCCTCGGGGTGTCCTACCAAGCTTGAGAGGAAGGCTCAAGTAACTCATGAGAGGCAAGGCAATGAAAAGCATCACATGAGCAATGAAGAAAAGGCTCAATCAAAGAGAAGATGCTATTCATGCCGGGAAAGGGGACACATGGCACATTCATGTCCCCTAGGTAACATTTCTAAGCATATTTCAATTGATAATACTAATGTGCTTAGAAAGGATGTAAATGGTACCTCTATTGTTGCTATTGCAAAACATCCCGCTACTCATACTAAGGCTTTGCCTAAGTATGTTGCTCCTAACTTGAGAGGACCCAAACTTATTTGGGTACCATCAAAAAGTGGATGATTGTTTGTAGGTACCATCGGCATTGGAGGCTTGATTCATTTGAATTCATATTGGTCATCATATGTTGAATCAAGTTTTAAAGCTTAGTGCATATTCTATCCCAATGCCAAGTCAAAATAAGTGGAGTCCAAATACTACAACATACAAGTGCAACATTCAAGATTGTGGTGATTTATTGGATATATTTGATGGCTTGAAAATATTCAAGTTGAAAGCTTGCTATTGGATGATCATGAGCTAACCAAGGTATATCTCTTGTTGATCATTTCACTTGGGTGCATATGAGTTGATTGAATTGGATATATATGCAATGTTGCTTGCTATGAGATGTTTGAATGGATTAAATGTTTAAGTAATCAAGTTTGAATTGATTTGTGTTGGATAAATTCATGAGATGACATTTAGTAAGTGGATTGGATGGATATTTGTCTTGTGAAAGTATTCAAACAAGTTAGTTTTAAGGTTGATTCATATTTGATGAAGTATTGCTCAATGTATTGAAATCTGTCCAAAGTTGAAAATCTGAGCTAGCAGTGATCAAGTCTGAGTTTGGATGATCAAATCTACTTGGATTGGCATGAATTTTGGTATACATGCTCTACACTTATGAAAGAATATGCTGTAGAAATTTCATAAGAATTAGATAAGAGATGCTTCGGTTTTGGAGTGCATCTTGTCAGTTATAGTGCAGCAGTTTTTCAGCATGTAGCTGTGGTGGAAGATTTGAAATCTGGTAGCAATCTAAAAGTCAAATGAAGCTCAATTTTTTACAGTTGCTATATGACTTAGTGAATCACATCTCCACCAAATTTTATGGCATTTGGATCTGTATATTGGGAGATATGAATTATTCCTTGAAGGGTACAGAATCTGCCAGAAAAGTGACAATTATTGGATTGATCTAGAGTCACTTTAAGTGAAAGGTCCTCAAGTTGGAAACATATTTATAAGTGTTTGAGGCACCTAAATTTGGTTTTGACTTGATCTAGAAGCATGACAAGAAATGAGTACAAGGGCATTGATTGTGGAATGTACTTAGTGTACAAATTTGGTACTCAAATTTGAAAATGAAGATCAAACTCAAGATGAAGATGAGGTTCAAGTTCTAGTAATAATTGGAGATCATTTGGTAGAAAGAAAAGGACTTAAAGAATAATTCAAGGTTACTCATAAAGTTAAGTCCATAGATCAATCAATCAAAGGCAATTCAAGTAAGTGTCAAGGATGGTTCTTTGGAGAGAGGTCACTTCTCCCTGCTGATGGGGCTTGCCGCCCATGGGTGGGTAAACCGAGCACCGGCTTGGAAGGCTAACATGGAAGTGATGAATTCAAGGGACATTTGAGATGCTTAATTGAAGCAATCAATAGGGTTGATCAAGAAAAGCAAGCAACACCCAAAAGAGAGCTAGTCATGGTTATAAAATTGGTATCATGAGTACTTCTCTCATGCAAGCATTGATCAAAGAGAAAAATCAAGCCAACCACAACAAGAGATAATGCACTTGATTATTAGTGGTTCTCATTTCATATGGGTGAAGAATGGATTTCTCTATAATGATTGGTCTTCACCAAGCTTATAAATTGGACTTCACATTACTATTGGAGTAATGAATTGGAATCTATGTGACTATCCTCTACTCCAACATAACAAAGGTATCATTGTAATGTGCATGATCATTTCATCCCTTACTAGTATACGATTAGTGCATATAGTACATGCTTACTAGGATCATGCATAACAAATGAAATGTTTTAATTCATAGCCTACCACTATTGCTTGAATTGTTTAAATAATCTAGTGGTATGTGTATGAATTTGTTCATGAGCTAGTGAACCTAATTACTTGATCTAGTTTGGATTGCTAACAAGTGACAAGTACAATATTGGCAAGATAACCCTTAGTATGAGGAGTGAAGAAGCTTGTCATTGGATCAAACCGGACTTAGAATCTTAGGCAAATCAACTTAGTTCAAGTTATACTAGAAGCTCATGACAATGATATGGGTACAAGCACAGACAACAATGCAAATGGATATCTAGGGTGTTTTAAATGGTATCTAGACTCAAAATATTTCTTCAATTGGTATTTACAAGTGGTGTCTAGATCATGATCTACAAGTAATATCCTACAAGTGGTACTCATAAAGATAGCAAATGTTCAAGAAAAGATCATATTGACAAATCCTACAAGTGGTTCCATGATAGAGGATTCTTCAAATTGGTATCACACATTTATTCGTGGTATTTCTACACATGATATCATTTATACAAGACCGTGGTTCCACAAGTGATCCTCAACTTTAAGTGATCATCAAATGAAGAAAGTTCCCTCACACACAACAGCTCAAGATTATCAAGTGAATGACCCATGCTATGACATAGGGGGAGGAGACCCACCTAATGGTATCAAGGTCAAAGATCCTAAGTGGTATCTTAAGAGCAACATACAAGTAATGTCATTCCAACATGTGCAGTGATGTCTATCAACAACGCAATATTCAAGTCTCAACCATCTACCCCAATGCAAACCTTTGCATCAATGAGATGTACACCCTTTATGGAAATTGATGACAAAGGGGGAGAAGTTGGAACAAAGATATGTCAATACACCAAGAGAGAGAGGTTTGGGAAGAGATTGCACAAAGATATCATGAGAAGATGAGTTTGGACATGGAGATGGACAAAGAGGGAGCAACATTGAAGAAATGAGAAGGATCAAAATTCTTGGATAAAAGAAGCACACAAGTAGGGGGAGTAAGCTCATGAACATTGTTTGGTTGCATTTGATATGTTCATATTCATGTGCTTGCTTGCATTGCATAAGTTTTATATTTAATATGCATGCTTGTGTGTTGTATGCTAGTTATAGAACTTGAATGATGATATGATAACTAGCATGCATAGGATGATAGCTAGACTTGTGTTTATTATGAAAAACTAGAACCTTGCTTATAATGTTGATCTCACGGGGTTTCTAGTATTTTTGATGTCTAGCTACTCATGATGCTAAGGATGATGGCAAACTTGTGATTTTCAAATGATATCGAGCTATCAAATGGTATCGAACTACAAAGGTTTATTCTATACACCTTAGCATCACTTAGTAGTGCTAACCCTCCCACAAATTTCATATTTATGCATATGTGCAAGCTTGAAACCAAACCATTTGAGCACATATGTAGGGAGAGTTATCACTACCAAGTCGGATTTTATGATGCTTATCCAAATTCTAACATAGAGCTTAAATGTTGGATAAGTGGCATAAAGTCCAAAAGAACTTAATTTCCATATCTTTGTAGAGTTGTCATCAATTACCAAAAAGGGGGAGATTGAAAGGTCCTTGTTTGGTTTTGGTAATTGAGTGACAACCTTAGGTGGACTAATTGTGTTTATGTGAGATACACAGAGAATTAGTCCACAGATGATTGTGTCATGAAGGAGCTCATTGCATATGAGACATGACATGGAGTCATGTGACCAAGGTGGCGAAGATCAAGATGAGGCTTGGCTTGATGGACCGGTTGCAAGTGTGAAGGGCAAGTCGGAGGCTTTGGAGCGATGGACCGCGAGGCGGTGAAGCTTGAGCAAGACTTGGCGCCGATGGACCGACGCAACGGTGAAGAGCAAGTGAGGTCAAGATCGATGAACCAATACGGTCATGTGATGATATGAAGTGGATCATATCATTTGGTGATTGGTTGGTGCATGTGTTGCATCAACGTCGGAGGAGATGGAGTGGAATGCGCAAGGCAAAGGTATAACCTAGGGCATTTCCATTTCACCGGTCATAGGTGTGTAGAGAAGTTTATGACCGGGTTTAGGATAGATGACCGTACTATCAAGAGGGGCAAACTTGTTTGCATATCGGTCATCTAGTGCCACTCGTGTGATCTAACTATGCATCGTTGCTAGGATCGAGTGGCGTGGCAAGTTGAGTGGTTAACTCCTTCGGTAAAATGTTTGTGAAAATGCTAACACACGTGCACAAGGTGGTGTTCACTTGTTGGTGTTGGCACATTTGCGAAGGCGTTGGAGTTTGAGTAGTAGAGAGGGTTTGGGTTCCTCTCTCCCTCCCGCCGAGCTTTGCGAGCGCGGGATTCAGGCATTTTTGAGGAGTTGAAAAGCCTATTTTCCACTACGCCGGAAGTCGGAAAAGAAACGGAGGCGAACGGAGGTCACAGAGGTGACCGGACGCTGCACCGGACGTGGTCATGGTATGACCGGACGCGTCTGGTCAGTACAGCGCAGACGCGGGTGTTAAGGTTTGTAACCGGCGCGTCCGGTCACTCGCGGGACCAGCGCGTCCGGTCTTGCGCCTAGAAGGAACTGAGGTTCGCAGAGGATGATCGGACGCGCGGCGCGTCCGGTCACACATGATCGGACGCGTCCGATCGTTGAAGGTGCTTACTGGACTCTAACCGGACGCGGGCACTGTCGCGTCCGGTCATCGCAAGGAGCGCGTCTGGTCGTTGCGTCGCGGGCGCGTGGGTCAGTGTGATCGGCGCATCCGGTCGTTCGACAAGCGTGTCCGGTCATCGGGACCGGCGCGTCCGGTCGGTTGAGCAGCGCGTCCGGTCATAGCGTTTGACCGTTGGCGCGCAGTGACCGTTGGAGGATGTAACGGTCGCATTTGAAATTTGAGGGACACGTGGACGTCGCAGGGCGACCGGACGCGGTTGAGCGCGTCCGGTCAGTTATGACCGGCGCGTCCGGTCATCCCGAAAACGACCCAGTGAAGGGGTAACGGCTCTATTTGACCGTGGGGTTATAAATAGATGCCTTGGCCGGCCATGGCCGGTAGCTGAGCACACTTTGGCCTTGGTGGCTTATGTGGTAGTGCTTGGAAGCCCTCTAACTCACTCATGTTTGATAGTGTTCATCGGATCGAGTGAGAGAGCGATTCTAGTACGTTGCATCGAGAGGATTGCATCGAGTGGCACTAGGTGATCGTGTTGCAAGCCGGTGGTGCTTGTTACTCTTGGAGGTTGCCACCTCCTAGACGGCTTGGTGGCTTGCGACTCCGTTGAAGCACGCGTGGAGATTGTGCGTGGCTCCGGAGGAGGATTTGTGAGGGGGATTGTGCTCACCCCGTGGGGATCGCGAAGAGCAACTCTAGTAAAGCTCGTGGCTTGGAGGATCCCCATCTTGAGAGTGGATGTGCGGCACCCGCTGAGGGTTTGACTCTTGATAGTCAATTAGCTCGTGATCCATCAAGTGGGTGTATCGCCACAACGGGGACTAGCTTGGTGGCAACCAAGTGAACCTCGGTGAAAAACCGCCGTGTCAACATTGTGTACATCTTCTCGGTGGTTTGCTTTCGATTCACAAGCTTGTATTTACATTCATATATTTGTGCTTGTGTAGTTGCTCTTATAACTAGTTTGCTTGTATAGTTAGCTAGTTACCTTCTTGCTTGTGTAGCATAGAAGTAGCTCCCGTTGCGTGACTATTTTGGTTTGTGTAACCTTGTTAGTCATATTGCTTAGTTTGTGTAGCTAAGTAATTTGCGCTCTCTAGTTTGGCATTAGTTGCCTTGCTATTGAGCATTGCTAGTGAGCATAGGTGGCTTCGTGCTTTTGCTTACTAGAATTGTGTAGGAGCTCCCCGGCTTTGCTAAAGTACTAGTGCATAGGTTTGTGTGATCTTGCTCTAGAATTGTTTAGGAGAGCTCTTGCTAAGGAAAGCACCTTAGTTACATAATTAGGAGCTTTGTGAGGTGCTTGTGAACTTAGATAGAGGGGTGTAGTCTTGGCTAGACCGATAGTTTTAATTCCGCATTTGTTTCGGTTTGCCGACGTGATTATTTTTAGAAAGGACTATTCACCCCCCCTCTAGTCCGCCATCTCGACCCTTCAGGAGAGCCTAAAGGAAGAGGACTGATCCAAGACCATGTTTGTTACGGGCTTCGGGCTTTGGGCAATTCATGTGAGGATGCAGGACCATGAGTTTTGCGAAACGATCCAGGCTCACCGTCGAATGGAGTGAACGGTGATCCACGCGAGCTAATGAGGGCTTGTATGGGTGTGTGTTTGGGATTGCCCAGCTGGATGTAATCGATTTGAATCGCCGTCTCTCCCAGACAGTGAGAAACTCAAACCTTGCACCGGCATCGTAGTAACTTATGAAACATGATGGTTTTGTTGATCATGATAATGAAATATGGTTACTGATGTGATGCTTATTAATCAAATGATTGTTATAGGATAGATGCAAACCTAGTTATAACTGGCTCCACTAAACTTGAAGCTAAAATTTGAAAGTAAGGATTACTTTAGTAAGCTCTTCTACAAGTGTTGTTATCCAACTCACACCACCATATATAACTATGCATATCCTTAGAGTCTTTATTTTTTCATGTCAGGTAAGTCTTGCTGAGTACAATTGAGTACTCAGGGTTTTATCCTACCCTATTGCAGGTGAAGTGCTCTGTCTGCTGAAGGTGGTGACTAGGTGCCAGTGGGCTCGGCTACTCTATATATGCTTCTCATCTATGCTCTTGTTGGAGGATGTCATCTGAGCTAGCAATACGATTTCAAACTTATGTTATTGTAAGCATTTCAAAGTTTTATTGTTTTCCCTAATCAAGTTTTGAACTCAATATTGTAATATTATTTTCGCTACAAACTCTGTGTATGTGATATGTATTTGCTTAATCAAGTATGATCTTGGTTGTGAAGTTGATTTATTGAGACCCTTCGTGATACTCAATGGACTATCGGGTTAATATAAGTGATGGTATGCGCGTGTCAACATGTTTAACGAGGACAGTCATACTTGATCTTGTATAAATTGGGCAGTTTTGTCACACGATAACCAGATTATTTTATATGCATTTAATGTAAAATATATCCTTATTTCTTGTGAATACATCATTTTTAGTTGTTTTTTATTATCTTGTGAACTACTCCATAGCTATAGACACTCATATATGTACACACTCCACTACTCCACCCTATAAATCCGTATTTATAAAAGATTAAACCGACAAATATTAAGATTAACAAAGTCATCATAGTCATCTCATCATCAATGCATGTCACCTAACTGAAACTCTATGAGCACTTTCAAAAAGACTAAATCGACATATTTCAGAATTAATATTGCTTAACACTGAAAGAATAGCATTCTAAAATACCAAAATAAACCTAAAAAATAAAAGTAATCAAATCAAATCTTGAAATTCATCCCAAGTGTCTAGTTTCCACAAGAAAATATTTTCAAAAGAAACGACAAGAAAATATAACCCTACTTTCATGCCTTTTTTATCTTTTTTCTTGAGAGAAGGTGTCAAAAAAATCTAACCACTTCAGCTACATTTTATGCCTTTTTCTTAATATTTTTTTGTTGAGAGAAGGTGTTAGAAAAAATTAAATATTATTGCAAATGGAAGTACAAAGTTGAAAATATATTCCCTATAACTTTATTATTTATGTCAACACAGGGCAAAGAAAGACTTCCCACCTAGACATATTGCACCGTGACCTTGTAGATTTTTTTTCTAAAAAGTCAATGTTTTAAAATTAACCTACCTAAAAAGTTTTTAGATCTAACTTTTTTAATCGTGCTACTTCACGTGACGTGATAAAATAACGTTTTTGGTTTAGGGTTTTTTTGTGAACTACTGGTGTTATTCTAAATGGGAAAATGGAAAACGGTGAACCGTTGGTCAATGACCATTTAGCTATTATTAGGGTAAACGGACCCCTAACGAACAAAACAACTATTTAAACAGTAGACACGGCCATCCTAAACAGAAACTTTGTACCACCGTTCAGCGTTTTAACATACTAAAAGACTGTTTAGGTGAATAGCGGTGATAACATTATTTTGCCTCGACAAAAAATGTTAAATTTGATTTTATAGTTTTTAAATATTAATTTAAAAATGTTGATTAAATAAATAAATCGACCCCCAACTGCTGAACCATTACTTGAAAAAGATAGAAAATAAATATAAAAAAACAAAGAAGACAGGTTAGTTCTTTCCTCGTGATTAATGGTTGTTGTGTGTTTTTTCTTTTTAACTATCTATCGCAAGAGTCAACTTTTTCTCCCTTAACTAGAAAACCACACATAACTCCTCTCTCATCTTTTCAAACCGGACATATGACCACCCTGACTGTTTCTTTAGGTGGTTTTCTCTTTTTCTTTTATATTTATTTTGGCTAAATCTTTAAAAATCATAGTAAATTAAAAAATCATAAAATAGAAATATAATTTTATTGGACTCCACATGAGTAGATCTACACAGTAAACATATGATATGGTATGCTTTAGTATACAATTTTTGCTCTAACTTTAGATCTATGCTTATGGGATTAATTTATAGCTGCATTTTTGTAGTCCTATTGTGGTGAAATTTTTATGGTAGACTAATCATTGTATGTTTGAGATGAAGTAAAAATTTCATGCTTATTGGATCATGTATGACTGAGTTATAGACTTATTCAGCTCTATACTTATTAAACAACTATTTGTGTTTTCTAGTTTAGGGAGAAAAAACTGACTGAGAAACAGCAAGGATGGTCATATGTCTGGTTTGAAAAGATAGGGGAGGAGTTATATCGGGTTTTCTAGTTCGGGGAGAAAAAACTGTTTTTTACGATAGGTTTTTTAGGTAAATTTTTTGTGATAGTTGAGGGAGACGAAGGAGACTGGATCGGCTGTCTGTGTTGATAGGCCTGTTCCTTGTGCTGGGCCTTTCGTGGGCTGTCCGGGATCCCATCTGGGGTCGGTCAACGGACCACGATTCCCTCAGGCCTCATGTCACCCCCCTAACCGAACAGGAGCCGCCACGGACTCCGACACTCCGTTCACCCTCAACCCTGCCTGCCTTTTGCTCTCCCGTTCATCCCGTGTGCCCACGCGCTCTCTCTCTCGTGGTGACAATTGGGCGACCGCCGCCGCCTACGCCCGGAACCTAGGTCTTCGGCGGTCCCTTCGTCGGCCCTTTCGCCGGAGACGAGCACCCAGCAGGTATGCGCACCCCTTCTCGTCCCTTCCTGCTGTGCGAAACCGAGCACCCGAACCCTAACTTAAGCTATCTGGATATTTGTAACCGGATCTGATCTAATTACGACTGTATACGTGTACTATGCCTAGTTATTTCGACTCTTCTGCTAAATTTATTGGGCGTCAATTTGTAAACCCATGTTCTTGGATCAGTTTAGCGGAGTAGGATGTTCTTTTTGTCCGTAGCGAGATTGTTTTCCTAAAGGTTTGGTGGTTCAGTTGAATTCTCATTAACTTAAACTAATCATGTGTAAATGACCCTGCAAGTGGGTTCGCGTGTAGTGTGCTCAGCTTGGTATCTTTCTTGTGCTATTGATAACATGACGTGGGCGATGAAATCTGTGCAGTAAAAAAATTGATCTTGAATGCTATTGTGAGTTGAAAATGGGAAGTCAAACTGTATATCTCCAACAGTTTGGCAAATTTGGTTTCTCAAATCTCGTTGTTTGTCAACTCCCAAAATAATATGGGGAGGAAAAAAAGATCGGATCTCCAATTGTTTGGCAAATTTCGTTTCCAAAAACCCAAAAGCCCCGCTAAGCGAACGAAGAGCCCCGCTAAGCAACGAAGAGCCCCGCAAGAAAGACCGATGCCAAGCGGATGCGCGGCTTCCCGACGCGCGCATATATGCACCGATTGCTCGCTTTTTGCCAATTCCCCAAATATGCCAAACTGTTGGAGAGGGGTTTTTGAGTTTTTTTTCCAAAAAAACAAGGATGCCAAAGCTATTTGCAAAACTGTTGGAGATGACTTGCCTTATGGACGACGCTAACGCGCGACGCGACCCGTCGTGTACCTCGCGCCCGCCTCCAAACCCCCCCCCCCCCCCCCCCCCCCCCGCCCCCTTTCCGCGTCCCTCCTCCGCCGCCCCTCCCCGCTGTCGACCACCGGCCCTCGTCCTTGTCCCCGCCCTTGTCCTAGCTCTGCTCTCGTCTCGCCCCCGCCGCTGCCCATCGCCTCGCCACGGCGCGGTAGGGTTTCGCCGGGGAGCTCCCCCCCTCCCGCTGCTGCCATGACCATCGTCACCCCCGACCTGGCCCAGCTGTCTCCTCCTTTGTCGGAACCCTAACGCCACCCTCCCGCCGTCCCCACCGCCTGGCCGGCCTGCCAACCCCAAGCCCCTTCTAAGCCCGCCAGAGTTGGGGAAGAAGAGTGGGGCGCGGGCCGCCGGAACCCTAGCCGCCGTTGTCTTCTTCGTCGGTGCGGGCGCAATCTAGCACGGGCGAGTGAGGCGCGGGTGTGGCCGTTGCGCGGGCGTGGGCTAGGGCATCATGTGGTCGCGATGGAGCGTGACCGTCACGTGGTAACTTTTATGGACAGAATTACTGTGTTTTTTTGTGCACGTGCTCAAGTGCTCTAAATGACTTGCCTTATTGAGTATTTTATTTGAGTGCTTGCTGTTTTAAAAAATTTGCTACTAGAGCTGCAGCAGGATCAGGATGTGCAGTTGGAAATTTGTTTCTTTCTTTTTTCCTTATAGGTAATGCCCTGATGAGGTGTGATTTCCACGTCATTCCTCACCATTTTTTGATATGAAATGAAGTTATCGTAGAGGTTATGTTACAGAATCAATGCACGTTGCCACTATGTCCACATCTTTTGTGCCAGTCCTCTGAAAGTATAGGTACTCATCCAGTTTGGGGCTAGTGGATCTTTTAGGTTGTAGTGGGTTTATTTGAAAAGTAGGGGTTGAGTTGAATTCCTGCCTTGTACTACTGCCAGTTTGTCATTCTGACAAGAATCATCTTCGGTAATTGAACTAGCTCCTCTGGTCCAGATGATGAATAAAAACGACCATAGGGTGTAATTATGCTTCGGGCTGTAGCTCAAATCATCTGTGCAAATGCCCTGGCCAGAAATTTCATGTCCAGCATGCTCAATTTGGGATCTTTCATGTTTTATTAGCTGAACATAAATTGAGTCTGCTGAATGTGTGAAGTTAAAATGTGAGTTTGAGTGCTAAATGTAAGGCAAACTGCAGCAGAATTGTTTTGCTGTGTTATGTTTATACACTTACTGAAGTGCCCTTATGAAATATGCTTATGTGAATGTTTGATTACTTATTTTTATACATGCTAGTAGAATTGTAGATGAGCAGTTAAGAATTTGCCATTGCACCTAGTTGGTAGCTGATGAGGTGTGCTTGTGAAGTCATTGCTCATCTTTTATGAGCACAAACTAATCTATTTCAGAGGTCATTTTATGGAATTGCTTCAAGTTGCATACTTGCATATGCTAGGATGCCTTTTGCTTATAATGAAATGTTAGTGATAACGTGCCTCAGTTGAGTTTTTATTCTATTTCATCTAAGACGTTCATTTAGCAATTTTTGTCAAACTAGCCTGCATTGTCCCCTATCCCTTTTTACAATGTTTTCGTTATTTATTTAAATTAGGCATGGTACTTTATATGATGTTTCCTTTTAGCACATACTGGCATTATATCTACAATTCTGGAAAATTGAACATAAAAAATTGTATGTTGACATTCTCTTAGGCTGGATTTCAGTTGCTAGAAGACTTTAGATTTTGCATACTCCATGCACACATTGTTATTCACTGTAATTCTTCTAGAAAATGAACCATGTTATGCATGGGCATTATTTTTTATTTAAAGGAAATCAATAATATGGAGCTCTTCTTGAATGTACTTATATATTTTAAAAGCAAACAAGTGGGTAACTGTATCCTGAATCCATGCGACTTTTGATCACCAGGATGCCTTGATCTGTACATGGTCAACAGACAACACCTGTTGTTGAACTTAAAATTACCTAGTGTTCTGTAGTACAAAATAGCAACATGAACATTTAACAGCAGCTATACGTGCATAACCTACAAGGCTGTGTATGTGTTGTCATTGGGGATGCTGCTAGAGGCACCTGTGCATGCAGCATCCTTTCATCTTTGTATAATGACCTTGTTATCAGTATCTTATCAGTTTGTTTACGCTGATGGATTATTCTTTATGTCGATAAAGGGGAACTGCAAGATTGATTTTGATGGATTATGGCAAGTCTAGAAGAAGTAACTCCAAAAAGAGGACGCATTCCAATTCTGAGGATGGAAAGAGAAAACGGCTAAACTCTAGGCATGATGACACATCTATGTTCTCAGAGCCAATTGAAACCATCTACAGGATATTGTGCCCAGTAAAAAAGATAGGCAGTGTCTTGGGAAGAGGTGGTGACGTTGTTAAGGCCCTTAGAGAGGAAACTAAAGCCAAGATAAGGGTTGCCGATTCCATTCCTGGTGCAGATGAGAGAGTAATTATCATCTTCAATTACCAAAATCAACCTGAACTGACTGAAGAAGCATCTGAAAATAAATTTAGTGATGGCTTAGGGAACATGAAACCCCATTGCTTTGCCCAAGATGCCCTGTTGAAGATACATGATAAGATTGTGACTGATGAAATTCATGATGGAGTCGCCCATGATGAAAAGTCTGAAAGTGCTGATGATGTGACTGCTCGAATTTTGGTTCAAGGCAATCAAGTTGGCTGCCTTCTAGGAAAAGGTGGCTCCATTATACAACAACTACGAAGTGATACTGGTGCTGGGATCCGTGTCTTGCCATCTGAAAACCTTCCCCAGTGTGCACTTAAAAGTGATGAACTGGTGCAGGTAAGGATGTATTAGTAGTAGAAACTCCTTTATTGTCTTATTTGGCTTGGTAATGCCTTTTGCTTCCATTGGTTCCTGTGGCCTCATATACTGTTTCTTTATACTTGGATTAGCATTCAATTGTTCATGTATTATTTTTCTGGAAATAAACAATTTGCTGTGGACATATCAATTGTTGTTCTACTTCTACCTGTCTAGTTTCTCATGGTTTCGATAACTTGATTTTCCCTGTCAATTAATTAAATTCACTAAATGATGGAATTTTGTGTCATGCTGTTCTTATCTCTTGAAATTTGCGTCTTTGTCATGCATAATTTCACTTTTGGACATCAGTACATGGGTATCATATATCATATTGTTATTATGATATTTCAGATATCTGGAGCACCTTCTCTTGTAAGAAAAGCTCTATATGAAATATCTACTCGTCTCCATCAGCATCCTCGTAAGGAAAATAAACCTCTTGATGAAATAATAGATGCAAGCACACAAAGGAAACACGAGTCTCCAACGCCACTACAACATGAAAATCCAATGTTGCCGCACCTGCATAGTGATCATCCACCTCCAATACCCCTGCTTGATCCATATAGAAGTGGACCGCAATATCATCATGTTACTGAGACTGAAGAGTTTTATCTGAGAATTCTGTGTGCTTCTGAGCTCATTGGTTCAGTTATTGGGAAAAATGGGGCTAATGTTAGGCGAGTAGAGCAGCAGACTGGTGCTCGGATCAAAGTTCAAGAGATTGACAAAGATGCTTCTGGAGAAAGGCTGATCATTGTTTCATCAAAGGAGGTAACAATGCAGCTGGTTTTGAGTTGCTAATCACTTTCTACTACCAATACTCACAATTTTATCTCCTTTTTATTCATCCAGATACCAGCTGAACCAATATCCCCAGCAATTGAGGCACTCATTTTGCTCCATGATAAAGTAAGTGCACCCTCTGAGAAACGCCATTCAAGTACAAGGCTTGTTGTACCATCAAGCAAAGTTGGCTGTATTCTTGGGGAAGGTGGGAAGGTGATTACTGAAATGAGAAGACGAACTGGCGCTGAAATTCGAGTTTACTCAAAGGCAGATAAACCAAAATACTTGTCTTTTGATGATGAACTTGTGCAGGTGACTTAATATTTGATAACAGCTACATCAGCATATTTCTGTATGTTTTTATTATCTGGACCTTTTATTTGTTAACTTCCATTGTACCTGTACATTTGTTCCAAGCTTTCAGGTTGCTGGGCCTCCAGCTATTGCAAGAGGAGCCCTCACAGAGATTGCTTCGAGGCTTAGAACTAGGACTTTGAGAGATACAAGTACTGCCAATAATCCTCCACCTTTTGCCCCTTTCGATGATCCTCCTGTTGATATGCCTAGCAGAAAATTAACACTATATGGAGGACCTGCCAATGATCCACCATATGGAAGGCCTGCCAATGATCCACTGTATGGAAGGCCTGCCAATGATCCACCGTATGGCAGGCCTGCCATTGATCCACCATTTGGAAGACCTACCAACGATCGACCATATGGAAGGCCTGCCGTTGTTCCACCATTTGGAAGACCTACCAATGATCCACCATATGGAAGACCTGCTAATGATCCATATGGAAGGCCTACCAACGATCCACCATATGGACGACCTTCTAGTACTATACCATATGGAAGACCAAACGAAAGTGCACCTCGTGATCCTTCCGATGCATATCCTGTAGACTACTTTTCTAAAAGAGAATATCCTAGTGGAAGCCCTATGTTTACTAGTAATGCCCCATCAGCTGCTTATGAGAGATATGCAGCACCCACACGCTTTCCTACTAGAGAACTTCCCTCAGCTTTCAGTCCTGGTGCAGATCATATGTCTCATCGTTCCTATCATGACCATGTGCCTGCTGATAGCTACTCTAGTAGGGGTACACAGCAATTAGGCATCACAAGAGATGGAAAGTCAGATGCTTATGACTATACCGAGGTACATCTTTGACGCGAGCTTCCCTCTTTTGCAAATGGCCATCACCTAAAATTTTCATTAGAAGCTTGAGACTTTACACATGACTGTTCCATTGTCCCTGTTCTGTTCCGTAATTAGGTGGTACTCCTGAACATTGGGGAAAAAAGTTATATGTTGCTGTCTTAGCTATCACTTCTGTGGCAGCAATGTTCACCCTATAATGTGGTCACGGTGGTGCAGCTCTCATTTGTTGTCACTTGCAACTTGGTTCAATATATATTTGGCTGCTGGGATGTACTCTGCTGCTCTTGGTTTCAACTGATTTTTCTTGATTTTGTCTATGCCTATCAGAAAATCTCAAGTTCTGTATTTATTTAAATTTTATCATTGCACAGGCTGCTGGACAAATTCATGGACGCGAGGATTACAGAGGATTGACAAGTGCTACTGGGTATGAATTTGGAGGCCTTACTTCCTTCCTGAACATAAGTTTAATTTTACATGTACAGATTTCATTGACAATACCTTCCTTTGGCAGAAGGTTCTCGAGCACTATTGAACTGAGGATTCCAAATAGTTCTTTGGAGTCTATTGTCGGTGTTGGCGGGGTCAATCTAGCAGAGATTCATCAGGTATAGATAGAAGTTATTATGCCTTTTACTCCATGGGCACTGCTATATAAAATGCATCCTCTGTTATGATTAGCTTTTCTCTTCCATGGGCACTGCTATATGAAATGCGTCTTCTTATGATATAATATGTTTTCTCATTAATGTTCTACTTGACCCAGATTTCTGGTGCAAGACTGAGGCTGCATGAGGCGCATGCTGGTTCTTCTGAGTCTGTGGTGGAGATCCAGGGCACACTGGACCAAGCAAAAGCTGCACAGAGCCTCCTGCAGGGCTTTATTAGCGTGAACAGCCGGAGCATGCAGCAGCAACCCCATTCTTCTCGCATGCCACTTTACCCAAGCTGGGGATAGCTTCTGGTCTCATGGTCGTGGCAGAGGAAAACAGAGTCAACAGGGTTCGTCATGTGGCTGGAGATATCTCGGAGTGCATATTAGCTGCGGTGATGTTGATGGAAGGTTGGATGGCTGTTTACATTGACCGTGCAAGCAAGATAATTTTTTTTTGAAAGCAAGATAACTTTTTTTTTAACTCAAGCAAGATAACTTATATTATATATCTTAGGACAAATAATATTATTTTTGTCTGATGAAATACTTGGTAACAAGCTGTCTCTAGCTGTATATTTGATTCCGAATGTATGAACCCTGTTGTTACAACGGCTGCTATTTGAGGTCAGACTTAGTCCGAATAATTCTGTTATCTACAGAATTGGGCCCAAGAAAAAAAAAATCTGGTTCTGAGAAGACCGGTACTCTGTTTAGCTTTTGCAGGTATATATAACTTTTGCTATGCAAGGAGATATATATACTATGTCTAGATACACAATAAAACTTATATGAATTTAGAAAAGTCAATGATTTGTAATTTGAAACAGAGGGAGTATGTTTCAGACATAAAAATGTTTCAGACATAAAAATTCAGATTGCAAGTCATTTAAAGCTTTTATATTCTAAGTGCATAATTTTTTTTTTCTATGCATATAGATACATATATATGCACAGTGAAAAGCCAAAATAGCTTACAATTTGGAACAGGGCAAGTATGTTTCAGAAATGTCAAAATTCATAATTCTGTTACCTGTAGAATTGGGCAAAAAAAGAATCCCAAATTTTTCGTTCGTACCAGTGGCTACTCTGTTTCAGGGTGTCGGATCGACATCACGGAAATCTCGTAAATTTCGCTCGTGTGCACAATGTAGCTGGCTAGCAGCAAGCACAGCATTTCCACAGGATCGAACTAGACAAAGACAACTCTGTACTACTTCATTGCGAGAATAAACAGACACAGGAAAAAGTTACGTACCCCCGACTATTGAGCGTGAGTACTTCATCTCTCAAACTATAAAACTGGATTTTCTACCCCTAAACTTTACAAAACCGGTCAAATAACCTCCAGCGGGTTTGGATAGCGATTTTGCTACAGTGACAGTAATTTTGTCTTTTTCTTTTCTATTTATTTCCGCTGAATCTTTGAAAAAATCATAGTAAATCATAAAATAGAAAATCTAATTTTGTTGGACTCCACATGAGTAGATCTATACAATGAACATATAATATGGTAATCTTTAGTATAAAGTTTTTGCTGTAGTTTTAGATCTATGTTTTTCTATAATTAAATGGAATAATTCATAGCTGCAGCTTCTATGGTACAATTGTGGTGAAATTTTTATGGTGGGCTAATTATTGTATGCTTGAATTATAGTAAAAATTTCATACTTGTTGGATCATGTATAACTTAGTTATAGATAAAGCATAAATTTAACAAGCATAAACCTAAATAAATCTATAACTAAGTTATATATGATCCAATGAGTATGAAATTTTTACTACAGTTTAAGCATACAATAATTAGCCCACCATAAAAAAATTCACCACAATTGGATCATAGAACGTGCAGCTATGAATTATTTCGATTAATTATAGAAAATCATAGATCTAAAGTTACAACAAAAACTTTGTACTAAAACATATCATATTATATGTTTACTATGTAGATCTACTTATGCGGAGTCCAACAAAATTGGACTTTCCATTTTACAATTTTTCTACGATTTACTATGATTTTTCGAAAGTTCAACGAAAATAAATAAAAAAGGAAAAGATAAGCAATACCAACATTTAAAATCGCTTTGGAGGTTATTTGACCGGTTTTGAAAAATTCAGAGGATAGAAAATTTGGTTTTATAGTTTCGGGTGAAGTAGTCCACCCTAGATAGCTAGAGGATTATGTAGACTTTTTTCCAAAAGACACACCTGCTCTATTTCATGACCGGTTGATGCCTATCGGTCTGGTCGCTGCTTTGCTGTATTTAATCACTATAAGTACCACTGAGCTTGTTAAAATGTTTTTAAAGCACAATAGACAGCAGGTCCTTGTGCTGTTGTGCACCATATATCCCAAAGGGCACGAACGACAGGTGTACGCCCCCAAAATTATTTGGAAACCACGACGAAGGCTTTTAACTCTACAAACGTCGCGGGCTTCTAAAGGAGAACCGGTGTCCACGTCACCCGAATTATTTCTGACTGTCAGATCTTCCATCGGATGGCCATGATGTCCTGAATCGGATTCTCCCCGGAGCAGATTCTGGGTCTAATTCTTGGTTTTGCCGTGCTTCTCTTGCGAATTTACAGCTCCTCCTTCGAAGCCGGAGCGGATTCTGGCCCTGCTTCTTGTTCTTCCCGTGCTTCTGTTCCAGTTTCAGCTTCTCTTTCGGAGCCGGCCCACTAAATATATACAGCAGCTTCTGATTCACCTCCTGGATTCTTCCCTTTCTTCCTCTCTCTTCGCCGCCCGCTCTCGCTCTCCCTCTCTCCCCCGACGCCGGCGGCGGGGATGGCGGCGGTGCCCTTGGCAGGCCGCGCGTGCGCCCCCGCGGTGCCCATCGCCCTCCACGGAGAGCCGCGACCAGGGGCCGCTGCCGCCCCCCGGCGCGCCTCCCCCTCGACGCTGCCTCCTCCCGACTCTGTTCCAAACCCTAGATCTGCTCTTTCCTACCTCCCTCACTCTCCCTGTCCTCGTGGCCGCGACACGACCCGCAGGCACGGCGGTGCGATGGCCCCTCTCCCTGTGGTGGCGTAGGCGCGGCCCGCTGAGCCCCCCGGCGGTGCGGCGGCGTGGTGGACCCCCCGGCGCCACGCCCCGGCGAGGCCAATCCCATGAGCGCACGGGGGCACAGGCCCCGCGTGGCATGGCCCCTGTTGGCCGGCCAGCTGGCTTGTTGTCGGGTTTCACATCGGCCAGCTGGCTTGTTGTCGGGTTTCACATCGTATAATGACTTCATTCATACATTTTAATTAGGAAGGTAGAATATAGTGGGTAGAAAGACGAATAATCCAAAAGCAGCCGCCCTTTTACATTTTTTTTAATTATCATGATGATTCATTAACGTTTTTTCCTAGACTGTGTTAGTGGTTTCTTCTGTTTCCCTGCATGTTTTAGTCAGACCATGCACTAAATTATGAGACAATGTTCATACATCATACTTCGTACCTATACTGTGTTGCCTATATAATCTGAACAGCATTACTGATTTGGTACCTCTTCTCAGTTTTTAAAGTCATATTACTTATTTCCTTGTTTAATGATTCTCTATAAACAAATCGATGATGGCAGGGGAAGAAGAGCAAGTTTCCCCTAGCTGCAGGATGGTGATGCCATATTCAGTACAGTCACATGGAATACCTAATTTATTTTGATACATATTCATCTTAGCTCTGGTTGGTTTTGATCTTCTTTGAATTTGGCATTGCTTCGCGGGAACAAATACTGCTTAGATTATGCATCTGAACAGAGTTGCGCGATGACGCTACCATGCAGCGCTGCAGCGCCGCGCATGGGCCTTTTTTCCCTTTCTTAAGCATGTGATGAAAAGTCCATGTCCGTTGGTTCAGGATATGATCTGATGTTTATTCGCTTGTGGGGTACTGTGCATGACCTATGGCTGATTTATCAGCATGCCTTAAGGCTCCGGGTTGATGAACAAATGATCATTATCATGTTTTTGAGGCCTACAATCCTGTTTTCATTGAAAAAACACTTTCCTTCTCCATTAGTGCGTTAGAGATTTTGCAAACCTTTAAAGGAACATGTTGGTTTCCAGAGAGATGTCACTGGGAATTGCTATTCTTTATCTAGCGCTCTACACTGTATTTTTTTCTCATCTCCTTCTACCTAGGTCAATTGGTTTCCTTTTTTTGCCATCTCTTCCTACCTATTCTGTCTTCTGTATTTTCGAAGGCGCTAATGAGAACTGGTATTTGTTGCCTATGCAGTCACATAATATATATGCAGCTAGAACTGCCTCTTACGAAATCTAAAATCCTGAAGTCATTGCCGGTGATGATTTCGTCCTTTGTCTAATCTGAAATCTGAGCTCTGCCTTTCGTTTTCCATCACATATTTGCTTATATTTTTTTCCCTTTCTTCAGCCTATGATGAAAAGTCCATGCCCATAGGTCCAGGATATGATCTGATATTTATTCGCTTGTGAGGTACTGGGCATGACCTGTTAGAGTGACTGATTTCTCAGCATGCCTTGAAGCTTCAGGTTGATGAACAAATGATCATTCGCATGTTTTTGAGGCCTCTAAAAATCCTGTTTTCATTGACAAAAATTCTTACTTTCTCCATTACTGCGATACAAATTTCGCAAACCTTTAAAAGAACATGTTAGTTTACACAAAACTGCCACAGGGAATTGCTATTATTTATCTACCTCTTGCACTGTATTTTTTTCATCTCCTTCTACCAAAAAATGTTTCTCAAAATCCCTTACCATCTTCTGTTTTGCTACTTGGTTATCTCACGCTTCCTTATATTGATTTATGCTACTATTTCTTGTGGGAAAATAGTTCATGTCAGATGCTGTTTCAATTCATGGCAGCTGTTTCAGTGCTCGTGCTCTTATAGAGACAAAAAGTTCCACACGATGGCCTCACCATTCTAGATTTTCCTGCATATTCATGAGAGATGCTCTTTCAATTCAGATAACTGAGGTATGCAGCAGTTCTACCTTTATTTGTGACAGCTTATTTGTGCCAATTAATATATAAACCTTCCTCCTATTTCTGTTGTGCTGATATAGGTTCTTGGATTGATAAGGTAACAAAAAATTTGGACCATAATTGTACAGTCGAGATATTGCTGCTGCGCCTTTTTTAAGATACACATGTGCCAAGTGAGTACCATACAGTTCATTTATCATGTTCATCATTCTGCTACCGAACATTGATCTACTTCTTCTACATCAGTCTCAGCCTGAACATACTTCATAGTACCCATTATTATATCGGCCACCTTTGGCTTTGTTCAACAATCACAAAGATGATAAGACAGCAGCTCTTAATCTTGAAAATGTTTCACATGTATTTTTCTCTACTAATATTTGTAGATCCCATCGTCTAATAAAATCTGCGGCAAAGCTTTTGCCGTCCTTTCTATTTTTTTTAACGCAAGTCCTTTCTAAATATTGGTAGATCCTTGCACTATTTTTAGCAGTAGAGCAGCCCTGGATTATTTTTTTAATCATAACAGTAAATCAGCTATTTTACATCTCTCTATTAGCTGCATTACCTTTTCTAAAAATAATCTTCAGGGATTGGTAATCCTATAACTAGGCATTACCATGCTTTCAAAAGCAATTTTTTTGGTCATATACCCCATCCGCAGAAGCGATAGGTGTAGTGTACTAATCACACACCATCTATGAATAATATTGCACCTAACACTCATCAATCACTAACAAATTCCTGATTCTGTATAGCCCGCTAATTGGTATGGACTTACATGTAGGTCCCATATGATTTGGTTTCGAATTATAAATATTTACACAAAAAAAAATTAGTGTCTCTTCCTACATAATTACTCCACTCCAATGATTTTGCTTGTTTTGTTAACAGCTATGTTCAGCTTGATACAGGCAGCACCACCCACGAAGCTACCAACCTCAATTGTTTGCAGAGCAAAGTACATTAGATCTCCAGTATCAACTTCAGCCAAAAAAAATGGTGTGCTCTACAACTAGGGAAGGAACCATTCGCAAAGCCTGTTGATTGTATAATATTCAGGCTACTGCAGCTACAACTACGATTACCTAATTAGAACTGTTATTACTACTGGCCTTGTACAATATCTATGGCCAGCGCTCTGACAAGCTTTTGCATAATTACTACCAGACATACTAGACGCTGCCACATCTACTTGCCCCTAGCCTTGTATTATATTTCGACCCAATAAACTGCAAAACTTTGGTATACCTACCATACTTCATGGTTTAGCAAACCAGGTCTTTGTTTGTATATATGTAGACCCAAAAACATGTACTCCTAGACTACTGCCAGGTACTATACAGATACTTCCATGTATAATATTTGTATAATTATGCTCGAACCCACTACTATATTAGTCCATATTATGCATGTCATCCGGTGTCGAGTGTACATTTCTGTATCTTCAAATTTCTACCCGCACTTGCGCGCGATGGCGTGCCCTGCCACTAGTTTAACTCTACAAACGTCGCGGGCTCCTCCGGCAGAACCAACGACCACGTCACCCGAATTATTTCTGGCCGTCAGATCTTCCATCGGATGGCCATGATGTCCCAAATCGGATTCTCCCCGGAGCAGATTCTGGGTCTAATTCTTGATTTTGCCGTGCTTCTCTTGCGAATTTACAGCTCCTCCTTCGAAGCCGGAGCAGATTCTGGCCCTGCTTCTTGGTCTTCCCGTGCTTCTGTTCCAGTTTCAGCTTCTCTTTCGGAGCCGGCCCACTAAATATATACAGCAGCTTCTGATTCCCCTCCTGGATTCTTCCCTTTCTTCCTCTCTCTTCGCCGGGCTCTCGCTCTCCCTCTCTCCCCCGACGCCGGCGGCGGGGATGGCGGCGGCGCCCTTGGCAGGCCGCGCGTGCGCCCCCGCGGTGCCCATCCCCCTCCACAGAGAGCCACGACCAGGGGCCGCTGCCGCCCCCGGCGCGCCTCCCCCTCGACGCTGCCTCCTCCCGACTCTGTTCCAAACCCTAGATCTACTCTTTCCTACCTCCCTCACTCTCCCTCTCCTCGTGGCCGCGGCACGACCCGCAGGCACGGCGGTGCGGTGGCCCCTCTCCCTGTGGTGGCGCAGGCGCGGCCCGCTGAGCCCCCCGGCGGTGCGGCGGCGTGGTGGCCCCCCCGTTGCCACGCTCCGGCGAGGCCAATCCCATGAGCGCACGGGGGGCACAGGCCCCGCATGGCATGGCCCCTGTTGGCCGGCCAGCTGGCTTGCTGTCCGGTTTTACGTCGGCCACCGCCGCAGCCCTGGCTGGTCGCTAACCGCTGGTGAGCGTGCGGCCGGCGTGGGCACGACCCTCCGCGTGGCCTGCCCCTGGTGCCCGACCGGCCACCCCAGACGCGCAGGCAGCTGCTACGGGAGCGGGATCACCACCGCTGCCGGCTCCGTCCGCGCTTGTTAAGGTGCTCTCTGTCTCTCTCTCTCTCTCTCTCTCGCTTCCCCTCCCCTTCCCTTGCCGGTGCCAGGGACGAACGTCCATTTGGGCTTGCCTGCTCGGTCTTCCTAGCCGGCGGAGGCCCACAACGGTGGGCCTAGCAGCTTCGTTGATTCTCCTCCTGTCAGATCTGTGCAGGCAAGCCTTTGGATTGATGCTATCGATTTCCTCCTGTCAGATCTTGGCCCTGGTTCGAGAAAGGGGTCTCACAGTGCTGCAGGGGAGCGGTTGCTATCATGCCATTTGCATTATATCATGTATGTTTCCCGCACTAATAAAAGATTATACATAGCAACCTCTTTTTCCTCTGTTTTTTTAGATGTTAGTGGACAGAGTCGAAGACTGGGAGCGCTAAAAGTAGCGACACTTCAGCGTAAAAAAATGGAGTATTTATACCATACATAGTGCCACAAATTATTGGGATTGGTTTGTCAGATTTCCATTAAAATTTACAGACATGCATTTAGCTGGGGTTTCACTGCCTTCACGATTTGTAAATAAACCTTTACAAGTTATCTGCAAGGTGTGTCATCGTATAATGACTTCATTCATACATTTTAATTAGGAAGGTAGAATATAGTGGGCAGAAAGACGAATAATCCAAAAGCAGCCGCCCCTTTACATTTTTTTAATTATCATGATGATTCATTAACATTTTTTCCTAGACTGTGTTAGTGGTTTCTTGTGTTTCCCTGCATGTTTTAGTCAGACCATGCACTAAATTATGAGACAGTGTTCATACATCATATTTCGTACCTATACTGTGTTGCCTATATAATCTGAACAGCATTACTGATTTGGTACCTCTTCTCAGTTTTTAAAGTCATATTGCTTATTTCCTTGTTTAATGATTCTCTATAAACAAATCGATGATGGCAGGGGAAGGAGAGCAAGTTTTCCCTAGCTGCAGGATGGTGATGCCATATTCAGTACAGTCACATGGAATACCTAATTTATTTTGATACATATTCATGTTAGCTCTGGTTGGTTTTGATCTTCTTTGAATTTGGCATTGCTTTGCGGGAACAAATACTGCATGGATTATGCATCTGAACAGAGTTGCGCGATGACGCTCCCAGGCAGCGCTGCAGCGCCGCGCGTGGGCCTTTTTTCCCTTTCTTAAGCATGTGATGAAAAGTCCATGTCCGTTGGTTCAGGATATGATCTGATGTTTATTCGCTTGTGAGGTACTGGGCATGACCTATGGCTGATTTATCAGCATGCCTTGAGGCTCCGGGTTGATGAACAAATGATCATTATCATGTTTTTGAGGCCTACAATCCTGTTTTCATTGAAAAAACCCTTTCCTTCTCCATTAGTGCATTAGAGATTTTGCAAACCTTTAAAGGAACATGTTGGTTCCCAGAGAGATGTCACTGGGAATTGCTATTCTTTATCAAGCGCTCTACACTGTATTTTTTTCTCATCTCCTTCTACCTAGGTCAATTGGTTTCCTTTTTTTGCCATCTCTTCCTACCTATTCTGTCTTCTGTATTTTTCGAAGACGCTAATGAGAACTAGTATTTGTTGCCTATGCAGTCACATAATATATATGCAGCTAGAACCGCCTCTTATGAAATCTCAAATCCTGAAGTCATTGCCGTTGATGATTTCGTCCTTTGTCTAATCTGAAATCTGAGCTCTGCCTTTCGTTTTCCATCACATATTTGCTTATATTTTTTTCCCTTTCTTCAGCCTATGATGAAAAGTCCATGCCCATAGGTCCAGGATATGATCTGATATTTATTCGCTTGTGAGGTACTGGGCATGACCTGTTAAAGTGACTGATTTCTCAGCATGCCTTGAAGCTCCAGGTTGATGAACAAATGATCATTCGCATGTTTTTGAGGCCTCTAAAAATCCTGTTTTCATTGACAAAAATTCTTACTTTCTCCATTACTGCGATAAAAATTCCACAAACCTTTAAAAGAACATGTTAGTTTACACAAAACTGCCACAGGGAATTGCTATTATTTATCTACCTCTCTGCACTGTATTTTTTTCATCTCCTTCTACCAAAAAATGTTTCTCAAAATCCCTTACCATCTTCTGTTTTGCTACTTGGTTATCTCACGCTTCCTTATATTGATTTATGCTACTATTTTTTGTGGGAAAATAGTTCATGGCAGATGCTGTTTCAATTCATGGCAGTTGTTTCAGTGCTCGTGCTCTTATAGAGAAAAAAAAGTTCCACACCGTGGCCTCACCATTCTAGATTTTCCTGCATATTCATGAGAGATGCTCTTTCAATTCAGATAACTGAGGTATGCATCAGTTCTACCTTTATTTGTGACAGCTTATTTGTGCCAATTAATATATACACCTTCCTCCTATTTCTGTTGTGCTGATATAGGTTCTTGGATTGATAAGGTAACAAAAAATTTGGACCATAATTGTACAGTCGAGATATTGCTGCTGCGCCTTTTTTAAAATACACATGTGCCAAGTGAGTACCATACAGTTCATTTATCATGTTCATCATTCTGCTACCGAACATTGATCTACTTCTTCTACATCAGTCTCAGCCTAAACATACTTCATAGTACCCATTATTATATCGGCCACCTTTGGCTTTGTTCAACAATCACAAAGATGATAAGACAGCAGCTCTTAATCTTGAAAATGTTTTACATGTATCTTTCTCTACTAATATTTGTAGATCCCATCGTCTAATAAAATATGCGGCAAAGCTTTTGCCGTCCTTTCTAATTTTTTTTTGACGCAAGTCCTTTCTAAATATTGGTAGATCCTTGCACTATTTTTAGCAGTAGAGCAGCTCTGGATTATTTTTTAATCATGACAGTAAATCAGCTATTTTACATCTCTCTATTAGCTGCATTACCTTTTCTAAAAATAATCTTCAAGGATTGGTAATCCTATAACTAGGCATTACCATGTTTTCAAAAGCAATTTTTTTGGTCATATACCCCATCCGCAGAAGCGATAGGTGTAGTGTACTAATCACACACTATCTATGAATAATATTGCACCTAACACTCATCAATCACTAACAAATTCCTGATTATGTATAGCCCGCTAATTGGTATGGACTTACATGTAGGTCCCATACGATTTGGTTTCGAATTATAAATATTTACACAAAAAAACGTTCGTCTCTCCCTACATAATCACTCAACTCCAATGATTTTGCTTGTTTTGTTAACAGCTATGTTCAGCTTGATACAGGCAGCACCACCCACGAAGCTACCAACCTCAATTGTTTGCAGAGCAAAGTACATTAGATCTCCGGTATCAACTTCAGCCAAAAAAATGGTGTGCTCTACAACTAGGGAAGGAACCATTCTCAAAGCCTGTTGATTGTATAATATTCAGGCTACTGCAGCTACAACTATGATTACCTAATTAGAACTGCTATTACTACTGGCCTTGTACAATATCTATGGCCAGCGCTCTGACAAGCTTTTGCATAATTACTACCAAACATACTAGACGCTGCCACATCTACTTGCCCCTGGCCTTGTATTATATTTCGACCAAATGAACTGCAAAACTTTGGTATACCTACCATACTTCATGGTTTAGCAAACCAGGTCTTTGTTTGTATATATGTAGACCCAAAAACAAGTACTCATATACTACTACCAGGTACTATACAGATACCTCCATGTATAATATTTGTATAATTATGCTCGAACCCACTACTATATTAGTCCATATTATGCATGCCATCCGGTATCGAGTGTACATTTCTGTATCTTCAAATTTCTACCCGCACTTGCGCGCGATGGCGCGCGCCCTGCCACTAGTTCAACATTAAATGCGCATAGTTTGGTGATACGTACTTGAACTGGGCTAGGTAACCTGTTCAATCATGGGGAACATATTTTTTTTTACGGTCTGAGGATATTTTAAATATTGCGAGATAAAATACCTGGTCTGCATTTCCAGCACAATTTTAAGGGCAACAAACTTAACACAAGCAGAAAACAAAAGGAACAAACATGTACAATGTTGAAGGATGTTAAACTTGGCTTGCACTTACACAATCATCGTATATGCACTACTATAGAAGGAATAGAATTGGGTGGAATAGATGATTTGCATGAGCCTCTCGGATGGTATATATCGAGTTTACATGACTTAGGACTTGGGAGTCAAGCTGACACAACAAAATCTACCCAGTCGTGCAGTCACAGCGAGAGAGCCACAAACGGTAAGACCAGAAAAGAAGTCGAGATGGAAGCCAACGGTCTAACAACCCCTACCAGTCTAAATTGATGATGTGTTGCTGATGGTAAGGTAGCCGAGGGAGAATGTGAAGTAGCCATGGTCGAATATGACATGCTCGAGATAGCCATGGCCAATGTAGTCGTGGTCGGGTTGCCGATGTTAAGACGGTCACACATAAAGCTTTGGGCACAAATGAGACGCCATGGTGATGATGGAGGTGCATTGAGATTGTTGCGGAAAGGGGTGATGCCGAGATTAATGCAATTAGGGTTATCGAGGACATGGACAAAAGATGGAGATGCAACTGAGGCAAACGAGATGGAAACAAGAGGGTTGAGGCCGAAGTCGATGAAGTCAAGCTGCTAGAGCCGAGTCATATGCACATGCCGGGTTTGCCAAACCTAGCAACGTGTTCAAGACAAGAGAATGCAACAGTGTTGCCAATACGAGACGTACAAGGGAGAGGGCCCTAACCAGAAATGGTTGTGCTAGATGAAGAAGGAGCAGTGCGAGAGAAAACACTCTTTCTTGAAGGCGAGCAGTCCAAGTGGATGCTCTTGTTTGAAGGTGAGCGGTCTTGACACAAGGTATAATGATAGTGTTAGTGCACGCCCGTGGCGATGAAGACCCGATTAGCATGACTAAGATCAGATGCAGACAACACAAGAGATAACTTAGCATAGTCGTCGATGCATATGTGACAGTGATGTAAATGCAACAGCGAGGTTACACATGGCTTGCATTGTTGTGGACTGAGGAGGCAACACAATAATAATATCCTTGTTACTCAGAGAAGATGTGCGTAGTACTTGACAATGGGGATCCCATGACCAATGGATCCCACACAATCGGCTGATCAAATCGAATACACATGAGGTAAAACAAAAATGGAAGAAGTCAGGGAAGGTGTCCTGATATGTCGTGGCGACGAGACATGCAAATGGGATGATCGAGAAGCGATGCACCCACAAAGTGGAACATCTTGTGGCAACCCAAAGATGGTGGTCTATGGATCATGATCCAAATATTAAGAAGATTGCCTTATCGAGTAAATGGCTTTTTAAACTTCTGACTGCACCTATCAACAATTACTATGTAATAAATATCTTGCATCGATACCTTTAGTGCAAGTTGAATGAAAACAAGATGACTTATACTTTTGGTCTAGTGGTATGAAGGTGAAGCAAGATTTCCTCTCATTTGGATCTTTCGTTGCCAAGAAATAGGATGGATCACTTGTGTGATTCTGGGGGGAAATATGGTTGGGTAATGATACTTTAAATAAAGGACCAGTATCCTGGCTTTTACAATATAGCAAGACCAAAATTTACCACCATAGTTGAAGTTCTTAGCCCCTTTCCTCCAAATCTCTCATGACACAGGGATCTTATTGGCCCAAAGTTAGGAGTGTGGAACAATTTATTACCACGCATAACAAACATTTGTCTAGGCCAAGAACAAGATGAGTTTCATTGAAATTTACATCTTAGTGGGGAATTCTTGGTAAAATTTCATTACCAAGCGCTGATTCAAACCGATGCCCCTAACCTTAATAAAATTTTGTGGAAAATAAAACCTCCTCTAAAAATCAAGATCTTCTTGTGGTACCTACACAAAAGTGTAGCGTTAACAGAAGACAATCTAGATTCAACTGGAAAGGAAACAAAACATATTAGTTTTGTCACAAAGATGAGACAATTAGGCACTTGTTCTTTGAATGCCAGAGTGCTCACACCATCCAGTTATATTATTCATATGGCTTTAGGATTGATAGAACCTCACAGCATATCACATATGTTTGGTGGTTGGATGGGAAATTTGAAAGAGTTGATAGATCTTGTTTTGCTTGAAGCTGCAGCCACTTGTTGATCCATTTGGATAAAAAAGAAATGACTTGGTTTCTAAAAAGAATCCCTTCTAGGTCATCTTTAAAATTATCCGCTAGATTTGCACTTGGTCTATCCTCTAGAAACTAACTTTACAGGATTTGGTTATGGTGGTTATGTGACAATTGGCGCAGGTGGTCAAGGACTTCTTTTCTTAAGCACATGGATGAGGATCTAGTCTGTGGATTGATAGTTACCAGTGTGTGTGATTTTTATTTTGTGATCAACTGGAAAGAGACCAGGAGATTTTTCAAGACTTTGTATTATCTTGATGTCCTGTTCTTGGAAATCTTAATGAAGTCTTTCTTTATTAAAAAAAAGGTTGCCCATAATTCCAATGACGAACACACCGTTGGGAAGCTCAGGGTTGTGCCGTTACTTACGAAGTTAGGTTGCAATTGGTAAATGACGCTCAGGGTTCTTTAGCTCTACACATTTTGCTACTTGGCTGCAATTACAATTTAGGACGCACTCAAGAAGTAACGGCACTTGATAGATGTTGCAATATGCATATGAGAATGTAGCCGTGTATTACACACCCAGCACATTATTATAATTTATACGTACAAATCATACAAGCTATACCTTCTAATCAACCTGATATTACACCACCCAAACTCTCGTATGCAGTACACCAGATAACGTACTCCACAATGGTAAGATCCAATTGGAAAGAAACAAACAAATAGTTGCAGCAACGACAAGATGACTTATTGATGCCTGTAATAGTTGCTCTGGTGCGGAGGGTAAGCCCCAGGGGCATTGTACGGTGCCTGTGGATATGGCGCAGATTGCTGCGGCTGAGGGGCATTGTAATATGGCCCGCGCCATCCAGGATATGCCGGCTGACCGTAGTCATGGCCAGGAGGCGGCTGGTGCGCTGGGGGCTGGTACTGACCAGGGTGTGGTGCACCATATGGAGGCTGTTGTGCTGGCGCCCCATAGGATGGGGGGTACGGCTGTGAGTATGCAGGTCTTGGCTCCGGTTGAGAATATCCAGGCCTTGAGTCTACCCCAGGTGGAGAGGCATAGGGAGCCTGAGCATGCGGCGGTGGTGATGGGCTGCTCTGATCAGGTGGTACAGAAGCATTCCTCTGCATAGAGTGGCTGGAGGACGAGAAGCTGAAACCTGCTAGCTTCCTCTGCACATCTTCGATCATTTCACGGCATTGAATGTTTCGGGTCATTATAAAGTCACTGCACTGCTGCTTTATTTTGCCTATTGCTTCCTGTACACAGGGATCATCCCAAAATCAGTAGCTCACTCGAGAGGAGAAATCAGCATTCCTATGTTCAATGCAAATGGAAAAAAAATGAAAATGGAAATGCAATCATACCTGTAAAGTCACGTAGAAGTTTAGGCCCTCGTTGATGTTCTTTTTAAACTCCCGGTATTTAGCAACAGCAGCAGCAATTTGCTTGTAACATCTCTCACGAGCAGCTGAAGAAAAAGGGGATTAACATATCAAAAATTACACAATAGCTTTGCACAAAGAAAAAGAATTGCACATTACATTGTTTGAAGATCTGACTCCTATGGATCTAAAAAATAATAGCACTTCACTGTGATAACAATTCCATGTTAACAATGATTACATGTTACCCTCTCCGTTTTTTTTTTGAACTTTAAATACAGCAGGGGAGACCCCCACTGTAAGGATTTTATTATTAGAAAAGACAACAAAAAGAACAACACCACTGTACAAAGTCAAACTTTTGTCCTAAGTCAAACTTCTCTAACATCGATTTAAGTTCACAAGAAAATACATCAACATTTACAACAACAAATTAGTTTCATTAAGTTCTCCATAAAAAAATGTCTTGACAGTGCATTTATTTGAACTTGTAGATGTTAATATTTTTCTAAAACCTTAGTCAAAATTAGAGAAGTTTGACTTAGGAGAAAGCTAAAGTGACCTCTAATTTGGAACAGAGGGAGTAGAAATTAAGCAGAGCAGTATCAATTTGAAGTTACTCCAGAAAATGGCGCACATGCAGGAAAAGGCATGCATACAAACAACACCTAGCCTGCTAAGGAAGCTTATGGACAACTGAAGCAGACAAATTGCTGAAATTTGCACAAAAATGCCCACGAATCAGTAACTGCCCAACCAGCCAGCGTGATCTAGGGAACCACTGTAATTGCTGGGCTCAAGAATGCAAAGAACATTACCAAAATAAAATACTGCATGATAGCTACCATCAATAAGGCAAACAAAATAATAATAAAAAAGTTGTTAAAGTACAAAAGTAGAAAGTGCAAAAGGCAGTGGTACATCACATGGATAGTTAAAGCAGATAATTTGCTGAAAAATTAACACATACTCCCTCTGTCCCTTTTTAAGGGTCATTCTCACTTCCCGAGAAGTCAAACATACTCAACTTTGATCAAATATATACACGAAAATATTAATATTTATGATACATAACTAGTATCATTAGGTAGATCGTTGAATCTATTTTCATGATAAACTTATTTGGAGATACAAATGTTGCTAATATTTTCTACAAATAGTCTACAAATGTTACTATATAGCTTTTCTACAAATGTTACTATAGCGACACTTATAAAGGGACAGAGGGGGCCGGGGGGCCTGAAGCAATAACTTTAAAAACTTGTTGGCATGAGGAAACTTAGAATACCTAAAGAGCACGTTGTAAATTTTGGATTCAATGTATAAAGCAAGTTACAATAGTAAATGCAAAGGTCTATCACAAATGTGACACAAAAAAAAAATCCCAGAAAGGTTACCTTTGTAATCCTCTAGGTTGAATACAGTAGCAAATTGCTCATTTTGTGCCTGTGCAAGGATCCAGTATAAAAATGTCAGACACAAGACCAAAGTACATGGCAAAATATAAGGCATTGGGCTCTTATAAACACTTCTGCTGTTTCTTCCTTTTCTCATCTCTGGAGTTAAATCACTCAATTGCAAAACAACGACGCTACTACTCAGTTTTAATACACATATGTTGTTGATAGAACTTTACGCAAATTTAACACAAAGAAAGTCTCAAAGCGGACTGCACCACCATTATTTATCAGGTATGCCTGTTTACCTGTATTTGTAGCAATAATTGTTCCTGTGCCACAATGTTATCAGCAATATCAGCACAGATAGGATCATACTTAGCAAGCTCCTTCTTGAAAAGATCATCATGTGATCCCCCGCCAGCCATCAACTTAGGCAATATATCATCCTGGCAAAAATCGATCTTCTCAGCACACTAAAATACTATATTATATGACCACATCATCGGTTATTTATCACTAATTTCTAAGTAATGAAAGATGATGAATGAATTTCAGCTAGTTGAAGGACTAACAAACTTGAAAAGCAATCCATCAGGACCACCATAAAATCTTGTCGAGTGGATTTTTTTTTCTCTCGAACAATTGTTAAGTGGGATTTGGAAGGGGCAATGCAAAGCAGAATATTACTAAGTAGAGCAACAACAGAACACACAAAGGCACTCATAGTCATAGGAGCCCATGATGAATTAGTACTAATACAGCACTCCAAGAAGTCAAGAACATTAAAACTTTAAGCGTGATATGTTCACTGAGAAGGTAAAACAGACCCATGGCTTGTAATTTAATGCTAGCACATGATAAAATGTATTATTCTACAGGTACGACCAAGAACAATCTCGTGAAAAAAAAACTATAATGAAAAATACAGGAACAATAGTTGCACCTTTCTTTTCATTTCTTTGAGCATGTCTTCAAGACCTGCCCTTTGTGCTCCAAGAGACTCCAGTTGTCTCTGTTGACAAATAAAAGTAAGTTTTGCCAAGTTAAAAAAAAACAGTCTTACTACATGTTCTACCAGCTATAAAAACTAATGTAGATTACCAAGCTTTGTTTCAGGGCTCCAACAATGGCATCTTCATTCCCATCCAAGGACATGATAGGCCTGGAAATACTTGGAAGTGCAGACTCTATCTGCAACAGACAACAGGTACGTGTAACTTAGATATTATAAGAATAAAATGATGATCACAGAAAAGAGTCACGGTTCATTGGGTAGCAAATAAAGATAAGTAACCCACTCAAATGTTAAATCCTAATTATACTTTTAGTTTCATGTTATACTAATGGTAAACTCTCACCGGTCTTTTATCAAGGATAGACATCAATGGATAGTTCTCCTTCACGCCTCGTTCAATCAGTGAATCACTATCAGCAGCTCTCTTCAGATTAGAAGCGAACAGATTCAATCTATCCTGAATATTCTTGGTTAGGGTGCTTGATTGAGGTCTAGTCCAACGACTCCCAAATTGTGTACGAAATTGAGCATCTTCATTCGCCTCCTTCTGTAGAAGCTCTTCAGTCTGAACAAGTAGTTCCTGATTGACCCTGCTCAAATCCCTAAGCTGCTGCAACTCAGATTCTAAGCCAGCAGGGCCACCACTTATCTGCACAGCCTCTACGTCTTCCTTCAGATCCAAGGGCAAGGTTATATTTCCTTCCAATGAAAGAATAGAATCTGGTAAGTCCATTTCCTTCAACCTGACTCTAGTGATCTCACTAGCTTGCTGCAATTTCTCTGCCTGGGTCCGGATAATATCATCTACCATCTCTGTGTACTTAGAAAGTGCTTTCATGCTGCCATCAGGCACAAGTGATGAAAAAAGCCTTTCCTTGCTGGCATCTAAAGCTTCAGCCAAAGATGTAGGCTTTACAAGGGACGCTGCAGGGAGGGCTCCCAAGGAACCAGCAGCTGGAACCCGCATCAGATAAACACGATCATTCTCCTTCATAGCCCTTTCCAAGTTGGTTTTCATGTTAATTTCCAGCTTGTTGACAGAATCCAGAATCTGGGCAGCAACTCCCTTCGCAGCCTTCTTAGCATCTGCCAAGGCACTCATACCAATCTTTAAACGTGCAATTTCCTCGGCAATTTCTTCTTTCTGATGAAGATCTAATGAATACCTATAGCAAGCATCGGCGTAGAATTGAGCAGCTTTCAGCTGGACATGGGACACCCATGTCTTATCAAAGTGCTGACTTAGAGGAGGTGCACTGAGAGCTGCATATGCTTCTTCATAGAATATGCCCACCTGAAAAGATATGTGAACATGTAATGACGAAGAATTAGTTAGATAGCACATTGACACCAAAGTTTTGCAGAAGAAAGAACTGTACGACATCGTGAATAAGAATGTGCTGTATTAATAGTAGCTAAAATGAGCCGTGCAACTCATATTCAATTAAGTCATCATATATAACTAAATCAAATCAACAGTAGGAACTAATCTCATAACTGGATACACACATGAACTTGCTTGCTAAGTTCTAAATACGATTCAATCAAACACTAAGTTCTAAATACGATTCAATCAAACAAGTTAACCAGCCCATAGGCCTATAGAATTATTCTAGAATTAGGTTTATCTTGATGTTAGATAAATGGACTTCCCTAGCTTAGGGTTCAGCATACTATAATTCCCTCTTAGTTATAAGTCCTCAACACTACAACATCGTGAATTCACTTATGGCTGGTAAACATATTGTCAATGCTTAAACGACTTAAGAAACATTCAGCACATCAATCCAAACTAAGCTCCCATACCGCAAAACCTGAACAACAGGAAGTAACCACGCACCTGCCGCGCCACCTTGGAGCACAGCGCGGGTGGCTTCCCTCCACCTATGACCTTCTCGAAGAAGCATTCCTGCGCCTGCGCGAGCATGAGTTTCTCCAGCATGCCGGCGCACTCGGGCGTGATGTCCACGGTGGTGGCCCCCGCAGCGACAGCCTTGGCCGCGACCCCGCTCTCCCTGAGCCACGCGAACGCCCCCGCCGCACTCTGGAAGGCGCCGCACGCGGTCTTGATCCCGACGTCGGTGGAGCGGTCCGCGGCGAGCGCGATCTGGGAGTAGACGGCGCCGAGGTTGAAGAGCACGGCGGCCTTCTCGAGGTGGATGGAGGCGAGGGCGCACTTCTTGTTCCCCTTAAAGGCGTCGTGCCAGGTGAAGGTGAGGGAGTGGACGTGGGCGCGGTCGGGGGAGATGGGGAAGCGGGGCTCCACGAGCGACAAAGCCCGCGCGTAGGCGAGGAGCGCGTCGCGGCGCTGCTCCAGGGAGGACGGGTCCGGGAGGGAGGGCTGCTCGACAGCGGCGCGGAGGTCGCGCACCACGCTAAGGTCGTCGTCGGCCGCGGCGGCCTCGCGCTCCGAGTAGACGGAGGCGATGTAGAGGCGCAGCGGGCGGTAGAGATCAGTGCTTGTCGTTTTCTTCTCGTGGATCGCGAGCATCACGTTAGAGGACCCCGCCGCCGACGCCATCAGGGTCGGGGCCGGACGGGGTGGCCGGAGGCGGGGCGGAAGGGGAGGGGATCGGAGGATGAGGTGGGGATGGGTGCTTCGGGGTGAAGGAAATTTGGGGGGAGTTGGAGTGGGTGCAAGGGCAGTAGAGGAAGGAAACTGTGGAAGAGGCTGCTTCGCCGCGTCGAGTTCGTGCCTTGAGAGTTGAGATCCGTGCGGGCGGCTGGCTGACTGACTTGGGGGTTGCGGGCGGCGTGGCCGTGGGTCGAAGTCGGAACGGAACGGGGTCGTCAGTTTTGACCTCTACGGCTCTACCACCTCATATACTCGTCGTATTATACGGGTAAACCTCACTTTTATTTTGGAAGGGAAACAGGAGGAATTATCCCTACTTTTATAGTACATAGAGAGATAATGAGTTACATGCAAAAATCGTCGTGAAACGAAAAGAGAAACTAAGAAATTAGAGAAGATTATAGTTGACCTATAACAACCGCTACGAATGGCTTCTAATCATTCCTCAATTAAAGAGAAATGTTTATTTTACGTTCTATAGTTAACCCAGCTGAATTCTTTCATCAAGATATGTTTACATATCTAAAGATTTGGCTGAAGACCTCTAAAATGAATCATTGTTGTCATCCATGAAAAATTAAAGAGACATGAAGTTGGGTTTTGAAACTTCTAAAGATGTTGTATCAGGCTATAGTGCATGAAAGGGACCTGAGCTCTTGACTCTTGAGGGTGAGCGAAGAGTGATCCTTGGTAGAACTAGTTTCATCATTGCAGTTCAGACCGGTGAGTTTTTGAGAATACCTGTCAGGGGAAGCAGAAGACCCTTCGACAAAAGCCCTAGTTTGAATGTGCTAAAATTCAACTCAAACGCCGCCCTCTATTAGTGTAACAGGCCACCGAACATCCCCGTGGTGGAGCGTAGATAGGTGATAACCAAACAGCCTCTAAATTCGGTGGCAAGCTTCAATAATGTAGCTCAAACCAAATAAACGGGCTAAATTGGTGCTAGCTTTCGGCTAAGGAAAAAGTCCAATTTCCCCCCTCAACTTTGGCATGCGTCTGTTTTTCCTCCCCAAACTATAAAACCAGAAATCTTCCCTCCTCTAACTTTGAAAACCGTTCGTTTTACCTCCTTGGTCGGTTTTGGACAGTGATTTTGCTACAGTAACGGTAGATTTGCTACAGTGACGGCGTTTTGTCTTTTGCCTTTTTTATTTATTTCGGCTAAATCTTTGAAAAATCATAGTAAATCACCGAAAAATAGTAAAATGAAAAATCTAATTTTGTTGGACTCTAAAATTTTAAAGGCGAGCGAATTGAGTGTCAAATATTGAGAGGCACACGTATTAAAGGTTAAATATTGAAATTTCTCATGCCAACCGGGCCGTGCCGGGCTTGTTCCGGCCCAAAATAGAGGGCGCGGTGCCGGCAGAGGCACGAGCAAGCTTCCTCGTTCCATCTCTCACCACACCGCCACCCGCCGCCTCCAGACGCGTCCCTCCGGCGGAAAATCGGTCCCGAGCTCGCTTCCTTCGGGTGAGTAACGCGCAGCTTCTCCTCTCCCGACCGGATTCCGATGGATTTTGGGCACGCGTCCCGGATCGTGGGACACAGGCACGGATATGTTCGCGGATCGGGCGGCCGGATCACCGCCGGCTTGCCCTCACGATTGGGCGCGCGCATATTCCTCCATTTTTTTCTGCGCATGGAGATTAGGGTTGGCCATCCGCCGGCTGCCCAGATCCTCTCCATCCTGACCTCTTCTTCTTCTTCTTCCTGCAGATCTTCTGTGTAGCCAGCAAGGAGGCCTCTACATCTCCTCCGGAGCAGCAAGGTAAACCCTGTTCGATTCCTCTCACATACCAGGCGCTTGTTGCATAGGTTCTCCTTTTTAGCATTGGAACAGTCCAATTGTTACTTGTTAGTATCGTAAAAGTTAGTTTTCTATATCATTATTAGTTTGGTTCTCTCTTAATTAAGCGGCACTAAGTGCTAGGTATATTGTCTTGATGCCTTTTCAATATGGGGGAATTGCAAGTCCTGCTCTAACTTTGAGCTTCTCTGAATTTTTTCCAATGTTATAACTGAACTTTATGCTACTATACAGAACACAGATGAGTTTTGAAGCTGTTTTTCCTTTTCGTACGTGAATTTGATATGTATGTGTCCATTTTTAATTGCAATTTGTCATTGGTTAAATGGATGGTTTGGCTATCAAGCGGCTTAAAATTATTGCTCAGGCTGCTGGAGTTGTTACCACAATGAATGCATAAACATTGTTTGTGTTATTGTGTATAGGCGTGCAGGCCGAACACCTCCTGGCACCCATGGTCCCTTAGCTAAAGAAACAGTTAGGATGGCAAACCTTAGGCTTGAGGTGTCATACAGTCAAGCTATTGTTGCTAGCTTACATTTTCCACTAATCATGAACGCCACTAATGGAGCAAACTATAATTGTCTATCCTACTAAGTCCTGTTAACTCATATGCATGAAGAGGATAAACATACAACATTAGAGTTATCTGTGATTTTCTTAATACAAATAAAATTGAAGGATGTGACTTAGAACTACATTTACAGCAGTCAACTTTTGGATATCATGATTGAAACACTGATAGACCACAGTATCATTAGTCATTTACACAAAATCAACTATTCATAGGAACATGGGGGGAGGGGGGTGAGATTCATTTGAACTGAACAAAAATTTCAATAGGAAAAAAAAATCACAGCAAGGTCCAGAGCAACACTAGGTGGATCAGAGTTTTCATCCACTTTGATCCCAGGAAGGAACATTAAGACCTGGCACTAGAGTTCTCACAGCAAAGAAAAGCTTCTGCAGAACAAACCGAGTTATCCAGTGAAGCAAGGTAGTGCTACCTTACTGACAATAGAAGCAACATTACATCGCTTTGGCAGGCATGCAAGTTATGAAAGTTTTGTATGGCAGTGCTTCGGGCGCTGAATTATTCACAAATAATACTCTTTTGCTTGGTGTTAGAGAAAGTGTTTCTATTCATTTTGGGCTAACCCTAGAAGGGTAGCTATATAGGTCCCATACATGGGCCACATGGGCCTTAGCCACATGGGCCTAAAAACATACTCCAACACCCCCCGCAGTCTGAACTACCGGCGCAGCGGAGTTCGAGGCTGAACAAGAAAGAACACACACAACCCCCCCCACAGACGCAACTAGCCACCAGTGATGTTGAGGTTGGAGCGAAACTCGGCGAAGGTCGAGGACGGGAGGCCTTTGGTGAAGATGTCCGCGAACTGGGAGGTCGTCGGAACATGAAGGACCCGCACCTCGCCCATGGCCACCCGATCACGGACAAAATAGAGGTCGATCTCCACATGCTTCGTCCGCTGGTGCTGGATGGGGTTGGTGGAGAGGTAGACCGCACTGACGTTGTCGCAGTGGATCAGTGTGCTCCGGGAGGGTGGAGTGTGCAACTCAGCCAGCAGCTGCCGGAGCCAGGCGGCCTCCGCCACGCCGTTAGCAACGGTGCGGTACTCCGCCTCGGCGCTGGACCGGGAGACCACCGGCTGGCGCTTGGACGACCAAGACACCAGGTTGGCGCCCAGGAAGACGGCGTAACCGGAGGTGGAGCGGCGAGTATTAGGGCATCCGGCCCAGTCAGCGTCGGTGTAGACGATGAGGTCGGTGGAGGAGGCCCGGTGGAGGAGGAGGCCGTAGTCGAGTGTGCCCCGGAGGTAGCGGAGGAGGCGCTTGAGAGCCATGAGGTGAGGCTCCCGGGGATCATGCATGTGGAGGCAGACCTGCTGAACTGCATATGTGATATCCGGTCGGGTGAAAGTGAGGTACTGAAGGGCCCCGGCGAGACTCCTGTACGTAGTGGGATCGGCCATCCTGGACGTGATGCCCTGATACAGCTCAGTCGTAGCTCTGGTCTTCCATGTACTCGAGCTCATGATGAGCAACTGTGTCATGCGTGCCAATTGGGCCGACATGTTCGTCTTCCGTTTTCTAGTTCTACTTCCCATGCGGCCCGTATTTTTGATCTTGTACATTGCGACCTATGGACGTCTCCTATTCTGAGTATTTCCGGTTATAAGTACTATCTTGTGGCTGTTGATGATTTTTCACATTATTCGTGGACTTTTCCTCTCCGTGCGAAGTCAGATACGTTTACCACGCTCCTTCACTTCTTTTCTTGGGTGTCTACACAGTTCGGCCTCCCCATCAAGGCCGTCCAGTGTGACAATGGTCGCGAGTTTGATAACTCCACCTCCCGCGATTTCTTCCTCTCTCACGGTGTTCAGCTCCACATGTCTTGTCCATACACATCTTCGCAAAATGGCAAGGCTGAGCGGATGATTCGCACCACCAATGACACCGTGCGTACCCTTCTGTTTCAGGCCTCTCTTCCCGCTCGCTTCTGGGCTGAGGGCCTGCACACCTCCACCTACCTTCTTAACCGTCTTCCTTCCGCGGCCTGCCCCGCTCCCACTCCTCACCACGCCCTATTCGGTACCCCGCCTCAGTACGATCACCTCCGCGTGTTTGGGTGTGCATGTTACCCCAACACCGCTGCCACTTCTTCTCACAAGCTGGACCCTCGCTCCACGCTCTGTGTCTTCCTCGGGTACTCCCCGGATCACAAGGGGTACCGGTGCTTTGACCTTACCTCCCGACGGGTTCTCATCTCTCGCCATGTGGTGTTCGATGAGTCCGTTTTTCCCTTTTCTAGCACCACCACCCCTCCGGTACCTGACCCACCCTCCCTGTTTCCTACTGACCCGGTGGTCCAGCCACCTTTTTCGTGGTCTCCTGCAGGTACCGCTTCGCCGCGCGCCGGGCCGGCCTCCTGTCCCGGATCCCCAGCCGGTCCGTGCCCGTCGTCCTCGGGCGCGGCCCCGTCCTCTCCGGTTGGTGCAGACCTGGGGCATTCGTCCCCCGTTGCTGCCCCGGGGGGTTGTGTCGGTCGACGATGCCGGATCCCATCCCGGCACCTGCCCCGGCACCTCCATCGAGGTTCGCCGCGCCGGTACGGGTGTACCAGCGCAGGCCGCGGCCGCCGCCGCTCGTGCTCCCTACTCCACCGGGGACACCGACACCACCGCCGCTGTCTCCGCCGGCTCGTGGTACCCCGCCGGTCTACCACCCGCCACTGCTGCACCGACACCCGCAGCATGTTCACCCGATGGTGACACGACACGCGGCTGGCACCCTGCCGCCTCGTGCCCTCGAGGCTTCGACCGGCGATGCGGTGGTCTCTCCGATACCCTCCTCCGTCCGCGACGCCCTGTTGGACCCTCACTGGCGCCGCGCGATGGAAGAGGAGTACGCCGCGCTACTCGCCAACCAGACGTGGGAGTTGGTGCCCCGGCCGCCAGGCTCCAACGTCGTCACCGGCAAGTGGATTTGGACCCACAAGCGCAGCAAGAAAGCGGCGAACCGGTGGTTCCACGCCCGAGGTGCCTGCTTGAGGCCGTAGAGGGACCTGTTGAGCCGGCAGACCATGTCAGGACGGGTGGTGTCGACGAACCCCGCCGGCTGACTGCAGTACACCGTCTCGGTAAGACGGCCGTGGAGGAAGGCGTTCTTGACGTCCAGCTGGTGGACGGGCCAAGACCGAGCAAGTGCCAGCGATAGCACGGTACGGACGGTGGCCGGCTTAACCACCGGGCTGAATGTCTCATCGTAGTCGACGCCAGGGCGCTGGGTGAAACCCCGGAGGACCCAGCGAGCCTTGTAGCGCTCGAGAGAGCCGTCGGCCCGGCGCTTGTGGGTCCAAATCCACTTGCCGGTGACGACGTTGGAGCCTGGCGGCCGGGGCACCAACTCCCACGTCTGGTTGGCGAGTAGCGCGGCGTACTCCTCTTCCATCGCGCGGCGCCAGTGAGGGTCCAACAGGGCGTCGCGGACGGAGGAGGGTATCGGAGAGACCACCGCATCGCCGGTCGAAGCCTCGAGGGCACGAGGCGGCAGGGTGCCAGTCGCGTGTCGTGTCACCATCGGGTGAACATGCCGCGGATGTCGGTGCAGCAGTGGCGGGTGGTAGACCGGCGGGGTACCCGAGCCGGCGGAGACAGCGGCGGTGGTGTCGGTGTCCCCGGTGGAGTAGGGAGCACGAGCGGCAGCGGCCGCGGCCTGCGCTGGTACACCCGTACCGGCGCGGCGAACCTCGACGGAGGTGCCGGGGCAGGTGCCGGGATGGGATCCGGCATCGTCGACCGACACAACCCCCCGGGGCAGCAGCGGGGGACGAATGCCCCAGGTCTGCACCAACCGGAGAGGACGGGGCCGCGCCCGAGGACGACGGGCACGGACCGGCTGGGGATCCGGGACAGGAGGCCGAGGCGCCGGTGCCAGGTAGTAGAGGAAGTAGAAGCGACGAAGGCAGCTGACAAAACGGGCGGCGAAGAAGACGAAGGAGCCGCCGGGAAGCGAAGAGTGTAAAGGGGCCCGGTGCTGTCACATCGGAGCAGAGGACGCCGGGAAGCCAAATTCTTTACAGTAAGACCAGAAGAGTCAAATTCCACAGAACAAGAATTGTCAGCTGTAAAACGTCGAATAGAAAGAAGATTATGAATAATAGAAGGAGCAACAAGAACATCAGGAAGACGAAAGGAGCCATGAGCACCGGCGGTACCCATAGACGAGACCGGAATACAAGAACCATTTGCGACCATAATGGACGAAGGAAGAGAGAAAGAGGGAGAGTGAATCGACGAAAGTATACCGGGGTCAGAAGTAGTGTGGTAGGTGGCCCCCGAATCAGCGATCCACTCGGGTACGACCGGAGGTGTCAGGCCCATGGTGCTGAACGAGCGAGCCAGGGCCGCCTGGTCCCAGCCGGTGACCCCCGGAAGAGTCCCGGAGGGTGGAACCCACGGCGTAGCAGGGAAGGCGCCAGGTGTAGGGCCAGCAGGAGGAGCTCCGGTGAGCATGGCCACCGGTGGTCGCGAGTCGCCCCCGATGGCGTGGTAGGGCCACATGGAGATGCGCCCTGACCACGGGTGCTGGAAGGAGGGCCATAGTGCCCCCCTGCGGCCCACCAGTAGCCGGAGGCTGGGTGTGGCCGCCCCGGCCACCCCCACGACCCCCTCCACGTCGACGGCGACCGCCACAGCCCCCCCACCTCCGCTTGGCCCGGAGGGAGGGGGACCCAGAAGAGATGGCGGCGGTGGAGCGGCGGACCGTGATGGAGCAGTCGGGCGCGGCGAAGTAGCAGGCAGGGCCGTCGAGGGGGACGAGGAGCCCGTGGAGGTGGTGGATCCCGGCTGGGGGCCCTGAGTGAGCTCCTCCATGACGAGATCGTCACGGACCTCCAGGAAGGTGGGGAAGGGCCTCTAGCAGGTGATCCACGTCCGGAGGTGGGCGTAGCGGTCGCTGAGCCCCCGGAGGACGTTGAGGACCAAGATGCGATCCTCCACGGGCCACCCAAGGTCCCCCAGGGAGTCCGCCATGCCCTTCATCCGACGGCAGAACTCGCCGACGGAGAGGTCACCCTGGACGAAGGTCCTGAAACTCGCGTCGAGGCGCAGAGCCTGGGCCTCCGCGTTGCCCAGGAACTGGCCCTCAAGGGCGAGCCAAGCCCGGCGCGCGTCAGGAGAGGTGCGGACGAGGTCGTGGAGGTCCAGAGAGATCGTCCCCAGGATCCAGGAGAGGACGATGCTGTCCAGACGAAGCCACGACGGGGTCTGGACGGCGACCGAAGCGTCAACGAGGACGTGGTCGTCGAGGGCGTAGCGGCGAAGAGTGAGAAGCACCAGATCCCGCCAGCGGGCGTAGGAGGGCGACTCCGGCTCGAGGACGACCGGGACGAGGAGGCGGATGTTCTGGACCCCCCAGCCTGGTAGTGAAGCTGAGCCACGAGCGGGTCGGCCGGGTCGTGCCAAAGGACGGCAGTGTGAGACACACGGCGACCCGTCGAGGCGGAGGAGGTGGCCCCAGCATCCGGAGAGGCGGGAGAGAGTAGCCGCTCCGCCTCGGCGATCTGGCGGGCCAGGGCATCGGCCGCGTCGCGCTCACGCTCCCACACGAGGGCGGCCGCGCGCACCCGGGCCTGCCCCTCCGCGGCGGCAGCCCGGGCAGCGACGAGAGCGGCGGCGAGGGCGGAGTCGGGACGCGCGCCGGAAGGAGGCAGCGGTGGCGGGGCGGGGAAGGCAGCGGCATCGGGGCGGTCCAGCACCACCGGTGTCAGATCAGGAGGCCCGGAGGTGGGAGCGTGAAGTCCCCCGATAACCTCCCCGGCGGCCGGCGGCACAGGAACAGTGGCACCACTGGCAGCAGCTCCACCTACCGCGGTAAGGGCAGCGGCCTGCCAGGCGGTAGGGGCAGCAGCGCCACCGGCAGCGGCCCCTCCCGCGGCCAAGGCAGCAAGGGCGGCATCAGGCGCAGCCGCCAGGGCAGCTGCAGCGGCGAGATCCGCCCACGGGAGGCCACCGCGCAGGGGCGTTGCCCGCAGGGACGGTGCCGCCGGCGGTGGAGCGCCCGCAGGGACGGTGGCGCCTGCGGTGGAGCCGCCAGGTGCGCCGGCGGCCGCACCAGGAGGGTGAGCGGCGGCGCCGTCACCTGGGGCAGGGGCGGCGGCGGTAGGGGGCTGAGAAGAGGGAGGAGCAGCGATTTGCGCCCAGGAAGTGGAGAGGAGAGAGGGGAAGACATGGAAGTAGGAAGATGGGGGAGGAGGCGGTGGCCGGCCGGCCATGGGGTGGCGGCGGCGGCTGGGAGGGGGGGGAAGAAGGTTAGGCTGCTGATACCATGTTAGAGAAAGTGTTTCTATTCATTTTGGGCTAACCCTAGAAGGGTAGCTATATAGGTCCCATACATGGGCCACATGGGCCTTAGCCACATGGGCCTAAAAACATACTCCAACACTTGGAACGAATTAAATACTAAAAACACCCCACAGGAATGTTGATGATTAGTCCACAACTAAAGTTTGGCATGTTTCTCCTCTTCATGCAGTTAAGTCCACAGGACATAGTAGGATAGACCTATGTAGTTTGCTTCATTAGTGATGTTGATGATTGGTCAAAAAATGTAAGTTAACTACAATAGTGTGACTTTGACAACTCATGCTTATGCTTACTCAGAATGCGTGTCTATATGGATTTTCGGCCAGGCTCTCTCTAAACATGAGTAAAGTGCCTAGAAATTTGAATATGTTATAATGCTCAAATTTATGTTCTCTATGCTATCAGATGTATCCTTTTAGCTGTGTACATAGTCACAGTGGTTAGCATTGAGACTGACTAGGGTCTAGGAATTTGCTGAAATTTGTTACTTGAGTTTGTTCTTGATGGATAAGTCTCATGTGTTGTTGGTCTTTGTGGGGCTGCGCTGCTCACATGATCCTTGTGGCTGTTTTTCTGTTTTTAGGACAGCATCTTAGACTAGAGGACAACATCTTAGAGGACAGCATCTTAGACTAGAGGACAACATCTTAGCTAGGACAGCACTTTAGCATCTTAGACTAGCATCTTAGACTAGCGTATTGGCATATGCTTGGCTGACTAGCAGCCTATAAATATGTAACCCCAACCCCTCAGGTTGGCATGGCATTGTATGAGTTTGTGTGAGAAATAAACCAGAAAATTGCCCCAACTCCTAGTGTCATCCTCTCTCGATGAGAGTAAGGATTCTACTGCTACCAAGAGTGAGAATCCAGCGACTAACAAGTGGTATCAGAGCCGTACTATCCTGTAGCCTGAGCATCTCCTGCTCTTCTCCTTCCTCGGCCTCGCAGCAGCCCCAGCCGGTAGCAGCAGCTCCGGCTGCCCCTGCTCTCCACACAGCAGCCCCCTCAATAGCGCGCCATGTCCGCAGGACAGTCTCAGGGCTCGGTCGCCTCGAGCACGCGGCGTCGGCAGGAGGCCGACCTCGCCGCGGCAGAGAAGCGCGAGCGAGCGGCAGCAGACGCCGCAGCAGCAGCAGCAAGGGCATCGAGGCTGGCAGCAGCTAGAGCGGAGGTGGAAGCAGCGGCGGCGGCGGATGCAGCGCGTGCAGCAGCAGCGGAGGTCGAGGTTCTACGCGGCAGCAACAGCAGCTCCATCGCTGCTGATGACAGCGCCGACGCGGACCTCGAGTTGCTGGACAGGGAGGCATCGCGAGGGCGAGCGGCGCAGTGGGCAGCCGCGCACGCCCACGAGCGCGGCGGCAGCCCAGACAGGCGCAGACACGCCGGCGGTGCTCCTGAAGGAGGCGCGCACGGCGGTGGCGCTCCTGGAGGAGGCGCGCATGGCGGCGGCGGACGGGTCGACGGAGAGCGCGGCCTTCACAGGCAGCGCGGCTCTCTCTCCCCGGTTCGGTACCGTGGTCACCACGAGTACCAGGCTGGCGGCGGACGGGTCGACGGAGAGCGCGGCCATCACAGGCAGCGCGGCTCTCTCTCCCCGGTTCGGTACCGTGGTCACCACGAGTACCAGGCTGCCGGCGGACGGGTCGACGGAGAGCGCGGCCTTCACAGGCAGCGCGGCTCTCTCTCCCCGGTTCGGTACCGTGGTCACCACGAGTACCAGGCTGTCGTCAGGGACGTCGGCCCCGGCGGCGGGTGGCCTACCCTCACCAAGACCAACTACGTTGAGTGGGCGGCGGTGATGAGGGTAAGGCTCCAGGTGCGGCATATGTGGGATGCAGTCCGGTACGGCGACGTCGACTACGACCAAGATCGACGGGCACTGGATGCTCTCATTGCTGCAGTCCCGCCCGAGATGCAGTTTTTGCTTACCAGCAAGCGGACTGCCAAGGAGGCCTGGGACGCCATCGCTGCGGCACGCATCGGCAGCGACCGCGCCCGCAAGTCCACACTGCAGGCACTTCGCAAGGAGTGGGAGAACCTGGCCTTCAAGCCAGGTGAGGACGTTGATGACTTTGCTCTCCGTCTCAACACTCTGTTGCAGAAGTTGGTGCAGTTCGGCGACGACACCTACGGCGAGGAGAGAGCTGTTGAGAAGCTCTTCCGCTGCGTCCCCGAGAAGTACAAGCAGATGGCTCGCTCAATCGAGTCTTTGCTAGACCTCTCCACGATGATGATCGAGGAGGCGTTGGGCCGCCTCAAGGTCGTTGACAGCGATGAGCCACAGCGCCTCTCGGGACCCGTCACCATTGGCGGGAAGCTCCTCCTCACTCGGGAGCAGTGGGCTGCCGGCCAAGGTGACAGGAAGAAGGGGGAGCCTTCTTCCACGACAGGCGGCCGCAAGCGTGGCAAGCGTGGCAAGCCACGCAAAGACGCTCAGGCAGGGGCGCGAAGACGTGCCGAGGGTGATGATCGTGGAGGCGCCCAGGGCGGCGCCGCTGGCAAGCAAAAGCCAGCACGAGACGAACCGTGCTACAACTGCGGCAAGCTTGGTCATTGGGCCAAGGATTGTCGACAGCCACGACGCGGCCAGGCCCACGTCGCGCAGGCGGAGGAGGAGCTGCCGGCTCTGTTCATTGCTCATGCGAGCATCGAACTACCTCCAGCGGCACCGGCCGCAACGGCTCTCCTCCACCTTGACGAGCCAAAAGCACACGCCCTCCTCGACGACAGCTCCGGCAACGACAAGACCGACGGGTGGTGCCTTGACACCGGCGCCACCCACCACATGACCGGGCGGCGGGAGTTCTTCTCCGAGCTCGACACAGGCGTTCGAGGCACCGTCAAGTTCGGCGACGCCTCCGCTGTGGAGATCAAGGGCGTCGGCTCTGTCGTCTTCGTCGCCAAGACTGGCGAGCACAGGCTGCTCACCAGTGTCTACTACATCCCCGCGTTGAGAAACTCCATCATCAGCTTGGGACAGCTGGATGAGAGCGGATCGCGCGTGGAGATCGAGCACGGGGTGCTGCGCATCTGGGATCATCGACACCGGCTCCTGGTCAAGGTCAACAGGAGCAACCGCCTCTACATCCTTCACGCACAGGTGGCGCAACCTCTTTGTCTTGCAGCCCGCCGCGACGACGACGCTTGGAGGTGGCACGAGCGCTTTGGGCACCTCAATTTTGAGGCCCTAAGGCAGCTCGACAGCAAGGAGATGGTGCGGGGCATGCCACACGTCGACCACGTGGAGCAGTTCTGCGACACCTGCGTCCTCACCAAGCTGCGGCGGCTCCCTTTCCCTCGCCAGGCAAGCTTCCGCGCCAAGGAGAAGCTAGAGCTCGTACACGGTGACCTCTGTGGCCCCATGACACCGGCTACACCTGGAGGTCGGCGCTACTTCCTCCTCCTCGTCGACGACATGTCCCGCTACATGTGGGCTATCCTGCTCGACGCCAAGGCAGCCGCGGTGGACGCCATCAAGCGTCTTCAAGCTGCTGCGGAGGCGGAGTGCGGCCGCAAGCTTCGGGTCCTACGCACGGACAACGGCGGCGAGTTCACGGCGGCCGAGTTCGCGGCGTACTGCGCCGATGAGGGGATCCATCGCCACTTCTCCGCGCCGTACACTTCGCAGCAGAACGGCGTCGTCGAGCGCCGCAACCAGACGGTGGTGGCCACCGCCCGTGCCCTCCTCAAGCAGAGAGGGATGCCGGCGATCTACTGGGGTGAGGCGGTGATGACTGCCGTCCACTTGCTCAACCGCTCCCCCACCAAGGCCCTCGACAGCAAGACGTCATACGAGGCCTGGCACGGGCGCAAGCCCGTGGTGAGCCACCTTCGCGTCTTCGGCTGCTTGGCCTTCGTCAAGGAGCTCAACCACGTCGGCAAGCTCGACGACCGGAGCACGCCAGGGGTCTTCATCGGCTACGCGGAGGGCGCCAAGGCCTACCGCGTCCTCGACCCTGCGACATGGTGCGTGCGCATCACGCGTGACGTCGTGTTCGACGAGGGGCGAAGCTGGACGTGGGGCAAGATGGTGGATGACGACTCGACTCCGACGACCAGCGATTTCGTCGTCGACTACGTCCACTTCAAGGAGGCGGGGGGAGCTAGCAGCTCATCCTCACCGAGCTCGCCTACCCCACCACCTCGTTCGCCACCACCTCCGGCGAGTCCTTCACCACCGCCACCACCAGCTCCGGCAAGTCCACAGGCTCCGGCGAGTCCACCACCAGCACCGCCGGCCACGCCTCGCTCTTCTACACCGGACCCTACCCCTTCAGGCTCGGCACCGGCAGCTTCGGCCCACGACGAGCAGCGCACAGTGGAGTTCGCCACTCCGCTGTCCAACGACGAGGACCGCATCGACGCCTACCACGGCGGCGAGCCTCTGCGCTACCGTACCGTGGACAATCTCCTCGGCGAGCAGCCGATCCCTGGACTGGCGCAGCACGACTTTGAGGCGGAGCTGCACCTCGCACAGGACGATGGCGAGCCTCGTTCCTTCGCCGAGGCGGAGAGGGACGCGGCATGGCGTGCCGCGATGCAGATGGAGATGGACGCCGTCGAGCGGAACAAGACGTGGGAGCTGGCCGATCTTCCAGCCGGCCACCACGCCATTTCTCTCAAGTGGGTCTTCAAGCTCAAGAAGGACGAGACCGGAGAGGTGATCAAGCACAAGGCGCGTCTGGTGGCGCGCGGCTTCGTCCAGCAAGAAGGAATCGACTTTGACGACGCCTTCGCGCTCGTTGCACGGATGGAGTCCGTGCGACTCCTCCTTGCGCTAGCTGCCCAGGAGGGCTGGCGCGTCCATCACATGGATGTCAAGTCGGCGTTCCTTAACGGCGACTTGAAGGAGGAGGTCTACGTGCATCAGCCGCCGGGATTTGCGATTCCCGGCAAGGAGGGCAAGGTGCTTCGCCTGCGCAAGGTCCTCTATGGCTTGCGGCAGGCACCGAGGGCGTGGAATGCCAAGCTGGATTCCACGCTGAAGGGGATGGGTTTCGAGCAAAGCCCGCACGAGGCGGCCATCTACCGGCGGGGCAGCGGAGGAAAGGCCCTGCTGGTGGGTGTCTACGTCGACGACTTGGTGATCACCGGCACCAAGGATGCGGAGGTGGCGGCATTCAAGGAAGAGATGAAGGCCACCTTCCATATGAGTGATCTGGGGTCTCTCTCCTTCTACCTGGGAATCGAGGTGCACCAGGATGACTCCGGGATCACGCTTCGACAGACCGCCTACGCCAAGCGCATCGTTGAGCTAGCTGGGCTCACCGACTGCAACCCAGCCCTCACTCCGATGGAGGAGAGGCTGAAGCTGAGCCGCGACAGCACGACGGAGGAGGTGGACGCTACGCAGTACCGGCGTCTTGTGGGGAGCCTTCGCTACCTCGCCCACACACGGCCGGACTTGGCATTCTCCGTCGGCTACGTTAGTCGGTTCATGCAGCGACCGACGACGGAGCACCAGCATGCTGTGAAGAGGATCATCCGCTACGTTGCGGGGACTCTCGACCACGGCCTCTACTATCCGAGGTGCCCTGGGGCGGCACACTTCGTCGGGTACAGCGACAGCGACCACGCCGGCGAAGTCGACACCAGCAAGAGCACGAGCGGGATCCTCTTCTTCCTCGGCAAGTGCCTCGTTAGCTGGCAGTCGGTCAAGCAGCAGGTGGTGGCCCTGTCCAGCTGCGAGGCCGAGTACATAGCGGCCTCCACCGCTTCGACTCAGGCGCTCTGGCTCGCTCGACTGCTTGGTGATCTCCTTGGCAGAGACACTAGAGCGGTGGAGCTCAGGGTAGACAGCAAGTCCGCTCTGGCCCTAGAACCCCGTGTTCCACGAACGCAGCAAGCACATCCGGGTGAGGTACCACTTCATCCGAGGCTGTTTGGAGGAAGTGAGCATCAAGGCTAGCTACATCAACACCAAGGACCAGCTTGCGGACCTGCTCACCAAGCCCCTTGGGAGGATCAAGTTCCTTGAGCTCTGCTCCAGGACCGGGATGGTTCAACTCTCCCACAAGACGCACAAGACTTAGGGGGAGAATGATGGATAAGTCTCATGTGTTGTTGGTCTTTGTGGGGCTGCGCTGCTCACATGGTCCTTGTGGCTGTTTTTCTGTTTTTAGGACAGCATCTTAGACTAGAGGACAGCATCTTAGACTAGAGGACAGCATCTTAGCTAGGACAGCACTTTAGCATCTTAGACTAGCATCTTAGACTAGCATATTGGCATATGCTTGGCTGGCTAGCAGCCTATAAATATGTAACCCCAACCCCTCAGGTTGGCATGGCATTGTATGAGTTTGTGTGAGAAATAAACCAGAAAATTGCCCCAACTCCTAGTGTCATCCTCTCTCGATGAGAGTAAGGATTCTACTGCTACCAAGAGTGAGAATCCGGCGACTAACAGTTCTAAACCACCAAATTCATTAGGATCAACTGATTTTGGTATTCTCCAATTTAATTGATATCAATGAATCTTTCTATGTTGAGCTTTGCAAAATTTGTTTTCAAATTTTCTTTTACCAAAACCGTGATTCTGTGCTGATGCTAATTCATGATTATTGGTTATTGTGCAGGCTGTGCAGCAATGGAGAAGCATAACAGCAACACTCAATTTGCACCCTTGAGAGAGACTCCATTTGCCCTCCGTGGTAAGAACTCCTGCTCTGGTTTGTTATATGTTTTCTGTCATGTAGTTTCAAGACAACAGTCAATATTACACTGAGACCCATTAGGAGATAGTTGTAGCACACTGTAATCACCCCAACTACGTTATGTTGTTCAGGATATGCTGTAATGTGAGGCTGGAAATGACACTATAACATTTCATTCTGGAAGCTTAGGGGCTTATGTTGAGACTATATCACTATTGGTGTTCTGGTCCGTCATATCTTTAGCATAAAGGGATGCCAATAGTGGCCATATCTCTCCGATCGTTTTACAACATGTAGTCAGAAGAGCTCTTCCTTACCTGGAGGCAAAACTTCATGCATGTCTTGTAGCATTAATCAGTTTGGTTAGATATGTTATTTTCATTTTGATTTTAGATGCATAGTTTGATATACATATCTGAATGGGCTATAGTCACGTTTCTTTATATACGCATTGGTGAAATGCACTTAGATGTCCGCCATATTATTATTACCAAGTATTCTTTTTTTCTTGGTTAGAGCATCTCCAAGAGCTCCTTAAAAGTTACTTGGTAAACGATGGATTGTGCTAAATGAACAAAATGAATAGGTACCTCTTTTTTTTTGTCTTCCTTCAATAGTTAGCTTCCTAAAGTTCAAAAACAGGTTTGTGGGGGGTGTTTACCGCTGGGGAGGGGCTGCCTGGTTGGATGTGCATTGCAGGATGGACACATATGTTTGCGAGTTGGAGGGAGATTTACCAAGTGCTTATATGGAGTTGTTTTACGAAAGTGTTGGAGGGCCCATTTTACCAAAAAAAAAAACGAATTAGGGAGTTGTTTTAAGGTACTTTTGGAATATATAATGGATGTGTTAGGAAGTGTTACTTCCGACGGCTGCTGCTTCGCTTTTTGTTGGTGCTGGTGCTCTGCGGCTGCAGCTGAACACAGCCAATGTTTGCAGTTCATTACATATACTTAGCTCTTATAAATTTGGGCCCTTATAAATTTGTCACATTCATCTTTCAGGTGCTCTTGGTAGTTCAAGCTCATATCTTGAGCAAGCCAGGGGCTACACATCTTCCCCTCTAGCAGCTCTGCGACCAAAGATGTCTACTCCTGGAAATCGACTCCTGCACACAAGTGGCCCTCTATCGTCTCCTGTAGCAAACCGTCCGCTGTCACCCCATCTTCCTCTGAAGAAGCCACAGTTCAGCGCTAGTTTCTCTATCTCGCACCGTATCTTCGGAGTCGCGTTGGGAGTTGCCATCATATCCGTCCCTCTCGCCACCAAGTTCAGCCTGATGTTTGGTGTTTGATGTTTGAGAGTGATTTGCTGCATCTTATGAGAAACAGCATTCCCCATTTCTGTGACACTTTCATCGTCTGGTTTACCTTGCAACACTACTGTAGGTGCAGTTGGAATAACATCTGTCATGCTGGCAGACTTCTGTAATAATAAGGCCACGTTTAGTTCCCAAAAAATTTCAAGATTTCTCGTCACATCGAATGTTTGGACACATGCATGGAGTATTAAATGTAGACGAAAAAAACTAATTACACAGTTTGATAGAAAACCACGAGACAAATTTTTTGAGCTTAATTAGTCTATGATTGGACACTCATTAACAAATACATACGAAAGATCTACAGTAGCCAAAGCTAAAATTTTTTGTGAACTAAACACGCCTTAAGTAAATCTATAAAATGTCAGTGTAAGGAGATTTGCCTCCATTATGGATGTACATGGTTATGAGGTCTGCTGTCTGCAGCCTGCAGATTTGGTTGGGAAATAGTTGATTATCATCGCAACCTATTTAACTGCATGGTGTGTATCTTTGCTGCGTTCATCGCAACCTATTTAACTGCATGGTGTGTATCTTTGCTGCGTGCCCTCAAGCTCGTCTGGGAAATTTATGGCCATTGAAGTTTCGTTTCTCAAGATATACCTATGAGCTTATGTTTTGTAGGCATCATTATTGTCATGAAGTGATAGGTTATTCATGTGATCAAGTGATAATAAGTTATTCATGTTGTTGCGTAAGGATGCATCGATAGCCAAACATCAGGATTCTTCAGCAGCTACTCCAATTGCAGAATAATTAGTAGTAAGCAGAATCTTCATTGCAGAATAATTGGAGTGCGTTTTTCACCAGCTTCGAGCTTCTCCAATTCGCTGACAGTTGTATTCACAGGTTTCTAGGTTGTAGTTTTTTTTTTTCTTTTGTACAATAATGCTGGTGATTTAAGAAATGTCATAACTCTTCACTGTAATACTAGTATTCGTGATCGACATGAACTTGAACTACAAAAAGAATGTACAAAAGATGTCAAGCATGTGTAACTATCTCTGGGAAAGGCTGGTCCTTTTTTTTTGCGACGAAAAGGCTGGTCAGTTATAGCACTAGTAGCGTCACTGTCCGTCGACGAAGACTCGGGTCGACTCAGCTCCAGCGATCGGAGTCCGAAGTCCGAACCGGAGGTGGCATATCTCGGCTGGGCTCGGTGCGTCCCACCGCTCCGCGCGCGCCTCGAGAGCCTGGACCTCCGCTAGGCACTCCTCCGCGCCCATCCGCGCCACGCTTCGCCGCACCGCCGCGGCCTCGGCGCCGGCGACCTCGTCAAACAGCGCCTCCCACCCGCGCTCCCAGGGCCCGCTGGCGTCGCAGAGCTCCAGCGTGCCGTTCCGCCACTCGGTCCAGCTCCACCCGCGGTGCAGGCGCGCGACGTGCCGCGCCACGCACCCGCCGCGGCAGGCGGGGCGCCGGCAGGGCCGGCACTTGGCCCCGCTCAGCGGGCCGGGGCTCCCCAGCGACGCCACGGGCACCGCGGACCTGGTCCACGGCGGGAACGAGTAGGTCCGGTCGCTGAGCACGCAGAACGGGAACCGGTGCTCCCGCGCCGGCACGCCCGCCGCGCGGAGCTGCGCGCGGAAGGCGGACTCGGAGTTGAGGTCTTGGTACCCGGCCGCGGCCAGGCGCGGCAGCGCCGAGAGGCGTCGCAGCGCGGCCTCCGAGGCCGCGCGGCCGCCCGCGCCCAGGCGGTCGTTGAGGCCGCCGAACCGGGAGCCCTCGGGCACGACGTAGGCGGTCGGGTGGAAGGCGTCCTCGGGGTCAAGCGGCGCCGACCAGAAGCCGTCGACGCGCGTCCGGAGCACCCAGGCGTAGGTGAAGTTGCCTCGGGACTCGCGCTCCCGGATCAAGTCCAGGCATCCCTCCACCAGATGGAAGTACTGCAGCAGACCCTGCGTGTCAAAAATGTACTGTACGTTATACTCCGTATATGAGATCAAATTAAACAGTGGCTAATGGTCACGGTGCACATATCACTGGACGATCAATCTCTTTGTTTGGAGATTAGACATTCTAGCAGTTTGGATAACCCATTTCTCTTGTGGATTGGTCTGTTCGTTTATCTTATAAGCCGTACTTTTTCAGTCAACGAATAATATTTTTCTCTCTCAATAAATCAACGAACATTATTTTCAGCCGTAACTTTTTAGCCAAGCGAACCGCCCTTTAACAAAATATTCAGCGTAACACTAAACTACCACGTGTTGACGTGCTTCTTTGACTTTGTATGCGCAGTCCATGTTTGGATTTGGAAAATGCATCATGCATCCAGAATCGAGAGTGTTTAATAGTCAAATCGCAGTGGTTTTCCCATGTGCGCGGGCGCGGTGCGCGGCACGCGAGGAAACCAAATGAACAAGCTAGCTGACCAGCCATGGCTTTTTTAGCCAAGGCAAGCGAACCGGCCCTTTAACAAAATATTCGGCGTAACACTAAACTACCACGTGTTGACGTGCTTCTCTGACTTTGTATGCGCAGTCCATGTTTGGATTTGGAAAATGCATCATGCATCCAGAATCTAGAGTTTTTAATAGTCAAATCGCAGTGGTTTTCCCATGTGCGCGGGCGCGGTGCGCGGCACGCGAGGAAGCAAATGAACAAGCTAGCTGACCTGGATGCCCATAGGCGAGTGCTGTGCGGTGAGCGCGCGCGCCCGCGCCGGCGTCACGGCGATGTGCTCCGGCCGGAACAACGCGCACGGCGGCCAGCGTGACCCCGGGCGGCGCGGCGCGGGCCAGGACGGAGAGCCTGTAGGCGTCGGCGTCGAGCGGGCTGTGCAGGAACACGTCGGTGGCGCCCGCGGCGAGGAGCGGCGCCAGGACGTGGCGCGCGATGGACGGGCCCGTCAGCTCGAACCGCCGGGCGCCACCCACCAGGCAGACCGCCACCCGCTGCTCGTCGCGACGCGACGGTGGGCAGAGGCGGTGACGAGGAGGAGGACGAAGAAGCGTCGTCGTCGCTATGGGGCGCGAGCGCGAGGAAGGGCGAGGAATTGGAGGCGAGCTCCGCGCCCATGAAAAGGAGCAGCGGCGCGAGCACCGCGGCCAGGGGACGGGCGGCTTCGTCGGCGCGAGGCGGCAGGGGAGGAGGCCAGGCCCGCCGAGCGAGGTCAAGATGGCCTTCATGGCTGGTGACTGGCGAATTGAGCGTGATGGCTTCGGCAAGAAGAAGAGACGAGGCTATGAAGTCGGCCAGGCAGGGGACACGATCACACGACGCGGCGCGGGGGTAGATGCCACGAGTTGTTTTGAGACTTTGGAAGGTGGAAGGAAGTCAGTCAGCAGGGCTGCTGGCATGCGGCATGGCTCTTGGGGCGTCAAGCCTCCATCTGAGAGGCGGCTTGCTCCTGCTGATGCTTCGCTGCACTCTGCGGTCTGCACACGCAGGTCCCATGCGAGCTGAGACAAGTGAAAGACTTGGGGCCGTTTAGTTCGTCAGTGAAAAGTTTTAGTCGTCACGTCGGATGTTTCATGAGACATCGGAAGAGTTTTTCGGATACTAATAAAAAAACTAATTACATAAATCGTCTGAAAAACCGCGAGACAAATTTATTAAGCCTAATTAAGCCGTTATTAGCACATGTGTGTTACTGTAGCATTCCAACCAAACTGTGCAATTAGTTTTTTTTGTCTACATTTAGTACTCCATGCATGTATCCAAACATTCGATGTGATAGCGTGAAAAATTTTTGGGTGGAAACTAAACACCCCCTAGAGTTAGCCCCAATCTGATATCCTTGCCGACACGATTCATCCGAGAGTAATGGAGGACGACCTTGCTGTACACGAGTCAAGTGCATTGGATTTTAGTTTAAGTGTGTAAAGTTTTAGGACGTCATACGAGAGTATCGCATGGGGTATTTGGATACTAATAAAAAAAATTACAGAATCCGCCAGTAAATTGTGAGACGAATTTATTAAGCCCACTGTAGCACTTTATTGTCAAATCATGGACTAATTAGGCTTAAAAGATTCGTCTTGCAAATTACACACAATCTGTGTAATTAGTTATTTTTTAGCCTATATTTAATACTCCATGCATGTATCAAACATCCGATGTGACCATAGTTACCAGAATTCTGGGTCAATCGGGTCGAGGGACGCGGGTTGACAATCGAAAAATGTGGTACAAAAGGGTATACCTCTGTGGAACGAGAACCAAACATTTGGTACGTGAACCCAAAGGTTTTGGGTCGATGACCCCGGTACGATGTACGAAGTCGGGAGACGAGGGTCGCAAACCAATTATCTTTTCCTTTTTTTAAGACTATACACATTAGGAAACAAATCACTTAGGAATGTTTTACGGATGGAAATCTCCTCCTACATGCTACACTAATTGCAGCACGTAACCTGTACAGTGTCATTAGGCAACAAATAAAAAAAATAGAGAAGGCCCATATCAGCCCAAAGCCCAAGTCCTAGGCACCTTGTCTCTTGCTCGGTCTCTCCTGGCCGCATATTAGACGCCGCCGCTGGCTGCTGCCTCTCCCGCATCTCTCTCTTATCAAGTCGTGCTCACCGCCGTCCGCACACGCTCGCCGGCCGCCGCTCCTCCTTCCCCACTAGCGAACTCCGCCCGCGCATGCACGCGCTCGCCAGCTGCCGCTTCTTCTACCCCACCGGCGATCTCCGCCCGCACAAGCACGCGTCCGCCGGCCGTCGCTCCTACCCCACCGGCGGCCTCTGCCCGGCGTCCCTTCCTCCCGCACTACCTCCCAACATCCGCGTCGCCTCCACGCATCCCTGCCTTAGGTGGATATGCGCGCCTTTTGTCGCCAACGTGCTGGCGCTGTCTAGAGTACCGCCTACCCCTTTAGCGCTGCCTTGAACCCGTGCTGAATGGGTGCGCAGCCCGGCCAAGAATGGGACGTCGACCCATCTCGTACCTGGATTTGGGTCGGCGAACCTGGTACGTGGTTCACGGCTTGGACCCCGAACCCTATGACTATGGATGTGACCACGGGACGACCCAGGGCCCGGCGACCCTGGGCCCTTGCCTGGGCTCCTCCCCTGCGAAGCCCACTAAGGTCTAGTCCTTGGCCCAGCCGTGAATGCAGGCGCTTGGAGGGGCATAGCGCAGGGAGGCAATGCTCGGCCGTCGGCAGAAACGAAGCGACGCTCGACCGCGCCGCCGCAGCGCTCCGCTCCGCTCCGAGCTCCTAGGCGGCTAGACCTGGCCTGGCCACCACCGAGACCCAATCACCAGTCATGGAGTTTGCAACGTTCTCAATTCCTACATATATCCATCGTGCTACTGCTACTCTAGCCTTCAGCCACATGGTGGCTCTCCTGCTTTCTACCTTCATCTCCAAATCTCTTTTGGTACTGTAGGGGCAGCACTGCTCTAGCCTAGCTGTAAGCTGTCCGAAGCGCCGGCCACCGGTGGCGGGTACCATGCTGACATCAACAAGTAGTCATCATCCCTCAGTTACATCAGAACATTGGGCTTCTCAATTCATAGCAATTGGCAGGCAGGTAGAGTTTTTATTTTTTAACTTAGCCAAGCTGGTAGATTTGGGCATAATTTGGTAGTTAGTGATTTGGTTAATTGTTTCCATTTGATATTTAATTCTTGCAATAATTCACAAATTTGATTCAGTAATGAAGTTGATACGAAGAACCTCAAACATAAAAGAGCCACATGAAGATGAAGTGCCGCCAGATCTAGTTCATCAGCAGCCAACAATGTCACTAGTGAGTTTGATCCTAATGAAATTCTGTGTGATTCAGCATGTGATTTTCTTAAAAATTTTATTCTCGTTATCCATGTGATCTTGTGAACATGCGTTCCAACATGGCTCTGGTTAAAGCCAACGTGTTTGCCATATTTTATTGTACTATGATCTATGATCCTGAGTGCTTGTTATTAGACTCTGTTCCCCGCCCAGGCTCGTCAAATTTCCTGGGTCCGCCACTGGATGAGACAGAGTATAAAGTTTTGGACGAGTCACTCGTACGAAAACCTTGTTAACAGGTCTCTCTGCTTTTGAGGAGATGGGATATTTGTGCCTCTGTCTTGGCCTTCGTTAATAGGAATAGGATGGTTCCATTCCTATTTTTTGAGATGTGATCATCCCATTCCAGTATCTCGTCTTCTTCACGCGGAAGACTCTGTCGCTGCCTGCTCAGGCCTCTCTGCTTCCTTTGCTCGCGCTTCTCTGCCTCCTCTACTCACACCAGACCAGACTAACTTCTCTGAGACGTCACCTCGCCTTGTCCCACAACTAAGCTGGCCCTCTGCCATAGCCGAGCTGCACCGAAGCTCTACATCCCCGTGATGTAGGTGCACCTGATCTCTCCCTCCACCTCGACCACGCCTAATCTCTCTCTCCTGCCATCCGAGCTCGTTCTCCCACCAATAGCTAGTAGTTGTGGGCTGCCTAAGCTCATTGTCCACAATCTAAGCTTGTCAGTCCGCTAGCAGCCGTGTCCGAGCTCGCCTAACACCTGCAACCGCCAGATGTCATTGTCCGTCCATGATATGCTCGGCTGCCGTGACAAAGAAACATATGAGACGAATGAGGGACCAACATATCCCCTCGTCTTCGAGGAACAACTGAACAAGGGTGGCTTCCTTTTGCCAAATCTTCTCACCCCATCCTCCGAACCAAACACATGTAAGGGGCTGTTCGGTTAATATGGAATGGACGCCAGGATTGGTTTCAACCAAAAATGTTGTGCAAATTTATATTATATTTGATCTCCTGGAATGAATCCTGGGGAAATAAGGGTTAAACGAACTAGCCCTAAAGAGAAATGATTTGAAATTGGAACATCAGTTTAACAAGACAAAGGGTGGTGATGACGGGAGCTAGCATCCAAGTTAGGTAAAGGATGACAGGTCAGGGAAGGGAATGAAATCTGGAGATTTGGAGGAGTAAGAACAAAATGGTTTAAGATCTCCATTGGATGGTTAGGATCCAGAATCCATCAGGAAACCTTGGGCCGGATAAAACAAATGGCACTAGTAGTATGTATCTGCAAGTGTCAAACGCGTTCGGTTACCTTCGATGCATGCATGATATGTACCACCGTGGCACCATGTGCTTTAGCCAGTAATAAATCGCCTATGTTCGGAATAAGAAAATGCATCATCGAGAACCCTGAGAGCAACTCCAATAGAAGAAATTGGGTAAATGTATTTGTGAAGTCATTTATAGCTATTGTGTTCCAAAAAAGTATTTCAACATTCTGTTTATATTGTTTTTCATTTTCTCCAGCTGGGTATCCCTCTATCCTCGCTGGCCATATTTCCCTAGCCAATTCTTGCTTGTTATTTATTGTGTGGCTAATCAGGAGGTGGACGAAGGCAAGAAGTCTATTGGATCTCTGTGAAAAATCTGATGACATGGCAATTTTAAATATGGACAAGAGAATTTAGCTAGGCTGTCATAAAACTCTACATTTTAAATGGACTTTCTATTTTACATAATGGTTAAATCTTACAATTTAGCATCTAATTTTACCTAGGGTTGCTCTAAAGTAGCAGTAGTAATATTCTACTGGCAGGAATGAACATTGTTATACGCTAGCGTTGATACCGGTGCGGTATTTTCTCCCACGCATGCATGTGCGCACGCCGTGGGCGTTCGGTGAGCAGCCCGGCTGGCTGGGGCACGGTAAGGCATGGCAATGGCATGCGAGCGAGGCAAGCAAACTGACCTGGACACCTTTGGGCGAGTTGAGCCCGGTGAGCGCGCGCGCGCGATCCGGCGTCACGGCGATGTGCTCCGGCCGGAACACGCGCACGGCGGCCAGTGTAGTCCCCGGCGGCGCGGCGCGGGCCAGAACGGAGAGCTTGTAGGCGTCGGCGTCGAGCGGGCTGTGCAGGAACACGTCGGTGTCGCCCGAGGGTAGCGCGCCCAGCACCTGTCGCGCGATGGACGGGCCGGTCAGCTCGAACCGCCGCGCGCCGCCCACCAGGCACACCGCCACCCGTTGGGGAAGCGGTTGCGGCTGCGGCTGCGGCTGCTCCTTCTCCAGACGCGGTGGCGGTGGCGGAGGAGGCCTAGGCAGCGTCGGGGACGATGACGTTGAAGAAGGGGTGACGTCGTCGTCACGAGGCGCTAGTAACTGGAGCTGGTTGAGGCGGGTCGAGGAGGGGAAGGCAATCTCAACGGCGAGGAAGAGGAACAGCGGCGCGAGCACCGCGGCCACCCGACGCCGGCGCGAGGCGGCGTGCGGAACCGGGAATAGGCCAGGCTCGCCGAACGAGGCCATGGAGGCAGCGGGGTTCATGGCCGGCGCGCGCACGATGTGCTCTCTGACACGACACTGCGCCAAGGAGGAGCAAACGCTCGTGTCGGCCACCAAGAAGAGAAGAGCGGAGGTTATGAAGCGACGACGGGTCGCGAGTCGCAACTCGCGCAGCGGCGCGAGGGATCGAGGCTTCGACGTTAACCAAATGCCAGTTGCTGTTTGGGACTCTGCAAGGGTGGAGTTGACGAAGCTGTTGGCTGCGTGGAGATCTGGAGATCGCAGGATGGCCAGCAAGCGTCCACCTGAGGAGGCTGCCATTGCAGGAAGGCTCCGCCTCTTGCGCTGCCCTGCGCGGCAGAGGCAGGTCTCATCTGGGACTGGGACAAGGAAACTGCAATGCAAGTTTCGCTACGGTTACACGGATACGCGACTAGTGACATTTCCTTTCAGAAATTAGAGAAGCTCTACTGGGCACGAATCTACCGGGCGAGTTTGGATTGACGCTAGCTAATAACCAAGCCATAGCCAAATCAGGACAAGGTAAATTTTGTTTAATTTTGTCACAAGACATGTCTGAACCATGCCAAATTAAAATACTATAAACCATACTAAAATTTAATAGCTATGTCATGCAAGACCCCCAAATATTACATCAAAATATGGTTAATATAGGGTTTTGACTTGTAGATTTAATTGCAAAGAATACAAAAATATTACATCAAATTTAAATTACACGTTGAATTTCAAACCCAACAAAAATTACACGTTGAATTGGATGATGCATAAAAAGCTTGGTATGACAAAAAAAACAATCATACTAAATGCAACACTCGAATTGGTGGCCTAGATTTCGCTTGTGCTGCCCTATTCTCTAGGCCAGACAAATTTTCTGGCACTTTGAAATTTAGTGGTAAAGATAAATATTGACCAAATTATCAAGGCATGACTGAAGTTTTAGGCCTCTTGGGGAGAGCTCCGCTTCCCGATTCTTCAGCTCTGCTCTTTAATTCCCTGATGAGGTGATTCCATTGGATTCGGAGCAGGGTGAGGAGCTCATGAGAATTGATTCTCTGTTGATCTCCACCAAAATATAACAACGAGCAGGTTGAAGCATGTATTTTTTAGCTCCCTGCTCCTAATGTAAATGTAGAAATGATTCTCTTCTGATCCCCACTTAAATCAGTTGACATTCTGAATGTTTGACTTGTTAAGGGTGATTCAAATGGCACCTTACTTGGCACCTAGATGTCACAAACGAAATATGCCCACGACCCAATACAATTCTTCGATGACCGAAACTATAATAATAGAAATATAGCTTGGACTAAAGATGTGAATTTTCGTAATGACTAGCATGAAGTAGAATTAGCCCACCTAAGTCCTTGTTACATTGTGAAGTAAAATAATCCCCTCGAATCCATATGTATCTGGAGAAATTTCAGTTTATTCCCGCTCCAAATTCCTAACATTATGACGTTCGGAAATGGGTTTATCCACACAAAGCAACAAACGTTTTCATTCAAAAGTGACATTTTCGGGTGGTGTACATTTTGTGTCGATGGCCATTATGCTAGATAATTCATTTCGTGCTACTCCCTTATCTCTAAAATATATGACGTTTAGAATAAGCTAATTAGTTTGAGGTTAAAAATAAACTAATTAGCTTGTCCTAAATGTAATGTATCTAAACCCAGCTAGTAAAAGAAGTAAATAAAAAAGAAATAAGGAAGATGGAAGTGTTTGTAAAAAATTACAAAGCATACTTGGATAGAGTAACTGAGCAAGGGTCGTGTCAAGTCAAGTGTGCAGCATGGCTGCATGGGCTGTTTATAGGTCCCATTTGATAGAACTCCGGTTCCAGTCAAAACAGCTTTAGCTATGGTTTCCTGAAGCAGATTTAATTGGGGGAGCCGAAGCAGTTTTTATAGATGGTTTGGCAAAGGACGAATGACAATAATATCTTTTTTTTTCTTTTTCACTCCCCAACCTTATATGGCCACCCAGCCCACCGCACAACATCTCATCTTCTCTAGCCGTTCGTCCAACGTCGTGCCGCCTCCGCTCCTCTCCAACTTCGGCCACCTCCGCTCCTCCAAACGCTGAGCGAGCAGGCCACCTCCGCGTGAGCTCTGCGCCTTTGGGGCGACGTAGATGCGAGCTCTGTCCTGACGCCGAGCGGGCACGATTCCTCGATGCAAGCTCCAGACCACCTTTGCCACGACACAGCTACGCCGCCTCCGCCCCAATGCCGAGTGGGCACGCTGCCTCCGTGCGAGCTCCGCGCCACTGTCGCCCACGTCGACCCACCTTGGGGGCAAATCAGGCCACCACCAAGTTCTGGCCCACCTCTATGTCGTAGGAGCCAGGATAAGCTACCCTTTTGTAGCTCCCACCCTATCTCTCCTCTCATTTCAGCGCATTTTCTGCGACTCCGAGCATGAAGAGGAGCTGTTTGGTCACGTATGGTAGCCGGAGGCCCGGAGCTGCCTCGGGAGCCATACCAAATGACCCACCATATAGTATGAAAAATTTAAACATACCTCCCAACGGATCGGGAATAGACTTCCCTGACTGTGCGGATGGGTTTGTCGAATAATCGAATATAATCCGATTCCAGCTCGTCCAGTGGCGGATCTAGGAAATAAGTTAGAAGGGGTTTATCTCATAATCTTTCATCACTAGCCTCTCCTTCTAAGCTTAAATATGTGCAAATTTGTAGCGGAGGCTTAGGAGGGGCTCCATGGTCCGAGCAGCGGTAGCGGGAGCTCGAGCCCACCCCGCCCCGGTGCTGGATCTGCCCCTGAGCTCGTCCAAAATAAACGACCCACAACGCTGAGCATAAGTTGACTCCAAGACGTGTTGCACTTGCGCATATGCTGGTAAGTTCGAAACTGGTGAATATCTGGAGGAGGGTAGACGCCGGTCAGGTAGCAATTATTTTTTAGCATATTCTAAGCAGGCTAATAACGAAGCTTTTTCTTTGCGAATTAATGCAGGATGTAAATGTCGAGAAATATATACTTATACACTTATCCTATAAATACACGTAATCTTTACCCTTATCTAACAGCTCCAAAACTAAGCTAATATACACTAGTACACAATTAATTTTTCCTGGCGCAAGTGATGTTTTCACTAACGGTTCATAATGTACAGGCGCCAATAAAAATGAAATTGTGAGCCTATGGCTATGGACCACCGGTGTATAGTTCTATTTTTTACTGACGATAGACATAAAAAACAACCAATAAAAATGCATTTCTAGTAGCGAGTTTTCTTAATCTACCTTAACCTAAATTGCACGGATAGGGATACGTGTATCGGTATCGGATACGGATACGTGTATCGGATACGGCAACTTCCCAAAAACCCGATACGCGGATACGTTTAATATTTTAAAAAAATAGAAATAAAAATAATAATAATGCAGATCTAAACATAAAACTGAGAACAATAAAACATCACAATAAGTAACCAACTATCAATCAATTTATTACTAAAACTTGACTACTTGAGTATTCAGTAATCACTAATCAGTAGTAGTTCAGTACATTACCTTGCAGTTCATGCAGCAGCAGGCCAGCAGCCAGCAAGTTCCTATTGTCTGAACTCTGAACTCTGAAATTGATGCAGCAGCCAGCAAGTTCATGCAGCAGCAGCCAACAAGTTCATGCAGCAGCAGCCAGCATGTTCTAAAATTGATAAGTGATAACAATAAAACATTGCAATTAATCACTTAAGACTCTAAGAGTACTATTATTACAGCACAGAAGGTCTGCAGTCTCATCAACTCTCAAATATAGTAGTCTCAAATTTAGAAAATTAATAGAAGGCAAGGCATTCATGCAGCAGCAAGTTCCTATTCCTCAATTGTTTCATTGTCATCCACAATATTTGCAGACGCCATCTACTCTCATATTTGCAGACGCCATCTACTCTCTAGTCTCTACTGCATACAAGCAAAGCAACACGAACTACACTTCATCAATAAGAGTATAAGACTAACTTCATGACTTCATCAATACGAAGTTCGAACTGCATACACTATCAATACGAACTGCATACAGTAATACACTAGCAATTTCACTAACAGACCCGGGCCGCGGTGGAGGAGGAGAGGGAACTGACCTTGAGCCGGCGTAGAGCCGGAGGCGCGCGCGGATCTCCGTCCGTCCGCTCCGCAGCAAAGCCGGAGCCGAAGGCGCGCGCGGATCTCCGTCCGTCCGCTCCGCCGCAGAGCCGGAGGCGCGTGCGGATCTCCTTCCGTCCGTCCGTCCGTCCGCTCCGCAGCAGAGCCAGAGGCGCGCGCAGATCTCCGTCTGTCCGTCGCTCCACAGCAGAGCCGGAGGCGCGAGCGGATCTCCGTCCGTCCGTCCGCTCGGCGGCGGTGGATGGGGACGAGAGGGAGGAGGATGAGGAGGATTTGGCTAGCGGCCGGTGAGTAGGGACGCCGGCGAGCGGAGACGGAGGCGGAGCCTCGTCACCGATGGCTGGCGGCCGGCGAGCGGGGTTGCGGCGTGACGCAAGGGCGCAGCCGTGAGGTCTCCGTGCGGGACTGCGGGAATGGGACTGAATGCGACTGCGGGCGTGCGGGACTGAGGCTGTCTCCGTGGGCTTCTAATGGGCTGTGCCGTATCCGGACGAAGGATACGTGTCAGTGGGCGTATCCGATTTTAACAAAAATAATACAAAATCGGATACTCGGAGGATACGTATCCTAGGCGTATCGGATACGTGATACGCGACTTCAGTGAAGTATCCGTGTAACACCTTAACTACAAATATTGGTGGAGTCAATACTAAAAAAATATTTCTGCTATTAAATCACAAGTGAATTTAGGGTGTAGTGGCAAAGATGTAATTCCGAGTTCGATTCCAAGGAAGTGTATAAAGCACATACTTCTCACAAAAAAATGCTATTTTAAGCCTGATTTGCAATTTCTGAAAAAAATCATTTACAGTGGCTTTTTTTTTAAAAATCATCAATATAAATATTTATAGTGGCTGTTCTTAGGCGACGCTAGTAAAGTTTTTTGGGTTTTTACTGACTTTTACACTGACAGTTGGTAAATAAATATAAAAAGTACCACTAGTAAAGATGTTTTGTATACTAGTGGGATCTTGATATTGATAAACTCATTACTTATAATACGTTGTCGACGAGCACGTCACCTACCGTGAAAATGCTGAACCAACAGATCTTAAGATTCAAGAAATCATCATATATATATATAGCTTGCTATCAACGAGCATGTTAACTACTATTGAAAAATAATGTTATTGAACACTGAAATAAAATACCAATACTTGTATCATGTCGAGAAAACTGGAACTTTTCTTCGCTGATGTTGCATATTTTCTACGATAACTTGATAAGCCGAAAAGGTACGCGTAGTATATATAATACTCTCTTTCATTTCAAATTGTAGTCAAGCCTAGCGCCTGGACGTGTGGCCCTAGGCCTGCGTCCGGACGTGGCTCCCGTTCGACGCAACCTCCGTCCCTCCTCACGTAGGCTGCACCAGCGCAACAGGTGAAAATGCATCAAACCCTTTAGTGAGTTTTGGATGATTGAATGACAATGTGATTAAAGGTCTAACCCGGTTACTAAGTGTTGACATAAAATGGGTTATCTTACATGTATTTGATGAAAGCCAAAATGATGTGTTGTTGTATAAACAATCTAGTTTAAACACAAGACAACAATGCAAATGTAACTCATGCAAGGTTTATCCATGGTGGGATTTCGATGACTCATATGAAAGCAAGCACGTTAAAAAAATATTTAATGAGACATGAGGGATTGCATATGGAATGATTTCACTTTTTAGAGCTTGGTATATTGAACGACAATTATACAAATAATCTTAATGAATGATTCAACACCAAGTGTGACTTGATGACTTGAGATAGTGAAGGAAAGGTTTCGAGGTACTAAGTAAAGGTGAAGGGCAAGCGATGGCTTGGCGACTGAGGAACCTAGTTAGGGTGAAGAAGGAAGTACTTGCATTTAGTTGAGGCACCAATCAAACTAAGACGGTCACATTGAAGTGGAGAATCAAATCTTAGATAAATTGATAGAAGTGACTTGATACCTTTGAGGTTGACTCACATTTTTTTAAAGGAGGCAAGTCACGTGCTCAAGATGGCTATGCTCAAGGAGAAAATCAAAATTGATATGATGACACCCTCACTTGATGAAGATTGAAAATTATGGCAATTGGTTTGAAGGGAATCAACTCAAGCGGTTCAACTTCTATTTTCACTTGATCTTAAGTTTATAGGTATGCCATACTATTAAGAGGGATGCATCATGTTGATATATACTTATTCATAAGTGTTCAAGCCAACCTATGTGAAGTTTGAGTGTTTTGAGAGCCGAAAAAGCTAACTTGTTTTTGCTGAGTCTGGCAATATCGGACGTGTCCAGTATTTGCCTAGCCACAACAATCTTCTTGATGTTCTCGCTTTGGTTCGTTGGGAGTTCCAACAAACGTCGGGAGTTCCAGGTGTTAGAAATTCCTGCAATCATCGGTAGTTTCGGCGCCTCACACTCTCCACTGACTTAGTGACCGTTGGTGGTGTGCAGGTCCAGTATTGATACCGGGCGCTAGTTAACGACTAGTTTTTTTAAAGGGGCTATAAATACCCCTTAGCCTCCACCTTTGGAGGCTGCTGATTCTGTTGACACTCTGATACGTTTTTGAACCTTGAGAACACTCTCTAACCCTTTCTTAGTGGGTGATTGATCCAAATTACAAAATCCATCTTGTGGGTTGAGTGAGATTCAAATTAAGAGCAAGCCACCCTTGAGCACTTGTGCATTTTTGTCGATCTCGTGATTTGCATTTGTTACTCTTGGACTCTTTGGTCCTAGATGGCTAGGCGTCGCCGGAGAGCACCCAAGAGCTTGTGGTGTGCCTCGGGAAGTTTGTACCGGTTCGATTCCACCACCGCAAGGGAAGGAATCATCTAGTAGAAAGAGGAAAAGGAGTTGGAAAAGACTCCGACTAGGGTGGCCTTCGTGGTCCTCTAGAGCTAACCTTCGCTGGGTTGCTCACAGCCCCCTCAACGGAGAGTAGGACTCGACGGAGTTCAAACTTCAGTAAAACAAATACGGTGTCTCGATCTCTCTTTAGATTTGGTATTTGTCATCTTGTTGTGTTGTTTGAGCTTGTGAGCATGTTGTCAATGAGTGCCTGCAACTTGTGAGCAAGAAGGAATCAAACGGAGCAAGTCGGGCTGCTGTCTGCAGAACCCGCGTATACTGGACGCGTCCGGTATTGATACCTGACATGTCCGGTATTTGGGGCCAGTGCCAAATTCATTTGTTATTTGCTCTAATCTCTGTGTTGCAGGATTGTGACTCCTAGACATATTTAGTACTTGTTGGATACTCAGTGGTAGACTCGTGAGGGGTTCATTTCTCTGATTTGGAATTTCCGAGCCTTCACTAATCGTTTCCGTATTTTGAAGGATTTAATTTTTAGAAACGCCTATTCACTCCCCTCTAGGCGGCATCTTAGTCCTTTCAACAGGAGAGCGCCCGCCTACCATGCCCACGTCACCATGCGCCTGCGCCCCTGCTCCCAAACCACGATGTCCGCCCAGCGCCCATCCTACTCCAGAGGCAGTGTCTGTCCGTACGGAGCTCCCTCACTTGCCCCCGACACACACAACTCCCTCGTCCCATGTCCATTGTAACACCCCAGGTGTTAGGTTTGCTTTTTGGGCAATTGCATTACATGAGCCTCAGCCTCATTTGTTCATATACGAGCATGGAACATATGAGACATGTGTATTGTAACACCCTAGGTGTTGATCACCAATTAAGTAGTGGGTTTAAGCTCAAACACGACAAATTAGTGGAGATGACGATGCCAAGGTCAAACCTATGGAAATAAACCCTAATCTAAACTTGGATGCTGCACCCTTCTTTGCATATAGGCCATTTTTACGATATATGCTTGGGTGTTGTTATCAAAGTATCTTCACATGTCTCACATCAATAACTATCTATATTGATCCCTGGAAAAGTTTCATGAAGTTTGGAATCAAAAAGTCACATGAAATGATAAGTCATATCCTTCTTAGAGTGGCGTGATTAAGTGAATGGAATTATAGATCATCAACCAAACTTTGAAACTTTGCCCAAATGACTCTAGATAAACTCTACAACGAAAGTCATGAAGGGTTCATGTTGAGCAAATGTCAAGAAAATGCCCCGATTGGCCTAAAACCCTAGTTTCGGCTTTATCGAGTTGTACTTTGACCAAAGTGAAAGTTTGACTTCTATACCAGTTATGAGGTTTGACCTTAAACACAAGTTGAAGTTCATCTTGTGTAGAACAAACTTTGTTTAATGATCAAGAGCCAGTTTGGCTTCTAGCTTGATCAAATAGAGCTCACAAGATTGAATAAGCTGCTGTTTTTGGAAGATCAGAAATTTTTCTAAGTCCTTGAGTGGCAGCAATAAGTTGACATGTTTGATGATCTTTATCTCCTTAACCATGTTGAACCAGTCCATGAGCCTTTAATGAAAGTTGTAGTTTAAGTTGAGTGCTACAAACTTTGTTTTTGGACCAAGAGCCGAATCAGCTTCCAAGTAGCTTAAATAGTGGATTCAAGATTGAAAGTGATGCTGTTTTCTCAGCTCTCCAAATTTTCTAAGTCCTCAATCAGCAGCAGCATGATGCTATGATTGCGGCATTTTATCTTCCAAATTCATATGGCAGCTCAATTGGATTTCTTAATATGAGTTGAAGTACCCTTTGTGAAGGACGCAACAAAACAAGTCTCATTACTTTTGGAGCAAGTTTGGTCATTCAAAGATTAATTCAAAAACAGTGAAAGCTAACTGTTACTAGGAGTTAACTGAATCCCGATTTTAGTTTCCTGTACCCATCTTTGATGCCTTGTAGTTTGCAAACCAGGCCGAACTAGTACATGAACCTTTAATAGGAGTTGTAGTATTCACTTAGCTCTACAACTTGTATTAATGAGGTTTTTTCTAAAACCGGTTGGATTAGGGAGTAGAGAGGGGAGAAAAGTGCAGTTTCAGTTGGCTCGCAATTGGACTACAGAACCCGGTTTTGAGGTACCCTCCTTTGGAGCTTTGTATCTCCCTAATCGTGCCGAATTAGACTTTGATTCTTTAACCAAAGTTGGAGTACTATTGTAGATCTACGCAATGGTGAAATCGGTTGATCAAATAATGAACTGGTTTGAGAGATATAGAAAAGAGAAAATGGAGTTTCAGTCGATGTGCGATTGGGCTGCAGATTTCAGTTTGAGGTTCCCTCTTTCGTAGCTCCATATCTTCCAATCTAGTCCGAGTTAGCTCTGGATCCTTAAAGCAATGTTGTTCACCTCGCAAAGATCTACAACTTTGCTTCTTGCGTTGTGACCAAACGCCAGCTGAATCGGGAAATAAGGAAGGAAGAAAAGGAGGCTTCTGTGGTATGTTTGAGGTGGTATTTGACTCTTGTTTTTTGAATCGGTAGAAGCAGTAGTAGCAATGGCCGACCGTGCACAGGATTTGGACACCGCGTGGCTCCCTCCGCTCGCCTCGCTCGACACCTCACCCATCCTTGCTCGTTCATGCTTGCCACCTTTCCCACGCTCGTCGTTTTGGGGAGGCCGAGCCGAGCCCTTGCTCCCTGCGCTCTCCATTTTCCCCCTCACTCTCGCTCAGTCTCTGTCTCTTGCTCGCCATGGGTGGCTTGCCAAGCTCCGCGGCCACCGCTGTTCCACCGCTCCAAGCCACCGCAGCTGCGGCCGCATCACCGCCTCCTCCTCGGTCTTCCCATGCCCTAGCTCCGTGCTCATGGCCGTCCATCGCCGTTGCCGTGTTCGCCGCTGTCAGGCCGCCGGCTCGCATTACCGGTGGGTCGCGAGGCCACTGCGATCGAGCTGTGCCCCTGCGGGTGAGCAAGCACGGGTCTGGGCGAAGCCCTGGCATCCCAGCACCGCCGCTCACCGCCGGCGCCGCTTCTGTTGCCGGCCGAACCGGCCTTCTCCCATTCAGCTTCATGTAATGCGAACTGGAGGAAGAAGAAGGCAGTGGGAGTATGACATGTGGGTCCCGCCCGATTTCATTTGGTGCCCGAATTTATAGATTTTTCTTTTATCTTGTAAAATCTATATCTCATATTTGGTAGCTCCAAAAATTATGCAATTTGTTTTGTTGGAATCCTTGTGAAGTGCTCTGCATGTTAGGGTAATCAGTTATGCCATGCATGCATGTGTTTGTGCTGTAGAAATTCATTAGTGAAAAGTGGTTTTGGAAATGGATTAACTTGCTTTCATCAATATCTGGAGTTTTTGAAGTCCAAAATTAGTGATTCCAATTTTGTTGGTCTTCTAGTAATATGCACTGTCTAAGAAAAATATAAAACTTATAGGTTGTTTCCGGGTTTTAGGATGTTTTACCTAGATCTTGTTAAATGGAAAATAAATGCTTGTTTTCCTTGTTATTTTTATATCTTGAGTTGTGATGCTCCAAATGATGTGAAATTTTTATGGTAGTCTTGCCATGATATGTATGTGCTGTGGTATAAATTTCTTGGTCACTACTTATTGGATGATCTAGTTATTGATTTAACTTGTTTAGGGCTTGATAAATAGCTTATAAATAATATATAAATGATAAAATAGAAAATGTTATTCCATTACCTTAGTATGATGTTTCTATATCATATTGATTCATAATATGGCCTTGTGTTCACAGAAAATATTGAGTTTTAGGTTTAACTTGCTCTCACATGAATTATTGCAATAGCTATTTGTCTTTTTCATAGAGGTTGATATACTTGTCCAAATGGCTTAAAATTTGGACAGTAGACTTTTGGTAGCTTTTGTAGACCACTGTAATTTTGGTAGAATTTATTGTGCACTTTTGATATGTGTTCATAATTCCACCTAATGATTTAAATAAATTAAGAAAAGGTATTAAAAGAATTTATTTAGAAATGGACACTAAGTTTTCTGGTGTTCATTAGTCATGTGTGAAATGTTGGTAAAGTTGGTTTTGTCTAATTATATGTTTGCAACATAAGTTAATAATTAATTCTTGCAAATGAGGTTTCTGGATAGATCTGGGAACTTAGCAAAATTCTTCATGATAATGTGCTTTGTTGTGAAACGTATTTATACAAAAGTTGTAGATAATTTATGTATCTAGCTGCTGTTAAAATTTGGTGGCATTTGGCCATGTGGTTTAGGAGTTATAGTTGTTTAAAGTTGGGGTACAGAATTGCTTGCTCTCTGTCTTGTTAGACCAGTTTCTGTAATTGTGTAAATTCGACATGTTAAACTTTGGAATCATGCTGTGATAATATTATATGAAATGTAGAGAATTTCATAAGGTTTCCATAATGTCTTCTTGCAAGTCATTTGGAATTGTAGATCTCCAGTTATGATTAAATTACTTAGCTGCTGTTCTGATGCCCAGAAGGTGACAATTTCTAGTTCTAGTGCTTTGATTAACTTTGCCATGCTTGTGTATTGAAGTGTGACACCTATATTTGTTGGTACTTGGTTTGATATAATAGGATCCTATAAGACTTGTGTCTTGATTGATGTATTTGCAATGTTCTATGTTATGCCCTATTGTGGATTAAGTTAATTAGCTCTAGGTGTTTATGAGAACTTTGGTATGCTTGTTTGATTTCTTTATTTACTGCACTTCTATGCATTCATACATATGCATTGTTGCACCTCATTTAGGTACGTTAGCTGAAGCACGTGAAGGACCTAAGGTGGAGCCAAACCCGAAGATGGAGTTGGTGGATCCATCCCGAAGATGGGAGGATGCTCGCCAAGTGAATTCATCTGACATACTCTAACTTGAGTCGGATCCCAGGCAAGCCCCGGAGCATTATAAGCCTCCTATCTTCAAAGCAATTAATTATATATATGTTATAAGTATTGTTGTATTAAGTGGTAGGAGTTGGTTGAAAACCTTGCTGCATTATATCATTCCTTGTCCAGATATATGAATCCTTGAATCCTACGTAGACTATGATCGAGTAGATGCTTAGCCCTGCTTTAAGCGGTAGAAGTCAGGTGATTTTCTGTCACCTGCGAGATATAGGGATATTCATATATGGCACGGTTGGCTATATTTGCTATCGTAGAAAGGAACCATGTGTTAATAAAATGAAATGAGACCGAGCGGGATGATGATAGTGAAGCGACAAGGCATGGAGGTCTTGGGTGTGGATCTATCCCCGTCTGAGTCGTTTAAGGACCGATTCGTTGTACGTCCTTGAGTCATGTTGAACGCAGTCTAACACTTAGTTGGCCGGATAAGTCGTTCCGACCGCGAATCCGAGTAATACAGTTCAGGCCGGGAATCGAATGGTAGGTTGCTTCTTGGAGGAGAGAAAGGATGTGCTTGGGGACATTGGCGTGAGACCAAGGGGGGGGTTAGAGTCCCTATCACCTGGCAGAGTGTCGCCCTTGGGGTCGCGACATCATTCGGACCCGTGGCTCCTGAACTGTACCAAAGGAGACCTGAGCAGCCCTCGCTAGGCGTGACTCGGTGAGTGTTAGAAATACCCCTCCAGCTGGATAGGAATTCGATTCGAATCGCCGTCGCTCCCGGTTAGTGAGCACTTGACTTGAGCAGCGGCAACGTAGATTCAATTAAATTGAACGGATGGTTAATTGGATCACGATGAAAAGGTTGCCTCAATTTATACCTGCTATGGTTAATATTGTTTGCTCCTAATAAAGTGAGTGCTCTAGTACATGTTCTAATATAGATGATAGGTTAATGATAATTAACTTGATGCTTAAGCATTACTGATTGATCATCTATATTAAGCTTTTATGCAAAATGTTGTTAAGCTAGCCCCACTTTATATCAGCCTTGCATGATCCTTGGTGTCACCTTATTTCTGGTTTTTGACGGGTAAGTCTAGCTGAGTACTTTGTCGTACTCAGGGTTTTGTCCCCACTTGTTGCAGGTTGTGATGTATCATGGCGACTGCAAGAGTTGGTTGGCTCCTGCCGTAGAGGCGGAGTGTGATCACGGGCGTGATCCGTCTAAGTTATCTTCTCTCTACTGCTTTTGTTGGAAGTCGACCTTGGTACTGGCATGTATTTGAAATAAGATAAATGTTAGTTTCAAATTACTTTGCGTCCGCTACTTTTCAAACTAAGTTGTAATAACTATGTTAAACTCCGATGTATATTGAATTACTTGTGAAATGGTTGTAACATGTGACTTGTTATGTTGAATCACTACGATCTTGGCTTGTATATTGGTTGGTTTGAAATCCCTCATGAATTCATTGGACTATCGGAGTTATATGGGCTCAAGTGCGAGAATTTGATCACTTCGGTGATTGTTTTTGTACTTGTGCTCTTATAATTTGGTCGGTTCCGTTACAGCTGGTATCGGAGCAAGATTCAACATTAAACTTGTCATATGTGTATTTAAAACAAAGGTTTTGTTTTATAAAATCAGTTTTATCAACTTATAGTTTTATATAGGTTTGTCAAATCTAAATTTTAAACCTAAGTATGCCAGTGGTTAATTTCCTTATGCCCATATAAGGATTATTAGGTGGCTTATATAAGTACTAACTTGGGGGTTTTCATTTATGCATCTACGCCCATGCCAAGGTATGTATGTGTGATGACTCTCCCACATTATGCTACCCGGTGTGTCAGAGTAGAGGTAGCCTTCATATATGAAATAGCCATATATGTTGCTAGTTTACTTTTATGCAACGTCGCACCTACGCTCAGGTAAGTGTGAGTTGTGAGAGCATGACCGTACAACCCTCGGTCTAGGGGAGAGCTAGTTTTGGTTACTGGATTATTTACATGTTACACACATGTATATATGAAGGTACTTAATTGTGGGTGATCGAATGATTCGGGTAGTTTTGGTGCTACATGTATATATACAGGGGTATATGTATATGGGAGTACTTAAAAATTTTACTTACTGCTTTCATTGTGTGCCATATATTGGGGAATTGTTGGGCTAAAATGAAAATTTTCTGCAGGTATGCTAACCACGAATGCGTAAGTCAAATGTAGCTGACGACTAGCTATATATTGAGAGAGTGCGTGTTATGCCACCGACATAGAACGTGATCGCCACCTTAGGTTGGCAATCTTGTGAGGACGAATAGGACGAAGCATGCATCTTCTTGATTGTTGCATTATGCATGGCTATACTCTTCTCACCCTTGTTCTATAGTGTGTAACTTGTGATCAATGTGTTACACTATCTTTCTTGAGTAAAGTAAAACAAAAATGCCTTACTCCATGTTGTTTGAGAAAAGTGTGTGCTTAGCCTTGCTAGAAATAGTTGTGGTTACATGCTTGAACCTATAGATGCCCTTTAGGTTAGCCAAGTGGCGGATATGTTGTCATACAAGTGTTTGCAAATGCTTTAGACCTCACCTAAGTAATTGTGATTCTTATTAATGAATTAACTTAGTTGGTCTAAGGTAACAATATTTAGAGCAAATAGAATAACATGTTGTGTGCTCTCTTGTTTAGTAGAACAAAGGCAAGCCTTGTGTTGCTTGTTGAACGTTGTCGGCTAGAATGTTTTTTGTGGTAGTGATGCTTTTATGGTCACAATGGTATTTTCTATAGTTATGGAGAATACCAAAGTTGTAGCCAACTTACTTTTCTAGCTTGTCCTAAAATTTCATGACCCTAGGCCTTATGGTTTGGGATTTATGAATTTTAGAAGTTTACTGTCAGGTTTTGCTTATGCTCTGAATAGATCTAAATGTTTGGTTTGTTTGACCTGTGTGCATATAGAATCATATCTTGGAGATAATAGAAGAAGTGTAGTACTTTTTCTAAGCTTTCCAAAATGTCCTATAGCACTAATTTTGGTGGTCTAAATCTCTAATTATGAGCATGTAAAGTGGAATGACAAAATCTGTCCAAATCTGGGCAGAGACGTCTTCTTTGTCTTGTTTGGCCTTGTTAGCTGTAGAATCATCTTAATATGAGAATAATAAAGTTATAGAAAACGTAATAAGCTTTATATCAAGTTAAGGATCAGCCTTGTTGGGTCCCTAGAACTCCAGTTACGCATTTTTGAAGTTCATGTCAGTTTTCTGTCCATGTTTGTGCAGACCTGAAACATTAGTATTTTGGTCATGTCAATCTATGAATTTGCTTTTGGTATGAATAACTAAAGTGTAGTCATCTTCCTAAGCTTTCTAGAAAGTTGAGGATCACTTTTGTGGGATGTCTACAACCCTAGTTATGGTTGAAACCAGTAACTACTGTGCTGCTGTCCAGATTCTGTGCACATGCTAAGTTGGCTCCCTTAGCTAGTGTTTGTTTAGAGCTAAACTTGTAGTTAGTTCATGCTTGAGATGAATGCTTATTTTTGGGTGAGCCTTGTGCCTTGTATTGGTTGCTTAAGCCCATTCGTTTGAATTTTCTCCAATGTCTGCTTGACTATGATGTTGTATGTATGCTTGTATCTAGGTAGTGCCCTAGTTGTCACCTCGTTTGTCCTCGGTGAGCATACGAGGGCCACATAACTTTATCCTAGAACAATGTTCACGTATGTAATTGTATGGTTGTTGTCTTCCATTAGGTTCTCTATCTTAGGAGCCTGAGCCTGTAGACTTGGTGGTTAGCCCTTGAATGTTTGTATCCATGCCTTTGCTTGACCGAAAGCCCAAAGTTTAGTTCTCCTATATGTTTGCATAAGCCATGGATGTTTTGCAACCCTTTTTGTGAAGACCTTTATCGACTGACCAACCAAGTTAACTTTTATCAATGCTAGCCTTTGACCATGGTTCGTACGTTGCCAGTTGTGGAGACCGTACCCAAATCCATGTTGGACCTTCTGGTTACCTCTCTCAAAGGTTAGCCAGTGTGACGCAACATCTCTCTATTACGGCATCTAAATCGTATGCTTGCAAATTCGTGCATCTACCTTATCAACCCAATCTATGCCATTTGAAATTCCTCATCGGGTGTATATTTAGTAATGGTGTTATGAGTAGCAACTAATGGTGCCGCGATGAAACCGAGAGCCTCCTGTGGGTGCACACACAAGGTTGTGCTGCTCGGCACGCGCTGGTATCATGGTTTCTAATCGTAATCCATTGTAGAACAATACTAATGTGATTTTCACGTGACCTTCTTCCTTGGTTGTCTTTTCATATCTTATCAAAAGACCCTTATATTGGACCAAAAGTAGTAGAGCTTCCTCCTGAAGTTGCTAAGAGGACAACTTTTGAAGAACAGGTCACTGACATAAACATTAACAAACCACAAGAAGTGGTAGACAAGTGACTCTACTTAGTTGTTCTAGTATTGACGAGCGTCATCGAGTGAGCAACGTATCTCATTCCTGTTGGATAAAAAGGACACGCAACACTTACTACTGAACAAGTCATTCGTTGGATAAGAATCAATCGTCACATTATGTAAATCTTAACCTTTGTATGCATAATGAACACACCGTCGAAATCAACCATCTCTGGTGTGACCCCTTATTTGCTAACTTCGATGGCAACCATCTGTTCTGCATCAACCACAGTGTTTTGGTCAAGAATGAAGATTTGGAACTTTTTAGTGTTGAGAGACAACTAATTAGTTACCAATAGGAAGGTTAATCTCCAGCTAGGTAACGACCCCTTGGTAGTTACGAAAGCTATGTCTTACAAAGCAATAACCAACAATAAGTTAATCAACTGGCCAACAACTTGAGTGATACCCTATCTTCCACAGCCATTGTGACCAAGTCAATTCCATCTTGGACAATCACACAGATAGTGCAAAGTGTTCTATCAACTAAAGTGAAGAATTAGAGAAAGTATGCCCTAGTTCCAATCTGCATCCTTGTGCCCATAGGTGCCACAAACGGTGTGCCCATAACTGGGAAAGAAATTTGAGAAGTGTTAAACAATAGATTTCCTATCTTAGAGCTACTGTTTGATCCCAAAGAGGTTGGCCTGACAAAGTTGTTATGCTGCAAGTCAACTCAACTTACAGTACAACTAAGTCACCAAGGAAAATTTTACTCAATCGCTTGGTGGTAGACTACTCCCCGCGGTTTAGTGAATAATTACAACTTTTGTTGTCCTTAAGGCCTCGTTACATCTTTCTTTGGAAATTATTTTCCAATGATGACATACTTTGGTACCTTATACATATTTTTACCAAGAGGTTGCATCTGATTCAACCCAGATAACTGTTGTCTTTGGATAAAAGAATCTTATTAACTGTTGGCAGAAATAGGAAGCCGACAGAGTCAGCTATCACATTCCCTAACCATCGATAGACTCAGATAATACAGTGTTGTTGTCAGAGAAAGAGAACTGCACACATGGAATAGTAAGTAGCTTTCCATTAGCTGATATATGAATGTTTGAACATTTACGACCAACATAGACTCTGTCTATTGGTTAGTCAGTATCCTATAGCCTCAGAGTATATTTGTCGTCTATGATCTCACCCTTTTGGAAGGTTGTGCTCAAACCATTTTGGTAGAGGACTGCTTTTCAAACTTCGTGAACATATAGTCATTTTGATGAGTATACTTCTGAAGATTTTGGTCTAATGTAAAGTTCATATGGACTATGTTGTGTTCACTAAAGAGTCAGATACTTGTGAGTGGTTCACTCATGGACCAAATGATCTCCGTACACTGAGAATGCAGTACGTGCTATCTTGGATTCCTCCCAAAGTAACAATGCTTCATTGAAGTCAATGAAGGAAATTCTTCAGATAAATTTTACCATGAAAAGTCAGTGTTAGAAAGTGCCTTTGGCCAAATTATTCACCGATGTTGAAGCTTTGTAGCTGAATGCTATAGCAGATATTGAGAACTAGATAATGTGTCTCTCTCCCTTAAAAGGTCTTCCATTCTGAATCTTGGGACGCGATTCTTTTAAGGGGGGAGGGCTGTAACACCCCAGGTGTTGATCACCAATTAAGTAGTGGGTTTAAGCTCAAACATGACAAATTAGTGGAGATGACGATGCCAAGGTGAAAGCCCAAGTTTGGTTTTGGTAATTAATGACATCAAGTTGCTAATGCCACGTGTTAAGTGTTTTGAGTTAGGCATAAGCAACACATGTGATGAAGATGTATGTGGCAAGGAGTGGTGGCCACAAGATCACAAAGAGATAGTGCATGAATATGAAATGATGTTTATGGTGGAGATGCACATAAAAGGAAGGACATGATGATCAAGTGGAAGAGAAAGATCTAAGAGCGCAAGGCAAAGGTATAATCATAGGGTTTTCCTTTTGCCGGTCTAAGATGAGTAGAGAAGTGATTGACCGGGTTTAGGATACATGGCCGACTATCAAGAGGGGCAATCACGGTTAGCTCGGAAATCAAGTGCCACTAGATTAATGTCTTGAGCATATGCATTAGGATCTAGTAAAAAGCTAACACAACGCCTTGAGAAATGATTTATGAATTGCTAACACACATGCACATGGTGGTGTACACTTGGTGGTGTTAGCACAGTTTGTGAAGGCGGTGGAGTTTAAGCGGTAAAGAGGGGTTTGGGTTCCTCTCTCCCTCCCGCCGAGCTTGCGAGGCGGGATTCAGCGCTTTTTGGAGAAGTGAAATGCCTATTTTCTATTGCGCCGGAAGTCGGAAAAGAAACGGAGGCGAACGGAGGTCACAGAGATGACCGGACGCTGGACCGGACGCGGTCTCTGTATGACCGGACACGTCCGGTCAGTGTTCAGCGTCTGCGCGATTTTCAGTTTGATGATCGGACGCGCAGCGCGTCCGGTCACTGATGACCGGACGCGTCCGGTCATCCAGGGAGCTTACTGGACTCTAATCGGACGCTGGCACTGTGGCGTCCGGTCAGTTCAACAGCGTGTCCGGTCAGTTCTCCTGAGCGAACCAGAGCGCACGACCGGCGCGTCCGGTCCCTCACGTAGCCGGAGCGTCCGGTCAGGCGTCCAGAGGGGCAGAGCGAAGCGGAGTGATGATCGGACGCGCGGCGCGTCCGGTCACGTGCGATCGGACGCGTCCAGTCGCAGCTGGAGCTTACTGGAACGCGACCGGACGCTGGCACTGTCGCGTCCGGTCACTCGGTTGAGCGCGTCCGGTCAGGGCAACGGCTAGTTCTGACGCACACTGTTCACGTTTGTCGTGTAGTGACCGGACGCGTCCGGTCACCCTGACCGGAGCGTCCGGTCAGCGCGTTTTTCGCTGCGTCGTCTGTAACGGCTAGCTGTGTACCCCTTCGTTATAAATAGACGTTGGCCGGGGTTTGAGGGCAACTCTTGTACATTTTGAGATATAGAGACATACTTTGAGCTAGAGAACAACCCCTCCACTCATCTCTTTGCATAGTTGCACATCTTGAGTGAGATTCAAGTGCATTGCTTGAGAGTTGCATTCTAGAGGCACTTGATCTTTGAGTTGCTGCGGATTTCTTGTTACTCTTCCGTGTTTCCCGACACGGTAGACGGCTTGGAGCAGCGGAGGTGATTGAGCTCGCAATTGGAGATTGTTGGAGCCTTCACCAAGTGTTGTAAGGGGTTCTTGATCCTTCCCCGTGGGAGTTCGTGAATTGGATACTCTAGTGGAGCTCGTGGCTTAGAGGATCCCCATCTTGTGTGCGGTTGTGCGGCGCCCGCCGAGGGCTTGACTCTTGATAGTCGATTAGCTCGCGAACCGACAAGTGGGTGTATCGCCACAACGGGGAGTAGCTTGCCGGGAAGCAAGTGAACCTCGGGATAAATTCTTGTGTCATTCTCTTCCTGAGGATTTCTCTTGTGTGATTGATTGATTGGTACATCTCATCTCTACACGGTGGTATAATCAATCAAAGCTCTTCTCTCGTATTACTTCTTGTTTCTAGATTGTAGTTGTTGTTGTGTTTAGTGAATAGCCTTGTACTAGACTTGTGTAGGTGGCTTGCTTAATTAGTTAGAGCTAGTGCTTTTGCTTCGCCACCTTTCGTACTAACTCGTGGTTAAGTAATTCTTGTAGAAGTTTTAATTAGGCTATTCACCCCCCCTCTAGCCTATTTGGACCTTACAAGTGGTATCGGAGCCGAGGCACCGTTTATTTGAGGCTTAACAACCTACGGTGAAAAAGAAATGGCTCAATTAAGCTTGCACATCAACAACACCAAGAAGGAACCTCACTTTGATGGCACAAATTATGCATATTGGAAGGTTAAGATGACCGCACACCTAAAGTCAATCAATAGAGAAGTGTGGAAGGTCACCGAAACAAAATTTGAGGTTGCTAATCCGGAAGCACCTACACCGGTAGAGGAGAAGAAGCTCCAATGCAATGATATTGCCATTAGTGCTCTTCATGAGGCACTAGATGACAAGACATTTGAGCAAGTAAAGAACATAGAGATTGCTCATGATGCTTGGGCCAAGCTAGAAGAAACATTTGAGGGCACCGAAGGTACAAAGACCGCTAAAGCATATATCTTGCAAGAAAAATTTTCAAGCTTCAAGATGCAAGATGATGAGAGTGTACCAGAGATGTTTCATAGGTTGCAAGTCATTGTCAATGAGCTCAAGGCACTTGGTGAGGAGGTCAAGGACAATCAATTCTCTATGAAGTTCTTGAGAAGTCTACCCAAGAGATTTGATACATTGATCACCGTGCTAGTGAGGACTACATTGAAGGATTCAACTCCTCAACAAATATTTCAAGAAGTGATGACCGATGATTCATATAGAGAAGATGATGAGAAGGATGAGTTGGTCAAGAAGAAGAAGAAGGAAAATGAGAAGAAAGATGATGAAAAGAAGAAGAGTGTGGCATTCAAATCCACCACATCCAAGAGCAAATCCAAGATTGAATCATCAAGTGATGAAGACTCAAGCTCTTGTGATAGTGATGACATTGATGAGAAGATGGCTCTCTTTGTCAAGCAATTTGGCAAATTCATGAAGAAGAAAGGCTATCGTGCAAGAAGGAGGAAGAACTCATCCAAGAAGAGTGAGCATACCATGAGATGCTTTAGATGCCATAGCAAGGACCATCTCATTGCAAAGTGTCCTTATGATAGTGATGATGAAGATGCTATCAAGAAAGAGAAGAAGAAGCAAGAAAAGAAAAAGAGCTCTTATAAGAAGAAGAATGATTCTCATGTTGCTACATGGGATAGTGATGATTCCTCAAGTGATGATGAGGATGACTACAAGAGCAAGAAGAAGGGACATGCTAGCATTGCCATCCAAGAGAAGGTCTCCCTCTTCGACACTCCATCGTGCTTCATGGCTAAGGCCGCTAAGGTATCATCCGACGATGAGAGTGATCATGATAATGCTAGTGATAGTGATAGTGATGAAGAAGAATTCACTAAAGATGAACTAATCACTATGCTAGAAGATTGCACTCAACATTTTAAAGAATCTAGAAAGGAGTGCAAGGGCTTGCTTAAGGAAAAGAAAAACCTTATGCAAGAACTTGATGAGCTTAGGGCATCTTATGAGAGTCTAAAGGTAGACCATAAGAAGCTTCAAAAGTCTCACACTAAGCTTGAAGAAGCTCATTCCTCTCTAGTTGAAAAATGTGAAAACATGCCAACTAATGTTGAGAAAGCTAAAACTTGTAACATAGGCATATCATGTGATATAATTGATGAAACTTTTCATAAGCCTATTATTGTTGCTCCTACTAACCCTTCATGTAGCTCATCTACATCATCCTCATCTAGTAGTGATGGTTTCACTTGTGACTCCACACTTATAGTTGAGAATGAAAATCTCAAGAAGGAGGTAAAAGAGCTCAATCACACATTAGCTAAGGCTTATGGTGGTGAGGACCGCTTGCTTATGTGCTTGGGTAGCCAAAGAGCTTCTCTCTACAAAGAGGGATTGGGCTATAACTCCAAGAAAGGCAAGGCTGCTTTTGCTCCTCACAAGACTCGTTTTGTGAAGAACAATGGTAGCTATTGCAAAAGTTGCAAGCAAGTTGGTCACATAGAGCAACATTGCATGAACAAGAAATCCAATGCAAATGTATCCTCAATCAAGTTTAATTCTTTCTATATGCTTACCAAGGGTACAAATGGTGTTCATACTAAGTTTATTGGTACACCATGGATGGGCTCAAAGAAGAAAGCCATTTGGGTACCAAAGAGCTTAGTCTCTAACCTTGGAGGACCCAAACAAGTTTGGGTACCTAAAAAGAATTGATCTTGTCTTGTAGGTCAATTACAAAGCCGAAGGAAGGCATTGGGTGCTTGATAGTGGGTGCACTCAACATATGACCGGAGATTCTTGTATGTTCAAATCTATTGATAGAAGTCAAAATGGTGGTTTTGATGCTATCACTTTTGGCAACAACAAGAAAGGCAAGGTCAAGGGGCTTGGTAAAATTGCTATCTCAAATGACATGAGCATATCTAATGTGTTGCTAGTTGAGAGCTTAGATTTCAATCTTTTATCGGTGGCACAACTGTGTGATCTTGGCTTCAAGTGCATATTTGGTAGTGATGATGTTGAAGTCATAAGTGTTGATGGATCAAACTTGATATTCAAAGGATTTAGACATGGTAGCTTATACTTGGTTGACTTCAATGATAGTGAGACACAATTGACATCATGCTTGCTTAGTAAATCTAGTATGGGTTGGTTATGGCATAGAAGGCTTGGTCATGTTGGAATGAAACAATTGAACAAACTTTTGAGGCATGACTTAGTTAGAGGATTGAAGGATGTCACCTTTGAGAAGGATAAACTATGTAGTGCTTGTCAAGCCGGCAAACAAGTTGGAAATTCACATCCTAGTAAAAGTGAAATGAGCACATCAAAAGCATTTGAGCTATTGCACATGGACTTGTTTGGGCCAACAACATACACTAGCATTGGTGGCAACAAGTATGGTTTTGTGATTGTGGATGACTACACTAGATACACTTGGGTGCTCTTTCTTTATGACAAGAGTGATGTTTATGATCTATTCAAGTCTTTTGTCAAGAGAGTGCAAAATGAGTTTGAAATCACCATCAAGAAGATTAGAAGTGACAATGGTAGTGAGTTCAAGAACACAAGAATTGAAGATTTGTGTGATGATCTTGGTATTGGGCATCAATTCTCACCAACATACACTCCTCAATCAAATGGTGTAGTTGAAAGGAAAAATAGAACCTTGATTGATATGGCTAGATCAATGCTTAGTGAATACAATGTTAGTCATTCATTTTGGAGTGAAGCTATCAACACGGCTTGCTATTGTAGTAACCGTCTCTATTGCCATAGGAAGCTTGGAAAGACACCATATGAACTATTGAATGGAAGAAAGCCCAACATTGCATACTTTAGAGTGTTTGGTTGTAAATGCTATATTCTCAAGAAAGGCACTAGATTGAGCAAGTTTGAAAAGAAATGTGATGAAGGGTTCTTACTTGGTTATTCTACCACAAGCAAATCATATAGAGTTTGGAATCTCACAAATGGCACCTTGGAAGAAGTTCATGATGTTGAGTTTGATAAAACCCAAGGGTCTCAAAATGAAGCTCAAAACCTTGATGATGTGAGAGGAGATCAATTGTCAAATGCAATGAAGAACATGGACATTGGTGATATAAGGCCGATGCAAGTTGATGATGATGATATTCATGTGATCAACCAAAGTGTGCAAATTGATACAAATCAAGCAAGCTCTAGTGGTTCTCATGATAAAGCTCAAGTTCAAGGTCAAACAAGTGGAAGCAATCAACTCCCAATACTCCAACCTACTAGTATTGCAAGAGATCATCCATTGGACCAAATCATTGGTGGAATTCAAAGTGGTGTTCAAACTAGATCAAGATTAGCATCATTTTGTGAGCATTACTCATTTGTCTCATTAGAAGAACCAAAGAAGATAGAAGATGCATTGAAAGATTCCGAGTGGGTAAATGCCATGCATGAAGAACTAAACAACTTTGCTAGAAATCAAGTTTGGAAACTTGTTGAGAGGCCAAAGAACTACAATGTGATTGGCACTAAGTGGGTCTTTAGAAACAAGCAAGATCAAGATGGCATGGTTGTGAGGAACAAAGCAAGATTAGTAGCACAAGGATACACTCAAGTTGAGGGTCTTGACTTTGGAGAGACATATGCACCGGTTGCAAGATTGGAAGCAATTAGAATCTTATTAGCATATGCTTGTGCACACAACATCAAGCTCTATCAAATGGATGTCAAGAGTGCATTTCTCAATGGCTACATCAATGAAGAAGTTTATGTTGAGCAGCCTCCCGGTTTTGAAGATGACAAGAAGCCCGACCATGTTTACAAGCTAAAGAAGGCATTGTATGGTTTAAAGCAAGCACCTAGAGCATGGTATGAGAGATTGAGGGATTTTCTTCTCTCTAAAGGGTTCAAGATGGGAAAGGTTGACACCACTCTCTTCACCAAGAAGCTTGGAAATGACTTGTTTGTGTTGCAAATCTATGTGGATGATATCATTTTTGGATCAACAAATCAAGATTTTTGTGAAGAGTTTGGAAATATGATGGCTAATGAGTTTGAGATGTCTATGATTGGAGAGCTTAGTTACTTCCTTGGACTTCAAATCAAGCAAATGAAGAATGGCACTTTTGTAAGTCAAGGCAAGTACATCAAGGACATGATCAAGAAGTTTGGATTGCAAGATGCTAAGCCAATGAGTACACCAATGGGCTCTAATAATCAATTGGGTATTGATAATAGTGGAAATATGGTAGATCAAAAGCAATACCGGTCCATGATTGGAAGTTTGCTCTATGTCACCGCTTCTAGGCCGGATGTGATGTTTAGTGTATGCAAGTGTGCAAGATATCAAGCTTCACCTAGAGAAAGTCACTTGAAAGCAACCAAGAGGATATTGAGATATCTAAAGGGCACTCATGATGTTGGATTATGGTATCCCAAGGGGTCTAATTTTGAGTTGATTGGATATTCGGACTCCGACTATGGTGGATGCAAGATTGATAGAATGAGCACAAGTGGCACTTGTCAATTGCTTGGAAGGTCTCTTATTTCATGGTCATCAAAGAAATAAAATAGTGTTGCACTATCTACCGCCGAGGCCGAATATATTAGTGCCGATAGTTGTTGTGCACAATTGCTTTGGATGAAGGCCACCTTGAATGATTTTGGAATCAAGTTCAAGTATGTGCCATTATTTTGTGACAATGAAAGTGCTATCAAGATGACTCAAAATCCGGTTCAACATTTAAGAACAAAGCACATTGACATAAGGCACCACTTCATAAGAGACCATCAACAAAAGGGTGATATTAGCATTGAGAGCATTGGCACCGAAGATCAACTAGCCGACATCTTTACAAAGCCACTTGATGAAAAGAGATTTTACAAGTTGAAGAATGAATTGAACATACTTGACTTCTCCAACTTGAAATGAATGTACCCCCACATTCTTATATGACATGCCTCTCCTCCAACATAGCAAGGTAAAGTTGTTTGGCATATCATTCATACTTTGCTAAGGACATGGTTAGAACATATAGACATATTTGCATGACAAATAAGCTCATTCATGAAAATCAAATAATTTTGATGTATATATGGTACCACTATTGCTTCTATGTTTGATTGATCTAGTGGTAGCATATGACATGTTTGTGGGCTTGCGAACCTAGTGTTGAATCTAGTAAACGAGCTCATGATGTGTAATTCAACATGGTCAAGATAACCCTTATACTTTATGAGGTGTGAAAAAGCTTGTCCTTGGATCAAACCGAATTACATATTCTAGGCAAGTAATCTAGATTGGACCATAATTTGGACTCCCTCATATTGATTGACTTAACTCTCACTAAAATTGGCACCTTTTTGGTGATTGTTGACAAAGGGGGAGAGAAAAGTCACAAAGATATTGCAAAAAGGGAATAAGAAATAATAAGGGGGGAGAAATAATAAGGGGGAGAGAAAAGTCACAAAGATAAAAAGAAAAGTCACAGGGGAGAGAAAAGTTACAAAGGGAGATAAATCAAGGGATCAATTAAATTTGAGCACACAAGTAGGGGGAGCAAGTTCATGGATTACTTGTTGCACTTGTATGTGCATTAACATGATAAATTGTTGCATTGCAAAGCTTAAATTCATATTCATGATTGTTTGGTGTTTGCTAGAAATAGAACTTGAATGATGATTTGTTGAGAGTAGCTTTACAAGCGGTATCTAGACACCTTGGCTTATAATGTTGATCTCACAGGGTACTTTAGTGTTTGTGATCTTTACAAGTGATGTATTATAAATGGTGTCTAGCTACGTCGATGCTAAGGATGGTATATAAAGGCAACTCCGATTGGTATCACGCTTCAAAGGTCCATTCTATATACCTTAGCATCAATTTGATAGTAGTAACTCTCTCAAATTTCAAATCCATACATATGTGCATAATGGAACCAAACTCATGGAAGCACATATGTAGGGGGAGCTAATACTATCGAAATTGAAAATTGATTTCATTTCATATCTTTGTGATGGTTGTCATCAATTACCAAAAAGGGGGAGATTGAAAGCCCAAGTTTGGTTTTGGTAATTAATGACATCAAGTTGCTAATGCCACGTGTTAAGTGTTTTGAGTTAGGCATAAGCAACACATGTGATGAAGATGTATGTGGCAAGGAGTGGTGGCCACAAGATCACAAAGAGATAGTGCATGAATATGAAATGATGTTTATGGTGGAGATGCACATAAAAGGAAGGACATGATGATCAAGTGGAAGAGAAAGATCTAAGAGCGCAAGGCAAAGGTATAATCATAGGGTTTTCCTTTTGCCAGTCTAAGATGAGTAGAGAAGTGATTGACCGGGTTTAGGATACATGGCCGACTATCAAGAGGGGCAATCACGGTTAGCTCGGAAATCAAGTGCCACTAGATCAATGTCTTGAGCATATGCATTAGGATCTAGTAAAAGCTAACATAACGCCTTGAGAAATGATTTATGAATTGCTAACACACATGCACATGGTGGTGTACACTTGGTGGTGTTAGCACAGTTTGTGAAGGCGGTGGAGTTTAAGCGGTAGAGAGGGGTTTGGGTTCCTCTCTCCCTCCCGCCGAGCTTGCGAGGCGGGATTCGGCGCTTTTTGGAGAAGTGAAATGCCTATTTTCTATTGCGTCGGAAGTCGGAAAAGAAACGGAGGCGAACGGAGGTCACAGAGATGACCGGACGCTGGACCGGACGCGGTCTCTGTATGACCGGACGCGTCCGGTCAGTGTTCAGCGTCTGCGCGGTTTTCAGTTTGATGATCGGACGCGCAGCGCGTCCGGTCACTGATGACCGGACGCGTCTGGTCATCCAGGGAGCTTACTGGACTCTAATCGGACGCTGGCACTGTGGCGTCCGGTCAGTTCAACAGCACGTCCGGTCAGTTCTCCTGAGCGAACCAGAGCGCGCGACCGGCGCGTCCGGTCCCTCACGTAGCCGGAGCGTCCGGTCAGGCGTCCAGAGGGGCAGAGCGAAGCGGAGTGATGATCGGACGCGCGGCGCGTCCGGTCACGTGCGATCGGACGCGTCCGGTCGCAGCTGGAGCTTACTGGAACGCGACCGGACGCTGGCACTGTCGCGTCCGGTCACTCGGTTGAGCGCGTCCGGTCAGGGCAATGGCTAGTTCTGACGCACACTGTTCACGTTTGTCGTGTAGTGACCGGACGCGTCTGGTCACCCTGACCGGAGCGTCCGGTCAGCGCGTTTTTCGCTGCGTCGTCTGTAACGGCTAGCTGCGTACCCCTTCGTTATAAATAGACGTTGGCCGGGGTTTGAGGGCAACTCTTGTACATTTTGAGATATAGAGACATACTTTGAGCTAGAGAACAACCCCTCCACTCATCTCTTTGCATAGTTGCACATCTTGAGTGAGATTGAGTGAGATTCAAGTGCATTGCTTGAGAGTTGCATTCTAGAGGCACTTGATCTTTGAGTTGCTGCGGATTTCTTGTTACTCTTCCGTGTTTCCCGACACGGTAGACGGCTTGGAGCAGCGGAGGTGATTGAGCTCGCAATTGGAGATTGTTGGAGCCTTCACCAAGTGTTGTAAGGGGTTCTTGATCCTTCCCCGCGGGAGTTCGTGAATTGGATACTCTAGTGGAGCTCGTGGCTTGGAGGATCCCCATCTTGTGTGCGGTTGTGCGGCGCCCGCCGAGGGCTTGACTCTTGATAGTCGATTAGCTCGCGAACCGACAAGTGGGTGTATCGCCACAACGGGGAGTAGCTTGCCGGGAAGCAAGTGAACCTCGGGATAAATTCTTATGTCATTCTCTTCCCGAGGATTTCTCTTGTGTGATTGATTGATTGGTACATCTCATCTCTACACGGTGGTATAATCAATCAAAGCTCTTCTCTCGTATTACTTCTTGTTTCTAGATTGTAGTTGTTGTTGTGTTTAGTGAATAGCCTTGTACTAGACTTGTGTAGGTGGCTTGCTTAATTAGTTAAAGCTAGTGCTTTTGCTTCACCACCTTTCGTACTAACTCGTGGTTAAGTAATTCTTGTAGAAGTTTTAATTAGGCTATTCACCCCCTCTCTAGCCTATTTGGACCTTACACAAGGTCAAACCTATGGAAATAAACCCTAATCTAAACTTGGATGCTGCACCCTTCTTTGCATATAGGCCATTTTTACGATATATGCTTGGGTGTTGTTATCAAAGTATCTTCACATGTCTCACATCAATAACTATCTATATTGATCCCTGGAAAAGTTTCATGAAGTTTGGAATCAAAAAGTCACATGAAATGATAAGTCATATCCTTCTTGGAATGGCGTGATTAAGTGAATGGAATTATAGATCATCAACCAAACTTTGAAACTTTGCCCAAATGACTCTAGATGAACTCTACAACGAAAGTCATGAAGGGTTCATGTTGAGCAAATGTCAAGAAAATGCCCCGATTGGCCTAAAACCCTAGTTTCGGCTTTATCGAGTTGTACTTTGACCAAAGTGAAAGTTTGACTTCTATACCAGTTATGAGGTTTGACCTTAAACACAAGTTGAAGTTCATCTTGTGTAGAACAAACTTTGTTTAATGATCAAGAGCCAGTTTGGCTTCTAGCTTGATCAAATAGAGCTCACAAGATTGAATAAGCTGCTGTTTTTGGAAGACCTTGAGTGGCAGCAATAAGTTGACATGTTTGATGATCTTTATCTCCTTAACCATGTTGAACCAGTCCATGAGCCTTTAATGAAAGTTGTAGTTTAAGTTGAGTGCTACAAACTTTGTTTTTGGACCAAGAGCCGAATCAGCTTCCAAGTAGCTTAAATAGTGGATTCAAGATTGAAAGTGATGCTGTTTTCTCAGCTCTCCAAATTTTCTAAGTCCTCGATCAGCAGCAGCATGATGCTATGATTGCGGCATTTTATCTTCCAAATTCATATGGCAGCTCAATTGGATTTCTTAATATGAGTTGAAGTACCCTTTGCGAAGGACGCAACAAAACAAGTCTCATTACTTTTGGAGCAAGTTTGGTCATTCAAAGATTAATTCAAAAACAGTGAAAGCTAACTGTTACTAGGAGTTAACTGAATCCTGATTTCAGTTTCCTGTACCCATCTTTGATGCCTTGTAGTTTGCAAACCAGGCCGGACTAGTTCATGAACCTTTAATAGGAGTTGTAGTATTCACTTAGCTCTACAACTTGTATTAATGAGGTTTTTTCTAAAACCGGTTGGATTAGGGAGTAGAGAGGGGAGAAAAGTGCAGTTTCAGTTGGCTCGCAATTAGACTACAGAACCCGGTTTTGAGGTACCCTCCTTTGGAGCTTTGTATCTCCCTAATCGTGCCGAATTAGACTTTGATTCTTTAACCAAAGTTGGAGTACTATTGTAGATCTACGCAATGGTGAAATCGGTTGATCAAATAATGAACTGGTTTGAGAGATATAGAAAAGAGAAAATGGAGTTTCAGTCGGCGTGCGATTGGGCTGCAGATTTCAGTTTGAGGTTCCCTCTTTCGTAGCTCCATATCTTCCAATCTAGTCCGAGTTAGCTCTGGATCCTTAAAGCAATGTTGTTCACCTCGCAAAGATCTACAACTTTGCTTCTTGCGCTGTGACCAAACGCCAGCTGAATCGGGAAATAAGGAAGGAAGAAAAGGAGGCTTCTGTGGTATGTTTGAGGTGGTATTAGACTCTTGTTTTTTGAATCGGTAGAAGCAGCAGTAGCAATGGCCGACCGTGCACAGGATTTAGACACCGCGTGGCTCCCTCCGCTCGCCTCGCTCGACACCTCACCCATCCTTGCTCGTGCATGCTTGCCACCTTTCCCACGCTCGTCGTTTTGGGGAGGTCGAGCCGAGCCCTTGCTCCCTGCGCTCTCCATTTTCCCCCTCACTCTCGCTCAGTCTCTGTCTCTTGCTCGCCATGGGTGGCTTGCCAAGCTCCGCGGCCGCCGCTGTTCCACCGCTCCAAGCCACCGCAGCTGCGGCCGCACCACCGCCTCCTCATCGTCTTCCCATGCCCTAGCTCCGTGCTCATGGTCGTCCATCGCCGTTGCCGTGTTCGCCGCTGTCGGGCCGCCGGCTCGCATTGCCGGTGGGTCGCGAGGCCACTGCGACCGAGCTGTGCCCCTGCGGGTGAGCACGCACGGGTCTGGGCGAAGCCCTGGCATCCCAGCACCGCCGCTCACCGCCGGCGCCGCTTCTGTTGCCGACCGAACCGGCCTTCTCCCATTCAGCTTCACGTAATGCGAACTGGAGGAAGAAGAAGGCAGTGGGAGTATGACATGTGGGTCCCGCCCGATTTCATTTGGTGCCCGAATTTATAGATTTTTCTTTTATCTTGTAAAATCTATATCTCATATTTGGTAGCTCCAAAAATTGTGCAATTTGTTTTGTTGGAATCCTTGTGAAGTGCTCTGCATGTTAGGGTAATCAGTTATGCCATGCATGTATGTGTTTGTGCTGTAGAAATTCATTAGTGAAAAGTGGTTTTAGAAATGGATTAACTTGCTTTCATCAATATCTGGAGTTTTTGAAGTCCAAAATTAGTGATTCCAATTTTGTTGGTCTTCTAGTAATATGCACTGTCTAAGAAAAATATAAAACTTATAGGTTGTTTCCGGGTTTTAGGATGTTTTACCTAGATCTTGTTAAATGGAAAATAAATGCTTGTTTTCCTTGTTATTTTTATATCTTGAGTTGTGATGCTCCAAATGATGTGAAATTTTTATGGTAGTCTTGTCATGATATGTATGTGCTGTGGTATAAATTTCTTGGTCACTACTTATTGGATGATCTAGTTATTGATTTAACTTGTTTAGGGCTTGATAAATAGCTTATAAATAATATATAAATGATAAAATAGAAAATGTTGTTCCATTACCTTAGTATGATGTTTCTCTATCATATTGATTCATAATATGGCCTTGTGTTCACAGAAAATATTGAGTTTTAGGTTTAACTTGCTCTCACATGAATTATTGCAATAGCTATTTGTCTTTTTCATAGAGGTTGATATACTTGTCCAAATGGCTTGAAATTTGGACAGTAGACTTTTGGTAGCTTTTGTAGACCACTGTAATTTTGGTAGAATTTATTGTGCACTTTTGATATGTGTTCATAATTCCACCTAATGATTTAAATAAATTAAGAAAAGGTATTAAAAGAATTTATTTAGAAATGGACACTAAGTTTTCTGGTGTTCATTAGTCATGTGTAAAATGTTGGAAAATTTGGTTTTGTCTAATTATATGTTTGCAACATAAGTTAATAATTAATTCTTGCAAATGAGGTTTCTGGATAGATCTGGGAACTTAGCAAAGTTCTTCATGATAATGTGCTTTGTTGTGAAACTTATTTATACAAAAGTTGTAGATAATTTATGTATCTAGCTGCTGTTAAAATTTGGTGGCATTTGGCCATGTGGTTTAGGAGTTATAGCTGTTTAAAGTTGGGGTACAGAATTGCTTGCTCTCTGTCTTGTTAGACCAGTTTCTGTAATTGTGTAAATTCGACATGTTAAACTTTGGAATCATGCTGTGATGATATTATATGAAATGTAGAGAATTTCATAAGGTTTCCATAATGTCTTCTTGCAAGTCATTTGGAATTGTAGATCTCCAGTTATGATTAAATTACTTAGCTGCTGTTCTGATGCCCAGAAGGTGACAATTTCTAGTTCTAGTGCTTTGATTAATTTTGCCATGCTTGTGTATTGAAGTGTGACACCTATATTTGTTGGTACTTGGTTTGGTACCCTAGGATCTTATAAGACTTGTGTCTTGATTGATGTATTTGCAATCTTCTATGTTATGCCCTATTGTGGATTAAGTTAATTAGCTCTAGGTGTTTATGAGAACTTTGGTATGCTTGTTTGATTTCTTTATTTATTGCACTTCTATGCATTCATACATATGCATTGTTGGACCTCATTTAGGTACGTTAGCTGAAGCACGTGAAGGACCTAAGGTGGAGCCAAACCCGAAGATGGAGTTGGTGGATCGATCCCGAAGATGGGAGGATGCTCGCCAAGTGAATTCATCTGACATACTCTAACTTGAGTCGGATCCCAGGCAAGCCCCGGAGCATTATAAGCCTCCTATCTTCAAAGCAATTAATTATATATATGTTATAAGTATTGTTGCATTAAGTGGTAAGAGTTGGTTGAAAACCTTGCTGCATTATATCATTCCTTGTCCAGATATATGAATCCTTGAATCCTACGTAGACTAGGATCGAGTAGATGCTTAGCCCTGCTTTAAGCGGTAGAAGTCAGGTGATTTCCTATCACCTGCGAGATATAGGGATATTCATATATGGCACGGTTGGCTATATTTGCTATCGTAGAAAGGAACCATGTGTTAATAAAATGAAATGAGACCGGGCGGGATGATGATAGTGAAGCGACAAGGCATGGAGGTCTTGGGTGTGGATCTATCCCCGTCTAAGTCGTTTAAGGACCGATTCGCTGTACGTCCTTGAGTCATGTTGAACGCAGTCTAACACTTAGTTGGCCGGATAAGTCGTTCCGACCGCGAATCCGAGTAATACAGTTCAGGCCGGGAATCGAATGGTAGGTTGCTTCTTGGAGGAGAGAAAGGATGTGCTTGGGGACATTGGCGTGAGACCAAGGGGGGGTTAGAGTCCCTATCACCTGGCAGAGTGTCGCCCTTGGGGTCGTGACATCATTCGGACCCGTGGCTCCTGAACTGTACCAAAGGTGACCTGAGCAGCCCTCGCCAGGCGTGACTCGGTGAGTGTTAGAAATACCCCTCCAGCTGGATAGGAATTCGATTTGAATCGCCGTCGCTCCCGGTTAGTGAGCACTTGACTTGAGCAGCGGCAACGTAGATTCAATTAAATTGAACGGATGGTTAATTGAATCACGATGAAAAGGTTGCCTCAATTTATACCTGCTATGGTTAATATTGTTTGCTCCTAATAAAGTGAGTGCTCTAGTACATGTTCTAATATAGATGATAGGTTAATGATAATTAACTTGATGCTTAAGCATTAATGATTGATCATCTATATTAAGCTTTTATGCAAAATGTTGTCAAGCTAGCCCCACTTTATATCAGCCTTGCATGATCCTTGGTGTCACCTTATTTCTGGTTTCTGACGGGTAAGTCTAGCTGAGTACTTTGTCGTACTCAGGGTTTTGTCCCCACTTGTTGCAGGTTGTGATGTATCATGGCGACTGCAAGAGTTGGTTGGCTCCTGCCGTAGAGGCGGAGTGTGATCACGGGCGTGATCCGTCTAAGTTATCTTCTCTCTACTGCTTTTGTTGGAAGTCGACCTTGGTACTGGCATGTATTTGAAATAAGATAAATGTTAGTTTCAAATTACTTTGCTTCCGCTACTTTTCAAACTAAGTTGTAATAACTATGTTAAACTCCGATGTATATTGAATTACTTGTGAAATAGTTGTAACATGTGACTTGTTATGTTGAATCACTACGATCTTGGCTTGTATATTGGTTGGTTTGAAATCCCTCGTGAATTCATTGGACTACCGGAGTTATATGGGTTCAAGTGCGAGAATTTGATCACTTCGGTGATTGTTTTTGTACTTGTGCTCTTATAATTTGGTCGGTTCCATTACATGTATATTGAATGTGCTTGCAAAACCTCCTTCAAACATATGCAACATACTTTTGTTAATTGTGTTTCAAGTGTGTTAGGTGTTCATGCTTGGTAATGCAAGTGAGTGTTGATGTCACTTCTTTCATGTGTCTCGCATCACTCTCTATCTATAGTGACCCCTAGAAAAGTTTTATGAAATTTGGAATAAAAAAGTCACATGAAATGATAAGTTATATTCTTATTGGAAGGGCATGATTAAGTGGATGGAATTATAGATCATCAACCAAACCTTGAAAACTTGCCCAAATGACTCTAGATGAACTCTACAACAAAAGTTATGAAGGGTTCATGTTGAGCAAATGTCAAGAAAATGCTTCCATAGATCAAAAAGGATAAATTAAGATTTATCGGGATGCTACTTTGACTTGGGGTGAACTGTGGCTTAGATTGTTTACATGGCAGTGAAACCTAAATAAAAGTTGTAGTTCATCTTATGTACAACAAATTTGTTTAATAGTTGAGAGCTAGTTTAGTCTCTAACTTAGTTTAACAAGGCTTCCAAAAGTGAATACAGTGCTGTCCCTAGAGCTGAAAATTTGGCTAAGTCCCTAATGGACTGAAACTGAATTTTCAGTTTCGAGGTACCCCAATTCAGGGATTTATAACTCGCAAAGCGGTTGAAATTTTACCAAGCACCTATAAGCAATGTTGTAGTACTCTTATAGGTCTACCATACGGTGTAAATGGTTTAGCATTTCCTTACTCGGTTTGGGAGATGGAGATGGGCAAACAATGCAGTTTCAGCTAGTCTAAAATTGAACTGCAGGGTTCAATTTCGGGTACCCTAATTTGGAGCTTTGTATCTCTCCAACCGTGCTGAATTAGACTTCGATTCTTTAACCAAAGTTGGAGTACACTTGAAGCTCTACAATTTTGTCAATTATACCAGGAGCCAATTCGAGCTAATTTGGGAGTTATTGATCGATGAAAAATAGAGTTTCAGTGGTATTTTTATGGTGGTATTGCCAGCTCTTGAGTTGAGTTCAAACTGGAGCTCGTCATGGCCGACCCGTTTCTGGCCCGAGCGTCGTGTGGTACTCACGCGCCCTTGCTGACCGCCACCTCGTGCCCACGCGTCGCTACATTTGTCGATGTGGAGAACCCGAGCCCCCCTCCTTCGGTCTCTCTCTCACTCGCTCCCTCTCCATCTCCTCTGTTCGCTCGCCATGGGCAGGGCCAAGCCCAGACTGCCGCCACGGGCGCTGCGCACACTCCTACTCCCTACTCAATGCCCCTTCCCCGGCCGCCCAGCATGCCGCAGTACCGCTGCCATGGTCGCCCTAGCCAGCACACCCTCGCCGTCTCCATGGCGGAGCCGAAGCGCGAGCTCGGAGCCGCCACCGCTGTTTCCGCAGCTCTGAACTACCAAGCCGCGGTCGCGTACCCCTCTGCGCCCGCCTCTTCCTCGTCTACTGCCGGCGCGCCTCGGGTGGGCTGGAGCCTGCCAGAGCAGCTGGCCATGGGGGGGGGCGTCCCCGTCGTCGCCGCCGATGTCCGTGGCCAGGGCGCCGGTGCACGTGGCCGGGCCAACTCGGGCCACCTCCGGATGAGCCGAGTTGTCCCATGAGGGCGCGTGGGTTCCCCGGTGCTCCCTCGCCCTTTAGCCGCCGCCGGCGAGCCTTCTCCGGTTGACATCGGCGAGCCACAGACGTCCTCTGATTCTAAAATCTCGTCGGGGACCTGCTTTAGCAATTCGAAGAAAGACAGGGGGTTTTATGCGAAGCCAAGACTCATGTGAATAGTATTAAAAGGACTGATTTGTGTTAAAATTGCTGAAATTTGAAAATGCATAGTAAAGCATAGGAAATTCATAAAATAGCAAATGAGGACTTTTTGGAATCCTTGTGAAATTGTCTATGCAGTGGATCTATAATATGTCATGTTTTAGTTTAAAGTTTTAGCTGTAAAAATAGATTTACGCATTTAGGTTTTTAATACTAGTGGTATTTGTCTTTTTCATAACTGTAGTTGTAGGGCTCCAAATGAAGTGAAATTTTGGTGGCATGCTACTCCTATGAGGTTTGATGTGTGGTAAAAATTTCATGAATTTTGGTGGTAGTATGAGTGAGTTATTGATTCATCTTGCTCTCACATGAATTCTTGTAATAGCAAATTGTCTTTTTCATAGAGGTTGATATACATGTCCAAATGGCTTGAAATTTGGACAGTAGACTACTAGGAGCATATGTAGGCCACTGTAATTTTGGTAGAATTGTATTGTGCACCTTGGGTAGGTGTTCATAATTCCACCTAATTATCTAAGGTAAATTAAGAAATGTATTAAAATAATTTATTTAGCAATGGAAATTATGTTTTCTGGTGTTCACTAGTCATGTGTGAAATGTTGGTAAATTTGGTTTTGCACAATTATATGTTTGCAACATATGTTAATAATTATTTCTTGCAATTATTAGTTTCTGGATAGTTCTGGGGGCAATGTAGATTGCCCCATGATAATGATGTTTTCTGAGCACCTTGTCTATAGCAAAGTTGTATATAATTCATGTATCTAGCTTATGTTAAAATTTGGTGGCATCTGGTCAAGTAGTGTTTGAGTTATAGATGTTTAAAGTCAGGTCCCAGATTTGGTTGCTCTCTGTTTGGAGCAGACCAGATTATGTAGTTTCATCTTTTTGACCTATTGAACTTGAGAATTAGGCTTAGGTGATTATAAATGAATTATAGAAAATTTCATAAGCTCTCCATATTATCCTCTTGCATGTCATTTGGAATTGTGTAGCTCCTGGAATGATGTTATTTCTGGACTATTCATGTTGATTGCAAATCTGAACCTTTCTGTCAAGCATAGTTTGAGTTACATAAGTAGGTTGGTGTTGCTACTTGGCACTTGGGTTGGTACCCTATAATCTTATGATACTTGTGCCTTGATTGATGTGCTTGCCCTATTCTATGTTATGCCTTAGTGAGGATTAAGTTAATTAGCTCTAGGTGTTTATATGAACTTTGGTATGCTTGCTTGATTACTTTGTTTATTACACTTCTATGCATTCATGCATATGCATTATTGCACCTCATTTAGGTACGCTAGCTGAAGCACGTGAAGGACTGGATGTGGAGCCAAACCCAAAGATGGAGTTGGTGGATCCATCCCGAAAATAGAAGGACCGGACAAGTGATAGATTGGAGGATGTTCGCAAAGCGAATTCATCTGACATACTCTAACTTGAGTCGGATCCCAGGCAAGCCCCGGTGAAAGGTCTTGATGGCTAGAGAGGGGGTGAATAGCCTTTTAAAAATTTCTACAAAGACAAGCTAAACAAGTTTATCAATATAACAAGTAGCGAGATGCGAGTTTTGCTTAGCCTACGGGGTGTTTGCAAGCCACCTAACCAATTTACAATTCTAGTATATTTCCACTCAACCGCACAAGTCAAACCGAGAAGGTAACTACAACTACAACTAGCAAGCTACACAAAGGAACTACTCTAGCAAAGCTAATTAGCTAGCAAAGATAACTAAGAAAGTAATGCGGAGTTGAGTTAGGAGAGTTTCACCGAGGGGCGAAGTATTGAGCCAACCAATATGATCAACAATGAATACCAAGACAACCGAACACCGGGATCAATCAATCACAATATGAAAGTGATGACATGAAGATTTATCCCGAGGTTCACGTGCTTGCCGGCACGCTAGTCCCCGTTGTGTCCCTCTTCACCACGTGGTTCGGTGGCTAATCGGTCTCACACTGAGCCTCTCAAAAGGCGCCACAAGAACCTACCAAATGGCAAAAGGTTGCAAATGACACGAGCAATTCACTAACGTTGCCTTTGGCGCTTCGCCGAGGTAGGCACAAACCCCTCACAATCACCGGAGGTGGCCAGGAACAATCACAAACTCTTGCCAACGCCTCCAAGCTGCTCCAAGACGTCTAGGTGGCGGCAACCACCAAGAGAAACAAGAATCCTGCAGCAAATCAACCACCAAGTGCCAACTAGATGCAATCTCATAATGCAAATACACTTGGATCACTCAATCTCACTTTGAATATGCAAGGAAGCAAGAGAGATGAGTGGGAGGAGAGTTGCTTAGCTCAAAGTGCTCATATGTATGTCAAATGTTCAAGAGATATCCGAGAGGGAGAGCCTTGAGCCGGCCAACCAGTATTAATAGATGTACCCCTTCGAATAGAGCCGTTAGAAACTTAAACAGCCGAAATCGTGCTGATCGGACGCGCTGATCCAACTGACCGGACGCGCCGCTCGTACAACAGCTAAGTCGCGAAGCACTGACCGGACGCGCTGGTCCAACTGACCGGACACGCCGGTCGCACAACGGCTAACTGCGAAGCAACGACTAGACGCGCTTGACGCACAGACCGGACGCGCTGCGAACGATCGGACGCGCTTGTCCCGTAACTGACCGGACTCGCCGATCGCACAGTACCGCGAGCCCGCGAAGCAACGACCGAACGCGCTCCAGGCAACGACCGAACGCGCTCTAGGCAACGACCGGACGCGACAGTGCCAGCGTCTGGTTAGAGTCCAGTAAGCTCCCTCAACGACCGGACGCGTCCGATCGACAGTGACCGGACGCGCTGCGCGTCCGATCATCAAACTGAAACACGCGCAGACGCTGAACGCTGACCGGACACGTCCGGTCAAACAGAGACCGCGTCCGGTCCAGCGTCCGGTCACCTTTGTGACCTCCATTCGCCTCTGTTTCTTTTCCGACTTCCGGCGTAGTGGAAAATAGTCGTTTTAACTCCTCGAAAACGCCTGAATCTCGCCTCGCAAGCTCGGCGGGAGGGAGAGAGGACCCCAAACCCTCTCTACCACTCAAACTCCACCGCCTTCGCAAATGTGCTAACACCACCAAGTGATCTCGTCATGTGTGAGTGTGTTAGCATTTTCACAATCATTTTTCGAGGTGTTATTAGTTCTATCCAAATACATATGATTATGAAATGCACATCTAGAGACACTTAGGAGTTCAATAGCCGCGTCATTCCCCTCTTTATAGTACGGCTATCTATCCTATAATGTAACCACACCCACTAGGTGTCTTGGTTACTAAAACACAACCCTTAAGCATATACCTTTGCCTTGATCATGTAGGGTTGAGTCCAAATCCAAGTGTGGCCATCATGATCACTATGTCCGTCTTGCCACCTACCTTAGAATGTACTAATCCTCATATGCTACATACAACTTAGGCATAGGATTAGTACTTAGGCATTGTCACTAATTACCAACACCAAACATAGGACTTTCAATCTCCCCTTTGTTGGTAATTGGTGACAAACCTTTCACAAAGATATTATGATAAAATTTTGATTGAACCCATGTCACATTGTCCAAGTATATTACCATGTGTAAGAATTATGGACATGTGATCATGAATTCAAATTGATAGCAATGGCTCCCCCTACATGTATGCTATATGTTTGGATTTTGGAAGCATACATGTTAGATAGGAAAGTATAGGAGCATTGACTACCAATAGGTGCTAAGTGTTTAAGATTATAGACCTTTGAAGCGTGATACCATCGGAGTAGCGATAAACACCATCTTAGCACCTTGTGTAGTTAGATACCACTTGAAAAAGAACAAACAAAACTAGAAACCTCGTGAGATCAACATTATAAGCAAGGCTCTAGTACCACTTTGAAAACATGAATCAAGAAAAATCTAACTACTTTCTATTCATGCTAGTACCTCAATACATCATTCAATTTATACTAGCAAGTCACCACATAAGCAAAGTATCAGAGAAAAAGAAATGCATAACTATGCATCATACATATGAAGTGCACATGGAAATGCAACAATCATGTTTAAGAGCTTGCTCCCCCTACTTGTGTGCTCGAAATTTTAGTTTATCCCCTTCTTTTATCAATTCTCCCCTTTTGTGCTTCTCCCCCTTTTAGTTCTATCTTTGTGAATAATATTTTCTCCCCCTTTGGCACCAATGACCACAAGGGACCAATTTTAGATAGATTATCATGTTAAATTATGGGGTGAGGATCAAGTTTGTGATTCAACCTAGATTGCTTGCATAAATAAAAAGCTTCGGTTTGATCCAAGGGCAAGCTTCTTCACACCTCACTAGAAGGGTTATCATGCACCATGTTGAAGCAAATATTTAGACAAGTGATCTAGATTAAACACTTAGGATCACAAGCTACTTAAACAAGTTATATGCTACCACTAGATCATACAAGTCATGGAAACATTAGTGGCACCATATAAGCTTCAAATTCATTTGATTTTCATGAATGAGTCTAGAACAAATAAATTATGACTAGATGCACTAAACAAGTCCTTAGCATAGAATGTATGACATGTCAACCAATTATACCTTGGGGTTCAAAGGAGAGGCATGTCATATATGGGGTGCATCAACTCATATTGGAGAAGTCAAGTATGTTTAACTCATTCTTTAGCTTGTGAAATCTCTTCTCATCAAGTGGCTTGGTGAATAGATCAGCTAATTGATCTTTAGTTCCCACACTCTCAATAGCAATGTCACCCTTTTGTTGATGATCTCTAATGAAATGATGGCGAACATCAATATGCTTTGTTCTTTGATGTTGAACCGGATTGTTGGTTAGCTTTATGGCACTTTCATTGTCACATAGCAATGGCACATTCTTGAAATTGATTCTAAAATCCTTCAATGTTGCCTTCATCCACAAGATTTGTGCACAACAACTACCCGCGGCGATGTATTCGGCTTCGGTGGTAGATAGTGCAATACTATTTTGCTTCTTGGATGACCATGAGACAAGTGATCTTTCCAACAATTGACAAGTCCCGGAAGTGCTCTTTCTCTCCACTTTATCACCGGCATAGTCGGAATCCAAATATCCAACTAGCTCAAAGCTTGCACCTTTGGGATACCATAATCCAACATCTTATGTATGCTTTAAGTACCTCAATATTCTCTTTGTTGTCTTCAAATGACTTTCTCCTGGTAAGGCTTAAAATCTTACACACATGCAAACACTAAACATCACATCAGGCCTTGATGCCGTCACATAGAGTAGGCTACCAATCATTGATCTATATAGCTTTTGATCCACCATGTTGCCATTCTTGTCACTATCTAAGCTTCCACTAGTGCTCATTGGAGTAGTGATTCCTTTTGCATCTTCCATACCAAACTTCTTTAGCATATCCTTTATGTATTTGGTTTGGCTCACAAATGTTCCTTCCTTCATTTATTTGATTTGAAGTCCAAGAAAGAAACTAAGTTCACCGATCATTGACATTTCAAATTTCTTTGCCATTATTTTCCCAAACTCATCACAATAATCTTGATTGGTTGAACCGAATATGATATCATCAACATATATTTGCAACACAAACAAGTCTTTCCCAATCTTCTTGGTAAAGAGAGTAGTATCCACTTTGCCCACAACAAATCCTTTGGATAGCAAGAAGTCCCTCAATCTTTCATACCATGCTCTAGGTGCTTGCTTTAATCCATACAAAGCTTTTCTTAACTTGTATACATGGTTGGGTTTCTTGTCATCTTCAAAACCGGGAGGTTGCTCCACATACACCTCCTCTTGAATGTACCCATTGAGAAATGCACTCTTCACATCCATTTGATATAGCTTGATATTGTGAGCACAAGCATAGGCAAGTAAGATCCTAATTGCTTCTAATCTTGCAACCAGGGCATAACTTTCACCAAAGTCAAGACCCTCTATTTGTGTGTAACCTTGAGCCACTAGTATTGCTTTGTTCCTTACTACTATTCTATCTTGATCTTGCTTGTTGTGAAAGACCCATCTTGTTCCAATGACATTGTGATCCTTAGGCCTTTCAACTAGTTTTCATACTTCATTTCTCTTGAACTTGTTGAGCTTTTCATGTATTGCATTTACCCAATCTGGATCTCTCAATGCTTTATCAATGTCCTTGGGTTCTTCCATTGACACAAAAGAAGAGTGAGCACAAAATGATGCCAATCTTGATCTAGTTTGAACTCCTCTTTGTATGTCACCAATGATGGAATCCAATGGATGGTCTCTTGCAATGTTAGTTGGTTGAAGCACTTGGACTTGATTGCTTGGATATTGATGTTGATCATGAGTTGGAGATGATGAACTAGACACTTGTTGATCTTGTTGCACTTGAGATGATGTACTAGCTTGATTTTGCACCAGAGAACCTCTAGCTTGAGTGATTGGACTTTGGAGCACTCGATCTTTGTTGTCATCTACATCAATCACTTGCTTTCGCCTAATATCACCAATATCCATTTCTTTCATAGCATTGGTCAATTGAGTTCCTCTCACATCATCCAAGTTATCTTCCTCATCTTGAGAACCATTTGTTTCATCAAACTCAACATCATGTACTTCTTCAAGTAAACCACTAGCCAAATTCCAAACTCTATAAGCTTTGCTAGTAGTGGAGTAATCAAGTAGGAATCCTTCATCACATTTCTTCTCAAACTTGCTCAATCTAGTGCCCTTCTTTAAAATGTAGCATTTGCAACTAAATACCCGAAAGTATGCAATGTTGGGCTTTCTTCCATTTAAGATCTCATATGGTGTCTTCTCTAAGAACTTGTGGCAATAGAGGCGGTTGCTATAGAAGCAAGCTGTGTTGATTATTTTGGCCCAAAATGAATGACTCACATTATACTCATTCAACATTGATCTTGCCATATCAATTAAGGTTCTATTCTTCCTCTCAACTAGGCCATTTGATTGAGGTGTATACTTGGTCGAGAATTGATGTTTGATTCCAAGCTCATCAGATAGCTCATCAACTCTTGTGTTTCTAAACTCACTTCCATTGTCACTTCTTACTTTCTTGATTGTGATCTCAAACTCATTTTGTACCCTCTTGATGAACTTCTTGAATATGTCAAATACATCATTCTTGTCCCTAAGAAAGAATACCTAAGTATATCTAGTGAAATCATCCACAATCACAAAGCCATACTTGTTGCCACCAATGCTTGTGTATATAGTTAGCCCAAATAGATCCATGTGCAATAACTCAAATACCTTGGAAGTACTCATAATGCTCTTTAATGGATGATTGTTTCTCACTTGCTTTCTGGCTTAACATGCACTATATAGCTTATCTTTCTCAAATGTGACATCCTTCAAACCTCTAAGTCATGCTTCACTAACTTGTTCAATTGCTTCATGCCAACATGACCAAGTCTTCTATGCCATAACCAACCCATACTTGATTTGGTGAGCAAGCATGTTGAAAGTTGAGTGTCACTAGCATTGAAATCGACCAAGTATATATTCTCATATCTAAAACCCTTGAAGATCAAATTTGAGCTATCAACACTAACTATCTCCACATCATCAACACCAAATATGCACTTGAAACCAAGATCACACAATTGAGCAACCGAGAGAAGATTGAAGTTCAACTTTTCAACTAATAGCACATTGGAAATATTATGATCATTTGAGATTGCAATCCTTCCAAGAGCCTTTACATCACCCTTGCTATTGTCACAAAATGTGATGCTATCAATGTCACTATCATTTGTTTTGAGAGAGTTGAACATTCTTGAATCACCGGTCATATGTTGAGAGCACCCACTATCAACCACCCAATGCCTTCCTCTGGCCTTATAATTTACCTATAAAATAAATTAATATTTCTTAGGTACCCATACTTGTTTGGGTCCTTGGAGGTTAGTCACTAAGCTCTTTGGTACCCAAATGGCCTTCTTCTTTGGACCCACAATTGGTGTACCAACAAACCTAGCATGCACACCTTTCTCACCCTTGGTAAGCACATAACAAGAATCAAAAGAAATATACGGTACATTAGCATTTTTCTTGTTCTTGTTAATTTTGTTGCAATTAATCTCTAGATGCCCAACTTGCTTGCATCTATTGTAATAATGACCATTGCCCTTCATAAAGCGAGACTTTGAGGTAGCAAAGGCCACCTTGCCCTTCTTGGGAGTATAGCCCAAACCCTCTTTGTTGAGAGAGAACCTTTGGCTACCCAAGCATTTTAGCAAGCGGGCATCCCCACCATCGGTATTGCCTAATGCGCGGGTGAGATCATCCACCTCTCTCTTGAGAGTCTCATTCTCAACCACAAGTGATGAATCACTAGTAGTAGAGATAGAGTTGGTTGTGGTGGATGATAATGAGCTACATGAAGCATTAGTAGGACCAACAAGTAAAGAATCATCAATAATATCACATGTTAGTCCAATGTCACAAGTGAGAATCACTTGCTCCTCCTTAGCTTTCTTCATGAACTTCTCCAACTTGAGGTCCTTTTCCTTGATGAGCTCAAGTAGAGTGGAGTGGGCTTCCTTAAGCCTAGTGTGAGCAATTTCAAGATCCTCGTGGTCTTCCTTTAGACACTCACGAGAGGCCTCTAGCTCATCAACGGATTTCCTAAGAGCTTTGAGCTCTTGTTCAATTCCTTTGCACTCCTTACTCTTTTTGAGAGCAACAAGCTCCTCCATCAAGGAATCATTTTCATTGCTCTTGGCAATGAGCTCTTGTTCCAAGATTTTGTATTTCTTGGTGGTCCTCTTGTAGCCTTTGCTCATTTGATCTATTATGCCCAATAGATCATCCTTGGAGTAGTCCTCATCATCCTCATCATCACTCCTACAACCATCACTAGCACAAGAATCATCATCACTATCATCATATTTTACCTTGGTAGTCTTGGCCATAAGGCATGTCGATGTAGTATCGAAGATGGATGGCTTGTTGGAGAGGGTGATGCTTGTAATGGCTCGCCGAGTGGTCCTCTCATCATCACTAGAGCTTTCATCATCATCACTATCGGAGTTGTCACTATCCCAAGTGACCACATACCACCACCCTTCTTCTTGTTGTTGAGTGTGAAGCTCTTCTTTAATTTCTTCTCCTTCTCTTTCTTATCCTTCTTGTTCTTCTTGAGCTTCAAGTTTCCATTATGAAATCTCTTATCTTCATAGGGGCAATCTGTCACTATGTGATCGGGGCTATTGCAATTGTAGCAAAGCACCTCCTTTGCCTTCATGAAGTCCCTTCTCTTTCTTGCATCATAGCCTCTCTTCTTCATAAACCGACCCATCTTTTGCACTAGAAGGGCCATGGTCTCATCATCAAATGGATCATCATCATCAACAACCTTGCTCTTGCCCTTGGAAAAAGAAGCCATGAATGCGGTGGTCTTCTCTTGCTTGACCTTGATCTTCTTCTTCTCATCTTCATCTTCATCATCATCATATTGAGCATCGGTCATGACATCTCCAAGCACTTGGTTTGGAGTCACCTTGTCCAAACCCTCTCTTTGGATCATCTTCCTCAAGATAGCAAACTTCTTAGGTAAGTTCATCAAGAACTTATGTGATAAGTCCTTGTCCTTGACATCTTCTAGGCTCTTGAGATCATTGACAATAACTTGTAGCCTAGAGAACATCTTCGGTATGGACTCATCATCTTTCATCTTGAAGCTTGCAAACTTATCCTTGAGCATATAGAGCTTGGCACTCTTTACCGTTGAAGTGCCCTCATATGTTTCCTCTAATCTTGTCCACACTTCACTTGCCATCTCAAGATCCTTGATTTGCTCAAAGACCTTTGCATCAATCCCATTATAGAGAGTATTGAGAGCCATAGCGTTGCATTGGTTGTTGATGCGGTCATTGTTAGTGAGGTTGTCGGGATCAATGATAGCATAATCATGGTGTGTCACCTCCCAAACATTCTCATGAATAGAGCCAATATATTGCTTTATCTTTCTTTTCTAATGATCAAAAGATGTGACACCATCAAAGAATGGAGGCTTGCCCCCGACATGGTTGAACACAACTTGAGCCATCTTACACCGAGGTTGTTAAGCCTTGCAAACGGTGACCACGACTCCAATACCACTTTAAAGGTCTTGATGGCTAGAGGGGGGTGAATAGCCTTTTAAAAATTTCTACAAAGACAAGCTAAACAAGTTTATCAATATAACAAGTAGCGAGATCCGAGTTTTGCTTAGCCTACGGGGTGTTTGCAAGCCACCTAACCAATTCACAATTCTAGTATATTTCCACTCAACCACACAAGTCAAACCTGTAACACCCCAGGTGTTTAGCTCCTTAATTGCATTGCATTTGCATGAGCATAAGCAAGCATCATTCATTTCATGCATAAGCTTATAATATGTTTATATTTCATGTGAAGTAAAAAGTGAGTAGTGTGCAACACACGAGTACCTTATGTGCAATTTCCTTTGTGAGATATGTCAACCACTTTAGTGTAACATAATTAGCAAGTGTTGTGCAACACACTCATGCAACATGTGCAACATGAGTTTGCAACATTTGGGTGAAAGTGTTGAATTACTTGTGCCAAAGTATGTGACACTAGGAATTTTGTGCAACCAATGTGTAGGGTGGCTAATTAGGTCTTATAACACCTTAATTACATTTAGGGTAAGTAGTGGAGCAATGTTCATGTTGACCAAAATTACCAAATTGCCCTTCCAAATGTTGTTGACCAAGTTTGGAACCCTAGAGTGATCTGGTTTGACCAATTAAAAAGTCCAATTTAGAGATCTTGCATGGAGGAGCAACCTTAAGCAAAGTTGTAGAGAATTTCATGAGGAACAAAAGTTCTAATATGGCCATCTCATGAAAATGATCAGAACATGCTCAAAAATGGCCCACAAGTTAGTATTAGAGGCTGTTTTGGGACTTAGCAAATTTTGGCTAAGTGTGAAGCTGAAAAACCGTTTCATTGTACCTCACTTTGGCAACTTGTAACTCACAAACTAGGCCAAACCAGTCTTTGAGCCAATTGACAAAGTTGTTGTCCACACATAGCTCTACAACATTGTCAATATCACTAGCACCTAGTTCTCAATAGTTTAGGAGATACAGTGTCAATAAGTTAGGGTTTCAGTCGGCGTTTATCTCTGAAACTGCGTTTCAGTTTCAAGGGGCACCACTTTGGAGCTCTGTAGTTTCAAATCTAGGCCGAACCAGCCCAAACTCCAATTAACAAAGTTGTAGTCCTCATGTAGCTCTACAACATTGCCAACAGCACCCATACCTGGTTCTCGCTGGATTAGGAGTAAAATGAACTCAAAATCGCTCTGTCAGTCACCGTTTCAGACGCGATTCAGTTAAGTCAGACTTCGGTCATGACTGTCGTGGCCGACCGGCCGCAGGCCGTCGTCGACGCGTGGCCACACGGTGGCAGCCGTACGCCGGCCTTGGCCCCACCCGTCGGGTCGCGATGCCTTCAAGGACGCCACGAAGCCGGACCCTGTCCCTCACTCGCGCCTCTGCTTCCCTCTTGTCCTCTCCGAGCCAGGGCGAAGCACCGAGGTGCCATTGCCGCCGTGCCACTTCCCCGCGCTCGTGCGCCATCGTCATTGAGTCTCGGCCCAATTCCTCCCGCCAGCGACACCGCAGCATCTCCCTCTACCACCTCCACCCCTTTCCGGGGGCGTTTGAGCGAAGGTGAGGCCGCATTGCTCGCTTCCGCCGCCACGACCGCGTTCGGGACCTCGCCGGAGTGTGAGGCCACCGTGGTCAGAGCGGCTCGGCCCTTCTTATCCCTCCCTTTTCCCGTAGCTAGCGTTCCAGTGACCCCGGGAAACTCGGAGCGGGCTTGGTTGAGGCGGTAGGGGCTCACCGTCGCCGGTGTACCGCCGCGCACCTCCACCGTGCCGCCATGACCGACGGCGAGTGCTTTCCCGTTGCTCCGCCGCCCTGTTCTTGCCACCAATCGTTGTAGTTCGATGACGTGGTCATGCTAGTCCGTCCAATTGCGTCGGCCGGCTCACCGACGGCGAGCTCCGGCGACCGCAGCTCCTCCCCTCCGTCTCTCTCTCGCTGACAAGTGGGGCCACCCGGTCAGTCATACGCGCGTGGGCGGGAGCCCGAGCGGGCCGCGCGCGCGCCGTGGGCCGCGTCCTTTCCCGGGCCGGCCCAGTATAAAAGGAGATCTTTTTCATTTTTATTTATTTTTGCTACAGAATTTTGGTTAAGTTTGGAAAATATAGATCTAGGGTTTTACTTGCCCAAAAATTATGAGATAAATTTTGTTGGGATCTACAGGATGTGTAGTATTTTAGAAAAATATAAATTGGATATGTGATGTTTGTTTTCTGGGATATTTAAATAGGTCCTTGAAATGTGTTTTAAATCACATGCAAACTTGTTTAAATTATATCTTGAGTTTTAGTGTTCCAAAAATTATGAAATTTGGTGAGTAGGCTAATTTATACTTGCTCTAGCTTTGGTAAAAATTTGGGCAGTAGTGCTTAAGTACTTTTCAAGTTATCAAGCTATCTTGTGATTCTAGGAAATACTTAAATGAATTTTAGTAATTTTTCTGCATGTGCAATGTTCTTATAAATTTTTGGAGAATGTCTTGGTACCCTAGAGTGTCCAAAAAAATTAAGAAATCTGTTGTTTGACACTTTTTACTGTGCTTTGTTATTTATACAAAAATCAGCCTTTTTGGCTTGGGAATTTTGTGTAGGAAGTTCCTGTGATTAAATTTAGTTCAAATTTTTACAGTAGCCTCTTCTTGGGTCAGAGAGTCCCCTGTAATTTTTGTAAAATTTTAGGAGCAGTTTACATATATGTTTGAAATTCCACTTAATTACTTAAGTAAATTAAGAAATGAGTTTAAATAAATATTCTAGGTGGGCACACCTTACTTTCTGGTGTTTTTGTGACCTTTGTGAACTGGTAGTAGTATTAGTTTGGTCTTAGAGAATGTTTGCCACATTAATAAATATTTAATCTTTGCAATTTTAGGTTTTCTGGACAGCTGATAGTATTTCTAGGTTTGACCTTGGATAAAGGTGGTTGCTGGAAAACTTGTAAATACCAAAGTTGTAGTGAAATTTGTAAATGAGCTTGTGTCAAAATTTGGGAGCATTTGGCTTAGTAATTTGGGAGTTATTGCTGTTTTAAGTGACAGTCCAGAATTGACTGCTCTCTGTTTAGAGAGAACAGATTCTGGAACTTTGGAATTTCGACTAGGTAACCTTTGGAATTAAGTGCTGTGGTCTGAAAACATTTTGTGTTGCATTTCATAAGCTTTCCAGATTATCTTAGATCATATCTTTTGGAGTTAGGAATCTTCAGTTATGTCAGAATCTTTGAGCTGCTGTCCAGAATAACTTACTGTGGTAACCTAAGTAATATTACTCTTGTGTGTTAGGTGTTAGGGCCTTAACCGAAGAAGAACAGCTGTATCTTAGGTTGAGTAGCTTAGGTAAGTACTTCTCCACCGGAGAAGAGATTTACACGTACTAATAAAGTAACTTGAATAGAGTATTTTATTTCTGAAATGCATTTCATTCCGAGCATGTTGCACCCATTTATGCATTCATGATATTTATTGTGCATTCATGCAATAGGTGTACCGGAGGGGGTAACTCTCCTCGAATTCGAGCCTGTGATTCCGGAGGAACTCCAGGACCAGCCGGAGCAGCTAGAGGAACCAGCCGGCGACGAAGCTCCTGTCGAAGATCTACCTGAGTGTCCTGACCACCGCCCTTCGACCTTTCTGAAAGGCAAGCCCCGGTGCATGCTGAACCTACTGTTTTATAAATTAATCTTGAGTACTTTTAATTGTTTAATGCATTAAGTTGTAGGAGTTATATGAAAACACTTGTTGCATTATACCTGTCCTTGTCCAGATATCGTACTTAATCCTATATTAGGTTTAGGCACGTGTCAATGCTTAGCCCTGCTTAGTACGGTAGAAGTCGGGTGATTTCCGGTCACCCGCGAGATGTAGGAAGGAGTCACGAGTGGCTTTATGGCTATCGTGGATGGAACCATGCTTAAAAATGAAATTGAGACTGGGCGGGAGTTCGATAGTACAGCCGCAAGACACTTCACGTCTTGGGTGTGGAGCTATGCCCGTCTGAGTCGTTTAAGGACCGATTCGCTGTACGTCCTTGAGTCATGTTGAACGCAGTCTAACACTTAGTTGGCCGGATAAGCCGTTCCGACCGCGAAGCCGAGTAATGTGATTCAGGCCGGGAATCGAATGGTAGGTTGCTTCTTGGAGGAGAGAAAGGATGTGCTTGGGGACATTGGCGTGAGACCAAGGGGGGGTTAGAGTCCCTATCACCTGGCAGAGTGTCGCCCTTGGGGTCGCGACATTATTCGGACCCGCGATTCCTGAATCATATGAAACGGTGGCCTGTGCGACCCTAGCAGGGGTCTGCACGGTGAGTGTTAGAAATACCCCTCCAGCTGGATAGGAATTCGATTCGAATCGCCGTCGCTCCCGGTTAGTGAGCACTTGACTTGAGCAGCGGCAACGTAGATCTCATTAAATAAACTGGTGGTTAAGGGAATGATACAATGTTGCCACAATTCATACCTGCTCTGGATATAATGAGGATAATTGTTTGATTATAATCAAGTGCATGTTTAGTACAGGTGCTAAGATAGATGACAGGTAAATGCTAAAAATAACTACTAGTACAGGCTATAAGAGTTTCAATTACTTATGCCTTTATGCAAAATGTTATGTCAGCTAGCCTCTTGTATAAGCCTTGCATAATCCTTGGTGTCATCTTATTTCTGGTTTTCGACGGGTAAGTCTAGCTGAGTACATTCCAGTACTCAGGGTTTATTCCCTCCTGTTGCAGATGATATGCTCTATCAAGGCTTCTACAAAACTTGTCTCCACCCTGCGGGTGAAGAAGACTAGATCACTTGGGCGTGATCATCTTTTATGTACTTCCCTTATGCTTTTGCGGGTTGTTGATCATCAAGACTGGCAGTAGTTAAACAACTGGTGTGCGTTTGCTTCCGCTACTTTTATAAACTTGGTTTGTAATAATTGCGACTCCGTTTGTGTAAACTTATTTCAGAACTACTTGTGAAATGTAACGTATGATGTTGTATGTTGAATGATGCGATCCTGGTTGTAAGCAAGTTGGTTTGAAATCCTTCGTGGTTTCGATTGACTACCGGGATTATATGGGCTCAAGTTCGAAAATTTGAGCGCTTCGGTGCTTGTTTTTGTACTTGTGCTCTTATAATTTGGTCGGTTCTGTTACAGCTGGTATCAGAGCATAATTCAACATTAAAAACATCTTACGAGTATTTAAAAACAAAAATATTTGATTATGAAAAGGGTTAAAACACTAAAAATTATTTTTAGGTATGCCAGTGATCACATCCCTTAGCCCAAATAAGGACTCTTAGGTGGCTTATTATAAAGACTAACTTGGGGGCCTTGTTTGTTTTTGTTTCGTCGTCCATACGACGTGATATTGTATGGATGCCATCCACTTGGGTGGTAATGTATGGATCAATTGCCTCGACGCTCTGGTAAGTGTGAGTTGTGAGAGCATGATCGTCCAACCGGCGATCTAGGGGAGAGTAGTTTTGGTGACTTGCATACTTACATGTTTAAACCATGTAATTACGTAAGCACTTAATTGTGGGAACCTTTATATCGGGTAGCTTTGATACTGAAGTATATGCATCTGGGGATGTGTATATGGAAAGTATTTAAATTACTGTTTTCTTGTGTGCTTATATTGGGAAACTGTTGGGCTGAAATGAGATTTTTCTACAGGTACACTAACAGCGTAACGAGTAGACCGATAGTTTTGCTTATATGAGAGAACGTATGTATGCCACCGCCTAGCGTTAGAACTTTAGGTTTCTACTAAGGTGAGAGGACGTACGGAACGTGCATGCATCATGTTTAATTAGATCATACATATCATTTACTCCCTCCTTAAAAATTTCTGTACTCCCGACTAAATTAAATTTCGTATCCCCTAAATGATCCTCACTTTAAGTCGTATCTTGTTGCTTCAGATGGCACGTACCAAGAGGACCGCTCGTAAGTCCACTGGGGGCAGGGCACCGCGTCACCAGCTCGCTCCACGTGAGCCCCGCCCTAAGCCTACTGAGGTGGAAAGGCTAAGGGCTGAGTTGGCTGAAGTGACTGCTGCCAGGAATGCAGCGCGTCAGCAACTGGAGCAAGTGATTTGTGATCGTGACCAGGAAACCCTTGCAGTCCAAAGGTTGACAGTAGCAAATCGCAACTGTCAACGCATGTTGGTCCGTGTCATGAACCAGAGGGATGAAGTCTGGCACGAGGAGAACGTTCTGAGAGCTCGTCAGTTTGAGCTCGAACAGCAATTGGAGAATGCTGAAGAATACAATGACAATCTTCATGAAGAAGTGCACCGCCTGAACAACGAGCTTAATCCCCTGCTGCCTCGAAACAACAACGTCGATGAGGACATGGGTTCTGAAATCGTTATGGCTGAAAATAATGATGAAGTGGAGGTCAACAGACCCCAAGATGCCGAACCAGAGGAAGCACCAGAAGAAGAAGAAGACGAGGAGTTAGAGCCTGTTAGTGATGAGGACGGCGGGGAGATCCTTGACACCGACTCTGAGGACGATGCTTAGAGTAGTTATCACGTAGCTATGATGTCAGGATCGTCTTTTGTGCCTCCTGGGGTTGGAGTGAGGCTTTGTAATAACTTGGCTTTTCAGATGTAAGGTCGAACCCGATGTTTCCTGGATGTTTAGTGGAACCTGTTAATTTCGATCGCAATTGGATGTCTTGTTGTGTGGCGTTCGATGATGGTGTCACGATTAGCACCCTTCGGTGCCGCGACGAAACCGAGGGCCTCCTATGGCGCGCGACATAAGGTTGTGCTGCTTGGCACGCGCTGGTATCAAGGTGGCTAGTCATGATCCACCATGGAACTCTACCGTTGAGAAGTCTCTTTGTGATCAGTTTGAAGTAGCCTTTCTCAGTCAACTAAACACTTTGAAACTGAATCCAAGTACCGGGCAAAAGATCCAAAAATCACGTAGATTTTAACGTAAACGGTTCAGTAACTGTTGTGCTCCTCGTGTGTGAGCCTTTATCAAAGTACATCTTGTTGGATTCTCTCGCATGATTGCGCCATTTGATTCGCTTGAATGGATTGTGCGGTTGTGATGAAGTATTGTGTCATGAGTATTTTGAGAAGTCTATTTCATGAAGTCAGTTTGACATATTTACAATAATTCATCTACAAATTTCCCACATCGTCAGTGCTCATTGGCTATGCATTTTGCAGATGTCGTACAATCTTCGTCGGGGTCGTGGCAATGAGGATAAGGAACAACCACCCCCTCCGCCACCACCTACCCCGGCTGAGTTAATGCAGACCATGGTCGAAGGGCAGCGCATGCTGGCAGATGCTATGCGCCAGCTGGCCAACCGGGAAGCTCGTCCTGGCCGCTAGGGCCCAGAACCCAATCAATATAGTGATTTCAAGGACTTTCTTGATACTAGGCCCCCGCTCTTTAAGGAGGCGGAGGAACCACTGCAAGCTGATGAGTGGTTGAATACTATTGAGCAAAAGTTTCGTCTGCTTCGCCTGACTGATGAGCTAAAGACTGAATATGTTTCTCATCAATTGCATGGTCCAGCGGGTATTTGGTGGAGCCACTATCGTTCCACACTGCCTGCAAATGTTCCGATTGCTTGGGACCAGTTTAAGGCCGCATTCCGTGGAAACTATATTCCTCCAGGTCTTATGGCTATCAAGCATACAGAATTCATGAGGCTGTCACAGGGAAATAAAAGTTTGACTGAATATCTACAATCTTTCAACAACCTAGCAAGGTATGCCACAGAGTTTGTGGATACCGATTCCAAGAAAATTGCTAGCTTTAAAAGAGGCCTCGGCCCAAAGCTGATGAAGACTATGGGCACTAGCAAGTGCACTACTTTCAATGAATTTATCAGTGATGCTCTGACTCAAGAGAACAACAATGCTATCTATTCTGCCTCTAAGAGCCGCAAAAGGGCCATTGAGGCGAGTGCTTCACAGTCTCGAGCTCCAGCTGCCCCGAGGGCTCCTTCTCGCCCTCCTGCCACAACTGCTAAGTTCCGTCCTCCACAAAAGAAGGCGTCAGTGAAGACTGGGTTTCGTAAGGCATATACAGTGGCTCTGCCAAAGAGTAATTCGGGCCAAGGCAGCTCCAGTGTCCCTCCTAGCAACATGCCTTGCTGGAACTGCAACAAGCCAGGCCATTAGTCCAGAAACTGCCCTTACCCCAAGAAGAATGTCAACCAAGGTGGCCGTCAAGGGCACGCTCATTATAACAGTATTGAGGAAATCCCTTCTGGTGAGGTTGTCACTGCTGGTAAGTTCCTAGTTGACCAGCACCCTACAGTGGTACTTTTTGATTCAGGTGCTTCACATTCCTTTATCAGTCCTAAGTTTGCATCAGAATTTGCACACAAATTGCATACTGTTGAAGGTGGGGGTTATTGCATTAGTGCAGCAAGTGGGAATATTTCCACAAATAAAGTAGTGGGAAATCTTGAGCTTGAGATAGAAGGGCGAATGTACTCGCTTGCCTTAGTGGTTTTGCCGGGCTTAGGCATAGATGTTATCTTGGGCATGAATTGGATGAGTCAGAATGGAGTACTCATTGATACATCCACTCGGGTAGTTATGCTCAGAGATCCTACGGATCAAAAAGGTTTTCTGGTACAACTTCCTAGAAAAGTTGATTTGTCTGGGGAAGTTCATGCTGTGCAAGCAAAGGCGTTGGCCGAAATTTCCGTAGTAAGTGAGTTTCCGGACGTTTTTCCCGATGATTTGCCGGGGCTCCCTCCGGATCGGGATGTGGAGTTTAAAATTGAGTTGTTGCCTGCCACGGCTCCTATCTCTAGGAGACCCTATAGGATGCCTCCGAATGAACTAGCTGAACTTAAGGTGCAATTGAATGAACTTTTGAAGAAAGGGTTGATTCGTCCTAGTTCGTCGCCGTGGGGATGTCCTGCTATCTTTGTAAAGAAGAAGGATCAGTCGTTGCGGATGTGCGTAGATTATAGACCTCTCAATGCAGTCACTGTCAAAAATAAGTACCCTCTACCATGTATCGACATCTTGTTCGATCAGTTGTCTAAAGCTAAAGTTTTCTCCAAGATCGATCTAAGATCTGGCTACCATCAAATTAAAATCCGCCCAGAAGATGTTCCAAAGACAGCCTTTTCTACCAGATACGGTCTTTATGAGTATCTTGTTATGTCCTTCGGCTTGACAAATGCCCCCGCACACTTCATGTACTTGATGAATTCGGTGTTTATGCCTAAATTGGACAAGTTTGTGGTGGTATTTATTGATGATATCCTGGTATATTCTGTGAATGAGGAGGATCACGTTGAACATCTACGTATAGTCCTCACAAGACTGCGTGAACATCAACTATATGCAAAGTTCAGTAAGTGCGAATTCTGGCTTCAAGAAGTACCTTTCCTTGGGCATGTGTTGTCTGATGGAGGAATTATGGTGGATCCCGCCAAGGTACAGGAAGTACTGAACTGGAAGGCTCCTATCTCGGTTCACGAGGTTCGAAGTTTTCTTGGTTTGGCTGGCTATTGTCGTCGCTTCATCCCGGATTTCTCCAAAATAGCCAAGCCAATGACTCGGTTGTTGCAGAAAGACACCAGGTTTGTCTGGACTCCTGAGTGTGATGCGGCTTTTCACCAACTGCGAACCCTCCTAACCTCAGCTCCGGTTTTGGCACAACCGGATATCGAGAAACCATTTGATGTTTATTGTGATGCCTCAGGCATAGGTTTGGGAGGTGTGTTGATGCAGGAAGGCCGAGTAATTGCATATACCTCTCGATAACTTCGGAAGCATGAGGCGAATTATCCAACGCATGACTTAGAACTCGCTGCAGTCGTTCATGCTTTGAAAGCCTGGCGACACTATCTGTTGGGCAATGTTTGCAATATCTACACAGACCACAAAAGCCTCAAATACATCTTCACCCAACCCGAGTTAAATATGCGTCAACGAAGATGGCTCGAGTTGATTAAGGATTATAACCTTCAAGTGCACTATCATCCTGGCAAGGCAAATGTGGTTGCGGATGCTTTAAGCCGTAAGTCTCATTGCCATTCCTTAGTTGAAACTGATTTTCATCGATCTCGCCTTCTACATCCAGCGGTCTTGTACAACATCACTGTCAGTTGTACTCTCAAAAACAGAATTATTGACCTCCGAAAGACTGACACTGGTATATTCCACATCAAGCGTAAGATGAAAGAGCAAGAAACTACACAGTTCAGGGTAGATGAAGAGGGTGTACTATGGTTCAAGGATAGGTTAGTTGTGCCTAAGGACCGAGAGCTTCGAAATGATATTATGTCTGAAGCACACTCTTCTAAGTTGTCCATCCATCCTGGTAGCAATAAGATGTATTATGATTTGAAGCCATACTATTGGTGGACCAAGATGCGGAAAGAGATAGCTGCATATGTGGCTAGGTGTGACACCTGCTGTAGAGTTAAGGCTGTGCATATGAAAGCTGGGTTACTTCAACCACTTTCTATCCCAGGTTGGAAATGGGAAGAGATAAGCATGGATTTCATTGTCGGACTTCCTCCTACTGTCAAAAATCATAACTCCATCTGGGTAATTGTGGATCGTTTGACCAAATCAGCTCACTTCATTCCAGTTAGAGTGGACTATCGTCCCACTGACTATGCTGAGTTGTATTTCAATCAGATAGTCCGGCTCCATGGGATACCTCGTACTATCATATCTGACCGTGGTCCCCAGTTCACTGCTCGCTTTTGGGAGCACTTGCATCATCTTCTGGGAACCAAGTTAGTGAGAAGCTCTGCTTATCACCCCCAGACATCAGGACAGACGGAACGGGTTAACCAAATCTTGGAAGATCTGTTGCGGGCATGTGTCATTTCATCCAAAGGTTCTTGGGAAAAATGGTTACCTCTAGCCGAGTTTTCGTACAATAATAGTTATCAAGAGAGTATTAAGATGGCTTCATTCGAAGCTTTGTACGGTCGTAAGTGTAGAACTCCACTAAACTGGGTAGAAGCTGGTGAAAGGAGATTTTATGGTATTGCTTTTGTTGAGGAAGCTGAGGAACAAGTTCGTACCATCCAAAAACATATGGCTGCAGCCCAAGCTAGATAGAAAAGTTATGCTGATCGTCGTAGAAAACCACTCGAGTTTGAAGTTGGAGACTTCGTGTATCTGAAGGTTTCTCCAATGAAAAGTGTCCAACGTTTTGGTGTTAAGCAGAAACTTGCGCCGAGATATGTGGGTCCTTTCCAGATCATAGGCAAGAGTGGAGCTGTTGCGTATAAAATCCAGTTACCTCCAGAAATGAGTGCCATATTCAACGTCTTCCATGTATCTCAGCTCAAAAAGTGTCTTCGAGTTCCTGAGGAAAGAGTCCCTTTAGGAGACATCAGGCTAGAATCCGATCTAACTTACGAAGAAAAGCTAGTCCGAGTGATCGATACTCAGGAACGAGTGACTAGAAGCAAAGTGGTTAAGTGGTATAAAGTAATGTGGAGTAATCAGGGTAGTGAAAGTGACGCTACTTGGGAACGAGAGGACTATTTGCGGGATGGTTATAAGGAATTCTATGAAAAATGGTACGCTTTCCAAATCTCGGGACGAGATTTTTATAAGGGGGGAGGGCTGTAACACCCCAGGTGTTTAGCTCCTTAATTGCATTGCATTTGCATGAGCATAAGCAAGCATCATTCATTTCATGCATAAGCTTATAATATGTTTATATTTCATGTGAAGTAAAAAGTGAGTAGTGTGCAACACACGAGTACCTTATGTGCAATTTCCTTTGTGAGATATGTCAACCACTTTAGTGTAACATAATTAGCAAGTGTTGTGCAACACACTCATGCAACATGTGCAACATGAGTTTGCAACATTTGGGTGAAAGTGTTGAATTACTTGTGCCAAAGTATGTGACACTAGGAATTTTGTGCAACCAATGTGTAGGGTGGCTAATTAGGTCTTATAACACCTTAATTACATTTAGGGTAAGTAGTGGAGCAATGTTCATGTTGACCAAAATTACCAAATTGCCCTTCCAAATGTTGTTGACCAAGTTTGGAACCCTAGAGTGATCTGGTTTGACCAATTAAAAAGTCCAATTTAGAGATCTTGCATGGAGGAGCAACCTTAAGCAAAGTTGTAGAGAATTTCATGAGGAACAAAAGTTCTAATATGGCCATCTCATGAAAATGATCAGAACATGCTCAAAAATGGCCCACAAGTCAGTATTAGAGGCTGTTTTGGGACTTAGCAAATTTTGGCTAAGTGTGAAGCTGAAAAACCGTTTCATTGTACCTCACTTTGGCAACTTGTAACTCACAAACTAGGCCAAACCAGTCTTTGAGCCAATTGACAAAGTTGTTGTCCACACATAGCTCTACAACATTGTCAATATCACCAGCACCTAGTTCTCAATAGTTTAGGAGATACAGTGTCAAGAAGTTAGGGTTTCAGTCGGCGTTTATCTCTGAAACTGCGTTTCAGTTTCAAGGGGCACCACTTTGGAGCTCTGTAGTTTCAAATCTAGGCCGAACCAGCCCAAACTCCAATTGACAAAGTTGTAGTCCTCATGTAGCTCTACAACATTGCCAACAGCACCCATACCTGGTTCTCGCTGGATTAGGAGTAAAATGAACTCAAAATCGCTCTGTCAGTCACCGTTTCAGACGCGATTCAGTTAAGTCAGACTTCGGTCATGACTGTCGTGGCCGACCGGCCGCAGGCCGTCGTCGACGCGTGGCCACGCGGTGGCAGCCGTACGCCGGCCTTGGCCCCACCCGTCGGGTCGCGACGCCTTCAAGGACGCCACGAAGCCGGACCCTGTCCCTCATTCGCGCCTCTGCTTCCCTCTCGTCCTCTCCGAGCCAGGGCGGAGCACCGAGGTGCCATTGCCGCCGTGCCACTTCCCCGCGCTCGTGCGCCATCGTCATTGAGTCTCGGCCCAATTCCTCCCGCCAGCGACACCGCAGCATCTCCCTCTACCACCTCCACCCCTTTCCGGGGGCGTTTGAGCGAAGGTGAGGCCGCATTGCTCGCTTCCGCCGCCACGGCCGCGTTCGGGACCTCGCCGGAGTGTGAGGCCACCGTGGTCAGAGCGGCTCGGCCCTTCTTATCCCTTCCTTCACCACGTGGTTCGGTGGCTAATCGGTCTCACACCGAGCCTCTCAAAAGGTGCCACAAAAACCTACCAAATGGCAAAAGGTTGCAAATGACACGAGCAATTCACTAACGTTGCCTTTGGCGCTTCGCCGAGGTAGGCACAAACCCCTCACAATCACCGGAGGTGGCCAAGAACAATCACAAACTCTTGCCAACGCCTCCAAACTGCTCCAAGCCGTCTAGGTGGCGGCAACCACCAAGAGAAACAAGAATCCCGCAGCAAATCAACCACCAAGTGCCAACTAGATGCAATCTCACAATGCAAATGCACTTGGATCACTCAATCTCACTTTGAATATGCAAGGAAGCAAGAGAGATGAGTGGGAGGGGAGTTGCTTAGCTCAAAGTGCTCACAAGTATGTCAAATGTTCAAGAGATATCCGAGAGGGAGAGCCTTGAGCCGGCCAACGAGTATTTATAGACGTACCCCTTCGAATAGAGCCGTTAGAAAATTAAACAGCCGAAATCGTGCTGACCGGACGCGCTGATCCAACTGACCGGACGCGCCGGTCGCACAACGGCTAAGTCACAAAGCACTGACCAGACGCGCTGGTCCAACTGACCGAACGCGCCGGTCGCACAACGGCTAATTGCGAAGCAACGACCGGACGCGCTTGACGCATAGACCGAACGCGCTACGAACGACCGGACGCGCTGGTCCTGTAACTGACCAGACGCGCCGATCGCACAGTACCGCGAGCCCGTGAAGCAACGACCGGACGCGCTCCAGGCAATGACCGGACGCGCTCTAGGCAACGACCGGACGCGACAGTGCCAGCGTCCGGTTAGAGTCCAGTAAGCTCCCTCAACGACCGGACGCGTCCGATCGACAGTGACCGGACGCGCTGCGTGTCCGATCATCAAACTGAAACACGCGCAGACGCTGAACGCTGACCGGACGCGTCCGGTCAAACAGAGACCGCGTCCGGTCCAGCGTCCGGTCACCTCTGTGACCTCCGTTCGCCTTCGTTTCTTTTCTGACTTCCGGCATAGTGGAAAATAGTCGTTTCAACTCCTCGAAAACGCCTGAATCTCGCCTCGCAAGCTCGGCGGGAGGGAGAGAGGACCCCAAACCCTCTCTACCACTCAAACTCCACCGCCTTCGCAAATGTGCTAACACCACCAAGTGATCTCGTCATGTGTGAGTGTGTTAGCATTTTCATAATCATTTTTTGAGGCGTTATTAGTTCTATCCAAATGCATATGATTATGAAATGCACATCTAGAGGCACTTAGGAGTTCAATAGCCGCGTCATTCCCCTCTTTATAGTACGGCTATCTATCCTATAATATAACCACACCCACTAGGTGTTTTGGTTACTAAAACACAACCCTTAAGCATATACCTTTGCCTTGATCACGTAGGGTTGCGTCCAAATCCAAGTGTGGCCATCATGATCACCATGTTCGTCTTGCCACCAACCTTGGAATGTACTAATCCTCATATGCTACATACAACTTAGGCATAGGATTAGTACTTAGGCATTGTCACTAATTACCAACACCAAACATAGGACTTTCACCCGGAGCATTATAAGCCTCCTACCTTCAAAGCAATTAATTCTATATATGTTATAAGTATTGTTGCATTAAGTGGTAGGAGTTGGTTGGAAACCCTTGCTGCATTATATCATTTCTTGTCCAGATATATGAATCCTTGAATCCTACATAGTCTAGGATCGAGTAGATGCTTAGCCCTGCTTTAAGCGCTAGAAGTCAGGTGATTTCCTGTCACCTACGAGATGTAGGAATATTCATATATGGCACGGTTGGTTATATTTGCTATATCGTGGAAAAGAACCATGTGTTAATAAAATGAAATGAGACCGGGCGGGATGATGATAGTGAAGCAACAAGGCATGAAGGTCTTGGGTGTGGATCTATCCCCGTCTAAGTCATTTAAGAACCAATTCGTTGTATTTCCTTGAGTCATGTTGAACGCAGTCTAACACTTAGTTGGCCGGATAAGTCGTTCCGACCGCGAAGCCAAGTAATACAGTTCAGGCCGGGAATCGAATGGTAGGTCGCATCTTGAAGGTAGTAAGGATGTACTTGGGGACATTGACGTGAGACCAAGGAGGGTTAGAGTCCCTATCATCTGGCAGAGTGTTGCCCTTGGGGATGCGGCATCAGTCGAACCCGCGACTCCTGAATTGTACGAAAGGTGGCTTGTGCGACCCTGGCAGGGGCCTGCGCGGTGAGTGTTAGAAATACCCCTTCAGCTGGATAGGAATTCGATTCGAATCGCTGTCGCTCCCGGTTAGTGAGCACTTGACTTGAGCAGCGGCAATGTAGATTTAATTAAATTAAACGGATGGTTAATTGGATGACGATGGAAATATTGCCTCAATTTATACCTGCTATGGTTAATATTGTTTGCTCCTAATCAAGTGAGTGCTCTAGTACAAGTTCTAATATAGATGACAGGTTAATGATAATTAACTTGATGCTTAAGCATTAATGATTACTTATCTATATTAAGCTTTTATGCAAAATGTTGTCAAGCTAGCCCCACTTTATATCAGCCTTGCATGATCCTTGGTGTCACTTTATTTCTGGTTTCTGACGGGTAAGTCTAGCTGAGTACATTGTCGTACTTAGGGTTTTATCCCCACTTGTCATAGGTTGTGATGTATCATGGCGACTGCAAGAGTTGGTTGGCTCCTGCCATAGAGGCGGAGTGTGATCACGGGCATGATCCTTCTGAGTTATCTTCTCTCTAATGCTTTTGTTGGAAGTCGACCTTGGTACTAGCATGTATTTGAAATAAGGGTGTTGTTAGTTTCAAATTACTTTGCTTCCGCTACTTTTGAACTTAAGTTGTAATAACTACATTGAACTCCGATGTATATTGGATTACTTGTGAAATGGATGTAACATGTGACTTGTTATGTTGAATCACTACGATCTTGGCTTGTATGTTGGTTGGTTTAAAATCCCTTGTGATTTTATTGGACTACCGGAGTTATATGGGCTCAAGTGCGAGAATTTGATCACTTCGGTGATTGTTTTTGTACTTGTGCTCTTATAATTTGGACGGTTCCGTGACATCCATCGCCCATCCCTCGTTCATATGGATGCCCTGCCGGCTCCTGGAGAGACGATGCAGCAAAAGGTGGGAGCAAATACAACGGTTGCAATATACATATGAAGACAGTTGAAACACTTGAAACATGCTTATAAAATACTTGAAAAACACACCTGAAACATGCTTGAAAACCATTGCAACCCATATGCAACATCTAAATAAAACATGCAACATATATGTGAAACATATGTAATATGCAGATAAACACAATTGCAACATGCGTCCGGAAAACACAGATGAAGCATACCTCTAAAACATCAGAAACACTCGAAACATACTATTGCAACATGCCTTTGAAACAATTGTAACATGTGGAACATACCCGATCTACTTTTGCAACATCCATATGATTCAACTGCAACATACCTCGGAAATGTCTGAAACAATTGAAACATACAATTGCAACATAGAGGGGGGAGGGAGAGAGCTTGACGCGGGGAGCGCCATGGCCGCTGAATCTATGGGGATTGGGGGCTCCCAGTGCCGGAGCAAGGCCGCACGCCCGTGCCGGGGCCGCCGCCGGGGTCACGCCCGTCCCCACACCAGAGTTGAGGCCAGGGGTGGCCGGCCGGAGAAGAGGAAGGGGTCACCGGGGGTGGCTGTGTGGATCAGAGCTCGTGCTCGCGCCGGGGATGCCGCCGCGCCGGAGCAGGAGGAGGGAGAGGGAGGCCGCGGAGCGCGCGGCTCGTGCGACGCACGTGGGGGCTGGGGCGGGGGCGCTCGGCAGAGGAGCGTTGCGGCATGGGTGTGGCGAGTGTGAGATGCCACGGTGAGGGCATAGGAGGAATGAGCAGGTGCGAAAATAAACGGATTATCGATTTTAAAGACGGCAAGCATGTTGATCTGCAAGATAAATACTATAGAAAATACCAACATATATTCGTTATTCGATTCGATTTCGTTCACTTGATACCATGTACGGATGTACCAGACCAGAAGCATGATGCTAAATTGCTAACAAACTGATGCACGCACCACCAAAAGGAGAGTGCAATAATGGATGGAACGAGAGCTCGATGATCAAATCACTTTTACACGTACTGTTATTAAGAAGTTCCTGAACTGATACATACTGTCACGAACAACTTTAATTAGCCTCTGTTAAGTCGAAGTATACTATGTAAGGAAGGAGCAAACACATCTAGAGTATCTTCGGTAGCACTCGAATATAACTCATCATATCATCCTCATAAACTGTTATATTAGGGTAAGGGCCTGTTTGGTTTGGGGTGTTAAAGTTTAACAAATACTGTAGCACTTTCGTCTTATTTGACAAAAAGTTTCCAATCTTAGATTAATTAGGCTTAATAGATTCGTCTCGTAAATTACTCCTAATCTGTGCCGACATGCATGCAATTAGTCTACATTTAGTACTACATGTATTTGCCGTAACATTGATGTGATGGAAGTTAAACTTTAACATATGCAAACCAAACAGGGCCTAATGTGACTTTTTTCTCCAGCAAACTACCTTAATAGCTTTCTCTCTGTTTTTTTAGCCTTGCGCGGGGACGACCACTAGTGCCGAGCGACACGGTGGGCTGCCACATGCCTTGTATATATAGAGAGAGAGAGAGGTGATGGGTGGAGAAGGAGAGGGAGGAGGTCTGGAGCAGCACTAGTAGAGAGTGGTGTGAGAAACCACTGACATACAGGTAACACATGTTAAGTGTATATTAAGGTTGGTATATTGGTGATCTACTGTAATAATTTATAGTCCAAAAAAGCAGTATCGGTAACCATCAATACATCTTATTATGATGTAATTGTTCTTGAGCCACTGGAGATACTTGGCTCGTCATTGTAATTGGGTGAAAGTCCCCTAGCTGTCTGGCTCAGAGGCGTCAGTCTTCTTGGGCAGTAGGAAGCTTTGGGTACAATAATTTTTGCAGTATATAACTACTTAGCATAGAAGTATGGTTTTTTTAACTGGGGAGCTTTGCTCCTCGTTCCCATGTAATTGCACGGAAATACGGTGAGCGTCGGATTTTAAACCTGGGGTGGCCGAGTGCATGACTCTTTGATCCTGTGCTACTTAGAAGTATGGTATTTGGAGTTGTTTGCTTTGTTGCTTACATATTAGCAGCGAGTTGACTTGTCACGTAGTGGAAATAGAGCTTGCTTTAAACATCTTTAATGGATATTTTTTTCACTTCAACTCCTTCGAGGCGAGCTACGACATCATATATGGCGAGGTGTTCAAGCCTAGCACACGATAACGCCCGTGGCCACACGCGGAGCGCCCTGCTCGCATTTGAATCGCACGGTACGTATAGGGGCCTTCAACTTAGGTTGCTTGTTTGGCGAGTAATAGGTTCAGCAGAGTGTAAGGTCATTACTAGAGTGTGCGCTTTGGCTCTAGAGTGCGTTTGCTTCGGCAGCGCATTGTAAAACTCACATTTCTACTTTAATGCAATGGTACACAAATGTTTTGCATATTTAAGAAAAAAATCCTTCACGAGAGAGGCATCAGACAAACATTATTACAAAGTCAATCCGATTTACCCTCAAACTAGTCGCTCAATTCAAAAAACCCTATTGAATTTCGATATCGAACACATACACATCTTAACTTTTAAAACTAGATAAAATATCCTCCTTGATCATTTTAAAGTGGTTCCTTAGGTGTATTGTTGACATTATCAGTGGGACCCACAAGTCATGTGGTCTCTTTGTTTATCTTCTATTAAAAAGTCATAACTTTTACATAAAGCCGAGTGAATATAAACTTTATACCGAAATTGTAAACATCTAAACAATCTATATCTATAACTTTGTAATTGAAAACTTTTTATTTAAGATCTTTTAGAGGCTAAATATTTATTTTAAGTTCTTATAATTTTTTTAAAAATAATTCAAATGACCTTGGATCTTGACATAGTCCACATTAAATTTCGAACGATTTGGGAATTTAAAGGATCAAAATGACACCCGAACAAGTTTACTCTCTTTCTCCTCTACCCTTCAAGAGGACAGCACGAGGAAAAACTGCGTCGTAAACGTAAGTCAAGAAGACGACATTCAACGCCCATGAAGACTTTCTTACAACTGAAACCTTTTGTACAATTGTACATTGTCTCTTTAAAATGAATGCAACTCTCGTGCTTCTCACTCAAACGATAATACGGAGGAATGATCTCAGAAGCAGAATCGAAGAAATCAATCACAAAATCATGGCTGCGCGGCATTACCTCGCCGAGCACACGATTGGATTGGAAGAAGCCAACGATGAAACACACACACGCAGGTGAACAATTACAAAAGCGTCAATGTCGAATCGTCGGTGCCTCGCCGTTCGCCAAGGCCGACTCGCCGTCGGCTTCCCTCAGAACCGACTCCACCGCTGTGGGCTGCACCAGCGGGCTCGCCAGCGCCGGCAGCGCCGTGAGCACGTCGGCGGCCGGCACGCGCTCGAAGTACACCTGGCAGTTGTCCTTCTCCGCGTCGGCCAGCTCGGCCTCGACCTCCTTCCGGAGCCGCGCCGCGGCGTCCCGCACGGCCGCGGCGCACGGCGACTTCTTGCTCAGCGGGCCCGTCTTGCCGCCGGCGGCGTCCAGGACCGACACCGCGAACCGCAGCCGCCCCACCGCCTCGCCGAAGGAGCCGGGACCCTCCTCCTTTAGCGACCTCGCGTAGTGAAGGCTGGCCGTAGCGTGGAAGTAGGCGGCCTTCGCCTGCACTTGCGGCATCCATGACTTGTCGATCGGCTGCTGCTGCTGCTGGAGGCTGCCCAGCTACTGAAACTTCTTGGTAGTCGAGGCTGACCTGCAATGCAAAACGCGGAGGAGGATGAATATCATCGGGAAATTTATTTGGCAATTTGCAGAGTGTAGCTCAACGGGAAATTGCACAGTGCCTGTAAATTCATGATTCTAATTAAAATACTTTTTTTTGCTCTGCATTGTACTCATATAGAACAAGAAATAAGTTTAGTAGCCATGGCCGGTGAGAAATCACGCACCTGCCGGGCGATCTTGGAGCACAGAGCCGACTGCTTGCCTCCGGCGACGGCGCGCTCGAAGAAGCACTCGAGCCCTGCGCGAGCATGAGGCGCTCGAAAGTCGCGAGGCACGGCTCCGTCATGTGGCACAGCTGGTCCGCGGCGCCGTGCGCGCGCGCCGCCGCCTTCAGCGCGCCCGCCGCGTCCGAGAGCGCGACGCACGCGCGGCGTGTCCCCTCGGGCCCGCGCCGGTCCACCGCCGCAGCGGTGCGCGCCAGCTCCGCGGCCAGCGCGAACATCGCCACCGCCCGCTCGGCCTCCAGCGACGTGTGCTCCTGGACCTGCGCCGCCGCCGCCGCCTTGTCCTTCTTCTTCGCGGTCCCGGTCCCGGTCCCGGTCCCGGTCCCGGCGTCGCTGCTATCGCGCCACGCGAAGCGGAGCTTCTGTTGCTTAGAGCCGGACATCAGCTCCGACGCGTAGATGATGCGGAGGTACACGCGGAGCGCGGCGGCGGTCTCCGCGGCGGTGGCGGCGCCGGCGCTCTCCATGGCGAGCACGACGTGGTTCCGGGCGTGCATCAGGACCGCGAGCTCCGAGTCCCTCTCGGCCGCCGAGGTGTCCCCCGCGAAGCGCAGCGCCTTCTTGCCCGGGAAGGACAGCATCGGCATCGGTATCGGCGCCGGCAGGGACGCCACAGCCGGCGCCTTATTGGCGCGTCGGAAAAGCGAGTGCATGGCGTACGTGATTGATCCCTAAAAAAAGACAGCGTCTCGTGGTCAACAAGTTGGGCTTGCGTTTGCAAGTCTGTGCTTCTTTCTTCGAGCTGACTGCGAGGATTAATAGAGGAAAGGAGTTGGGTTAAGGCTGCGATTAGGATGCGGATTAAGATGCTCAGCACGACATGGAGTTGGATTAAGGACAAGCGAGGAAGCGACTCCGTAGGCCGTACGGAGTGGAGAGGGCAGGAGTGGGCCCGGGCCCACACGGTCCGGCTTGGCGCGTATGGATGGCCTCTTCGTCCAATGTCAACTGCTGGTGCTGGGGTTTTTTCCTTTATATATATATATATATATATATATATATATATATATATATATATATATATAGTTTTGCCGCAAATTTTTATTATTGGTACAGAAGTATAAATAACATTACGGGATTGTTTAATTTTGTGAAAGCAAGAAAGAAAAAAATTCTAATTATCATATAAACAGGTTTCTTGTTCAGCATAGCTAATTTTCGTACACTGCAAGAAAAAGTCAACGTGAATTAGCGTGGAAAGCACTTGGCAGTTCATTCAGAACTGCAAGAACGATCCATGAATCAAACCAGACAATAATATGGCAATGCCAAATCTGCAAACGTATATAAATACTAGGGAACAGCTATATTAAAGGAAATGACGGACAACGACTAGCTACCATGTTACTGTTATATATATCGTGCGAATTGCGATCACCAGAGTCTCTTTTCGAAAGATTCATTTCATATATATCAGTATAAGCCCAAGGCACAAAGCAGGCCGAAAAACAATTCCGGATACACATTTGTAGGACCAATGCTATGACAGGTAACACTAGGTCAGAGAAATATGGATAGGGAAAACTACAACGCTAGACTGCACTCTTCAGTTGTAATTCGTAAACCAATTGCTAGGCTATAGATGGAAGCACAAAGATCATTTGGTCGTCCCATTGATCGTCGATGACACAAGAAGCTGCAGCGAAACACAACCACAACCACTGCAGTAAAAGCTGATCTTCGCCAGGACAAGCAAACCCTGAGATATGTACATACTGTTGCGACAGATGAAGTCGTCAGGGCCCCACAGCAGTGTTGCGACGATTGCATCACTGATTGAGTGATTGACCTGCCGGTGAACCACACCCTCCTCAAGCAAATTTCGACATGTACATCCTCGTCCAATCTGAGGAGCGCTACAAGGCGCTTAACCGGAACCAGGACTGCAGCATGATCACTACCGCGATTATGAGATGTCAGAGCTGCAAAAAACAATCCCAAACTACCATGCACAGAGCAAGGGGTTGGTGGTGGCATAGCCTGAAGTTTTTTGTTTGTTTGTTTGTTTTTTGTTTTTTTGCCACCAACAGTTCATGTTGTTCTGCTTCGCCAGAACAATCTTCATCATCTGCACAACGCAATGGAAACTTTCATCAACAAAAAAAACGCAATGGAAGTACATGTTGGCAGCATTGGACCAACAAAAGAGCACATGAGGTCCTAGCAGGGACGAGAGGGTACAAACCTTGAGTTGGCATCCCGGAGGCAAGGACTCGCACAAACTTGAGAGGCAAAGGCGCAAAGCCATATCCCGTCCAAACATTTCAGTGTCTTCGTTATGCTCTGTTGCTGGCAGCTGCGGAAAAGGCATAATAGCGTTGTTTAGGGGTGAGAATTGAGAACCCCAGTACTCATCAAGTGCTACTTTTATGAGACCAAAGTCCTATCAAAATGGTTTTTTTTTTCGGCCAGAAGCATACATCACAACAGCAGCATCTTTGCCGAGTCCTATCAAGTATAACTAATGTCTGGTCTTCTTCTTGGGATGTGAATTCCTTTTTGTTCTCGAGGGCGCCTTGTGCGGCAATGGCTGGCGCTTGTTCCTCTTCTTCAGCTTCGCCTTCTTTTGTTTCTTATATTCACTATCAGGGTCTACAAAGTCTTCATCACTATCACCTTCAACCGGAACGAAACCATCCTCTGGTTCCTGATTGTTGCCATCCTCTTCATCTGAGCTCAAGACCAAATCCTCAACCCAATCCTCCTCAGTAGCAACATCATCTTCCTCCCGGGGTCGCTTTTTATTCTCCTTTGGGGTTCTGCGCACCAAACAATGGTATGATAATGTGTTTTCCACGCCAAGTAATGGAAAAAAGAGGGAAGGCAGAACATACTTGGGTTTCTTATTTTCAGCCAACCAGTTCTTACTGAAAGCAATAGTGCCTTCATCATCGTCCTGCTCATCCTGTTGCTTCTGCGCTTCTGATAACCTCCGTGAGAAGGTTGAGGAATCAGCCCCCACAATCACACTGGTTGGCAATAAGGAATTAGTGAACCCAATAATCAGTATGCACTTCTGTACTTACAAGATAATCATGGTACAGAAAATATAACAGAAGTCACACCTAACTAAATCGCAGAGCATATTTGTTTGTGATATGAACTTAGCTGATAGATGGAACTAACCTGGTCTCGTCCAGAGCATCCATCCTATCCTGCGCTCTCTGGTGTAGAGTAGCAACATATTTTGAGAGAGGGCTGCAACGTTCTTCCTTTTCGATCTGTTGGGGAATGATTGCTAGAGCTCACAAAATGACACAGGAATGATAGTATAGAAATAAATAAATGTGCAAAAAAAGCAAAAGCCACAAAGTCAGGACTCATGCCTGCAGAAATGACTCTACAGCTGGGTCATTGGGTGAAAATGCAATCCCCACGCGTTTTGACTTAATGAACTCAACATTGGCCTCTATCTGAAATCAGACATGATGATAAACATTAGCATATGTGAAATGGTTCAAATACTGTAATTCGAACCCCTACACATGCTTGGCAAACCTGATAGATAAGATCCTTCATCTCTTTCCTAAACCTGTCAGCTTTAATGGTTTTGCAAAAGCTTCGGAGCCGAACAAGTGGAATAAAGGACATCTCAAAGAAGGCAATGGAGTAGCTCCATTGAGCCAAATGTTTAGCCAGCTCATCGACCACAGAATAAATGCAAGCTTCCTGAAAGGCACGTGTCTTTACTGTTTTCTTGTCCACCTGTCAAGAAAAGAGAACTGTTACAAGCTTCTTCAGAAGGCGTGTTCCATAGTGAAATGTTCTATTGCAAGAAAACAAACCTGTTTAACACTGAACAAATTCACGGCTTTGCCAACACCTCCATCTGGACGTCCTCTAAGTTCTTTCATTTCAAGCATATCAAGCAGCAGGGAGGACACGGGAATGAAGGTACCAGTAGCTTCAGCAATACGATTAAGCATTCTGACACACCTAAGGCGCACAGGGAAGTAACGTGCGCTAGGTACAAGGCATGCTACACCATGTATTATTTGGGTCAACGGATAAGCTAGAGGTCGGAATTCTTCCTCAGAACTACATCCGCACACAACACTGGTCCAAAGCTCAAGGCAGAATATGTATTGCCAATCATAAATTTTTTGGTAAGATTTCTGCAAAAGAAAAATGTCAACTCTTTAGCAGCCAGCAACAGAAAACTGCTGAAGTGTTGGACAACAAAACATAGACTATTAACACTGAGGAAAATAGCATTTGTAAAGGTGAGATTTTCTCAATAAAAGAGGTGCAAGAATAAAGGGATTTACTGTATTGCAGAATAATAAGGAGGTTACTTAAGGTCTGAATGTATTTCAAAGCTTATACAGTACCAGTAGGGATGAAAACGGATCGGATACGGACGGATATGACTGATATCGTATTTGTTTTCATATTTATGTCCGGATTCGGATTCGAATACGGATAGTATAAAAAATGCCGGATAGGATACGATTGGATATCGACATCATAAATATGTGATTTAAATATTCGGATACGAATACGGTATCGGATGTTAAATATACGGACTCGGATACGGACGGATTAAAACCCCTCTAAACGGATTCGGTATCAAATACGATCAGAAAATATCCGTACCGTTTTCATCCCTAAGTACCAGTGTAGGCATTTGAGTGGCAGTAAGAATAATACCTCCACTTGTTTTTTTGATGATTTGCTACTTTCTTTCTGCCTTTTGTCCTTTGCTGACTTTCAAAATAAAACAAGAGGCAAATATCTCTGTCAGGTCATAGGTAGACAATGAAGTTCCAGTGCATGGCAATGAGTTCAATGGCATATACCTTTGGCCCCCTTTCAGTAAGAGCTCCTCTTAGGATAACCCCCAGTTGACGGATGAAAACAAAAGCATGCTGATACGCACTTTGCGGATCCAGACTATACAATTCTCTGACACAATTTCCAAGGAATTGAATGTGTTGCAGTTTTGATCCACTGATAGATTTGGACAATTTGCAGTTCACCAAATAAGCCTTGTAGATACCCTTGAGGCACGTATCAAGGCAATCTGAACCTACTTGAATGCACAAGTCTCGAAGGAACATAAAAGAAACAAGAGGCATTGCACCTCGTCCTCTAGCCCATGTATGAAGCAAAGCCTACAATTGAAGCACGCAAACAGAAGTAAATGACAAACATGGGAGATGGACACCAGAGCAATGCCGAAAGAAACTTAAAGGTAGAGCAGAAATTGTAACCTACGCACCTTAACATACTTCCTCAGGAGTGATGGGAAAGCTGCAAGGAAAACAGCTGATGCTCTGACACGGTGTATAGTAAATGCTATCATTTGCTCATCGGTCATCTCTGTTATCATATGAAGTGCATTGGAAAGAAAGATACTCATAAGATTACCATGCCTCTTCCATGGCTTACTCAGCATCAGCTCACTGATTGCCTCTTTCTTCCCTCCAAAGCTTGGGGCACCAAGTAACTGACGGAGGACTCTATCCATGTGTTTCAAAACAAAGTGCATAACTTTATCAAGTACGCTACCAGACATGACACTGAGCTTTGGAGTTGAATTGTCCCCTTGATCTTCACCATAATGGCAGGCTCTGCGAAAAGCTTGAAGAATAGAACGGATAGAACCTATCTTGTCATTCTCTACTCCGTCACACCAGGAATCAACCATTTCCATTGTAATAGGTTTCACAGTTTGCTTCAGTTCCTCTTTAGATACAGATTGCTCATCATCATCAACCCCAGTTTCCTGGTCATCCTAATGTAATATTCAACAATGAATCCACTCTCATGATTCTATTATAGAAAACTCGCCAAAAATGGACCAGCTTACCTCGATTTCATCATCATCAAATCCCAACAAATCTTTATCAAACTTTTCTAAATATTTATAGAACTCAGGATCCTACATCAAAGAAGTAAATAAGCGTCAATAACAACCAACATTGATATGGTGGCAATGTGGCATGCAGCACAGACAGACAGAGCTAGGAAGGGGAGGAATGCCTATCTCTAAGAACAAAATTTAGCACCTAGTTTTGGGCCTGAGGCTAAACTGTGCAACCATAGTTCAGGATTTAAGCAACAAATATCATAAGCAGAACACCAATACTAGCCAAAAAACAATCTACCAGAGAATATGTTTCTCATATAACCAATGAATGTAAATTCAGCAAGTAAGAACCAGGAAAGTTATACCAGAGAATAAGAGTAACCAAATGTTATGAGCCTATGACTGCCATTTCCACAATCAATGAATGGGGCAGGCAAAAATTCAAGCCATAAAGTTAGCATAAGTTCAAGGGATGACTTATTAGAGGATGCATGAGTTTAAATCTAATGCAACAGCAGTATAGGTCAAAACAGTTATTATGTGGCACACCTTGCTCAAATTTGCAGCATAACTACAGTTACAGTATGGTTAAATTGGAACGAAACAAACATAGAAAAACATCATTGCTCTACAAAATTGTCCACCTCTCAACTTATCTCTATAACATAGATCCTATGACCTGGTGAGTTTGCTTTCAAATAATTATTTATGCCTAACATGCTGAGCAGAGATGAAAGCTTTCTTTCATCACTTGTACCAACATAAAACAGCTAAGCATCAACAGCTGTTAGTTTGTTATGCACCTCTGGAGGAAGGTCCTACTAATACTATTTTGCAACCAGTCACTTTATATAGCCTACTCTACAATACCTACTAGCAGGAATTTAAAATACTACATTAACCCAGCAGGTTGCCAGATTGCAGTCAATTTCTGAATCTGAACCAATTAAACTAGTTACTGTCCACAAGGGCAACCGCACAATTTTCGGTCAATGCACGGAACTGAGAAATAGTAACAAGCTATTAGGCAAAAACCACAGAAGCTTGCAGAGTCAATTTAGTATCGACAGGACAAACAGCACAAGAGCACAGTCGAACCTATAAGTCATATATCCAGGCGGGCAACCAGTAATAAAGCATAAGAAAAGAATAGGCACAGTCAGCAACAATAAAAAAAATCCACTAAAACTGCTAAACGTCATTTTTAAGTAGTAAAAATATGTATTACAAAACTTAGATTCCACACAATTGACAGCGAAGAAACCGGAGGCGACAGGGACGAACCTTCTGCTTCAGCCGCTTGAGCTGCTCCACATGCTGCTTGGCCTTTTTCTTCGAGCTTCCACCACCACCCTCCTCCTCACCATCATCCATCTCATCTTCGAACTCCTCTTCATCGTCGTCCGAGACGGGCAAGTCCACTAATAAACCCCCAAAAACCCACAGCGAAAGGAGAAGAAAACCAATCAAAATCCCGAGTAAAACAAACAAGCGCAAGAGCATAGAGTGGCGCATAGAAATGCGGCTGGGTAAGGAGCCCACCGTATTCGTCAGACATGGCGACAGCCGGCGGCGTCGCCCTAGTCCAGGCGGAGGCGGAGGCGGCGGCGCCCTAGTTCAGGCGGAAGAGCACGGCTGCACGGCGTGTCGCGAACTCCCGAATCCCGAATCCCGATGCCCCTCAAGCGTGGCTTAAGGCCTGGTTCGTTTGGGCCGGGAATGGCCTTTAAGCCCGGCGTGGGTTGTAACCCGATCTAGCCCGGCCTTTCCCCTTCAACCCGGCCCGGGAACGAAGCCCGGCCTCTAGAAGCATTGGCCGCGGCACAACGCGCTGGCAACGATGAGGGCGTCACGGACGTGCGCTCTCATCTCCGGCGTCCATCTCCTTCAACGGCCGTCTTCTCACCAGTGGTGTTCCGTGTTCGACGACGTTGCTTGTTGTGCATTGGGTCGGTGCTTGTAAGGGTTCAAATTCGATAGCTTAAGATTTGATTATGGGAGGAGCTCTTTTCTGTACTTCAACATGGGGCGTTTGGTTTTTTAGAGTGGTAACTAAGTGATGAACTGAGGGCAAGCTAATTCTGAATCGCATACTACCAGTTTGGTTGCATTTTACGAGGCTTGCGAGCTGGATGAAAACAGCTGAAATCTCCTAAACCAGCACTTTGCTACTATGCAGCTGGTCATAAAGGTACCGCACTGAATTTTTTGAGGAAGTCTTTCGACAAGCTTGAGAATCCAAATGACATCCTGCCTTATTACTAGCTGCTAAGTGTTGATGGCATAATTTGGTTGGCCGGATTGGTTTCTACTTTCGGTTTGAATTAGCGCTGTCTTATTCATACGCTACTGTAATATTTTTATTGGCCGATTTAATTTGGGAGAAATAAATCGGACACTAACAGCTATTTGAGCAGCAGTATGCAGGAGGAGCATTTTTCTAGATTGGCAAGTGCTGGCTGGTAAGTTTGGTATTGGATATCCAGCTGTAGGAGCAACTGTGGAAGAGAAGATCACGCGTGGATTAATTATGGCACTGGTGCAAAATCCCGTCAATATATGCCGCATGAAGATCATACATCAGATTGGGAAGATGAATTCTTAGTCGGAGGAGGCAAATCCTAGTTGGCTTAGTTAATATCTAGTATGTCTTACGTACAAGGCCAAACAAACCGAGGATTATAGAAGGAATATTTTTTATTCTGTTATGTAGGGAACAAAACATATGAGTATTCGTATCTGGTTAGGATTCCGACTCATGTACTCCTGCCGAAGACCAGGCAGACCTGTATAAATATTACGAGGTCCGGCCGATTGTCTCTTCTGATCAATCGACACATAAAAATACATTACTTTTTCATCTACTATTTTACTGCGTTCTACTTTTCCGTACTAGTTCTTGCCGAGCCCTAGCTTCTCTAGGGATTGGTTGATCTTTGCCGTTTTGCGCAGTAAAACGGTCGGTTCCTCTCCACGAAAGCGAGGATCATTTGTTGCTTTGCTTGGAAAGCAATCGTTCGTCGTCACGAAAGTGCGATAGTTATCGTGTTGTTGCGCGGATCAATTTCGCGTGCCAACACTAAGATATGCAGTAAGGAGTGCCATCCTACTTCTGAGGTTGATGAATATAGGTGCATGCATACAAACAGGCCGAGCCAAGGGGCGTGCGAGCGGTGCGTGGGAACAGGGCCCATGATTTTTAGGGGGCCCAAATCCTGATGTATCAGCTACCCGCCATCGCTACGGTAGTTTATCATCAGGCGCATGCAAACTAGTACTAGTGAGTAGTGACCACCAGCTACGCCTAGCTAGAAGCTCCATACTACGTACTACGGAGTACATATGACTCAGGATACAAAGCGCCGTTCTTGATAGTCAGCCGATAGTGAGAAAAGACAATCCTATGCAAAAATATGTTGGGTTTTATTGGGCTTGGCCTAATTTTATTCAATTAAAATCAAATAAATTCTAAGGTCCAGATTAAATGCTAGGTCCAATAAAATGGTGGACTTAACGTAGTTGATGACTAAACTTATATCTGTTATGAGATGTGAAGGAAAGATGGCTTGATGTGAACTGAAAGGCGAGAGATGGTCAGTGATTGAGAGGCCAGATGTTTGACAGTAATGAGTTGGAGCACTCGACACTTGGGCTAATTGGTTATTGGGCCGTGGCTCGAGCCTCAACCGCCTAGACTTTCTTCAGTTCTTCGGGTGCTTTGTTTGAGCTTTTGGAACTACTTTTACTTCCAAAAGGCCAATCAAAGAGATAAGCTGCATTTTAATTAGAAGCTACTTTTGTTTTTTTTAAATAGTGAAAGTAGAGATATATTTCATAGTTGTTTCAAGGAAAATAGATATAGAAGGTAAATTTTATGTTTGTTTTAACCTAACAGCTTACAACTTTTTCACAGCCTATAACCTACCACAGTTTTTTCTCGCAACCCATGGCTCCTGTAGCTTGTTCAAAAAACCACAATTCAACCTAACACATTCTTTGTCATCACCTTGTGTAGTCGCACCCCGCTACGCTGCTGCCGCTGGGGTGAAGAATAAGAGGAGGGATGGGATCATCTATACTGAGGTAGGTGGGGCAAGTACTCTACTTTTTTTTTTTGAAATAGAGGCAAGTACTCTACTTGACTGCATGGAGGAGGTCCATCTCAGCGACTAAGGCTAAGAGTGTGTTGAGGACTGCTCCACAAACTCCATAGTGAAGCAGCTCAAAAAACATAGAGTTTGTGGAGCATCTTTTTAGGTGCTCTCGCAACTCAATCTTTTTTTCCCAAGAGTAGAGTTACATGGAACTAAACCTATTTTGCTAGAAAACGTAGAGAGAAGCTGGAAAAACATGGAACAGAGAAGTCCCAAGCACACCTAGGAACACATGGGAGACTCGGAACGGCAGAACCTCAGTTGTTGTAACAATATGTATATCAAAACATGTGGCAAATGAAGACAGCTACGGCGTAATCTCTTGTTTTAAGAGCAGCCGTCTTAGCCATGAAGTCACATCTACCAGCATCATAGATTCATAGTATTATCAAAGCTACTCTACTCCTATAAAAGGTAAATGACGACTTGTGTGAGACACGTGTGCATCTCCGGCCCATGCATGCACGTGCACACAGGTTCCTCGGCATACAGATCTACCGGATGAAGGTTTCCATGAATCTTTTGATTGTCGACTCATCAGAGCTTGGCGCCAGATCATTGAGGCCCCATTTCTTCAGCACGACGAGAGGGTTCAAATCAAACCTCCTTGGAAACCCTTAAGCGCGGCGGAGAGCTCCAACTCCGGCTGGTGGATAGCATTGCTCGGCTCCACCTCGGAGCCCACCGGGCCTGCCAGCATGAAGTCTCCACCAAATTCCAAGGGCCCAGAATCGGACCCCGGAGGCTCCGCATCAGATCCCACCGGCCCACTCTCATAGCCTGACGGCCCATCGGTCGTCCCCTCCGCTGGAGACACAGCTTGGGCCTGCGAAGGCATAACCTGGGCCCATGCTTCGCTGTCATGAAGAGAGGCCAAAAAAAAAAAAAAGAGGATACCCAGGAATCCTGTGAAGGAACAGTGGTTGCGGCGTCACGCATCAGTGTAGCTACTAGCTGGAGACTCGTGTATTCCAAGCTCCAAAGTGGGGAAAAGCCGTTCCTCCTGGCTTTGCAGGGAGCGGTCAATGAACATCAGCTCCAAGTTTTGCCAGGACTCTACTGTCTCGTGCACCCCTATCTTTGACAGGCCATCGCCCATGCAGTGGCCATGCCTGCGGGTACAGAGGCCATCCCTAGCGACTCGACCAATGGCTTTTTCGGCAGTAAGAAAAAAGTAAATAAAAAAGGAAGTCGACAACGGGATTGGGAATCTGGTCAGGGCTTCCTCAACGCAAGACGTGGCGTACTGCCACACGCTCCACGTTGGGACCCAACATCTATGTCGAGCAGACCAGTAGCCTCGCAGACGCACAGAGTGGCCTGCAGAAGAAGTTGGTCTCGCCAGTTAAAAGGATGGAGCTACTATCAGATGTGTGTTGGGAGTGTGGTCCATGGGGAAAAAAAAAGTAGAGCAATGGACAGATGGAAAAGGAACGTGATGAGATGGTACAGTAAAAAAAGCAAAGCTGCCTGTGATGGGAGTCCGTTGGCCGGCTAGAGAGCACAGCTTCCTATGACTACGTGTACTGACGGGGCCAACAACGGGTGCTGCCCCGGTTGGTGGTGCGCTCAGGTGGTCGGTCAGCTTTGGGCCATTCATGTCCTTGGCTGTGGCTGCAGCTTAAGCTTATTACAGTTATACTTATAATATAGTCTAGTTTACTTTTGCAGCCAGAACAGCAGCAGCCGGCTGCAAGAAGCTGCAGCGAGCGCTCTGGCTGGAGGTTGACAGCCAGCGGGACCGTAATGAAGTGTGAGGCACAACAGCTTGATCCGCACCGCGCTACGGGTGTCCCCGCTTTGGTATCGGTGGTATATGGCGTGACCGGCGATTCCATCGAGCGTGTGCCCACCTTGGTCACTCGCTCGCTCCCTCGGGCAATCCGGCCCCGCCCGCGTGTGCGCGTACGTTTGGTTTAACCGTCCGGGAGCAGGTGGGATTCCGGTCGGGGTACGAGTACGACGCACACCTACTACACTTAAAGGTGGGTGCAGCGGCGGAGGCAGGAATATTTTCTAGGTGTGACGGATTTATAAAGGTCGAACATATATAATATACTATCAATTATGCAAGGACACACTGGAACATTATCTAAATATGTATATTACTATGTGATCAGCAAATATAACAGAAATCCAAAAGTAAAGCATTGGCACATAAAATACTTCACTAAATAAATCTTCTTGTTGGAACAAATACATACCCATAATAAAGCTTCATTTGGGTGCAGACCTTTTCCACATAAGCCAATCTAACTTCATCTCTAATGTTTGGATGAAAACCATCAATTGGAATACGAAGCCCTGGATCAGGCTCAATGTGATCTGAGTCCATCACTTCAATCAGCTCATCCTCATCCCCTTTCTCTTGGCTAGCTATCTGATCTTCAACATGAATTTCCTCTTCATTCCTTGCCTCTTGCATACCCACCAGAACCTCTAGCCCCACATCATCATGCTCTTGGGGCTCTTCTTCTTGTTGTCTAGCAATGGCATCTTCAGGCTCAAGTGGATCTCGGTTCGAGTTGGCACTAATAGATGCTTGCGCAAAAATGGTCTTCAAATCTGTATAAAAAACAGAAGAGAAAAAATAAAAAAATAATTTAAATTGATTATTGAACTGTCCGTGCGTGATGATGTATAGCCTAGATAAATTAATTAACACGAAAAGATAATCTAATTAGTAATTACAATCTAAAACATAAAATACCTTTTATTATGTATCTGCTCTTCTTTGGTGGTGCCATTTTTTATGTCGATTCCTTCAGATGTCAGACTCGAAGCCGGTAGGCGTTCGCCGTCGTCGATCGCCGACTTGCCGCCTCTGCAATTGACGTGCCGCCGTTTTTGGATGTGTGAGTGCGATGTAGCCGATAGGTTTTGGTTACGAACCGTCGGCGTCACGAATCGGCCAGGAAGGCAGTCGATCAGCCAGGAAGGCAGGAAGACCATTCCTTCCGTGGATAGTGCCGTGGGCTCTTGAGTCTTGACGTAGGCCCATGAGAATATGAGATACCAGCCCACAAACAAAATCCATACGTGCATCAGGTCATCAATCAGCAGGGGATGGCGGCCGTGTCAGACGGTTTCACATATATTTCACGTACATACAGTATATATACTAGGGCCGCGTTCACTTGCCATGCATACCCAAAATATTTCCTCTTCTACCCGTCACATCGAATCTTTAGACGTATGCATGAAGCATTAAATGTAGGTAAAAAAATAACTAATTGCATAGTTTGTCTGTAAAGTTCGAAACGAATCTTTTGAGTCTAATTAATCCATGGTTGGACAAATTTTACCAAATAACAACGAAAAGTGCTACAGTAACTTTTCATCCAAATTTTCTCAACTAAACACAGCCTAGTGTTTTGTTAGCATTTTAGGTATGGCGGCCGCCAGACCTAGCCATACAGCTGCCTTCGCCCCTGGGTGGGTGGTAACCAGCGTTCTCTGGTCCAGGGCGGCATTTGATGATTCAGGAACAAGACAAGCGAGCGAGCGAGTAGGAGCGGCGGGGACGGAGGCGGGTCCTCATCGAATTCCCACATCGAGGAGGACTCCTGCGACGGCAGGAGCGGGAGCGGGAGCCGCTGCGGCTGCGACAGCGAGGCCTGTACGTGTGCAGGATCATGGTGCCCGCGCCATAGTCGATGCGCGTCGAGAGGCGAGAGAGCGAGTCAGTAATTTTTTTGATCGCATGTTTATTAATTCGGTAAAGCTACCCCTAGAGCGTCCGGACGCATCGGACGGACTCGACGCGCCCGACACGCTCGACTTGACTGAGCCCGTGGTGCAGCGACGCGACTTGGCCCATCCTTATCCTTTCGCGCGGTGCTCCACTCCTCACTCGCACTCACCCTGCCCGGCTCCGCCTCGTCCTCTCTCATCCTCTCTTCGCCACCGCGCACCGTCCTCCGCCGCTCCCTCCCCTTTCTCCGGCCTGCGCCGCGCGCCCGCATCCTCCAGCCTTCCCCGTGCGCCTTCGTGCTCCCTCACTCTCGCTCTCTCGCCAACGTTCCTCATGCTTGCCCGCGGGGGGCCTCCGCCATGGCGGATGCGGTGGCAACACCCGTGGATCCGTCGGATCCGGCGATGGTGGCTATGGATCCGGCGGATCCGGCGGTGGCGGCCGTGGATACGGCCGGATCAGGCCCAGGTACCTCTTCTCTTCCTCCGCTCTCCTCTCTCTTCCTCCATGAATCTGGATCTAAGGCTCCTCCCCCCTCCTCCGCCTCTGCTGACTCCTCCTCTTCTTTGTCGTGCTCCTCTTCCTTTTGCTTCTCCCCTTCCTCCCTCTGTCGTTTTGTTTTGCAGTGGTGTTTTTGGGTTGTTCCAATAGGCTGCCCGTTGATGTTGCAGTAGTATACTCTTCGTTGTTTTTGCGTTGTTGCAACAGATAAATTTCATTTGTTGCAATAGTTTTTTGTCCATGTTTCAATTCGTATTTTTGTGTTGTTTCATTATTGATTTTTTTATGTTTCAGTAGCCTTGTTTTCGTTGTTTGCAGGGGCGGTTCGGGGGGAGCAAGCTGGCGGTGGGCGGAGGTGCTGAGTCTGGCGAGGCGGGGCGGATATGGACGCGCGGGGGGCTAGGGGTGGTTGCCTCCGTGGTTGGGGGGTGTCTGATTTCATCTGTTGCAGAAAAAAGAGTTTCAGATGTTTTCAGTACTATTGTTTCAGATGTTTCAGTATATTTTTTCAAATGTTTCACTACTATAGTTTTAGATGTTTCAGTATTATTTTTTCAATGTTTTAGTACTATTGTTTCAGATGTTTCAGCATTATTTTTTCAATGTTTCCGTACTATTGTTTAAATGTTTCAGTACTATCTTTTCAATGTTTCTGTTCTTGTTTTCACCGGTTTTTTCTGTTTTCTTTCATTAGGTGTTTCTCGATGTTTCAATTGTTTTTCCTTTTTTGGTTCACTAGTTTTTCCCTTGTTTTTGTTTCAATAGGAGTGTTTCATTTGTTGCAGTAGCATCTGGGTGGGGTGCGGAGTATGGTGGTGAACTGGTGGCGGGGGGCGCGGATGTGTTGCGGGTGGTGGCAGATCCGTTCGTGAGGCGTGGGGGCACGCGCTTCTCCGTGCGGGGGCGGGGTAGGGGCTCGCGGGGGATTGTGCTCTCTCTTTGTGCGGGGCGAGGCGGGGGTCGGGTTCTTCTTCTTTTCATAAACGTTCTTTGGGGGAGCGAGGCTGGGGCAGCGTCCGGCGCTAGCGCCCGGATCCGGACGTCCGGGCGCTAGCAAGCCCCTTATTAATTATACTGTAAAAGGCTCACACACTCATACAGTAATACACCCACACGGCTCACACACTCATACAGTAATACACCCACATGGCACATCCGCCCGCCCCATCTGCCTCCCTCCCTCCCTTCCCGTCTGCCCCGCCGTGCTCACACGGCCTTCATGGCGGCGCGGCGGAGGGTCTTCTTCACAACTGTAGAAACAAGCGGGGGAAGTAGGACGGCGAACACTGAGATTGTATCCTGAATGTTCTCGGACAGGTGCGAGGACTTCGACAGCAGATGGAGCTCCATGCCCGGCCTCGGGGAGGTGGCACCACACCACCCGAACCCTGTGCGGTGGCGGCTCTGGTGCCCCCCGCGCCTCCTCCGACGAATAGCTCCAATGTGCCACGCGAGGTCGACGCTGGCAAAGCAGCCGACCGCAAACAGGGCGGCCGCTCCGACGGCCGCTGCGCCCAGCTGAGGGGGCTCGAAGATGGTATGAGGGGCCATCCCCACCAAGACGGCGGAGGCCTCGGGGAGGCAGCGCCACACCACCCCAACCCTGTGGGGTGGCGGCACTGGCGGAGCCAAGGGGGGCCATGCCCCCCCTAACCATACAAACTTTTTTATATATAATATACATAGTAAATCATCTATGATTATATTAAAAGAGTATAATAAAGAAAATCTTCTTATTTTATTTATTGATATGTCTTAGACAGCAGAATCACACATAGTATAATTAGAATAAAATATTTTGATTTAACTAAATTTGTATGTCTACCATATTAGGAAATATCTATTTATTTTTTTGGTTTACTAAAATACTTATGCTTCATTATACTTAATATTTTATTGAGCGCGTATTTAACTAGCAATAACAATTCGGTGACCATCCCTTTTTATTGTGAATCGCGGTATAAATATAGACACTCAAGTACATGCACAACTGCATGTACGCACACTCATATGATCAAATACACATACTACTCCACTATGAGCACTTTTAAAATACTAAGCTGGTAGAATTCAAGATCCATATGAGTAATCACATGTGCCATGTTGTCGACAGACACGGTTACCTACCACGGGTATGAGCACTTTCGAAATGCTAAGAGAGTAGATTTCAATATTCATGAGTCATCACATGCGCCCCACTGTCGATAGACACGGTTGTCTAATACGTGAAGAATAGTGAGCATATGGTTAAATCGTCAAATACTAGAATAAATCCAAAAAATAGGAGCCAAACCCCGGGACAAAAATCTAAATAAATGAGCTACACTCAATTCTCATATTTTGAAATTCTTCAACCGGCCCCCCTTATGCATAATTCCTGACTCCGCCACTGGTTTGCGGCTCTGGCCCCCCTCCACGCCTCCGCCGGCGAAGTGCCCCCACGCGCCAGAGGACGTCTACGATGGCGAAGCACACCCAGAGCGAACAGGGCGGCGGCTGTGCTAGCTACATGGGCTCGAGGAACACCGTATGTCGATCTTGCATTCTAAGATGAGAGGCAGATCTATGGCTTGGGAGTTCGCTGATTTTATACAGGTTCATTCCTCTTAGTGCGAAAGTTTTTCCTGTTACCTTACTCGGAATGATTCTGCTACACTAAGCATAGCTGATTTTACAAAAGAACCTTCTTTGTTTCTAACAGTATACATTTAAGCTGTGCTCACACTTCGACAAGTGTACAGTGCATGTACTGTGCAAGGCTGCTAGGGGAGGGTTTTGTTGATTCCCAATGGATATTTTGTCTTTCACTATGTTCAATAGTCAATGTAAGTATCAAAGATCAGTGTAGAATATATACAATATGCATCAAATGATGGTATTGCAAAATATAGTTGTCAGTTGTCACTAATGTGGGACATCCAAAGACTTGAGAACCAAAGTTACTCAAGAAAGCACCACCAATTATGTTCGGCATGTTATCCTATGGCGTTGTGCCTTCATGAGACTGTTCCCTGAAAGTATAAATTGAATGGCGATGCTGACAGTCCATGTAGATCACCCTCCGTTCCAAATTATAAGTCGTTTTGACTTTTCTGATTCATCCATTTTGCTATGTATCTAGACATATTATTATATCTAGATGCATAGCAAAATGATTGTACTAAAAAAAGTCAAAGTAACTTATAATTCGGAACGGAGGGAGTAGTTCCTTACCGTGCATTCAGTCAATATTGCATTAGATGGCACCGTCACTAGTGCAGAACAGGGTAGTGTTCCCGGTTGGGAAACCCCCTTTAGTCCCGGTTTCCCAACCGGAAACGCCAATGCGGGACTAAAGACCCCCCCCTTTCATCCCGGTTCTAGCAACCGGGATTAAAAGTTGACCTTTAGTCCTGGTTTCTACAACCAACCGGGACTAAATGGCCCGCCAAGCCTTGCCTCGGGCCAGACACGTTTAGTCCCGGTTGGTGTTTTCAATCGGTATTAAAGGTGATTTTTATTTTTTCTTTTTCTTCCCTTTTTTCTTTGTGGTTTCTTTTCAATTCAATTCATTTTGATTTCAATTTAGTTATTCGTATACAAATTCTACGCTGCTAATATACGTTTGTTCGAGCATTTTACGTACACTAAAATATATAAAACTATATACATACAAAACAGAGAATGCTTAATTAATTAATTTACTGCTCCATGCATGCATGAAATAATAAGTATATGGAACTATATACACATCACAAAAGCTTGTATTCATGTCCTTCGGATTGCACTCCATCCTAATGTAAGGTGCTCATCGTAGTGTCAGTGCTACTAGGTAAAAGCATGTTACGGTCATAGTAGTACTCGCCGGTGGGAGCTATGACTTGATCCATAAGAAATCCTGACATTGCCTCTTGAATTGCTTTGAACTGGTCCTCTCGCAGGCAAGTCGCAATCTCCATTCTCTCTGCAATTCGGATGAATGGAAAAGTATGAATTTATATGATTATATATACCAACACATACAATGGTAATAAATAAATAAATTGTATATATTTTTAACGTACTTCGAGGATCTCTTCTGGAGTTTTCTTTGCGTACTTCATGAGGAACTCGTAAACGTAGTATCCGCATAAGTTGTTCCCCGGTCCCTGCTGCGGACACCACTTTACGAGGAAATAAAAGATTCATCATCAACCAATAAAGCATGTTAGTAATGAGATCGTATTGAACTAATTAAAGCTACTTACAGGGTGTTGGGATACATTTAGAGGCACGGTCCAAGGATGATCATTGTGTTTCTTCGTGAACCTAACCCAAGCACTGCATGTCCAAGAAAATAAATAAATGAAGTTATATCAATTAAATGGCATGCATAATAGAGTGTATATATACAAGTGTGCGCGAGACTGAAATTATATTACTTCTGCATCATATCTAGCATATCTTGGTACTGCTCTCGAGGTCTTGTCGCTGAGTCAAAGATTTTTATAATGCCCCTGGACATATTGATGACAGCAGTATCTAGTGAAAGCTACATGCATATGTGTTTATAAGCGTGCATAAATAAAACTCATTAACTAAAGCCAACATGCATGGCTAGAGTTAAGTAAAACAAAATGTGTGAAGACATTAACACACTCACTGTAAGCCGTAAGGGAAGAGCACTATTTTCTTGTCACGGCAGGCGTCAAAGAACCTGAACAGATTATTCTCTGTTTCAGGCACACAATGCTCAATTTTAGTGTGGATGACCTTAAAAATAAGATCCGGATCCACGAAACCAACATCAGTCTGCCCAGCCTCCTTTAGTTCCAACATCTATTTTCTGCATATATATAGTACAAAACTATTGTAAGGTCCAAATGGCTAGACGGGGGTGAATAGTCTATTTAAAAATCTACAAGCTTCACTAAACAACCACGTTAGTATACAAGATGGCTAAGCTAATTCTAGCACTAGCTCAACTACACTATGCAAAGCCACCTATACAATTCTAGTGAAGCAAGGCTATGATCTCTAATACACACCAACAAGACTAAGTCACTAAGCTAATTACTTCTATGTGATAAAATCTACACTAAGATTAGTACAAGAAAGTAAAGAGCAAGCGACTTGATTCTTATACCAACGATGTAGAGAAGTAATGCACTCGAAGAATCAATCACAATGATCAACCACAAGAGAAATCATCGGCAAAGAGATGACACAAGATTTTTGCCAAGGTTCACTTGCTTCCTGGCAAGCTACTCCTCGTCGTGGCGATACACCAACTTGTCGGTTCGCGAGCTAATCGACTATCAAGAGTCGAGCCCTCGGCGGGCGCCGTACAACCGCACATAAGATGGGGATCCTCCAAGCCACGAGCTCCACTAGAGTATCCAATTTGCGAACTCCCACGGGGAAGGATCAAGAACCCCTTACAACACTTGGTGAGGGCTCCAACAATCTTCAATTGTGAGCTCAATCACCTCTGCTGCTCCAAGCCGTCTACCGTGTCGGGAAACACGAAAGAGTAACAAGAAATCCGCAGCAACTCGAAGATCAAGTGCCTCTAGAATGCAACTCTCAAGCAATGCACTTGAATCTCACTCAATCTCACTCAAGATGTGCAACTAAGCAAAGAGATGAGTGGAGGGGTTGTTCTCTAGCTCAAAGGATGTCTCTAGGTCTCAAAATGTGCAAGAGTTACCCTCAAACCCCGTACATCTTCTATTTATAATGAAGGTGTACGCAGCTAGCCGTTACCGGACGACGGAGTGAAAAATGTACTGACCGGACGCACCGGTCAGGGTGACCGCACGCGTCCGGTCACTACAGGACAAGCATGAACAGTGCATGTCAGAAGTTACCGTTGCCGTGACCGGACGCACTCTAGCGTTTGACTGGACGCGCTGCACCTGGCGTCCGATCGGAGTCCAGTAAGCTCCCACCGCGACCGGACGCGTCCGATCGCACGTGACCGGACGCGTCGCGCGTCCGGTCGGCTCTACCACCAGTTCTGCCCCTCTGGGTGCCTGACCGGATGCTCTGGTTCCGTGAGGGACCGGACGCACCAGTTGGAAACCCTAACACTCACGCGCCTGACAATTGCTGAGAACTGACCGGACGGGTCCAGTCAAACCGCGACCACGTCCGGTGCAGCGTTCGGTCACCACAGTGACCGCCGTTCGCCTCCGTTTCTTTTTCGACTTTTGGCGCAGTAGAAAATAGGCATTTCACTTTCTCAAAAAGCACTGAATCCCGCCTCACAAGCTTGGCGGAAGGGAGAGAGGAACCCAAACCCCTCTCTACTGCTTAAACTCCACCGCCTTCACAAATGTGCTAACACCACCAAGTGTACACTACCATGTGCATGTGTGTTAGTATTTCATAAACATTTTCAAAGGCGTTATGTTAGCTCTCTACTAGATCCTAATGCATATGCTCAAGATATTGATCTAGTGGCACTTGATTCCCGAGCTAACCATGATTGCCCCTCTTGATAGTCGGCTATGTATCCTAAACCCGATTAATCACTTCTCTACTCATCTTAGACCGGTAAAAGGAAAACCCTATGGTTATACCTTTGCCTTACGCTTTTAGATCATTCTCCTCCACTTGATCATCATGTCCTTCATTTTATGTGCATCTCCACTATGATCATCATTTCATGTCCATGCACCATCTCTTTGTGATCTTGTGGCGACCACTCCTTGCCATATACACCTTCATCACATGTGTTGCTTATGCCTAACTCAAAACACTTAACACATGGCTTTAGCAACTTGGTGTCATTAATTACCAAAATCAAATTTGGGCCTTCAACTATATATAGACAACGAACTATAACAGGCAACAATAGTAGAAAGGATCACTTACAGGCACCAGCAGTTCATGAGAGATTTGTCGAGAGCGTCCCTCCAAAGCAGTTGGTGTAGTTCCTCGAACATAACATGCATAATGCCATAGCCACGCCAATACCAATGCTCAGGCTTATATCTGACAATAAGCAAGATGTCCTTCTTCATCTTACACGTATCCATGTACCACATGTTCAAGTTGTACATTTGCGTACAAGTTTTGGCCAGTCCTTTTTGTCGACTAGACTCCTGCCCCACTTATATGTCTAGAATATATCATGCTGTCTCTCTCTCTTGCATCGGTTCATTCTCGCGGAACTGACCATCTGTAATTTCTGCATCGGCCATGAAGGCTTGGAGTTGCTCAATGTCGATTGTTTGACCGTATGCTGCTGAAAGTTCATCAATATTCAGTGAACCACCTTGTGGTGGTGGCTGGTCATTATGAATAACTAGCGGCGGGATAGATTGCTTAGGTTGCATCCCGAGCTGTGGAACCTCTTTCACTGCTCTCTTCTTCCCTTTCTTACTATAGCCCTCAAATGACTTTACGAGAGAGCGGTCATAGTCCGACAGCTGCGGGGACTTCCGTCTCTCACGCCGTGCTTGCTCATGTTGGATGACTCGTTTCCTTAGTTCTTGTCGTTGTATGTACGCCGGCTTTACCGGGTTTTTCTCAAGTTCCTTCCTCTTTGCTCTTTCTTCCGTAATACCTTTTTTCCAGTTAGCCAAATCCCTTTGAACCGCCGCATTTAATCGCTCTTCTTCAGACACCTTTTGTGGAGATGGGGGCTTGGTAGTACGACCGCTACCTTTCTTCTTGGGTGCCGGGGCTGACTTCAATGGGGACGAGGGCCTCTTATGCTGCTTCCTCTTTGGCGGGGAAGGCGGAGGAGGCGGAGGAGGGGGAGACCGCCTTTTAGGCGACGGAGATGAAGACGGAGATGCACTTGTGCTAGGAATCGCACCATCATCGTTGAATGCAGCATCATCATCGAAAGTAGCAGCAGCATCTGGAGCAGTCACTACCTCTTCTTTAGTCGCTACCTCTTCTTCAGCTTCCCCCATTGCAGTATCACCAAAGGCATCGTATTCAGCAAAACCATGAATAATATTGTTGTCATCATCCCCTTCTTCTTCTTCTTCATGTTCTTCCATTATAATACCGTGTTCTTTGTGCTTAGTCTAACAAATATAGTTTGACATGAAACCCGACCTAAATAGGTGTTTGTGAATCACCTTTGAGCAAGAATAATCCTACTCATTCTTGCATAGGACACATGGTGCGGCAGAATCGCCTAATCTAATGCCCTCCCAAGAGTACTTATCTTCCATTAGACACTAAGTACCCAAGAGACAACACTAAACTATGCGATTCCGTCGAGCACACCGTAAGGGAGAACTCGAAGATCCATATTTTTACATCAGGATCACAAATGAGAGAGTAAAGCTTACAACATCCTTTCCATTTCTTACATCACTTTTAGTACAACATCAGAGTAATTCATTATTTAATTATAACAGTGGAATATAAGAGGTTATAAGAGTTCAGCGGAAATTAAATTCCTAATGGTAAGGTAACTATTAATCATGAGATAAACATCTAACATGACGATATTATATAAGCATGAAGTGATAACAGATTAATAATATTTTCCTTGTAAAACTTGTGGTGAGAGTTTTTAATAAATAAACTCTACTCTGCATCGAAAAGGAAATCCTCGCTGAGCCCACCAGGAGGTTTCCACACATAAGGGTCAGCTTAACAGCACCTGCCACCTGCAACAGGGTAGAACAAACCCTGAGTACTCAATTGTACTCTGCAAGACTTACCCATCAGGAGGAAGTAAAAAGACTCCAAGGATTATGCAAGGCTTTTTGGTTTGTGTGTTTCTTGTTTGTAAGAAGCAGCGCTAAGAGTGTGTCCTTAATTTCTTACTTTCAATAGCCGTATTTTATTTCTTATCCAATCTTCTATGTAAGCACCTAGTCTAAAATCAAGCAGGGTTGAGCAAACAGAACCATTTCTTCATCTTTCAACTGCCAGTTCTTACTACGATGCCAGAGCGTAGTCAAGCCGTACCGTCACACAGAAACGGCGATTCGCGAATCAATATGCCCAGCTGGGTGCCCCGAAAACACACGCCTCGCTTGTACCCCGGGTACAAGCAAGACCAACCCGTTCCACTCCTGTCAAGGGGTCCAGGTCCCCGTCCAAGCTCGGACTCTAAGCCCCCAACACTGCAGGCCCGGTCTCAGTATGGTGCTTAGACCTCCTCAACCCAATATATATAACCACCATAGAAAGCCGGTCTGAAAAGAGCTAGAACCCATGACAAGAGAGAAACAAGTCTTCCCGCTCCCATAAGCAAGTATATGCTCGGGACAATAAATCTGTGACTTGACCAGGGTCCATGCAACGAACGGTCCTTAATTGACGCAGGCGGAACAAATGCAACCAGAGCCCCGCTATGTTGCCCAACCAGGTCCAAGTCCATCCAACCCATTCCGCCCGGTCTCCAATTATCCATATACATTTATATTCCACGTGATAGTAACATGATAATAGTAACAATAAGATATTTCCTATCTCTCGCGAGTGACAGGCAATCACTCGACTTCTAACGGAGTCCTGTAGCATAGCACTCTACATGATCCTAACATGCTAGTAAGACTCATGGGATCAGGATATTTATATGCAAGTGGGTTTCATTCAACTCCTTGAACTTAATGCACAAGCATAAAATAAAGTGCAGAATAATAGGGGTTATGCACCGGAGCTTGCCTGGGTAAAAATTAACCAAGTTAGCATTTCGTCAAGGTGGCACGATAATCCGGACACCATCCTTTCGGCTACTCCAGATGACTTCTCGATCCATCATCGTTCCTATTATGATATACGTGGATGCAACGGAAACGTAAATAATCGACGGTGACTGAAATACTTAAGATACGAGTATGTCTCTCGGGCTAACGGACTAGCGTAAGACTAGCATACTACCCATGTATCCTCGTTACCAGCTACGCGTCATGTCCCAACAAATATTTTTGTTACTCGGACCCAATACATTGCTTTATCCATTGTATCGATTTAATAGATATTTAAACTAGGCTTATAAGCTATCCTAGCAAACTAATTATTTTGAAGCTATGAAAATTACGGAGAGCAGATAATGACATTAGGAGTCTACCATAAAATTTTTAGAGTCAACCTTTTATCATTTGCTTACAAAAATTCTCACAAGTTTATTCTTAACAATATTAAGCATTTTAGAATAATTAGTGAACTCCTAAAAATATTATACAACTATGTGGGCAAAAGCATACCAACGGTTAGAGCATGATTTAAGGAACCTAAAAAAAATTGGTTTCACAATTTTTGGATTACTACACATTTAGATCTTAAATTTACAAGTTTAGTTTAGAAACTAAATGAAAAAATTGCTTTAGAAAATGAAACGGGTCGTCGGCGGTGATCTAGCCCAGTAGCACCCCACGGCCCGTGCGGGCAAAGCCGCGCGCCCAGCAGGCCAGCCCAACAGCGGAGAGCCCGCGCTAGCGCCCGCTCTTATGCAGAAGAGTACCCGGTTCATTAAGTTATTACACCGCACCCATGCTTACTGTTCCAACAGAGGATGACTTTGCACCGAGCACCCCCAACTAACCCGTCTTCACAACGGTCGGGTCCCCGACGTGCCGGTGCGCGACGACGCGGCTCCGGCCGGCGCTCGGCTGCTACGCCGAGCACCAGGGATCCACGCTGGCCTAGCTAAGGGGCCGACCACCGTCTACGAGCCAGACGACGGCGATTGGAAGCGGTGGAGCACGGGGAGACGCCCTAGGGTTAACTACCGCGGCAGGCGGTGGTATTCGGTGATGGCGCGGCCGTTCCGGTGGACCTACACGCTCCCGGAAGGTGAGAGGTGGCGAGATAGCATCGGGGACTCACCGCGGTTCTTGCTGCAGAGACGGTTGGAGCGAGGGACGGTCGAGGCGGTCCAGCCACGTGCGAGCAAGCGGTGCGGCGACGCTCCATGGCTGGCACCGACGCGTCATCTTGCCACCGGCTGCGTCCCAGGCGACGCTAAGGTGAGCACCGCAAAGACGAAGTCAAGATGAACTCGAGGTCAAAATCAATCAAACCAAACTCAAGCGTAGAGGCCTTCCCCAAAAATTTGCTCTGCTACGGCGACAAGGTGACCGGCGGCCCAAAACTCCCGAAATTGGCCACCCATGGACACAGGCTGCGCCTGACGCAAACGGGGCGTCCAGATAACTTCCTAGTCTACCCACTGGCAAGAGCAAAAGGACTAAGTAACTCCGAGCTGGCGAACGAAGGGCAGAAGGTGCGGTGGTCAAGCGCCTGGTGAGCTGAGCGAGTTCAAAAGGGGGGGCTCCGGTCGGTGGACACGCGAGCACAAGGCGCAAAGGACGAGTCAGAGAAATTGAGGCGCGTCGCACACGACAGCCACTGCCTAGATCGTCCGGTGCCCGCTAGCGGGGACAGACGAGGCAGAAGACGTCTCCATCGACTGTGGCCGAGTCAAAGCAGCAGAGGCGGCAACAGGACGATACGACGAGGCGGGCAGCTGCGGCGTCAGCACGCCCCGCGGTTGGTTTGGCCTCAAGCGCAGCACGGCGTCCCCAGAGCTGTCGTGACTAGAGCCGGTACCAGCAGCGTACGCGTGCACGCAGTGACCACGCCCAGTGGGCCACGCGTCCGAAACAGAGGCATGCACGAATCTTAAAGCGAGTCAAACCGCCACTACGATCCTGATTGAGGGCCACTAGAACTCACTTACCTGGAACGATAATCCAGCTGCCTAGCAAGGTCACCCACATGGCCAGAGGTCTACTAGGGAAGAAGATACAAGAATGCCAACACAAGCTCGCCACCGGAATGTCAGTTCACGCATCGAGCCAGGAACGCGGTACACAGCGCGTTCTAAGAAGGTTGGGCAATTTTTAGAGTGGCGAAAACATGACAACCCGACCTACGAACTACACTGTGCCAAAGTACTCGCAAAGGTGCAATTAACAGTGCAAACACCCAAATCTAGTGTTTAGAAATTTATTCACAAATTAAATGCCAAAACCGCATCGACAAACGCTTTTTCGGACTTGATCGCTTTCATTCAAGAAGCCGGAAACAACTTCCAGTTTCAATCCTTGAGCTACCCATATGCTATTGAATAACATTTGCTTACCGAAACAAAAGTTGCATTTTCATCCACTAGACTTGCACTACAAATTTTCATTATGTGCTACATACAAGTGGTATTTTATTTTTAGTTACAAAAATTGTGTTTCGTGTCCGAACAAGTAAAACTACTTACCCCCTTTTTGGTTTGTTAGAATTTCAATCAAGCGTTTTTAAGCACCGAGGTAGATGGACTTGCTTATTTATTTGGTTCCTTTTAATCAAAAAAAATGAGGCATATACGTTCTGCTTTGTTATCTCATGTGCAGTTCAAGTCTAAAAACCCCAAAACTTGTTACAATTATTTCTTAGATCCTAAACCGGTGCTAAGCGAGTTCACAACACCAGGGGTGTTACACATGGGCAGCACATGAAACCATTCTGCATGTTTGCTTTGGCCACATTTATGAAATCATGCACGCTCATAATGAACTGCGGGGAGCAGCAGTCAGCGTTGTACATCCATTGCTGGTTCATCTGCATTACATGACATACAACACATAAAAAAAGATCCCAAATATCCATCAATCAATATGATTACACTCTAAAACATGAATTTATTGAAGCCTACATACAATGTGCACAATCCGAAGTAGCACTAGACAAACTAATAAACCTATAATGCACTTCAGCCAAAAAAAGGATTTCACAACCAATTCCAACTAAAACAGACAGATCATCGATGGACTTCTTCTACTGGCTCACTGCCTCATCATCCACACTTGCACTCTCATCAGCAGCTGCCTTAACCACTTGCTTCTTCTGCTGGCTAACTGCCTTATCATCATCGACACCTGCAATCTCATCCCGCCTTAGCCGCCTTAGCCGCCTGCTTCGCAAGATACTTTTTGACATGCGTAACATACTCTTCCTCCCAGTACCAATCGCTATATGATCTAGTGCCATCCCACTGAAATTAGAACAACAAATGAGAAGACTGTTAATGAAAATCATCACGAAAATGGCTGCAAAACATAAACAAACATGACAAAAACAATTTACATTGTGATCCAGACACATGTAGAAGATACGACCCTTGTTGGCACCCTCCTTCTTCACTCGGTACTCCAACACAATCTTCTTCTCACACTCGCCGCACAGAATGAGAGGGAGGTCTAGCCTCAGTCGCTTATGAACTCCATGCAAGCCCGAGGAACCGGAAGCGGTCGCCATCTACTCACTACTCATTTTCATCAACTACTATAAATTTCTTTTTCTAATAAGCCACCATGAAATTAGAATGAGCTATATAGCAATGAAAGGTGCATTCTAGCAAAATTTGATGAACTACTATAAGCTTCCTTCATCCAAATATGCAAACTTATCAAGGCATTTTGAGCTCAAATGGCATACAAATGAAGGAAAATCCACCATTATTCCCATTCTAAAAACCAATATATAAATCCTAATTTCTCTATTATAAGCCACCATGTATACTACTCCCTCCGGTTCATTTTATCTGGCACAAGTTAGAATGACACGGTCTCCAATATTACACTTTGACCATTCACTTGCTTTATATTATATTATTTATGCTTATAAACTTATATTCATTGGATAGTATAATTCCTTACAAATCTAATCATATAAAGTTTGTATTATAATAGTTAAAAATTATTAGCCTAATTATTGGTCAAAGTTTTTAAAGTTTGAATCTTGATATGCGTGTGCGCCAGATAAAATGGACCGGAGGAAGTAGCAATGAAAGGTGCATTCTAGCAAAATTTGATGAACTACTATAAGCTTCCTTCATCCAAATATGCAAACTTATCAAGGCATTTTGAGCTCAAATGACATACAAATGAAGAAAAATCCACCATTATTCCCATTCTAAAAACCACAAATTTCTCCTATTCTAGACCACTAAATTAGAAATGTCAGTAATGAAACATGAGAGGACGAAGTTGGTAACCTTTAGAACAAAAGAATGGATGGAGGAGTCGAGATGGCCGGCGACGATGAAGAACATAGAGCTGCAAAGCTCGATCGGGCTGGGGGAGAAAGAAGGGTGATATTTAGGCCGGGACCTTTAGTCCTAGTTTGTGGCTCCACCACAGACTACAGGTCCATTAGTAGTCCCGGTTGGAGGCTCCAACCAGGACTAAAGATTTAGTCTCAGCTGGCAGCTGCAACCGGGACTAGAGGATGACCTTTAGTCCCGGTTTCAGCCACAAACCGGGACTAAAGGTCCCTCATCCTGCAAAAGCTGCTATTAGAGCCATTGGGCAGGGGATGTAGTCCCAGTTGGTGGCTCAAAGTAGGACTAAATCATTCTTTAGTCTCGGGCTCAAAAATAGGCGGGACTAAAACCCTTGAACCAAAAGCCTTTTCTCTACTAGTGTGTACTGGTTCTAATTTGATGAATGGTTTTTTTATTTGCCAATGATGCATTAGATGCCACTGTATGACAAGGCTAATTGGTGTTCATCGGAGAACAATGTTGTGTTCTGTGACCTATGCGTCGAAGAGATAAAAGCATGGAACAGGAGCAATGGTTTGATGATCCGTAGAGCGTATACAAACATAGCTCAGAACTTCTATTTACAAACTGGGTTAAAACATTCAAAAACTCAACTTAAAAACAGATGGGATCAACTAAAAGGCCTGTTTACCTTTTGGATATGGCTCAACAAACAAACCGGACTTGGCCGAAAAAATGGAACAGTGGTGGCCGGTGAAAAGTTCTGGAAAGAAGCCACCCAAGTACCTGTGCCTAAACAAGACCAAACTTCTTGTCCACCATAAAGTTTGCATATGCATTTGTTGATGGACTGTGGCAGAACCTCTTAAATTATATGGCTTACATGCACCTGCCATTGTCTCAACAATCTCTGACTGCTGTGCACGAGAACCAGATAACATAAGAAGTCTGTCGGGTGTCCTCGGAAAACCCGAATCATCCACGTTTTACAACTCACATAGGATCAACAAGGGAGTAACTACAACATTACAGCATGTGCTACAAAATTTTACATCAGAGTGCGGAAGAATTTAAAACCGCATTTTACATATAAAAATAAGTTACTTTTACAACTTAACTTTTATTGCGGAAGTCATATAGAACTACAGAAGACAACTTAGGTAGAGCATTTAAGCCCAGAGAGGACAACCAGATCACGTCGAGCCCACCAACATAACCTGATTAGCAGCACTAGTCAGTACCTGCAACAGGGGTTAACAAACCCTGAGTACTCAATTGTACTTCGCAAGACTTACCCGACGAAAAGAAAAGACTCCAAGGATATGCTGGCTTTAAGGGAAGTAGTGGAGCTAGAAAAGAGAAGTTTTGCAGAACAGCTTACTACAAGTGGATCCTTACTTTTAATGTTTTAGTCAAGTTTTAGCACAAATTTTAGTGAAGCTTATTATAGATAGATTTGCACTTATTCTATCTTAATCACTTGTATTAAGCATCACATCTCATATCCATCTCTTTACCTCATTTCCATAATCACCATGTTCCTTTGTTAACTACGATGTAGGGCAGTTAATCGAGTCTCCATAACCGAGGAGCAATGACGATTCGAATCGATTATACCCATTTTTGGGATCCCTAACCACACGACATATGCAGGACTCAAACCTACATATATCAATCTTCACCCAGATCCTCCAAAACATGACTGGGTCTAGCGCCACCCGAGAGTACAGTACACCTTCAATCTAGCCCTTGGCCATGAGGGTACATGCTACTCTCGCTATCTCTCCACTCCTAGTGCGCGGCCGGCCATTCACGGGATAGAATTGATGAGGTCTTAGGCTTACCGGAGCATGCGATTAGTTGCAAAGTCTCAACCAAGCAAGCCTCCAACGAACGGTCCTTAACAGACATAGGCAGAGCACTATATCGACTTATTTCACGATGCAAGGCACCCGCCTGGTCTTTGCTTAATATTACCATATTCTTATTCATATGCTCTCATGACCTGTCATTAGGTCAGGAGAAGCAAAGATAAATCTGTTTCTCGCGAACAATGAAATCACCATTCGACTTCTACCGAAGTCTAAGCATTACTAAGCATAAGAGATCGACCTACACATACTAGTGGGATATCATCTGGATGTAAGTGTAGATCAAGGTAATCATGCAACAACGGTATCGACCAACTTCTACTAACTTAATGCACATTACCCTAGACTTAAGGTGTAATAAAGCATTTATAAAATAGAAGAGCGGTTGTATGTCTGAGGCTTGCCTGTGTTGCAGAGAAGGTTAGTTCACAGAAGTCAGATTTGGCACCACTCCACGGATGGACGAACCAGCACCATTGATGGATGACCTTCTCCAACACCGCTGGTGGACGACACCTTTTCGAAGATTGATCAACACCAACCTCCTCAACACTTGTTCAACACGAACCTTCTCACTCTCGTGTACACTACACGTATATAAATGATGCATGCTTTAACATGATGGAATGCATGACATGATCCATGAAGTGCATTGGTGAAAACATAACAGATAAACTAACTTGAGTACAACTTTCCTTTACGGTACAGTTGCAAGTAGTTATCATAAATCATTTTTAATTGTTCTTCTAACAATTCAATGGTTTACTTATTAAAACATGCTTACCAACTAAAGCTTTTACTAGGGAAAAACATGCACAAACAAAATATAAGAAAATAAACAACTTTTACTTTTTACCCAAGAGGTTGCATCTAATAAAACAATCCAGTTTATCAACATGCATTTTATTTGTTACTAACAAGTCAATTAGTCATTAACATGAGAGCAACACTTATCATGCTATACTACTTAAACAAGGCAAATTATACAGATAACCTTCTATCATGACTATTCATGAGAGCAAGTAAGGATCATGACATGATCTACCCATTTGTATCAACCATTCAAGTTTTCACATAAACTATTTATTTATAAATAAACAAGTTAATTATGATCATAACATTAATGTAAGCAATTGCCATGGAACAGCAAAGGGTGAGGTGTCCCAAGGTCTACAATGAATCCAAAAATCACATCAAAGCTATTTTATGATTTACACTAATCATTTTAGTATTTATTAATTAAAGAAAAAGGCATGTAAATTAAGTGGACATTTTATTTTTATCAAAACAGCACCAAACTTTTTGTGAAGGCAGGCATTAGCATGTAAAGCATACACATAAATTTTCATGATCATAGGATAATTATTTTAGTCCCTAAAAACATGGAAGAGTCATTTATTAATTAAAAGAGGTATTTTTAAATCATAGCAAAATTACTGGAAATTACCAATTAATATTTTTCTATGGTATATAATGTCATGAAAAAGCCACACACAAAATTTCATAATTTTATGATGCTTCTACATTTTTATGTAATTTAAATAAGATCAGCTCATATTAATCATTTTCAGAAATAGATAAAACCGAGTTAACTCTTTCTCACTCCTCTCTTCCCCACCCGCTGTCTCTGACGACAGGGCCCGGGTCAACACAAACCATTCCCCGCGTTGACCATGGCGAACACCGCCGCTGACCGGTGAAACCTCAACGACAGCGAGGTCTCAGGTGACGTCAAGACCACCAACACTCTCACGGTGGCCACGTGAATCTATCTGCGATGTCAATTGAGTCGATTAGGGTCAGGTGTGCTTGCAGCGCAGCCATGGCGGCTTGGCGGCGCTCGGCACAGCGACGCGATGACGGACCAGCCAGCCCAGCGCGTTAGAGGTTCGGCCAAGGCCTCAGGTGGGATGAGTAGCTCACCACGATGCTAAGGCACTGCCTGATTGAGCCAGAGCCAAGGCGGAGCTGTACCATTGGCAACGGCGACGAACACGGTGGTGTAAACCGGGGGCACGATGGCGTCCCGGCTCAGCGGGTGCTTGTCTGCGAAAAGAGATAAGCTGGTGAGTATCACAGCATATAAATGAACCCAGAACAAGGAAGAGGATGGCGGGAGCTGCTCTTGGATGCTCTGGCCACGACGAGGTGACGTGCGGCGGCGCTCTGGGCGGCCGGGAAGAAGACAGCGGCTCTCGGCTGACCCCGGTGGAGAGGCACAGCGCGAGCGGGCTCAGGCGATGCATGAGATGGTAGCGGAGTCGCAGCCTAGAGGAATTGGACTAAGGGGCAGCGATTGAGGCAAATTGCGACGGCGGAGCATGAGCTCAACGTCGGCGGGCAGAGTAGGAGAAGGAAAAGAACGGCGGCCGACTTGGCAGGATAAGGACGAGGGCGAGGCACATGCGAACGACAGCAGCTGCTTGCACTCGCCAGCGAAGAAGCTGCGTGCCGGACGCACACGAAGCGGTGAGAGCGGCGGCCGACTCCGGCACGCAGCCTGCCTGCCTGCCGGTGATGGAGTTCAGCTCCAAACAGATGACTGACAGACCAACTCTTTCCCTGTTTTTCTCCACATTTTGCAAAGCGACTCGATGAGTAACCTTAATAAATGTTGTACATCTACGAGAGATCACAAACATTTATTAAAGGCTCATCACGAAAAACTTAACAGATTTGGAGATTTTGAAAAGGGAACAAAGCCACTTTGAAACTATTTTGACTGAAACAAAAGTTCAGGTGTAGAACAGGCTAAAACCCCGTATAGAAACTTGATAATCTCCCTTAATAAAAGTTGTTCATCGACCAAAGATCTCCAACTTCTATTAAGGGAAAAATACCAAAGAGTCAACAGCTTAAGATATTTTGAATGGGAAATCAGGGTACAGTGAAACGGAATGGGGATTTCAGTTTCAGGTTTTGAAATGCAGTTTTGATTAAGCTAATTTAGCAAATTAATTAGGGACTATCCATCACTCAAATGTACCAACCAATTACACATTACAAAAGACTAAACATGGCAGTAAGCAAAGTAACAAAGTTTGGTCAACTTTTATATATGAAATTTCATTTAATAAATTCCCAAAGTTTGAATCAAACACTGATTTCCAGGGACTTAGAATTTTACTAAGTATGAAACTCAACATTGAATTCAATATTTGGGTGAAATTTTAAACATATTTGACTTATAAATATTATCCATCATTGATCCCACATTATAAAGCATGCTTAGCACTACAACTTTTATTTAAACCAACTTTTATTTGCTTAAGCCAATTCTCCCATATAAAATCACCAAGAACCTTAAGCATTAACATGGTTGAATAAAATACCATATTTGCAACATGTGAAACATGACAATGAAACATATGAAACATCATATATGAAATATTCACAATATTACATATGCAACATGTGAGACCCTTATATGCAACATTTGAATACTAAACTTGAAACATAGAGTGCATTTATGCAACAATGCTTGATGGTTATGCTTGATGATGCTCATGACCAAGTTTTCCTTTTTGCTTTTAACATCTGGGATGTTACATTGACATACACTCTTTTTTTCCTAGAAACATTCTGAATGGACGAGGCTCAAAAGTGCGCCCCCCCCCCCCCAAGAGTGCCTAGATCAGCTAGAGATAATGTTTGAGAATGTTGTAGTGGATGGTTCCTCCTCATGCATTCATGGACAATACACTGACGACGCAGATAATGAAGGTTTTGAACCTGATGCCGATGGACATGATGAGAGTCCTATGAGTGTTGATACCAGGAAGAGATCTGGTAGTACTGGTACCTGTGCAACTAGTCCAGTGAATAAAACAAAGAGCCCAATGGTCAAGATTATGAAGAATATATGGACAAGCAACCTTCCTAAAATTCATATTCTTGTTATCTCATAAATTTACAACCAGGCTAGTATAATAATCCTTAAATTATCATACTTAAATTACAGCCTGGTTATCTCAGATATTTTGTCCCCTTGATTCTTGTAGATTGCAATTTGTTTCATTCAGAAATCAAACTGCGTGCTCTGATGTTTTATGGTTGCATTGTTGTATTGGATGGGTGCCTAATTTACGTCGTTGCCTGTTAACAATGGTGATAAATGCTTCTAGCAAAATGAATATGTTATCTTTCATTTTTCAGCGATATGCATGTTTACCAAATCGATATGGACACTGGTACTGCTAGATAAATGTGTTACTGTTTCAGGAATCCATCCTTGTCAGATCACTATCATCCATATGAGACGAGACTCATGGACTTCTTAGGATCATATGTGTTAGTGCCTGATTTACCATGCCTGCTCTCCTCACCGTGCATTACTTACTGAGCAGTGAGCACAGGTAGTGTTGTCTATCTGACGGATCCTGAAATTCTATTTGGTGTTCAGGTTATCAGGATTCAATTGCAAAGTCTTTTTTGTTCTTACTAATAAAGCTGCTAGCATGTTGGAATTTATATGGGCTTAACCCAATAACCAATTGTGAAATTCCTAATAAATCTCAAATGCCCATCCATGTGAGCAAGAGGATGTGGGAACTCTTTAGTACTACCTTGCTTGTTAAAGTGGAGGTAGTCATACTTAAATATGTAAGTCCTCACCACTTTCTCAAGCCTAGTGTGAGGAGGAGAAAGAGAAACCCACACATGCGCGCTCGCCTCGCCTCGCCGGATGGGGTGAAGGGCGCGGGCGCGCGGCACCTGCGTGAATGGTCCGCCGAAATCCGGCTCCTCGCCTTGCGGGAGCGCGGTCTCTTTTTGCAGTTTTAGTTTTTGGTTTCTTGGCCTTCAAGTTGCAGAGTCCTAAACGGTTACAAATTAAGAGTCCTCAAATGACTTAGATCGTGATCGTGACATGAGGTCGGTTGGACAGGATTATATAAGCAACCTACCGGCCACGCCAAAACGTGTCTAATTGAGCTAGAGTTTTTGCCTATTCTCGCTGTTGCGCTGCCGCCGTAGCTACTCCAGTCCGATCGGTTGCGTGCACCAGCGACCGAACGAGCAGGTCTCTGGAACCCTCGTCTTTACAATCCTACACCGGGAGAAGACGAATAAGGTTTTTGGGAAGCGCTATCTATGCGACTGCTCCCAACTTTCACAACGGGTCGTCATCCCTCCAAGTCAGGTGGCGCGACGTCCCGGCGTATTCGTCGTCAACTGCGTCGAGCTCTCCCTCCACCTCTTATTGACGACTTCAACATCAACAACTTCAACGTCGACCTCGTTCCATCATCACCACCATCTACATCATCAACGACTTGTCGTTCATACTATCCAATATGTTAATTTGTCATACTAGTATGCTATACATGCTTGTTCTAGTTTATCTGTTTTACATGATTTATATTCTGGTTTTAATCTAGAAATTGCCTAATTACTTAACAATCCAAAAACCTTATTATAGGCTGTTTTCAGAATTATCTATGGCTAGTTTTGTTAACGCGCTGAGGCCGGAAAAGTTTTCTGGTGCGCATTTTAAGAGGTGGTCTATCAAGGTCACGGATTGACTTACTGCCATGAAAGTTTTCTTAGTCAATGATGGCTTGCCCGAGGTAAATATCTCTGATGAAGATATGAGAAAAATTCTAGGAAGCAAGTGACATCTTTGTGGAAGCTGTGCGTAATGTGCTTTCAGATCATCTGTTTGATTCGATGACGTACATAAGAGACGCAAAGGCTATATGGGATCATCTGAATGCTACCTATGGTGAGCTGTATACCATGGAGAGTTTTAATGACTACAGGATGGTTGCTAACAAATCAGTAGTCGAGCAAGCTCATGAGATTCAGCGCCTGGCTAAGGAACTTGAACTCCTTAAATGTGTCTTACCCGATGAGTTTGTAGCTGGGTGCATTATTGCTAAATTGCCTTCTTCATGGAGGAATTTCGCCACAAGTCTCAAACACAAGAGACAGAAAATATCAGTTGAAAACTTGATAGCATCTCTTGATGTTGAGGAGAAAGCTCGGGCTAAAGACAACATTAAGAAGGGAAACGAGGAAAAAGCTAGCGCCTACTTCGTCCAGAGAAACCATGGCAAGAACAAGGAAAAGCCTAAGCAACCTGCTTTTAATGCCAAATAAAATACTGTCTTGAAGAAGAAGAAGAAAGACAAAGCAGAGCTACCTTGCTTCGCGTGTGGCGAGCTTGGTCATTTTGCTAAAGATTGTCCAAAGCGAGCAGACAAGAAAGAGAAAAAGAAAGTCAACCTCGTGACTGCTAGCAGTGCTGATGACGGGTATGGTAATTTTCCTACTGTACTTTCAATGTTTCAATCTCCAAGTTGGTGGGTTGATACAGGCGTTAATATTCACATGTGTGCTGATATCTCTTTGTTTTCTTCTTACCAGGGGCTCTAAGGTTTCTTCGTCCTGATGGAGAATGGGTCACATGCTTCTGTTCGTGGTGTTGGCACTGTAGATCTGAAGTTTACTATAGAAAACATCGTGTAGCTAAAGAACGTGCAGCATGTCTCTACTATTCACAAGAACCTTATTAGCGTCTCCCTTTTTTGAGAGATGGGTTTAAGGTGGTGTTAGAGTCAATAAAGTAGTTATGTCTAAGCATGGATAATTTATTGGTAAAGGCTATGGTTGCGGAGGCTTGTTCCGCTTATCTTTGGTAGATTTTTGTAATAAGCCAGTGAATCATATTTGTGGCACAATTAATGATAGTTCGAGTGTTTGACATTCTCATTTATGTCATGTGAACTTTAGTTTGATGTCACATTTATCTAGCTTGAGTTTAATTCTAGATTTCACTATTGCCAAAGGTTCTAAGTGTCATATTTGTGTGTAATCTAAGCAACCTCGAAAGCCTCATAAGGCAGCGGAGGAGAGAAACTTGGCACCTCTAGAACTCATACATTCTGAACTCATACATGACTTTAATTGATGATGCAACTAGATTTTGCTATGTTTACTTGCTGAAAACTAAAGATGAAACGCTAGACTACATTAAAATCTATAAGGCTGAAGTTGAAAAAACTAAAGAGAAAAATTAAACATCTAAGGTCAGATCGTGGTGATGAATATTTTCCTATATTATTTGATGAGTTCTGTGCGGAACATGGTATTATTCATGAGAGGACAGCTCTCTATTCGTCCAAATCAAATAGGATTGCCGAGAGGAAAAACCGCACACTGACTGACTCGGTGAACACCATGTTAGATACTGCTAGTCTATCTAAGGCATGGTGGGGGAAGCTTTATTGACTGCAAGTCATGTCCTGAATAGAATTCCAAACAGAAATAAAGAGACAACTTCATATGAGATTTGGGTTGGAAGGAAACAATCACTTTCATACTTGCGCACATGGGGGTGTTTGGCGAAAATCAATGTTCCAATTTCTAAGAAGCGTAAGCTTGGACCGAAGACTGTGGATTGTGTCTTTCTAGGATATGCTCACCGTAGCATTGCCTGTAGATTTTTAGTAGTAAAATCTGAAGTTCCTGATATACATGTGGATACAATATTTGAATCTCGTGATGCTACATTTTTTGAAAATATATTCCCTATGAAAGATATGTGTAGCAATGCTAGATTTTCCTCTGAGATAGCTCCTGATTTTACTATACCTATTGAGTCTCCTATTGAGTCATTTGAGCAACCACCTGAAGAAGTCCTTGAGAAGAATGACAATGAAGTTCTTGCGAGGAAGAAGAGACGAAGGATTGCAAAATCCTTTGGTGATGATTTCATTGTGCATCTTGTGGATGATACTCCTACCTCTATTACAGAGGCATATGCATCTCCAGATGCAGATGATTAGAAAGAAGTTGTTCATAGTGAGATGAACTCGATTCTTTCTAATGGAACTTGGGAGCTATTTGAGCTACATTTTGGTTGTAAACCAATTGGTTGTAAGTGGATGTTTAAGAAGAAGCTTAAGCCTGATGGTACTATTGACAAGTACAAGGCTCGGCTTGTGGCTAAGGGTTATGCCCAGAAGGAAGACGAGGATTTCTTTGATACTTATTCACCTGTTGCTAGAATGACCCTGATTCGAGTGCTACTTTCTCTGGCTGCCTCGTATGGTTTTCTCGTTCATCAAATGGACGTGAAGACAACTTTTCTTAATAGAGAGTTGGATGAGGAAATTTATATGAATCAACCTGATGGGTTTGTAGTAAAAGGTGAAGAGCAGAAGGTGTGTAAGTTACTGAAGTCTTTGTATGGCTTGAAACAAGCACCTAAACAATAGCATGAGAAGTTTGACACTACTTTAACTAGTGCGGGCTTTGCTGTTAATGAGGCTGATAGGTGTGTGTATTATCTATTGATGATATTCTAATCTTTAGAACAAACATTGATATTATTAATGAGGTCAAGTCTTTTTTGTCAAAGAGTTTTGACATGAAAGATCTCGGAGAAGCTGATGTAATTCTAAACATTAAGCTAATTAAGGAAGATAGTGGGATTACCTTGTCACAGTCTCACTATGTTGAGAAGGTCTTGAGCCGGTTTAGCTTTATGGATAGCAAGCCTTCTCCAACACTTTATGATCCTAGTGTGACATTGAGAAAGAATAAGAAGATTGCTAGAGATCAATTGAGATATTCTCAGATAATTGGTTCACTCATGTATCTAGCTAGCGCAACCAGACCAGATATCTCTTTTGTCATGTGCAAATTGAGTAGGTATATGTACAACCCGGGTAATGATCATTGGCATGCACTTGAAAGGGTCTTGCGTTATCTCAAAGATACTATGAGTTTTGAAATTCACTATTCTGGGCACCCAACTGTGCTAGAGAGATATAGTGATGTGAACTGGATTTCTGATATTGATCAAATCTACGCCACTAGTGGGTATGTTTTTACTCTTGAGGTGGCACAGTGTCATGGAGGTCTTGTAAATAGACTATTTTGACTAAATCAACCATGGAAGCAGAACTTACTACTTTGGATACAGCTTCTGCAGAGGCAGAATGGCTGCATGAGCTCTTGTCTGACTTGCCGGTGGTTGAAAAACCAATACCGGATATTCTTATGAACTGTGATAATCAAACAGTGATCACTAAAGTAAATAGTGCTAAGGATAATGCAAAGTCAACAAGACATGTTAAAAGACGTTTGAAGTATGTCAGAAAGTTGAGAAACTCCGGAGTAATAACTGTGGCTTACATACAAACAGACAAAAACCTAGCAGATCCCTTTACAAAAGGGCTATCACGGAATGTGATAGAAATCGTATCAAGGGAGATGGGTATGAGACCCATGTTAGTTTGCAGTAGTAGTAACCCAACCTTTTTATCAGAGATCCCGTGACTAAGGATATGGGAAAAATAAACTATTAACAAACTGAGCAGAGTATAATTATAGCCCTCTCTATATTAAGATGCAATATTCTCAAAGCGTTGAGACATTGTATGGTAGGTTGGCTAATGTCTTAATATGTTCTATTGGCTTTAACAAGCGAAGATGCTATCCTACAGAGCATTCTTGAAAGAACATACATATATGAGTTTGATTGTATAACGTCGCAGTCTATGAGACTTGGGTGGTCTATAGTAAGCTCATAAAGAGACCAAGGAGTACGATGTATATGCTTCACCCATGGAGTAAAGCTACTGTCAGCCAAATACTAGTTTGGCTTTGAGTAAAGCTCATTCGCACAAAACTTGCAATTTAAGGTGTAGTCCATTGTTCAATTGTGGATGAGTGTAGCTTGAGGTTCTAGGCGGAAGTTTAACTTCACAGTCACTGTTGAAACACTGGTATATCAAATAGTAGCGAGAATAGACAAATCTCTAAATGGGTATTTGAGATCTGGTGGGGGGTTGTTGGAATTTATATGGGCTTGGCCCAATAACCAATTGTGAAATTCCTAATAAATCTTAAAGGCTCATTCATGTGAGTAAGGGGGGACGTGGGAACTCTTTAGTACCACCTTGCTGGTTGAAGTGGAGGTAGTCATACTTAAATATAGAAGTCCTCTCCACTTCCTCAAATCTAGTGTGAGGAGGAGAAAGAGAAGCCCACACGCGCGTGCTCGCCTCGCCTTGCCTGGTGGGGCGAAGGGCGCGGACGCGTGGCACCTGCGTGAATGGTCTGCCAAAATCCGGCTCCTCGCCTTGCGGGAGCGCAGTCTCCTTTTACAGTTTTAGTTTTTGGTTTCTTGGCCTTCAAGTTGCAGAGTCCTAAATGGTTACAAATTAAGAGTCCTAAAACGACTTAGATCGTGATCGTGACATGATGTCGGTTGGACAGGACTATATAAGCAACCTACCGGCCACGCCAAAACGTGTCTAATTGAGCTAGAGTTTTTGCCTATTCTCGCTGTTGTGCCGCCGCCGTAGCTACTCCAAACTGATCGCTTGCGTGCACCAGCGACCAAACGAGCAGGTCTCCAGAACCCTCGTCTTTACGATCCTGCACCGGAAGAAGGCGAATAAGGTTTTTAGGAAGCGCTATTCGTGTGACTACTCCCAACTTTCACAACGGATCGTCTTCCATCTAAGTCAGGCGGCGAGACGACCCGACGTATTCGTCGTCAACTGCGTCGAGCTCTCCCTCCACCTCTCATTGACGACTTCGACGACGACTTCAACATCAACGACTTCGACGTCGACCTCGTTCCATCACCACCACCATCTGCATCACCAACGACTACAGCTACAGTCGGCAGGTATAATTCTCATAATCTAATCTTGTCGTTCATACTATCCAATATGCTAATCTATCATACTAGTATGTTATACAGCTTGTTCTAGTTCATCTGTTTTACATGATTTATATTCTGGTTTTAATCTAAAAATTTCCTAATTACTTAACATAGCACTGCTTCCATATCCCAATGCACACCTCATTAGGCTCTTTCAAACTTTCCTTGCTACTGTCAGCCATAATGGGTGCCTGAGATTAGGTGTTGACGTGCCATTGATCAAGTGGCTTCGATTCAGGACGTGCTTATTTATGAACTAAGGCACATGATCGTAGAAGAATTTAGCTTATTACATGTATAGATTACATGTAGTCTAGCTCTCTATTTTGTTTCTTCGGAATGACATAATCTTTTTTCTCTGTAGGGGGGCATCTCTTTAGGCTGTACATGTACGTCAATACTTTGTTGGCACCTTATTCAATAATTTTTTTATCCTCTAGCTCCTAGATATGCTCGAGGCCTTGCTGTTGAACAGTGCTCATGTACGCAAGTATACAAATGTGATGCTGATGCATTTTGCCATCTTTTGTCTCCATGAAAGCTTTCATTGCCCGCTGGTAAGATCAGGTAATAGCTGCAAAGTCTTGGAAGATGGTGTCTCGGATTTAGTTTGTGCTCACATTGTTTATCATTTGACTTGTATATAGGTCATTCACCTCATTTAGTATTTATTTGTTTTGCTCTATTAAATTTTTATGCTATTAGTAGTATATTATTCTCGATCTACTATTTCTAGGTATAGCAGCATATATATTTTTGTCTTTTTTTATTACTTTATTTGGACTATTGTATGTAACATCTAATTAAGTAGCACCGTTGCTACAATTGACAATCCTAATGATTATGATGAAGGAAACTGCAAAAACAAAAGACGCTTACAAACCTAAATGAACCGCTAGGATACAGAATGGCAAGCATTGTTCATATGTGACTCTTTGATGTTAATGGCTAGGGATAATAGAAAATAGAATCACCAATCAAATTGAAAACCTCTGAAATTTCAAATCTTTGTACCTTGGTAAATACTGATGCTTGGTATGACATATTTTTGGAAATATTTGATGATGGTTAAACTTGTGAAACTGATTTTTTTATTTTTTTTATTTTTTGCGGGTAAAGAGAGATTTTCATTAACTGGGCATAAAAGGGTCTGTGGTAATACTCAATGATCTTTCTTGTGCTAATGCATATCTCAGCACTTGAAAGTTGTTAATCAGTAAATGCAGCTATTTTCAAGTTATCGTGGCACCCTTTTTCCTAATCTATGCATTTCCTCAATTCCAGAATCATACATGTCTTGCTTTTCTTCCAATCAGTGTCTCAGCATTTAGAATTGGAATCATGAATACTTTACAGGCTCTCAAGAAAAATGTGAAACCATGCCTTGTGGATCTCCGTGAGGACACATGTGGACTCGATATGCTGATATTTACTTTCCTTGTTGTACTAAGCAAAGCTAGTTCATTGGTTTAAATGTAGCCAGTGGTTCGATAGCTTAGTAATTTGTTTAATCTTGTTCTGAGGTACCTTGTAGAATGCTACTTTTCAGTTGTCTTGCTATAATGTATTATGGTCTATCCATGTCAGCGCCACCTGTTTTAATCCTTGTTTCCTGCTCTAAAGCCCCAACAACCTTGTATAACCCAACCCCTGCAAACCCTGTGTAACCGAATAGATAAAACATGTGGATTCCCCAAAAAAAAAAAGAATAGGTAAAACAGGTGAGGGGTTTGAATGGTAAGAGGTTTTGAACCCAACAGGGATCAAAGTGTGAGACAGGGTAACCCTGCGGGGATTGGATCTCTGTGGGGAACAAAACCTTAACAACCGAATTAAGGCCTAAACTGGAGGTTTTTAGTTTTGGGACGAGGCGTGTGGCCAGGTACTGTGCCGTTTTGTTCTTGGGATAAGCTCACAAGCATAGGGACAAAACAATGGACTAGACTATGGGTATCATCAGCCCAGAAGGATCTCGTCCATAGCCCAATGTGAATGCTAAACAAGATCTGAGTAGGGAATTAACAAAACAAGGCCTGGTGCAAAAAGCAAGAGATGAATTTCGAGCCCCTTACTTGATGGAAGTTTTCATCGCCACCCCTGGACCGTCTGGAAGCAGAGAAATGTTTACATCTTCAGATCAGGCATTCGTTTGAAAGTTGGAAAAATGATTTCTCCGAGGAAGCTTCCTGTAGTGACTTAGAGATTCAGTATTGTGTTAAAAGTCTTTCTCTACTTGGTTCAGCTTCTTTGTCTAGCTTCAGGCCTGTTTGAACTTCTTGCGGCCCCGGCTCCTCCTACACCAACTTCAAGGCATGTAACAGTTCATAGAATCATTTTTCTCTCTCCTCACAAAATGAATGTATAGAAACTGTTTTTCTCTCTCCTCGCAAAATAAAAGTGGAGCCAAGAGAAACCATGGTTTGTGACAGGATCTCAGGCTGAGCTCTTTTTCTCTTATTCTTTTTTTCTCTCTTCTTGGTCTTTGGGGCCCTTGTGCTGCTTCCTTCACTATCCATTTTTCTTATTTATATAATAATTGTACACTGTAGGAGTTTAAAAAAGAATCATATATATTCCATACACGCTTTGATAATAATAAATCAGGTATGGATCAAGCCAACATAATAGAAGACTGCGCAGACATTAATATTGGCGAGACTGGTAACAGAAACCACCACCAACCCACACGGCCACACGAGCTTAGACTACCTGCACTGCTGTGCGCTAAACCTTCCGCTAAAGCAGGTGAATGACTATTTACCGTAAAATATAGCTGCACCGTGGTGCGCTAAAACACACGCTATGTAGACGGGTCCGCTATATTTGGAGAGATGACGTTCATGCGCTATAGCCGGTTGAGAGAGAGGAGGGAAAGAGGTGGAGAGAGAGAGCGCGCATGTGCTGCGGGTCCCACAATTTCAACACTCAAAAAAATGTTATAACTCACAAACTAAAAAATCAAATTAAATTTCGATTGCACCATTAAATTTATTTCAATAAATACTTCAAAACAAAATGTCATATGAATATATTTAGATAAAGCGACAAGTAGACCCCACAATAGATAGAGGACGAATGGGTACGAGAAAACTATATATTTTATAATGACTATGATAGAATATTCCTTTTAGAGGAATATAGAGGTCCATGAGTGCGGATAGTCTTAGCGGCTTAGCCACCACTGTTGCCGTATGAGCTTCTCATGTCACCTCCCCCAACAGGCTACTGTACACAGCAACACCCTAGGCCAGCAGGCCTCAAGGAAACGGACAAATGGTCGTGTAGCAACCGATTCAAAACTCATCACAACATAAGAGCATCTCCAGCAGCTTGTCCAAATCTCACCATCCATATGTTCATTTGGCAATACAATCTAAAAGAATCCTCTAAAATATTTACTCGGCACTGCAGCAGAATAGCCAAAATCTCACTATCCAATTGTATATAACGACATGACAATGAAAAAGAACGACCATTCAAAACTATAACTCGGATTGGCATTGATGTTTTTCTTACAAGTTACATCGGTACATCACGCCCACATATGAAACAACATACCTGACCAATGGCTACATCTAAGCTTTTCTCCTGCCAAGCACCCCAAGAGATGAACGAACGAGGAACTTCATGATTCTTGGCTGGGAGGCAATCCTGATTTGTTGCTCAACCGGAGCTCCAGCTTTATGTTCATGGCAGCCAGCTCAGCAGCCAGGTACCTGAACACATACGGCATCGCCACGGTCTCCATCCCCTTGCTTGTTTTGCAGGCCTGGCATGCAAAGTTCTTTGGCGGTCTCACAGTGGGGAGCCCAAGCATCTCGTGCTTGGCTTTCTTCTGGGTATCGGATTTGATCATTGTCGCAGTCAGCAGGCTCCCACAGAAGGAGCACACATCCGCGATGTGGTAGTCTGAGCAGGAGTGGAGCCGGTCATGCAAGAGGTAGGAAGACCCATGGGCGAGGAGGGCATCACGCTCCATCTCTCCGAATCGGATCCCTCCACCATGCTTCCTTCCTCCTATGGGTTGTCTTGTTATCAGATCTATACGACCAGTAGTGCGGACCTGGATACATAAGTAGTGTCAGTATTCAGTGAGAATCCCAAATTCCAAATAGTAATGCTGGTATAAAGAGAGCGAAATTACACTTTCCATTTCACTTGTCAGGTACAGTTAAGTTATTGGGCTTGTTTTTTCCATGGTCAGTCTAATAAATAGATGGGGGCAAACTATTAAGTACTTGTCAGGTACAGTTATTGGGCTTTTTTTTCCATGGTCAGTCTAATAAATAGATGGGGGCAAACTATTAACTATTAACCATCCACAGTTCTACAATCCAGTATCCAGCACAAAAAAACTAGCTAAAGTACTTTGGAGAAAACTCATAGCCTCATTCCTTTTTTAAACAAATTAAAAAGGGCTAACTGGATGGATATAGGGTGCATGAAAATGTTGAGTAGGACCTGTTTATATAGGACAAAAAACAATTACCTGGAATTTGTCTGAGACCATATGACGAAGACGCTGGTAATAAACAGGTCCGATGAAAATCTCACAGTCCATCTCAGTGCCAAAAACTCCACTATAAAGGACCTCTTTTCCATGATAATTAAACCCATAAGATGCAAGCATGGGACCAAATTCGTCCACAATCGAATTAGGCGTGCGGGGATCCTTGTCCTTTTTTAGTGAGTTTGCAAAAGGTGTTGCATCAATGAACTTTCCATGTAGACTTCCAGCCTGTGAGGACAAAAACCAAGATATCTTTAGACAGAACGACAGTGTGCTATAGTTGACATAAAACAATTTAGTCATAAGCATAGAACTTTTAGGAGGACAACTTGTCTAGAAAGCGTGCCAATGTCCTCCAAAGGTGAAAAGGGGCAGTTTTCAAAGTGAATAAAGTGCAACCATCGACCACTAGAAAATAAATAATACTGTCCTAAATTTGTGCTATTTAGATTTTTAGGAGCACATAAGTGATAAGCCTGAAAGAAATATTTTTTTCAAGAAACTATAAGATCAAAGAAAAAGCTACATTCCAGCTAGAATAGAATAATGTTCAAATCAGCCAGTCTTAAGATGCCAACAGCTCCAGAAATGTCAACATGCCAGAAAATTTGCCTTAATGAAAAGGGAAAAAGAATGATTACAGTGTTAAATTTCATTAGTATCAAATTAACTTCATTTCAGCTGTTCTCTGAAACAGATTACGGTGTTAAAGAATGATTATGGCTTATCAGAACCTGTGAGAGAAGTAAACATTTGTACCTTGGCTGCCATAGACTCTAAAAGCATTGCTATAGTCATTCTTGAAGGAAATGCATGAGGATTAATGATCAGATCTGGTCTCATGCCAGTATTTGCAGAGAATGGCATGTCAATGTCAGGCCACAACTGAGAGCAAACACCCTTCTGCCCATGTCGGCTGCTGAACTTGTCACCGATTATAGGGTTTCTCACACGACGCAAACGAATGTTCGCCTGCAAAAAGATCAAGTAGTGAAACACATGACAAGATCACAAAAACAAATTCGTAACAGTTGGAATCAGAAATACTTGCATTTCTAAAACTCACTGCACAAAATGCTATTTGACTTCAAGACATAAAATGCAAGGATGTTATGTGATTTTAAGAAATATAGAGGATCTGCAACACCTGTGTGATTGCTCGGCCAATTGAAATTCTACTGAAGGTTACTTGAATGTTGGCTTACCTTCTGCAGGCCACGTTTTGAACCTGCCCCATTGACAGCAACATAGTCAATAAATGCTGGCTCTGTGCCTTTTAGTCTGACAGGCCTTATCACGCCTGTGAGGCTATTATGGACACTATAGTACTGCTCATTTGGATTTACAGCCTGTCCATGAGAATACATGTTATAGGAATTCAATAGCTGTTCTTGCACGAGAAAATAACTTTTAATATAAAACGAACACATAGCTACCTGTCCAAGTCGAGGAAGGCCATCTGAATCAATCGCAGTCCTTGTATCCCTGGATAATACACTCTTTGCAAAGGTTTCTGGAATATTATCTCTGCTTTTTGTTGATAAGTCAATGCATTCAGTCTGCAGAAAGTGTTCACAAGAAAAGGATTATTTTAAATGCTTTGAAAACTGAAGGGCTGAGAAATATTTGTTCCAGAGCATCTTTCTAATGCGTGTCTCGAAGGAATTCTATACCAAATAATCCAATTCCAATACTGTATATAGAGTAATTAAATAGAGTACACTGACATTTTCATGCAAACAGTTTTTTTTAAGAAAAACGAATAAAATAGGGCGACATATGATCTCGTTTTGATGTGAACAGATCTTTTGATATTCAAACTACAATATAATACAACAGACACGATGCCCTCAAATTCGAAAAACAAAGGTATTTGTATAATTATATACCATCTTATGCTCACAGAAAATACTCCCTCCTACCACAAGCAATGTATGCATGGGCACCGTGAGTATCTATCTATTCCACAACGAGGATTGCTCTCCCGTCTTCAAGAGAATGTGAAGCTAAAGAGTAGCTTTTGATGGGCAAAAAACAATGACATAGAGCAACTAAGGTAGGTTTGCGTGCTTCAAGGGGTGGACACCAAATTGTGTGTTGATTAATGCTTTTCTTCATCGAGTTTGGTTTCCTCGGTCTGTGCACAATGGTGGGCATGGACATATTGTGAAACCTAAGGAGTACTGAGATTTACATTAATACATTTTGTTAGGGAAAGGGATTCCATTGATTTGGGCTAACCCTAGAAGGGTAGCTATATAGGTAACCATATATGGGCCACATGGGCCTAGCCTCATGGGCCTAATACACTCACATTCTAACACCCCCGCAGTCTGAACTACCGGCGCAGCGGAGTTCCAGGCTGAACAAGAAAGAAGAAAGACCACACACACGTCCCCCCACAGACGCAACTAGCCACGGGTGATGTTGAGGCTGGAGCGAAACTCGGTGAAGGTCGAGGACGGGAGGCCTTTGGTGAAGATGTCCGCGAACTGGGAGGTGGTCGGAACATGAAGGACCCGCACCTCGCCCATGGCTACCCGATCACGGACAAAGTGTAGGTCGATCTCCACATGCTTCGTCCGCTGGTGTTGGATGGGGTTGGTGGAGAGGTAGACCGCACTGACATTGTCGCAGTAGATCAGTGTGCTCCGGGAGGGCGGAGTGTGCAGCTCAGCGAGAAGTTGCCGGAGCCAGGAGGCCTCAGCCACGCCGTTAGCGACAGCGCGGTACTCCGCCTCGGCACTGGACCGGGAGACCACAGGCTGGCGCTTAGATGACCAGGACACCAGGTTGCCGCCCAAGAAGACAGCGTAGCCGGAGGTGGAGCGGCGAGTGTCCGGACACTCCGCCCAGTCAGCGTCAGTGTAGACGACAAGGTCGGCGGAGGAGGACCGGTGAAGGAGGAGGCCATAGTCGATCGTGCCCCGGAGGTAGCGGAGGAGGCGCTTGAGAGCCGTGAGGTGAGGCTCCCGGGGATCATGCATGTGAAGACAGATCTGTTGAACTGCATATGTGATGTCCGGCCGGGTGAAGGTGAGGTACTGGAGGACACCAGCAAGACTCCGGTATGCAGTGGGATCTGACACTGGGGGGCCCTCAGCCTCTGACAGCTTTCCCTGAGTATCAACCGGAGTGGAGCAGAGGTTGCAGTCAGTCATCCCAGCTCGCTCCGGGATATCTCGAGTATACTGTCGCTGGTGAAGAAGTAACCCGGCAGGGTGAGGCTCAACAGTGACCCCGAGGAAATGGTGGAGCACACCCAGATCCTTCATAGCAAACTCTTGCTGAAGAGCGGTAATGATCCGGCGGAGAAGTGGGTCACTGGAGGCTGTGAGGACAATGTCATCAACATAGAGCAGCAAGTAAAGAAGACGAGGACCCCGGAGAGGTGGTGGACCCCGGCTGGATGCCCTGAGTGAGCTCCTCCATGACCAGGTCGTCACGGACCTGCAGGAAGGTGGGAAAGGGCCGCTGACGGGTGATCCACGTCCTGAGATGGGCGTAGCGGTCACTGAGCCCGCGAAAGACGTTGAGGACCAAGATGCGATCCTCCACGGGCCAGCCGAGGTCGCCAAGGGAGTCCGCCATGCCCTTCATCCGACGACAGAACTCGCCAACGGAGAGGTCACCCTGGACGAAGGTGCGGAAGCTGGCGTCGAGACGCAGAGCCCGGGGCTCAGCATTGCCTAGGAACTGTCCCTCAAGGGCAAGCCACGCCCGGCGCGCGTCAGGAGAGTTGCGGACGAGGTCGTGGAGGTCCAGGGAGATCGTCCCCAGGATCCAGGAGAGGACGATGCTGTCGAGACGGAGCCACGACGGCGACTGGACGGCGACCGAGGCGTCAACAAGGACGTGGTCGTCGAGGGCGTAGCGGCGGAGAGTGAGAAGCACCAGATCCCGCCAGCGGGCGTAGGAGGGCGACTCCGGCTCGAGGACGATCGGAACGAGGAGGCGAATGTTCTGGACCCCCCCGGCTTGGTAGTGCAGCTGAGTCACGAGCGGGTCGGCCGGGTCGTGCCAGAGGACGGCGGTGTGGGACACGCGGCGCCCTGACGAGTCGGAGAAGGTGGCCGCAGCGTCCTAGGAGGCGGGAGAGGCGAGGAGCTGCTCCGCCTCGACGATCTGGCGGGCCAGGGCGTCGGCCGCGTTGCGCTCACGCTCCCACACGAGGGCAGCCGCGCGCACACGAGTCTGCCCCTCCGCGGCGGCAGCCCGGGCAGCGACGAGGGCTGCGGCGAGGGCGGAGTCCGGACCCGTACTCTGTAGGGGCGGCGGAGGAGCATGTGGGCGTGGGTGGACCGGTCCAGTCAGGCCCCCAGCTGCGGCGTGCAGGAGAGGGAGACCGCCAAGCGGCGGCGACTGGAGGACGGCAGCAGCAGCAGACGCGCCTTCGTGCAGAGGAGGTAGGTCCCCAGGCAGCGGCATCCGGAGCCCTGCAGCAGAGGTGCCGGCATGCATCAGATGGAGGCCCCCAGGCAGCGGCTGCTGGTGGTCCGCCGGCTGCTGGAGGGACGCCGCAGCCGAAATCACGGCCTCTGCAGCCTCCCCCACCGCGCCAAGGCCAGTGGTGGCGGCCAGGGCAAGGGCGGCTGCAGCGCCCAGGGCGGCGGCAGCAGGAGGGGCAGGGGCGCCCAGGGCGGCGGCAGCAGGAGTGGCGTGGGCGCCCAGGGCGGCGGCGGCAGGAGGTGCCAGGGCGGCGGCCAGGGCAGGGGCGGCTGCAGCGCCCAGGGCAGGGGCGGCGGGGGTGGCGGGTGAGGAGGCCACCACCTGGGCCCAGGAAGATGAGGAGAGGGGAGGGAAGGAGCTGAAGAAGGAGGGAGGAGGGGGTGGGGCGCCGGCCATGGCGGCAGCGGCAGGAAGCCTACCGGCGGCGGCAGCGGCGGCTAGTAGGAGGGAGACTAACCCTAGGCTGCTGATACCATGTTAGGAAAAGGGATTCCATTAATTTAGGCTAACCCTAGAAGGGTAGCTATATAGGTAACCATACATGGGCCACATGGGCCTAGCCTCATGGGCCTAATACACTCACATTCCAACACATTTACGATTTTGAACTCATTTACACAAATCATGACGAAAAGCAATAATATTCAAGACTAAGTAATTTTTTCAGCTAGTCAAACCAAAACGACAATTCAGTCAACATCACTGATATCATGAAAGAAAATTTTGAAAAAAAAAATTAAAATAGCTGCGTGCAAATTCTAAGGCAGTAAAGCACTAAGGCATGCCTTGGATTGCACCCATGACACCATTGGATTTGAACGAAATAGTTCTAAACCTATGTGCATGTAGATTACACATCAGATCACAAATAGTTATAATATATAATTAAAGAAACATAACTTGCCTGGTAAATATGTCCACGGAACATTCCACGATCAACAGCCGATTTATTCAAAATCATGGCATCCTCCATGTCATAACTATGTCACAGGTGTGATTTTCATCATATCAAGCTTTTTTTTTAAAAAAAAAAGGGTTCGTATTATATTGAAAGGCTTACCCTGTGTATGATAGCACTGCAACAATAGCATTCGTTCCAGATGGAAATTCATCCATATAATATTTGTTATATGTACCTGTCCGAACAATTGGTGTCTGAGGGGTCTGCAGAGAGCATCAAAGGCAGTAGAGAAGGTTAGCAGTACTTTCCAGCAATCAGTGTTATGACTTTTTTGGAGATTAAACCATATTTTGTTATTTTCAGAAAATACAAAACTAGTTAGATGGCCAAATTTGTCCTGTTTACATAGTACGATGGTCAATGATATCAAGTTTTCAAGTTGGATTGCCAAAATCAGACCCCAGCGATAGTTCCACGGTCAAAAAATAGGCTTACTCCAAAAAGGTACAGGTCAGATCTTGTTTCCGAATTCAGACGAGTTTGATGTGGTACACCCAAGTTATGGTTTAACCTGAAGTGCTAGTCAAAAATAAATCCTATCAACTTGGACATGGTTTGATGTCACATTTCCTTAAAACTATTGCATAATTATGCAAAAAAAAAAAACAGATTTATCAATTCTGGCAGATTAATTAGATATAGCTGGCCTCAACACATTGCAAAGTATTCTCCCTACACTGGAATTCTAATCAGGCAGAGATTGTTGGAGTATATGTCTAAGGCCCATGTGGCTAGGCCCATGAGGCCCATGTATGCTACTCTATATAGCTACCATTCTAGGGTTAGCCAAAGTAATCTAGTCCATTCATTCCAACATGGTATCAAGAGCCTATTATCTTCTCCCTGTCTCCCTCCCTCCCTCCCGCCGCCAGGCGCCACCAGGGGCCGCCGCCCTCGCCGGCGCGCCACCGGCCGCCATGGCTGCTCCTCCTCCTCCTCCCTCCTATTTCCTCTCTTCCCCCCCCCCTTTCCCCCTCCAACTCGTGGGCCCAAATCGCCGCCTCCTCTGCACCGCCGGCGCCGCATCCTCTGCAGCCGCCGCCGCCTCTGGCGCGGGCCTCGAACAAGCGCCGCCATCTGGGGCGCCGCCGGCCGCCGCCGCACCACCTGGAGCGCCCGCGGGCCACACCTGGGCCGCCGCTGCTGATCCCGCGGGCGTGGGCCGCCTCTGGCCGCCGAACCCCGCGCCTCCCTCCCCTGCGGCACGGCCGCCTCCTGCCGCGGCTTCGGCGGGCCCTGCCACGCGCATGGCGCTCGCCTTCACCTCCGATGGGGCTCCCACAACGCCTGATGTCGCCGACAGCGCCGGCCACGACTTTCCAGAGGGAGTCGCCGCCGCCACCGCTGCAGCCACTGCTGCTGCCGCCGGCCGTGTCCTGCTGGGGGGGATGGTCCGGCATCCCACCTGCAGGGAACCCTCCCCGCCACGTCTGCCGTCATCTCCGCCTCTCCGCCCGTCTCCGCCCTCGCCGCCGCACTCGTTTCCGCCCGGGCCGCAGCCGCAGCGGGTCAGGAGCGAGTCCGTGCGGCTGCCCTCTTGTGGCAACGGGAGCGGGACGCCGCCGACACTCTGGCCCGCCAGATTGCCGAGGCGGAGCAACTTCTCGCCCACGACGGGGGGGCCACCTCATCCGGCTCGACGGGACACCTCACCTCCACCACCACGCCTCTCCATCACGACCCGGCCGATCCCCTCGTCTCGCAGCTTCACTACCAGGCGGGTGGTGTCCAGAACATCCGGCTACTCGTCCCGGTCGTTCTCGACCCCGAGTCGCCCTCGTACGCCCGTTGGAGGGATCTGGTGGTCCTTACTCTTCGCCGCTATGCCCTCGACGACCACGTCCTCGACGAGCCAACGCCCATGGTCCAGACTCCGTCGTGGCAGCGTCTCGACAGTATAGTGCTTTCCTGGATCCTCGGCACGATCTCCGTCGACCTCCACGACCTCGTCCGCACCTCCACCTACGCTCGCCAGGCCTGGCTCGCACTCGAGGGCCAGTTTCTGGGCAATGATGAGGCCCGGGCTCTGCGTCTCGACGCGAGTTTCCGCACCTTCGTCCAGGGGGACCTTGCCGTTGGCGAGTTCTGCCGGAAGATGAAGACCATGGCAGATTCCCTCGGCGACCTGGGCTGGCCCGTGGAGGATCGAATCCTCGTCCTCAACGTCCTCCGCGGGCTCAGCGACCGCTACGCCCATCTCCGGACGTGGATCACCCGTCAGCGGCCCTTCCCCACCTTCCTCCAGGTCCGTGACGACCTCGTCATGGAGGAGCTCACTCAGGGTCTTCAGCCGGGGTCCACCGCCGCCCAGGGGTCTTCGACGGCCCTGGCTGCTACTCCGCCGCGCCCGTCTGCCCCCCCTCGTCCGTCTGCTCCACCACCGTCGTCCCTTCTTGGTTCTCCTCCCTCTGGTCCAGCGGAGGTGGGGGGTGGTGGCAGTCGTCGCCGACGCGGTGGGGGCGGTGGAGGTCGTGGTGGAGGCCGTGGTGGTGGCCCACCGGGGGGCACCATGGCCTTCTTTCCACAACCCATGGTCAGGGCGCATTTCTATGTGGCCCTACCACGCTCCAGGGGGTGAGATTCGCCCACCAGCGGCCATGTTTACTGGTGCTCCACCTCCAGGCGTCTCCACTACACCGCCGTGGGCTACTTCCCCCGGCACCCCGCCCGGGTCTGCCGGCTGGGATCAGGCGTCCTTGGCACGGTCGTTCAGCACCATGGGCTTAACACCTCCTGTCGGACTTGAGTGGATTGCCGACTCGGGTGCCACCTACCACACCACCCCTAACTCTGGTATACTTTCTTCTGTCCATTCTCCTTCTGCTTCTCTCCCCTCGTCCATTATGGTCGCAAATGGTTCGTGTCTTCCTATCACCTCTGTGGGTACCGCCGGTGCCCATGGGTCCTTTCGTCTTCCTGATGTTCTCGTTGCACCCTCTATGGTTCACAACCTCCTTTCTATTCGTCGTTTTACAGCTGACAACTCGTGTTCTATGGAGTTTGACTCTTCTGGTCTTACTGTGAAGGATTTGGCTACCCGGCGTCCTCTGCTCCGATGTGACAGTACGGGGCCCCTTTACACCCTCCGCTTTCCGGCGTCTACCTCGCCATCTTCGCTTTTGTCAGCTGCCTTCGCCACCACCTCTTCTACTACCTGGCACCGGCGCCTCGGCCATCCTGGACGTGATGCCCTGATGCAGCTTAGTCATAGCTCAGACATTCATTGTACTCGAGCTCATGCTGAGCATTTGTGTCATGCGTGCAAAATGGGTCGTCATGTTCGTCTTCCTTTTTCCAGTTCTTCTTCACATGCGGCTCGCATTTTTGATCTTGTACATTGCGACCTATGGACGTCTCCTGTACTCAGCATTTCTGGCTATAAGTACTATCTGGTGGTGGTTGATGATTTTTCTCACTATTCGTGGACTTTTCCCTTACGTGCCAAGTCTGAGACATTCCCTGCGCTTCACCATTTCTTCGCTTGGGTTTCCACTCAGTTCGGCCTCACCATCAAGGCCGTCCAGTGCGACAATGGCCGTGAGTTCGATAACTCCACTTTACGGGCTTTCTTCCTCTCCCGCGGTGTCCAGTTGCGCATGTCTTGCCCGTACACCTCCTCTCAAAACGGCAAGGCAGAGCGCATGATTCGCACTACCAATGACATCGTCCGTACCCTCCTTCTCCAGGCTTCACTCCCCGCTCGCTTCTGGGCAGAGAGCCTGCACACCTCCACCTATCTCCTTAACCGCCTTCCTTCCGCTACTTGCCCGGCTCCCACGCCACACCACGCTCTTTTCGGTACCCCTCCGAGGTATGACCACCTTCGAGTCTTCGGGTGTGCGTGTTACCCTAACACCACGGCCACTGCTCCGCACAAGTTGGCTCCCCGATCCACTCTCTGTGTCTTCCTTGGGTACTCCCCGGACCACAAGGGGTACCGCTGCTACGACCTCACCTCTCGTCGCGTCCTCATCTCACGCCATGTGGTGTTCGACGAGTCTGTCTTCTCCTTTTCCACCACCACCACCCCTTCCACCTCCGGGCTTGACCTCTCCTCTTTACCCACTGATGCGCTGGTCGAGCCACCTTTGCCTTTGTTTCCTGCAGGTTCTACGGCCCCGTGCCCCGGCTCACCATCGGCCGGTGCCTCACCCGACCCTGCTCCTCGTTCGAGCCGGGACGGGGACCCTTCCGGCCCGGCCCCTGTCACTCCGACTGACGAGGGTCCCCGACCGTCACCTCCGGCTCCGACTGCGCGCTTCGCCCGGCCGATCCTCGTGTACCAGCGCCGGGCCAGGCTTGCGCCGGCACCTTCGCCGCCGCAGGTGGCCCCTCCTTCCCCGTCGTCACCAACGGAGATATCTTCCTCTCCGCCAGGGACACCGGGGCCGTCGCCGCAGCCCCAACCTGCTCGCGTCGAGCAACCGGTGTATTACCCGCCGCTTCTTCACCGCCACCCGCGTCATGTTCATCCTATGGTGACACGACACGCGGCTGGGACCCTGCAGCCACGGGCTCTTGCGGCGATGCCCGTGGACTCGCAGGTCTCTCCGGTACCCTCTTCCGTCCGTGAGGCCTTGGTGGACCCTCACTGGCGCCACGCGATGGAAGAGGAGTACGCGGCTCTCCTCGCCAACCGGACGTGGGACCTGGTGCCACGTCCACCAGGCTCCAACGTCGTCACCGGCAAGTGGATTTGGACGCACAAGCGCCGGGCTGATGGCACTCTCGAGAGGTACAAGGCCCGTTGGGTTCTCAGGGGTTTCACTCAGCGGCCTGGTGTTGACTATGACGAGACTTTCAGTCCAGTGGTGAAGCCAGCTACAGTCCGCACGGTGCTCTCCCTCGCACTCACTCGCTCTTGGCCCGTGCATCAGCTGGATGTCAAGAATGCCTTCCTGCATGGTCTTCTCACTGAGACAGTCTACTGCAGTCAGCCGGCTAGGTTTGTTGACTCCTCATGTCCTGACATGGTCTGCAGGCTCAACCGATCTCTATACGGCCTCAAGCAGGCACCCAGGGCATGGAACCATCGCTTTGCTGCCTTTCTGCGATCACTGGGGTTTGTGGAGGCCAAGTCCGATACGTCACTGTTCATCTTCCACCATGGGGCTGAGACTGCGTATCTACTGCTCTATGTTGATGACATTGTCCTCACCGCCTCCAGTGAGTCACTACTCCGCCGCATCATCGCCTCTCTACAGCAGGAATTTGCTATGAAGGATCTGGGTGTACTCCACCACTTCCTTGGGGTCACTGTTGCGCCCCATCCTGCTGGTCTTCTTCACCAGAGGCAGTACACTCTTGACATCATTGAGCGAGCTGGGATGACCGATTGCAACCCCTGCTCCACTCCAGTTGACACGCAAGGCAAGCTGTCTGAGGCAGAGGGGAACCGAGTGACTGATCCCACCGCGTACCAGAGTCTCGCTGGTACTCTCCAGTACCTCACCTTCACTCGGCCGGACATCACTTATGCGGTTCAGCAGTTGTGCCTTCATATGCATGATCCGCGGGAGCCTCACCTAACTGCCCTCAAGCGCCTCCTCCGCTACCTACGAGGCACTGTGGGCTATGGCCTGCTCCTTCACCGGCGGTCCTCCTCCACCGAGATGGTTGTCTACACTGACGCTGACTGGGTAGGATGTCCAGACACTCGGCGATCCACCTCCGGATACGCTGTCTTCTTGGGCGGCAACCTGGTGTCCTGGTCGTCCAAGCGTCAGCAGGTGGCCTCCCGCTCCAGTGTCGAGGCGGAGTACCGCGCCGTGGCCAATGGCGTGGCCGAGGCCTCTTGGCTCCGCCAGCTCCTGGCCGAGCTCCATAACCCTCTTCTCCGGAGCACGCTGGTCTACTGCGACAACGTCAGTGCCGTCTACCTCTCCACCAACCCAGTGCAGCACCAGCGGACCAAGCATGTGGAGATTGACCTTCACTTTGTCCGTGATCGGGTTGCCATCGGCGAGGTGCGAGTCCTACATGTACCTACGACGTCACAGTTCGCAGACATCTTCACCAAGGGCCTCCCTTCGTCGACCTTCTCCACCTTTCGCTCCAGCCTCAACATCACCAGTGGCTAGTTGAGTCTGTGGGGGGACTCGTATGTATTTTCTTTTCCTGGTGTACAGTCTGACTCCGCTGCGTCGGTAGCTCAGACTGCGGGGGGTGTTAGAGTATATGTCTAAGGCCCATGTGGCTAGGCCCATGAGGCCCATGTATGCTACTCTATATAGCTAGCCTTCTAGGGTTAGCCAAAGTAATCTAGTCCATTCATTCCAACAGAGATTACCAACAACTAGTGATAACTTAGAACTATCTGGTAACCCTAGCTACAATACCACTACCAAAAATATAAGCGTGTGTTCAAGTGTTTCAATTTGTTACTTCCTCGAGAAACATGCAGGTCTATATGCTATCAGGAAAACAATCTACATGTCCCAATAAAACAATTTTAAACAACCAAACAGTATAGCTCTTCTGTTCTACAAAAAAACAAACCTGCAGATGGAATGCTTTTACATCAGTACGGAATTTTAGAGCTTGCCCGCAAAAACCCATGGTTTGCTTTGCCATCTGCGGACAAGGAGGATGACTAGTTAGTCCAAAAAGGAAAGCATGATCAACCAGTCACTATAAGGACAAGATCTGAGTACCAACCTGGCATTGGTACATGTTCCTAGGACTTTGGTTGTGATCAGACCAAGGTGTCAAATTGGCAACTACACTAAGAATAGCTGTAGGGTGGATCTCTTCATGAGTTGCAGGAAATTTTTTTTGTCTCCCACCATCCCCACCATCAGGACACCGTATCTCCATAAATGCCTAATTTGGAGTTCAAAATAAATTATTGTGCTATTGGTAAGAAGTTATAACGAATAAGGAGTTGATCCAAAGCAACCTGTTCAAATGGTCCAATGAGCTCAATACTTTGCTTTCCATCAGATAGAATGGAAAGATTTCTGACAGGTCGAACAAATCTAGCTGGATTTGTAAAAAGGTACAGGCCAGGAAAAGCTCCACTAAAACTAAGTGGGACAAAACCAACTTCCAGATCTTCAGGAATCTAATAAAAAATTAAGCATGTTCCTGAGTTAGAACTCATGGCACAAATTTTCAAAAAATAAAAGTCAAAATAAACAAAAACATGATAACATAAGAGAACAGACCCCAGAGTGTGCCAGAAGTTTCAATGTACGAAGATAATTAACTGCTTTCTCAATAGTAGCAGAAGCAATAGTACCAAGAATGCACCCATCCAAATGGACATGGACTACTTCTGGGGGACCAGTTCGCTCAATCTTTGGTAACACTGGGTTCATTCCAACACGAACCAACTCAGCAGAAAGCAACTTCTTCATTTCCCCAAAATTTTTAACCACCCCTTCTGAGTTGTAGAAGGATGAAATACCTGACACACCGAATATAAATGGAGCTAAGGAAATGATAGCTCACTATAAACTTTAGCTGTACTGTCCCCAAAAAAGACAAGCACACAAATATAAAAACATTTAGACAGAAGAATGCAGATGCAATACGCTGCCAAAGATGAAAGAGAACAAGAAATCAAGTATATGAAAGGAGGCTGTGTTGTGTGTTCAGGGGGTGCTGTGCAGATTCAAATTCAAGAGAAATGACAAGATGAGAATATCTTACAGCATGTAGAAGTCATATGATTCAGTAAACCACAGGGCTCTCCATCAGGTGTATGAACTGGACACAGGAAACCCCATGATCTACAAAGACATTTTCAGCACAGGTACAATGGATGCAAGCAAACAACAGCAAAATGCCATTAAGAGGATAAACATACTCTGGGAGTAACTTTCTAACAGATGTTGTACGCATTTTAGCAAAAGCAGAGCCCCTATGAACAGAACGGAAGTGTGAGATATAACGATGAAAGTTGAGCCGTTCAGCATGAATGGTCATCCCATCTCTCTGCAAATTTAACAGCAAAGCCATTATTAGTTCCAAATATTCTGCAGAAACAATGTAACTGTTGGAGTATGTGTTTAGGCCCATGTGGCTAAGGCCCATGTGGCCCATGTATGGAACCTATATAGCTACCCTTCTAGGGTTAGCCCTAATCAATTGAGACACATCTTCTAGCATGGTATCAGCAGCTTAGGTTGTTTTTCCTCTTCCCTCCCTCCCTCCCAGCCGCCGCTCCCTGGCTGGAGCCGCCGCCGCCATCTCCATGGCTGGCCGGCCTCCTCCTCCCCCTCCTCCCGCTCCCACTCCTCACCACGCCCTCTTCGGTACCCCGCCTCGGTACGATCACCTCCGCGTGTTTGGGTGTGCGTGTTACCCCAACACCGCTGCCACTTCTTCTCACAAGCTGGACCCTCGCTCCACGCTCTGTGTCTTCCTCGGGTACTCCCCGGATCACAAGGGGTACCGGTGCTTTGACCTTACCTCCCGACGGGTTCTCATCTCTCGCCATGTGGTGTTCGATGAGTCCGTCTTTCCCTTTTCTAGCACCACCACCCCTCCGGTACCTGACCCACCCTCCCTGTTTCCCACTGACCCGGTGGTCCAGCCACCTTTTTCGTGGTCTCCTGCAGGTACCGCTTCGCCGCGCACCGGGCCGGCCTCCAGTCCCGGATCCCCAGCAGGTCCGTGCCCGTCGTCCTCGGGCGCGGCCCCGTCCTCTCCGGTTGGTGCAGACCCGGGGCCTTCGTCCCCCGCTGCTGCCCCGGGGGGGTCGTGTCGGTCGACGACGCCGGATCCCGTCCCGGCACCTGTCCCGGCACCTCCGTCGAGGTTCGTCGCGCCGGTACGAGTGTACCAGCGCAGGCCGCGGCCGCCGCCGCTCGCGCTCCCTTCTCCACCGGGGACACCGACACCACCGCCGCTGTCTCCGCCGGCTCGTGGTGCCCCGCCGGTCTACCACCCGCCGCTACTGCACCGACACCCGCGGCATGTTCACCCGATGGTGACACGACACGCGGCTGGCACCCTGCCGCCTCGTGCCCTCGAGGCTTCGACCGGCGATGCGGTGGTCTCTCCGGTACCCTCCTCCGTCCGCGACGCCCTGTAGGACCCTCACTGGCGCCGCGCGATGGAAGAGGAGTACGCCGCGCTACTCGCCAACCAGACGTGGGAGTTGGTGCCCCGGTCGCCAGGCTCCAACGTCGTCACCGGCAAGTGGATTTGGACCCACAAGCGCCGGGCCGACGGCTCTCTCGAGCGCTACAAGGCTCGCTGGGTCCTCCGGGGTTTCACTCAGCGCCCTGGCGTCGACTACGATGAGACTTTCAGCCCGGTGGTCAAGCCGGCCACCGTCCGTACCGTGCTATCGCTGGCACTTGCTCGGTCTTGGCCCGTCCACCAGCTGGACGTCAAGAACGCCTTCCTCCACGGCCTTCTTACTGAGACGGTGTACTGCAGTCAGCCGACGGGGTTCGTCGACACCACCCGTCCTGACATGGTCTGCCGGCTCAACAGGTCCCTCTACGGCCTCAAGCAGGCACCTCGGGCGTGGAACCACCGGTTCGCCGCCTTCTTGCTGACCCTGGGGTTCATGGAGGCCAAGTCTGATACGTCCCTGTTCGTCTACCACCATGGAGCCGACACTGCATACTTGCTGGTCTATGTTGATGACATTGTCCTCACCGCCTCCAGCGAGCCACTTCTCCGCCGGATCATCACCGCTCTCCAGCAAGAGTTCGCGATGAAGGATCTGGGTGAGCTCCACCACTTCATCGGTGTCACTGTTGAGCACCGTCCTGTCGGGCTCCTCCTTCACCAGCGACAGTACACTCGGGACATTCTGGAGCGGGCTGGGATGACTGACTGCAACCCCTGCTCCACTCCGGTCGACACTCAGGGCAAGCTGTCTGAGGCTGAGGGGCCACCGGTGGCCGATCCCACTGCGTACAGGAGTCTCGCCGGGGCCCTTCAGTACCTCACCTTCACCCGGCCGGACATCACCTATGCAGTCCAGCAGGTCTGCCTCCACATGCATGATCCCCGGGAGCCTCACCTCTTGGCTCTCAAGCGCCTCCTCCGCTACCTCCGGGGCACACTCGACTACGGCCTCCTCCTCCACCGGGCCTCCTCCACCGACCTCGTCGTCTACACCGACTGGGCCGGGTGCCCGGATACTCGCCGCTCCACCTCCGGCTACGCCGTCTTCCTGGGCCACCTGGTGTCTTGGTCGTCCAAGCGCCAGCCGGTGGTCTCCCGGTCCAGCGCCGAGGCGGAGTACCGCGCCGTTGCTAACGGCGTGGCGGAGGCCGCCTGGCTCCGGCAGCTGCTGGCTGAGTTGCACACTCCACCCTCCCGGAGCACACTGATCTACTGCGACAACGTCAGTGCGGTCTACCTCTCCACCAACCCCATCCAGCACCAGCGGACGAAGCATGTGGAGATCGACCTCTATTTTGTCCGTGATCGGGTGGCCATGGGCGACGTGCGGGTTCTTCATGTTCCGACGACCTCCCAGTTCGCGGACATCTTCACCAAAGGCCTCCCGTCCTCGACCTTCGCCGAGTTTCGCTCCAGCCTCAACATCACCAGTAGCTAGTTGCGTCTGTGGGGGGGGTTGTGTGTGTTCTTTCTTGTTCAGCCTCGAACTCCATTGCGCCGGTAGTTCAAACTGCGGGGGGGTGTTGGAGTATGTGTTTAGGCCCATGTGGCTAAGGCCCATGTGGCCCATGTATGGAACCTATATAGCTACCCTTCTAGGGTTAGCCCTAATCAATTGAGACACATCTTCTAGCAGTAACCACCAGCAAGATTAGATGCATATTGGCAACCATTATTGTAAACATTCAGCTTTACAAAAACAGGTAGCATTACTTGTAACACATGTCATGCTTCTCTAATCCCAAGAAAAAGAAGCAAATTCATCAATAAAGTTCAAGGGAATAGGGAAATGAAGCATTAAAACTAAGCAGGACTTCTATGAATAAAGCAGGCATTGTAAGAGATGCACCTGTGGAAGATCCAATCCTGATTGTGAATTCACTTTCCCAACCTTTATCATACTCTCGATAGCTCTACCAACAGATGTTGTATATTTAGTTAGAAATTTCCTTATCTCCAGTGCTACACAAATAACAGTATATTATTAGTTATTGAATGTAAGTGATATACCATTCAAAAAAAAGTTTTAACACTGATGGAGTGCAACATGCACATCTCATCCAGAAGAACAGTGCAAAAGACTACAAACAGACAAAGAGTAAATAATTATGTGAACAAACTGATTATGTGAGCAAATAAATTGGAAAATTAAACAATCTAATTGAACCATAGTATACCAAATTTAATTGGTCCATAAGACTTTGACCAGCTCAAAAGCAGTCATGTTACCTCATAATTCAGTGTTCAATTAGCTCAGTTTATGGCAATATTCAACTGCCAGAATAACTAAAATATATAGAAAACTCAAGGCGACACCCTTTTTCAGCCCTCAGGTTCAAATACAGTATGTATCGCGCACTCAACCCAAATGCTAGAAAATAAGGTTTATGCAAGAGGCGTCAGGTGACAACTGTTACGGTATAATAGTCAAGGGTATTAGTGTAATCTCCTAGTCTAGGGTTTCCCTCTGATGTCTCTCATGTACTCTATATATATAGTACCCATTGGCCAGAATACAATTATCCAATTCAGTCATCATTACCCGTAACATAGTATCACAGCTCTAGGTTTTGTGATCCAGCCACCGCCCTCGTCTCCACGCTGCACTCCCCCCAAAAGGATCGCCTCTGCTCACGGGGCCGTCATCCTTCCTCTTCTTCAGTAGCAGCAAATCATCCCGATGCAGATCTAAATCCAGCAGCCATCGAGGGCCACCAATCACAGGGTGTCCTCATCTGCCATCGCGGCTTCATCTTCCGGCTCCATCGTCAAGCCTTCAAGTGGCCAGGCCAACCGTCACGGATGCACCCTCTGCTTTCTCCCGTTGTGGCCGGGTCCATCCGCACATTGCGGATCGTTTTGAACGTCCATCAACAATCGATTCCATGTGTCGCGGCTTCATAGGTTCACGCGGATCAATCGATCTGTTCCTGTTTGTGTGCCTTCGACAATTCAGGATTGCAGCTGCTTAGTTGCCGCTAGATCACGAGTCTTCCACCCATCGATCTCATGTGGATTTGCCCGTCCGAGACCACAAGTTCTTCTGCAGGCGCTCATGGGGCATCATGACTCGACCTGCAGACATCGTATGTCTTCCACATCACCTCCTTGCAGCTGGTATCACCTATTTGCTTTGCTGCTGTAATGTTGAGGCCTATTCCCTATTTGCTTTGGCACCATGGACTCGATCAGTTGCATTAGTGTCAATCCAAGTCCATCTATCTAAAGTTGGTCAAAACCATGTGTCCACAAATTCATTGTCTGTCAGCCAATTTCATTATGCTTTATGGTTTATCTGAGTCACATCAATTTAGCTAATCATCGTTGATGTGACTATGCCCTCTTGGTCCTTTTCGTAGCCGTTTTGCAACATATCGTGGTCAATGGCAGTTTATTTGTCGTCATCACCGTACTGTCCTACTGCTAGCAGTCATGCAGCAGCGATCTGTATATTCTTTCTTTGGCTTGATTTGACACATCTCCCTATTCTCGTCGGGTTCAAAGTCTCCAAAGCAAAGGTTCATATTTGAAGAGTTGAACTATTGTTTGTGAAGATTTGAGGTATTTGCTGAAGTACGGGTTGTGAAGGCAGTACCCTCTAGTGGATAAGGTCATTTTGTACATGGGCATTGTTTAAGAGTTGTACACTCCAACGACGTCTTCGATTTTGGATTTTGGATGTACTAGTTTTACTTCTTTTTCAAGTCTAGTGCATAGTATCAACCATCAGCTCTCCAAATGCAACGACATTGCATTCACGTTGCATTTGAGATAGGGTGTTAAGGTCTCAAGGTATAATAATCAAGGGTATTAGTGTACTATCCTAGTCTAGGGTTTCCCTCTCGTGTTCTCATATACTAGTCCCCATTGGGCCTCAATACAATTATCCAATTCAGTCCTCATTTTGTAAGAAAAACATCTCCAGATTGTTGAGTCATCTAGCTGGGATTTAAACTACAGTCCAAGGCTCATGACGAAAGTAGTCGAGTAAGTTGTACCAACATGCTCACTTATCCACTTCTCAAATCACCAACCTACAGAAAATAATATTTTCAACACCGTTCATTTCTTTAAATGTAAGGCAGCTGCCATATAGTTGCTTCCAGCTTATACCCCAATATCTGCATTCATTCCCAGTGGATTCTTCTTATCCCTTTCCATTGAACGAAACAAGCTAGACTAAAGAACAAATTCTCTTATATGTGAAAATCTCACGACAATATTTCACGTTTTCCACAGAAAGGATAAAGAATTTGATAGGGTTTAAATTCTCGTATTACCAAGTGGTCATGTAAAGTTGTAAACAAGTGTCGTTTTTGCATCCTCGCATAATATTGCATTGAACTCTCCTTTTTCCGAGGACCCAAAGCTAAATATAGGGGTTACCATTTATTTATATTATTCGTCTTCACGTCACCACACAGTCCTTACAACAAATATTATGCAGCTGAATCTAATAGAACCACAAAACTAATGGAGATACAGCTACAAACACTATTATCAGTAGTTGTGGTTCACTCCTGACCCCACCCCACGCATCTTCACAAAATATAAGGTGTGGCTTGACTTTGTACAGTCTCCAACACTTAACTTTTACAATTATTATCCCTTGTATTACAGAATTCGCAATCATAAGATCAATACGATATGAAAGTGCTGAATCCAGTTATACTAAAATTGTGTCATATGTGCAAATTCTTAGGTTAAATGATGATCAAAGATTTTGAAAGTCAAATCGCTAAAAGTATGTGCCTTTTAAAAGGAGGAAAGGGCGTAGAATTATCATCGCCATTCTAATGCAGAGAAACCACTCCTGAATTCAACTGTTTTGCCTTAAGAACACAGTGCCAGTGTACAAAAGCTAAAGTTTTTGGCATAAAAACATTAATAGAATAACTCACCATTACCGAGGTCAAAACCTTTGTTCTTTGCAGCCTCTTCAATGATTAAACGCTTAGACTTTCTTAGCCAATCCTGAAGCCTATCCTGCAGATATCATCAACAAATATAAATGATTAAAAAAGCAACATTAGAGGTTAAGAATCGAGTTTTGCACTTAAAGAATCACAGCTCAAGTATAAAACAATGAAACAACGGCAAACATCAAATAAACAGGGGGAAAGTCTGACAGTGAGGCAAAAGTGCCACTTAAGTACATTCAGCTTCATGTGTCCCTTCTCCAATCTTCATTTTCAACCACCTTAACCACTTTTTTTACACAAATTGTCTTATTGCAAATCTTAGGTAATGTAATAAGAGGATAAAATATAAAGGAGACAACAAGGTGTACGAGGCCGGAAACATGAAAGGAATCACTTCAGTTGGTGAAGGTTCTACACCTTCACTGAGAGGCAGCTGGATCGAGATGGCAAGGTATGTGGTAAAGCTGACCACAAAATGCTCAACCTTTGGTCATCCTTGGCGCCTAAAACTAACGAGGGGTAATTGCTGCAGGTAGTTTAATGTTTCCTACCAACTATTCACTGGAACTAGGGAAATGTAGAAAAGGTGGGGACCAAAAAGAAGGTGACATGGTCATTCAAGCTGTATTACTTTACAGTGCAAGGAACTTTTATAGGGGGGGGGGGGGGGGGGGGGGGGTTCAGCGTTGCTGAGATTTAAAAAAAAATCCCATGAAAGGCACCAAAGAGTTGAGCAACCTTCAGAAAAACTGTGATTAAGTGGCCAGGCAATAGAGCCTCCTGGTATTGTAGTGCGTCAGCATTGTCAGGGGAAGCAGTTTGATCTACCAGAGCATAAAGTTTCTGCAACATAAATCTAAACCAGAAAATGAAATAAGAAACACATGATGAGAGGTTAAGAGGGGAAAATGTTCACAAAAGATAATGTCATAAAATGGAAACTCACATCAATAGGTTAAATTTGTCATGGTTGTTTTCCAAGTGCACAAAAATATAGTCCTTTAGAACCGCTTCAGCAACCTAAACAATGTAGAACAGCCAAAGTGAAGCATGGTCCAAATTTCAGTAGTACGTCAATGTAAACACAGAGGAAACATTAAACACTACAGTTTCATAGTCATCTTTTTCAAATCCTTCCATCACAGATCGGAAGTATTGCCCTGCATTTGGAAGATCAAAATCAATGTCAGCGCATAACAGGTCTTCAAGGCATCTTAAGCACAGAAAAAAAAAATTAAGCTCAGAACATACCAATATGCACCAAACACTGTGTGCGAGTGAAAAGGGACAGATTTCTGACTTCATCAAGAACTATTTGTGCCCTTTCACCAATTAGTTCAGTACTGACAACTCCCTTTCTTCTTCCATGTTTATCACTGTAGCAGCAAGTCAAGCTTGTAAAGATTTCCCGGTCACTTGCATCAATAAGGGCCTGTCATTGGTAATTCATCATAGTGTAAATGCAATGTTGAAGCTACATTAACAATACTTCAATACTTTTAATCTAAACTAAAATATTGCAAAGATAGAAGCATAATGATTTGCATAATATGCGACATGTCAAACACAAGTCCACAAAGTGCATGATACCTACTTCAGTGGAAAGACCCTGAGTCTAACAGAAGACGAGGATAGAGATAGAAACACACTAAATTACATAAATAATTTCTATTAAACAAGCAGATTGATAACCTTAGAGCACAGGACAAAACAAGTTTGTGTATATTTAGTTAAACAAAGGTCAACAGCTAAAAATGGATGCATTAACAGAGAACCCAAAGGTCTCTTTATTGATTATACAATGCACACCGAGGATACAACATTAGCAGGGTGCATCAGATGAAAAGGTAGCCAATGCTACAAGGCTTTTATAAAAAGAACTCGACCACAAGGGGGACGACGCCCCCTGGGCATTGCAAAAACTGTACCAGGATTCGAACATGAACCGGAATGGGGAGACCCCCCAAGCACACTGCTCTAACCAGTATAACTCACGATAAGCTAGTATGCTACATAGCTTTTATCCATGCAGCACATGTCATTGCACACACAATGCTCAATAAATGTTTATGGACCATATTGCTGGTTTGAAATGATCAGCATTCTTAAGGAAATGGCAATCGATTATACCTTGAGAACAATCCCAACAGGAAGCAGAAACTCTCTGCCACCCAACCTATTCAACACACATTCAAAAGGTCAAATTGATCCAAAAGAGTTACTCGTTGTTCACTCACTGTTTACCAGCACAGAACTTACCAAAACCCAAGCCTTGCACTTCCATTTTGGAGGTAATACAACTTTATTGTCACACTGGACTGGTCACGTTGGACACATCTGTCAAAAGATTAAAAAAAAAAGCAAGAGTGGCAAAACACACAACATTAGCTTTGATGTTAAAGTCATAACTAGTATTCAATGCTCAAAATAGAAATATTTTATGTTTTACAGAGGTTCTTAGCGATCAACAAGGCTGGGTATGCAATACTTGTAACTTTCATGAGATTGACAAACAGTTTAGTTTCAGGCTACAGGTACATTTAAAAGAACAGGAAAGCTCAGTCAAACAAGATTCTTTGAGAATAAGAAAATAAATATAGAGGAAAAGGGCAATGACTCAATCACTAATAACAAGATATTGTCCAATGTTGTCTCCTCATGTGCAGCACTTGTGTATGTGAGACACGCTCGAAAAATACTAGACAAGAGAAGGATCTGGCATCACAATTATTCAAATCTGGTCACTGTGAAAATGTTTATTTAATTTTACCTAGTTTCATATACATTATCTTCTAATATTGCAGCACAGCTTGTCTTTTAGAAATACAAATAGTTTCTTTACTGTACCTGTCTTAACTAAAATATATTTCAAAATTAGCAAAAAAAAAGTTATTCTGGCTAATTATGTTTGGTTAGGTACACATTCAGCATTCACAAAACTTAAAAGGATTTGCAGAGACAATCGAATTGGACAGCAAACATAAGTAGGAACTATGTGAAAACATGAAGTGAACTTGGAGTCAAAATAGAGATAGCTTCACTGCAACCGAATATTGCTTGAATGAAAAATTAAGCTACGCCCAAGATTAAACTATATGATATTCAACTAATATGCCTCATCTGTTACTGTGCTACCTTATGACCACTGCTTTGTCAGTGTATCCAGCACCACGTTTAAGAAAAGAACTGCGTACCAATCCCATAGGCTGAAAACAAAAAGCAACTCGTCATCAGAATGATGCTATATATAGTTTAAAATACTGGCCTTGTGAGTTGTAAAATAATGCTCCAAGCAAAGCCAAATCTGTCTTACATAGTTACGCTTTTGCAAAATAAGAATACGCACAAGTCTCTCCATCCCGCTGCATATGAAGTACCTAAAAAGAATTTCAGAACTTTGTGAGAATTATTCCAGTAACATATGGAACATTGTCAACAAAGTGGCCACAAACTACAGTGGAAGTATGACAAGTCATGACAAAAACATTTTGAAGTATTGTATAGCACAAAAATGAGAACATAAGGGAAAGTGGACAACATAAGGTCCACACTTTATTAGAATTCAAAATTTACATTTAGCAATACAGTAAGTTCAAAAAGAAAAAGCATACCACATTTGCACTGTTCACCCTTGGGTCAGCCTATATTGTTTTTTATCAAAAAAGTTGGCAATCCATATCAAATATGGTATAGTTCAGACTTTCAGTTCAGTGTATTGCCTTTGGAAGAACGCGAAGACAGACAAGAACATGATAGATAATAAGATTTCATTACTTTGAACAGTCCAAAAGCAATTGAAGTATTTTTCCTAACTATACAAAGTAGTCCTTTTCCCCAGGGACAAGTTCAGAGCTCAATGCAGCAAATCTGATCATAAATTCCGTCATCCACATATGCAAAAGAACAAGAAAAGAAGGAAGTGTGATCCTAATGAGAATCACTAAAGTATGATAGTCTCGAAAATAGCAAGTTAAGAAGACATACAGTGGAAGAGTTACACTGATAATTGTTGTGCACTATTTCCCATACAAAGTACTCCAACAATATTAGCACATTAAGAAATGACAGCACTAAGGTCAACTGAATGCAAATGAAACGTACTCACCCGCCCATTTCGGTTGCCTCTTCACCATGGAAAACTAATTTATGGGGATCAGCACCTCTCAGATGACACAGTTTTGACTGGAATTGCAATAGCATAAAGTCAGGGAGAATAATCAATTGTTATATGCGAGGATGAACCAGAATAACTTGTGAACCATTACTAAATATAATGGCCTGGAGACCTAGAGTGGAGTGAGAAGAGAACTGCAAATTCAATGTAGCTTCCTATGGAACCGAGAAACCATCTTAAAAGAACAAGAAACAACAGAAGTCCCTACCCCCACCGTCATCCACTCAATGAAGAAACTATACTTATCAACCCACTTTTAAAAGTAGAGGTCTTTTTGTTGTTCCTTGCTTTGCGGAGTTGGAAACCATGCTATCATTCAATATTTCCATGGGAAAGAAATTGATATATGCAACTGTCTTTCGTGAGAATTCTGAGAATCCAAATATATCCAAGCACTATTTATAATTGCCTTAATAACTGATTCAACGTCCCATACAAGCACCAGACCAGGAACAATGCATATTGATCTTATTTCAAACAAGGAGATTGAAGAGCCTTGTTGTTTTGCATTACAATATTGCAAAATGTTCATAGTCAAGTGGATAATTGAAACATAATTGCTTTTTTTTCTTTTTTGTTGAGAATCCTTGATATAAAATGCTGCCAAGAACTACGCCCACTCAACACTTTACATTTTGACATTATGGAAGCAGATGTATATATCATATTGATGTCCATGCCACATTAACCCCCAGGCATTTGGACCATCAAAAACAAAATAATGCTGAAGCAAGCTCCTGCGCCTGTGAGCAGAATTGAAGTTAGGATGTGTCCATTTTATATGTAGTTTTGATATCCTTATAAATAAGGGGTGAAAATGATATGCTAAGATTTGACTCAAAAACCAATTCCATAATGCTATAATTTTACTAGGTTCTATAACTAACCTAAAAAAACTGTTAAAGGTTAGTTTTGAAGACATCACAAAATGTTCAAAACGACACCCTTTTATGCCTAGATGGATCAAACATTAAGATGGCAGCAAAAGACAACCAAAGAGCTAAAATAAACTCACTTGTTAGCCTAGCCTCTACACCTGCAAACTCGACCAAAAGCATAGCATCACAAAATTATTTTAAGCAAAGTGTCTAAAAGAGTAAAAGAAAGAAAGATAACTACCATCAACATAATAGGCAAATGGCCAAAATTGAAGGTATGCCTGATTTGTGCCCCTTCATTATACTGGAAGCAGACATCAACTTTAAATTCCCCGTGATATGTAATTCTTGCTTGCCTGCACTGCTCCAACCAAAAGAAAATGGGGAAAGATCAGACTAGCAAATACCTGTCTAAATTTTTCAAGAGACGACCAGTAAAAAGGTAACAAAAGAATATGTTTCCGGTAAAACAGAAAAATATAAGTTTCCAATGTCTAAGATAATTCTATAAAAAACATGACAAACCTCCTGGGGGTACAGGGGTAGTACACCCGACCGGGCATCCCTCATCGGCGGGAGCACATGACCCTTTTCCAAGATTAGTAAACATAATAGTTAAGAGGAACAAAAGAACAAAAACAAAAGGGAAAAAAGAATTTATTTCATGTAAGTTTTGCCGTTATAACATTCCTTGCAAACTGTACTCAAGTGCTTCAATAGTTTTACACTGAGCCATTGAGACTAAGTTTAATTTATAAAACAATTACAATCCATTTTAATTTCACTTGCACATGAATCATTTCACGGTAAATTAGCAATAAGCATTAGCAACCAAATAAATAGGTAAAATTGCAATCCGATGCTGTGTCGTCCTATGTCTACTGACTAGTAATAGCAACTTAAATAGAGACACTGTTAGCTCTCAAACACTTGCAGCAATAGCCAAAAACATCAAACTGCACAGGATATCTGCACTGACGAACAACACAATTGCACGCAAAAAAAAAACCCCGAATTTGAAGCATGAAGGATATTTTTTAGTGTGCTGTTGGAGTTGGGGTCCCTGATCACCATGGGGCGGATGGATTCAATCATCTCGTCGAGCCCCTTATCGAGGAAGTAATCAAAGGATTCCACGTGCGGCCGGAATAGCTCCCGCAACGCCGAGTAGTCGCCTTCCTTGGCCACCGCCGGCGACGGCGACTTATTCGCCTTGCTCATGGCCGGAGAGATGGCTGAGATCCCGGAAAGGGCTCCTGTGCGGCAGCGGCGGCGCTTGTTTCCGGCGGGAAGGGTAAAACCCTAGAGTGGGGGAGGCGGCGGCGGGGTTTAAGGCTGAGGAGGTTGCAGAGTGAGAAAGGAGCCTGCAGCCTGCTTCTCTCCTACTATAGAGAAATTTGGAAATCTGACCCGTTATTCGCGTGCTCCTTGAAACTTGACCCGGAATTCGTAAGCCTTTGGAAATATGACCCAGATCGTGTGAATTCTTTGGAAATTTAGTCTTTTCGGGATTTTCTCTTTTTATGTAATTCCATAAATCTTGTTGCACTGTTTGAGGCAGGGAAAAAGACTTCATTGCCCCTCCCTTATCTCTTTGTTTCCGTGGCTGGAGGAGTAGCACATCGCTACTTTTCCTCGCGTACAGGCCGCGCGTACAGGGCGACGCTCCGCGCGTACAGGCCGCGGCACCGCCCGACGTTCCGCCGTCCGCCGCCCGGGTTCTGGCCAGGTCCGTCCCCCACCGCTGCTTCTCCTTGCGCCTCCTCCTCCCCGCCCCATCCATGGCTTGACCTTTTGTTCTTCTTTCTAGGGTTGGGAAGGCCACCGTCGTGGTGACGCTGCTCCGCGTGCTCCATGGCTCCTCTAGGGTAACAGCCCCCATCTCCTCCCTCTGTACTGTATGTTTAGGGGGTTCTCCTGTTGATTTGGGAGACAGTCTAAATTGTCACTTTATTTATTGTCGGTACACGGTAGAATCGATCCGGATCCGGAGGGAGCATTTAGTTTGTGTGTCTAGTTTTCTCCATTTTGATGATGGTGGCTCTATTGATGTGTTACATAAATGTGATGTGGTGGATAAACCCGCACTAATGTCTTCCAACTCAGTTGTTACAGAGGCAGAGGCTGCAGCAAGTAATGTAGACCATGACAATGCCACAGAACAAGGAGATTGCAGCAATCCTGCATTTGTTTCTCATCCAATTGACTGGGAAAGTCTGCTGATAACTCCTCTTACAGAAGAACAGATTGGTACTGCACATCCTGTGATGGATGAAGATTTAGTGTATGAATTTGTTGGCCTTAGAGCAGAGGACGAGAGAGCTGAGATGCTAAGATGGAAGACTACATGGATGCTTGAATAATCGATGTCATGAGACTTTTCTCTGTCTCCTTTAGATTCCCAGCCATCTTTTGTTTATGTGAACTTGTGGTTCTAAATTGGCTGGATGAGACTCTTTTGTATGGCTGATGGTTGTTTTTGTTTGAACTATGTGAACCTGTACTCTTTCCAGAATGGCTAGATGGCTAAGGGGTAGATATGAACCTATTTATTAAATCTATGTGAACTTGTACTCTTATTAAATCTATGTTGGGATTCTATATTTTTTATTATTTATGCTGAAATTTTTTATGTATGATAGCTTGTTTACATTTATTTTGCAACACATATTTATTTTATGAGAAATATTAGTGTTATTTTATCATCTGGAAGGCAACAGAGGGGTTGGAGACGTCCACGGGGCGATTGGAGACGTTCAGGAGGGGTCCTGGAAGGCAACCGATGGGATAGGAGGTGTCCAGGCTCTGTGGAATGAGGGAGGGGCAGTGTGGTCTTTTCCCCTGCCCCAAACAGTGCAAAAACATGGCTGGAATTATTGAAATTGTGAAATCTGGGAAAATACTAAATTTCCAAAGAATTCGCACGATCTGGGTCATATTTTCAAAGGCTTACGAATTCCGGGTCAAGTTTCAAGGGCCACGCGAATAACGGGTCAGATTTCCAAATTTCTCCCTACTATACGAATCCTGCACCAGAAACCGGGCTACTGGAACGTGCCACGTCGCCCGTTAGTTCCTGGCCGTCCGATTCGACGAGCTTGCGATGGCATCCGTCCGATTCTGGATTAGTTCGGCTCTCTCGCCCGTTACCCAAGCCGTTGCCCGTGCCTCCGGCCACTGCTCTCTCCACGACCGCCTCCTCCCCGCGCGGCGCTTCCTTGGCTGCGGCGTATCAAGCCCCGGCGCGCAGCAGATCGCCCCTCTCCTAGCAGCCTCAGAGGCCGCGCCACCCCCACTCCTCGCAGCCGCGGCGATTGCTTACTCGTTCGTCGCAGCCACGACTGCGAAGACGAGTGGCCGAGCGCAGGCTCCAAGGCTATGGGCGTTGGCGATGCGGATGCGGTGGAGGCCACAACACCATGCGGCCACGACGTGCACTCCCGCGGCGCGCGGCGCAGTCGCACAGCCATCCTTGCCGCTTGCCGGTCCTCCCACGTCACCGTCGATCCGTCGTCCTCCGCGCCTCATGGAGCTGCGGGTGGTGCTGGAAGGCCGCGCGCCGGTAAGTTTTCTGGGCATAAGAACCTTTGATGCTTGGCTCACAGCGTGGGCCAGCTGGATCAATCGGCATCGGTGCTCCCTACTAGCAGAATTTGTGATTCTTTTACATACCCCCGCATCGATGTTTGATGAAATGGGCAAAGGCATGTATTCTTTTGCTTATTGCTAGCTGATGATCCTGAGAACACAGGCAAACACACCTGGTGGACATTCAATTCTAGAAGAAGGCGCTGCTGCAGAATTTTTGATTAATTAGTTCTATTTTCTGCTGCAGCTTAGTAAGCAAAAGCTTCCCTCTTCGGTTGGATCCTCCAAATAATGCAATTCCCTTTGCATATATGATTTCAAATTATCGGCTAAACATTAAGCTAATTACGTTGTCTTTACAATCTGAATACACATGATTCTTTTCCTTATGTGCGATATTCAGTTTTTCCCCAAAACTAGGCACGCAGTTATATATGAAAATACACAAGTTCGTGTACATCAATTGTCTTCCTCTAATCTTACCATGCAGCATTGCATGAATCAATCAAAACACTAAAGAGAGTGCGTGGAATAGGTTCCCAATGCTACTAATATGCTTACTAAAGTATACTACGGACAAAGGCAATTGGTTTGTTATATGCAGTCCTGACTGTACTATTACCTTCAAAGTTATTTATTTCCTGATTTATAACGCTGTGTCTTCAGAACTATAACTGCCAAATTATATGAGTACAAATCTAATTTATAAGGCTGTTATGTTTGAATGTATGTCTTAAATTTTTGCATTTATTTCTCAAAATTCTATAGAGATCTAAATGCTGTACACAAATTCCAAGTAAATTACAAAAATTAACTGACATTGTCTGGAACATATGGGCTATATCTTCGGAAAGATACAGGTGCATATTTCAATCACACTATGTCTTCCGAGCTCAACCTATAATTACCCAAGGGTTATTTATGCAAGAATGGCATTGCAAGAAAAATGTATGCTGGTATGCAAGAATAGATACATCTCTGTAGTGCCTTTCTCAACAATCTCCAGCACAAAAAAATATGATAGAATGTAGTATTAGCTATATTTATTATGTAGTAAATGTTGATTGTAGGAAGATTAGGCAGTGTTGTCTAGGGTAGCATTTTTTTTTACTTTTTCTCTGAAAGAAAATGGATTTATTCAACTCTGAAATTAGCTTTATCAATCTGGACATGTAACATCTTATCTTCCATTCATTTCTATAATCAATAAGTTAACTGTACATTGTAGACAATTATCTCTATAATGCAGGGTTATTTCTATCTTACTATCCTCAAACAATATATGTTTTCTTTGTTTTCCATTACTTCATCTCTCTGAGACTCTGACTATGAGGTGTGCTACGCGTGCTGTGCAGAAAGCTTGGTGCCAAGGACGAGGAGAGGCACCGCTAGATATGGACTTCCTGTAGCCTGTGGCTGCTGCTCAAGGCTGACCACGCCGGCGATGGCCTCGAGCGCCTACCGAACGGAGCAAGTGTAGGAGCGATTCCCGGTGGAGCACTGATAGCAAGCATAGGAGATAGCCGGCTTGATGGCCGATGGCATAGAGAGTTGGCTTCGCGAGCAGCTCCTTCTCCGCCTCCTCTCACCGCACGGCAGCCGAGGTCGCATAGACACTGCATCATCCATTATTGTCCCCTCTCAAATTCCTCACAAATATGCTACATTAAGTAATATTCACTAGCTTTGATCCTAACATGAAAATGTGGATGCATGTTTCATCAATGCGATTCTCTCTAGAATCCAACAGAGAGTTGGAGGCAAGCACCCATGACCCATGTGTTCTATTTGTATGCGCCCATGTTTTCTCTGTGATAAACCTTGCTTTTGATTTTGTGAACCCAGAATTGCATACTACCTTGTTGTTTTCTGAGCCCAGAATAACATACTTTGCCCCAGAATTGCATACTATCTTATTATTTTCTGAACCCAGAATAACATACTTTGCCTATCATGTTCCTTGCAGAAAGACAGTTTTAGATCGTGTTGAGCTAATAATTGAAATACTCAAAGAAACTCGATTGGTCTCTATGTAGACTCACGCAAGGCAAGATGCCCCAGTACAGACGAGGGCGCGGCAATGCGACGCGTAATTCTGAAACGAGCTTTCCCTTTCCTTGATTGTTTGGACGCACATGTACCCCTGAATCTTCTATGTTATGATAATGTAATAAAACTTCACATTGTTGTACTGAAGATTTAAGTTATACAATTACTACTGCATTAAGAATTGCAGCAGCTGTGGTTCAAAAAACAGCAGCACAATGGATGAATCATGAATGCAGATTTCCAAGGCCTCGAGTTTCCCTCTATCCCCATATTGACACCATGACTATCCTCTGTAACATTTGAATATCCTGGGCTGGTCCTCCACCGAGGACGCGGCAAAGGCGGGCCAGTCTTTCTAGTCTCTGTACTACGAAACGCGGGCTAAGGTCGGGCCGACGGAGCTGGCCACGTCCACTGCAAATCCTCGGCCGTTGGATCTCGATCGAACGACTTAGGGCGCTGCAAAAATCGCTTTCATGGACACCGTTGCATCTGGCAGCCGAGAAGAGAATTGCTCCGTGTACACGATAAACGTACCCAGAAGATTAAAGTAAGCTCTTTTTCTTTTCAGAAAATTCCTAAATAAACTAGAACCACTCTAGAGCCTACCCAAATATTTTACACTCCTTATTCGTCATAAAAAAATTAAAAATAATTTACAAATTCCTCTCATTCGCGTTTCGCCTATAAACTTAGGAAGTTTATATCTCATCCATCGTAACTCCGAATCCCGTAATTCTTCCACTAAAAATCTTCTAAAATGAAACCCTACATGTCCTTTTGAACAATTCTATTTGCGGCCTAATCTGCACATACCAAGAATTTCTCTCTTTTCCAAAGAACTTCAACATCTATACTCAGTTATGAGGAAATTTTAAATGTATGAGTAGCCATCTCCTTTTCAATTATAACATGGTATGACACGGATCCACATTAATATGATTACGATCCTCCTCTATTTTTTAAAAAACTCAATAACACTGCTGCTGGGTTCTGATGTTACACACATTTAACTGATATATCCTTCATTTTGTGTACTAATGCCAACAATCCTCTTCTGCTAACACAATAAATTATAAAAAAAGGAAAAACATATTTGCAATAAAAACAATATAAAAAAAATTCTATAATATACAATATATAACGTTATATAATGGCAACCTCATGGTAGGCGCGGCAACGCCGCGCCCTGATTTTCTAGTGTTTTTGTTCGAAAACTGGTCCACATACAACAGTAGAGTGTTAGAATCCCGACCCAGCCCAAAGTTGGCGAAAATAATATGCTTTTGTTTTGCGAGAGGAAAATTGAGGCAACATCTGAGCCGTTCCTTGGAGATCCAAGGTCCGAAGGTGGTTAGCATGTTTAAAAGAATTTATACTTATATTATATTAATTAATACTCTGTTTGATCCAATGGCCTAAAGTTTAGTTACTAAATTAAACTTTACACCATTTTAGCTTTTGAGACTCCAAATAAAAAACCTAAAGTTTAGACAACTACATGAAAGTTTTAGACCACGTAAATAAGTTAAAGTAGCTTTTTAGTTACATAGCTTTTACCAAGTATATCTAGACATACCTTATGTTTAGATACACAGTAAAAACTATGTATCTAAATCAAAGGCGAAATTTGGAAGAATCGATGGATGTAAGAACACGTACATGATTTAACTTATACGAGTATATGCTTATTTTTAAGAATCCCGTAGCAACGTGCTGGATATTCTTTTAGTACGAATAAAAAATAAATTTGTTGGCTCCTTGTCTCGTGCTCATGCACAATTGTAAGTACTTTTTTTTTTGAGTTACATAGCTTTTACTAAGTATATCTAGATATGTATTATCTCTAGATATACAACAAAAACTATGTATCTAGGTAGTTAAAGGGACTCAAAATTTGGAAATAGAGGAGGTAGTGTTTATGTATTTCATTTCATGTGGGTCTAGTTTTGAGGTAGATTCGATGTTCTTTTTCTTCATCCTGCAGCTCTACCAGGGCAATGCTCCGTCCATTTTTTTCTATGCGCCGCTTGAACGATGTAGAGGGGTTCTACCTCCATTTTGACTTGTATTTCTTGGGCTGGTTTATTTTTCTCATAAACATTTATTTTATTTGGCTGTACGTTTTTTTCTTTTTAATTTGGATTATTTTCTCTCTGTCACCTACTCTACTCTGGATATTTTTTCTTTATACTAGATAAATGCCCGTGCATTGCCGTTTCCGTTTCAAAAGAGTAGCTAGGTCCGATGCGGTTTCATGTTATGTGGATTGACTCGCCATGGTGCGGTTCGACGCGGTCGTAGGCGGGCGTACGTACCGGACTTGTGATTGGTTAGCCCCGGCGTACATACCGGACTCGTGATTTGTTAGGCCTCTCTTTCCACGCGTGATTGGTTATCCGAAAGACGTGGACTCTCAGACGAACGCGGGAGCCGGATTAGCCTTGCATGGAAACGAGAACCTACTGACTCTGATTTTGTACGTGCGTGTTCATTTTCTTATTTACTTTATAATTTTTTCTAGTGATCCATATGTTAGCTAAAAAATATACGTAAATTACACAAAATACTATGTATCGTTAGGAATATGTGATTGATTTTTTTACATTTTTTCACCATTCATGAGTTATCAGAAAAACATGCAAGTTAACATCTTTTATGCGCATGTGAGTTCACAACTTCTCAATGCATGCAAGTTGTAGCCGTAGTACTTAGGCTGTATTTAGATGCAAAAAATTTTACAAAATGCTTCTGTAGTACTTTTCGTTGTTATTTGGTAATTAGTGTCTAATCATGGACTAATTAGGCTTAAAAAGATTCATCTCGTGAATTTCGTCTAAACTATGTAATTAGTTTTATTTTTTATCTATATTTAATGTTTCATGCATGTGTCCAAACGGAGAATCTTAAAAAATTTTATAAAATTTTTTGCATCTAAACTGGGCCTTAGCATCATTTGGGCTAAGGCAGGCCTGCGGGCTGCGGCGCAGGCAGCCCAGCGGGCTCGTGGCGTGCTCGTCGCCGTTTGCAAGTATAACGCGCGGACTCGCGGTTAAGCTGGGTCCGATTTGGATTAAACTGGGCAGAGCGATAAGGTTTGTAATTTTTTAGGTGCAGAGCGATATCTGACGATAGAGTAGTCAGATCCGTGCACGCTTTTGACTTTTCTCACCTCACGGTTAGATTTTCAGGTTACATTGGAGCAACTCTGATGACTTTGTTGGTGTCACCATGGTCTGTCTAGTTGCTTGTCATTCAACACGTTGGCCAATGTAAAAGGTCTGTTTGAAACACGTGAATTTTTTTTCCTCATTTCTGTTTCCCTATGAAATTAAACTAATTTCTGTGAATGTGTTCTAAACAGGCCCTTAGAGAATATATGTTGCTGACAAACATCGATAAAAATGTAATGAGTTAGCTGGGACGCTTTGATTTTATGAATTTGCATTTCCAATGATTTTCTAATTATAATATTTCAAGGTTTTTAGAATTGTTATTTTGGTGTATTCATAATCGTAGAGAATTTAATGTTCTAAACAAAAACCAGTATACATTATTGATAAAAAAAATAGTATAATTTTTTTATTCCATTACCTTATAATCTAAAAAAAATGTAATTCTAGATCTAAAACAACTTAAAATTTTAAATCTAACTAAGTTTATAGAAAAAGTATCAAAATTTATATATATATATATATATTTTTTTTGAACCGGTGAATCTTTTCTCTTCATTCCTATGAACAGTATCACGAAAATACCGCGGTCGCCGGGGACCCGGGGTGGCCAGGCAGGGCCTTTGGCTCCTTGCACCGGCCACCAGCAGCTATAATAATATTCATTCAAAATCGTAAATGCCAATAATTTTATATAGATTTAATCATGCTTAAAACAATTTGATATGTTGAAAAATAATAATCATATATTTTTCTAGACGAATTGAGTACCTTTATGACGACATGAAGGGCCAAATCAACGATCAGGGACGGCTTTGTCCAAATAAAAATCGACCAGGGACGGCAATCGGCAACCATATATCAGTCAACGCGCACGAGCTCTTGCTTTCCCATTTGTCCCGGGCCCGTGCGCCCGAGCCGGCCGAGACGTTTAGATGCCCGAACAGGGGATGCCCGAATCACCGTTGAACAGTGTAGCAATTTTGTTTTTATTCGCTAATAATTGTCTAAATATTGATTAATTAGACTTAAAACATTCGTCTCGCAAAGTACAATAAAACTATACAATTAGTTTTTGATTTCATCTACATTTAGTACTTCATATATATGTCGGTATTTTGATGTGATGGAGAATCTTTTTTTATAGTAAAATTTGGGGTAAAATCTGGAATCTAAACCAGGCCGGTAGCTAAGGCTGGATAACGAGCCGAGCTGGCTCGGCTCGGCTCGGCTCGTTCTGGCTCGTTAGGATAACGAGCCAGCTTGGCTCGGCTCGTTATCTTAACGAGCCAGAAAGCCAGCTCGGCTCGGCTCGTTATGAGTTCGAGCTGGCTCGTTAGGCTCGCGAGCCAGATATAAAAAATACACAAAATATAATATTTGCATTTATCTAAAGCTTAAAAATATTAATAATATAAAAATAATATATTTAATAACCTTAAATCGAATAAAATATTCATATAAGCTAACATATCATCCATTTGTGAAGTGCAAGACATGAAGTAATACAAAACTAATATAAGTTATGATGACTTTTTCTCTAAAACTACGACTCGTTTGGCTCGCGAGCGGCTCACGAGCCAGCTCGAGTTGGCTCGTTATAGCTAACGAGCTAAAATCCTAGCCCGGCTCGGCTCGTTATCATAACGAGCCGAGCCGAGCCGAGCCAGCCACGAGTCGAGCGAGTTAACGAGCTTCGAGTTTTTCGTCCAGCCTTACCGGTAGCCAAGGCCTGGTTTACATGCACCCAAAAGTTAGAATTTTTTCGCTCTCTCTCTATCACATCAATTTTTAGCCGTTTGCATAGAGTATTAAATATAGGTAAAAAAATAACTAATTATACAGTTTAGTTCGAAATTACGAGATAAATCTTTTGAGTCTAGTTGGTCCATGATTGGACAATATTTATCAAATAAGACGAAAATAATACTATTCATCGGGTTAGAAAAATTTACGATCTAAACGTGTCCCAAACTGCGAAAGCACCCGCGACAAGACGCGCGTCTTAAATCCAGGAACCATCACCAGCCCCCGGTCCCCGCCTTTTCGCAGACCGCACCCAATGGCCGGCTCCACCAAGGTGCTGGCCGCCGTTCTGCTCGTCGACCTCGTCGCCTTCGGCCTCGCCATCGGCGCCGTGCAGAGCCGCCCCTCGGTACAGTCCTCCTGCCGCCGTCTATCTTTCCTACCTGCGTTTTCTTTCCCCCTTTTTCTGACGCGGGCGCCGCCGCCACCGCTCTTCTCCTTGTTTGCCGTCCCGGCTCCGCAGGCGAGGCTGGAGACGGACGCGCGGCAGGAGTGGACCTACTGCGTGTACCGCACCGACGCCGCCACGGCGCTGGGTGGCGTCGCGCTCGCGCTGCTGCTCGTGGGACAGGCGGTGGCCGCCATCGCCAGCCGCTGCTTCTGCTGCGGGTCCGCGCTGCGGCCCGGCGGCGCCCGGGCCTGCGCGCTCGTCCTCTTCCTCTCCTCCTGGTACCACTGATTCTTCCCTGCCGATCCCAATCTTCTCCTGTCCTCCGACCTCCCCCCAAACTCTTCCCTTGCTCAGCTCGCCACCTTGACTTCCCGCGTGAGGCTGACGCGCGGGCCCCCCATCCGCCGGTGGCATCTCGGTCTGTATTGCGCGTTCTCGGTTTTTTTAGCAGAGTCGTGAGATTTTAGCGATTGGAACGGAATCTTAGCTGTCCATGTTGGGCTACCATAAAGTCAAGGGCTGTGTGTGTAGGAAAGCGTGTTGGATGAATCAACGGCTGCCCAATGTCGCTCAGCAGAACTATTGACTAGTTCTGAGGCTTGCCGGAAATCAAGGGTGGTAATGTGATTTGTTCAAGGCTTCAAGCTGCAATGGTTGTTCCATGTGCGCTGTAGCAGAAATATTTGGGAACCAGCATACCCGTGCTAGCAATTTCGTTGGCACTTGGTGGCAAACATAATTCTGATTGCACATATGTTGATGTCACATATAGAAAATGATGAAAAATTGTCGAATGTGGCTTCCTTAATAGTATGTTATTAGAAAAACAGCTGGTTGTCCCTTTTTCTTTCTCTCGTGAACATGAAAGCTGCTAAGGTATTCAGCCAAAAAAAAAATTCAAGGGCACAGAGTTTACTGGATTTTGAAGGGGGTCCATGTGTTCTTTCATGGTTTCATCACATTTACTAGCGAGTAGTGACCAAGGTTAACAAGTGAATTCTGTAGACAAAAGATATGATATAACTCTAGGTAAAATGTTTTATGGTAGCTGCCAGGAGATCTACTCATTAACATTTGTATTTTACATGTTGCCTTGTGGATTTGCACATGGTTTTGGAGACATAATTATTGGAATGGTAGTGTGGTGTCGGCTCCAGTGGAATCCAAAGTGTGCTGCCTGCTCAATTATAAATTAAAATGTTGAAATTGTTTAGTAGCAGCTTGTACTCTAGCCTTTTTTTTATCTTTGTCTGATCAGAATTGGTCAGAACAGAGAGGAGGTCATAGATTATGTCATTGACAATAAAAAAGACCATCAAACTTGGTTGCCGTCTTCTAAATTTACTGGTGTTGAAAATAGATGACCTGATCAATGTCATATTGGTTGGGGACATACTGGGTCAATGAAGGCTTGAGTAGGTATTCGCTCAGAAGACTGCATGTTTCTATATGTGGGGTCTAGGATATATCCCTTAGGAGTATTCTAAGTCTGATCTAGTAATATAACCGTTTTCCTTAATTTGTCTGATAAAGATGCGTAGTAGTAAACACTCGTATCATTTCTTTTGCGGGTAAAAAACTCATATCATTTATGCCTGCATGAACTCCAAACTCTGTCCATGTTTAATTTGTTTGATAAAGATGCAGAGTAGTAAAATTCATATCATTTATGGCTGCATGAACTCCAAACTCTGCCGTGTTTAATTTGTCTGATAAAGATGCGTAGTAAAAATTCATATCATTTATGCCTGCATGAACTCCAAACTTCGCCTATGTTTATGTTTTATCAACAATTTATAAACCCTTCTAGTGTTTTTTGCTTTTTTGTCTTCGATGAAGTGAAACTATTAAGTACTAACAAACTAGCCAGGCTTGGGCCAGTTTATACTGAGTTTTGCACATTTTGATCAATTTGGCCCAAGTTTGATTCTTTTTCAGATGTATTTGATTCCCCAATTCAAATGTGACCTCTCCGACCTCATTTTGCTGTCAACAATTACCAAAGTTGATTTGTTTTTCTCGAAACAAATATTAGTGGGTTTTAAGTCATTTTGTCGTAGAACTGAGTTTGCGTCAATTGTATCTTTGCTTAACTTGGCCACCCAAAACTTGAACTGTAATGCTCTTTGAACTTTCTGGTTTTTCCAAAGAAAGGGGGGTTTATCCAAGATTTTGTGTTCCTGTGGTGTTTGAAACACGGCATGTTTGGTTTCTTTTCTGACTTGTTTAGGTTTGTTGGTGCAAGAACTAGTCTAATTATGTCAGAAGTCCTAGGGTATGAGCTACCTGTTTACTGAAGTAACAGCTTCAACAAACCTGCGTGACCTCTTCAGAAGTTCAGATGCTCTTGTTGCCTTGAGTTACCATACGGCCATACCATACTTCCGAAACCCCAGTGAATACTCTCGTACAAGATATCCAGGACACTGACCTAGGGGCCTGTTTAGTTGCATTTTTTTTTTGCAAAATGACAATGTAGCGAATTTCGTTGTTATTTGGTAATTAGTGTCCAATCATGGTCTAATTAGGCTTAAAAGATTCGTCTCGTCCATTTCGTCTAAACTGTGTAATTAGTTTTATTTTTTATTTATATTTAATGTTTCATGCATGTGTCCAAAGATTCGATGTGACGGAGGATTTGAAAAATTTTGAAATTTTTTTTGGGAACTGAACAGGGCCCTATTTGCTTGTTCTACACAGGGTGACATTCGTCATCGCTGAGGCGTGCCTGCTGGCTGGTCTGTTGCAATCCGCCTACCACACTGGCTACCGGACGGTCTTTTTCCAGAACCCGCCGGACTGCGAGACCGTGCGGAGGGGCACGTTCGGAGCCGGCGCTGCGTTTGCCCTTTTCACCGGCGCGCTCACCTCGGCCTACTACTACTACTTCTCCAAGGCGCGGATCCACTACCACCGCCCGGAAGCCGCCATCGGCATGACCCCGTTGTAACAGATTTGCCAGTCTCTTTGCAGTAACAGTTTTGATAGCAACTATATATACATGTATTAGCTTTTGCATATATTGTGCTCGGCTGGTATCTCGAGTTCATGTACAAGGATGCATATATTGTGCTCGCCGCCTCGCCACATCTGTTGGAGGCGCAACCCCCGCTGCCGCTTCCCGGTTAGATTGGAGAATAAACTGCCCAAGTTTTCGGTTCATGATTTAATTAATTACACTATTATCTGATCTAGATTATAATTAAAATATTTTTTATTCTTAATCAAATTACATCAATAATTTAGTAGTAGGAATATTTGATTGTTAAGGATAAGGGAAGGATGAAGGATCCAAAGAACCATAATATTGTGTTTATTATTATTTTTTTGTTTATAGAAAAATCATGAGAGAATCGGGAAAACAAGGATGACATGCAAAATAATAAGGGAAAGGGCATGAACGGACTTGATAGTCCAGAAAAGAAAAAAAAAAGAATAGAAGAAGAAAAAACAAAAAGAGAAAAATCAGGAAAAGAAGTGGAATGAATATGAAAATGAAAAAAGATTAGATACATTAAATGATCGGAGATAGTCTAAAAAACGACAAAAGGCTGAACAGATGATGGAATAGAAAAAAGAAAAAAACTGAATTTACTATATATAGTAATCGTAAGAAGAAAAAAAACAAAAAAAGAGGAAATCAGGAAAATAAGTGGAACAAATATGAAAATGAAAAAGGATAAGATACCGTAAATGATTGGAGATAGTCTAAAAAAACAAGAAAAGGCTGAACATATGACGGAATAGGAAAAGAAAAAAACCAAATTTACTATATATAATAATCGTACTGGGTATGGATTTTTTTTCGTACGAGTATGAACTCTTTGGTTAAACATAGACCATACACAACCCAATACATTTTGGAACCGGACTCTGTATCGTGCTAGTCAAGAGCTCTAACTCGTATGAGCACGGGTTGTATATATATAAGTCCGGACAGAAGAAGTTCTATATTGTTCAGCAGTTAGAGGAAGACAAACTAAAAAAAATGGATGGACAAAAAAAAGCCTGAAATTTTACCTCTTTATTATTATTATTATTACCAGCAAACATGTCCGTGCGTTGCAACGGGAGAAAAGAAAACTAACAAACGTTCATAGAAAATGAGAATGATAAATGCTACTTCCTCCTTTCTAACTCATAAGATGTTCTGTTTTTTAGATATATTACTTAGAATGGAGGGGTACATATCTATTTCATTTTTTTCTTTCTTTGAAATTTAAGACCTGCTCCCTCCGTCCTAGGATACAAGACATGCACGTATTTCAAAATTTAAACTTTGTTATCTTTGACCAATAATTAGTATAATAATATAAAATTTTTATAGTACAATAGTGGTAACATTAGATTTGCCTTTACAAATACTTTAAAATTAATGATATTTTTGTTGTTGCCATAAGTTACATATAGTATAAATTAACGGTTAAAGTGTGATCTTAAAGACCGCACCAAGTCAAATCGCACCTTATATCTTGAGACGGAGGAAATATAATTTATTATTATTTATTTATGACGCTTATGGCATATATGATTATGTAGCTTCCTCGAGCACCTAACGACGTAGCTAGTAAGGTCAAGCAAATATGCAAACATTCATCATTTTTTTCTTGGGAGATGTCAGCTGCAAAGTTTTAGTGGAGACGCAAGGCAAGTGATCCCATCTCCTCTCACAGTGAATAAGTTTTTTAGGAGTTTATTTGCACTTGGTATAAAAAAAGAGTTTTCGCCTCTAGTCAGTCTATGGAATAGATTGGTGGCCATGAAACGGAGAAGGATACGAGGATGCCAAAACGTTTGGTGGCTTGGGACCTCATGCGTGCCAACTTCCTGCAGATCACGTCAACTTGTCAACTACTCTGCATATAAACAACACCAAAAAAACCCTAAACGGGCATGGCAAGGAACTGGAAAAATCAGAAGCGGAAAAAAAACAAGCATGAGGTCGGACGATCAGACGAAAAAAACAAACGCGGAAACTGAGCCATGGAAAGTAGAACGTGGAAAACTATAGTCAGAAACAAATAGAAAAAAGATTCTTGGAAAGAAAAAGGACTCCGGACATGAAACGGGAAAAAGGAAGCGGTAACCGAGTTAGAGCGAAAGATTTTTGCCGCAATTCATATACAAATTTATATTCTTTTAATTTTTTTATTTGGATTTGTATTAGAATTCCTATTGAGTTGGCTAAGGATTAATAGATCTATTTGATTAGGATTCTTAGTTGTCCATGTTACCTTTAAGGAGTCCTGCATATAATCATATATAAAACAGGAAGGCTATAGACAGAGGGGAAAAAACAATTTCGACATTCATGGAGTTAGTTTGGGGAGGTGGGCGAAAAAATAGGCTGAAATTTACCTGTTTATTATTAGGTATATAGGTATATATAGATAAAAAAAGTTCATCGTCAATGGACTCTAACAGAACTTGGAAATAAATTCTTAACGGAACAAATTTCATGGCCGATGGACTCTAACCAGAACTAAAAAAAGGGAAATAAAAAAGACATCAAAACAAGAAAAGGACTCTAAAAGGAGTTGAAAAAAATACGCAACTTGGAAGAATAGAAATTTAAAATCTATATCTATACCTAATAATAATAAAGAGGTAAAATTCCTCACCCCTTTTTTGTCCATCCATTTTCTTGGTCCATATCCTCTTACTAACGGACAATGGGGAGTTTTTTTGTCTAAACTTATATATATAGCTCATATACGAGTTAGAATAGATCGTATGTGACCCAAACGCATAAGCCATCAGCTCTCCTATGCGGCTGAACTTTCTAAGTATACAAAGCTAATCTAATTCGGCTACAGCTATTGCACTACCACCGGCCTCTTGGTTTGTTTATTCCGAGCCGTGTTTAGTTCGGCCGATTCGGCGGTTGCCGAATCATTGTGTATCGCTGTGCAATACTGTAGCATTTGTTTTTATTTGGTAATAATTGTCCAAAAATTGATTAATTAGGCTTAAAATATTCGTCTCGCAAAGTACAACAAAACTGTGCAATTAGTTTTTAATTTCATCTACATTTAGTACTCCATGCATGTGCCGGCATTTTGATGTGACGGAGAATCTTCTTTTTACATAGTAGAATTTGGGGAAATATTTGGCATCTAAACAGGGCCCTGATATGTCGCGCAAGCTAGGCATGCAATCCTCCGGATATGTTTATTTCGTTGGATAGCTAAAACACCATAGTTGCATGAAGGCACACATATATACGGATGATCTCTTCTCTTCTCTTGGCCAATAACCGAACAACAATAATGTCTTGCACGTGTGTGTATAACTGTATATATATAGCAGTGCATGTTGGCCTCTTTTCTCTGTAGTGCGGCATCTGCATATTATAGTATTTCCTTTTTTTGCGAAAGACATATTATAGTATTTCCATGATACTCAAAATAGCTTTCCTATGGTCTCGATATATAACAGCATGATGTGCCAATCTTTAGACTCCAAAGGCAACACTGATCAAGCAATATTATACACGTTCAAGCAGCAGCATGTCTTTCTTGACAACAATTAGACACCATCCATCTTGGCTGAAAGAAACTCTTAACAACATATTGCGAACAAGCCGAGTGAGTCTATGCACTCGGCCGACCAAGCTGAACTAATGTATATCATTGAGTAATTAGCCAGACAACTTAAATAATAGATCTGTATGATCTATAACTAATCCGAATCCTAATACAATGATCACCGTTACCGCGTCCGTTTCCTTTCTAGCTCGAATCTTTCTTCCTTTTTCTTTAGCGCTTCCTGTCTGTGCTTTCTCATTTTTTTCCTCCGTATCCTCTTTCCATAGGTTTTGGTTCCGTGACTTTTATTTTGTTTTTTTTAATCTCCTTTTTCTTCTTACACAAACAGAAAAAATGATAATTATAATGCTGTTGCAAATCATTAAATCCTTAACCCTTCTCTGATAAATAAATATTCTTAATTACTAATTGGTGATCTAATTTTGGTTACAAATAAAATTTATCTATATCTATATTTATAATCTATCCCTAATAATATTCAGCGTCAAATTTCGCCTGGACTAAAATTTTGTCTAGCCTCCCCCATTGTGATTATACCCAAAAGCCCCACCTCCAATGTGATGAACTCCCTTACGAAATCTAATAGGACAAATCGAACGAATCATGCAAATTTCAAAAACATCGGAGTCTTCTCGTCGTGGACTAGACAGAGAATCAAAAAGACCGAGGCACAGGAGGAGTAGAGAACCAAATCAAGGCCATCGCAATTTAGATCGAGACCAAATAGAGTACAATACCAACTCAAGACCATCAGATATATGTATAAAAACCAGATCGAGACCAAATACAAAGAAAATCGAGGCCACCAACTATGTAGCCAAAAAAATGAGCACAAACGGCCATGCCTCACCCGACGTCGCCTACCACAATCAACGAGTAGTCGCCGCCGCTCGCGCTCGTGCTGCCTTCCCTGCCACTCCGGGTTGGGGAAGATGAATAGTCGAGATGGGGAAGACAAACAACATGAGTGTGTTGCTGCTGTTGCCTCCAATGACGCTTGCACTGCACACCGCCGCCACCGCTTGTGCTGGACACCGCTGCCGTCGCTTATCCAGGGACTGTGCCGCACCGAAGTCCAGCGAAGGAGAGGCGCAGGCAGCAGTCGCTGCTTGGGAGTTCGGCCTGGCCACGAGGCCGTCTCCAGCCAGCCGCCGCCGGAAGAGAACCTGCCTCCGCTACGTGCTCTTTTTTTTCAAGATCGAGAGAGACCGATGCTCGTGGAAGTGGAATGAGCGGCCGAGTGCTAGGTTAGTAGGTTACAGGATGGGGGTGGGTTGGAACTAAAACTGGGCTGCGCTTGGTCAGTTTTGTGGGGGCCAGCAAAATTTTAGCTATACCTACTTGGTTGGTCTGATCTGATCTCTTGCTTGATTTCAATTTTTATGGGTTTTGGATTTTTGTCACTTGTTCTATTTCCGATTTTTCTACTCAGTTTTGTGGCTCGTTGATCGCTCCGCTAAGCTTTTATCCAAGATTTCCGTCTGTTATTACTCACTCTTGTGGGTTTTCAAAAAAAACGTGAAGAACTAATAATAGATACAAGTTTTACACCATCGGATATAGTTTTGATTAGAAACAAAACTTATTTTATTAAAATATGGATTATTCAATGATCTAACCAATTATTTTGTGAACTGAAATCTTGGGCAGATTTTGTCTAATCCAGTTTTAAAAATAAATTTATGTAATTCCTGATTAGGGTTGCTGTGTGAAAAATTGACACGGTCATAATCATATTTATGTGCTTTGCAACAAAAGAAAAAAATATATCAAGGGGTATTTTAATTCGATACAGGTTAAATATGACATTGCTATATTATTGTAAACATTGTTATATTATGGATATTATTGTCAATTGTCATTATAAAATAAATTATAGAAGGATAAAACATAAATAGATATGTATCATTCACGTCATCATTTTGCATGAATGTTTCATAGTTTTTTCTCCCGTTGCAACGCACCGGCATATTTGTTAGTACATCAAAAGAGGTAAAAGACCCTAACCAGAACTAAAAAAGAAATCGACAAAATATATGGAAACAAGAAAAGCCTCACGTCCTCCCGTCCGTGACAGACAGTCTCTAAGGTAGAAAAAAAGAAAAGTCCGAACGTTTTTGGAAAGAAACAGGAAAGAAGATAAAAATAGAAGAGAAGAGAAATAGAGATATTCTTCCTATTTGGATTAGGATCCTATTCACTACTCAAATAAAGGACTTTTTTTTATTAGGATATACGTATGAGTACAGGTTATGGTCCTGTTTAGTTGGCATGCAAACCCAAAATGTTTCCTCTTCCACCCATCACATCGAATCTTTAAACGCATGCATGGAGCATTAAATGTAGGTAAAAAAATAACTAATTGCATAGTTTGTCTGTAAAGTTCGAGACGAATCTTTTGAGTCTAATTAATCCATAGTTGGACAAATTTTACCAAATAACAACGAAAAGTGCTACAGTAACTTTTCACCCAAACTTTCTCAACTAAACACAGCCTATATATATAAGTCTAGAAAGAAGAAATTCTCTATTGTCCAGTGGTTAGAGGGAGATAGACAAAAAAATGGATGGATGAAAAAAAGATCCAAAATTTTGCCTCTTTATTATTAGATATAGATTAGGTATAGAAGTGTAAGTATAACATCTATAACATTAAATAAATACATTATGAAAAATATAGGGAAGTGTAAGTATAACATGTTTTGACTTAGAACAACTCTAAGAAGTTATTTAATCTGAACGGAGGAAGTGAAAAATAAAGTTGCAATTTTGTTCGGTTCAAAACTCAGATCTGTTTGAAGCACGGATTTTTTTTCTCTATTTCTATGTTTTCCACGTGAAATTGAACCGATTCTTGTAAAATCGTTGCAAAACAAACAAGGGTGAAACCCACCTTGGCAGTAGGATGATTGGACACAGTTTTAGCATAGTATTATTAGCATGCACACAGTTTTAGCTAAGAGCACATAATATATTGACATAAAAAAAGACATAATATACGCGCACAAAAAGTAGAAAACAAGCTGATGATTGTATACTAGTACGTACGTTTTGCGGTACACGCGCACACATATGCGTATATAAGTAGGCACAGGAGCATATACTAATACAGGCTCTAGTAGTAGTAGTAGTAGTACGCACTTAGCAAGCCCCATCAAGGCCGGGCATGCCGTCTTGCTGCCATTCGCTCCAGTACTGCAAGGCGACGCAGTTGGCCTCCGCCGCGGCCGCCATCCCCGCTGCTCCAAGAGTGCTGGCATCGCCGGTCCCCTGCGTCGGTGGCGCCGTGGCAGCGGTCATTTGCTGCCACGCGCTCAGGTCGATGGCGTAGCCGCCCCCACCCACGGTCGCGGCCGACGGGAACTGCACCAGCTGCCGCAGGAAGTCCGGGAACGTGTCGGCGCCGACGCCGAGGACGTTCCCGCCCTGCGTCGTCGCAGCCGCGGTCGAGGCAGACGCTTTCGCGGTGCCCTTGGCGCCGCGCCTGTTCTTGCGGCCGCCGCCGACGGGCACGTCGCGGAGCGTGCCGCCCTCGGTCCAGTGGCGGCGGCACGCCTTGCAGAGGTACCGCGGCTGCTCGCGGCTGTAGTTGTTGTAGTAGCAGAACTTGGTGTTGGCGGACTGGCAGCGCGGGCACTGCCGCGGCGGCGGGCGCGGCAGCGGCGGGTGGCCCGCGCCCGCGTTCCTGCTGGCTCTTCCCTGCCTCGGAGGCGGAGGCGCCGCCGCGGCATTCATGGCGTTCGCCACGACGCCAGTTGTGGGCACACTGATGATGCCACCGGTGGCACCACCGTATCCCTGTCCCTGCCAAGAACAAGAACACACCGCGATCGAGTCATCTCATGTAGTCATGTGCATATGTGTCTGAGTATGTATCAGGGTGTTTGTGATGTCAAGTACGTACCATGGCAAGGGGAGGCGGCGGCCTAGCAGGGATCAGGTAAGAGAGGTGCGACGAAGCGGAAGAGGAAGGAGAGGTCAGAAAGGAGGACGGCATGGCTGGCCGGGCGTCGCGGCGACGGCCAGGGCAGCTTTCTGGCGGTGGAGAGGGCGGCGTCGTCGAACGGTGCGCGCTTGCTGCGGTGGGAGTGCCACGGTGACGCTCTGCGCATGTCGGTGCCGGACCGGTGATGCGCCCCCGCCCACGACTCCTCCAGAGCTCCTCTAGGCAGTACTGCCTCCAAAACACACAGCTGCAAGATTAATTAACAGTTTTTCTCGGAGTGTAAGCCTAGCTAGCTAGTTCTCTTAAGAGCTGGCGCGACTGTGCTATGAATTGGTACGTGTAACTATACCCTGACGAAGCAGAAGGTAGTAGCTAGGAACGAAGCTGAAGTGAGACACGAAGGCCACGAGCCATGGAGGCGTTCCAGTGCTCGTGCACGAGGTGGTTATATAGGCGATGGCCGCCACGCTTATGAGTTGCGAAGGCTCGTTGCACTTGTATTATTGGTTGACAGAGCCACGAGAAATAAAAAGACATCTTTGCTTAGGCGCTAAGGCCATAGTGGTGAGAACGGACCGGAGATGAGAGCCAGCGCGGCAGGAAATAAAGCGTGCACCGGCAGCCGTGGACTGGCTGCATGCGGTTCTGTGGGCAGTGGGGGCACCGAAGAACACGACGGTTCTGGCCAGGTGCACCGTGCACGTCCCGCGCCGGCTCGGCGGTTTTGCTGGATTTGCTCATCATCACTCATCAGCCAGCAGGCTAATAGCTAGCGTGTCTGGGATCGAACACACAAGCATCGATCAACTGGCTCATCTTCGCCGCCAGCTAGCGTTTCCCTCCCGTACGCTCAGTCAGACGACGGGCGTCGGAGCGTGGCGGAAGTGGGCCGTGGGCGGCTCGGCAGCGCACCCATGGATATCGATAGGTTCCTTGCGGGCGAAGAAGACGAGTGACACTGACACTGACACAGCACTGCAATTGCAAAAGTAAAGCTCTAATCTACGTAGGGTGTGTTTAGTTCGCGAAAATTTTTAGCTTTAGCTACTGTAGCACTTTCGTTTGTATTTGTCAATTAATGTTCAATCATGAACTAATTAGACTCAAAAGATTTGTCTCGTGATTTTCTACCCAACTATGTAATTAGTTTTTTTTTCTATATTTAATACTCCGTACATGCGTCAAACATTTCATGTGACGGAGAATCTTGAAAAAATTTTGGAAACTAAACGTGGCCATAGTGTGTAACACAGCGTGGGACCGGGCTGTAATTTAGTCGGGCGTTGGCGAGCGACGGCGACAGGAACCGGCGAGGAGGCGATGGTCGGCGCGCAAAGTGCGCGCTTTTAGCTCAGCCTCCTCCTCCACGAGTCGAGTAGGACAGAAAACAACAGCCGGAGAGTTGGTTTAGTTTGTCTTGTCCTGAGCTGCCTCCTCGTCGTCGCAAGTCTTCCACTACTTAATTGGCACGTTCTGCGGTGTTAATTCACTCCACTTTGTTTGCTTGCTAGAGATGCGCATGGTTGTCTTTACTCTGCCGCGTGCATGCATGCTGCATCGGCCCCAGCTTGGATTGGAGCCGATGCAGCGTAGGACAGGAGCCCGCTCAGGCGCTCACCCTCAGGTCAGGAGTGGGGTTGCCGCGACATGGTCGACACGTTTCGCCCCCTCTGCCCTCATGTCCGTACGTGTTCGGTGTTCCCGTCCAGGTCCAACCCACCCGGTCTTGCTCTTGCATGCTATGCAGGCAGCAGGTGGGCTGCAGCCCGGGGAGCGGCCCGCCACAATTTTTGGAGCAACCCATGTAGCCTCCCCGACGCCCAGCCTCCAGCACGGTCAGTGCCCGCAGGCCGCATCCTGGCGACTCCCGAACCGGCGAACCGAACCCCTAGGTGTAATGCTGGTACAGGACGTCCATCCGCTAGGACGGTGCTGATGAAGGGCGGATGGTGCTGATGATGGGCCGTGACGGTACACCATCAATCATATCTTATATGCTCATCCACTCGTATCTGACCGTTCTAAAAAACAAAGAAAAAACTTAACTCACCGTAGCGTCGTGATCGCACTTCCCTCTCCACCGCGCCTTCCTCTCCATTGCGCCTCCGCTCTGCCGGCCGCCATCTCCTCTACGCTAGAGCACGGCAGTCCGTCTTCCTCCCTCTCTACCACGCCTCCTGCCCGCCGCGGGTTTCTCTAGCGCACGGACCCGCCGCAGCCTTCTCCACAGGACGTATCGCGGCCTTCTCAACCGGAGGAGCGAGCTCCGCGCCACCGGCGAGTTCTATACCGGTGAACTTCACGCGCCGACAAGCCTCCATTCTCAAGCAGCAAGAAGATGTTGCACTGAAAGTGTATGTTGTAAACATATGTTCAAGTGTTTCAGATGTTCAGAGGTATGTTGTAAGTGTTTCATATGAATGTTGTAAAAGTAGATCGTGATGTTGCATGTACTGCAAGTGTTTCATCTATTTTAGACGCATGCTGCAAGCGTTTGTTCAAAGTGTTTCATCTATTTTAGACGCATGTTGCAAGCGTTTTGATCTGGATGTTGCATATGTTTCCACACATATGTTGTAATAATATGTTACAAATGTTTCAGCTGTTTCATTTTTGTGTAAGTATCTTCATGTTGCAAGTGTTTTATCTAGATGTTATATATATTTCACAAATATGTTGTAAGTGTATATTTCAAATGTTTCATCTATTTCAGATTTATGTTGCATTCAAGTGTTTCATGTTGCAAATGTTTCGTGTTTTGGAGGTATGTTCAGAGAGTCATGGGACACGGCCCGGACGCTGAGAGAAGGAGCACGTCGAGCGAGGGGCCGGCAGATGGGTCGCATGGCGCTCCTGGGGTCCTGCAGACGGGGTGTGTTAGTCCTCGTCTGGGCTCCCAGGTCCTGCCCTCGCGGAGAGAGAAGGGGTCAGGAGGAAGGAGTGGCGGACACAGCCGAGGTGCGCATGCTGGGCTAGGAAAGGCAGATGGGGAACGAATGTGCACGTGCAACATCGATACAACACAGCGGTAGGCGGGCGGGCTCGGCAGCAGCATGCATGGGGCGTATGGACGCGCTCATCTGCTCCGGACGTCCGAGCGCTAGTAAGTCCCCTATGTGAAACGCCACCGACCTGTCCCGTCCCTCCTCTCCGCAATTCCGCCCTCTGTCGCGCCCTCTCCGCAATTCCGCCCTCTGCCCCGCCCGACCCCCGAGTCGTGTTATGCTCACACGTCGATCGAAACGGCACCCAGTCATGCGACGATCAAAATTTTTTGGTGTCGTCGTAAGTTTGGCCGCGTGCAGTACAGACGTGGGCCGTTTTCACTTTGCGTGTTGGGCCCTTTTGAACTATTCGTTGTATGTATTTGGAAGTTCCGTTTACCCTTTTCAACTATTGCGATAGTTCAGTTTTAATACCTAATATATAAAACCAGTTTTTTAACCTCCTATAACTTTTGAAAACAGTTCACTTTTGTAGCTGACGGTTTTTTTATAGTGGTTTTGCTAATGTGGCGCCATGTTAGAGGGGTAAATCGGACTAAGTTGAAAGTTCAATGACCGACAAGAAATATTTTTATAAAAAATACTAAAAATAAAAAAAGTCAATTTTTTTCTAATATACTTTTACATGGAAGGATAATGCAATTAAAAATCCTAAAACCTAGTTTAATCTTGAAAAATTCATAAAATTTGTTTTAGCTTGGAAAATTATGGAACTTGTTTTAGATTTTTCTAAAAATCATGCTCTATGTTATAGTGCCTAGCTTCAAAGTGTTTGGATCTTGATGGACTCATTTTGTTGCTTGTTTTCGAGTATAAGCTCTCATATATATTATAATAAGTCCATATTGATCATCTGATCTACACAGAAGCATGGATTGCAGTGGGCACTGCTTTCCGACCCTAGATAAATTTTCGAAGTATCCTTGTTACACTGTGTGCCTATATGCACCCTACCGCACACATGCATGCATGGACCCTTTGTTTAATATATTTAATTAAGTTCTAGTGCAATTAATTATAGAGCGTAACGAGGCATGAAAATCAAGATGGTAGCACATGGGTCATAATATTTGTAACAAATAGAATTGAGTGACATGAAGATATTTCAGGCCAGGCACCATAACATAGAGCATGATTTAAAAAATCTAAAACTAGTTTCTTAAGTTTTTGAGCTAAAATAAATTTTTACAAATTCTTAGATATTTTTATTAAATATTTCTAGTCCAATTTACCTCCTTGAGCTTTCAATATAGTTTGATTTACCCCCTTGTGATGTGGTGCCACATCAACAAAACCACCATAAAAATGCTCAGGGTGCAAAAGTGAATGACTTTCAAAAGTTGAAAAGTTGATGGAGATAACAAAGAAGTGGTTTTGTAGATCAAGGAGAAAAATTGAATGACCACTATTGTTATGAGAGGTAATTGGACTTTTTCCTATTTGAATTGACTATTTTGGACTGTTTCGGAACACTAAGTGATGCAGTCCTTTGACCGTTTTGGAAAAAATGTTACACGTTTAAATAGGTGTTACACTTGACTGTATTAAAATCTTTAAGAAAAAATGCTGCACGAACTACTTATGTTTTCTTGTGATTGAGAATATTGGTGTTATAAAGTAAATTACACATGCCACATAAATTTTGTATTTAATAACATATAAAAATGAAGGAATATTTGAAAGTTTCTTTATTTGTGAACTCATAATACATCATATAATATTATAATGTTGTTGAAGTAAAATGAGCATTGTTCTTTTCTAGGGAGTATCTTCATGGTTTTAGATCATTGCAGTGGAGAAATAGTCCTGTACAAATGGAAAAGAAATTGTTATCATTTGAGAAGTATTGTTTCTGACATTGGCAAAACAAACATATACAAAAATTGTAATGAACTTACATTTCGTAATAAGGTATACTTAGACTATAAGCATAGAATTTCTTCATAAATTCTGAGTTGACCTTGTTATGTTGACTTGTTGATATGAAATAGGAATTTTGCATGTATAGAGATAAAACATGAGCCTCTAATAAAAATATTTGAATTTTTAAGTTGTTTACAAAATAATTTCTTAATTGCCATACATCTTCAATGTTTTAATTAATAAAGAATTTGTATAATAAAATATGTAGTTAATATTAAGCTTGCACTCAAGAATATTACGAAAAGAGATGTTTTGCTTATATTAGATAATTTTAGAATTGTTGTACCATCAAATGTTTGCATAAACTGCAATACGAAGACCCCTGAATTATACTTATAATTTCTGAAGATTAGTGTGAACTTAAGTTGTTTACAAAATAGTTTCTTTATAAATTGAATGAAAAAGGAAATATAGAATGTCTTATAGCATAACAACATTATTGGACAATTGGACATTAGACATTGCAATTATTTTTATAATAGACTAGAGATATGCCAATGTGTTGCACCGGGTCGTAATTTTTTGAATTGAACCTGACGCGGACGTGTGAGCTTTGAGGACTTCGTATCGAACACGAACACGTGGATCCAGTCTTCGTATTGTAACCAGGTAGGATATGGACGTGTGAGCTCTAAGCAGTATGATTCGTATCGGGCATGGACATGTGAGCAGGGTCAAGATTTGGTAGAATGGGTACAAAAATAAGAACATGGTAATTATAGTTTCGCACATATGTTGTACCATGGACAAACAAAACCATTTTTAGTGTGACATTTGTAATATTGTATTTGTACCAATGTGCGTGTTGGGCGCTTATCGAGCTAGCTTGGCCCCAAAATTGCCCCAGCGTTGCGTGCCTAGGCTAATAGCTAGGCATTTAGCCCTCTTCGGCATGACCCAAAGGCTCGGTGCGCCATGCCCAGCCCGTCCTCATTGGTCCATGCTTTTATCAGGCCCATGCAGTGCTTGGCTATGATGGGGGTGGGGTCCCGATCTTCCGTCAGGATCAAGATAACTATCGATTTGGTGGAGAACGACATATCGATCCGGCTTCAGATTACAAAGACCTAAACCCTGTAACCTTAGCACCACGTCTTCTCTGGTCATCAACCATGTCACAATCCTGTTGACCTCGCCAAAAAGGCTAATCCCTGCTGCGAATCGAAGAACATTGGCAAGAACAAGATAAAATGCAACTCAAGTATAGCGACAATTGCAGATGTATGATTAAGCACTCGAATTTGGGGTTTCACAAATCGATAATGGCGACTCTTCAAAGACAGATTAATCTAAAGCAAAACTCAAACCCTAATGTAGGCAGCAACTACTGATTATATAGCCTAAGGGGCATCAAGGACCCCTATTTACGTCTCTAAGAAGTCTCGGCACGTTATAAGGCCCAAACGGCCCAAAAGATGGTGGCGCAGCTGAAAGTCCCTAGTTTGGTTTTGGCTAATTGATGAAGCCTAGGACTAACATGTGTATCTAAGTGGATGATTTAAATAAAGGTGGTCATTGAATATGAGACATGACATTGACTCATGTGACCAAGATGATGAAGACCGAGATGATGCTTGGCTCGATGGACCGGTTGTGAAGGTGAAGGGCAAGTCGAGGCTTCGAAGCGAAGGACCATGCGATGGTGAAGCTTGAGCAAGACTTGGCGCCGACGGACCAATGCAACGGTGAAGAGCAAGTGAAGTCAAGGTCGATGGATCGAGACGGTTATGTGATGATATGAAGTGGATCATATCTTTTGGAAAAATAAAATGGGCTCAAGGCAAAGGTATAACCATAAGGCCATTTTGTTCTACACTCAAGACACCATAGAGGGTGTGAGTGGTTTAGGATCGATAGCCAAACTATTAAGAGGGGAAGTCTTATCGGTTATTCGACGCACGGGTGCCACTAGGTGAAATTCATGAAGTGCATTGTATGTAGAGCCTAGTGAGCTAACTGGAAAACCTTCGAAAATGATTATGAAAATGCTAACACACGTGCACAAGGTGGTGATCACTTGTTGGTGTTGGCACATTTGTGAAGGCGTTGAAGTTTGAGTGGTAGAGAGGGTTTGGGTCTCTCTCTCCCTCCCGCCGAGCTTGCGAGCGCGGGATTCAGGCGTTTTTGAGGACTTGAAATGCCTATTTTCCACTACGCCGGAAGTCGGAAAAAAAAACAGAGGCGAACGGAGGTCACAGAGGTGACCGGACGCTGCACCGGACGCAGTCACGGTATGACCGGACACGTCCGGTCAGTACAACGCAGCAGTCAGGCGCGTGGGTGCTAGGGTTTGCAACCGGCGCGTCCGGTCACTCGTGGGACCGGCGTGTCCGGTCAGGTGTCCAGAGGGAACTGAGGTTCGCAAGGACGATAGGACGCGAGGCGCGTCTGGTCACACGCGATCGGACGCGTCCGATCATTGAGGGAGCTTACTGGACTCCAACCGGACGCTGGCACTGTCGCGTCCGGTCGTTGCCTGGAGCGCGTCCGGTCGTTGCTTCGTGGGCGCGCGGTACTGTGCGATCGGCGCGTTCGGTCGTTTGAGCGGCGTGTCCGGTCGTTTGACGGGCGCGTCCGGTCGTTGCCTGGGGCGCGTCCGGTCGTTGGTTTGACCGTTGGGGCTCAGTGACCATTGAAGGATCGGACGCGGTTGAGCGCGTCCGGTCAGTTATGACCGGCGCGTCCGGTCATCCCGAAAAGCGCGCAGTGAAGGGGTATAACGGCTCTATTTGTTTGGGATGCTTATAAATACTTGTTGGCCGGCCCTTGGGGAGGCAACTCGTGATTTCTAACATTCTTGTGCATCCTTTGAGCTAGAGCTTCTCCTCCCACTCATCTCTCTTGCTTGATTGCAAATCAAAAGTGAGATTGAGTGATCCTAAAGTGCATTGCATAGCTTGAGGGCATCTAGTGGCACTTGTGGGTGGTTTAGCCGGTGGATTTCTTATTACTCTTGGAGAGTACCGCTCCTAGCTGGCTTGAAGATTGTTGGAGGTGTTGGCAAGAGAAGGAGATTATTCTTGGCCACCTCCGGTTGATTGTAAGAGGTTCTTGTGCTTTCCTCGGCGGAGCGCAAAAAACAACTCTAGTGGATTGCGCGTGTCATTGAGTTACCTCACTTAAGAGTGGTGTCTTGTGATGCCTTACGGGGCGTGCCTTGAGGGGCAAGTGACTTGAGGGTCACACCGAGGAATCATCTAAGTGTTGGTCGACACAACCTGTGACGTAGCTTGTCGGTGCACAAGTGAACACTGGGTGAACAAAAACATTGTGTCTCTTGTCTCCCGGTGATTGGTCTTCATATTGTGTTGTTGTCAATATTGATTGATTGTATATCATCTTAGTGATTGGCAACATCTTCACTCCACCGTCGGTATAAGATTCACAATCCTCTCTCTCGCTTTTATATTTATTAGTTATCTTGTGTAGCTCTAGTGTTAGCCTTTGCTAGTAGTTGTTAGCTTGCTCTCTAGTGTAAGTTTAGTGACTTAGCCTTTGTGTGAACTAGAGATCATAATATACTATACTTGTGGTTAAGAGGCTTGCATCACAACCGTAGGCTAAGCAAAACTCGCTTCACGCCGTTTGTTATTCTAACAAGTTTGCTTAGTGTTTATTGTAGAATTTTTATAGGTTATTCACCCCCCTCTAGCCATCTAGGACCTTACAGCAGCACCTTGACAGATTCTGGACATCAAGTTGTTTCAACAATTTCCATTTATTCTGAAGGAATTTTGATGTGAGACCACTTCCATTGGTTAGCTTATCAAATTAGCTCTCCATCCATTTGTGGATCGTCGAAAACGGAGTCCGTAAGCGACCTGGGCATCTATTTTACTACAAACTACTCCCAAAGCCTGAGATGGACTCAAACTTGAAAGATCCTTATTTGGTTTTGGTAATTGAGTGATAACCTTAGGTGGACTAATTGTGTTTATATGAGATACACAGGGAATTAGTCCATAGATGATTATGTCATGAAGGAGCTCATTGCATATGAGACATGACATGGAGTCATGTGACCAAGGTGACGAAGATCAAGATGAGGCTTGGCTTGATGGACCGGTTGTAAGTGTAAAGAGCAAGTTGGAGGCTTTGAAGCGAGGGACCGCGTGTGACGGTGAAGCTTGAGCAAGACTTGGCACCGATGGACCGAGGCAACGGTGAAGAGCAAGTGAGGTCAAGATCGATTAACCAGTACGGTCATGTGATGATATGCAGTGGATCATATCATTTAGTGATTGGTTGGTGCATGTGTTGCATCAACATCAAAGGAGATGGAATGGAATGCGCAAGGCAAAGGTATAACCTAGGGCATTTCATTTCACCGGTCAAAGGTTGTGTAGAGAAGTTCATGACTGGGTTTAGGATAGATGACCGTACTATTAAGAGGGACAAACTTGTTTGCATATCGGTCATCTAGTGCCACTCGAGTGATCTAACTTTGCATCGTTGCTAGAATCAAGTGGCGTAGCAAGTTGAGTGCCTAACTTCTTTGAAGAAAATGATTGTGAAAATGCTAACACACGTGCACAAGGTGGTGATCACTTGTTGGTGTTGGCACATTTGCAAATGAGGTGAAATTTGAGCGGTAGAGATGGGTTTGGGGCCCTCTCGGCGGGATTCGACGCTTTTGTGGAAGTGAAACGCCTTTTTCCACTACGCCAGTGGCGGAGATTTTCTCTAAGCCATCGTGGATAGAAACGAAGGCGAACGGAGGTCACTGGGGTGACCGAACGCATCCGATCAGTGGCAGAGCAGCGCGCGACGCGAGTGTGGTCAGTTCGACCGACGTGTCCGGTCGATCATGGGACCGGCACGTCCGATCAGGCACCTAGAGGGATAGCAGTTCGCAAGGTCAATCAGATGCGGTGCGCGTCCAGTCACGATCGATCGAACGTGTCTGGTCGTGAGTGGACCCTTACTGGACTCAAATCGGACGTCGAGTGTAATACGTCCGGTCGGTGCTTCGCGGGCGTAGGCGCTGTGCGTGACCTAAGCGTCCGGTCTGTGTTACTGGCGCGTCCGGTTGCGTTTGACCATTGGAGTGCTGAGTCGACCGTTGAGATCGGGTGGCCGCAGTTGAATCCGAGAGGACACATGATGAAAACCCAAGTTTGGTTTTGATAATCAATGACACCAAGTTGCTAATGCCATTGTGTCAAGTGAATTGAGTTAGGCATAGCAACACATGTGATGAAGGAGCAAGGAGCATGATGGTACATGCACATGAAATGATGATCATAGTGATCAAGCATGAGGAGATGGACATGGAACAAAGTGATCAAGGCAAAGGTATAATCATAGGGTTTGCTTTTGCCGATCTAAGATGAGTAGAGAACTGATTGACCGGGTTTAGGATTGATAGCCGACTATCAAGAGGGGCAATCATGGTTAGCTCATGAATCAAGTCCTACTAGGTCATCATCTTGAGCATATACATTAGGATCAAGTAGAGGGCTAACATAACGCCTTGAAAATGATTGTGAAAATGCTAACACACATGCACATGATGGTGTACACTTGGTGGTGTTAGCACATTAGCGAAGGCGGCGGAGTTTGAGCGGTAGAGAGGGGTTTGGGTGAAAGCCCAAGTTTGGTTTTGGTAATTAATGACACCAAGGTGCTAATGCCATGTGTTAAGTGTTTTGAGTTAGGCATAAGCAACACATGTGATGAAGGTGTATGTGGCAAGGAGTGGTGGCCACAAGATCACAAAGAGATGGTGCATGGACATGAAATGATGATCATGTTGGAGATGCACATAATATGATGGACATGATGATCAAGTGGAAGAGAAGGATCTAAGAGCGCAAGGCAAAGGTATTACCATAGGGTTTTCCTTTTGCCGGTCTAAGATGAGTAAAGAAGTGATTAACCGGATTTAGGATACATAGCCGACTATCAAGAGGGGCAATCACGGTTAGCTCGGGAATCAAGTGCCACTAGATCAATGTCTTGAGCATATGCATTAGGATCTAGTAGATTGCTAACATAACGCATTGGAAAACGTTTGTGAAATGCTAACACACATGCACTTGGTGGTGTACACTTGGTGGTGTTAGCACATTTGCGAAGGCGATGAAGTTTAAATGGTTGAGAGGGGTTTGGGTTCCTCTCTCCCTCCCGCCGAGCTTGCGAGGCAGGATTCGGCATTTTTTGGGGAAGTGAAATGCCTATTTTCTACTGCGCCGGAGGCAGAGAAACGGAGGCGAAAGTCTGAAGTGTTTATCACTAAAAAGTGCCAACCGGACGCTGGACCAGACGCGGTCTAGGGTGGACCTGCGCGTCCGGTCAGCTCAAGTCGAGGGCAGAGGCACAATGCGCCTAGAGTTTGTGACCGGACGCTGGTCTGGCCTGACCAGCGCGTCCGGTCAGTTCTCCTGTGCGTAGAAGAAGAGCGCGCGACCGGCGCGTCCGGTCCCTCACGGAACCGGAGTGTCCGGTCAGGCGTCCAGAGGGGCAGTGACCAGCGGAGTGCTGATCGGACGCGCGGCGCGTCTGGTCACGTGCGATCGGACGCGTCCGGTCACGTGCGATCGGACGCGTCCGGTCGTAGTGGGAGCTTACTAGACTCCGATCGGACGCCAGGTGCAGCGCGTCCGGTCAAACGCTAGAGCGCGTTCGGTCACAGCAACGGTAACTTCTGACGCGCACTGTTCACGCTTGTCCTGTAGTGACCGGACGCGTCTGGTCACCCTGACCGGTGCGTCTGGTCAGCACGTTTTGAACTATGTCGTCCGGTAACGGCTAGCTGCGTACCCCTTCGCTATAAATAGAAGATGTCTGGGGTTTAAGGGTAACTCTTGCACATTTTGAGATCTAGAGACATCCTTTGAGCTAGAGAACAACCCCTCCACTCATCTCTTTGCTTAGTTGCACATCTTGAGTGAGATTGAGTGAGATTCAAGTGCATTGCTTGAGAGTTGCATTCTAGAGGCACTTGATCTTTGAGTTGCTGTGGATTTCTTGTTACTCTTCCGTGTTTCCCGACACGGTAGACAGCTTGGAGCAACGGAGGTGATTGAGCTCGCAATTGGAGATTGTTGGAGCCCTCACCAAGTGTTGTAAGGGGTTCTTGATCCTTCCCCGCGGGAGTTCGCAAATTGAATACTCTAGTGGAGCTCGTGGCATGGAGGATCCCCATCTTGTGTGCGGTTGTGCGGCTCCCGCCGAGGGCTCGACTCTTGATAGTCGATTAGCTCGCGAACCAACAAGTGGGTGTATCGCCACAACGGGGAGTAGCTTGCTGGGAAGCAAGTGAACCTCGGAATAAATTCTTGTGTCATTCTCTTCCAAAGGATTTCTCTTGTGTGATTGATTGATTGGTATTTCTCGTCTCTACATGGCAGTATAATCACTCGAAACTCTTCTCTCGCATTACTTCTTCTATCTAGCTTATAGTTGTTGTTGTGTTTAGTGAATAACCTTGTACTAGACTTGTGTAGGTGGCTTGCTTAATTAGTTAGGGCTAGTGCTTTTTCTTCGCCACCTTTCGTACTAACTTGTGGTTAAGTATTTCTTGTAGAAGTTTTAATTAGGCTATTCACCCCCCTCTAGCCTATTTGGACCTTACATTGGGGTCCTCTTGGAAATGAAATGCATATTTTCTATTGTGCCGGAGGCGAGAAAAGGTGACGAAAGTTCGGAGTGTTTATCTCTAAAAAACTCTAACCGGACACTGGACCGGACATGGTCCAGGGTGGACATGCGTGTCCGATCAGTTCAAACCGCAGGCAAAGACGCACGCGTGAAGGTCATGAACCGGCGTGTCCGGTCCCTCGCGGAACCGGAGCGTCCGGTCACGCACCTAGTGGGCAGCACGTGTCTCAGTGCCGATCGGACGCCGTGGCGTGTCCGGTCACGTGCGACCGAGTGTGTCCGATCGCGCAAGGAGCTCTCTGGACTCCAATCGGACGCCGGGTGCAACGTGTCTGGTCAAACGGTGTAGCGCGTCCGGTCATGACAACAGCTCTCTCTGACATGCATTGTTGTTGTTTGTCCTGTAGTGACCGAACGCGTCCGGTCACCCTGACCGGTGCGTCCGGTCATCACGTTTTTTACTACGTTATCTTGTAACGGCTAGTTGCTTACCCCTTCGCTATAAATAGATGGTGGCCGGGTTTTGGCAGTTCTCTCTTGATTCTTTGAACACTTGAGACATACTTTGAGTTAGAGAACTTCCCCTCCACTCATCTCCTTGCTTGGTTGCATACTCTAGAGAGATTGAGTGAAATTCAAGTGCATTGCATTGAGAGTTGCATCTAGTGACACTTGATTCTTGAGTTTGCTGTGGATTGCTTGTTACTCTTAGGTGTTTCTCAACACCCTAGACGGCTTGGAGCAGCGGTGGTGTTGAGCTCGTGATTGGAGATTGTTTCGAGCCTCACCAAGCGGTTGTAAGGGGTTCTTGAGCCTTCCCCGCGGGAGTTCACGAATTGACTATTCTAGTGGAGCTCGTGGCTTGAAGGATCCCCATCTTATGAGTGGATGTGCGGCACCCGCTGAGGGTTCAACTCTTGGTAGTTGATTAGCTCACGATCCATCAAATGGGTGCATTGCCATAACGAGGAGTAACTTGCCGGAAAGCAAGTGAACCTCGGTAAAAAATCTTGTGTCATCTTTTTGCCAAGGATTTTATTTGTGTATGTGATCACTTTAATTGATTTGTACATTGGACATATCTCTTCTCATCAACGTTGGTATATCTATTCAAGCTCTCTTCTTTACTTATTGTTCTTTGCCTTGTTTAGCTTGAGTAGAATAGCTTATCACTTAGGATTAATTAGTTTAGAGACTTAGTGTTGTTGGTGTGAACTAGAGATCATAGCCTTACACTAGAATTGTATTTGTGGCTTGCATAAAAGTAGTTGAGCTAGTGCTAGAATTAGCTTCGCCATCTTATTTACTAACTCGTTGTTTAGTAAAGCTTATAGAAAATTTAAATAGGCTATTCACCCCCCTCTAGCCATTTGGACCTTACACGTGGATGGTGCAGGGTGACCGGACGCGGTGCAGCGTGTTCGGTCAGTTCGATCGGCGCGTCCGGTCGTCCCAAAAATCGTCTAGTGAAGGGGCCAACAGCTATATTCGTTTGTGTGGTTATAAATAGAAGTGGTAGCCGGTCTTGGCTGGTGCTTGGCACCCTTGGGACTTAGTGTCCATGCTTTGGGAGTGCAAGTAGAGCCTCTAACTCACTTGTTCTTGCAAGAGTGCGAATCGATTGTGAGTGAGTGTGATTCTAGTGCATTGCATCGTGAGGATTGCATCGAGTGGCACTAGGTGTTCGAGTTGCAAGCCGATGATGCTTGTTACTCTTGGAGGTTGCCACCTCCTAGACGGCTTGGTGGCTTGAGGCTCCATCGAAGCTCGCAAGAAGATTGTGCGAGGCTCCGAAGATGTTTTGTGAGGGGAATTGTGCTCACCCCGCGTGGATCACGAAGAGCAACTCTAGTAGAGCAGGTCATTGAGATACCACACTTGATGGTGGGTTCTTGTGGCGCTCTTTGGGAGAGCTCGGTTGTGGATACCGATTAGCCGCTGAACCACGAAGTGTTGGTCGACACAACGGGGACATAGCTTGGTGGCAACCAAGTGAACCTCGGGAGAAAATCACCGTGTTAACATAGTCTACTCTTCTCAGTGGTTTGTCTTCGTGCAACACAAGCTTGTATTTACTTTCATATATACTTGTGCTTGTGTAGTTGTTCTTGTGACTAGTTTGCTTGTGTAGCTTACTAGTTATCTTCTTGCTTGTGTAGCTAGAAGCGTTCCCTTTACATGGCTAATTTGGTTTGTGTAACCTTGTTAGTCACATTGCTTAGTTTGTGTAGCTAAGTATTTTGCGCTCTCTAATTTGACATTGGTTGCCTTGTTATTGAGCATTGCTAGTGAGCTTAGGGGCTTTGTGCTTTTGCTTCACTAGTTGTGTAGGAGCTCCCTCGATGTGTAAAGTACTAGTGACATAGGTTTGTGTGACCTTGCTTCTAGAATTGGTTATGTGAGCTCTTGCTAGTCCGGCACCTTATTTACTTGATTAGGATCTTTTGTAAGGTGCTCAAGTTTTAGATAGAGGGGTGTAGTCCTGGCTAGACCGATAAGTTTAATTCTGCATTTGTTTCGGTTAGCCAGAGCGATTAAGTTTTAGAAATGACTATTCACCCCCCTCTAGTCCGTCATCTCGACCCTTCAAAACTTTACATGGATTGAGCCTCCAACTTGGCTTGGACGCCCTTGCTTACCTCCTAAGGTGGTGGCCAAGGAGGAGGATGTCCTTGGTCATCTCTTAGGTGTTCTCTATCTCCTTATGGCGTGTCCAACTTAGGCCAGGGTCTCAAGGATGAATATGAGGCCCACGATGACGACACAGCTTTCGGTAGAAACAATGGCAACTTATCGTGATGGTTTGGATGCCTTGCTGACGTGATCTTGAGGTTAAACCAGATCCATTTGAAAGCCATCAAGAGCTCATGGACCTCAAACCCACTCCGGATGAAAGAGTTATGGCCTTCCCAATAGAGTATTGTCGGGTTGCCAATGACGTGAAAGTTCAACTTTGATGGACTTACACTTTGAGACATATTTATACCTACAATCAAATAATGAGATGTACATGTGGAACCAAGTGAATTGTACCAAAAATCACTATACAAATGTAGGAATGAGCTCACCTTATAATTAAGAGTCGTATCCGAAGGTGTCATGTCCTCATCATCCTCACCTTCTTGACAACAAGCCGTCATCGGTTTGAGCTTAGTTGGAGGATAGGTTTGTAGGTAGTAGCTAACACTGCTCCCTGTCTTGAAATTTAACTTATTTCTTTACAACAAAACATGGGCATATCGACGTGAAATGATAATTTCTATTGCGACCCTCTAATTGATCATATTGTTGCACAACAAAAGGAGATTTCAGATTTGAACAAATATAAACACGATGCACCATATACTCACCTTTATAATTATATTTGGTAATTCAGATTTAGCATCCACTAAATGTTGCTCTGTTATAGCATGAGTGGTGAACAAATTCAGCACATCGTCACAAATTTTAGCAATATAAAATTTTGTAGCAGGCATAAAAGAATCTTTCAATTTAGGTACTTGGTGATTTCCATATTTAATATCAATTGCTTTGTTCTCACTAGCAGATTTTTCTTCATTAGTTTGTATAATTTCAGCATGGTTTAAAGTTTTACTAGACTCCAAAGTGTGTGTGGAAAGTGGTGGTAGTGAAAATGCTATTGTAGGGGCAAAAGTAGCCACTCGCCTTCTTATCGCAGTCTCAACCTTCGCAAATGCTTGCTCCACCCTTTTCTAAAATCTGGTTGAGGTGGTCGTTAATGTTGGTCTGGTTCCTTTGCTGACATTCTTGTAATTCTTTTTCTGCTAGCATAGCAAGCTGGAACAAACGGTTGACAATACAAAATTTTTTATGATAAACAATATCCTATATTTCATGCCTCAAACCACCATAAAAGCGAACAATTTTATCTTCCATGTTCTTTACTATCCCACAACATATTGCACACTTTTGAAACTCTGCAAAATAATCCTAGACAGACATATTGCCTTGCTCTAAGCGTTATATTTTTTTTACGTAAATCACGTTTATAAGAATGAGGAATAAAACGATCATGCATTGCTTCTTTAAGTCTATCCCATGATTGAGGATGTTGATGCAAATTGCCTAGTTCCCACCATCAGAATTGAGCAAAATATTTGAATTCACTAGTTGGCGTGTTTAACTCTATGTATATCTGAAACTAGGTAGGAATAAAACTCTTGTTCTACAGCCATCTCCCAATCAAAATATTTTTCTTCATCATAAAATCCAACAAAGGATGGTATGGTAAACTTACCTCTCATACCTTGATGATTATAACCTATATGTGATGGCTAATTGTTTGCCATTCGGTCCATCCTTGCAAACTTCTGGTCCATAATTTCCTACAATTTAAATAATGACACGTACACGTGGAACTAAGTGAATTGTACCAAAAATCACTATGCAAATATAGGAATGAGCTCACCTTATAATTAATGGTCGTATCCGAAAGTGTCATGTCCTCGTCAGGCTAGGTGGCCCGTTTGGCCATCTATAACAGGAAGGATGAAAAAGCATAAATAACATTTTCTTTTGAAGATGAGGAAGGTATTTGTTTACACTTAAATTTGGCTACGGATGAGTACAGATGCATGAAGGCAATGGTCTCTACGAACTTCATTTGCAAAGCCAATAATTTTGCCAACTTGTTTTTGCTTTCCAATGCAAACTAAGCTGAGAAAGGAAGGGAAGGGTGAGTTTGTATGTACGTGAAGAGACGAAAAGCTAGCAAGAATTTCTGTTGACCCTAAACATATCCGGGCCTTCTAGCAACTTCAATTGCCGTCGTTGATATATAGTTTGGACTTGGATTTCTGTATGCAAGTGTACATCAAGAAGAGAATAAGCACAAGTAGTTGATGCATTTTATACTACGTTTACGTGATCGGTGCTACCTTTTGGTGTTATGAAAGAAATTGAGAAGATGCATGCAACATGTGAGATGACAGAGGAGGCAACAACGTCATCATGCATATTGAAACTAATCAATGCATCCAGTCAAGAATAGGGACTTGTGTATGTACTTGGATTTGAGTTCAACACGAATACACAGTGCTATAATTGAATTGGGGTCTAGTCCTGATTAATCACTTTAGAGAAAAAGGATACGTGCGACATAAGCAAATAGAAACCATATCATTATCATCATTGTTTGTCAAATGTTTCCTGTACACTGGAAAGACCACTAGCCATACTATAAATATAGACTTCGTATCAGGGCAAGACTTCATACGTATCACCGGGTGCTATATGACTTCATATTAAGGCAAGACTTCATATGTATCACCGGGTGCTATACGGGTAGCGAGATTTGGTTTGGTATCACCGAGTAGATGGTTACTTTAGAGTCTTTTTAGGTGTAGAGAAGAGATAGCTAGATGGCAGATGGATATGACAACGATAGACCTCATTTTCTCTCCGATGAAAAAGTAAACCAGGTTGTGAATACCTCAGGCAACTCTCTGTTCAGTCTCCAAGTCACTATGAGAGCATTAGTGGAGAGTGATCCAAATATTGTCGAAGATGTCAATAATGCATATCAGGGACTTTTAGTTTGTCGCATTAAGACTAACTTCGATGTTGGAAAGTCAGCGCATTAATATCACTGGATTTGCAATTGGAGAAAAGAGAGGTAAGGTCATAATCCTAACCTCCACCCAAGGGATCAAGGCAATCTTGTCGCATTGGATTGGCCGCCCAAGTATTGAAGAAATTGATTCACTCTTCAAATTTGAGGTCAAGTGTTTGCATGAGAAGGAGCGGTATAAACATGAATAATCCAAAGATGGTAGTCCTTATTGGAATGCTAAGTTGTTGCATGCAGATTGCCATAAGGATCTTCTACTCCTTGAAGCGGATGTTAAAGCTAGCTGCCATGTTGATCATCCAACTATTCGTTTTGCTGCCTCGCATCATCCTGAAAGTAAAGGCCAGTCTTCTTGCATGGGTGGCCAATCTACCATGAAGGTTTAGTGACACCCGGCAGGATTTTTCACCTTGGAAGACAACTCAAAGATGTTGGATGTCCTAACAAGTACAAGTACAATATGAAACTTATTGAATTTTTTTGTGGCTGTTGTTTTAAAGTGTTTTCTGGTGGCTCGGTCATCAATGGAGATTTGGATTGCCTGGGAGTGTTTCATGAAATCTATAACAACAATGGAACTTTTTGGGAGAATGTTGCTCAATTTTTACATTATTTTGAGAGGATGTAATTTCTTTGTGCAAATACCAATAGTAATTTGTTTCATGCAACCTATAACAACACAATCATGAAGATTGTGATAGGTTCAACTCGACTGTGATGAAGGTGAAATGTACATCAATGAAGCTTATGGAGAAGCATGTTGTAGATATTTACACAAGATCAATACATTTGAAGTTTCGGAACAACTGCACTTCTTAGATGCATACACTTTTGAAGAAATTGAAAAGGATGAAATATTAAGGACAAGAGTTCGACAGAGATTCATTTCTGGTTGAAATTAAACATGATGAAAATATGTTTGAATGCATATTTGCAAAATATGATAGAGATGACATTTTTGTGTTGCCATGTTTTGAGATTATTGACTCAACTTGGTATTCACAAAATACTTGATTGTTATAAAACAAAGATGTACTATTGCTTATCTTGAGGATGAAACTAAGAGGGAGAAGATTGTTTCATTGAATTTATCATGAAACCAAAATGGACAGCAAGCAATTAGATATGCAATGATGATGACAAGTGTTGGTCGTCAACCAAACATGAGAGAGGTGGGAGTGAATAAGGAGCCGAATGAGTGAGGGTTCAGAGCCCCCTCCACCTTCTCCCTCTCCCTTTATATGGGAGTTAGGAGCAGAAGTTTTCATTATTTTCCCTGGTAAGGTTTGTATTTACAAATGAGTCTACCGGAGCTATAAATGGGCCATAAGCACTACCTGATAAGCCCCTTGGCTACGTAATTGGACTTGGACACACTAATGGAGGGTCCCAAAGTATAATACACCACAACCCCCAACAATAGCGCCTCGGCTATTTAGTTTTGATCAGAAATACAAGACTCAATAGCTAAATATAACTAAGTGAGGCTTAATTATAACTCAGACCCGACACATGACTCTCGTCTTTACAAAAATAGTGTAGGGTTGACTTTGTCTTCGGCTA